>OX388326.1:16979225-18298344 GCA_947579605.1 Athripsodes cinereus
ATATATATATATATATATATATATATACCTACATACATAAAGTGTTACAGATTAGGTATATTATTATATAAATAATATAAGTTGATATAAAGTTATTTATATGATGAAAGGATGTAACCAATAATGAGAGGACCAAACACATATCAACACACACTATCTATAGGTAATATAGATTGTGTTGTAATATAATGGTGATATGTATTATTATATTTGTACTAGTTTTATACTCAGTTCAGCTGAGATTTTTTCTCCAGTTAATGAAATTGTTTGTTTATTCAGTATCAATATACACAATAAATACAAATATTCACCCTTAAACTATTATACCTCAAAAGTGGGGTAACCAGCAGTTAGCTGCATGCAAAAAATAATAAACATGCAAACTGTCCTCTCCGTGTCATCAAAAATTAAAACATTCGGGATGAGTGACAAAGCTGAAATCAACCAGCAGTCAACTGCATGTAATAATAAACACGCAAGCTGTCCTATCCGTGTCATCAAGAAATTAAAACATTCGGGATAAGTGACAAAGCTGAAATTAATATGTTAAATGTTTTTATTTATTCGTACACCTGTTTTTTACAGGATACTCGAAAATTAATAGGAAAGAGGGAGAGACCAATTTTTGTCGGGTGCTTCATGCAAAACGGATCAATTTATAAAATATCTAGGTGAGATTAGTATGTGCAATTCAATAATGGTGAAATTTAACATGTGGGGTAGCCAGCAATCCAGCGTCACGTAATAAACAACTATTGATTTATTACTTTTATCTATTTAATTATTCTTTACATTACATTTATTTACATACAGCAAATTTACACAAAAATACATTTAAAACAAATACAATAATACAATCAATATACAGAGGGCGAGTTTATCGCAGAGACGCGATTTCTTCCAACTAACCCCACTTCATGTAACTCTCACAAAAAAAAACTTAAAGGAAGGAAAAGAAGAGGTACAAGGGTGAAGAATGGGTAGGAAAAGGGACTAGGAAACAGATGGCATATTTTGAGTGATAAAGTGGTCCTTGACCGCCCGCTTGAAAGCGTGAAGAGTGGGGAGCAACCTTATTCTGGAAGGCAAACTATTCCAACAGCGAGCACCATGAACAGAAAATGAGTCTGTATCACAAACCTATGGATTATAATATGTATATATAGTTAATGATAAATTCTAATAATAATACACAAAATACCTATCACGCACATCCAGTGAGGGGCGATAGCACATTATATACATATAATAGCGATACAGTACATCACATCTATCACTCAATACTTTAATATATCACGTACATGAATAGCATGTGTCATTTCCTGGTGCGTACCTCTAGTACATACACAATAATCACAACTGTGAAATGTTACTCAATAATTAACACTGTTAATCGTTAATATGTTTATTTATTTATCACTTCTACACGGCGTGAGCCTTTTACACGTTAAACATTTATAACAAAGTAAAAAAAAACAATTTGAAAGGCATACACAATAAAAATGATAAATTACATGGTACAAATTTATAAAAATAAACATTAAGATGCAACAAAAATAGTAGTAATGTTAAAGAATAATTAATTTCGTTAATCGTAAAAAACCTTTCATTTATCATTGAATTCGTCGGTAGCCCGGAGGTAGAGTCTAGGCCTCGAACACGAGAGGTTCACGGTTCGATCCCAGATGCCGGCAAACTCCCCTTTCACGACACAAAAGAAAGTTAACTTACTGTGAAAGTGTATAGATATGTTAATTTATTACAGAGCGCCAGACCGGTGTACACTCCTCCAGCGATTTTTTATACGCCACCTTTTTCACAAATTATTGGAGAATCCCATATCCCTCAAGCTGGGCAATATTAACAGATTAAAATTAACGGATGCTGACGTGAACATTTTACAAGTTCAGAGTAAATATTTAAAAATAATGTTTTTAACGAAATTCATTACCTTGTTAATTTATTTATTTATTCTTTTTGCACATCGTTAATTAATCGTTAATATTAGGTCCTTACATATGAAATTGGCGTTTCATATGGCAGAAATGAAAACGATTTTTTTTTATGAAACTATTTTTTTATTTAGTCAAAGTATGTACCATGGCTATCTATGCACTTTTGCCATCTCGAAGGTAGTTCATTGATTCCTTTACTAAAAAAAGTGTGTGAGCGAGAATCAATAAAATCTTTGAAGGCCGTTTGGACAGCCTCGTGAGAATTGAATTTTTTTCCTTGCATGAAGTTGTCCAAATTCCGAAAAAAATGGTAATCAGTTGGAGCAAGGTCCGGGGAGTATGGTGGGTGTCGAAGACATTCCAGTCGCAGCTCCCGTAGTTTTGCGGTCGTCAAACGTGCCGTATGTGGTCGAGCGTTGTCCTGAAGCAGCAGTACCAATTCATGCGGTACCCATTTTTCAAGTTTTTTCACTTTTCCAATTTGTTTCAAGTGAATCAAAATGGTTTTATCACTCACACCGAAGCCTGCCGCTAACTCTGACGTGGTTTGCGATGGATCTGCTTCCACAATTGCTTTTAATTCTTCGTTATCAACTTGTGTCTCCGGCCGTCCACGAGGCTTGTTCTGTAGGTCAAAATTTCCAGAACGGAAACGTTGGAACCAATAACGTACCGTATTTTCTTTTGCAGTAGCTTCCCCATACGCATTGTTAATCCTACGAGCCGTTTCTGCAGCACTAGTGCCGAGGTGAAACTCATATTCGTAAATATAGCGATATTTTAAGTTCTCCATATTGTGAACAGAACGATGTGAAAGAAAAACAAATGACGCGATAACAAATAATTTTCGTAATTCGAACACAGAAATACATGGTCTTAAATTTGAAATAAATTTGAATTTGGAATTCCTAGCCGAACGCCACATATTTTGAATCAAAGTTGCCAGTTCGCCAAACGCCAATTTCATATGTAAGGACCTAATACTCAGTTGTTAACTACAATAAAATACGCACATACAGCAATTATAGTCAGTCATCTTATCAGAAGCGTTCTTGTGGTTACACCTTGGAAGTAAGTAGCTAATAACGTAAAGTATGTACGCCAGTAGTTGTGATTTAAGTTTTTACTCGTAGCAAGTGCTACTACTACACCATCACAGCATATCGCACAAAAAGGGTAGCCAACAAACCAGCTGCATGAAACAAACATGCAAGCTGTCTACTCTGTGCCAGAAAAAAAATAAGAAAATTAACGATAAAAGTTTTAATTTTTTGTTTTGTACAAAATGACATATTAATGCTAATTGTACAAATGACAAATTGTTGTCATTACATACAATGTTCGATGTTTAATTATTTTGATGGATGACATTGCATTGACCCAACAATTTTTTTTTTATATTTGGCTCCACATTACTTGTCGCCACACGTAAAATTGCTTGCAAATTTTCATTTGCAAGACTTACGAAGTCAAAGTTACAATAATTAATTGTTAACTTATATTTTTAATATTCTTTTGATTTTCACAATTTCTAAATTCGCTGGCGGGCCGCAGTATGTGCATCGCTGATGAGGATCCTCCCAACCAAAATCAAAACAAAAAAAGGACATTTCATGATTTGGTTTTCAAGATAAGTAAGGATAGCAGATGACAAGTCAAACTTGTAAAATCAACAGTGATGACTTGTGGTAAAAAAAAAATAATGTTCAGAATGAATATCGTGCCTGCTAGCTGAATACAAAATCATGGTGTTACAAAATATGTATTTATACACGAGATAAAAAACGTTGTGCTGCATTAAAGCAGTCGTTGCAAGATTATATTCGATTTCTTCCAGCTAATCAAGCGCTGTACTGTTTATCATTTATTATTGTCTCAAACAATAGAAACCAATAATTATAATTATTTATATATTTCGCACCTTAGTAACAGAACCATAAAAGTCAACACTAATTATCATAACTAACTACATTTAATATCCAGCGTTGTTTGGTAAATAAAAATCACTAAAATAGATCGTTCAATTTATAAAATAATTACCCTGGCAATAAACAGTTTTTGCTCTCGATATTCTTAATAGAAATTCATCGAATCCTAAACAAACTATGTATTGTGTAATAATTTCTTTAAATTTGACAAATTTTAAAAAAGCTACAGCAAATAAATCTTTACTAAATAATACTTACTGTAGATATCCAAATTGTAGTCATCTAAATAATCTGGATATTAAAATTTATCTGAAACAAACTTTCCTAGCAAATGATAATACCATAAATAAGACTCTGATTGCGAGTATAGTATTTTATTTCATTAAAGCTATTAAAAAAAAGTTTAACCCTTTAAGGTCTAAGGGAAGTATACTGCCCAAATTTATAATCTCATTTCTTGAGGATTTCAACAATAAATATTCTTTATTTTTCCGTGATATGGAGACCTAAGGTTAAATTCATCACACTTTTTTATGATCTAGTGATATACTTTCCAAAAGTATTGATAAATATTTGTTTCGTGATGATATTGCCTCAAGGCAATATGGACACATTTAGTAGAAATTTATTTTGACAATAAAGTGTTCATTATTGTAATGTCATATACAGTTATTCAGGATTTTCTCCCGGTATTCCAGGTGACATGGGCAAATGTGCCAAGTGTCACCTGTTTCTTTATCCGTTCGTTTATTTTTTTAAGGGTCAGTTCGTTAAGTTTTACTATTTGTATGGAGTTTTTGTGTATAATTGGGAAAGGCAGTCTGTAGTTTAGTTATTCTGTAGAATATAATATGAATATAATATTTGTTATATTTTCCCATTTCATGCGTACACGGGTTTTCCAGTTTTGGTAGTCGCAGGCCTCATTGCCAAAGCTACCTGCAAAACAGCCGTAACTGGTTGATTATTTTTTTTTTTTTTTTACAAAAGATATATCTGGGTTTTGTTATTTGACTCTCTACTTAGTTCTTGTATTGTCCATTTCTTACAGAAATTTGTTCATTTATTTATGTCAGTATTGTTGTCGATTGTACACTATTATTGGAGTTTTTGTTTTATTTTTCCTTTTTTACACAAATTATCGTAAAACTTAATAATATAATCAATATTTTAATTAATTACATGTATTACCATAATGTCAATAAAACAAACAGGTATTTATTGTGTTACGAGTACTTCTATGGGTTAAGGAAAATATTGTTCGGACACATTTATTTAAAATCATAATATTTCATGTCATTTCATTGTATTTATTTTTAGTTACAATTTCACCACTTTGACAATAAAAGAGAATGGATAGTTAAAAGTTCTTGTAGAAACCTTGTAGTACTGAAAGGGTTAATTTAAAAAAGACCGATATAGTATCCATTCTATCACGGCATTTCCCACAAATGGGGTAGCCAGCAGACCAGCTGCATATAATAAACATGCAAGCTGCCCTCTCTATGCTAATAACAAATTAAGACATTAACAATGGGTGGAAAATCTCATCGCTGAGTTTAAGATTTAAGATGTCTTTATTTTTTGGAATACTTGATTTTACAGTACACTCTAAAACTTACAGAAAAGAGTGGGAGACCAATTCTTTGCCGGGTGCTCCACGGATACTGAAAGGGTTAATTTATATATTTTCGATCTTATTTCCCATTCTAGGTAAGAAGAATGAATACAAGCAAATATACCAACAGATGAACCAAATAAATTATAGTAAGTAAGTATTAATTGATCTCATCGCATTGTTATACACATATTAAGACATGGATGACTATTGTTTCATGATACGTGCACTATTGACTGGAAGAAATACACATAATAACACACAGCAACCTTGGAAAAAGTTTGATTGTGATTTGATTGAAAAATCTTGAGAGTTTTGAAGAGGCTTATATCCAGCAGCAGTACCTACCAAATGTATGTTAAGTAGCATTCACAATGCTTCACTTAAGATGATTATCCAGAGTGTCGGGGTCAAAGATGTTCATCGAAAGTGAACACGTCTATTCACACTTGTTCATCCTATGCTTTCACTATCATGTCAACACTCACGGTTATGTTTTATTTTATTTTTATTTTATAGAGACACTCATAGAAAACTGACAACACAATACATAAATTGCAAACATACAATAAGATCTGGCCAGTTCCCCAATTAAGAATGTCTACAGCATGCACAATCAGAGAATTCAATTAAAGCGTAATTCAATACAATGTTGTATGTAGTTTGACGTATTAACGTAAAAAAATAATTATATAAATAAAAAAAATTATCATGATAATTTTGTTTATTTATTATTAATTCATGGAGAATAAGCCAAATAATAGGATAAAACTTGTTTATGGTCGTTTCAGTGAAAGGACCTTTCATCAAAATTATGTCGGGTAGTAATCGCTTTCCTCCGTCATCGCTAGTAATCACTATTATTGATGAAACGCCTGTTCACACCTTTTCAATTTGGAGGATCATCCGGAGTGATCACTGTGAACATATGTGAATGTCCCTTTAGAAAGACGAAAGTGGAATAAATGCTGTGGAGATGGGATCACTGAGAAGAATGGTTGGTAAAACGTTGCGTGATAGAGTGAGGAATATTAGGAGAATGAAGAAATGCGAGAGGAGTTTTGTGGATAGAATGCATGTAAATAAGTTACGATGGTTTGATCACGTGGATCCAAATCTCAAGGACTGCCGCGCGTTAAGTAAGAGGAAACGGTGTGCAAGTATGAGAAATTGTATGAGGTTGTATAAGTTCCTGACGGATTGGACTTAATCTTTTTCACAATACACCGTTCATACCACGACAATTATTGACAGCTACATCAGTGTATATTGAGTTCGTCGGTAGCCTGGAGGTAGAGTCTCGGCCTCGTGAACAAGGGGTCCGTGGTTCGATACCAGGTGCCGGCAAACTCCCCTTTCACGACTCAAGCTTTTAGTAGCTTACTGTGAAAGGTGCATAAAGATGTATTTGGATTTACAACAAAAAACCCAGATATATCTTTTTATATGAGTTGTCATGGTATAAATTAATGAGTTGTACTAATGACAATACCAAGGTTCTTTCTGATATGAGTGGATAATGTCTTCCTCAATGTTTTAAAACCGCATGAGGAACCTCTGCATGTATAGTACCTACTTTGTATATAGCCCATGACATCTTTGGAGTTGGGCCAAGAACAGCAGACACAAACAAGCAAGAGTTGACAACACAATGTTTTGAATATAATGTAGGTAGGTATGTTGTATATTTTAATAAACACACGCATACAGAATGGGAAGCCTGCCAGCGACCTACAATCATTTGAGTAGATGAAAAGGATGTATTAGAAAAGGATTGTACTAGAAAATTACTTTCCATTTTTATGGGTTAATAAATTAATAAAGTTTTCTGTCTATGTATTCATATCAAGAAAAATTCTACAACTGGAGAAGCCAGCAAATAAACAGCATGTAATTATAAACATGAAAGCTGTTCTTGCTCTAATTATACACACTGTGACTTATGGATATACTAAAATTTATAATTAATTTAACATGAACTTCCACTAAGAACCGTCGGTTGAATATATTCATAATTCATATCATATCAACTTTATGTTCTTTCCCTGCCAATAAAAAAAGATCGGTTAATGTTAAACGACTTTCCTGATAAACGTAATGTTTTACGAGCATCTGCCTCTTACAGGACACTCAAAAATTTACAGAAAAGAATGGAAAAGAGTCTAAATGCAAATAATTCTTAATGATCATCTTAACAAATTAATCATTTTAACAAATATTTGACATTTTTTATACCACTTTATTTTTTTTTTTAATATCTTGACCAATTTTTTTTAACAATTTTGTATTTTTTTATAATTTTAATCTGATAATGTTACTCTCGTTTTTTTATTAATCTAATTGTTTGTGTCTTTTTTTAAAGTGATCGTACCTATGTATACATGTACTGTATGTATACAGAGGTTTAACATATTAAAGGCTTTGGCCGTGAATACATTAGATATCTAAATAAATAAAAATAAACAACGATTTAGGATGGATAAAGAGAGGATGCCGGATGGACGCTTAGGACCTTGGATTGAAGGTCATGAGAGGATAAAAGAAATATAGGAAGACCTCAAAAGAGATGGGCGGATGGCATTATTCAAGTTGTGGGAAAAAAATGGGTTCGGTTGCTCAAAATCGTGACAATTGGAAAAGTTTGGAACAGGCCTATATCCAACAGTGGAGAGACGAAGACTAGCAGCAGTAGGTAAGCAAGCACAAGCAAGCAACGATTATAATCAAGTTATAGATAATATAATATTGTAGTATATAATATGTATAAATACCCCTGCTGACCTACAACCAGTCAATATGATGCGGTTCTAGTTATCTGCAAACGTTAAATATACCTGATATCTACTACATACAGAAATACTATAAAACGGAATATATTAACCAAGTCTTGCTAGATGCAATATGAAACCATTTAATATAATTATTTTTGTAATAGATGCATATTATTACTATTAATATTAGAAACCTACGCTGCAATCGATTTCAAATAGAGTGCCCTATAAAAGGCTGTAGAGATTCGTAAAGCATAAGAATATTTCGACTGTCAATGTTTTATGAATTTTTGACACAATTTGAAAGCATTGAGTCGAATCATAAGCATCGAAACTCTGTTTCATGCACTCCTAAAGCAAGTTCACATATGTATGTGAATCATATACAACATAACTACCTAGTTAATACCAGTGGCGGGACTAGGCTTTTCACATCGGGCATGCTTTGTACAAATATACTATTTTACTCGCAAACGAGTGGACGTCCTTGAGAATAATATAATATATATATCGGAGACGGGACTAGGCTTTTCATGTTGGTCTAACATTCGTTATAATAAAAAAAATTAAATAAATAAGATATCCAGAATGGTTGACATACCCCTTTGCTGAATTTAAGATATTAAATGGTTTATATGCGACGTCTCTTAAAAGACACTTAAAAACTTTAGTGGGAGATCTATTGTTTGCCAAAGACTTCATGGGTCCTTAATATAAATAAATAAAATACAAGAAGTCTGCGATGCAAATAAATACTATTTTTAAGTATGTAAGTAACTTAAAGTAAGTAAGTTAAATGTCGTAATTACTATACAATTTATTTTGTCTCGCGCATCCATCATAATATTAATCAATCCTTTATGAAGAACGTTTCAAGTCTAAAAACTATTAGCGGTTGCCCATAGTATCTACCTTCAAATTATTTTTAACTGCCTAGTACGTTACGCACGACTCACACAATCATCACACAACCAATACAAATAAAAACATACTCATATAGGTACATTATGCACCCAAACGTTCTTTGAGATGCTTGCTTATTTTTTCCTTAAGATTGCACACATACAACCAAACATACCCAATAATACACATATATGGCGCGTCATTGCCTACTACGTATTCACACTAAAATTTAATGAGAACAGACGCAACGTATAAAGCAATAACTTACTATTCCATTAATTTAGCTATCACGGTAAATTATTGGATTTTATTAAAAAAAGTCAAAATAACGTATCGATTGTACACGCATTTCAATACAAATAGTACGCGCTTTTGATAAAAACTCTAAAACTTACAAAAGTTGTATATTTGCTGCGTATATTTTTGTGAATTGTTCTCTTTGCAACGAAATGTTTGGCGGCAAATTCAAACTAGTTTTTGATGATTTCAATATTTTCTTCATAGATTCTATGGGCATGCTGTGCTTTTTTGCATGTATGGCAGGCACGCGACTGGTTAATACCTATTTAAATAGGTTGACTATGGATGAGTGTAATCAATTGGAATGATCAATCTAGAGTAGTCCAAAATATTATTAAGTAAAATTGTCTTATATTCGAGAAATCATATTTTTTGGTAATTTAGTATTATATAAAAACACAACAGAAAGTAAAATATATCTACCATATAAATGGGGAGAGTTCGGTTAGTTTCCGGGTTAGTTGGAAGACACCGCATTTTAGCGATAAACTCGCCCTCTGTAAATTGAATTGTATAACTGATATTTTTATGATACATTGTATTGATTTGAAATATTGTAACCAATAATAATAATAATAATAAATATATTTATTTCCAAAGTAGGTACACAATACAATATTATTTTCAATAAACAATGAAAAACAATCACAATAATATTACAACTACCTCCCTATTAGAGATATCTCGTGTATAGGGAGGGAGTATAAACCAATTAAAACACACCTATTAAACATTACATACTGTTGAAGACAAACGTTGTCTTTGTTGCGTTCAAAAGTTGAACAATTCGAAATAATTATTAGTGTAATTGCAAATAGTTACACTACTTTTTTTCAAAACAAAATATTTAATATATAAAGGGAACCGTGCATTTTTATAGTTATTTCTTTGTGGAATTGAAAAAGTAGCATTGGTTGTATGTAAATGTATTACCAATTAAATCAAAATTTTCGACTTAATGATTTATGAAACTGGACATTCGATAATACATATAATTATTATCTTCACTCAATTATACAAGTTGAAATAGCTTTATTTCTCGGATAGTTCAGGAGTCCAAGGACTCCTATTTATCCATTTAAGTGACAATTTATTAATATTTGAACTCTTTGTAGTCTAATACCACTATGCCAGTGTTGGCATCTCCGATCCTACCACGTCAGTGGGCGGGGGAGCCGGCCGACGCACATACGGGTATTTGAGCAATCTGCGCGGCCAAAAATATATTTTTGCTAAAATTGGTTCTAAATGATAAAATAGCAATAATCGGAACAAAAATAATTTTTCTTAGGTACCTACGCACAAACCTAGGCTTAGGTAAGTATAGCTAAACTCAACCTATTAAAAAAAAGGTATTGGAATATATATTCATTATAAAGCTTATTAGTACAAAACTTATTGACATACAAAACATACTTTATAAATACTTTACTTATACAAAACTTATTTATATTTATTATTTATACATTTTTTTTTTTTTTACAAATATGGTTTAGGAAGTAAAACAAAATAATACAAACTTATCTTCTTCAGTAGTAAGTTCCTCTTCGCTTTCAGATGGAAGTATTGGGTTTGGCTGCGCAGGAAAAAGCATATTTACAGTTTCATGAAGAAACGAACTCAATTTCCTTTTTTTTAAAGTCCTCATACTACTGAGCAAGGGATCTGAACTCAAGAGAAGTGGATAAAACTTTTTTTTTGCTTGCTGTATTAGGCTGTAACACGGGAAAAACTTCTTATTAGTATTTCGAATAATTTCATATTGCCTTCGTGTTAAATTAGCATCTACAAACATTTTCAGTGCTTGCATCGGAGTCAGGCGTGAAGCGTTTTGACTTTTCGAAGCGGCATATGCTCTTCTATATTTTGATGCACGTGTTGGAGTGGTGCTTGTAATATCTCTAAGTACATTGGAAGCTTCTCTTTTTCCACATTTATTCAACTCAACTTGCGCTGCGTGAATAATAACTCCATCTTCTGAAGTAGAGCGGAGCTCCTCAGTTTTACTCCTTTCACTAGACTCTCCAAACGATCTTTGTGGTCGACCTGGCCGATTTTGCGTAGCCACGGGAATTTCAAATGTTCTTGTAACCACAGTTGATTGTTCTGTAATCACATTAACTGTTCACATTTAGTATTAATTACACATTGTCAACATAGTATCACACATTATTTTGGTTAGCTGGAAGATATTGCCTCCAGGCAATAAGCTCGCCAATTGCTCATGATTTTTTTTTCAGATCAATAAAGTGTTCTTATTATTATTATTATTGTTTTTGAGAAAAACATCTTCCTTTTTATGGGCTTTTGTCCATCTTTGTTTCATTTCTGATTTGAAATGTGCGAAACTTATTTTTATTTCTTTGGATTGTTCATCCGTGAATTCCTCAAGCGAGAAAGGTTCATCTTTTAAAAAAAATAAGTTTTTCTTCCAAATTTGGCTTATTTGCATATACCATGAGGTCAAATAAGTGTTTCCGGGTCATAGTCCGTACTCCCAAAATACCCAGTGCGCCTGAAATAAGCAAAAGTTGAAAACAAGTCAAAGACAATAAGTAAAGCAAAAACAACTAAATATAAGCAAAACCTTGTTAGTTATCTCCTTGTTAGAGATAACTAAGAAATTAATATTATACCATGGAACCAACAACTTACTAAACTAAGTTACGCGTTAGTTTCATTTTAGTTAAATTAGTTGTTTTTTATATGGTATAATAGTAATTAGTTAATGAATAGGGCAATGAAAGTGTACGCTACTAGCTGGTATCTGCTTATTTATGAAAGATAAGGACAAAATGACACTTCTCTTTCTATGATCTAAAATTACTCAAAATAATCAAAGTACTGAGATTTTGAACATCCGCGCTGGTCCGCGGAAGATTTTTTGATACCCTAATTCTAGAAACTGTACACTTTTTGAATTAATAAAAACGGATACCGGATCTACCCCGATACCATAACTTACACCTTGATAAACATAAACTTTTTTGAAAGATCATCCTTATTACAGGTGTTACTTAAAAATCTTCAAAAGTAAACATTTATAAAATTAAATTTAAAAAATTATAATACAGTAAAGTAGATAATTACCTGTAGAATCAGAATCCATCACTTTTCCGCACAATACAAACGTAGAAAATTAATTATTCACCTTCAAACTTAACAGTTTCACAAACTCGCCGAGAACTAACACGTGCGCTAGGCTGGATGATAGATTTCCAAATGACACTGACAGCGCAGCGTGCACGAGAGAAGGGTGGGAGGTGCTACGTATTGCTCCTTGATATGTCCTCTAACTCATACAGTCGATTTTAGATAGATTTTTAAAGTTTAAAAAAATCACTTTTGGCCGCGTAGATTGCTCAAATACCCGTATGTGCGACGTAGCAGATCCCATCAAGTTGCTCAATTATACAAGTGTGAAAAATTCGGTAGCAATACGTACATGGTGAAGTTTTTTAAATAAAACAACGAAATAAAATTGTATTATTGTATAAAATAGCACGCCGATTAGTTTGAAACTTATTTATATCAAATATTTCTTAGCAATTTTTGATTAATTGTTTCGCATTTCGAACTGTTTTCATTTTCTCAAAACATACATAGTACTTTGCATGAAACGACGAGGTACTGTATAACATTATTCTTAGCATGTAAACAACAATTATAAGATTATGAATATTTATCATTAGTAATATTAATAAATACAACATTATAAATTATTGAATCAATAGATAGTGACTGAAGTGATTAGTGTGTAAGTACCATGTGTGGTTTACCTTAATATTAAATGAATACCTTCAACTTCAATAGTTATGTTATAATGTATACAATACATATTTGCAAATCTAAACGAGATATCAGCGAAAAGTACAACAAAACCAATCACACTTCTCAATTAGAGAACCATGTTTACACAATGTAACATTGTGCAAAATCTAATCGGAAGAAGTGAGAAGGGCGTTCTGACGCTTACGAATTGACTTTATGCTGGCTTGAGTGATCACTTTAGGTCTCCATGGACAACGTTCACCAATTCTGTCATTCTCACTGTCACGAGATAAGGTCCACAAATCGAGAAACATTTTATACAAACCATAGAAGCAAACATTTTTTGGGATCACATATTTCAGAACTCGAATGGATCAAGATCTCCCGTCTAAATGACGCTAAATAATTAAGTTCAATACTTTATCGGCTGCTAGTTCGACCAGTCAGCAACAAATGTTTAGAATATTTTCAATTTTTTTTTAACCGGATTTTTCAATCTAATTTAATTTAGAAATAAAAGTAAATCCAATTGCATCTTAAATGCACCCGTAGTAAGAAGCTTTTGGTATAAATCTATTTAATGTGGAGTACCTATGTATTTATTCTTCTATACTATGACCAACTGAAGAAGGACATGAACTGTAGCACATAGGGAGGAATGGAGAAGAAAATCCGGAAAAGAAAATCCAAACTCGTTGCAGACCAATCCAATGGATTGTAACTCATTACACATAAAATATACTATACCATCACGGCATATCCCACAGGCGAGGTAGCAAGCACACCATCTGCACTCAATAAACATGCAAACTGTTCTCTCCTTGTCAACAAATAATTAAGACATTCAGGATGGGTGGTAAGACTCAGCATTACTGAATTTAAAATTTAAATGACTAAATTAAAAAAATCTAAAAAAAATATCGTAAAATAAACTTTATAATAAGTACGACGTTGAAAAACTTCTTTTTTATACCTAAACAATATTATGAAATAAAAAAATTACATATGTGTTTTAACCTGGTATTGTTTGAGGCCCCTTCAAGTATATAAACAAAATAATTAATTAAAGTAATTTATTTGATGAGTACTGAATAATAAATAGTGGTACTAACTTTTTCAACATTGCTGTTTTCATTTACTCTTCGTACATAGGGAATAAACTACATGCTTCAATAGCGTTGATTTTTCCGAGTACGAACATTCTATTTATTTTTTACTAGCTGACCCAGCAAATTTCGTACCGCCTAACAATCAATGAATGGTTAATATTTTTAATCTCTTTACAAACTCCCGTAATTGTCCAAGTGTGACATCGTATAGTGTAAAAAAATAAAATTCATTTATATTGAACAATTATACTTAACTCAGATTTGTTTATAAATTTTCTGCTGTACGTAATATGTAGGTACTAATTTATTTTTTAGGTAGATACCTATTCATTTTAAATTTATAAAAAATCTCTCCATGAGTTTTTCAAAATTGAAATTTCTGAACCACAGATGTTGAATTGTATGGATAACGATTCTAATTTGAAGATATATACAAAAAATATTTTATAAATAGGCCAATCTATAAAAAAACATCATCGCTGATTTTGTATAATTCTCCATATTGCATTTTTTATTGAAATTTAAAATTTAATTTTTCTTCTCGTGAATTTGTGAGATGTTTTAATAGCCTTTTCGGGGCGGAGAAGAATCCAACAAATTAGAGATCATTCAAATCGGTACAGTCATTCTTGAGTTATAAATGGTGTAACTAACACCACTTTCTTTTATATATATAGATTTATTTATAATATTTAACAAATATAAATATACAATTAATCAATTCAGGTAAAAATTTGAAGCTCTAAACATTTCTGTGTTCTATTGACACTTGATATTATTAATTTTACAACATTCATTTTTAAAGACTGTGTACTACTTGACATCCCATTAATTTTTGTTTGAAATACTCACGTAAATACTCCTCGTTGTTTACTGAAAATTTGACAAAATTACCTACTATTGAATTGACACTAGATCCATTGATTTTTTTCTTTTCATAATTTACATATATTGATAATAATATTGTTCTTTTTTTATGTTTTGTTGACTTTTTATTAAAATTGTCTCTCAAAAAACTGTTCATTAGGGCATTAAAAATGTCGTTAGAACTTTTTATTGCCATGTATTATTATTCTTAAAATATTCAATTTTATTATTTGATACTAAGAATCACTTTTGTATCTAAAATCCACACATAAATATTCTAATGCGTTCGTATGTATGTTCGTATGTCCTTAATGGACTCTGAAATAAGGAAAGACAGAAGTAAAATAATACACTCTATACGAGGTCTCATATCCTGGGCACGTTCAAGGCCAAAAACATTTAAAATATCTTATGTATTGATAAAGATATTATAATAATAAAATTTGTATGGATAAATCTATGAAAGTTTTTGTAAGTAGCAATATTCATAGTCGAACATTTTTCAGTGTACTGAATTAATTTCACAATGGATGTAACGAGAAATACATCAGTACTGAAACTAAACATATGGGGATTATTTTGGTTATAAATTATTGTGTTTGGTTATGATAAAAACTCCTGAATTATGCGAGTTAAAATTGCATATTTTTGACATCTTGGGCTAATTTCATAATGGCCGACATGAATGACATAGAATCCAATACATTAATATTTTGGTTGGTACATCGGTTCATTAGTTTGTTTGTTTTTTGACTTTTATGTCCTCTTTACGATATGTCTCATCCAGTATGCGAGCTGAAAACATTTAATAAGTATTCTTTTATAAAGATTGAATTTATAAATCATGATGTATCAACAATCTTTTGTTGATGTTTTGTAAAATCACAAAAATCTCATATTATCTACAACAATCGACAATATGTGTTCTTATTTTATTGTAGGATATTCTTAGTTTCTTCTTATTTCTAAATATAGTTATCTGTTATATCAAACACAGAGAATTTAGAAAGATTTATCATATCAAATGAAATGTATCATCCACACATAAATATTCTAAAGCGTTCGTTAGTTCGTATGTCCTCAATGGACTCTGAAATAAGGAAAGACAGAAGTAAAATAATACACTCTATACGAGGTCTCATCTCCTGGGCACGTTCAAGGCCAAAAACATTTAAAATATCTTATGTATTGATAAAGAAATTATAATAATAAAATTTGTATGGAAAAATCTATGAAAGTTTTTGTAAGTAGCAATATTCATGGTCGAACATTTTTCAATGTACTGAATTAATTTCACAATGGATGTAACGAGAAATACATCAGTACTGAAACTAAACATTTGGGGATTATTTTGGTTATAAATTATTGTGTTTGGTTATGATAAAAACTCCTGAATTATGCGAGTTAAAATTGCATATTTTTGACATCTTGAGCTAATTTCATATTGGCCGACATGAATGACATAGAATCCAATACATTAATATTTAGGTTGGTACATTGGTTCATTTGTTTGTTTGTTTTGTGATTTGTATGTTCTTATCTTATTGTAAGATGTTTAGTGTTTTTCAAAATATAGTTATCTGTAATATCAAAAACATAGAATTATTAATTCAGTGATACTTCAATGTTCTATTGTCGAAGTATGCTAAACTCCAAAATCTAAAAAAATCTTATATATCGACAACGATACTATTAATACATGTTTTTATTTTATTGTAAGATATTCAGAGTTCCTTTTTATTTCAAAATATAGTTATCTGTTTTATCAAAAACTGGGATCCAACTCAAATACAATGGCATGAAATATATCATTTTTAATCATCTCATGTGCCTCATTTTTCTCATTTTTAATTAACCCATAGATAACATAAGTAAACTTGCATTTAACATAATACGGTGATAATTTAAGTAGGCACTTTTGTAATATATTACCACATATTATGCCTCCATCTATTTGTTTCATTAGAAGTATTTCATTTATTCAAAACAAGCATCTAAAAACATGAGATTTTCAAAGTTTAGATATTAAGATATTGGCTATTGATAAAGTAAATTGTTAGAATTGCATACCAGCTTTATAATTCCGTTTTAAGGCAATGTCTCACTCCAAAAATAAAATTGTAGCTAAATATAAAACGTCATTTGTGTAACATCTATTTTAGGAATATAATTACATTTCAAATAAAGAATTATGACCGCGATTTGTAATTTCACATAATAAAATTATTATTGTTTGGTTTGCGGTATTTTTAAATTTCACTGGGGTATTCTAAATTCAAAATAATTATAGAATATTATACGTTCTAAATGCAAACATCTCAAAACTGTCATATAAGTGCCACAAATGTCAAAATCCAACGCTTTATCTGGGAGGCGTTCAGGGTAACATAAATATCGCTCGATGTTCAGTGACCTGAGCGACCATGAAGTTGCAATGAGTGGTGAATGGCACCCCGGATAATCGTGAACAACTTTGAGCGTTTTTATATTATTATTATTATTTGGATGATTTGTAAAGCGCCGTTTTGTGAAAAAAAAACCACCTCAAGGGCGCTCACATCCCAAATGTCATCGTACTGGCGCCATTTTCGTAAGATTCATTCGCGGTAGTGCGTCATGCTTTACTTGATTACGTTTTTAATTTGAATAGTTAAATTGGCTTTGCTTTAAGAATGTTTTTAGGATAATGCATATTTAAACAAACCGTAAAAAATAAATTATTCACTAAAATCTGCACTAACTATTTTAATTTCTCTTTCATTTCACTTCTTGAACTAAAAAAATATGATTTTCTGTTTTGAAAAATTATATACCGACACTTATGTTTGCAAGCGAAACTTGGACGTGGTTGAAAAAGGATGAGAGTGGAATAAATGCTGTAGAGATGCGTTCACTGAGAAGAATGGTTGGTAAAACGTTGCGAGATAGAGTGAAGAATGAGGATATCAGGAGAATGAGCGGATGTGAGAGGAGTGTTGTGAACAGAATGCGTGTAAACAAGTTGAGATGGTTTGGACATGTTGAGCGAATGCAAGATGAAAGGATGACGAAGAGGATGTATTTATCTGAAAGAAGGGGTGTGAGAAAGCGCGGACGTCCAAGAGCCACGTGGCTTGATCACGTGGACCAAATTCTTAAGGACGGACGCGTGCTGAGTAAGAGAAATCAGCGTGCATGTATGAGAAACTGGATGAATGTAGAGGAAGCGAAAGAAGTATGTAAGGATAGATCTATATGGCGTTCCGTTCTCTCTGCCTACCCCTCCTGGGACATGGCGTGAGGGTATAGTATAGTAGTAGTAGTAATTATATAAGACAAGAATACACCATAATTACGATTAACTTCGCAATTGTTTTGGCAACCGTCATCACTCAAACGTCAAGGTAACTGTCAGAGTGATAATCATCTTGCTATGATTTCGGTAGATCACCCGACGACATGCCTGAACGCAACAGTGCGAGTCGTCGGGTGACTCGCTACGGGCGCGTGAACGGATAGAGCGTCGTCGAGTGATCACTCGGTGACTGTTTGAACGCCTCCCTGGGTTGCTAGAAAATAAATGTTGCCAGAAAATTGGTTATTGGTTATGGTTATTAATCTTTACTTTATTATGGTTTTATGAGTATTCGTTACTTTAAAATCAGTACCTGAAAAATAAATAATTGTTATTGATAATACATATCACACCAACATCAGTAGATTGGATTGCAGATTCTATTTAAAATAAGTTTTTGGTATATCCTACATTGAATCCGTTTGGTAATACGTGCTTATTTATGCATGATTTTGGCACGCATAGAGCAGATTATTATTATGACATATAGCTATTTTGGTGCTAAATAGATCTTAGACTTAAAGCATAATACTCAAGGTGTAACTAGACGTTAAATTAGCTGACTGAAACATAATAATTTAGATTTGTAGACTGTAACTAGAAGTCAATTTTGTACACCGTAAATATATTTCAAATTTCCAATCTGTAAACGCCAATTAATGTTTGAGGAAAATGTTTGGTTGCTCCCGGTGAATAATAATTAATATGCTTAGTTGTTACCGGTACTTAATCCTTTTTAATTAAATGACATAACATCTGATTATCTAAAGGAGCGCTCACATTTGTTCACTTCCAGTGATCACTCTGGATGATCCTCCAAAATAAAAAGGTGTGAACAGGCGTTTCATCAATAGTCAATCGTTTCATCAATCACTAGCGATTCCGGATGAAACCGATTACTACCCGACATAATGTTGACGAAAGGTCCTTTCACTGAAACGACCATAAACAAGTTTTATCCTTTAATTTGTCTTATTCTCTATGAATTTCTCTATGAATTATTCTCTAAGAATCGTGTACCAAATTATCATACTTTCGTGAATTTTATTCATTTGATTTAAATTTTATTAAGTGCTATTTTTCATTTATTTTTACGACGTCAAACTACATACAACATGACCGTGAGTGTCGGATGGAATGTATAGGATGAACAAATGTGAACAGGTGAAGCAATGTGAATGCTACTTTAGTATTACAAACTGAAAAAAATGTAGACTGAAACCAGAAGTCAAATTTGCACACAGTTACTGGATGTTAAATTTCCAACATCCAGTAACTGTAAAACGACAATTCATGTTTGAGGAGGTCGTTTGGTTGTTACCATAGAATAATAAACATACTTTGATGTTATTGGTAGTTATTTTTTTTTATAAAAGATATACCTATCTGGGTTTTGTTATTTTTTTTATTTTTTAATCTAATGACAAAACATCTGAATATCTAAGTAACTGAAAATAAAAACTTAAAATACCAATTCAAATGTGGGAAATTTTATTTAACTATGTTGGTAGGTAACCAACCAATTATTATTATTTTTTCTCAAAATAGAGCATTTACCCGTTTTTTTTCTGTTATAGGCATTTCCTAATTTTTTACTTAAATAAGGGGATGTGGGTTTTAAACACTGAGTTTTTAAATTGGGAAGAGGTTAAAGTACCTACTTTTTTTCAGGTAGGCACCTACTAATATTGACGTGTGTGATAACAAACTTCATGTTTTGAAATTGGGAAGAAATTTTTTTATATAGGTTTTGCACTTTTTATTTACTTAATCAGTTTTACGTAGTTAGTGCTTACTTCACTTTTTTCAATAAGATTGTGTAGTTTTAACACATTTATTTGGATGATTATCTGTTTTTAAACCCGAGCGATGCCGGGTTATAAAAGCTAGTATATAATATTCTCGTGTCACGGTGTTTGTTATCATACTCCTCCGAAACGGCTGGACCGATTTTGATGAAATTTTGTGTGCTTATCGGGTAGGTCTGAGAATCGGCCAACATCTATTTTTCATATCCCTAAAAGTTACTAGTGGTCTACCACAAATTTTTTATTTTTATTTTTTGGATAAATATTTTTATTTTATTTTTTTAAGGTGAGGCATTAAAAAATACATATATCCTTAAATTTTCAACCTTCTACCATCAATCCCTATTTCTTAATAGCGATATTAGTATGGCAAATGTATATGGCATAATATAGGTAGGTATATGGCAAAACAACGTTTGCCGGGTCAGCTAGTTTCTCTATAAAATTGTGTGTTTTGTGATTAATGGACAGTAAAAATGAATAAATAACTTTGTTTATGTTTTCGGCATTAACTATATAACAATTTCTAGACATATTGATATGATTTTTTAGATTGTTATGTAATTATTGTTATTTTATGAGCTATTTATTTGCTACCGCGGTTTCGGTGGAGCGTTTATGTGGTGTTCTCACTTTGGCGAATATCGCTAGGGCACCAAAATATCGCCAGCCATTTGAACCGTGTGAACAAAATGACAGCTAGTCTGAAACGATAAAAACCAGTAGAAACGATATCGTCTCGAGTTGACCACCTTCCAACTTTCTCGGGCGATCGAACGATTTGCACATGCGCAGATATGCGCGGCGTTTGTGTCTATGGTAAAAGCTTTATAACCTATAAATTTTATAATGTTTCCCGCTTCGTGACAGCTGTTATCTTTTTTGTTGGTTTGTGGCGTTTGTTTCCTTAATTAAAAGGCGCCTTATAACCTCTACTATAACATTTTCGACTAAAAATAAACACTTCGCGATCTCCATCTCGACGCCATTTTGAAAACAGTGTCAAAATCAAAGCGCATCTGACAGATCGTTTCTATATCGGTGGACTTGTGTGAACAGGTGTGACGATCAATGGGTGTACGGCGAATTTTGTTTTTTCGCCTGGCGTTATATTTTGAAAGTCGGCTGGCGATATTCGCCAAATGTGAACACCCCATTAGATTAACGCTCGTTAATGGTGGACGCTCCACCGAAACCGCGGTAGCAAATAAAAATCTCAAAAAATAACAATAATTACATAATAATCTAAAAAATCATATCAATTTATGAATAAATAAATTTAAACAAACGAAAAATGTACTGGTACTTACTTTTTCTAACACAATTATTTACTGTTAACATTAGTATTAATGACTTAAATTAACACAACCGATATTATGCGTATGTTAATTAGTTTCAATATTTTTTTTTAATACCGGGTGAATTGCCGGTAATAAAAAAAAAGTTTAAAAAAAAACAAACGATTTAAAGGTTCAATAGGCGTTTGATTGAGCTATAGCCAAAGTTCGGTATAATAACTGAGTGCAAATGCGTAGTCCAGATGCACTTATGTCTGTATATATCAATCTATACCAGAGGTTCCCAAACTTTTTTTTCTCCTAGACCACATCAAAATTTTGCTGGTTCCGGTGGACCCCATGCATTTCTACCCCCCCCCCCGTCGCAAAATTTTCGAGATGGTATAGGAATTTATTTGAAATATTTCAAAAACTCTTCGGTTTTCTTACAGTACCTTATTCTACAATGTAACGGGTATTTGTACCGACTGTTGTTTATGTCAATACCGGAGGATACTTTAAAATTATTACGTTTAAATTTCTACCCCCCCTCCCCCGTCGCCGAATTTTCAAAATGGTATAGGAATTTGAAATATTTCAAAAATTCTCGAATTTCTTAAAGAATATTTACTTGGATCATTAAGTATCTGTTACCTTTACCGAATATACGATACTTAAACTATGGATTCGTGGACCCCCGCCTACGACTCCCTGCACCTCCATCTTTTAGTTACGCCAACGTAGACCCCTGTCGAATCTCCAGTGGACCACTTTGGGAATCACTGATCTATACCATCACCAGCATCTCTCACATCTGGGGTAGTCAGTGATGAATGTTACGTACATACAATTCTTTCCATTTGTATCACGAAAAATAATTCATTGAGATGTTTAGAATATATACTAATTTTTTTTTATTCCTTAACCGGATTTGGGTGCAGATGACAAAACCAATCAGAAACCTCGATTAGAGAACCATGTCTACACAATGCAACATTCTGTAAAATCTAATCGGTAGAAGTGAGAAAGATGTCCCAACGCTTACGAATTGGCTCTAGGCTGACTTAAGTGATCACTTTCGGTGTCCATGTACAACTTTCACCAATTCCACCATTCTCACTGTCACGATTTAAGGTCCACCAATCGAGAGACGCTTTATGCAAACCTTGGCCTTTGAGATGTGGTGCTACAGACGCATGCTTAAGATCCATTGGTCGGAGCACGTCGAAAATGAAGAAGTATTAACCAGGGTAGGCGAAAAAAGGCAACTCCTTAAGAGAATCAGCCAACAACGAGCTAACTGGATTGGCCACAACATCAGGCACCCAGGACTACTCATCGCCATCGCAGAGGGTAAGACCGAGGGGACAAATGGCAGAGGCCGACCAAGAGACGCATATATGGACCAACTGAAGAGAGACATGAACTGTGGCTCATACGTAGAGCTAAAAAAACTGGCTGAGAATAGAGACGAATGGAGAAGAAAAACCAAACTCGTTGCAGACCAATCCCGTCGCTTCCTCTCTTCCAACGACCGACCATTTAAAAGCTAATAACTAAGAAAATAGTGCAAGAAAAAATAAAATAAATTGTGGTTGTGTTTCTTTTATACTAATTTACAATTTTATGTAATAAAAAAAATTCTGCAAGTGGCCCATTGTTTAATTATTATCAATGGAACAAAGACAACGTAAGTCTTACGTCTTTAACGGTGTTTTTTATCATATTATTTCAATTTCTATAATATAAGACATTGTTACTTGTTGAATTACGAACTTAATATTATTATGTAAATTCAACGTATGATGTATGAAATATATCATACAAGGCTTAGAAAAGGCAACGTCACCTTATTTAGTAGTTTTTCTGACGGCATTTGAACTGAAAGTTTGCCCTTTTCACAAAGTGTGCATTATTTATTACGTCAAAGTGCTATATACCAAAAGATTCAACATATTATATGCTTTGATTTATAAATATGTATATAATTAAGACACTATTTTGATAAAGTACCTCCCAGTACCCGATTCACCGCCCTTAAATGGGGCAGGTTATTAGGTTAAGTTAACTTAAGTAAGGAAACTCCGCATGCGGCGAGTAGGCCCTCTATGGTAGATTGGGACCAGATTTTCGAGTATAGAAATAACCTAACCTACCTCCTATTAAATAACTTGTATTAATAGCACCTCGTTGATTTTTCAACAGATTTTTTTCAAGTTCGTCGGTAGCCTGGAGTTAAGAGTCTCGGCCTTGTGAACAAGGTGTCCGTGGTTCGATACCAGGTGCCGGCAAACTCCCCTCTCACGACACAAGCTTTTAGTAGCTTACTGTGAAAAGTGTATGAGGTTGTATTTGGGTTTATAACTAAATCCAGATAATTATCTTTTATAAATAAGATAATAATAAAAAAAATGGAATTTACCGCCTCTTGACAACCCAGAATATTTTGAGAAGTTTACAAAAAAATCACAATAAAAGAATTCTTTCATTTTAAGGATAACTCAAAAAATAATTCTTAGAATAACACAAAGGTCCGTTAGTAAGACATCACCGCCGCCCTTATAATTATTGTGAGACAGGTTATTCAATATAAGGTTAAGTTGGGTCTGTGCTCGACCTTTTTTGATTTAATCCAATATAAAAGACTCCTACTCCAATACAATGAGTAAATTAATAATAATATGACAAAATTAAGGGAAAAGGAAACGTTATAAAAAAAAACAAATACCTTCGCTAATAATTTATTAGTAGTATAATAATAATGAGACGGAAGTACAAAAAGGAAACGCATATAGCTCGTGATGGCAACACTTTTTGTCCCTCGCTGTTTCCTGTCTTTAATAAAAAAAAAACAACTGACAATTAAAAAACATTTAACTTCCACGCAAAAGAATCAAGAGTTTGGTAGGCGATTATTTTTTCTACAGATGTTATCATAAAAAGTTCTCTATTTACTTACTTCCGATGGCCGAACAGCACTTGTAGACCCTTGGCCTCCGAAAGAATGAATGTACAAGTCTTATGATCCTGAACTATTTATCTATTCTATACCATCACGGCATCTCATAAAGATAAATTATATTTATTTATTCATTACTCAATTTAGGCTAAAATTGCCATTTACAAGATATATACATAATATATCGAGGGTATACAACCAAAATGCACTAAGTCATTTCAGTTTTGAGATGACATGATGGCAGTTAAATGAAAAAAAAAGTGTTTAGATCAATACAAATTCGCCATGTATTGTTTGAACTTCAATTAAGATGATATTGGTAAGTGACTTTTAGGCTTTGCAAACAAATTTAAAAATAGGAAATATGTAAATTACTGGAATAGTTTTTGACAACTTTTGTAGCGCTAGACTGACTTAGTGCATTTTGGTTGTATACCCTCGATATATACATACAAATACATAAATTGGTGTTAAGTCATTCATATACATAACTAAAATGATAATAAAAATCAATCATCATCGCCGTCAACGCTCCTCTCGGGAGCACAGGGCAGAAACCAGCCTCCTCCATTCAGAGCGTCTCTGTGCCAATTGCGTCACCTCTTTCCACGACATTCCTTGCGCTCTGATATCGTTGTCATAGGAACGGTGTATTGTGAAAGAGGGACGCCCGGGCCGACGGAACCCCTGCGGACGGAAAAACAGTGCTCTTTTTGGCCAACTATCATTAGGCATTCTCAAAACATGTCCCAGCCAGGACCGTCTGGACTCAGCATCAGGACAAAATGTCGCTTGTTCAATGCGTGCATCATCCCAATCCTTCTATATGGCTGCGAGTCTTGGCACTTAACCAAGACTCAGGAGCGGAAGATACTAAGCTTTGAAAACAGGTGTCTTAGAAGGATTTTGGATGTCAAATGGTATGAACATTTTACAAATGATGCTGTGCGTCGGTGCACCCAGCAGAGACCTGTAATCTCCGTAATACAGGAGAGACGATAATAAAAAAGCAACCAAATATCATCGATATAAACATCCATATATGTATAAACAAATTTATAGGTAGGTACTATATATGTATAGACGACAATTGGAATTAGTATAGGCATATTATTAAACAAGCCTAAACCAAAATTAAGACACTCAGGGTGATGTGTGACAAATGTTATCACTTATTTATTTTACGGCATGACAAGTGGAGTAACCAGGAGACCATAGCTGCACGTAATAAACATGTAAATCATCCTCTCCGTGTCTACAAAAAAAACTAATACAGGATGAGTGGCAAACCTCATTTCAACGAAAATGTGAAATGTCTTTATTCTTTTGAATACCTCTGAAAAATTAACTGAGTTTTGTAATAAAAAAAAATATCATCAGGTACAATATCCTTATATAAGTCTAAATCCATCTTTGCTGCATTAATCATCGCGATGATGGGTACGGCTTGTTAAATAATGCACATATCATTAGCAATAGTGTGTATTGGTATACCATATAAAAACTATTATAATAAGCATAATATATAATATAGAATTTGCAGGTACATAATGATTATAACCATAAGCGACCTCACGAAGGTTTCTGAGGTCAAATAGGCGATTCATTTCAATCAATGCAAAATACTGTACAAGTAAATAATAGAACATAATAAAAATTAACACCATACAAATAATATAGTATAATGATATGTTCGTGTGTATGTTTTAATTAGGTATATCTTCAATAGACGTGGAATATATTCATATAAAAACAATATTAGGTGAATTACCAATATGTAGGTAAATAATACTTTTTACACTTTTAATTGTATCGGTGCACACGTAGTAGAATTCCATAATTATGTAATTTGAAACAAGTGTTTCTTTCTACTATTGATTGTTAATTCGCAGAGAGACGTCTTTCGACTTATAAGGTCATTATCAATCTTTTTACACTCTATACACAGTCTCATGCTTTAGGTAGGTTGTACACTAAAATCATTATAAATATTTTATATTTAGACAGACATTCAAGATAGGTAGCATAACCTCATCGCTATATTGAAAATGTGACTTGTCTCATATATAATGTAGTGTTTTACAATGGGCCACTTGCAGATTTTTTTTTATTTACATAGAATTGTAAATTAGTATGAAAGAAACATAACCACAATTTATTTTAATTTTTCTTCCACTATTTTCTTATATATTAGCTTTTAAAAATTGGATTTTCTCGGAATGATCAAAAACAGATTATAAATCTCATACACACATGGGACTCCGTGACGTCATCAGCTGTCAAAAGCATTTTAACATGTTTTGCCAAACGTCAAAAATTATGGATTTTATTTATGGAAATTCTCCATAATTTAGATATTTAAAAAAATTTAACTGACATATTTATGTTTTCCGACCTCAAACGTACTTAATTCGATCATTTTTATTAAAATTCCCCACGACTGCAAGTGGCCCATTATTTGCCTTATACATGACCCTAGAAAACTAACAGCTAAGAGAGGGATGCCCATTCTTTATCGGGACTAAAAAAATATTAATTTATCAATGACATTTATTTCGTGAGTGAAGCCGAGTATAATGACGCTAGTAAATACATAATGTACTTAATTACGTATTAATCGCAGATTTGTTTCCTAGTAGAAGCAGTAGGTAACCTTGCAAATAATGCTAACATGTATACACATATGAACGACTCGGGGGAAGAACATGATAATTCCATTTTTAAAAAAAATCTGTTTATTAATCATTTATGTTGGTAGTATTGAGACTTAAAATGATGAATAAATGTTAAGAGGAACAAAATTATAACTTTTAAGACTCAAATATTTTTTTATTGAAATGATAATAAATATATACACGCAATAATCATAACTATAAGCTTTTTTGTAATATCTATTGGGCATGCCCTCAAAATTGAGCAGAGCTCGTGCTTTGAGGGGTTATAGGGTTATTTCTTTATTACTTATTTTAGAGGCATTAACTTGGTAACAATTTCTGTACATTTTTTAAATAAAATATTTAAACTTGAATAACTTTTTTTGTTACACTTTATTTGTTACAATTTGTTTGTTACACTAATTTAAAATACGCTATCGCGATTTCAGTGCACTTGTACCATTGACGAGCTTTTCAAGACTGATATATGGATTGTTTAAAGCACAAAAGACACATGTCCACTATTTAGGTAAAATGAATTAATATAATAATATGTACAAGGTCGGTTGCAACGTCTTCTATGTCCTGATTACATAATTACCAATAATACTTATATCATAATCGAAATATTTAACAAAAACCAGATTCCAAACATTCTTAAATTATCATTTTTTTGTGCACAGATGTAACATGTCACATAAGATATTTGAGAATGTATTAATATCGACATAATTGATTCTTAAAAAGCACATGTTCACCAAGGACATCTTCTGAATTAATTTAAAATTAATTAATTAATTTTGAATCTCAAACTTTCAAACCCTGTTTTCTCTTAACTGTCAAATGTGGACATGTGTCTTCTGTGCTTTAAACCATCGATATTATTTCTTTATATTGAACGAATTCTACAGATCTTTAAACATACCAAAGACAGAAAGTTTACTACTAAGGAGGAAAAGCTTGATTACTCCAATATTCTGTGGAGAACTTGACAGATATGAAATTTTTATGAAAAATAAAAATTCTTTAATTTATATTGAAAATTTATATTTAAATAAAGTAAATAAATATCTACATCAATGACCATATTTTTTAATTTTTATTATTAATTTTTTTTTTTTTTTTTATTTATTTCATATAATATAAACATTAAATACAAATATACAGTCGCGCCAAATCCATTAAAATAGATTTGTCGGCGCGTTCCTTACAAAATAACAATATATACATAATTTATTTCAACCTAATCCAAAGCATATACATATAAAGATATACATATTTTACAATTTAAAAACAATACAATGGTTTTCAAGTACTTTATTTGGAGTGACTCGCGAGTTTCGACATGTAATGTCTTTTTCAAAGTGAGTTTGAAAAAGACATTACATTGTACCTACCTATGTAAAACCATATAATAACATATTTAAATAAATACCAACAAAATTTAATACAATGGTTAGTTTTTTTCAAAGTATTTTTTTTTCAAACAATGGGTTAGTTGGAAGTTATCGCGCTTCTGCGATAAACTCGCCCATTGCACAAAATTTATTTGTGTAGTTTAAATTATTTATTTTCTTATATTGATTTTTTGTGCAATAAAGTTGTTTATTATTATTATTATTTTTAAAGTAAATATAATAACAAATTGTGATTTTATTTAATTATTTTAAAAAAAGGGCAACATACAATTAAAATTTTACAAAATACAATATAATAAGGATTTAACATATTTTTTGCACTTGATCCCATCTTTGAGTTCATTGTTATTATTGCCAGTACAGTACATAACACAGAAAGAAGAAAAAAACAAAAACTAAACAAATATATCATTCTAATGTGGCTCCTAAAAAGGCGTATATAAACGAAGTGACAAACTTTCATTTTGCTCTCCTGTAAAATTTGTGAATTGGTCCTTATCACGTTCTTCCCCTGAGCCCTTCATATTATACAAACACTAATTGTCAATACATAATATTATAAATCATTTGATAATATAAATAAATACACCGTAATAAATTTCTATAATCATCACCATCAACATTACAATATTATGCAGTCAAGTGGAGTCTAAGAATAGGTAAAAATGAAGATTTATAACATACATACACACATACAGAAGTTGTGAACATAATCAAATATTAATTTGATGAGATCATGATCAAGCTTGTTTCCTAATAATACGAATCTTGAGGTTGAAATAAACTCGTATCATAATTTTACAATCTTGATAATATGATATTCCAAATAAACTCGCGATAATACCGAATTCGCGATCTTGCGATTGAAATTCCAAGATTCTACCATTAGGCTACCACCAACAAATTTATTTATAATTTAATAGATTTCTTGATTAATAGAAAACTGGATACCTCTAATAAGATCTTTGAGATCTGTGGGAGAAGGCAGAAGGCCGACGGGTCGCCCCAGAAAAAGATGGCTAAAACAGGTGTCAAAAATGTGTGGTTAAAGATTTGATTTGAAAGCCTACAGTTTCAACAACTGACCTAAGTTTTTATCGAAAAACAAAATATAAACCACCTTTTTCTACATTTCTTATTTTCTGGGATCAGTACATATACAGTATTAAAAGTTTTCTGGGACCAATTACAGGGTTTTAGACATTTATTTCAATACGTTTATTTGATTTCCTTGTTTCGAGCCACAATTATTATGCTTATGTAGATATCTCTCCAGTACTGACCCAGTGACAACAGCATTGGAAATATCTTCAATTATGTCTGTATCATGTGACTGGACACTGAGGACACTTCAGTAGAGATTGTGGCAATATGGTGTTATCAAGATCACAACCATAATAGTATCACAAAATTCTAAGAAACTGAAACATGTCAGTACCTCCAAGCTGACTGGAATACTGCGGGTTTATCAATAATAAAAGAACTAGGCAGGCACTGGGTAAAAGTGGAATCTTTCCTCACTTTAAATCCCCTTAAAATCATAAAATTCATAAAATGTTGAGGAGTAGAGGACTTGCTTAAACTGAGCATGAAAACTAGACAATAGTGTTAATAGGGCGAGTACGATATAGATCTAATTAGTCGGAGTGTACAACACAGCCCAAACAATAAATAAAGGTAACAATAATAAGTATTCAGACATTTCGATTGGAGAACCATAACATCTAATCGGAACAAGTGAGAAAGGCGTCCCAACGTTTACGAAATGCCTCTAGGCTGGCTTAAGTTGGGACGCCTTTCTCACTTCTTCCGATTGGATTTTGCAGAATGTTACATTCTGTAAACATAGTTCTCCAACAAGATGTCTGAATGGTTTTGTCATCAGCGCGATGTGTCCAAATCCGGTAAAACAATAAAAATAAAGTAAAATATTCTTAACAATAATAAGTATGTTTCTATATAAAAGATTTTGTTCTTACCTTTTGCCCAGCCAGTGAGAACATTTCCAAGATAAGCCACTTTGAACACAGGATCTGGTTCACTGATATTAACACTGCTATGTCTTCTGAGTAATCTTCCAATTCCTCTACTCAGGGTTCTGAAAGTTTTAGCTTTGAAATCCTTTTGAGAAGAAAATGCATTAGCATTCTGCTGTGCCGTCGATAAATTAGAATCGTCCAAACTTTTTGAAAGAATCTTATTTGCTCCATTATTGTTGTTATTTTCCTGTAACTTTTGCCCGATCAATTTTGGTATCATCGGTAGAGATCTACGCCTTTCTGACAAGAGTGTTTTCGCTTGAAAAACACTATAAACATTTGCATTTTTCTTGTACAAGCTCGCATTGCTGACAGCTTTGATCAATTCGCACAATTCTTTACATTCGGGACTGTTATTATTCGCTTCTTCTTTTCCTACTTTATCAACATTGACAATTGTGTTGACGATTCCGTCATTATTATTGTTTACTATTGTTTTACTATCTCCATTTGCATCTATCGATACAGTTACATTAATTTCTATTTGTTTGGGTAATATAATTTGATTGTTACTAATACTAATATTCTCTTTGGTAACATTGACAACATTATTGATTGTCTCAGTAGATTTATTCTGCGCTAATCCATAATCGTTATTTCCATTAGAATTATTATACAAGAGAGATGAGCTAAGATATTTGACACCTTTTCTAAGACTCGAAGCATTCAGCATAAGATTTTGCTCACTGGAACTTCTTGTTTTAAGAACGTGAAGTTTACTCAATTTCACGGCTGCCGTATCAGTTTCGTCAACTCCTACAAATCTTCCAATTATCTCTTCGCCACTCTGGTGTTCGTCGTTGTTTTTATCTTCCGCAAAATTTTCAGTCGCACCGGAAGTATTTGTATCAGTATCAGTATTGCCATGTTGATTGTTAGTATTGTTATTATTTTGTTTTAAATCGTTGCCATTATTATTTAATTTCGATTTCCTTCTAACGTCTGTTGAATTTTTATGAGCCATTACGAACAATATTATAATCGATTGTTGAATTATTGAAAAAAATATTACTCGATATCCTCTTTAGCACACATATTATTAAGTATACAAAACTAATGGCGTGTGTTCAGAAAGAAAAACAACGAAGTTCCTCCGATCACATGGAAATAATTTATTTACTCATTTATTATTCATCCTTTTGTTATTATGATAAATCACGAACATAAAGGTTTGTATTTTATTTTATTTATTATAAAATAATGTATTTTAACAACTTCCAGGAAACGTTAAACCACACAAAACAGATTTTATTGAAATATTTACACGCTGGTTAGAAAATCTAACCTTTTTATAATAAAACACTAACAAAATATATTTTCGTAACGTAACAACATGTGTAGTTTTTAATGTTTAACTTGTATGTCTAGTTTTGAATATTATTTACGTATCACATATGTAATTATAATTTATTATTAGTATTTGGTACACGATTTACAACTTGTATATAGTTGTCTGTCGAAAAAACGCATTCCTTTCATATTTTTAACAATATAATCAACACCATATTGAGATACACATTTTAAGAGCGGACTCAAAATAACAGGTGCGAGAAAAAACACCAACAATTCAACTAAAAAAAACAATGATTTTGACTCTATAAAACTTGCAACTTTGATTTAAAACAAAAACAATACATTTTTAAGAAAGTTAAAACGACGACTGACTTGTTTTATACTAATTTAAAGTTGTAATATCCACAAAACAAGACAACTCTACCTCACATAAGAGATACAACCTGTATTCATTTTCATACACATTCACTAATGTATGATTTGACTGCAGTGTAAATCGGATTTATATTGACAAAATTACAATTAAAACATAGTTTAAACTAAATAAAACATTGTTAAATATGTTTAAACAATTTTAATTCACTTCACGACATTTTGTTTTGTACTTTTACACGTATTTTGTTGTTGAAATAATAAACGTAAAACTTTTTTATATCGCGGACGTTTCGTAAGCCGTCCGCCCGGCGCAGCATATAAAGAACAATAGTATTGTGTAGGTAAAAATATAACAGGTATTGAATACTAGTTAAGCGAGACCTTTATCTGTAACAGGTATTATGCTGTGACAGTAACAGGTATTGGAATACCTATTAAAATATCTATATAGGTATTTTAAATAACAGGTATTTGAGTACGCGTTTGGATTAACAGATATTGTTATCTAAACTAGTATTTTCCATGCGTATCTGTTTAGCCCACGTAAACTGTTACTAAATACTAGGCACCAGTGACAAAAGGGTATGAGTAATGCACACTCCAGGGATTATTATTCATATTAATAATATTACTTTTTATAAAGTTAAGTACATAGTATCTAAACTAGTATTTTCGATGCGTATTGTTAAGCCCACGTTAAAAGTTACGAAATACTAGGCACCAGCGACAAAAGGGTATGAGGAATGCACACTCCGGGGAATATTATTAATATTTAATAGCATTACTTTTTATAAAGTTAAGTAATAGAAGATAATACCTATCTCATACCAAGTAGTAAAATAATATCAGAATAGTCTGATATCCAAAAAAGGAATATATAATTACATTGCTGGAGTAATACGTATCCAACCTTATTTCGGCCCTTTCTAAAGTGTTGATTTTGCAGGTGCAAAATAGAACAAACTAATAGGTATAAATGAACTTAATAGAAAAGATTTTAGCTGATACCAGGAACGTTAAACTTTGTTCTAAATGAAGTGCGGACTTTTTGAAGTACTAGATTTGCCAATATTAATTGAAACAAAAATCTGAGAGCGTGAAAGATTGACAAAACAGAATCTTTATTTTCTTTTATTTGCAACACTTTTATTTTTGTAAAACCAAGCCAATATCATGTTTTTTTTTATTGTTCATTACTCCAAATAAATTAAATGGTGTTTAAATAATGGATAGTAATTTTGTGGAATTTTCGTTTTAAATTATTTGATTTGGATAAGTCAACCTATTAAGTAAGTATATTTTTTTTATTTTTAACTACCTTATAAATATTTCTATTTTTTTTTTTCAATTTACCCATGTGTTCAGCAGTGGACACTTCAGAGCAGCCGTACTCAACCTTTTTGTCTTCGGGCCGCATACATATATTTGAAAGGGGCGCAACAACTAGTTAAACTGGTATAACGAAAAAATTAGGATCCCCCCCCCTCCTTTCAAAGAAAACATTTGTTTTGGTGTTAGATATTAAATTCTAAATATTGAACAATTTGTATTTTATGTTGTTGGCCGCACTGCCGCGTGTTGAGTTAGAGGAACAGACGTGCGTGTATGAGAAACTGTATGAATGTGGACGAAGCGAAGGAAGTGTGTAAAGATAGATCTGTTTGGCGTTCCGCTCTCTCTGCCTACCCCACTTGGGACACGGCGTGAGGGTATAGTATAGTATAGTATTGTATTTTATGTTTAAAGTTTCAAGTAGCTGATATTCATTGTAGCCTATTTTGTTTTCTTGCTGTGGTTTCACGGCAAAATATAATTCAGTTCAATATAATAGAATAATTTTTATTTTTATTTATTCATTCTTTACTGTACATTGATAAAAAAAACAATTACATAAAAGGTATACATTCAAATTAAATACAATCAATATACAGAGGGCGAGTTTATCGCAAAGGCGCGATCTCTTCCAACTAACCCAAAATCAATATCCTTATCTGTTTTCTTATGCACGCCCACGTGTTCAGCAGAGTTGACACTCCAGAACAGCCGTACTCAACCTATTTTGTCTTCGGGTCACAACACTAAAATAACCACAAAAAATAGGAAACTCCTAATTTGTAACAAAAAACGTTTACGATATTTCAAAAAATTAACTGTTTTTTTTGTTTTAGAATTGTTATCTTTAGGGAAATTGAGGATGAATTCATTTACTGTTGTTTATTAAGGACATTCCATAAATGAAATATTTGAGATGTGCTAAAAGACTATGTTTGCTTAGCTGTAACTTTTTAATAAAAAAAATTAAATCACAAAAATTTAGTGGGCCGCAAGTTAAGTATTGCTGCTTGGAGTGAGGAGAGACCATGTTCACGAGCTGACAGCGTGACATGGGTCATAGGACGTGCCCTTGTCACATATCAAGGTCATGGGTTGTATCACGTGTACAGAGAGTGAGAGCACGGGGGGCCAGAACTTCCGTTGTTCAGACAACATACAGTTCCTGGAGTACTAGGTATTGATAACAGGTATTTCCAAATAACAGTTTAGGTACTACCTGTTACTGGGAAATACTCCTTTAGCACATCACTAAAGAACAATAAATTGTTGTATTGCTAAACAGAACCTGTTCACGGTTAGGTATGTTGTTCTTGTGTATTTTGTATGGTGCTGCGCCGCATTCACTATACTAGTGATGCTTAACCGATACCAACCCGTTATTAAATACCCATTACTTTTTAACTGGTACACAGATTTGCGACCGATTCGACGATAAGGTATGCCACCCTTCTCCTGAATGTCTTTATTTTATTTTTTTATTTTTATTTTTTTTATTTTATTTTATTAATACAAACAAACAGCTTTTACATTTTATATAGTACAACTTAAATATTACATTTTTCACAAGCCAGTGAAGTTTGTTAAATTATTTTATTTAACACTTTATTCCAAATTAAAAAAAAACAAATAACACAAACAAAAAAGAAGTACACTCTATGCACCAACTGAGGCAAAAATACAAAAATGTAAAGAAAAAACAAAATCGTTCACCCATGTAATGAATGTCTTTACTGTACTGTCAATTTTGAGGGTCAAATATGTAATAAATGTGTTTTTTTTATTGATAAGGTGTGTATGTAATATTATTAAATTGTAAATTTTATTTCAATAAAAATATTTGAATTTGAATTTGGAATTGTCCTGGAGGGGGGTAGCTTGCATGTTTATTACACCATTGGCTACCCCACTTGTATGAAATGGAGTACCTAATAATAATAACTCTTTATCGATTAAAAAAAATCATGAACAATTGGCGAATTTATTGCCTAGAGGCAATATCTTCCAGCAATGCTATGAATAAATACACCGATTTGGTAATACTTTAGTAATATCGTTACAAATACCTTTTTCTTTTCAAACCAATATATTGAGTAGCAAATATCTATTTTTCAAATCAAAATATTGATTCGGTAATACCTAGGGAACACAGAAAATTAAGTTTATAAGGAAATATTGAGTTGACGTTGCATCCTCTTTGTCAACTCTACAAACGATGCGGCGTGAGACGATAAAATAGTGACACCCGTTATATCGATCATCAGATATCCAACTTACATGGATAAAATGATATTTCATTTTTTTACATTAAATTTTATGAATCCGACTTACACAAAATAAAATAACAATGAATAAGTTTAATTGGCACCGAAAACCAGTCAAGAACTGGTAATACCTTTAAAAGTACCGAATACAGTGCTCGGAATAGTTATCAGTACCGGGTATTGAGAAATACCTGAGTTTGACATCACTAATTCACTGTAGTGCTTTGGTAGCTCTATGCACAGTGCACTATAGAAATACTCTACCTGGATAAATAATACTGTATAGCTACACCAATATAACGAGACACGTGGAGCAAAGTCAAACTAATGTGGTGTAATAATAATTATTACATACCATAAAAAAAAAATCAATTGTCATCCAAGTTCACATTGGCGGTATATCTATTTTTAAATCTTTTGTAAATTATTATGTGTAAAAATAATATTGATGGAGTATCCAAACTTATAACTCTCGCAACAATATGTGCATGCAGATTGCAGATGATCTTATATGGATAAAAATGAATTTATTATGAGCTGAAGAAATTGTCAATGTTCTATTGGTAAAATCTCGTACCTTCAAAAGAAACTTCCGCGTTTCGAATGCCGCTGATGCCGACCAACTCCAAGATACATACCTAACCTACAAGCTATTGCTTAATAATTATGAACTACATATATAAAATATATAATGAGTTGGATTGGTCTGCAACGAGTTTGGATTTTCTTCTCCATTCCTCCCTATTCTCAGCTAGTCATTTCAGCTCTACGTATGAGCCACAGCCAGTCTTTTCAGTTCTACGTATGAGCCACAGCCAGTCTTTTCAGCTCTACGTATGATCTACATTTATTTAAAGTTTATCCCAGCTCTGTTTAGTATCACAGCACCTCTAGTTCTAACAAATGGACTAACCAAAGAACTTTATTGGACATATTATAGTATGTGTTCTATGTGCCATAAAATAATTCAAATAACTCAAAAGAGGATTGTCAAATCCGTGCCATAAAATAATTTAACTGAAATTTTAGACATTCAGAATAGATGGCATGCCTCATCAACGCTGAATTTCTTAAAAAATAATCGATATTTTTATAAACAACCAAAGTGTCGTATAACTCGAAAAAGTCGATTGAATTTATCTTCTTCCAATGGGCCACTTGCAGTCGTGGGGGATTTTAATTAAAATGATCGAATTCAGTAAATTTGAGGTCGGAAAACACAAATATGTCAGTTAAAATGTTTTAAATATCTAAATTATGGAGAATTTCCAAAAATAAAACCCAAAGTTTTTGACGTTTGTCAAAACACTCTAAACAGCTGATGACGTCACGGAGTCCCGTGAATCATAGAAACTTTCGCAACCACAGATTATAATCTCATACACACATGGGACTCCGTGACGTCACAGCGCCGCCATATCGTTTTTGATCATTCCGAGAAAATCCAATTTTTAAAAGCTAATAACTAAGAAAATAGTGCAAGAAAAAATAAAATAAATTGTGGTTGTGTTTCTTTCATACTAATTTACAATTTTATGTAATAAAAAAAAAATCTGCAAGTGGCCCATTATCCCAGGGAGTCATCTTATATTGGGTGGGGTAGACATACCTAGATCACTATTCACCAATGGCCCGGTCACTCGGTAGTCTCACTCCCTCGCTCACTTCTTAGTCATACTCAAAGACATTATACATAACAAGACTGTGCATTATTTTATAAAATTGAAGTAAAAATATGCTTTCTGTGGTTACAGTAAGGTGTATATTCCTATGAAAAAATAAAGAGTACCACGTGAAAAGGAATACGTTAGATTAGTGTCCCTTTCTAACATAATATTACCAGCACATAAAAGTAATAACACTCATACAGAATTATCACTATTATACAGTAGAAACTATATGTCAGAAAGGGACAGTAACTCCTTGCTCGCATGCTCTCTCAGTTGGCACATTTTTTCAGAAAAGTATTGAGTCTTGTTTTGCATAATGTATTAAATTTGCTTTGGTCAGACAGTACATATTGTATCGTATCAATCAGTATGCGGTGTGTGTTTTAGAGTAGGTGGGCGCAAGATGATGAATGCCGACGTGAACCGAAACTTGACGGTTGAGCCGAACATACACGAAGATTATCGAATAGATTTGTTATAATAAAATTAGTAGGTACCCTCTCATTACATGTCCAATAGATGAATAGTTAAAAATTATTTATTTGGTACATAGTTGCTATTAATTAAAATTAGTCAAGTAGGTGAAGCACCCTTTCTGAATCTAGTATTTCATATCTTCCTGCCTATACCGTCACAACGTCTCCCGAAAGTGAGGGTAGTCAGCGAATTAACTGCATCTAATGGACATAGATACAAACCTTTTTTGCATGTAATAAAATTGTCTAAAAATAAATAATTCTTTACTGTACATTGATACATTTATAATTCGACAGTTAAAAATTACTTCATACTTACGTATGCCACCCATTCCAAATGCTTTATTTTCTATGACATAAAGATGGGAGACCGTACTCACTACATACAGCAGTTAAACGAAAACATAAAATCGATTCAGATTTGCAAACGGTTTGTGTCCCAAGACCAAAATCATTATAATAATAATTATTGTCTTTGCCCAAAACATACATAGCTAAATCAGCTGCCACCATAGGTTATTGCAAGACAATAGACCATTAAAGGATGGATAGCCTAGTATTCACAGCAATTTTTAAATTTTCGACGCCGGGTCCCTCTACAGACGGACGCCCGAAGCTTTTTCGTTTGTAACGGTGGCGCATTATTCGTTTGTTTATTCATGATTAATATCATTGCCTTGTACATTTTGAGAGATAACACATATTTATAAATCTGATAGAAAGTTGAGAAGTGTATGGTCGAAAAAAAATAATGAAATACTGCATCATAAGACTTTTAAATTTAGAGGAAAGAAAAATAAAATATGACTGAGTGGAACACAGGATAATAAACTATAGACTTAATATTACTGCTATCTGCTGACTGTTATACCCCTGCGGGATGTCGAACAAGTAATAAGCATGTAGATTGTCCCCTTCGTGCCAATAAAAATAAGACATTCAGGATTCTTTCGTTTTTCCGTGGAGCACTTGGCAAAGAAGTGGTCTCCAACTCTTCCGTAAGTTTTCAGGTGTTCGAAAAAATAAAGACACATAAAATTTTAAATTCCAATTATCTTAATTTTTTGTTGGCACAGAAAGGATGGCTTGCATGTTTATTAGTGAACTAGCTACCCACTTGTGGGATATACTGTGATGGTGTGGAATAGTACATTCAGAATAGGTACAAATTGTAGTAAGTATTATGTAAAGTTTTGAGACCATTTGCCTATTCCATGACATTCGATAACTTATGGAAAATAGTAGGAGAATATTTATTTCTTTTTATTATTTACTATACATTGATTACAAGCAAATTCGTATTTTATTTTTCCTTCTTTATAAATTTGCGTTATCTTTCGAAATGTATAAGGCAATGAACAAATCATAAATAAACAAAACGAATAATGCGCCACCGTTACAAACGAAAAAGCTTCGGGCGTCCGTCTGTAGAGGGTCCCGGCGTCGAAATTTTTTAAATTGCTGTGAATACTAGGCTATCCTTAAAGGATGACGTCACAGAAAAATCATTGAGGGGCATCAGGCCAACACAACAGACGATTACGGTGTAATATTAGGTGGAACGCCTAAAGAATACCTAATAATCAAAAAAACTGTCAGTGTCGATTTTGTTATTATTTTGTCGTCTGACTTTCTTTTTTTTCTCTTATGGCATAACATCCTACAAGGATGATTTGCGCAATCTGACTGTTTGCCCCCCAAGCAAAAGCAAATCCATAGACAAGACCACGTGACCTTTAATAATGGTCTTTACTTACATACGCCATTTATCTATCCCATCACATTTATCTTCCACAAGTGGGGTAGCCAGGAGAACAACTGCATTTCATTAAAACATAAGTTATCTTCTCAGCGTCTATAAAAATTAAGACATTATCTCATCGCTGAATTGAAAATTTTAAATGTATTTTTCGTTATGGTTTAGGAACACCTGACTTTTACAGAACACTTTAAACTTACAGAAAATATTGGGACACCTGCATACACCCATAGAATAATAAATATACTAAAGTACATATACATAGGTACACCATCCATTAACATGCAGTCGCCCAGTACGATTTTTATTGATTTTAATATATTATAATAATATTTTATTTGAGTAACATAACTTTTTTTTAAAATCTTATATTTTTATATATAATCAAGGTCTGCTCATACAAATCTAGCACCCTATAAGAGAGATGCAAAAGTAATAATAATAATAAACTTTATTGTACAAAATATTTAAATACAGTCGATTCCGCTTAATTGGGACACATCGGGACTTGGGCATTTTGTCGCAATTAAGAGGCTGTCCCGATTAACAGAATTTCACATTTTTTTTAAATTCATTTATTGGCAACTAAGGCCATTAACCAGTAATACACACATAAAATTAAGCAATGCATATTTTTTTCTATAATTTTATTTTATAAATATAAATTATCATATAAATTACAAATATGTAATATAAACATTATAAACCTTTAAGAAAAAAAATCCTAATTAAAATAATAAATGGATATTTATTTTAATTTATAAATTACAATTTATTTGTTTTACAAAAAATATTTTAAATAATGTGACATATGTTTCGGCTGCAATGCCATAATCATAATCAGTATGATTATGGCATTGCAGCCGAAACATATGTCACATTATTTAAAATATTTTTTGTAAAACAAATAAATTGTAATTTATAAATTAAAATTATGGAGTTTTACAAGTTGTGCACCAATAAAATCATAGAATAAATGGATAGGTACATATAATTTAATTCAATGCAAAAATGAGAATTCTTTGTACATATTTTTTCTTGAAAATATGTGTAACATAACATGTGCTGTGATCTTAAATTTACTGTCCCAATTAAGCGGAATGTTGTCCCAATTAAACATATAAATTTACTATTGGTTTGGTTTCTGTTCTTTGAGATTTGTCCCAAATAAGCGGTTGTCCCAATTAAGCGGAATCGACTGTAATAATAATAAGGTTACTACATGGTATAATTATAAAAATAATTTTACACGCGATACCTTTCAACTAATCCAAAAAGTGCAATATATTGCACCTATTGGGTGCTCCCCTTGTTTAGTATATATTGCGCTTTGAGGGGATTCCCTGTTAGTATTTTGCTTGCGTCTCCATGGACGTAGTCACAATTTTCTCTAGAGGAGGCAGAAGCTAAGCAAATTTCTCTAGAGACGGCAGAAGCTATGCAAATTTCTCTGTCACAAATATCAAATGTGTGGATCTTTGATATTTTTGTTTCATTTTTCACGATTTGGGAATTTGTATGATCTACATAAATGCAACATTTCTACACTCTCCCCCGTTGCCAGATTTTGAATTTGTTTACACCTGTATTCTTTATAAATTTGTATCTGAGTTTTTCTTATAAACCCAAATACAGCTTTATACGAAAGAGGAATTTGCTGGCATTTGGTATCAAACCGCGCATCTCTTTATATACACATCTTTTTCAATTTATTGAAGACCTTGGCAGAAAAACAACAAAATATGTCACATTTAGTAAATTTTACAGGAGAGCATTAAAACGTCCTAACTTCTAATAAAATACGATTTTCTTTGCTGTTATTGCTGTAAAATGTAGGTGATGCAATGAATAGCTAAAGCAAGTTTCATTTTTGTTAATTCCTTTGTTAAAATTGAAAATAGAATAGAAAATAATGATGTGACATTTGTTGTTTTTCCAAAAAATTGTGCACATTTGTCGTTTTTCCACCAAATCATAAGATAAAAATCATAAAATAAATATACATATCAGCCGACTTCTCTCCATTGCTTGATAAAAAACCTTTTCAAAACTTTTACATTGGTTTTCATCATGAGCAACTCAAAACCGTTGGCTTCCCATCACCTAGACAATGTAGTTGGTCCATCCCTTTTGAGAACTTCCGACGCCTTTTGCGCTATTTGAAGGACATGTGTTGTTTTCCCATGTTTATAAATTAAACCACCAGTAGAGGGTGTGCACTAGATCATATTAATGCAATAAAACGATTTCATAAAATTTTCGACAATTGTTGTTTTTCCGCCAAGGTCTTCAATTTACATCGACGTAAAACTCTGAAGTTCGCTGATCCAAAAATAGATATGGGACAAATGAATGCCACAATAAATATTATTGATTTAATAAAATATATAATATTTCCTAGTTATCTTGTTTGTAGGAAAAAACATCGCTATGTCATAAAGTGATTTTCAAATTACAGAGTTTTCTGAAACATAATATACGTACCAGTGGCGTAGCTAGGGGGGGGCAGGGGGGGGACATATGTCCCCGGGCGCCACATTGAGCCAAATGGGGCGCCAAAATGAGTATTAAAACATTTTTTTAATTTTATTTTGATGTAAGCTAATGTATCCCAAATACGTTTGCAAGATTAAATTTTGGAGCTCCACAAATATATTCATTTCAAACCAGTTGCCAAATATGATTTTGGCGCCCCCATTGAGTATTAAGGGGCGCCATTCTACTCATTAACAAAATGACACATCCACAATGCAGGATTGCAGATGGCGTTTTTTTTTTTAACAAAGATCAGTTCGGGTTCAAATATTTTTCTTCATAATGTTTCGAAATGAACCATATAAACTGAAAGATTTCAAAAATTTCTTGGGGACTCCGAGAAGGGGCGCAGACTTTGTCCCCGGGTGCAGATAACCCTAGTTACGCCACTGATACGTACCTACTTATGTAGCGACAGGTGTCTTAAAATAAATGTAAAAAAGTACAGGAAAATGGTAAACAAATAAGTAATCATCATTCAGCATGTAATTAAGTTGATAATGTGCAATTTTATTGTAACTCTGTGTGACTGCTTGTCACTTCACATAGGTAACCTTTGTTTCCATCACATATTGTATTTAGTAATAATTACAGAGTTTTATTATTGTAAGGTTACACAATTATCATGTCAAAAGATCATATTGTATTGATACGACTTGTCTTGTCTGCAATATGTTTTTTTTTATGAAGATGTATTTATTATGTTCTCTGTGATCAGCTGTCTACTGAGTATTTCAAATAGTATCTATAGCCGAGTTTTCAAAATCAGAATGCTCTCGAAACGAGGAAACTGCGTATTTTATCCGAGTGTACTCGTATGACATTTTTCAATAAGTACACTTTTTAAGTCACTATGAGAAATTTATAATTGTGTTTTCGTAAGTGCTCTCCTCACAATACAGAGATATTGTCTTTTTTTAAAGAAAATTATTAGAAACAGCAGGGTTACTCTTGACAAAACTAAACACGATCTTAATCTAGTCTTGATCATACGACGCACGAAGGGACTATGGTCAAAAACACCGCGCTACCGCTAACGCGCGATCGGTTTGCGTGTATTTTTGGCCAACAGTCACTTCGTGCGTCGTATGATCAAGATCAAGACTAGATTAAGATCGTGTTTAGTTTTGTCAAGAGAAGCCCTGCAGAAAATGATTCGCGTAAACCCCGGCAAAGTATAGGTATTGCACTTTTTTCTGTAAGGTTTTTAGTGTCCCAGAAATTTCTAAGATAATAAATCTAATATATAAAATTCTCCTGTCACGGTGTTTGTTATCATACTCCTCCGTAACGGCTGGACCGATTTTGATGAAATTTTGTATGCTTATCGGGTAGGTCTGAGAATTGGTCAACATCTATTTTTCATACCCCTAAAAGTTAAGGGTGGTCCACTCCAATTTTTTTATGGTGAGGCATTAAAAAATACATCCCTAAATTTTCACCTTTTCTTCATCGACCCCTATTTTTTTTAATAGCGAAATTAGTCTACGGCAAAACAACGTTTGCAGGGTTAGCTAGTTGTCCTACAAATTTCTAAGACATCACATATTATAAAACATTTGAGTATTTTTATTGAAACTAAATTTTATTATATTTCGATTTTATTATTATTCACAATGTAAATTATTACGCGACATGATAATACAACATTGAGGAAAACTCGTCAAAGAATCACAATTTTTATTAATTACTGCAGATATATATTTTTTTGTAACTAGACGTCCTATGTCCATAATAATAATTATGATAATGTGTTAACAATTAATCGATAAAATGTAATATCGAATTTGAACTGAAGACATAATGGAAGGTAATAAAATTACAATAATAATTGTTCTCTAAAGATGACCAACATAAGGTGTTGCGATGTGATCTGCCCCCCATTAGCACTCAAATGAAACAATTAAAAACAATATTCATAATTAAGTGTGTGTACTTCTAAGGTTCATTTGCAATAAAATTATTATTTATTGCAAATGAATTTAAATGGATATTTTTTTGCAAATAACTCTTCGATATACATATATAAAATCAGGCGACCAACATTACAAAGAATCAATGCGGGACATGATGACGAATAACAACAATTCTATGATCCAACTCATGGATGGTAAAAGGGGGCAGTTCCACCCTTAAGGGTATCGAACTGAAGTACGGGAATATTATCAAAAATCTGGAAGTCTCCCACTTTTTGCAGGAAACTGGAAATAGCCGGAGACCTATTCTTCACTAAGTTTTCCACAAAATTTCCAAATCTTGTTAAGAGTATACAACATCATCATCATCATCATCATGAGCTCGACAGCCCTGGGTGGGCCTTGGCTGAATCTAGTAGTCTCTTCCACTCTCGTCTATCCTTTGCTTTTGTCTTCCAGTTAGTTATTTGCAGTGTGGATGCATCGGCGCTGACAGAGTCCATCCATCGCAGTTTGGGTCTTCCTGGTCTTCTTCGTCCTTGTGGTGTGAGGAGTGTGAGGCGTTTTACAGGGCTATCGTCGTCCATTCTGATTATGTGACCAGCCCACCTTAAGCGCCCCACCTTGATGGAGCTGATCACATCGGGCTCTCCATAAATGTCATAAAGCTCTTTGTTGCTCATTATGATCTCTCACAGGACCGTAGATTGTTCTGAGGATCCTTCTCTCAAATGCGGCAATGGATCTCTCTAGAGCTTTTGTTAGTACCCAGGTTTCAGAAGCATATATCAGGACTGGCTTTATCAGGGTTTTGTACAATACAATTTTGATATTTCTTTTGACTAGTTTTGACCTTAATTGTCTTTGGAGACCGTAGTAACAACGATTTGCAGCCATTATCCTCCTCCTAATTTCATCCTGTATGTCGTTGTTATTAGTAACTGTGGAGCCCAGGTAAGTAAACTCTTTGCTCACCTCAAAATTATAGCCACCAGCCGTGAAGATTCGTAGAATGGGACCATTTGCGTTACATGCTACCATCAGCTTTGTTTTATCTTCATTGATGGTGAGTCCCATTATTTTAGCTTTCTGTTCCAGTGCCACAAACGCCTCACGGGTAGCTTCGAGGGATCGTCCGATGATATCAATATCATCTGCGTACGCAAGCAGCTGAACTGACTTGAAGAATATATTGCCTCTGATATCTATATTTGAGTCCCTGATAATTTTCTCTAGGGCTATATTGAACAAGAGGCATGCTAATGCATCTCCCTGTCGTAAGAGTATACAACAGAAATTATAATTCAAATCAATTGGGCAATACTGCAAGCTGTTAATTTTCATTGCCTTATAAACTGCTAAATGTAAAAACAGTATTCTGTTATACAAATTTCTACTAAAAAATAGAGGAATCCTTGAAATTCACCTGTTGGGACTAATCAAGGTGCTGTTAGGTTTCTAAACAGTTTTTTTTTTTTATATAAGATTGAAAAAATAAAATAAAAGACAAAGGTTTAATTTTTTTGTTTATTATATAAACTTAATATTAGATGAAATATGTCCACAGACGGCAGTTGGTGTCTATATCCTGGAGGGGTACAGCATCTGTAACAAAGTGAGAAAGAAGATACATTAGCAGAATAATCCAGAATAGAATATAGAGAGGAGTGAGATATCGTATCAGTAGAGTATATTGACCACACTTTAGTGTTTCAGGTTTCAAATGTCATTTAGCCATCATGTAATATGAATTTGTTTAATGCCATGATCCAAATTGGAATACGTAATTAAATGTATAGGTATAGTATCTATCTGATTTGATTAAATTACAGTAATACACCCTAAACAAGTGAATTGTACGAATAACAAGTTAGAAAATATTTTGATTTGAATTGAGATATTCATGCATCCACCATTTGTAGTTTTAACAGTATGTATTATTGTTTATAGAAATAATAAACGGTTATTTGTTCTTAATTACAATACATAATTAATATAATTTACACAAATATGTGTGTGAAAGGAAAAAGGGGATGAGTCGACACATCCCCAACAAACTGACTTTAATGCGTTAATCCCTAATTATTGATTCAATGGGTCATGGGAAAAAAGGATGAGACGATATTTGCTATTTAGACGAATTGACAATATAGAGTGACATCAATAGTGTGGATATCAAGCACATCAGCTCTAGCTGCCTGCTTGATAGCTTTTAATAAAAATAATATTTCAATGCAAAACAAAGCTCATATTAAGAATAGTGTACCGCCGCGTGAATTTGGTTTTGGTTCTTCAGGGAATTAGTGTTTTCAATTCATGCCCCCTTTTATTTGGCTCACAAATATATCTACGCACAAATAACACTCTTAGGGCCGCTCTTGTTCATGTTCGGCGTTTGGTGATATCATAAAAATAATTTACAATGGTTACTTAACCAGAGGTTAACTTTCTGTAGTGATGTAAACCGTATTCACATATATATATATATATATATGGACAATTTGTAAAGCGCCGTTTACTCATAACATGACCTCAAGGGCGCCGTTTATCGTATCCATCACCCGAAACTTCCAGCAAAATGGTGTGTCTTCAGTCCTCTTTTAAAACTCTCTCCATTCACCTCCTCTCGCAGACACAGAGGCAGCTTGTTCCAACATCTGGGACCCGCAACACTAAACGCTCTATCTCCAAAGCCTGTTTTGCGAGATCGAGATGGCTCAACAAGTCTGCATTTTGCCTCACCCTGTGCTGAGCGAAGCATGAGCCGTCTTTCACTGATGGTCTCCATCTCGCACATCTCCGACAAATAAGATGGTAATACTCCCTTCAAGGCCGAAAACACCATCACACATATCTTATACTCCACCCGTTGCTTTACCCTTAACCAATGTAAGTTGTGCAAGAGAGGAGTAATATGCTCAAATCTTCGACCTCTCAGAAGAAGTCTTGCAGCAGCGTTGAATACAGCCTGGATCCTATTCAATTGCACCATAGGAAGACCAAAGTACAGGCTGTTGCAATAATCCAGTCTGGAGACCACCAAGGCATTCACAAGTGTTCTTGCTGCATCAAGCGAAAGACAATCTCGGACCCTCCTTATCTGTCTCAGGCAATAGAAGCTAGAGCTCACCATCCCAGATATTTGGATGTTCATGGAGAGGGCCTTATCCAGGTGTACACCCAAGAATTTCACTGATTCCTGGGGTACTATACTAATACCCATAACATTTATAGGTGTGAGATCAATCAGATGCTGTCTTCTAGGAGATGCAATCCACATAAACTCAGTCTTGTCAGGATTCATTTTCAGACGACTGCCACTCATCCATGAAGCCACATCTTCAATACATCGCACAACCTTCAGTTTGCATGCATTAATTTCAGCATATGGCAATACCTTAGTACAAATCGGTTGAAATTTAATTTTTACGCACTTTTGTCATACGAGTGGCAACACTAGGGAAGTTATTTGACACTTCACTGGTTGTTTGGAGCCGCCATTTTAAATTTTAACGTGTAACTCATGTTGACGAGTGTTTTGAAAGTATCAATAATATTGTTCATCGGATGATGTATCAACATTATTATGAAGATAATTATCCAGTTTTGATCAATATATTATATTATTATAACACAATATTCTCAAACCAAAATGACAAACTATGTAACTGTCAAATTGATGACATATATAGCACCATCTACAGACGAAAAAAATATTCATTCTCAAAGTTAACCCGTGGATTCGATAGTTAACTCATGAAAATCGGGTGGTTATAAATAACCACTTGTTATCTCTGTAACAGACATTGGATATCACCATTTCTTGAGTTAACTAATGGTTAACTCTTGACAACAAGTTAACCACTTGGTTAACGTTTTGGATATCGCGGCCCTTAGATTCTAACAATTAAAAGATACAGTAACATAAGTCATATAGAATAAAAATCATACCACAAATATAAGAGATGATAAAAACCATTCATCACTAGCTTATAAATAAGCTTCACTCATAAATTTGGTCTCATATTCACATTATACTTATCTACACACAACTCTGATCGAAAGGAACCAAAGAACCAACTACAGAAAATATTGCATTTATTTTGTGAAAGCTAAGCTGAGCTAATCTGCTGGCTACCCTACATGTGGGATATGCAGAGATGGTATAGGTATAGAACAGAATATTTAGAGAAATAGGATCGCGACAAAACATCTGAGGCTTGATTCTCACAACCAGCAAATATGCAAAGCATGTCCTAATATTTTTTTATGTATTTTTGACACAACTGGATGTCGGAGACTAGATTTTACTTACTAAGAAGTGTAGATGTTAATCATATTTTTGATCTAGAGTGGTTCAAAATAAAAAATATGACTAAATAATCTTTAAAACTATTTATAATATAGTAGTATAGAATAATATCATTTTAAGATTCATAGTTAATTCATAATTGTTAAGATTATTTATTTATTTAAGGGTATGTGATGCACATTCGCTTGTATAGAAGGCACGCCACTTCTCACAACGTACTATGTTATATACAAAATTCACGCGGAGAGAGCCCTCGGATGGAGATAAACAATATTATAACCAATGCATAGTAAAGAATAACATAAATAAACACATTTTCCAACATCCTAACGATAGATAGATGAGTAAAGATGTGTGGCGATAAGCCACATACCCACCAATAATCACTCAAGTCACCTACCCAAATTCACCTATACACCGAACTAGGTACACACCATTACAACATGGTACCTTACGGGCAGTCGGTGAATGACATTTATTTAAATGCTTCTAGAAGAAAACAAAAACTAAGAAAAAACTCAGAGCTAACCATCTGCTAATCAACTACATTTCAAAGTTTCAACAATCACCTTTTTATATTTCTTTATTTAATAAATGTTCTTTATATAATTCTAAATAGTGTATCACTCATACATATCTATAGATGTAATAAAAGTTATAAGTGGAATCTGAAGCGTATATATACCAATTCAAATTCTGCAACACAAAAATCAGCCTGAGTTATGGATTAGTGATATACTCACAATCCTAATTCTGTGTCCCATAGCCTTGGCGGGCAAGTTCCTCTTGAACTTGGCTCTGACAGCTCCAGATCCACCGTGTGGCCTGGTCACCTTGCCCCAGATTGCCCTGACCTTTGTCTTGCGTCCCTTGAGTCCTCCGGGCACAGTGGTGCGTTTCTTGGCTCTGTAAACGTACACGCAGCGCTTGCCAATGTAAAACTTGCTGTCATCTTTGTAGCGGCAACCCTCAATCTAAAAACAATAATATTAGTGATTTAAATATTGTCAACATTTTTCTCATTTAACTGTAAACATGATTAAGTTTATTTTATCAGCAAGTTTGTCCACACTGAACCACCTGTCGCAATCAAGCAGATGCCTCTTCAGGTTTCAAATGTCAAAACATCATGTAAAGATATCTTTTATTAATTTTCAATTCAAATTGCTCAGAGATCAAGAAGGTATATTTAACAGAAAGAGGGGGTAAATCTACGTGGCTTGACTAAGTGGATAAAATTTTCAAGGACGGGTGTATTTTGAGTAAGAAGGTTTGACGTGCATGTTAAAACAAGCCTTCTGTCCTCTCTGCCTACCCCACTTGATATAGTTATAGTTCACTTGTGTGCTGTCTCAAACGAGACATCTTACGTATCTGGAAGGGACATTAAAGAAGGCAAAAGTAGTATAAAATAATGTTACCTTTAGGAGTGCTGTATTTTCATGTTGGTTCCTCAGTCCTCTCTTGTATCCTGTGAAGATAGCCTTGGCGTATAGTCTGCCATGTCTCCTCTTCTCACCTGCCTTACTGGCGGCAGGGGCTGTGGTTGTGGCAGCAGCTGGGGCACTGGCGGCCGCTGCCTTAGGGGCCTTTGCGGCTTTGGGAGCCTTAGGCTTACTAGTGCTTGATGGGGCTGCGTCTGCCATACCTATAGTATACAAATTTAGTTCATTTTTATTTTATATTCACTGTTGGTTAACTGGCTACACCAAATGTGGGATATGTCACAATGATATAGATAAATACACCACATATCTTGTGGGATAAATCAGGTCACTAAACAACACCATTAAAGACATTCAAAATCTTCCTTAAACATGTAAGAGATAATTGACATATTTAGTGACATGGATAAAAAATACTTGTTCATACAACATTCCATGTTGTAAGAATTATATTTCCTTTGATATGATTTGGCAAATCATTAACTGTACATTTCTCATAATCTTTAGCGACCAAATAGTCTAAAAGACAAGAATTAGAAATGTCTATTACTTATTTCTTAATGTTATTTAACTTATTTATTTACATTTCATCGGTGGATAATCATCTATAATATACAATTTAGTGCTTCGTTTCTGTTATGTGAGTTTTGCTGTAATATTTGCTGGATTTTATACTCCATTCTAACAGCTTTTATGGTGAGCAAAATTAGAAATCTACTTTGAAATGAGAGAACTAAACTGTTGTCCATGGAGTCTTTAGATACCAATATGATATAAATAAAACTACTAAGTTATTCGAAATACTTAAGTGTTTATAGAAAATCTATTAGATTTAATTTATTTTCAAACTCTGTATAATAAGCAAACTCGAGGATTGAATTGTACAAGTTGATAGATATGCTGAACTGTCAGAACGAAGTATGAAAATGTGATTTTAGCAATTTTGAAAGTTTTGATAATAGAAAGCTAGATACAAAGATGTACATGTTTATTTTATTTTATTATAATCATTGACGGGTAGTGTAAAAATAATAGAATAAACAAAAATCACATCACAGGAAACACCACACTTTATAGGTTATGCTATTGACATTTCATCCACAATCATCGAGAACATCAGACATTACAAATGCACAAAACTTGTGTTATTTCCTAAAATTAATCAAAATCTTCATAACTAAACAAAAATTTGTGAGATTTTGATAATATTTCACTATAAAATTACCGAAAATGTAATGACAGAAATTACAAAAAACACGTACCGCAATTTGTTATTGAAACGAAAGAAATGTTTTGGAAAATTTTCCCGAGAGGCGCTGCAGCTCGCCTGTATTGCCAACATATATTTTTATTAAACTGTAACTAGATGTTCATTTATTTTCTATTAACTTTATAATATTCTTTTATGTTGATATTTACAACCGACGGTACTTGGTGAAAATTCATGTTGAATTAATTATTAATAAAACACTAAATAAGTGTTTTATGTATAATTAATATTCTTTTGAAAATAAAAATATCATTCATATAAAGAATCTCTATCATGTATTTTAAAAAAAATCATTAATTTACCTTTTTAAACATGTACAATCTAATTGTAAATTTTGCCCTAGTATGACTGATGTAAGATTTTGTGCATTTATCAAATATATTTTTTAATATTTCTAAAACTCTATAAAATCACCAGTGGTAGCATTTATATCACGGCTAATAAGTAAACATAATTATATGCTCCAGTATACCAATCAATGCATTATACCTATTTACCAAAGTCTTCAGTCACCAATTATGAAGATGTTTGTTATAATATTCCTACGATTATTCTAATGTTCTGGACTTTTTACTTATCATTTCTCGAGCAGAAATGATATTGAAGGATTATGTATGAGGAAAAATAAAAGCAGTTAAAAGTATGAAACATTACAATTTTATTAAATAAAAATATAATTAATATTTACAGAAAATCTCTCTTTATTCATTTATAAAGACAACCACATCAATTTACAATATACTTACAATAATTTATTATTTCACAATTAAAAGAAAGAAACAAGTAGCTATACACGGCTTGAACACACTGTTGTGACATGAAATGTACAATGATTGCGAATATAACCTTATCACCCTCTTTGTGGGAGCACAGGGCGGAAACCAGCCTTTTTCATTCCGAATGTTTCTGCGCCAAAAAAGTTCCATCCCATGACATCCCTGATGCTTTGATGTCATTATCAAGATGGATTAAAATACATTTTTTTTAAATATCATAATACAGTATAAAGCTATCTAAATTATCATGATATTTTCTACAAGTGAATAAATATTTATGTGCCATAAAATAGTGTAAATGGGTGTCATTAAGAAACTATTACTTATCATAGCGCAAAAGAGAAAATTGAAATGAAAACAGGAATAAACAATTTATTGTAAATAACATGTCACGAAAAATGTTCAATCTGCAATACAGCTCGAAGAAATAACAAAAACCTTTAAATGCTGGACGTGTGAACTGTAATAATAGAGGCAGCTTGTCAAATATCATTATAAGTCCAAAAATATTAGTAAATTTAAAATAGTTTATTTTTCTCCAATGACAGAATTTTTTACAAAAATCTTTATATAATTTTTAGTTCCTTAGGTAAAATTTATCTTGAAGTTGGTATAACCGATTGTAAAAAAAAATCATTTAGTTAATATTTATCATCTCTGTTTTTACTTCCTACATACCAATAATAAATAAGAGATTATTTTGAATGCTATGTAGGAATTTTTAAAAAAAGAATATAAAGTTGTAATTTTTTATTAACAGTTTTAAAATAAAGAAACAAAATTATAATCTGGCAACACTAGATAGTCAGGGCCACCAATAAAAAGAAATATAAAAAGATAATTTTTCATACAATTGTTTTTTTACAAATTTTGACAAAAAAATCCATTAACTTTTACAATTTATCTCTACATAGTTGATGGTGCTAAATACAATGATATTATTTCTGTCATCAAAGGTGCAAATATTATTTCTGTCATCAAAGGTGCAAAAAGCGTAGAAATATTATATTATTAAAATAGTGCGTACTTCGATATTACTGACTAGTAATTTTAAAGTCAAGTGGCAAAACATTCACTCTATGTATATAGTCAACTCAACTCAATCACCCTTAGACGTTCTTTTCGAGATAACAAGGCAGAAACCAGCGTCTTGTAATCAGATTATCTTTGCGCTAATTGAGTAACATTGAGCGCTTTGAACGTAGGAACGGTGCATTGGATGTTAGGTGGTTTACTAAGAATGGTCAATGACAGTTGGTTAAAAAAGGTGCTGTTCTTTTATTCACAAGGGTTCCAAAACCCTAAACGTCTCACTTTCACAATATACTGTTTCTAAACATGTACACTTGACTTTAAAAGTTTTTTAATATGCTTTTAAATGTGGTGTAATTATGTTTAGACAACTAGATATTTAGAAATGAAAACAATTATAAATAAGTAATAACACGATATGGATTGACTATTTTTACCATAAGACTGTCGTATTGGAGAGAAATAGAAATATATGATAAGTGAGATAAGTAAATCCATTAATTTATAGATTTACATAAAGTGTATACAATTCTTTACCCAAATTTGACAGTATGTAAATGGAATAATTTCTCTAAAGGGTATATATTTATTTTATTCTTCTTGCACATCATCATTCACATAACTGTGCAGTGGCAGGATTATCACTATGTGGAGATTATCATTATCATGGCATTATATTGAATCATCCTTTCTGCCTACCCCGCGAGGGAAGTGGCGTGATGGTATGTATGTATGTATGTACACTTTAATTGAATTCTCTGATTGTGCATGCTGTAGACACTCTTAATTGGGGAACTGGCCAGATCTTATTGTATGTTTGTAATTTATGTATTGTGTTGTCAGTTTTCTCTGAGTGTCTCTATAAAATAAAATAACAAAATCAACAAATCAATTTACATAAGAAAAAATGTGATGATATGCAGTGGTGAGATTATCACTTTATAGTGATTTCTTCCGTTGTATTTTAATTTTGTATTGTTTTGTTAACACTGTTATATAATGAAGAAGTGCAAAAAGAACAAAATAAATAAATAAAAATTGAACCTCACATCTCTCATAAATGGAATAACCATAAAACTTACTAGATATATCCATTTCTCTACAAAATAATAAAAAAGAAAAACATATATGTAACAATTTGTTCAACCGATTTGCAATGTTCAAATAAAGAAAAATAAAATTATATACATCTATATAAACAGGGGGTAAAATGCAATTATGGAAAAGAAAGAACATTATTTGTTATAAAGTACGCATGTAGTTTTAGGAAGCAAACAGTATATTAGTTTAAAAATAATTTATCATCACGCAACCAAACACAAGACTCCACATTGTTATATAAATACCTAAAGCTGTTTGTACTGAACAATTTAAACAATATAATAATTAATATATTTTGTAAAATATAACATGTTTACACCCTAACTACTGACCTAAAGTCTTTTATAGAAATAAAACTTTTCTTTATAAAAAAAAAGATGAAGTGACATTGAAGCTGTCATTGGGGTTTATAAGAAAGAATATTTGAGCCTCTGGCAAGTCGCCCGGTAGCTTAATTGGACAGAGCACATTCCACGAAAAAATAGGTTGCGGGTTCAAGTCCCGTCCGGGGCACTACCGAATAAGGTGACATTGTCTTTTCTAAACCTTACATGGTATTTTCATGTGTTATATTTACATCATACCATGGTTAATGGTAAAAGTAACATCGATAAACATGACTCCCATTCGATTATTATATCTTTAAAACCTATACTAACAGTATTTCTTCCTGAGTCTGGCCTAAATCTTTCCACTCCAATAGGCATCGCTTGTCATTTTCTAGAATCAGGTCTTTAGGACTACAACAGCCGTCCCTCATCAGTGGGCATATTATTAGCAAAGGGCAATTGTCACGGATTGCACTGCATGTCTTCTGCATGCAGGTATCCCTACATTATTTTTACAGCAATTTTTACCAGACAGCATTCGATTATGTCAAGACAGTCGACGGAAATACTGTGCACTATGAATTTGTACGGTAGCATTTCAAAGCTAGACAGAACGTCACATGAAGTTGTATCAGGATGATCTGAACGTTTCTAATGTACAATTTTATTTACACTAAAATGTATACAATTCTTTACCAAATGTGACAGTACATTCAAACTAATTCTATAAAGTGTTTCAACAGCTATTAAATAGAATTAAAAAAATTATTTATATTTGATATGGTACACAGAGAAGATGTTAAACTAAACATGTTATATTTTACAAAGAACTTCCTCGTTGAAACAACAATTTAATCAATTAGAATAGAGCTAACTACAAACATTTTATTAATTTATTTAATTAGACATAAGCCATGTTGTTAAAATTATCAAATTAACACTAAAAATTAACTAATTTAATTAAATAAATTGAGCTATGAGCTCGTCTCGTCGTGTGCATTCTGTGAAAATATGTAAACGTTTATGATTTCACACTATTTGACTATCCCACTCTTACAGGACGCTTAAAAACTTCTGTAGTTAAGAGAGTGGAACTCTAAAACAACATTTCGATACATATTTTAATGTATACTATCAACTGTATTTTTGTAAGGAACCCAGTAGACTAACTTACTGCATTTTATATAAACACGAAGACCGTCTTTTCGTACAGTAGAAAATAAAATTATCAAGATGAGTGGCATGCCTAATTAAAATAATAATAAATTTTTACTGACCACACAATGGGGAACTTTTACAAAAAAAATTAGTACAGAAAATTAGGAAAATTATGATGCTTTTTATATTTTTAAATGTGCATATTTAAGGTTTTTATAACCATTTGAAAAAGCAATTTTTGCACTTTGCCGTAAAAAGGTCCACTCGTGGCGGATCAGTGTTCGACGATATCAGGCGCTACAAACAGTATTAAGAGTGAAATGTGTGCCAATACAATATAGCGCCTAGCGACGTCACTACAAGCTAATTCAATAACATAAATATGGATTTTTAAAATGAAAATAATGAATGAAAAGTTCTATTTTATCGTTTCTTATTAGGATATTCGTGATCAGCGTATATTTATTAATATAATTTGATAACATTCATTCATATTCCTCACACATGCATGTTCCCCATTGATGGAGTACAATAACAAGAAAAAATATAAACAGTAGTACGATAAAAAGCACAAAACAGCGCATCAACAATGAGCAATCAAAGGGCAAACTTGTTGTAATACAACATCTTCCAGACAACTTTAATTATAAATTGAGTTTAAGATGTTAAATAATTTTTCACAAATCACTCGTTACGGGTGGATTGCCAGTAATAAAAAAAGATGTTTAGTAAATATTAGTGATCAAATTAATATAAACAAATTAGGAAAATCGGTATACAATAAAGACTAGAATAATTGTGTTAACTGGTAATTGTTTTTTTCTCAAATTCATCATTCCCAAAAATCATAAACTCAAAAATACTTTGAACATTTTCACACTAAGGTAAAATAATATAATAAATAATGGTTTGTGTTGTGAGGGTGGAATAGGTCTGCAGCTGCAGGAGTAGAATCATGAACATTCCAATTTGGAAATTCATTACTTTACTAATATTTTACTGACAAACATATCAAATAAAAACTTACAAATTTACAAATGTGGTATTACAATTACAATTTTGGTTTCGAATTTAAAGCGTACAGAATGCAGACAACACGACAAGCTCTAACAAAAATTGAAACACTTATTTTCGAAAGTCACAAAGTCCAAATATATTTTTTAAAATGAAATCAATATCATATTTGAAAACACAGTCATAAAATGAAACTGAAAATGACTTTGACAAAAATTTACATCATTGTAAAAACCTCTCTGTAAAACATACAACTCTTGTTTATTTTAAGATTTGTATGATTTTTTTTCGTTAAAATAAATATTTTGCTATTAAACTCTTGATTATTGTTCCCAGGTTATTTAGAAGATTACACATACAGCAATAAATTCACCCTCTATGCATTGAATTGTAAATGAGTACGAAAATAGTACATACAATGAAAAGTCAAATAAATAAATATTAATTTTAATGTTTATTTGACTGCATTGAAAGAGTTGACATTTATTTTGTAATAAAACTCCAGATATAGTACATAAGTAACAACACGCAAGCAGTAAATTTAATTTGACAATGACTTAGTAAGTGGAAACCAGGTTACTGTGTCTATTATTAAAAATAGTAAAACTCAAACAGCTTGTGTTTATTTCTATAAATTTATGTTTGACTGTGTTTGAAAGTAATTTGATAGTGCGCAAATAGATATGATTTTCAAGTCTTATTTTATTTGTAAACAAAGGATATGTATAATAAGGACGCTTAGCGACTTTCAAAAACAAATATATAAAAGTAGAGATGCAACAAATACTAGGCAACTATGCGGTATTCTGCCCATTCGGCAACATTTTTACTATTCGGCCGAATACCGAATATTTAATCTATTATTCGGTATTCTGCCGAATAGTTTAAATGTAAAACTGGAAGGAACTAATAGCTTGTAGATTGTTGCTATTTCATTGTCAGCTGCAGACGCATAATTTTATTAATCCTCAAATATCCAATTAATTAATTTAATTTGATATGGAGTGAAACAACATAACATTATTATTAATGTTGGAACACGAAAATTTCGAAAAAATGGACCGCGCTGCAAGTCTAGTATGTCTATGATGAAGATACGCGTGGTCGGGAGTACCGCACGCTCTCACCATTGTTTTGCCGAATATTTGGTTATTCGGCACATGATGATCTTGCATAATATTCGGTATTCGGTCAAATATACTATTTGTTGCATCTCTATATAAAAGTAATAATTGAATCAATCCTACGATGTGATAGTATGAGACTAAGTAACTGTACATTATCAACATATCACAATATCATATAATAATAATAATATACACATATACAGTCCACACTCATGTCTGTATCAGGGCTGCCACACACAATACACGAGGAAATATATACCACAATATCTTCTCAAGATTAATCCAGCATAGTAACATACACAGAACAGAGCTAATAATGCATTCAAATATGGTTAACGAAATAAATAAACCAAGTGTTTTATTCTACTAATGATTTAATCTGTGAGAGAGACGTCTTTCGTCAATGTTATTGTAAATAATTTTATATATATGAATATTGTTGTATTTTTAAAATCAGATTGACAATGTCCTCATAAGACGAAAGACGTCTCTCTCACAGATTAAATCATTAGTAGAATAAAACACTTGTTTTATTTATTTCGATATGGAATTCTACTACCTAAACACCGACACAGTGAACAAATATGGTTAATTAAAAACAAAACAATTTATTTTACAAATGAATTTTCATTTAATGTGATGATTTTCGACTATTAAGGCGATTGTCAATCTTTTACAATGAGCTTAGAATTAAAACAAGTTTTTCTCAATTGAAATCCATAGTAAAACTCAAGAGTTTTTGTGTTTACACTGTGGAAATCAATTTTTAATTTTAATAAAATAAAAATATAATTAAATAAACACTGTTTGATTTCCTTTACTATTGATTGATTAATATTGAACCAAACAAACTGTACTCGAATAGTAACAGAACATTGTAGCCGTCTTCAGGGAAAGGCTTTAAAAGAGTTATATTATCTTAATTCAATTAAAAATAAAAGAAAAGGCTTATCTTTAATTCATTAAATTATAGAATTCTTTCACATGTTCAACAATACAATAAATAATGTGATAAAAATAATTTGATAAATAATTAATTATTGAGAATTATTTTTCCACAGACCAACTTTTTAAATACAAGTTTTTAGGCTTGTCGTCATATGTAGGAAGTAATATTCTTTCAAATCTACAAACAGAAATTAAAGAAATATTTTTTTACTATAATTAATTATGTGATTCCTGGCAACCATCATAAAACTTTGACACGCTCTCAGAATGTCAGAACTTCCAATTGTTGATTTATGGAACGGGGCAATCGATATTTGAATGATGTGAATATGCAGGAAAATTCTATTGACTGTCTAACATGAACATGTGTGGCATACCCCGTACAGATGTATTTTAATAGTTGAAATAAGAAGAGGTACACGGATGGCATCAGACACAATGTTGGCTGTTCAATTAAAGTGGAATTTGAATTGGAAAGGACTGCCGTGGTGGAAATGATGGAATGGATTCCCGTGGTGTCCGTGTTGGTTTGCTTCAGGGTCTAATGGATCGTCTCCGGCATCAAAACGTGCCCTCTTCTCTGGATCAGTCAAAACCTGGAAAAAAAATATACGTTGACACTTGACATTTGAATAAATGATTTTTAATAGTTGACAAATATGTTTTTTTTTGATCCAATTACTCTCTAAGCACCCTCAATGGTCTAGAGCAGTGTTTCCCAAACTATGGGTCGCGAGCGAATATTGAGTGGGTTCTGAGCATTAAGTAGTTCCATGACTCGCTACTAGAGAATCTGAGCATTACCAATATTTATGCCCTCTTTTCTCTAAGACAGCTAAAGGGTGGGTCTCAAGATTGAAAATTTTCATAAGATAGGTCGAAGCCCAGACAATTTTGGGAACCACTGGTCTAGAGATTGAAATACAGGAATTCACAATGAACATTTAATGAAAAACCTGATAGAGAAAATTGAATCAAATTTAAGACTATAATCAGATCTACTTTAACTGGTACTGGCCTAGTTAAACAGGGATCCTTCGAGTCCCAAACATCTCACAAAGTTCAGGATTCTAAAATGATCTTTTGAGTGGAAGGAACTTTGTTTCCACCCAGCGTTCTTAAGAGCAAAAGAATTGAAGGGTGTACGATGAGTGTACGAAGGGTGTAGGAGAGACGATGGTCCTGGCTGGGACATGTTTTGAGAATGCCTAATGATAGTTGGCCAAAAAGAGCACTGTTTTTCCGTCCGCAGGGGTTCCGTCGGCCCGGACGTCCCTCTTTCACAATACACCGTTCCTATGACAACGATATCAGAACGCAAGGAATGTCGTGGAAAGAGGTGACGCAATTGGCACAGAGACGCTCTGAATAGAGGAGGCTGGTTTCTGCCCTGTGCTCCCGAGAGGAGCGTTGAGGGCGATGATGATGATGATACACTTCAATCTTCAAATACATCTATCTATCTATAACATCATGGTGTATCTCACAAATGGGGTAGCCAGCGGACTATGCATGTAATAAACATAAAGGGTGAATATATTTTTATATAACTCACTTCTTTGGCAGCAGCTACATCTATGAACTTCCTCTCAGCCACTTTCTTCTCATCCCCTTGGAAATTATCCGGATGCCACTTCTGTGCTGCTTTCCTGTAAGCCTTCACTATCTCCTGCTTTGTGGCACTCCTGAATAAATTTAAAAAAATCAAATAAGTATATTAAAATCAACAATATTCATAAATATCCTTGGTATTATCATCTAATGAATATTTGATTATGTTAGTCAATAACACCTTCTATAAAAACTTGCACCTTTTAAGAATGTTTCTAGGTAATAAATTTTTATATAGGTACCTCATTTATTATCAGATACACTATGGATACTGCTGAGGATTCCAAAAAAATGTTACACTTTGCATTAAAAGTAAAATATTGTTGCTTCAATTAGCAACAAGAATATAAATCTATATTTTTTTTTCAAAGCATTCAAGAATAATCTAAAGACAATATTTATATGAAAACTTATTTATCGCGATGAAACTATTCATTTAATAAAAAAACATAAGTGTGTTATCATATTTATTAACATAATTTTTCCATTTATTTTGCTATTTATAATTTATTTATTAAATAAAGGCTAATGACATACAGATTTAAAATAATAATAAGCTATTTACAAACTATATAATAAACTTAATAATAATAGGCAGTATTTTATGACAAACATAACAAAAAAAAATACGTAAATATAAGGAAAAAATATATCCACTCGATATCGGCCAGCCAATACCGCATCTTGGGAATCTTTACTACATTTACGTCATTGATTTCAGGAAGATAAAATGCAATCACAAACAAAACAAATTAACAATAAATAAAAAACAATGACCAACAAAAGACTCAAACAAATAACAAACAGGTGAAAAGTTACAATAAAGCATGTTACCTCTTAACACTAAGTATTTTATAATAGTCTCTCTTCTCGGCTTGTTTCTGTAATTTCTGGGCTCTCTGGAAGCCTTCCTTAGCCCTAGGATTGTGGTCATCAATCGTAAGAGCCTCTTTGTATTTGGCCATGGCTGAAATATAAATCAAAATTGTTATTAACTCACATGTTCACCAATAATCGCTTGTTAACTTTCACAACCTCGTATCAAATTTTTTTCAATTTCGAGCTAAATTTATTTTCTTGTCTATTCCTTACAAGATGTGAAAATTTATACTGGTTTTTTTATTATTCGCAGAATAAAATTATACATTAACAGAAAATATATTTTTGTTGTGTAGAAAAAATTATGGAGTTTTTAATGTCTCCCGCAAAATGGTACTTTTTTAGATACGAGATTGTGAAAGTTAACTTACAATATGTGAATATCGCTGTTAGATAGTTGAATCAGTCAATTAACTGAATGACTAGGCGGTTCAATTAAATGGCTAACAGAGCTCTAGCCAGATTGTTTTAACACAACATTTATCAATCCCACACCCTTCTTTTTATTATAAGTTTGAATAATATGTTGTCTCGATTTAGGTTAAAAGTTTAATCAATAAATTTTATACTTAAATTGAGTTACGAACATTGTGAGATGGAGTTGAGAAATGAGGATATTAGAAGAATGAGTGGATGCAAGAAAATTGTTGTGGATAGAATGGATGTAAATAAGTGTAGTGTATGGACTTTGTACACTGAACAGGTAAAGTGAACCTTGGACTTGTTTACAAGTAAACAGGTGATAATGAGTGAGTAGCAATACGATACTGTCTATATAGGTTAGCTTCCTATAGGGAACGCGCGCATTATTGATACGACCTTGACTTGCACTGTTAGGCTACGTGATTGACAAATTGTGTTCGACAATTATAAATAGGAATTATTATTTAAAATATATATTTGTGTTAATATAAAATCAGTGTTCGTAATTTAAAAAGAGCCTACATATTGTAAACTACACAGTATACAATAAGTTACGATGATTTTGATACATAGAGCGAATGCATGATGAAAAGATGGGTGTATTTATCTGAAAGAGGAGGTGTGAGAATGCGCAGAAATCTGAGAACTACAGATGCGATCAAATTCTCAAGTGAGTCTGCGTTTGATTAACGTGTAATTAATAGGTGCGAAATTGTATGAATGTGGAGAAAGTGAGAGAAATATGTAGAAATAGATCTATACGGAGTTCCATTCTATCTGCCAACCACACAAAGGAGATGACGTGAGAGCGTAATATAGTAGTAATGAAGCACTAAACTGTTTTAGAAAAAATGTAAAAATAGCATAAATAATAGTAACGCACCATCATCATACATCTCCAGTCCTATGAGCGCCTCAGCCATCTCACATATCACATTAACGTCCTTCATTATCTCCAGAGTCTCGCGACAATATGTCACAGCCTGGGTGAATTCTTCATTCTACATAACAAAACAATAACAAATTGTTATAAATGCATACATCAGAATAATTATAATAATACATTAAATATACAATGATTGCGTTGATCCAGTGTTTTTATGAGTTGAGATGATTTGGCCATTTTGTGAGAATGAATGAAGAAAGGTTGATAAAGAAAATATATGTGGCACAACAAAACACAAACTTTGAAAACAAAATTAGTTTCACAGTTTTTATTTGAATAGCATTTTTACTAAACATTCTCATTGATAAGGTAAGAAAGAAACACATTTCTTCTTTACATGACAATTCTATCTATCTATCTATACCATCACGGCATATCCCACAAGTGGGGTAGCCAGCAGACCAGCTGCATATAAAATGCACGGAGAAGACAATTCTGTACAAACTGTTTTATCACTTTTCACAACATTCTTAATATTTTCATATTGCTATCATCAATTTTTAAAGTAGGCCTTTATGTCTTTATTTCTTTCTCATTTTTCTCAATTTTCAAAATCATTTTTTTTACAAAAATTCACGGCATAAGAATATTACATGTCAAAACACATAATTATACATACATAACATTTACAAGTACAACAGTGAAAATTTTAATAAAATAATACATATATAAAAAAAATCATCCAAAATCACCATCAGTAAATTTAAGAAAACTAAATGACCAAACAGCAAACAGAGAACCAAATTTTGTGTGAAACATGCAATGTGAGACAATATAAATATACATAAATACAAACATACACAGACACACAAGTAGACATTAAATAATACAAAATTGAAAATGGAAAATCATGATAGATAATAGTCAATCCAGACAGATAGTGTTTCAAAAATCGTGTCTTTTTTTTTCTGTTCACAGTAATAATCTGTTTTATTGGATTCATTAGTTTAATTTCTATTCTGTAATACAGACCATCATAATAAACAATTTATTAAGTACACTTCACTCACACTATGAATTAAAAGCAACAATTTTTTGGTTATACATTATTGACTGATCTTATCAACTCACCTTATTTGAACATGTGCAGAGCATCCTCTTGGCATCCCATATAACCATCTGAGCCTCCAACTCATTCTTGACAATCTTCTCAGCCTGCTCTACACACTCCGCGTAGTTCCCAGAGTCCAGAGCGTTCTGCGCTTCCGTCACAAACTTATCAATCTTCTTTATTTGTTTGTACAGAGGGAAACACTCCTTGTGCTCGGGATCTAGTCTCAGACACTCTCTTATTTCCTGAAATAAATATAATAAAATATGATATTGAGAACCACGTGGCTTGATCACGTGGATCAAAATCTCAAGGATGGCCATGTGTTGAGTAAGAGGAACCGACGTGCGTGTATGAGAAACTGTATGAATGTGGAGGAAGTGTGTAAGGATAGATCTATTTAGTACTCCATTCTCTCTGTCTACTCCACTTGGGATGCGATACAGATAGATGCAGCCCAACGAGACAAATAATTTGGTATCAATATCTCATTTTTAAAAAAGTGACATATGGGATGTTTCATAGATCTATCGATGATATGTTGTGAGAAGGGGTGACTGGCACAGAGAAGCTCTGAATGGAGGAGACTGGTTTCTACCCCGTGTTCTGGTCAGGAGCGTTGAAAGGTGATTGATTGATTCTGATTGATTTTATATAAAACAAAATTGTCAAGTTACCTTAAGAGCATCGGCTACATGTCCCAGATGAGAATATAGAAGTGTGGCTAATCTGAAATATCCATCTGTGGAGTCCTGCTCCAACCGATTCACAGACCTTATGTCGGAGACTGCTGCCAAGATATCACCCTGTGGTTATAAAAACATTAATTATAACATACTTATTTGCGATGTGAAATATAGTGGTTTTTATAAAATTTTAATTCAAACAAACAACCATATAATTCTTACAAAATAATATAAATTAACCTGTAAAGGAGTACCAACGCACCGGTGCGTGCAAGAAATATTATGGGATCTGGAGTACGCACGCACCGGTGCGTTTGATCCAGTAATATTTAGGTGTTCCCGCCAAATTCGTCAATTTCATCATTGGTCCAATCTGTCGGATGTACTTTACCAATCACAAGAAAAAAATCAAAAATAGGCGTGTTTAGACCTTATTTATCGCCTATACAAAATGTCACGTGACCGCCGTTTGAAATACCTAGCCGTCACTCGCGGTTGCAAACCATTTTGCTGCGTGCGTTCGTGCGCTATGGGTGTTATTTTGTAGAGTGTTTTATGGATTTTTTTTACTTTTTGTGCTAATTCTGGACAATTTAATTAGTTTTTAGTACTTACATAAGGTTTTGTTAAAAACAAATAAAAATAAATATTTTTAATATTAATAAATATTCCTATGTTGAACCCATTGTTGACAATACCGGAGCAGACATGACGTATCAAAATTGTTTTTGTTATATAACTCCGTTATTATTAATTTTTGAGAGTTGGTTCCTTATTAACATTTATTCTAGGGATCATTTTCTATAACATGCGATAAAAAAATATTCAAAAAGTGAAAGTTGAATTAATTCACTCTGCCATACACTTTTATTTTTTCTTTATTCACTCACGGACAGGTTAATGTTGCCCAAATAAGTTGAAATAAAATGGTGAACTGACAGGAGAGTCTCGGACTTTATATTGAGAGCTCCCAGGTATAATTTCTCATGCTGCCAACTTACTTCAGCTTTACAACACAAGCACATTACTTACTGTTCAAATTTAAAAAGGTAACTGAACATTTTCAAACAATATTAAAATAAGTTAATTTAGTATCTCCCACAAGAAGGGTAACCAGCGGACTTACTGTATGAATATACAAGTCATCATGTGTGTTGTAAAAAATAAAAAAATTAAGATTGGTTGCTAGATAAAAAATCTTACATACATAGCTAATCTTTTACGAATAACTGCCATTTAATAGACACTAAAGAATTCAGAGAAAAAAGTGAGAGATGTTATTCAAGGAATCCGAGAGATTATAATTATTTATTTATTTATTCTTCTTGCACATCATCATTACATAACAGTGTTAACATAATAATATAAAATTTTAAAAACTAGGACGATGTGCAGTGGCGAGATTATCACTATAAAGTGATTTCTTCCATCTAACCATTTAAATTTATATTCAGCTTATGTTAAACATATGGATTGATTTTATTAAAATGAAGAGGTTTATTACCATGGCAATATAGCATTCCGATCTAAGTTTCCTAAGATGTGACGCCCACGGACAGACTTCCAATATCCTCTGCACCAGATCTACGGCAGCTGCAAAGTCCTGCCCTCTATAGTAGGCCTCCGCTAGCTGCATATCCTCAGCAAGGTCATTTATACGGTGGTAGTTTGTATTGGCCTCCTCATTGTACGGATCCACTAATAACTATCAACAAATCAAACAAAAATAATTAGATGTACTGAAGTGATTAGAAGTTTATTCAGTTACTCACAAATGGTCTCTCATGGAAATTTGAATTGGATAAATGGTAGTCCCCTAGACTTCTGCATTATTCAGGTGGTTGATGGATCCTTTGGTGGTCTCTCATTGCATTAATCATAATTTTGCTATAAATAATGTAAAGTTCTTGCATTCAGAAAGCCGGCATAGAAAATCAAATGGCGATGGTGAATGACTTGATTTTGGAACTTATTCATAGTACTTAGACCATTTCTAGGGTGACGGTAAACAGTACCTATAGTCATTAAAGCTTCTAAAGGTGGTTATCGGTCGATTTTTACCTCAGTACATCCTAGGCATTATTATAAAATTTAAGATATTTGTACAAAGATACTATAACGGCATTATTTACATATTTATTTATTTCACAAAGACACACATAAAGAGTTGACCAAACATTCATAAGAGAAGAAGAAAATAACACATTGATTCGGACAATTAATCGCGGGCAAAACCCTCAGAGGCAGAGTCAGGAACATTGAAACAAGAAAAATATGTGAAACTGAAGATATTTTTCACTGGAGCAGAGAGAGAAGACGGTTCTGGAGGGGCCGTGTGGATAGCATGAGTAGTGACAGAATAGCCCACATCGCCGCGAACGAGACACCACTAAGTCGAAGACTGCCGGGAAGGCAATCTAAAAAATGGTAGGATAGTTGGTCTCCAGCGTCGAAAGAGGAGACAAAACCCGAACAAACAGATCAATGATCTACTACAAGCAGAAGAAGATTAGGTCAAGTCAATCCTCCAATAAAGCGTGTTTACAGCGTGCACGTTGAAATAAAATCATACAAGAAAGCAAATGTAAGGGAAAAATCAGACCCACACTAAATATGCATCCATCATTTAATACAATAAATTATAAATGTACAAAACAAAGACTGTATTATTGTAATGTGCAAAGATGTTGTATCTTTGTAAATAAATAAAATACTCACAACATCGTAATAATCATTAGCTGCCTCCGTTAGTGCTCCCAGTTTCATATTTACATTGGCCCTCTGTAACTTGGCAGCTGTAAAGTCTGGTTTCAGCTCCAGCACTTTAGAGAAATCTGAGAGGGCAAACTTAGCTTTGCCCAGCGCAAAATACACGGTACCACGCTTGAAGTGAGTGAGGTAGTTGTCTGGGTCACCCTCTGAAATTGAGAAGATAATCTATATATATAAAAGAAAGTGGTGTTAGTTACACTATTTATAACTCAAGAATGGCTGTACCGATTTGAATGATCTCTGATTTGTTGGATTCTTCTCAGCCCCGAATAGCCGACAGGCTATTAAAATATCTTACAAATTCACGGGAAGAAAAATTATGAAGAAAATTATTTACGCCATTCATTTTTAATTTCAATAAAAAATGCAATATGGAGAATTATACAAAATCAACGATGATGTTTTTTTTTATAGATCGGCTTATTTATAGAATAATTTTTGTATACATTTTCAAATTAGAATCGTTATCCATACAGTTTAACATCATTTCAATTTTGAAAAAATCATGAATAAGAATTTTTATAAATTTAAAATGAATAGGTATCTACCTAAAAAATAAATTAGTAGCTGTTAACGTAAAGCAGATAATAAACAAATCTGAGTTAAGTATAATTGTTCAACATAAATGAATTTATTTTTTTTACACTATACGATGACACACTTGGACAATTACGGGAGTATGTAAAGAGATTAAAAATATTAATCATTCATTGATTGTTAGGCGGTACGAAGTTCGCTGGGCCAGCTAGTTTTTAATACATAGAAACAAAAACATCCCGTGCAATGTAAGTCATTTCTATTTATTTTTAAAATTTACCCAACATTATCTTAGAAAACTCATTGATGCTTTAAACTGTTAATACACTGTCTAGTCTCAAGAGAAAAAAAATATCACACAAAAGTGGGTAATATAACTATTTTGAACAACACTGATTTATTTATTTTTTGTGTCAAAATCCAGAAAACCAATAAAACTGATCTCCAGTAGGTACTGTGCAAAATGCGAGACTTCCAAGTGGTGCCCCTGGAAGGTAACTAAATCTTATACTAGAATGCAAACGGAATTTCAACTACAAAGTTACCAATAATTGAGCCATCTAACAAGAACCAGAAATTAAATATCATATTTTCAAAATCATTTTTGTTTCAATATATTTTCACTTATACTTCAACAAAAGGTCCTTACCAACAGCTGCGTGATAATGTGTGAGTGCATCTGACAGTTGCCCCCTTGCTAGAAAGTCTTTTCCCAGCTCCAAATGTCTGTTTACTTCCGCAGACGTTACACATTCTGTTACTGAAACAAATAGATAAACAAACACCATCTGTAGAGAAACGCATCCTTTACACAAAACAAAGACATTTAAATTTATTTATCAATCAAAAATATCCCAGCACCTCTCACAGTTTATTGCATATCGTCGTTGCATATTCAAAAAGGGGTATATGAATTTATAAATGTTTTGACATTTCTAGAACAAACTGCTCATAATGACATCATAACCATTTTATAAAGTGATTCTTAGTATCAAATATTAAAATACAATACTTAAAGAATAATATCACGTGCCAATAAAAAGTCCAAACAACAATTTAAATGCCAAAATGAACAGTTTTCAAAGAGTACGCCTAAATAAAAATGTTCGCACACACCTCTTTTTTAATATGCAACGACGATATTAGAACTACTGTAAACAATAAAATAAATATATAAATTCAACTGCAAAAATAAGAAAAATATACAAATGTTATTTGCGTATCTCTAATATTGAATTTATTGCAAAACACAAAAGAGTAAACATTAAGAAATATAGTTCAAACAATGACGTGTCTAATCGTCGTATTGCTATGAACATAATCAATAATATCTGTTCATATTGCTGGTATATAAACAAATATCATTCACTAAGTATAAATGAATAAAAAAATATGATCTAAATGGAGTGAATTTACTGTCGTCAAGTTGATAATCTGCATGATGGACGGATAAATGCATGATAGATAATTTATTAACTTGGTCGAAAATACTGAACGTATGATTTTAGAACAGAACTTCCTCTCTTTCCTGCAAATATTCTAGTGTAATAATACTGGAAAAAATAGATATTTGTAAGACATCACATATAAGACATTTAACATCTTGAATACAGAAGTGATGAGTTATCTTTCTGGCCATTCTGAATGTATCATTTTTATGACACCAAGAGGCCGATCGATATATCCTCGTGGGAGATGACGTGTGACGAAATAGATAAAATTTAGATATAAAATAAAAAGATTAACACACAGATTTATAAATAAAGTAAAAATGTAGAGAATGATATTAATATTTATTAACATCTGATGATGTGAACTAAAAACTTTTGAAACTGGTTGCATGTTTAAATAAAACAATAATTTCTATTAGTTTGAAGTGTCGCAAAAAAACTCATTGTAAAGGTCTCTTCACTACTGTTTTACATTTAGTGGACCCGTTGGAGTTGGAAATTCAGAAATAGCAATTATTTTTTCTTTAATTTATTATTGTGACTGAAAATCACAATTTGTAAATATCTAAATTAATAAATTATATGACAAAATGTTGCACTAAATAATTTACCATTAAATGTTTTATGAATAAATTTTTTTTTAACTGAATTTGAAAACTATGCGATATTGGACATTCTTATTTTTGTATCGCAGAAAGTATTGCAAATTTGGGGAGTTTTTCATAAGAACTATAATTTTTTTTTTCCAAATGCGAGTAGTTTTTCTATCTTTTAGGTAGCTAGGCAAACTACTGTAAACGTTAATGATTTGAAAAATTGCACAATTTTTTTTTACATAGACAATTCATACACATTGAGCTAGTCCCAAACTAAGATGAGTATTATGGGTACTAACGCGACGATATACACATATACAATGCACTATACACATATATATGTAACACCCAGACCCAGGACAAAGGAAAAAGAAATTTAAATAAAAAAATACACATTGTAATCAAAAATCTATTTTGGAATTCGGTTATTTTTTTTTAAATATCTGTGATGTGAAATTATGTCAGTAATAAACAAATGATATGATATGACCGATAGCAAGCATTTTGAAGATTATCTTAAGAGATAACACAGACAATTTACAAACTAGAATTTTCTTGCACAAAAAAAAACTTACAATATTTAAAATAAATACACAATCAAACGTAGTGTTCTAATGTAATGTTTGATCTAACATAATATTTTTTTATGTCTACTTGGTGAATAATTTCAAAATATGTGGGTGTAAAATTTCATCACTCTAACTAGAGATTAACTCTGAGATAAAACTTATAAAATTATATTGACATAGCAAAATAATTATTAACAAACAATAATGTCAAATTGATTGCAAAATATTAATTATTGATAATCTTTTAGTAGAAAACACGAGTCATCGATAGTTACAATAAAAAATAATGCACAATGTATTTTTTCTAGAAAACGATGGACCGTCAAATAAGCGATTTTATCGATGTTTTTGACTGACAAGCTCTAGTTAAAAATAAATGGCAAATGTTTGAAACTATTTTTTAATTCATAGCGATTTTAAGAACATAACCGGTGATAAATAATCAATAGTAATAAAGGAATTAAACAGAAAAATGTAAAAAAGGTTATGTTGTTTTGTATGATGGTTGTACTTACTGTCAAAAAGTAACTCTAAGGTTAATAAAATAATATAAGGCGTTAATCTTTGACGATTATATCTATATACGCAGTCCATTGTTGTGTGAGGTTTAATATTATTTATTATAATTCCATTGAATAACGCTATGAGATAAATAATACGAGTTTATATTACAAGATGACACTATAACATCACACGCACACACCATCCATATTATTATTATTTCAACTTTTCGTGGTCTTCTCTGATTGGTCCAAATCACTTCATGTTTGACAGTTGGTGCTGCCATAATAAAAATGATACCATAGGAAATAACTTCAATTACTGGATTTTTTCATTTCTTCAAAAAAAATATTACATTATCCATGATTTGTATAATTTTTTTTTCATGAATCAACGGGAAATCCTAAATTTATTATACTTCATGAAAATTTAAACCATATTATTTCGCGGAATCCCCAGTAAAGAATAAATTTCTATCACGTGGAGTCAATAATATACTTCTTATGAATGCGTTCTCAACATTTTCAAACTCAGGATTGACTTTGGTTATGAAACCTATTTTTGAGAAGTTGGTTTGAGATAATTTTGTATTTTGATAAGTGATCAAAAAATATTTGAAATACATTAAAATGAAAGACAATATGGTACAAAACAGAACATTTATTATAATAGAGTTATTATTTCCTTAAAATCTAGGTCATTTAAATGGTAACATAATATAAAATTTATATCTATTGACTGAGATATTATCATTGAAGATTGCCACAAATGTATAGGTCAAGGCCCATTCTTACATCTGAATATCATCATATAATTTAATAAACAAATTTGCTATATCTAGACACGGAAAAATTATCCAGTAGCAAGATCGGTGATCCACATCTTCGCAATGCGTTATATATTAGCTACCCCCAGTGGTGGTATAGATCAATGGATTAATTGGAAAAATAAAAGCTACATATACAAACTCACATCAACAAAAAACTATTCATTATAGGTATATATATGTTTCTTTTATATTGTTTGTTCAACTGTTCCAATAATTTGAAACAAAGGCAGTAGAATGGTATAGAATATTTGGGTGTAATAAACCTAGATACAATTCCAAATACTGCCATAAAAAGAAATGTGCTTTTATCATGTAGGTGAAATAAGTCGTCAGCAATATTCTAAACCTTGATTTACCTATTGCAAGTTTAAGACTTCAGAAATCGGATACTGGCCCCTCTTATTGCATATAAATGTAGAATTAGGTTACGTTTATAAGGTGCGTAGACTTCCATACAGTTACATCAATAGTTCTAAATTTGACCACCTATCAAATAGAGCTACTAGTAACTTCATTGTCTATTCCTCATCACTGTTATAACCATAGACTTACAATGGTTATAATAATTAGGAATATTTTCTTATTGTATTAATTTAATGTAAAGTTTTATTACTTATTTAAATACCACTACATACGAAATATCATGACACTAAAAAGAACACATATTCGGCACTAATTATTGAGAAATTTGTATGAAATCAGATCTTCAAGTAATAATGAAGAGATTTCAAGGGCTTTTATTCATACTAAATACAGTACACGCTTAAAATCAGGGAACACAAGCTTTTCAATTTAGTACAAAATTGTACAACCTCGAGACCTAAGACCCCATTTGGATAGTTTTCACCTGTATTTGACATAGCCATATATAAATATGGATTGACTATGAAGCAAAATAAGAGGAACACTTAGTGGACAGATATATGCCCTGAATATAGTCGCACATTGCGAGTAGTCAAATTGTGATTGGTTGTAGGCGAGCATTACTTAGTGAATATTCTATAGACATAGTAGAAAATATATAGCATGCGAAAAAATGCTAGTTGTACTGCTTACATCTAAATGTTGCATCAATCTTGTCTATGGTATTTGATTATAACAGACATATAATATCACTTTGCGGTCATGTAAACATTTCACTACCTTTCTTTTTTATTAATTTATTCAAAACAAACATACACCAACAGGCACATCAAATACATAGAAAACAGAAGGTAAACAACAGAAACAGAATGAGATACAAAGATGCAACCCATTACAGGCGTAATTGGTTAATCTCTGGTTTTTGAAATGATAATAAAAATTAAAAATTTCAGATACCAGGCCCCCTAGTCAAAACACATTTTAGCGTTATGAAGTCGTTCGACTACAAGCGAAATTACGACAATCTACCTACATGTACCATATAATTATGCGTTATTGTTGCAATTATAGTCGTAATTTCGTTTGTAGTCGAACGACAAGTGACGCTAAAATGTGTTTTGACTAGGGCTGCTTATGTCAGGACAACTTGTAGAGGGGTAATTTGCACATCATAACAATTATTTATTGCATTTGAGTGACAATCCATCAACATAATATTATTACAATAAACAAATTTACTATTTATTATTTGACGATCATCATCTACAAGTTACACCTAAATAACAAAGTGTACCTATTTTGCCAACAATGCTTCATTCAGTACAGGGTGGCTAAAATGAATCCTCGAATAATATTTAGTTTGAAAATGATTGATTTTTATGCAATATCTCCATCCAAATAAAATTTATTATTAATTGTAGTTCTCATTATCAAAACACACAGTTTGCATGCACAATATTTTATAAAACATTTCATTTAAGGACATTAAGAAATGGCACACCCGTTATAAGACTGGAAACACATGTCGCACCCGTAAATGACCAATGTCCTCAAAGAGATATAGCTACCTATTAAATAATGTATATCTTTTCTAATAAATTAATAATATGATCATACACAAATTACTCGACAAATATATATATTATATATTTTTTCTATTTGTATTTAAACATCTTAATTGAAATAAATATTATTAAAAAAACTATTTACAAAAGGAACATATAAAATATAATATCTTTGAAATGGTTGGATCCAATAGAGAGAATGAATGAGAGAAGAAACAATATACGTTTATTTCAATGTATCGTGCTTAGATGGAAGAAATCACTTTATAGTGATAATCTCGCCACTGCACATCGTCCTAGTTTTTAAAAAAAATTTATTATTTTATTAACACTGTTATATAATGATGAAGTGCAAAAAGAATAAATAAATAAATATACAAAATATCAAAAAGAATAAATATTGAACAAAATAGAAACATAAAAGATATTTGAAGTCATATTATGGCAAACAAATCTTATGCAAAAAATCTTAAACATTTTACAAATAATAAATGGTATTCATATAAAATGAATGTATGCCTATAGATAATTTAAAAATTCTTGTTTAGTAAGAAGGAATTAAATAGGTTGGCAGCAAGATTCAAACATTAACATTTTTTAAAACTTCAGTCCAGAAAATGTTACTATTAAGCTGCTGATTATTTATTTATTTACTTTAAAAAGATAAATCTGGGTTAGAAATAAACCCAAATAAAAAGATATATCCACTTGTGTCGTGAAGATGGAGTAGGTCAGCACCGGACGGATTCAAACCCAGGATCTTTTGATTAAAAATCCGAGACTTTGCCATCGGACTACTGACACTTATCACAATCACATTATTCAGTAAGAATGAGTTGGCAGAAAGATTTGAATATAAAATATTCTTTTAAAGTTCAAAACCTTGCCATTGGGCTGCCGATCATTTATTTGTTATAATTTTTACTAAATCAATCATTTTACTTTAACACTTCTCAATAACTGATATTCACCAAAATGCACATAATAGTCTGATAATATTGGAATGTAGAAAGCACGGAAGAATTTGTCCGATTTCTCCACATCCAGGAATGGTATCCTCGTGATGACGCTCCATTTCTTGGTGTCAGCGGCGTATCTTGGTTCCAGGGCCGTTGGTTCTCCTATTGTGGAGTCTACTAAGTAATGACACTCGTTAATGTCCGTGTACAAGCGAACGTCTTCTTTGTTTTGGTCGTTGAAGTGATCCGGCGCTAACATGGTTGCTGAAAAAAAAAAGTATCATTGATTTATCTCCATTAGCATACTTAATGATAAGCGAACTTATCTGGGGGGAGCTACAAGAGAGATCATGGCTTTCTAGGAGGAAATGGGAATATAGATATGGATTTTAATGTTTTTGTTAATTTATCTTGTTGGAAAAGCTTTTTACAATATCGACGAAATGTTAAATGAGACTGTTCAGCCTAATTAGCATTAATTCAAATAATCTAATCTGTTTATTATGATGTCTAAATTTGTTTTTTGCACATATATTACTGATTGTTCTGTCAGCCTCAACACAGGCTTTAGCCTAGTGAAGTGGCAAAGTGGAATTAGTTTTATTGGTATATTATGGATATTTGAACTATATTCGATTGTATATGCTTATTTTAGGAAATAAACAAATTCAATTTGATTATTTTTTGAGCAAATGAATTTAATAGGCAAATAAATTAGTCAATAAATAAAGAAAAAAAAGAAATTTATTACCGTTATATGCCCTGGAGTAGTATGCCGGCATCATTCCTTTGAACTCAGACTTGACGAATCTCACCCGGAACCTATCATCTGGGAAGAGGAAGGAAGAGGGAAACCTGTGCCACTCTTTGCCGTAGCAGATATTCACCTGGACAATAGCTGGGGGGATCTGCTCGTCTGAGAGATTTCGCAGAATGTCCATCGGTGCATGGTAGTTTCTGTATAGAGCAATGCTTCGAGATACACCTAAAAACAAAAGCACATTAATTTGATTATAAACAAATGGATCTTGCGTGAAAAAATGTTTTTTCCATCCCAGTCAATGCCAAAAAGAGCACACTATATTTTTACCCACAAACTCTGTCCAGTTTCAAGAAAAGCAAATGATGAGTAATTGAGATGTGAGTAATTTAAAATTTTAAAAATATAATGATAGTATACTTAATGAAATAAATTGATAGTATACCTAATCCAGATGACAAAATTATGAAAGCAATCATAATATAAGTCGTCTTCTGAGCGTAGTGCGCTGTCTGACTTCCTGAGCTTCCAGAAGTCGTCTGCTTGTTGTCCGACGAAGAGAATGATGATTTGTTGGATAATAAAGAAAACTTGGAGAAGACATTACGCTGGAGAATGGTGGTAACCTTGTAGACCAACTTCTGGAATGTGTCCACTCCAATAGCACCGCAAAGACAGATCATGGAGTAAACAGGGAATAGGAATCTGAAAATAAATAAAATGATAAATTTGGTGAATTTTTAATGCAATTTAGTAATTTTTAATGCAATAAATAGTTGAAACTACACCATGTTGATTTTTTGCCAAATTGAAAAATGAGCAAAGTGTTTTAGTCCTAGAAAAGCCCATATATTATTCATCTATTTTCAAAATGTATTACATAAATGAAATCCAAGGATAAAAAATGGACTTCAAATTTAGGTCACAGCGAAACAACTCTAATTCAACTAGATATTTTTCAGGGATTATATACAAGGACAACCTGGATTTTAACTATATACAGTTAGTCCTCTTGCTGATCCACTTTTAAGATATACCATGATGGTATAGATAGATAAACTTCCCTAAACACTTTTCAGAGAGAAAAAGAAATACTTCAGAATCACTCATTATTAGATGGAATGATTGAAAAACAATTTCAATAAATAAGTATACTTTGTTAATATAAATTACACAATAACAGTATTTTTCACCCTTTAAAAAAATAATAGTAACATCTATGAAATCAATCATGTTCACCTTTCTTCCTTGTGTGGCTGAAGCATGAAGACTAAAAGCCAGGAATACAGAGGCATGAGGCTGACCCAATATGGTCGGCAGAAAGCAGCCCTGGGACGCGCTGAACTGACCAACCAATACACTGTCAATAGAGCTGGACATAGTAGCGACATAATCCAGACAACATTATAATTCAGGAAACCATTTATCAAATAATAAGTCCAAGGTTCTGTGCCATAAAGATCTGGTCCGTGGTCTGTGAATATGTTGTATTTGATAAGGTTAAGAGGTGCAATGACTAGTTGTCCGTAGTGGAAGGAATCTATGTAAACCATAGGGCCCAATACAAAGGCTAAACTGAGAAGTGACCAGCGTAGGAAATTGATCAGTTCCTTCTGTCGAAGTACTAGATCTATCGCGATAGGGAGACCAACCAATCCTGCAAAAGGCCAACCTGTAAAAAAAACGAAATAATATATTTTTGGTTTAGTTGTACAGGATTGTAAAAAAAAATACTACAAAAATATAACATTTTCATTTTAATGTTATTTTTTGTTTTGTTGTTAGTTTGTTTAATTTCATGGGAAAGCATCTGGAATAGAGTAAATTATTTAATGTACTGCCGAGCGAGTCCAGTGTGTAACTGTAGTGATAAGTAATCCATTTTATCATAATATAATGAGTGCTCTCATTGCCCAGTGATGACGTACACAATGAATTAAGGCTATTTTTTATTCTTCTTACACGGCAGGGTGCTTATGAAATTTAGGCAAAAATTTTGCAATTATCATTTGATTTTGGAAACTTCAATCTATTATGTGTAGCAGATACAGTTGGGATGTTTTTTTATTTATTTATTTTCCAAAATAGTACATCAAAACAAACATTAGAACGACACTAGACTAAAATCTGTTCTGGGGCAATACTAAGAAATTTTTTTTTTTTTTTTATTTTTATTTTTACAATATTTAGAATCAAACAGTCGTTACATAATATGTTGACAATTAATACATTTAACATGTAGACCAGCGAAGATTCCACTCTTACCAGAAATGTCTTAATCTTGAGGAAAAAAAGCAAAAGTTAAAATTCTCTAAAAAAGTTAAAGTAAATTTAAAAACAATAATAATACAATATTTAAAATAATACAAAAATATAAAATACAAAAGTAAAAAGTCCCAAAATACTAGAATACAAAATACTAAATACTAGAAATATACAAATACAATATAAAAATATAACAAAAGAATACAACTCTTTCATGCACACTTGAATACTATGAATCAAAACAATTAAATAAAAAATATAAAAATAACATGTCATATTGAACGGATAATCAGCATAACTTTTTTTATTATATGGAGTATTAAAAATTTTAGTTGTTTTTTTTTACTCACAGAGCAATGTGCTGATGGCCACAGCACCAACAGCCACAGGATAATTGTTCTTCCACAGAGCTGCCATGGCTACTGTAGACAATATGGATGTCCAAGAGCTGGGCAGCAAGGCAGCTCCGCTAATGAAGGAACCTGCACTACACAGTGTGAAGGCCAACCAGAGACGTGACACATTCACACCAAACTCAAGACAAATAGATCTGCAAAAAAATAGTATGCAATATAATATGCAACTTTGAAATATAACAAAAGGCTTGCGCCATTCAGTGTACCAAATAAATTGATTTTTTTTACTAAAACAGATAACTTTATAGAGACTCACTTGTACATGTAGAGATCTGCCCCAGCAGAGAGTAGTGCCATACAGCATCGTGTGATGTAAAAGGAAAGCGGGGGCCCAGCTGATGTACCACAGAACAGTTCCACTAACATACTGGGGAGCGCAGCCACCCACAGGGAGGCGTAGGAGCGAAGTGCATACGCAGAACTATACTCCCAAGTCTGGAGACCCCAGTTGTACACTAGATAAAAATATTTTGACTATGATTGAAAAGATATATTTGATTGAATTCTATTTATTGACTGACCCCTTGGTGGAAGTTACTAAAATAAAATATGTGTTTAGTAATTTGACTAACTTTATTTTATCTCCGAAACTATATTGTTGAGTTTAAGGTATTGTATTGTTATCTTCAGATAAATGTAAAGAATTTAGAATATAACTATCATGCTTCTACCAAAACATGGATATTGCATAAAAGGAAGACGACAGAATACTCTAATAAAACCCCGAACTAACCCTTTCCCAAACTTCCTGGTCATATTCTATGTGTTTTTTTTTGTTATGTGTGTTTTGTTTTAGTATGACGTGGTTAGATGGAAGAAATTTTTTATTTCAAATCATGAATGATGTGACAAATTCCCACTGTATATCAACACATTTTTTTATGTAAATTGCTTTGTTGTTTATAGTTAATGTTTATAGTTATTCTCCTTATAGATTTATATTGATGACCATCTTTTACATTTATTACATTACTGCAACTCTATATACTGTTGTTATAGCAATGCTTTACTATAAATGAGGATCTTATACACCAAGGGAGGAAAATAATAAAACATCTTCTACTAACTCAAATAATGCAGCGGTTCCCAGTAATTGAAGACTTCATCACAGTCGGTGATATGGCACCAGATGGCACCACAGCACCGTGCTGAGAGTAGAGCTCTAAAAGCAGCTCCCCCGCCTGGTAAGGAGAGTCCTCCACTACCTTTCTTACACCATGTGCCATCCTCTGTCACCTGATACTCTCTGGAATACAAATAATTAAGGTGACCAATCATCTTCCTTTTTCAAACTCTGCTTTCCCTTAATAAGTGTCTTTCTTTTTGATATTTTAAGACTAATCAAACAAATTTGTAAAATATTTTTTAACAAAATTTAGGATATCAGAAATTATTTCAAATCCATTTCGAAAACATAATGGTGAGGGGAGTAGAAATTTTAAACATGAGGCCTATTAAAGCCGCCATTGCAAAAACTCAACCAAATCATGAAATTCTAGAAACATACATACATGTATAGAAAGACTCAAATATTCTTTACATTTGTTTTAAAATATTTTCCTTAATTTAAAATACTGCACATGCATTGTATGCTAGTTGTCTATTTACTAAAACTTTTCACTTCATTCCCGGGATGTAGGTATGTACTTTTAAATTGGATTTATTACTCACGAGAGCGCGGAAAAGGTACATTCAATAAAACAAATCAATCTAGTTAGAATCAAGATAGAAAAGTTAATGCCTACCGATATTCATCAGTCTTCTTGTTATTTCTACTTATAAGAGACTTCTTGGACGTCCTTTGAGTTACTACACTAGGTTTCTTACTGCCGTTTCTTGCTTGTAAGTTTTTCTGTCGTAAATACGAGTTTTGAGGCATTATAATAATAAATAGTGTCCCGGTTCGCCATCTGATATCAATATTATAATTTTTGACATATCATTATCTATGGAGAAAAACTGACAGCAAAGCGCTAATGTTGCCAAGTTAGAGATATTTTTTGATTTATCAAAAAAGCTTCAAATAAGCAATGGAATGAAAAATAAATAAAAATGTATTATTTTATTTGTAATTATGATTATTTTATTTTATTAGCTTTATCAGACGCTTTTTTCTGTATGGATCCGTTTTTTTTTTGTGTGTTGTTTTATTTTTTCAACTGCATTTTCTATGGTCAAATTTAATTTGTTTGAACTGTCAAAATAGTTGTAAATTTTTTGTGAACGACGCTTTTCGTAGTCTTAAATTTTGTAATATTTATATTATAAAATGCCGAAAGTTGTATCACGCAGTATAGTGTGTTCAGACACTAAGGATCAAGAAGAGTATAGTGAAACGAAACCTCTTCACATATATTACTGCCTCTGTGGGCAAATGTCTTTAATTTTAGGTAACATAACCTCAATAATATATTTCTTTTTATTATGAATAGGTACGTATTGGCCTATATAGTGTTTATTTTCTTCTGTATTGCGTGGTATAACTGATTTCGGGGAATTTATTAAGTTCAGGTGAATGATGCAGTAGCTATTTTTCATAAGCGGGGGTTGTCCATGTACTAACTATATTTAAACAATATACAAGTACAGAGGTAAAACTCTGGTCTACAAGTTACGAGGTCCCGAGTTCTATTCCCGGCCAAGGCAAAAGTAACCTTTTCTTAATTGAAAATAAATAATATTTGTAATTTATTTTAGACTGTGCCATTGAGAAGTTGCCGCTACGTAAGCGCGATGGGGCCCGTGTGATAGACGGCAGTAAACATGCGCATAAGATAACCTGCGAAGAGGATGAACCTGTCTTCTTACGCCGCCCCAGTGGAATAGAGAGACAGCATAGAATGAAGTGTACCAAGTGCTCATTACCTATATATTACAAACATCAGCCAAATACAAACATACATTTCATTATTAAAGGTAATACAATTTTAAATGTTATTAATACAACACAATATATAGTTGTTCCACTGTTGACTGTATTAGTTTGTGTGCTGGCTATTAAGAACTTCCGCTTTCATTGTGTTTTTAATTATATAGTGGATGTGACGTGGCCTTTATGGTATTATCACAAACAAAATAGTCCTGGGGTCATTTTATTTCAAATCACCAAGAAAAAATGCAAAAAGTAACCTATCACTTCCGATTTTTATGATTTTTTATTTACAAGTTGCTGTGACCAAGTTGTGAAACCATGCCATTTTTTTTGGTCTAGGTCAAATACTTTCTAAGTTATTGGGGTTCTAAATTTACCGGCGAGGTCCGTTTTTGTCAACATCGACGTTGTGCCGCTCAAGAAAAAAATAATCATAACTCAGTCACTGTCTTCTCATAACTCAGTCCAAATCTTCCACTGCCTCAGAACAGATTAAAAATCTAGTGAGGCAGTGTAATTTCTTCACTGCATTGGAATGGAATATCTACGTGATTAATGTTGTTCCTTTGTTTTATTTGTTGTATTTTTTTTTATATATATAAAATTTGTTCCATTTGTTGTGAGGAAATAAATTTATTTCATTTCATTTCAGTTAATCCTTAATATTTTCTTGAGATATTTTTACTATTTTATTCTGTAGTTTTATAACTTGGTCATAGCAACTTGTAAATAAAAAATCATAAAAATCGGAAGTGATGGGTTACCTAGGCTTGGTGAAATGACGTGAAATAACCTTACTAGTGATAATGCACAAAATATTGTCACCAGGATTGACTTCCAACTGAGAGAGCTCTGTGGAATGTTTGCCATTTCTGCAATTGCATATTTCCGTAGTGAAGTATTGATGGACTTACACTAATATTTACTTATTTTTCATGTCAAACCTAAACCTTTCCACTCTAATAAGTGCCAACAGTCATCGATTTGTCATTTGTTCAAATCACATTTTCAGGATTACAGCTATCTAGTATCAGTGGGCATATTAGTAGATGGCTTTTGTCCTGTGCGCCTTCATTCAGGGACGAGGTTTGCCACCTCCTGAATGCAGTGGCCTGCCTTCCATACATGCAAATATGCAACGTATGCCCTACAATAAATGTATAATCTTAAAAATTGTGTAATAAAGTAGTGTAGAATATTATTTTAAGATTATTTATGAATTTCTAACTACCATTTGATAATTTGATAAATTTATTGAACACAACAAACAGTACAGATATAACAATACATAGACTATTTTATAAAAACTTAAATCTAAACAGTATGTCATTTTTAAGATTTATTTATTAATTTTAGGGCATGCGTTGCATATTTTTTTTATGTATGTATAAAAGGCAAGCGCCTGCCTGAATGTCTTAATTTTCTGCTAGCACAGAAAGGACAGCTTGCTGTTTATTACATGCTGATGGTCTCCTAGCTACCCCACTTGTGGGTTACGTATAGTAGAAGTAGTTGCTATCGCCCTGAATTATTAAGTGAATGTTGTTTTTTATTTGTTATAGGTTCGTTAATAAAGTCTTCAGGCGAGGGTCCTCTAACAGATATCTACAGGCAAGTGAGTGCTGCACAACCTAAGAAGATAATGGTCACCAAGCACACAAAGAACATGGGCAAATTCAGTTCCGTCACAGTGTCTACTATAGATGAAGAAGAGGATGAAATTGAAGCCGTAAGATGAAAAACATTCAATATTTAATATTGCATAGAATTACTGCATTATTAAGTATTTTTTTTTAACTTTTTTACAATTAATTTTATGATTTGTTTTTACAGAGGGAAGTTGCAGATAGCTACGCTAACAATGCTCGCATCATTGAGAAACAGTTGGAGAGAAAGGGAATGAATAAGAGAACTTTGGGAACCAGTGGCACACAAGAGGCAGAGACTAAGAGAGTCAGAGGAACACTGATTGATAAATAATGCTTGTAATGTAGAATCTTGTCAGTTTTAAAATTCTCATAATTTTTGAAATATGAGTGGTATGTTCAATTGATACATATTACTAGTATAATTTTTGAATGTGTGAGCTTTGTTTCTACCCCATGTTCCCAAAAAGATTATTTGTTTATTTATTCTTTACTGTACACCAATCACAAGAAAAAATATTCAATTAGTACCTGAATTATATTTAACTACATTAAATAAATTGATATGTAAAGGATGAATTTATCGCATAACATGATTTCTTACAACCAACCCGAAGAGTGTTTGAATGAATAATTAATACAAAATAGATAAAATTTCTTCTTCAAAATTGTGCAAACAAATAAATTGGATACCATTTTTTTAGGTAGGTATAACATTTTTATGTTAACAAATGGACTCAGTGGAGAAAAATTTAAATAACTGTAAATATCATTTTTAAGATTATACCTATATTTAATAAACAAATATTTTTGTACATAAGTAATTGTTTTAATAAAATTTGTACCCTATGTTTTTATTTATATATAAATAACTTTGGAATATCTATCATTATTTTTAGATGGGGTGACAAAACCTATTTCACTCTTACTGAGTTCATCGGTAGCCTGGAGGTAGAGTCTCAGCCTCAAATACGTTACAAATACACGGTTCGATACCAGGTGCCGGCAAACTCCCGTCATGACACAAGCTTTTAGCTTACTGTAAAAAGTGTATAAGGTTGTATTTGGGTTTATAACAAAACCCAGATAATATATATATTTAAAAAAAAAAATTCTCCTTTGGTGGACCTTTGAATATCACAGTAAAAATGATGGAGAAATAAATATTGTCCATGGATATCAAAAGTGATCACTTAACCTAGCCTAGTAGAGTCAAATTTGTAAACATTAAAATGCCCCTCCCACTTCTTCTGATTAGATTTTGCGCAATGATACTTGTGTAAATATGGTTCTTCAATTGAGATGTTTCTTTGGTTTTTGTCTGGTGTTGTCTAATCAAAACGAGTTTTCTAGTCACAAAATTGAATTATAAGTATACAGGTAAGATCTTAAACTTTCACGGCCGGCTTCATAAGTATTAACTTGTTCCGGGCTATGTGGGCGTGGTCTGGTAGGTTGAAATTCTTCTGACGTTTCACCTACAGCTGTGTGGTAGGCATCTTCAAGGGAGGGGGAATTAGTGTGAAATTTGAAACATCAGGAGAATTTCGTTGTTCCGACGTTTCACCTACAACTGTGGTAGGCATCTTCAAGGGGAGGGGGGTAGTTTGTGTGAAATTTGAAACATCGGGAGAATTCCTGCCCCCCAGAGACCATGGCCACACAGCCTGGAACAAGTTAATACTTGAAAGTATACAATTTGAGCGTACAAATGAAAGGTAAACGAACGATGATAGGTGAGAAATTACTGAATTATTCCATCAGTGTTTAGTTAATATCAAACATAAATAAAATAACTAGAGGTAAATTAATTATTGTATTAACACAAAAACTCAATCAATATATTCGTATAAATGCAAACAGCGCTATCTCTTTATGGGAAGAATTAAAATTTACAAAGTACATTTAAATATTTTGTTTAAATATCTTGTAAAAAGTTATACTTTCTAAATGAGTGATTTTCAAACTTTTTTTTACTTGATATTGCAAATATTTCAAATACGTATACCCAACTCAAATTCTCCTCGTAAGGAGATAGCGCTGTTTGCATTTATACAACTCAATTATTGTGTAGCGTGCACTTTGTTAGTTATATAACTCGGTGAATTTGTTATATTATGCTTTGCTTATAAGGAATTAGTGTTGCGATAACAAGTCTGCGACCAATTGTAAATTGATTAGGGTAGCTCAATAAAATCAGAGATCAAGGGAACTGATTGCTAGAAGTAGAATTAGTTTATGCTAAAATATTCACAACTCATTTTTCTTCTTCAGCCATTTTGGGTTTATCTTTGGATATAGAGGTCTCTCCTATGATTTTCTGCTACCTTTTAATATATTTTTTATGGTACTTAATAACAATGTCATAAATCTGTCTAAAGCCTGTTGTTTTTATAAAAAGGTACAGTGGGTGTTGTCCCATTGATAATCAGTAGAAGAGAACTTTTTGTAAAAATGACTTTCCAAAAATCATTTATGATAGAATCTGTAATAAACTGATAAACATAATGGGTTTGCTGGACTTGCTGCATCCATTTTCTCCCAGCGATCTTTATTGAATCATCCGACCCCATCTAGTGTACCTAATAACAATTTAACAAATATTAATTTTATGTCTCTTTGGATCTTGAAACAGATTAACGCTTCCATTACTCTTTTCTAAAATGTTCATCTATGGGGTCAAGTTCAAGAAGTCGTATTTCTGGAATAAGATAGATCTTTCATTCTTTTTTGTAAGTTTTTCAAGTGTTCTACAAAAAGCAAGATTTATTTATCATGTCAAAACCCAGAAAACCAATCTAAAGTGATCTCCAGTACTGTGCAAAATGCACTGCACGTGGAGATGCATCAAAAATATCCTCCATAGTGAATGCGACAGGGCACAATGGACACTCCAACAAGTGTGCAATGGTCTAAAAAGCATGTATTCAGAAAATTTAAATCATATCTAATATTATGAAATATTTTATCATAATTTAAAATGAAGTGTTACAAAGTTAATGCCGATACAATCAATCATATATAATATCTTTGATTCAGCGATCATGTAGGTATGCCATTTTTCCGGAATATCTTGTTTTTGATGAAGATTCCGTGATGACATAGTAATAGTAGTTAGAACTATGTTAATGTTACAATTTCATTAATAAAAATTGAAAAAAAATTATAATTATTGATAAATTTTTGATCTACTCCTCACATATAAATTCTCCAGCTATGTTTTTAATGTTAACATGAAATAGCATTAAATCATTTTTAATGTAGGTTCGTAAGTAAGTGTGTAATTTTTTGCAAAAATCCAAACTCTAGTGTAAAATGTTATTTTTCTATTATTTATCTAATTATAGAATACATGGTTATAGTTTTTCTATTAGAGTATGTTTGATATTTATTGTTTATTTTTTTTTAATAATTAATAGTTACGGATATTGTGCAAGTGATGAGAAGTTATTAGAAGAATTTCGTGAAGCTGTGAGACAATTTGATAATGGATATTTTAAGGTGGGTTAAAATATTTTTATGTACTAGTTTTTAAGTGTGTCTATAGAGGATATACACACCTATAAATAAACATTCATACATACAAAAGAACGCAAATGTTTATATAATATGTATGCAGATATCATTTACTCTTATAACTCTATGAATTGTGCAGAATTCATTATTATTTTTTCTGTCCCTATATTCCTTGCTGTGAATATGTACCTACGTAAAATCTGGGCAATGGACATTGACCTATATATTATAGACTAGAAACGCAGTAGGTATCTACTAATTTTCTTAGAAAACGTGTTCCAAAAATCAATAGGTAATAATATTATTATGATATTTTAATCCATAACGATAAGATGCTAATGTTCTAATTCTTGCCTATACATAAGTATTGTATATCCTATACCTATACCTGAAAAAATCATAAAATATTTATCTATATCCTAACACAATGTCACAATGGGTAAGCGGAAAGGATACGAGGATGGAAAACGCCATAAGTATAGATCTATTCTTATATGCTTCTTTCCCTTCCTCTATAAGCATACTATTTCTCATACATCCACGTCAAATGCTCCTACTTAACTCGTGGTCGTCCTTGAGAATTTGATCCACGTGATCAAGCCAAGCTTTCATCATCCATACATTCCACATGTCCAGACTGTTGAAACTTATTTACACGCATTCTATCCCCAACACTCCTCTTGCATGACATAAAAGGATCCCTGCAATAATAATTATAAAAAAAAAATCAGTAGGTATCTTTCAAGCCTTGCAACACCAATGTATTTGGTCGCAAAATTTGTTTGGTTAGATTACCAATTTAGCCATTGAATTTCTAGTCTGTACAATATACATAGGTCAATGGAGGAGGATTAACATCCGTTCGAAATAATTTTAATCAAAATAATTGAAATAAAAAAGAGGGATATGTATTTCTAAATAAATAAATTAAAATTTTTGATTCTATCTAACATCTCACATCTGTTTCTTAAAACTTAAAACACTGTCAACAAAGGACTTCTCACTTGGAAATCATCGAGTTTAAAATTTATTATTTTCCAAAATTCGTACGTTTCAGGTTTCTACTCACGACGTATCCACGAAGGCTAAACTGTATTTAGGCCGTGATACTCTCAGTTTTGTGATCTCTCCCATGTTACTGGAGCTGATGCTGATGACAATCTCTCTGGGAGCCACTGGAGAGACCCTCAAGGAACTGAACAGAGGGATGTTTCTCGACATGACCAAAGAAGTAAGTACTTAAAAAGAATGCGACGGAGGAGTAGGAATTGGAGAATCTAAATCTGTTCATGCTGCAAGTTTCTTCGCTTCTTGAGTGCTTTTACATAAGCAATAAGGCGAGGTATCTACAGTTTTCTTTAGTGCTATCACTAGATAAAAATTATTCTACCACATGATTTTATGTAAATACAAGTTGTATAATTCCGCTACATAAAAAAAGTTACATAAAATCAAAAACCGGTAAATCAACAAAAAACTTTATATTATGTAATGAAATAAGCTATTATTTTCGTACAATAATATTTTAAAAATAAGCCAATTTCATGATAGTTTTGGAAGTTATTATTATGATTGTAGGCATAATGGTTAATCTGTTTTTCGCAGTACAGGAGACACGCAATTATTTGGGGAAAAATGTGTTTTTTTTTATACAAACTATTATTTTTCCACTTTAATATTAACATAATCGATGCGAAATAATATTGTGTGGTTTGTTTATACTATATGTTCCAATATTCAATAATTAAAAAATCTCTATAAACCATAAGAAATAAACTATCTAAAGGAAACACGAGGTATGAAAAAAAGTGGCAAAATCTAAGGCCTGACCCACATTATATAAGTATGACCCACATTATATAAGCTGGTAAGTCTTTGCTGGGGCCACTGATGAATGGAATTTTGAAATGGTCGACGATTTCGTAAGTTACTTTTGGTTTAATGTACTTTTTTGTAATATGCACCATATGACTGTGTGTTTTGCTTGGTTAATAAAAAAAGTATTTATATGGAACATTTGGAACTGCAAACCGAAAATAAATAGCAAATATGTCGACATTTCGTGCCCCCTGTGTCCTTATAGTAAAGACAGAACTGTTTGTATCATAAAGAAGGTAAATAATAATATTTTATAACACGTTTCTACCAAAGATTTACTTACTATTAAGATTCCTCTTAGACCACCTCCCTTGAAATTTATAAATAACTATTCTTCAAAATAGTACGATCTATTAATTTTCCACAGAATTATCAAAATTTCAAACTTTTCAGGATAAACAAAAGATAATGCCCCTCGTTCTGAACAGCATACCCAAATCAGACAAGAACTTTAAGCTGGAGCTGGTAAATATGATGTTTGTAGATAAAAACATAAAGACCACTCCTTACTTCCAAAATATCTCCAAAGATCTCTTCAATATGTCTATCAATAGTGTAGACTTCAGCCACGTCACTAAAGCAAGAATCTACGTGAATAATTTGGTGAGTTATTAAAGATTCGTTTATAAATACAAATAAATTTACTCAAAAATGTTTCTTCTACTGCGTCTTTTCTTTAAAATTATTTACGCTGGTGACAAATATCACTTTTCGTCATATGCTTAGACATTTTGGATAAGAATGTTCAAAGAGAACAATTACTAATACTACATAACGCCCTATAGAACAAAATCATAAAATATGATCCAAATTTCGATGTACCTCCTATTTTCAATCCGACAATTATCAGATCAACCACAGGTACCACAATAAATAATAGAGACATGTCCTTTTTTCTCTTTTTTGCAGGAAAATGAAAATGAGAAATATTTTTTTCGAAAACTAAAGCAACCTATGTTTAACCCTTGATGATGACCTATCCTAATGACGCTGGTGAAAGTGTGGGTCTTTGATTGGCTGAAATTTCTGGATCATATTTTTTTTTGCCTTTCCAGTTAGAGTTTCGATATACCGAGATATGCCTTCATAAGATTTCCATAGCCTATTTGTTGGTTTCAGATCGCAAAACAAACAGTACGAAAAATGAAAGAAATATTTGATGATACCGATTTCAGCTCCCTGGGCACATCTGCAGTCTTTGTGAGCAGTCTCTATTTCAAAAATAAGTGGTTATATCCTCCGACAGTCCTTAACGGCACCTATCCATTTAGAAGAGTCGACCAGGTGGAACAAGACTACACGATGGTGCGAATGTTTAGGATTAATGGTGAAATGATGTACGCTGATATACCAGAGCTCGATGCTGAGGTTTCTTACGTTTTCTTCCTTATAATTTCTTTGATTCTTATTTAAGTAGGACACGTCAATGGCGTTCAAGGATTTGCGGCTATTTATCGATTCGGCATGATAGAGAAAAATCACAATAGTTTCTGGATTCTAATCTGGTTTCATAATATCTGAAATTGATATGGATTTATGTACTAGAAAAAGGATCATTTTAGTAAGGCGAAAGGCATGAAAGAAGTCCTTAGGTGGGGAGATTGTAAATATCAATGTGGTTTTGTAGTTGGTAAGGTAAAAAGAGAAGAAAGAAATGACTTACTTATGCCAAAAAAATTAAAAACTTTCCTATAATTCGCTACAATGAAAATTCATGTCAGTGGTTCCAAAAGAAATTTAATGCATTTCACAGAATGCCTTCAATTTGTATAAAGCCCATACAGAAACAAAATGTTGCCTTATACCTAACGTTTTTTAGGTAGTCGAGATTCCTTACGTCACTCCAGATATATCCTTCATCGTTTTTCTACCAAAAACATTTGGCGATCTGCTAGCTGTGGAAGAAAAAGTTATTGCATTTCCAGATATTTTGGATTACTTGGATAAAAAGCTAGAGAAGAAACCAGTGGCTGTTTCATTGCCAAAGTTCTCTCTAGAAGCAGCTGTATTGTTACCAGCCAAAGTCAAAGCTGTAAGTCAAAGTATTTTTAATTCAAATGAAATCACTTTTAAACCTAATAACAGTTAAAATCATCAGATACACTAAGGGCACTCCAGGTTCTTGGCGCCACAGTCGCACATACACACTGGACTCTTTCTTCAAAAGGCCCCATCATATCCTGTTTTCCTTATAAATATTTCTTTCACAATGCTTTCAGATGGGAATGAACAAGATTTGGGGAAATGGGGCAGAACTGAGTGAGATGTTTGTAAATAATGGCATTTTCATTAACCATGCAGTGCAGAGGATTAAATTCTGGGGAGATCAAGGGAGGGGTGCTTTCAAAGACACTGGTAAAGTCATATATTTTATTATATTTTTTGTGTCTTATATAGTGTACTTTTTTAATTTTTTCTGATGATGATTGTTATGAATTAGCTTTTCACATTAAACCACTGTAAATCGAGATTTTAACTCAGAAGTTACAGTATTTCTGCGAAAAACATTGAGAGTTATTGTAGTACCTGAAAAGTCCCGAAAAAATTATCATCTCACATTATTTTCTATCTGCACTTTCCTTGCCTTTCCCAAGAAGTTATCAATTAAAGTAAAAACTATACCTCTCTCTAGAAAAATTACGTCCTTTACAATGACTTGAGATTCATTGTTTGTGAAAATGATTTGAATTTATTTTATGTTTTTTCTTCCAGGTGACGAGGAATTTCCGAAGCCAGAAGTTTTTATGTTCGCAGACCATCCATTCTTTTTCATTGTCAAGATGCTCAACATGTCTTTTATGATGGGACATTTCCTTGTGTGACTGTCATAATTATGATAATTCTACAGTATTATTCAAGTTTAAATACTTGCAAGATTAGTTAGGGAAGTATCTGAACACATCTGTAGGTTTTCGGAGGAGCCATATCTTTTTTATTTCGACCTACGTTTCCTGGGAAAGTTTATCAAAACTGTGAAGCAAACAGTATTAGGTGTTAAGGATCTAATAAAATTGATTAGTTTAAAAAATATTATATCTCGGTAGATAGGTACATACAATATTTTGTACATTGTTATTTATAATTTAACATAATTAAATAAAGAAGTTATTCGAAAAAGAAAACATTTTTATTATTCAGAAATCGTGTATTATGTCTCGATGAATTCATTTTATGGTAGGTACAAAGAATTTATTTTATGTGTTCTTTATAAAGTGGTACATAAAATGTGTTCGCTGCCCGACCGATTTGTATGTTTTGTCATGATGGTATAATTTCAAATAACTTTCTCACAGCTATTCCTATCCACTACTGAACATAAGCCTCTCCCATGTGTCTCAATGCATCTCTATCCTGGGTTTTCTCAATCAGTCACCAGCGATTCTCCTAATGTCAACATACCATCTAGGACTATGTAGGAGGTTTTCTTCTACTTTTTTTTATCACGAGGTCTCCACTCAAGTACTATTTAGTCCATCTCTGATCTTTAAATCTAGTAACACGACCCGCCATAACCACTTCAACTTTCCCACTCTTTTGACGACGTCCGGAACTCCTGATCTTCTGTGAATTGTTTGTTATTGTCAATGTTTGTTATGACTGTGATCGGAGTCAGTTGCTCTACAGTCCGTTTCGAGCCTTAGCCTCCTCCAACATTCGCTTTCATCTCCCCCTTCTTGGCATGTACTTCTCTAATCCCTGATGGCAACGATGTCTACATCCGTCTGTACGTCATCCATCCGACGGAGTTTGAGTCTAGCAACGCTATGTTTACGTTGTGGACTTGTATAGAGGATTCGACTGGAGTGGTCTTGTATAGAGGATTGGATTGGAGTGGTCTTGTACAGAGGAGAATTGGAATATAATAATCTCCTGTATAATATGATGAAATTTTAATAAAATGTATGAATGAACATTAGAGTAAATATTCTAATCATAATTTATAATGTATACTTAATTCTGTGTATAGGTAAAAGCTCCCACTCATAGAGAATATATTAGATATATTTATTGTATAGTTCATAACTCCGGAATACACCCACTCACCTCAATTCATGTGACATGGAGCAGGAATGCGATGCTCAAACTGGGTGTCTTCAAATCTAATAAGTAATAATTATCTTCTCTCTGGTTGATATGAGAAGCAAATAATAATAATAATAATCTGGACAATTTATTGAGCGCCGTTTTGTGGTACAAACCAGGGATGTTGCGGATGTCGATTTTTACACATCCGCGGATGTGAATGCGGATGCGTAGTTGGTAGGCCCCACTGTCAAATATGTGACGAAATTGTTGCTACAATAATATTATGATTTTTTTGGTGAAATATTTTTTTTGTTATTTGCAAAAATAAAATAAAACCTGCAAAAATAAAAACGCGTCGGATCTTGTCACCAATTTTTTCGTTCCAATTGGTTAATGTCAAGTGCGAACGGCACGCGCCATTCGCCGGCCCCGCCCATTTCTTTCTTGTCGCAAGTTGTCTTACATCCGCATCCGCATGAACATCCGCATCGATTATTGCGGATGCGGATGCAGATGTGCCAAATCATGCGGAAGCTCCGGATTTGCGGATGCGGATGCGAATATTCGCGACATCCCTGGTACAAACCACCTCAAGGGCGCATTTTTTTTTTAATTTATTTATTGTTATTATCAATTTTTAATATTTTTTATTAATTTAATTTAACTATTAAAAATTTAATGCATTTCTAACTGTCACAAATTTGAAATATGAAACAATTATGTGAGTTCTAATTGTAGGTATTATTATTTGTCACAAATTTTATCCACTAGTTCATTTGTTTTGAATTTGTAATTTTTAATTAGTTTGAAAGTAATTTAACACTCAAAAAACAATTATCTTTATAAAAATAATGAAACTAAAAACACTGTAATAAAATTTTGTTATTTGGAATCATTATTAGATAATATTTTAATTTTTAAAAGTGAGACGTCAGACAAATGCTATGAAAAGACGATTATGTGTCGCCGAGTTTCGAAATCCACTATACCTAACACAATATTTTCACGACAATACAATATGTCGTTGGCTTCGCAATTAAATATTCTATAACAGTAGAAAATTGATTCTTTCAAAACATTCACCGTTTGTACAAAAAAATGATGATGAGAAAAGAATCCCGCTATATCCCTTGATGTATCTTTTAATATCCTCTATAACCCAACCGACCAATAAGAGTTATTTTTATGTTTACAAAATGAACAGTTTATTTTATTCAATAGCAAAATTTATTTTAAAATTGAGGTTGTAACAATCTTATAATTAACTAGACTTATTTGACTTCAGGAAAGTACGTTTAATATTTACTTGTATAATAGTTTTTATCGAATTTCTCCGAATCACAAAAATGTGCTATAGCGGATTTCGTAACTCAGCGACACAATTTACTACAAACTTACACTTTACTATTACTAACTGCAACTTTACCATCAAACTATTTTCCGTGGAGCTCCCGGTAAAGAATTGGTCCCCCACTCTTTTCCGTAAGTTTTCGAGTGTCCAGGTGTTCGAAAATTAAAGACTTTTATAAATTGAGTTGAGCGATGAGGTTTGCCACCCATGTTGAATGTCTTAATTTTTTGTTGACACGGATAAGACCGTTTGCATGTTTATTGTCTTCGGCTGATCTGCTGGTTACCCCACTTGTGGGATATGCCGTGATAGCGTAGTTATATCCCAAAAGGGGGTAGCCAGCGGAATAACTGTACGTAATAAACATGCAGATTGATCTCTCTGTGCCAATGAAAATAGGACACTCAAGATGGGTGGAATGCCTCATCACGGAATTGTAAATGTTAATTGTCTTATATGAAAGAAACTCCATGGAGTTTCTTGTGAAGAATAGTATCACACTCTTTTCAGTAAGTTTTCGAGTGTCCTGTAAAAGGCAGATGTTCCTAAAACGTTACGTAAAAGACAACGAGTTCGTCGGTGGCCTGGAGGTAGAGTCTCGGCCTCGTGCACATGAGGTCGATCCCAGGTGCCGGCAAACTCCCCTTTCGCGACACAAGCTTTTAGCTTACTGTGAAAGGTGTATAAGGTTGTATTAGGGTTTATAGCAAAAACCCGAATATATATCTTTTTTTTTTAAATGGTAAGTATATAAATTTCAAGAATTTTTTAAAGCTTATCGTTTTAAAGTTGTTTTAGATATCACGTCCCACATGTTGACAATGCGTGTTGAGCAGCGTTGGATAATTAGTGTTGCCATTGTCAATTACAATTAGACATGAATTGGCTGCCCAATTACACTTATATCAACCTACTAATTCTTATTGTTATTATTATATGCATTAATATTCTCCTATTTTTACATATACACAATCAGGTATATTATGCTAGATGTACCTGATCATAGAAATAGTTATAAGATCTTATTAGGACATATCGTCTATGTTTTTGTACTTATTATATTGTGTGTATACGTCTATAACGAAATTATTTTACAAGCGAATATTATAGCAATGAAATTAGGTGATTAAATGAACTATACTATACCTTCACGCCGTGTCCCAAGTAGAGTAGGCAGAGAGAACGGAACACCATATAGAGTTATCCTTACATGTTTCTCTAGCTTCTTCTTCATTTATACAATTTCTCATACACGTACGCCGATTTCTCTTACTCAACACGCGGCCGTCCTTAAGAATTTCATCCACATGATCAAGCTACGTGGTTCTCAGAGGCTCGCCCTTGCTCACACTCCTTCTTTCAGACAAGTATATCCTCTTTGTCATCCTTTCCTCATAATGAATAATAATTTTCCTTGTAGTGAATAAATGTTACATGTTTTTTTAGGTTTAGATAGCTGTACAAAATATATTATAAACAACTTAAGTACCATCTTCAAAGATGGACTAAATGATAAAAACAAAATAATAATAATAATAAAAATCTTTATTGGACAAAAAAACAAACATTAATAAAATATAAACATTGTAGAACCAGACAAATAAATTTGTGCAATGGGCGAGTTTATCGCGGTTAAATGATATATTAATAAATTTATTTCATCATTTATGCAGTTCCTTAGACCATTGTCTAAAAATACCTCTGTTAGTCTTCAAGTCCATGATCTTTCAAGAACAAATCCTAGTCCAATCAAGAAATTTTGCGAGCACCTTATGAAATTTTTATTATTTTCCTTAAGAAATCATTGCTGATTTGAAGATGTTAAAAATATTTTACGAATATCTGCCCTTTGAGAAACACGAACGAAATTTCAAGAAGGAGTGGAAGGTAAATTATTTTTTAAAAAGAAAAAATCGATAAGAATTTCTATTCATTCGGAAAAAAAACATTAATATCTCAAGAAAGCATTTCAAGTCATTCAAAGACTCAAAAAATACAATAACAACAAGATAAAGAGCAAACATAAGCTTTATTACTCTATAATGAAATATACTGTATATGCGAACTCGTTATAAAGATGTTTGACCTACAAGTAGTGTTCCTAAAAGACCAGGAGTCATACGTGCCTCTATGATCCCATTGTTATCAGCATCTTGGAAACTAGAGAACAAACAATAACAATAAATTGATATGTTATTATTCATACTACATTTGCTATGTATCATCGTCGTCATATTGCGAATGGTGAGGCTAATTGAAAAATTTAAAGATGACTCGAGTAGCATTCACATTGTTCGACTTTGGTTGATCATCCAGCGAGTGTCAGGGTCAAAGTAGCTGTTCATCGAAAGTGAACACGTCTATTCACACTTGTTCATCCTATGCTTTCACTGCTTTGTCAACACTCACGGTCATGTCGTATGTTGTAAAAAATAATTAAATAAATGAAAAATAACAATTATCAAAAATCAAAACAATTTAATATAATTCTCGACATCATGATAACTTTGTTTATGATTCTGATCTTCAATATTAATTCACAGAGAATAAAGACAAATAATAGGAAAAAAACTTGTTAGGTAATGGTTGTTTCATCAAAATTATGTCGGGTGGTAATCGCTTTCTTCCGTCATCGCTAGTGATCACTATTGATGTAACGTCTATTCACACCTTTTCTTTTTGGAGGATTATCCAGAGTGAACTAATGTGAATACCCCTTAAAATAGTAATAAGTAATATTCTTTCTATTCCACAAACAAAACAAAAAAACAAAATTTGGATAATCAATGGTTAAAATTTAAAGTTTGTGTAGTTTCTTTAACATACGCCAACAGTCCCAACATAATAATAATTTATTGAACGACATACATGCAACAGAATAATCCAATTCTCATGTAATGCTGTGCCCCTTTACAGGCACAAATACATTTAACCCGAGCTACCCCATCCAAAACCCCCATCCATGTATTTATTTATTTATTATTACAATATACGGCGTGAGCCTTTTACATGTATAAAATAAAATTGTAGAAATTGCATGACAGACAGTACGTTTAAACAAGACAAGGAGTAATCATGAAAAAAGGACAATACATAATAAAAAAAAAACCGTATGATAAATATAATACATATAAACCATTCAATAAAACTTTTTAAAAATTAATTGATAAAAGACAGAACTAGCAATAAATCATCAAAATTGGGAAATTCAACATAAGATTATTAAAATATATAATTATAAAATGTTTAACATCACAAACAAATAATCAATACAGATAGAGATCAATAAACAATGAATTTAAGACATATTAACAAGAAGGAATTAATAAAAAATAGGAATAATGTAATAAAACATAATTAGCAGGTAGTCAATGTAAATAGGTTTAAAATAGGTAAACAGATAATTAATTAATAACAAAGGTATAATAAATTTTGAATAAGCAATTCAATAATTTAAAATAATAAATTAGGTAAAATCCGTTCAAAAATATTAATAAATATTAATAAAAGTATTAAAATATTAATAAAAAAAGGAAAGAAGGCGCGACTCCAGAGGACTGGCGGAAGGCTATCATCTGTCCGCTATATAAGGGAAAAGGTTCTAGGCTTGAATGTGGGAGTTATCGGGCTATTAGTTTGCTGAGTTCAATAGGAAAACTGTATGGAAGAATTCTGATTGAGAGAGTACGAAAGGCAACAGAGTGTAAGATATGGGATGCACAAGGAGCTTTTTTGAATGGAAGAGGGTGCACTGATCAGATCTTCTCCCTACGAATGGTCGTAGAGAAGCTTCTGGGTAAACACCAGAAGCTTTTCTGTGCGTTCGTGGATTTGGAGAAAGCATATGATCGTGTGGATCGGGAGAGATTGTGGCGCGTGTTGTCGGAGTATGGGGTGAACAGCCAGTTGATCCACGCAATTTCTTCGCTATACGTTGGGAGCTCCGCCTGCGTGAGGGTAAATAACGCCTTCTCCGAGTGGTTTGTCCTCACCAAAGGAGTGAAGCAAGGTTGTGTCATGTCTCCATGGCTGTTCAACCTTTTTTTCGACTACTGTATGCGTCCTTTGAAAGAGATGGATGTTGGCATTGAACTGAATGGAAACCGTGTGAATGCGTTGATGTATGCAGATGATTTGGTATTAATGGCTGAGAGTGAAAGTGATTTACAAAAGATTGTGTCAGTTGTATATGAAAGTTGCAGTATGAATGGGATGAAAATGAATGTGACAAAGACGAAAGTGATGGTATTTGAAAGAGAGAGTGAAAGAACAATGTGTGAAATAAAGGTTGGAAATGAATGTTTGGAGCAAGTGGACGAATATGTTTATTTAGGAAGTATGTTTGTAAGGGATGGTAGGTACGAAAGGGACATTGAAAAAAGAAAGGTGGCTGGTGCGAGAGTGAACGGTGCACTCCGAGCTATTGTTAGCAATAGCAATGTCTCGAACATGGCTAAAATGCTGGTGCACAACGCCATCCTCGTACCGACACTGATGTATGCAAGCGAGACTTGGACATGGCTGAAGAAGGACGAGAGTGGAATAAATGCAGTGGAGATGCGATCACTGAGAAGAATGGTAGGTAAAACATTGCGTGATAGAGTAAGAAATGAGGATATTAGAAGAATGAGTGGATGCAAGAGGAGTGTTGTTGATAGAATGCGTGTAAATAAATTGAGATGGTTTGGTCATGTGGAACGAATGGATGGTGTAAGATTGACGAAGAGGGTGTATTTATCTGAAAGAGAGGGTGTGAGGAAGCGCGGGCGTCCGAGAACCACGTGGCTTAACCACGTGGATCAAATTCTCAAGGACGGTCGCGTGTTAAGTAAGAGGAATCGGCGTGCATGTATGAGAAACTGGATGAATGTAGAGGAAGCGAAAGAAGTATGTAAGGATAGAGCGACATGGCGTTCCGTTCTCTCTGCCTACCCCACCTGGGACACGGCGTGAGGGTATAGTATAGTATAGTATAGTATTAATAAAAGTGAGTTTCTCAAAATATCACTGAGACCATTGTCTATAACTTAAGTAGTAGATATTTACACGTGCCAGTAAGCAAACCAAAAATAAAAATCATGCTACAAAGAGAACTTGAGATTTGATCCTTATAAGTGTTAACTAAGCCTATTTTTTGTTTTCTTTTTCTGATAAATTGGTAGCACTTTTAAAAAATACCCGAAACTAGGTCTCTAGACAAAAGACTGATCTATATTATCTATTTTTTTCATGAAAATTGCATGAAAGTTATGCGTATTTCAGTAGCTGAAAGATAACAAAATTTACTAGGAGCGGGGGTCTTTACAAGCCTTAACAGGTCTCAGTGACCTTGAAGGAAGCCAAAAGTTAACGAGAACCATGGAGAAGCAATCCAGGCAATCCAATAAAACATAAAAAAACAAATATCGAAACACAAAAATACCAAACAATTACAAGTAAAAAAGATACATTAAAAAAAAACAGAATTATTTTTTACAAATATTGAAATAAATATTTTATTATTTTACTATTTCTCCAAACTTTTCATTTTGCCTCACACGCTTACATCATTTGCATAATGACAAAAGTAATAATATATTATAGTTAATTATGATGAATGATTAACAGGACTATTTAATGACTATGAACTAGGTATATCAAAGCTCGCCAACCTACGAACCGCGTGTAACCCACTTTAGTTTTGAAAATAAAGTTTAATATAAGTATAAAAATAAATTTAAAAATCTAAAACAAACATGAAGCAAACATATTGAGAATAAAAAAAAATAAAAAAAAGTACTAAGAACGATATTCACTAAGAGTGTTTTAAAATGAAGACGTTTGGATCAGCGTCTGTCTCTTTAATAGATACTCTTCTTCTTCTTCTTCTTAATCTTTCATTAGACCCAGAGGTCTGTCCATGCAGGAGGGTCCTCTTGCGATGTGGAGGCCCAGCTGTCCTTCCATCGTTTAGGTGGTCTTCCTGGTAGGCGTCGTCCATCAGGTAGTCCATGATAATAAATCATAATAAATACTCACATGATAATAAATCTTGACCCGCAACCGAAAAAGGTTGCCGAACCCTGGACTATATTATAGTCACATAATATAATAATCTCCTAGACCTGCCCACAGCCTGTGGGGATCTATGTAGATCTAGGACTTCTGTTACAAATTGTTACGTGGATCACATACTGGGCCAGTAGGTCTATTTTTAATGGCAGATAGAATGAAGAAAATACAATATTATGTATCAAGCTGTGCAATGTAGAGCAAGAGCTAATTATTACATGAATAATAATATTATATCCAAAGAGATTAAATGGAACAGCACACATGTCATGTACACCATAATTATAAGATAGGTGCAGATATTGAGAAAATTTTCCTTTTCTTGCCAGATCTTAAAAGGGAACTAATTATTTGTTCTGCTATTAATCCATTCGTTCGGCAAGAAAAAATCAGCATTTAAGTCATTTGCACAGCAAACAATGTTTTCATCGGCAATAAATAAACAATAAGCGCAACACTTGTTTTACAAACAAACTTGGTTATATCGGCAAATTAACAAATTTTAACAGCTTAATAAATACTCGCACAACAAAATAATTAATTGACCAGCAGAAAATATTAGATAAACAATATTTTTCACACACCGATTTACCTTCGGATCCACATGAAGTTTTTGTGATTTTTTACCAAATTAATGATGACTACGAAAATAATGCCAGTTTCCGCTTTACTATATTAACGAAATATCTAACTGAAATGTCGAAAAACGCTAGTGTCGTTCATTCAGATGCTACATATAAAATCACATAAAAAAATGCTACATACAAAGATTTATTATTTGAACAAGATTAAAAATTTAGATTTCACAAGTTTAATTAAAATAAGCTCACGGTTTGTATTTATTTTGCTGGACAAATAATCATTATGCCGGTCAAATAATAATTTTGCCGGTCGATTAAATTTAGAGTTTTACAATATCATATTATTTGCAATAGAAATATAATATTCTCTCTTATAAGTAGCATATCAACATGATATATTTGTCGGCAGAATATATTTTTCTGCTGAACATAACATCAATATTATGCTGATCGTTTAAATGATAGCCATATTAAAATAATCATATTCTTTTATCTATGTTTTACGAGGAATATATGTGTAATCTGCTGTGTGGCTGTTTATATGCCTAGAGTGCATACACCTAATTTATTATTATTTCAGTTTTGTGTTATTTCTTATTTATTGTCGTTATTATTACTATCCTAAAAATGCCACCATGCTCTGAGACAATAACAGCTTTTGGCCAAGGCGATCTCAGCAGGAAAAAATGATGTGCTGTTTTGTTGCAAAACACGTTTAACATATCTCATTTATTTAACAAAATAATGTTGGAATCTACGCTTTGAATACAACATAGAATTATCAATAAAAAATTAAATAGAACAAAATATTTAGATAAATTTATATTCAAAATATGGAACCTTAACATTACTCGGGTTAATTCTCCCATGATGTCCTATGAAAATAGTAGGTACAATTATGGGAGATCACTAACGGAGCTACAGGGACAAAAACCTTCTTACTATCCTGGTGGATGATAGAAGAACAGCCTTCTGCATGCTGTATTTAAGCCTGTCATCTACTCCCATCTTTCTTAGATTGCTTGACAGATTCTTACGTAGGGTTTATGGGTGGGAAACATTTTCAACATACTTCTCTCCTACATACTTCTTTAGCCTCGTCTACATTCATGCAACTTTTCATGCACGTGCGTCGATCCCTCTTACTCAACACACATTGAGAATTTGATCTACGGGAACCCCGCGAGGAATCGCACATTTTCTTTCAGACAAGTATATATATATTATATATATATTATAGAAGAAACGTTTTTACGTTTGATTTATTTACATTAGTGTGTTGGTATATTAGTGTAGTGAAGTACTATACAAATGGTTACACTTAGGTACATTTTATCATGAATACTTGTAAAACGTATACTTATTATTGAAATAGGCTAAAGTCCATCATCATCATCATCATCGTCCTCAAACGCTCCTCTCGGGAGCACAGGGCAGAAACCAGCCTCCTCCATTCAGAGCGTCTCTGTGCCAATTGCGTCACCTCTTTCACCTTCAGAAGAAAAAAGTCCAAGTGCCCGCAAAATGTTCCCATAGACGAAATGCTAAAATAAAAATAAAAATAGACTTAGGTACTGCATGTAATAAATATGCAGCTTGCCATATCCGTGATACAGCGATTAGACATTCATGATGAATAAATATACTTCATTACTGTTGATTTGAAGATATCAAATAATGCTTAAATAAATAAAACTTTATTGGCATCATTAATAGGTAGGTATATTGATTAGATTGGATTGGGTCGTCGTTGGATTTGGTTCAATATATACCTACAGTGTACTAGTTTTTGTTCCAAGAAATTACCAAAAGGCTTATCGCATGTGCGATTTCTTCCAGCCATCGTATTTTACGATTTTTCCTTTTTTAAATTTTATTTTTACTTATGAGCTTCTGTTTTACAGGATATTCGAAGATTTAGAGAAAGTGTTAGGAGAAATATGATTCGGTAAATGCACCATGGGTAAATTGGTGAACGTACCATGGTACACCTATACCAGCCTAAGCCGATTCGTAAGCATCGGGACACCTTTCATGTTTCATACAAAAGGGAGTTTGCACAGTCTGTTGGTTGTGCGGATGAGGTGTCTGTTGGGTAATATTCTTATGGTATATATCTTTATATATTGAAACAGCAAAAACAAAAATTGTATAGGTTTTTTTAACAAATGTTGGAATATAGATAGGTTATGGGAACCGGGAATTAACCAATAGTTAAATTATCAAATTTATGTCAGAAATTTATTAAAATGACTAGATAATCCTAATGTTTTAATTATTGTGTTTATCGGACCATGGGGATAATTAGATTAACTCCGTAGGTTTGTAGGTAGTTACTTAGATATTCAATGCAGGTACATAAATTAAGATTGACATTTTCTGCCGGATTAATTAGGTAAAAACCATAGATACTTACTTATTATCTACTTTTAATCTCATTAACTGTTCGTTCATATTATTTCATACCTACGTGTGAGTCATGGCAAAGATCATATTATTATAGATAGGTATATCTAATATATAAAATTCTTGTGTCACGGTGTTTGTTATCATACTCCCTCCGAAAAGGCTGGACCGATTTTGATGAAATTTTGTATGCTTATCGGGTAGGTCTGAGAATCGGCCAACATCTATTTTTCATACCCCTAAACGTTAAGGGTTGTCCACCCTGAATTTTTATTTTTTAGACAATTTTTTTATGATGAGGCATTAAAAATACATACAGCCCTAAATTTTCACTCTTCTGCCATCAAACTCTATTATTTAATAACGATATTAGTAATTTAATCATTTTCAACTCCGGTCGATATATAATGTATAGGCATGGCAAATAAATAATGTTTACGGCAAAAAATCATTTGACGGGTCAGCTAGCTATATAATATAATATGTAATTAGACTATTCATGATATTTTCACATCTGAGACATCCTAGTCCTGCTGTCTCCTATGATATTTAAAATGTATGAGTAAGAAAGAGATAATAATATTACAATATAGAGATTCAAAGGGAAAATTTATTGGTAATGAGACCAAACAAATTTTGCGACCAAACGCATCGGTGTTGCAAAGTTTGAAAGACTTTGATTCAGTTTTTTTATTCTAGGAGTCATTTTATGGTTTTGTAAGTATATAGGAGTGCAAAGTATTAGTAGGGAAGAGACACACATGAAAGACATTATTAAGTAATAATTGTCAATCATTATCAATAGATTGATAATGATCTTATAAGTGGAAAGACGTCTCTCTGGGAATTAATAATCAATAGTAGAAAGAAACACTTGTTTCAAATTACATACATAATTATGGAATTCTACTGCGCGTGCACCGACACAATTAATAAAGACATTATTAATATAATTAATTTTGGAACATGTTTTCTGAGAAAATTTGTAGTGAGTTACTAGTCTTTACCATATAGGTCAATGGTCTCTGCATATTTTAAATCCCTTATGTGATGAGACAACTTTTTTAATGAATTTTCTAAATTATATTTAAATGTTCATGTAATACCTAAATACTTTTGATTTTTATTCGTAGATATATTTTTTTAATACTCAGACAAGAGCGCAGGTAGGTACTCGGGATTTTTGCTACGGAAGTCTGTTGTCTACATAATCTAGACCAGTTGAAAAGGGGGGGAGTATTCAGCGATTTCCGAGATTATTATTATAATTATTATCCTTAATATGTCATCCTGCACTGAAACCATAACAGCTGATTTTGGTCAAGGCGATCTCAGCCGAAAAAAAAAATGCAAAATCAAAAGAAAACAAGACTGAGAAAAAATCACATGATGTAATTTTATCCAACGTAGAGTCCATAATTTAATATTATTTTTATTTAATTTTAAACATTTTGCTGACGCCCCTCCCCTTCACTAAATACCTATGCCCTTGTTCAAAAATCGTTTTGTAATTGAATCTTTACGCTTTTAGTCAAAATTAAGATATTAATTTAACATTAAAAAATGATGTAAAAGGCGGGATTAATAACCCTTGTTAAGGAGGTGTTATGATTCTTGAATGGACCCTTGCGGTGGTCTTTCCACAAAACGGCGCATCTTAAAAAAGTTGTCTACCTAGTTGTTATTATAAATTATACATTCATTACTTAATGAAATTATGAATGTAGAACACTGCACGTAATATGAACGGTAAAGTAGGAGTACTTTATTACGCCCTCCATTTTGTTTAAACAATAAGTGATTAGACAAAATGGCGCGCTCAGCACATTCTAATATGCGTTAGTCTAGGTAAACTATGACTGTACATGGTTTCAGTGATAATCAACAAACTTAAAATACATAATATAATGTAACATTACCAATTTACTTATATTTACTGCCATTATGCAATGCTTCGCCCACATTCCGCTCCTGTGGAGAGAACAGGACCGTAATGGGGAACTAAAATCAAAAGTGATCTTTTTGACTAACTATGTACTAATTAAATTATTTAACTGTTTTGATTGCTTGAAACAATGATAAATTCTATTATGTACCTATACCATCATAGCGCCTTTTTCAAATGAGGTAGTCAGTGGAGTAACAAAATGTTATTAACATACAGATTATTCTTTCAACAACAAGTAAATAATTTGCGTGAATTAAACTTTTTTCAAATAAATGGCTCTAGGAAAGATTGCGGCTTTTTAAACTAAGTAAAGTACAAATATTGAAATGATTAAATGCAGTAACGCGTCAGTTAATTCGCCTATTGCGTGCGGAGCAATCTCTGTTATAGATCACTTGACCCTACACTGTCACTCACCTATTTGACCTCTTAAACAATAATGTTTTCATTTTATGACTTTGGTACGTATATTCGTCTCCTGTTTGTCCGGAATGAGTAATATCCATCCTTATAATCAACAGAATATACAATAATGTCTTATTAGTCTCATTACTCTTACACAAAACGGATCTCAAATTGTGCGTGACATGAAAATAAGACAATAAAAACAAAAATAACACAGGAAGGAAGCAAAAAGAAAAACAACAGAATAAAAACAAACCACCTTGTAGTGATAGTTCTATTTTTAAATTTGTAATTTTTGTGTTTTCCAAAAAAGCAACAATGCAAAATAAACTGTGCAATTATATTTTGTTTGTGGTGGCTACTTTTATTAATAGCAAAGTGTCGGCAACCGGTTATGATCAGCCTTTTTGCCAGGATCTCAAACCTCAGAATACTCTAGATGTTGGGCAGATTATGGGAATGTGGTATGGTGTTGAAATCATTCCACATTTGAGAGAGGAAGAGGGTGAAATCAACTATGATAGCTGTCCCGTTATTCATTTGTCGGAATCGACACGTGAGGTAAGAAAATGTAAAAAATTAAGTAGGTAATAAACTTTGATGCTTTGCACATAAAAATGAAGAATAACTTGAAGTTATGTGTAAAAATATTTAACAAAATAACTTATTGATTATTTCTCGGTTTGCATGGCCATGAATAAAAATTATTAAAAAATAATATCTGATCAAGATGTTTTATTTATGAAAAACTGTATAGTCGTAAATAATGAAATTGCTGAAATCTATAATGATACCACATCCCTTTTCACCAGCTTTTTAAATAGTAGGTAAATACCTAATTGGTAGAAAATTGATAAACAAAAAGTGAAAAACTAATACTTTTGCGTTGCAATAGTTTATTGTAAATCTCCGTAATATACGACGATTTTAGGGATATTCGTGGGTATTCCTCAAGGTACCTACTCACCTTTGCCCTACGAAAGAAAATAGACAAAACATTTCCCAACCTATTAAAAATAGATCACGCGTAGATGCATGTCACAATAAAAGAAATATGTAATTTAAATATGATAAAGTGTTGCTTACTGTGCAAACAATGAATTGATGCATCATAAATAATATCAATTGGTCGGTTAATGAAATTGTAAGGTGAGTCACAAATAAATTTCCCGGGCTTACTTACAACGTTGCAAGACTCACTTATTTTAATTTGATCATTTGATTAGTTTAAAGGAACAAAAATGTAAATCTTATGTTATTCTTAATCTAGCATTATTATGTTCAAAATTTATATTAACTTTACTAACCTTTGAGTTGAAACTAACTCTGATTTACCGCTCTATTAAAATCTACATATTAATATTCACATCCTCAGATACAAAATCAGACTCAATTCTTACTTCGCTTTTTACTAAAATTATAAAATTTGTATCAAATTTGATCAGTTAATTTGTTTATGTATTTCATTGACTTCAGCAATTTGAGATAGAGATATGAGCATGTCTAAAATCTCTTGAATAGTTCAAGGAACTATTAAATTTAAAGTAGGTGCGTTAACGTTGTAAAAATTCATTTTAATATGAGTTTTAAAAATATTAAACTGAACACATTTAATTTTCACGTATGATATTTAGTTAATTAGCATTTAGTCACTATTAATTGACTAAATAATCATATGTGAAAATTAAACAGTGTTTAGTTTATCATTTTTAAAACTCATGGTTCAAGGATCATTCAATTTGTGGACATATTTAAATTTAAGTCAATTCTTCACCAAATTTTGTATTTTTTAAAATATTATTCAATTGATTTTCCTCAAGTAGGTACATTTTTTTACTGCACTTTGAAGTTTACAAATTTCGAAATTTTTCTTTCAGTTAGTTTGGATCTAAAGACAGTTTGGTATATTTTTTTACAGCATATCTCACAAGGCAACTTTGACAGTCAATATCATCTCTATGGGAGATATTACGACAGTAACTATTATAATACGGTAAAAATATAGAATTTTCAGCTTCGTTAAATCATCATTTAACAAAAAATGTTGTACAGATAATATCGGAGCTTTTGTCATCTCATTTTACTATTCGTTCATTCTCAAATGCTTTCAGTTTTCATCTATTAGCTTTCTCTTTTTGGACGATTGCGAATATTTTACACTGCCTTCGTACAACTACACAATTTATTAGCAATCATCGCACATCGCTCTGCAAATTTGTTTCAGTAACATCTATATGTAAAATAAAATAAAAGAGTTTTTATCAAAACCAACTACTCAAAGAGCAAGTTAGACCTTTCAGTACCAAATTAAATTATGAGTTCTAGAGTTCTTTATATGTTGAAGAGTTCGTTATATATGTACAATGAATAAGTATAAAAAAAATATGATTTTTGGTGATTTTTTTTTTAATTATCGCTTACCCATTTTAAGGGAGGCGTCATCTTTTTGTACAAACATCAGAACAAAAATAAAATATAGAAAATATGGACACGTGAAATGATAGCACCTATTTCAATTTTCTAATCAAAGGTCGTGAATGTGGAAGTTGTGGCAAAAAAAAAAAAAAATGAATATTTGGAAATAAATAACACATCAAATAAGTGACTTCATCAGAAAAGTTCTTATTCCACTTTTTAAGACCAAGTTTTCTAAATAATTTGCGCATAAAACCTAAATTCTTTTCTAACGGGCGATTATAATAAATTAAATTCTTCATGTCCCTGTACGGGCACAATGGTAGTCAGAGGGTTAGAAGTATCTGAAGTCTATCTACCTAGCTAATAAAGATTTTTTTTCTTGAACTTGGGTTGCATTTTTCTTTCGCATTCGTTCTTTAGCAAGGTCAAGTTCGTTATCATATTGTTGTGGTCAGTCTAGATCAGTGTTTCAGAGGTGAAAATTTACTAACTGTTTAATTAAAAAAAGAGGCCGGTGGGGCATATGACTTTGAAAAGACTTCGATGGGGCATGACATAAAGAAGGTTTGGAAACACTGGTCTAGATTCTATTTATGCTACTTACTTATCATTTCACATAATCTTTACAGGTACAAAAGATAAGCACATTTCCAGCAGAAACATTTTTAAACAATGCTGTATATTTGCTTTTTTATGCTATACATCTCTGCTCACCCATTAGAAAATAAAAAAAAATCAACCTCCATGCTCTTCTGTTTGGCTTCTCTGAGTCTCTGCCAATGCTTAGGTTCGTTCGTGGATTGATTCCACATGTGCAAATTTTATGCGCATATTATTAACATCAATCAAGATAAGTTTATCGGTCTAACAAAAAAATTCTTCACCTAAGGTTCAAAACATAATATCACAAAATCTTTAATTGTTCTTATGTAAAACTTTTAAGTTTTTTTCGTAATTTATTTTCCAGGCCGGTTCTGAATATCTCCGCCCAGGAGACTATGGATATGTCTGGAACACTGGCAACGCCAACTACGACAGCCAATCTGGTCTCTACGGAACCCAGAGAAGTCCTTATGCAAGAGAAGGAAGTATTTACCAATCTAATTCATATGGAACCCATGATTACGGAAGTGGAAGGGAGTTCCGCCATATCAGACTGTACTGGGATGAAAGTGGAAATAATATTGAATATCATTTGAAGTTTAATACAAGTCGAAGAGGATTTTGGATTTCTTCTGGACCTCAGAGTGGCGCATTGGGAGGTAATATTTTGTTTTCTCAAAGATCTGACTAAATCCATAAAGTTTTAGTAAAGAGTGCATCATATGTAGTCTTTGAATAAAATTTTAAAATAGAATAGCAATTCATCGTGGCCATCATATTCCTATTGATTGTGACGTTTTCCTATTCAATATAATATTCAAAGCTTGACATTTTTAGCGGCCTTCTAAAGTTGGTTCATTACCTGTGTTTGTTGGAAGAACATTGAAGTTCGATTTGAAATATTTTAATAATTGTCGCTCTGACAGTGTGTATTAATTATTATATCGTGTGTAAAACCATTTTTATTAATTTTCTTAAAGGTTCAATTCTTCAGTCACAATATAACGAATTTGCCGGAACAGTTCAAGTAATGAAAGCAGTGAGTGATCATTTGGTACTGACATTCTGTCAAAGACTTCCAGATTCCCAACTCTTCACAGCTATATTGTCCAGAGAACCTCAACAGCTAAGCAGACAAGTCTTGCACAGCATCCATAATCTTCTAAGTAGACGAGATCTTTCGACATCTTCCATACGAAAAGTTTGTAGGAACGGAAGTATCAATGTGAACGCTTCTTTAGAAACAATGACAGCTTTTACAATTCTGTCGATATTGGTGTACTTTGGCATTGGAAAAATTTGAAATTGGAACACGGTATATTTTAAATTTCACAAATGGAATTGTTGAAATAAGAATGTAAAAGAAAGGAACACGAAAAAATTTATTGGGGAAACAAATACGCTACACATTTCACATAGAAAAATATAATTTTAACTCAAAATCATAGAAAGACATGACGTGTTCATTATTTTTCTAGAATAAATACACAATACATTACATTATGTACTGCTTATTATTTTTTCTACTGCTTCATTTAAAAACTTGGTGCAATCGCTTATATTGCTTTTGGCCACTACCACCTACAACTAGGTTAAAGTCTAAAAGCACAACATGGCGACGTAGTAACAGCTGATCAAAAGAATCCGTTCTAAATAAATAAGATTCAAAAGCGGTAGGAGGCAATGTCTACAAGAAAGGACGACAAAGGATGTTCCTTTCTTTCATTCTTATTTCAAATAACAAAACAATTTATTTACAATTATGTGTCTACTAAAACAACGGATGTTAACTATTTTTTTTGGTATATAAATCGTATTTTATCAAGCAAATAATATTTTGTACAACTTTATTTGACAATGATAATAGTTATTTTCTGTCATATTGGTTGAAATGTAGATTAACCAACTTATAAAACGAAAGACTAAAAGTGAAATGTAAATAAAAAAAAACGAACGAATAATCTATATCTTTTTTTAAAGTACGAATAGCATTTTATTATCGAATGGGGTCTTATATTAAATTGCTTTACCTTTTTACATAATTTCAACTACAGGTATAGGTACGTATGATAAAACAAACTCAGATTATTTCTGACAACATACTGTTGTTTTAAAACGGTACCCTGTGAAAGAGGGTAAAACACTTTTAATTAAAATAATAAAATGTCTACCTTCAACAACTTACATTATAAAAAATAGGGGAAATCTCACTATTTATGGGCGATAACCCATAATTCATTATATATATATTTAGTTACAATCCATTGGATTGGTCTGCAACGAGTTTGGTTTTTCTTCTCCATTCCTCCCTATTCTCAGCCAGTCTTTTAAGCTCTACGTATGAGCCACAGTTCATGTCCCTCTTCAGTTGGTCCATATATGCGTCTCTTGGTCGGCCTCTGCCATTTGTTCCCTCGGTCTTACCCTCCGCGATGGCGATGAGTAGTCCTGGGTGCCTGATGTTGTGGCCAATCCAGTTAGCTCGTTGTTGGCTGATTCTCTTAAGGAGTTGCCTTTTTTCGCCTACCCTGGTTAAGACTTCTTCGTTTTCGACGTGCTCCGACCAATGGATCTTAAGCATGCGTCTGTAGCACCACATCTCAAAGGCCGCCAACCGTCCGCTTTCACTCTTGCTGATGGTCCATGTCTCACAACCATAAAGCAGAATGCTCCATACAAAGGCTTTAGTAAGGTTCTTCCTTACGCTTAAGTCGATATTTGGGGATTCCAATATCTTCGATTTTTTGTTGAAGGCAATCCTTGCCTGGTTTATTCTGCTTACAATTTCTGCTTTGGAGCGTCCATCCTGGTTTATTCTGCTGCCCAGGTACACGAATTCACTTACTTGTTTGATGCTCACTCCATTTAATGCAATGTTCGCAGTCGCTTCCTCTCTTCCAACGACCATACATTTTGTTTTTTCTTTATTTATTTTCATGTTGTACTTTGACAACAGTATACTTTCCAATTTTCCTAAAGCTTCGTTCAGCTCCATCTCGGAGTCTGCGAGCAGTGCTATGTCGTCAGCATATCTTATCATGTCGACCTTTTTCCCATTTATTTTTACTCCTGTCCAGTTCTTCATTTCTTCTCTCAGTTCATCAATGGCTCGCTGTATATAGCAGTTAAAGAGAGCTGGCGACATTGAGCATCCTTGTCTTACGCCTTGTTCGACCCTTGCTTCTGCACAGCTCTCTCCGCTTTTAATCACAGCCATTTCGTTCTTGTATAAGCTCCAGATTGCTCTTCTATCCTTATAACTCATTCCTATCTGGTTGAGGGTGTTAAAAAGTTGTTCCCATTCTACTTTATCGAATGCTTTTTCAAGGTCGATGAATGCTATATATGTGTTTTTATTAATTATTATTCTCTTTTCTAGAGTAAGTCTGAGACTCAGGATTGCATCTCTTGTGCCTGTCTCTTTGCGGAATCCAAATTGATCTTCTGAAAGTGTTTCGTTGATTTTATTTTCCGCCCTTTTCATTATAATGTTGGTGAGTATCTTAGAAGCGTGTGATATCATGCTTAAGGTTCTGTGTTGTTCACACTTTGTCGTGCCTGCTTTCTTAGGAAGCGCTCGTATCAGACATTTGGCAAAGTCCTCAGGTATCTCTCCTGTGTTGTATATTTTGCAGACAAGCTTATACAATGTATCAAGCATGCCTTTTCCTGCGCATTCATTCAATTCATTATTCAACCCAAAACACTCATTAAAAATATTATTTGAATTCATATTCGTATTTCGAATAAGATTTATACGATTCTAAGCAGTTTCAAATTGAATTCAGTTTAGTTTTTTCATTGGCTGGAGGCCAATTATGTATTTCAATTAATTACAATTCCTACCATAAATATGTAACGAACTCGTCATTTTTATAAAAAGTTCATTTCATATTCATGTAATATGTGTGCTTTATTTATTTATTATACATATTCTTAATTGTACCTATTTATTTTTTATTTAATTTATAGTTTTGTTTTACATTATTTTTTTCAGTAGAAATCCCGCCTTTTCTTATAGGTACTTACCTATATATTTTTTAAACCATGAAACATGTTTGTACATTACATTTATTATGACAATAAAGTTTAATTTATTTCAATTAATACGTAATATACTGATAGTCAATAGGACAGCATTATACCTTTTTATAAAAATTACGGTTTTGACATATTTATGGTAGAAATTGCAATGGCGGTCCTAGTTTTTGCGGGGCCCTTGAGACGATTTTTGTACATTAATTCTATAAAACACCGAACTTTTCACATTTCTCCCCCACCTCACGTCACCAATTTTATACAATTTGAGAAAATTCATGCTCTCTTCATTTTTATACAGAAATTTAAAAAAAATATATTGTTAAATTATTTTTATTAATAAAATTTTCTATCCATCTTTAAAAAGTCCGCTGCCGAGAAATTGTTACTAATGAATTTTAATTAGTATCTAATGATGTAGCTGGTGGTGAATAGTTTTATTCCTTCCTCATATTCTCATTTTTTAAAAATTCCTTTACAAGTTTTTTTTTGTCTACATGAACATACCTCTTACCCATATATGTTAATAAGCATTTCCTTTTTATTATAAGTATGTTTTTAGCTATTATTAATTTATAGGTTATGTTAATAAATATATATTTACTAGTTAAGTATTTAAGGCATGAATGGTTGAGTGTTTTATGTAAATTAAGTATTGTTTATAAATAAAGTACTATTCATAAGAAATCCTTTTTTTTTATTTACTTATACCTGCATATTCAAATATTATCTAGTCTTTGTAAAACTTTTTTTGTCTAACTACACTTTAGGGGAGATTTTACTTCCTCACACCCCTTCTTTCAAACAAGTATCCCCTTTTTCATCCTTTCCTCATTCATTCGTTCCACATGTCCAAACTATCTTATTTACACCCATTCTGTCCAAAACACTCCTCTTGCATCCGCTCATTCTTCTAATAACCTCATTCTTCACTCTATCATGCAATGTTTTACCAACCACTCTTCTCAGCGATCACATCTCCATTGCATTAATTCCACTTTCGTTCTTCTTCAACCACGTCCATGTTTCACTTGCATACATAAGTGATGGTACCAGAATGGTATTGCGCAAATAAAAGATGATGTAATATAAAAACGTTAAATATGCTTTTTATTTAAAAAAAACTCATAAGGAACATGGATTAAAATTAACAAGGAGTATTTTAATAACACTTAAAATAAATAGCTGACTAAAAATACCAATACTAGGCATAGACAAATAATATTTCGTAAACAAAATATGAGTTTTACGTTACTATAAAGTCCATTGCAATATTTCCATCACCAGCACTCTTCTGTGTTTGAACACAGTGTAATATTCGGATAAATTATCTCATCAACACTTATGGTAACGTAAAAACTCATAGTTTTGATACTAGTCACAGACTTTATGAAATACTATGGAGCTGTCCCAATCTCAAGCGCATAGAGACAAGAAAACTCTTCCATTAAAAATACAATAATAATAATACAAATTGTTCAAAATGGTAACATTACTTACACAAAATGCAACACAATAAAATCCCACTCACCTAACGACACATTTTGTCACAAAAATAATGTGTAATATGGCCTAAAGAAATTGTTAATATTAGCTCAATGGTTAAAAATGGAGTAAGGAATATAATGTTAGTATAAAATGTGAACTGTAAATACTAATTATAATACAACCTTTTTCATTAATCACAGCTTTTTCTAAGAATTTGAACACACAAGGTTCATTATTACACAATTTACTCATGGGTCCCTTTTCACACTTGCATTTTGAACTGAGTAAATAACATTAAAAAAGACTTACACATATAAAGAGCATTTGGGAAACAAGGAACACACATTGATTAGAATGTGAAAGTACATATTTTTTTTAGAATAAACGCAAACAAATATTTATCTCAAAGAGAAATTAAAGATAGCATGCAACATGGACATACCTGGGGGGAGGGGAAATAAGGGCTGCTCCCCCCTTGATGATCTTGAAAATAGTAAGAAAGTAGGCAAAATTAATATTTAAGTATGGGAAATTTAAATCTTAAGTGAAACTGCCCCCCCCCCTCTCCCAAAGCTAGACAACTAAACATAAGATGCAAATTTGAAGTAATTCTTTTTTGAAGTCCTGTATGCGGATATATTAAATTTTCAAGATAAAATATTGAGGTATTTTTTAGATATATAACCATAAATTTCGCATTTTTCGGTTGAAATGGTTCATTCTCATTCATTTATACCACCACGGCATTTTCCACAAGTGGGGTAGTCTGTGAGCCATTTGCTTGTAATGAAAATTGCAGAAAAAATTACATCCTCGTACAAAGAGGATGCGGATGAGTGTGCGGATCTTTCAAAATAAAATTTGCGTATGTCAAAATTTATGCAAATATTATGCGGATGCGGATATCCATTACTAGTCTAGTTCTGTAGGCCTAGTCAAAATTTATTTTAGCGTTACGCTTTTGTTTGAACATAGATGTTATTATTATTATTTGTTGCGAGAAAGTGTCAATTTTTGTAGCTAATTGTACATTTACACTTTCTCACAGCGTTGTCTATATTAGAACGAAACGAAAATGTAACGCTAAAATGTGTTTTGACTTAGGACATGTTCTGTCCCTTCCCCAGAGAAAATGCTGAGTACGCCCATGGCATGCAATATACCATATACAGCATTATTTTCTTCAAGTTGAACAATTCAATTATATAACGCGCTGTTCAAAAAGCACTTTGTCCAATAATGCAAATTAAATTTTAACTTACACATACAAAGTTAATCTTTTAAACTATAACAGTCACAGCACAAAAAAAAACAATGAACGTCTTTTTCATTCTTCTTAATTCGGATGGTGTTAATAAACAACGTTTCAAGCCGTAAAATTAGAGCACCAGGCAAAGAATAGGTCTTCTACACTTTTCTGTAAGTTATGAGGGTCCTGGATTCTTGAAACATAAATGTGAATAAAACATGAGGTATGGCATCCATGTATGTCTGATGATTTATTTGGCACTGTTCAACAGAGAATCCATCTCAAAGGGGTAATTTATCCTAAATGTCTTATAAAAAGAAGTTATATCTAAGAAGAAATATCTTATTTGGATATTTTGAGAAACATAGAATTAAACTTAGAGTTCGTCGGTAGCCTGGAGGTAGAGTCTCGGCCTCACGAACTAGGGGTCCGCCATTCGATCCCAGGTGCCGGCAAATTCCCCTTTCACGACACAAGCTTTTAGCTTACTGTGAAAGGTGTATAAGGTTGTATTTGGGTTTATAATAAACCCAGATATATCTTTTTTTTAAAAAAAAACTGTCTTAAACGGGACTCTGGAAAAATTGCAGAAAAGAGTGGGAGACCTATATTCTTAACCAGGGACTCCACGGGATCACCACTTATCAAATAACTGCATAAAAATATCCATTTACAAGAGTCTTTTTGTATTTAAATTTATGTATCCACTATTTTATACAACATCTTCCGGCATTGTTCATTTTCCAATGGATGATTGAATAAAACCATTTTCAAGACTTCGGGTTCCTGTTTGACAACACCGAGAACCTGCGACAATATTGTGAGGAAGCAGTCCAAGGTCTCTTCTTGTCTGGAAGACACTCGAGAGTTGATCAGTTGGATGATTAGCACCAGAATGTTTATCACGGAGGGGAGGAAGGAATCTGCTGCCATACATTCCTAAACAAAAAATATATTTTGATAAGAAAATCTATCATATATCGATGGAGTTCGTCGGTAGTCTGGAGGTAGAGTCTCGGGACCGTGGTTCAATCCCAGGTGACGGCAAAACTCCCCTTTCACGGCACAAGCTTTTAACTTAGTGAGAAAGGTGTATAAGGTTGTATTTGGATTTATAACAAAACCCAGATATAACTTTTTCTAAAAAAAATATATATATACAGCCAATCTTGTGTATAACATTTTTAATAATAATAACTAGACAATATTCTCAACTATCACACTTCGATAGATAATTATAAAGTTGGACAGCTTTCTTGATAAATATATAAGAAATTAATTTAGTATTGTTTGACAGTATTGTGTTGGTTTCTTAGATGTGTATATATTTTTAGGGTTACTTTTTTTACATATATAATTGTATTGAATATTACTGTTTTACTTTACCAATTTTTGACAACTTTATTGTTACACAATAGGCTCTCGTGTCGAATACAATATCAAAAAAGAAATAAATCATCCAAATTTGAGTGCATTGCCAATTTATACATCTGTACGTGGGAGGGAAACTACACCATGTCGAATTTTGGCCAAAGTGATATACAAACATAGTATTATATTCCTTATTATGCTCTTTTAAATGACATATTCATTTTTCTTGAAAACAAGTTATATTCTGAAATATCCATAAACAAAAAAAAATACGTCAAATTTTTGTCAAAGCAAAACAAAGTCATTTTAACGCAATATTGTAAAATTTTCAAAGAAATGCGAGATATGATTAATAGCAATCATTCACAATAATTTTTAAGAGTAATATCTTGTTAACTAACATGTGAGAAGCAAATATAATTTTGTTGAAAAAACTTTGAATGGCCATACTGAAAAATGGCGTCCATTGAGATAATGTAGTTTCGCTCCGGCGTACAGGTAAATATATAAAAAATTGGTGATATTACCTGGAACACAAGAGCCACATTCCTACATGTATACAACAAGCAGGCCTGTGCGACACTAGTGTCAGATTCTATATGATCCACAATACGACCAGATGTGGATAAAGTTCTACACAGTAAATGCAGACTCTGGAATACAGAGTACTTCTGACAGAGACTCTTGTACAACTCTTTGGTCTCATTTGTAGTCATGCGGTGGAGGACCTAAAGAACAACAAATAATAAATAGATAAAATATAATGTATAACATAAAGAGATGTATACAACTTTGAAGAAACCATAGACAATGCAATTAAGTTATTTGAGTGTCAACTCACCAACGAAAGCTGTATAACATCCGTCTTGAAAACCCCCGTTGGTATGTACTGTTGCGTCTCGAACGGGAGACCCCACAGGACATAGAAGTGATAGCGATTCAGAGGGGTCAGAAAATTGAGACTCCTGCACATTGCCGTGTATTCTGAATCTGCAAATAAGATAATTTAAATACCGTTAACAAAAAACATATTTATATAATTTAAAAATGACAAAAACAGCATCCTAACAATTACTATCTCTAGTGGCATGCTTTTTCAAAGAGATGCATAGTCTCATTATGTACAATGTCTTTGGTTTACACCATAGGGGATGCAATGTGATGAAATTCTCTCTTACAAACTAGTGACCAGTAACCAAATAAGGTGACATTGAATTTTATAACTGCTTATTTTGTAGAACTCCATAATTTAATGTAAATAAAAACAAAAAACTTTGTAGAGTTATACTGAGTACTTTTATTCAGTGACCAGGTTTCCACATGTTATTTCTTTTTCAAACTAACCTAATACAAGATTTTTGTTCTCTATATATATGATTTTATACAATGCAAAAAGGTATCTACTATCTCTCTATATAATATTGTATTAGGTTAGTTTGAAAAAGACATAACATGTGGAAACCTGGTCACTGAATTAAAGTACACAGTATAACTCTACAAAGTTTTTTGTTTTTATTTACATTATATAAGGTGTCATTGTTTTTTCTAAGTCTTATATGATAGCTCCATGTGTTAAATTGACATAATATTAGTAGGTATATGAAATCTCATGCAATGGTTTGTAATGGTACCAATATCACAAAAACAGTACACTGGAAATACTGTTTTTTTTTTATTTTATTAATTCAAACGGCTCAGAAGCCAATTACATAAACACATATTAAAATATACAACCATTATGCAATAAGAACAACAAAATTAAGAGTTTTATAATACATATTATGACACAATACATATACAAGTGAAAGCAAAATTTAAAAACAAAAGTGACAAAAAGATGTCTATCAAGCACCACCATAACAACACAAAATCATACTCAAAACAATCAGTTAGTTCTGCAGCATGACACTCATGATTTGACACTCATGAAACATGGTTTAAATTGACATAAAGTCGTGTTATATATATCAGCTGCCTGAGAGTTTCATTACCAACTCTTTGAATATGATTCAGCGATGAATTCTGACTATACGTTGTCAGGGATTCATTTACATAAAATGTGCTGCCTGTCGTGTCGCCCTTAATGGAGCATGAAAGTTTATTTGACTTAAGATATTTGGACAGTTTATCTGACCCTGTACAATCTTGTACAGAAGCATCAAATCAGATAACTTTCTTCTATCATACAGTCCTTATAAATTTAGAGAGTTTAACAAATACCTATAATCAATATTTTCCCTTGGTAAACCCATTCTGTAGTTAATGTGCTGCAGAAACCTACGCTCAATCTTGTCTAGACTATTTACATGAACCTCGAAGCATGGGTTCCACACAGGGGAGTCAAATTCCAAGATACTACGAACCAAAGAAGTACATAAAATTTTAAATGTTTACAAACTTGAAAAAGGCTTACAGATTCTCAGCACAAAACCCAACATTCTTAATGATCTTCTACAAATACTGTCCACATGATTGACTAAACAAAACTGTTGAAAGATTTGGCATTAATTATAAGATTTGTGACTGTTTATTAGTAATATGTTATTGTATACTTACTTAGTGTATACTTACGTAGTGGTTTGTAAATATCCATGAATGTGTTGAGATATTTTTTAGCTAGTTTGATTCCGACATTCACAAGGATAGCTGCAGATGCACTATAAGTCCAAAGATCCCAGCGAGCCTTCTCGACGACCAATCCAATGAGAATGAGAGCCTTGACAATATATTGAGGAACAAATATACAATCCATCGCTTGTAAATACACAAGACACAAACTAAACTCTTTAGCGGACAAAGTCATTAATATTTTAGGGGAAATCTCCAAGGACAGCAGAATGTGCACATCAATTATATTGTTATTTATCATATTCTCCAATAAAAATAAAAAACTTTGTTTCTCCGCCTCGGAAGAGAGCGATTCACGTTTGACTTTTTGTATCGACATAAATGCCAACTGAAGAAATCCGCAACGAGTCATGTCCCTGTGATACATGGTTAATTTATTTTTAATATGAATTAAAGGTTCGCTGCACAATTTAAGTTTTCTAAATATATTCATCACTGCGACGGCTTGTTTAAAATCACAGACACCAATTTGAAAACATCGTTCGTAAAATTCCGACGGATTCTGTATAAATAAACTATACATTTCGGTATGGTTCTCTTGCAACTCTACCACTTTGTTTAAATAACTTGTTAATGATGTGGAATAATCTGGTAGTTGTAGCATAATGTTTGCCGGTTTCTTATCAACAATATCGAATGTTATTTTTCTCTGTCTTTCCTCCGGCATCGCTTCCAAACATTTTATCATCAAAACTTTTAAATTATCTAAACCTGTATCAGAACTATTCATTACTTGCAATAATTCATATCCACTATCAAATAAATAATTCACATCTTCCAACGACACGAGATTCATATTGTCTTTTACAAAGTTTATTAACATCGCATCATTGAAGAAACATTTATTGCGAACGAGAGCTTCAATCCAATATTTCTGTTCTGGACACGGTTTGGAAGCGTTTTCATAAATAGTTTTATAATCTGCTTCATCAATGACTTCGGACAACGGCTTAGGTTTTTGCGATATTCCCAATAACATGAATACCAATTCTTTATCAAACGCATCATCATTTGCAATCAATCGTTCCAACATATACGCCTTTTGTCCTACGACACCCTGCAATGTCAAAGAGTCCTTTATTTCAATTTCGAACCAAGAACACAATGTATCCACCGTTACAATTTGAAATGCTTCTTTAAATGTATACGTTAACAGCTGATTAATTTTGTTCAAGTAGTGATTTATAATTTCCGAGATATCATCTTTCTTCTCCGTAATACTCAGATCTAAAACACCGCAGAATGTATATTTATACATCTCACATTCAGCGGGAATTTCTTTAGAATCACTAATAAAAATTAAAAAACATTTATACATCAGATCCATAATACTGCACAATGTTAATCCTTCATGTTCCACTCTTTTTTTCTTTTTCCATCCGGACATTTTTTGTTTATTCGGAGGTTCGGGCGTTAGGAACTTAAGCAAGTATGATATAGTTTCAAAGAATTTGATTAAAGTATATTTTTCGTACTTCACTTTATTCATGTTCATAAACATTCTGTTGATGGATTCGTACGCCGCTGTGATTAACATATTCACTTTTGTTATGCTATCTTCTGGCTTTGTATACTTCATGTTATCTTTTGCAACGTCTAAGAGTTCTAAAGCTAAGTCTTGGGAGGAATACTGTATGATTTCGCAGAAGAAAACATCGAGGTTTAGTTTCCAAATGATATGAATTAGGAGGCACTGTGGTATTTCTGGAGCCTTCCATATAAGATGTTCGAGATCATCGCTGTTGACTATTTTATGTAGAATGGAAATATCAGAGTTGAGGATCAAAAAGAAGGTTGTTCTACGCATGACATCTGTGTATGTAGGATTGATGCTCCCGCCTGAATTCATAAATTTTTTTTCCACTAAAACGTCTTGGATAATCTTTACTACGTTGTCAAAGTCTTCTTCATTGCCTGAAAACAATAGACCATTAAAGGATGACGGCACAGAAAAATGTTTGGAGGACAACAACGGAACAAAAACAAAAAGGTGCTATCTCTTTCTAACTGCACAGTTCTAACTATGCGAACGTACAGATAGTAAATTTTTTCAAAGAAGAGCGTTGTCATGTATTATCCTTCCAACTGTCAGTATTAAAAAATCACTCAATATTGGGTGGAACGCCTTAAGAATACCTAATAATAAAAGAAAACTGTCAGAGTCGTTTTTGTTATTATTTTGTCATCTGACTTTCTTTTTTTAAGCCTGAAACTTTTCAAATTTTACCATTGTCTTAACAATTGTTCAAAAAAGTTTGCACTATAAGCAAACTATTTTAGTAATTATGAAGTTACTGTTTATCAGTCGATTATGAAATTAATTATGGAATTTTATAGAGTAGAAATAATTTTATGGCGTGTGTTAAATGGGAGGGAAAATTCTAGAAAACCAAAACAGAGGAATTTATCCATTTTAAAAATCTTATTCAATAGCGCATTTTATGGAGACCACGCCTTATGCGTAAGGATTTATCTTGTTTGTAATAATCTTAGCTAACAATGAGCCATTATATTAAATAAACGATAAAACAACAATGTAACCTAATGCCCACACATACCTCCACGATTAGTAAGTTTCTTGTAATTCCTCAAATTGTCAGCTTTTAACAACGCCGTGTGGATCACTTGTAGATCTATATCGTAATCCATATTCACTGTGTAATTTATACGTCCAAGATGAAAAAAATTAAAGGGTTTTTAAAATGTTTATCGTAAATCTTTCAAGCTCACCGGCGCCCATATCAAAACAACACTCTTTGACGTTTGAACTTTTAACCATAGATAATCAAAAAAAATATATAGACCAAAAGTAAAAATAAATAGTAAAACGTACTTTGTGCTATTTAATTAGGTAACTATTTTCAAAATTTAATGTTTCATTATTTTCTTGCAATAATTTCTAAAAAGTTAAACCAATAAAACTGTAAAATTGTAGAAATCTTTAAATAAATTAAAATATTTTGCACTTTGCTATTGTTTATGGTCATTGGTGGCCATATTGTTTTGTTTCTTTTGACGCATTGACAAGTCTGTTATTGAGTAATTTGCGATGTAATTCGTTAAACGATATTATTGTAAATTAAGTTAAAGAACAGCGAAAAATGTATGTATAATATTATTTTACAATCAAACACATATTTTGCAAATGTTGGATGTAAAGCAAATGTGGAATTTCTCACGGTTTCATCATATTTGTGTTAACCTAACCTATCATGACAAAATTCTAATGTTTTTATTTTTTTGCTTATAAAGCGTTTTTCTTTGGTCTAAAATAGCTGACACCAACAGTTTTAATATTTCATAATTATTCCGATGTACGTACCGTGTGAAAACGTAAATAAATATATAGACATTTACTCAGATATCACTTAGCTGAGACAATGTTCAAAAATTGTCTTCTAGAAATATATTATTAGATTGTGTAAATCAGATTCTATGCAATGAACATGTAGTTCTGAATATGTTTAAAGAGGTTATATGTACGGAAAACTTTATTAGAAATGGAAATTTATGAACAATATTTATTTTTGGGAAGTTTTCTAGTATTTATGGATGTAGATATAAGATATTTCCTAAGGAGAATCATATTTCATTCGTGTTTTTATGATTTTGTAACTGCAAAATTCATTGTTTTGATGTTTGAGACATGAAAAAATGTACAAAAGAAATAAATAAAACTTGGAATCATTAAGTGTACAATAGTGTTATACGGTTTTACGTTATATTTATCTATCAATCTATTCCCTCACACCGCATCTCAAGTGAGGTAGGCAGAGAGAACGTAATGCCATATAGATCTATCCTTACATACTTCTTTCGCTTCTTCTACATTCATACAATTTCTCACGCAAGCACGTTTTACAATTACAATTAAAAAAAAACCGAAAGACATACTTATCGCATACGCGATTTCTTCCAGCCAACCCCCAATAAAAGTATATACAAATAATTATATAGAACTTTAGCACTGTAAATGAAGTGTAATTTTTCCAGAATGAATCACAAATCGTGTTGCGTTGATGAATGTAAGTCATCGAGCACTCGTGAACAAGACAGGGGGGTGACGTTTCATCGTTTAGCTAAAGAGGGAGCTATACGTCAAGCATGGGTTACTCAGGGCCGTCTTCAGCACCTACAATCACAAGAGGAAGAGAGTGGAGGCTCCAACAAGGGCCCCAGTACCTCATACATATGCTCTCGACACTTTCGAAAGGTGGATTTCGAACTTAAAATTGATAAGGCGTCGAAATTTGTTTTGAAGCCAGGTAAATATTCTCATATTTTTTATATGAACTACCCTAGTGTCTCACAATTGTGTAATATTATGGAAAATATATTGGGTATAACCTCTTTGCTCAATCAAAATGAACAATAGGAACAAAATTTTGATTCCTTCACATGAACTATTCAACAATAATATCATCATCATCATGTGGGCTCGACAGCCCTGGATGGGCCTTGGCTGAATCCAGTAGTCTCTTCCACTCTCGTCTATCCTACAACAATATCCAACAATAATATGCATACATTTATTTTTAGTCAAAATAAAAAGAAAATCACTGCCATACCTTTTTAATCTCATGATCAACTTCTTCTGCATTTTCCACACGACTGTCTAAATATTTTAACAGAGTGAGGCTCTCTAAGTTGGATTGAAGTTTTCTATGTCTTAGTGTAAGACTTTACAAGAAACTTCCTTATACAGTTAAGTGTGATGATGTGTTGGTCTTCCAGAGAATGGTGAAATTGTATCTAGTTGATAAATGATTCTACACAATTGATGAAACGCTAAATGAATAGAAATGTTTGATTGCTTTTTTTGATATAATTGTTCCTTTTGTGTAATTAATTGAATTTTTGATATTGTAAATCCGGACTCTTTATTTATTTATTTATTTATTTATTCATTCTTTACTGTACATTGATAAAAAACAATTACATAAAAGGTATACATTCAAATTAAATACAATCAATATACAGAGTGCGAGTTTATCGCAAAGGCGCGATCTCTTCCAACTAACCCAAAAGTATTAACTTAAAAAAATAAATAAACATATGATGAAAATAAAAAACATACACACATATATATAAAAAGGGAGAGACTGCAAAAAAAAAACAAACATACATGCATAAAGGGAAAGGAAAAGGGGGAAAAAGGGGGGGGGGGTTAGGAGTGATGGGTTTCAGAGGCTGTGTTTGTGTTTGTGGAAATCATTTTGTCCTTTACATTTGTTGCTACAAAAATACTATGATTTAAGTTTTTATTTTACTTTAATAATATTTTGAGAACTATTTTATTTATAATATATTTGAGATTGTGATGAATATTTGAGTCCAAGTGCCTGCATAATAAGGACCTAAGGACAATCAGAAAAAAATCTAATAATTCTGATCCAGGATTCCATTGAAAAATAAACATCTGTTACAGACAATGCCTAATCCGGAAACAGGGTTCTCTAGCTAAAAAAAAAAGCATATCAATAACTTTTGTGTTATATTCATTTGTATTGCTTCAATCAATATTTTATTTGCAGGCGCCATACCCACAATCTTTCCATGGGGTGTCACACAATTGGAAGATTTGCCCAAACTCTTTCCAGACGTAATAGCAATCGAAGAACAACCCGAATCATCTGTGGAGAATAAAGAAACAATTGTGGATAAGAAGACTTCCGAAAAGAAAGAAGATGTCAAAGATCCTTCTTTGGTTGCAAATCCGTCGGTTGAGGAATCAGATAAGAAAGAGGATGCGGGGAAACCTCATAATTTGACAGTCACAGAAACACCTAGTGTTGCCAGCAGGTTGGATAGTAAATTGACAAAAGAAGGATATTCCAGTTCTGCAGATACAGAGAGTGATAAGGATGCTTTTGAAGGTCGGTTTCTAACTTATTTATCTAATTAAATTTAAGGAGATACAATTTTAACAAAAAGTTTTGAAAAACTAAATCAGCAAAGATTGTAACGTGGTGTTTTTGCATTATATAAAAAAGGTAATGCAATATAATGGGCCACTTGCAGATTTTTTTTTTTATTACATAAAATTGTAAATTAGTATGAAAGAAACACAACCACAATTTATTTTAATTTTTCTTGCAATAAAGAAGTTGGATTTTCTCGGAGTGATCAAAAACGATATGGCGTATAAATAACTGAAGTCCAGTATCTGATTAATATGTCATGTCTACTGCACACTGAGATGCTTTCAATTTATATATTTAAGGTTTTAAAATTGGCAAAAAAAATTATTGTATAGAAATATCTTCAGAATGATATGACACCTTACTAAGAGTTTTTAACTTGTCACAAATCATTCCACAGGGGGCGGAATGCCATTAATTCTATAAATAATAATCTTTTTAATTATTCTATAATGATCATTTTACTTTGACCTTAAATTGTGACAGTGAGAATTGCGGAATTGGTGAACACTGTCCATAGACACTGAAAGTGATCACTTAAGCCAGCCTAGAGTCAATTCATAAGCGTTGGGATGCCTTTTTTACTTCTTCCAATTAGATTTTGCATAATGTTGCATTGTTTAAACATAGTTCTCCAATCGAGTTGTCCAATTGATATAAATAAATCATGTGTGAGCTATGTAAAAGTTTATATTTATTTTGTTTTAACACATACACAGCCCAAGCCTTTGCGTAAAGATTTCTTATATAAATATTTAACATTAATAATGAAAAATATTTGTGATTAATTCTGTTTCAGGTAATTTGGTAATTGACGAGGCCGCTTTCAATCAGCCAGAACCATCAGCAAAGAAACGTAAGAGAAGACGAACATCTGGTAAACCAACAGTGCGAAAGATTCAAAAACCCAAAGTAGGGCTACCGACAAATCCTCGAAAGAAAATTGTCAAACAAGGTGTTACAAAATCACTACAAGAAGTTAGTGGAGAAATGAAAGCTCCTGTCATCAAACAGCCGCAGGCTAGGAGAGCAAGGGGTCCCAGAAAAAAGAGGGAAAACAAAAATCCTCTTTTAAATAATCCTCCAAAGTCTCAATCTAATATTAATCCAGCTGCGAGTGGAGTTTCTAATAAAGTTCCATCTCTGAGTGAGAATCCCAAGTTGAGCAGTTCCCCGATGCTCCGTGCTCTGATTGAGAAGCCAAACACTCCCATGGTACCTCCGAGGACACCTATCAATTTGTTGGAGGTGTCTGAGAAAGTTGCCGAAAGGAAAGTACCAATGGGAAATGAAAAAGGTATGAAACCTGAACAATTTTTCCATAATTTATAATGGTACATCTGAACAATTTTATGTATAATTTATAATGGTACACTAGAACAATTTGTGTATAATAATAATGGTACACCAGAACAATTTGTGTATAATTTATAATGGTACACCAAAACAATTTGTGTCAAATTTATAATGGTACACCAGAACAATTTGTGTATAATTTATAATGGTACACCAGAACAAATTGTGTATAATTTATAATGGTACACCAGAACAAATTTATATATAATTTATAATGGTACACCAGAACAATTTGTGTGTAATTTATAGTGGTAGAATAATTTGTCCATAATTTATGATGGTACACCAGAACAATTTGTCTATAATTTATAATGGTACACCAGAACAATTTGTTTATAATTTGTGATGAAATGATTCCGTTATTTTGAGGTATATTTTCACACAATCTGTGATTATTTCTGGTCAAGGAATATGATTTATTGAAATCAAAAAACAAATGTTTTTTCTACTGTATAATTTATTATTTAGATAGACGTCTTTCGTCTTATAAGGACATTGTCAATCTCAGTCTTATAAGGACATTGTCAATCTCAATCTTATAAGACGAAAGATGTCTCTCTAAATAATAAACAATATATGTAGTAGAAGAAAAATTTGTTTTTTATTTCACTATGGAAAACAGAGTCTTATCTGAACGAGGGGACATAGTGAGGAAACAAAGCTCATTAATTTAGAAAAATGAATTTACGCTTTCCATAATATACAACTTTAACTTTCCATTACAGATGTGCTTTTTTTAGATGTTTAAATATTGTTGTGATGTTGGTGTTTCAGCTATGATGGTCCCTGGTGCTATTGTGGAGGCCAAAGATTTCAGCGAGCAGTGGTATCCAGCCAAGATAGTTGAGGTGGATCACGATGAGAAGGAAGTTCTCATTCATTATGACAACTGGTCACAGAGGTACCAAATGTACTCAAAACTTTATTAAAACATTGTTGTTAATTGTAAATTTATAATTAGATAGTAGTTGAATACGATTCCAGTATCTGTAACATAACATAACTTAATTAATTGTTTTTATTAAGTTGCTACATTTTTTTTTTTTTAAAAAGATATATCTGGGTTTTTGTTATAAACCCAAATACAACCTTATACACCTTTCACAGTAAGCTACTAAAAGCTTGTGTGTCGTGAAAGGGGAGTTTGCCGGCACCTGGTATCGAACCACGGACCCCTTGTTCACGAGGCCGAGACTCTACCTCCAGGCTACCGACGATAAAAGTCAATCACTGAATAAGTTAGAGTGAGCCTTTTGCTGTATTATTTATTAATAGGGAGGAATGGAGAAGAAAATGTAAACTCCTTGCAGACCAATCCGATGGATTGTAACTCACTATATATAAAATTTATTGTATTGAGATGGTTCCTTTGACCGTATGAATCCATAATATTTTCATAGTGTTTGTGATTTTTGTTTTCTTTTTGCTGTGTGTGTTTTGTTTTATTTTGTTTTAATATGACGTGGTTAGACGGAAGAAATCCAGTTAGCATTGATTATTTGATTAAATTGTTATTATCCCAGATAGCATTGATTATTTGATTAAATTGTTATTATCCCAGATAGCATTGATTATTTGATTAAATTGTTTACATGTGCTTTGATTTTGCGGTTTTTCTGATTGTCTTTACAAAATGTAAGCTTCCTCTGGTTGATCATAACGGGTGTTACTGCCAGTATGAGTGGTTGATAATCAATGTACGTGAGTGCTGATCTGAGCTCTATACACTCATTTCAGCATTCGATTTTATTCTCACAACTTGTCTGCTTAAAACTGACTACTTACAGTTTCTGACGAAATGCAAATCAGAGCTCTCTACACTCTGATTTTGCCATTGATATTTCTCTGGGTGTTAGGTGCCCGTTATTGTATTATTATTTGTCTTTTTTTATTCTCTTTTAATATAATATTACTGTAATGCTTAACTGACGAGTGCAAGTGCTCAAATTCGAGCCTACGCATGATGGAAAAGAATAAAGAATAATGTAAATTGCTTTTTGACTTTGTAATATAAATGATGATGTGCGAGAGGAATAAAATAAATAAATCAAAGTCTAAAACTAGAAAGAAAGGACACACTTTATAATAATAATAATAATAACGGAGAGTATTTAAAGCGCCATCTTTGTGCCATAGCACCTCGATAATTCATTCAATCTATATATACATTTTGCCCGAGAATGTGAATAACATTGAATTCTTAAAAGTTATATCAATATTGGTAGCAGTTTTGTCTTTGTAGTGAATTAATTGATTGTTGCAATTGTGGAAGGCTTGTGTAAAGAAAGATTTTTATATAGTTATTATGTTCCTATCAATAAAGATACGTTTTATAGATAGCAATGGAGATGATGTAATAATCGTCAGTATATTTTGTATAGGTATGATGAGTGGATAAGCATGGCGAGTCCTCGTCTGCGCTTGGTTGCTCCACCTGCCAGGTGTCCGAGAGTCCCCAGTGCTCCCACCACCTACTGCCAGGGAGAGAGATGTCTGGCTAGATGGTCTGACAACAGGAGATTTCCGGCCACCATTCAAGCTGTGTTAGCAGATGGTAATGATACATGAATGATGTTGTTATGCTCATAATGTCAGGCAATGCACCATATTGTGGTGTCCTCTATTTGGCTTTGAGCTTGTTTGAGGGGACCTCTACGAGGTCACTACCGCTGCAGCCAACTGGCTGAGGAATTTGCTGTTGAATCTATAGGGACGGCATAAAAAATGCATTAAAAATCATGGCTATTATGTGTATATAGTTATTTAGTCAACCGATTAGTTTCTGCCAAAAAAGAAATAAACAAATGCAATTCTACGTTCTATCCTTAATAGAATAGGAGTATTTTTTTTTTATTTCATTTGATATCACATACACTGATAAGCACAGCAAACATAATAGAAAAACAACGATAATAAATGTTATAATAGATTCAAATATGTTGTTTATGTATTTTTTTGACAAATTTGGCATAGCACCCAAAATTGGATTTATAATGCCAAAATTTTAATTTGCTTTGACATTTTACAAAAGTGGGCTAGCCAGCGGAATAAGGACGTATAAAAAAACGCATGCAAGTCATCCTTTGCATGCCGATAATGGGTGGCATACCTCAACACTGAATTGTGAATGTTTAGTATCTTATACATGAGGTTTTATGAACATCAGCCTTTTACAGGACACTGGAAAACTTATAAAAAAGAGTGGGACACCTATTTTTCGGCAAGGATTGAAAAATTTTCATTAGCAAATTAAATTATTATTTATTTATTAAATAAATGGCTAATGCCATTTTACAAACAGATTAAAATAAATTTAGTATGAAGTAGGTACATACAAACCAAATTAACAATAACATTATGGATTTGTAGAAGGTGTTTCGTAAATAACATTGATGCATGTTTTCCATTTTACAGATAAATACAAAGTATTATTTGACGATGGCTTCGTTCGTGTCATGAAATGGCAGCACCTCGCCAAGGGACAACCGTCGTTACAATCCAACTCCTCTGGTTTTTCTCCCCTCCCGTACGGTTCCCGTCACCCGGCTCCAGCTCTACCTGCCGCCCCCTCTGCCCCGCCGCCTCCCCCACTGCACACGCATCTCTTTGACCCTCACAGAGACCATCTGGGCAGTAAGGAAGAGAGAAGAGACCTCAAGAGGAAGATCAATGTAAAAGAACTGTTCTCGTCCAATATGGGAAAGAGGAAATTGGATACTAAGTCGGAGACAAGTGGCAGGAAGAGATTTAGACGAGGTAGTGGACCAGGTATGTTATATGTATGATTTCTAAAAAACCTTGGATTATGTCTGGCTGTTCTTCAATAAAACACTGGAGTTTTATTGAAGAACAGCCAGGTTTATTCCACAATGTCTTACAGTTGAGAGAGAGAGCTCCTGAGCCCTGCAATTCCTTTTAATACACTTTTAATAGTATGAAGTTAGTTACAAATATGATACTACATAAAACTAGCGCCTCTGGTGACAGAAAAATTAACTAAAATAGCACTATGGGAATATTTAATTTATATTCCCTCTAAATCTCACCAATGTCGCTTACTGTTTTTCTTTATTAGGGATGAAACTTTATTTTTTAACGAAATTTACGATATAATGTAACCTTGATAACTTGATTGGTCAAAGAAAAAAAAAACTCAAAAGACATTTTGATGATTTCTGCTATTCTACAACTTGAATTATATCTGTCAAAGTTTGAAAAGAAAAATCTTGAAAATATAATATTGAGGACAAATACTAAATGTGACAACCACTTTTTAATTTTTAGGAAAAACCAAACCACAAAGCATCGCAGAAACGAAATCAGCAGGACCTCCAATTGGAACTCCGGTAATATCCATGAATCAGACACAAACTTTAGAGGATATTAAACCCTCAATTAGTGCTACTCATTCCGAGATGGAAATAGGACAGGAGTCCTTCATCAAACAAGAGAACGAATGTGAACAAACAAATTTACAAACCGTCTCTGCTAGTAGTGCTCTCTCAGATCAACAACAGACAGTTGATAATAACGATTTGCAAACTCAACTCGTGTCAAAACCACAGGAACGACATTCTATATCATCAGAAGCGCAACGTTTTAAAAAATCATTGAACAAAAGATCTAGTTCCTCTAAACAGCGTAGTGCAGACCAAACGACAAGTTCGTCTTTATCTTCTTTGAAACAGCAGTTGTTGAAACAGACGACACAATCGTCTTTGATGTTGCCAGGGTCTTCTGCGGTGGATAGTATCCCTAAGAAGCCACGATCGAGGACAATGTCACCCGTCGTAAAAGATGCTAGCGGGATTAAAATTAAGAAGGAAGAAATTCCAATGCTAAACGAGGTATGATTTAAATATTTTATTATTTTGCCATTTGCTTCTGTATGTTTCCTAAATAGGTGCGTCCAGATAGTAGAATGTGAACGTCAATCAACCGTCAATCTTTTTTTACTTACACTGCAAAATTTTATTACTTGTCAATTAAAATTGTTGAACTGAATTTGTGACAATTTTTCCTCCAGTGTATACCGCTGGATTCGCAAGACTTGTCCCGTTTACTCAACGATGAGTGGAGTTGCAAATGGGTGGACAATCAACCTGTTGGCGAAGTGACTGTAATGCCTCCACTAGAAAGGGGTACAAGGGCTGTACCTGCGCCCGGAACCGGTGAAGAGGATGCTGGTGAGAGACTTGCGAGGATGACGGTGAAGGTGGCGGATCACAGACTGCCCCCCGATTGGAGCAAGTTCCTCACCAGGAGGTGCGTGGGCAACTCGGCTGGAAAGTGGGATGTCGTACTCATGTGGTAAGGATACATTCAAACGTTTTCTGTTTATTTATTACCTCACATCACATCTTATGCAGGGCGGGTTGGGGGAATGAAGTGCATAATCAATTTATCCTCTTATACTTTTAAGATACTAACACGTTTATAAAATAGCAAATTAGAAAAAATTCCGTATTACCCCGGTTCCCTGACCGCTAGTATAGATAAATAGATATAAATACAAAGACGAAACATTGTTAGGACCAAATAGTTGGGTAAATTGGAATCTTGAAGATAAGTTAGAAAGTAATTGTTGCTTTTGTGTTTAGTCCACAGGGTAGAAGATATCGCAGTAGAGCTGAGATAAATGCTCGTCTCTTAGAGGAAGATGGTCCTTCTCTGTTACCATATCAGTTCTGTCTGCAAGACTTTAGTGTGCACCGCAAGCTGGCAAGGAGACTCGGATGGGATACCACATCTTCGGGAATTCCAGTCACTTCACCTGTAGACACATTCAAGAAAAAGGTAATTCATTCGTTCATTCATACCATCACAGCATTATCCACAAGTGGAGCAGCCAGCGGACTAATTGATTGTCTCAATAAAAGTTAAAAACATTCAGAACGGGTGTCAGTATAACTCATCACCGAGTTGAAGATATTATGTGTTTTATATTTGTTGTTTATTATATGAAGCTGGTCAGCTGGTTACTCCAGTTATTGGATATGCCGTGGTGGTAAATTACAGAATCTATACCTTAGTTAATTTCATCAAAAAATCACAAAGTCCACAACATTTTATTAAAAGTCTCGCGAGAATTTTTATCTTTATTAGTGTCTTAGATTAATTTAGATATGATGAAACATTGGTTTGACTCATTTTTGACATTGTTCTATTCCTCAGATCAACACGTCATCGACAGCTTTAAAAACTGAATTGAAAACTCCAGAGGCAAAAGCAATTGGTACACCAAAATCACGTTCTGATGCAAGTGCAACAACACCAAAGATAAAATCTACCCCTGGAGCAACACCCAGACCACGAACCAATCAAAGTTCTTCCAAGCAGAGATCAGTCAATTCAACACCTAGACCCAGAACATCAAGTGGGACACCTAAACCAAAGCAAAATACAGTTAATACTACATCTGTTGTAGATACACCTTTAAGCAGTACTCTGGCTGCTGTAACTCAATCGGATGTCTCCGATGAAGTTACCTCAATTCCTTCAGTGCCTCAGCAACCTCCGCTGGAAGAAGGATTCATTTACGTAGGATCACTCAAAGTCGAAATCATTGGCACACTTCTACGTTGTCCTAAAGAAGGATGCTTCAAGAACTTCCGGAAAGATAATTTACTGCAGATGCATATAAAACATTATCATTCAGAAATGATTAGTTTGCTTGGAGATACGCCAAACGTAGCTGATTTGGCGTATGCAAGAACTATAGTTGAAGATGTTACTCCGACTAAAGTTGTTGAGAAACCGCATCGTGTAAGAGAAAAGAAACCATCTCTGACCCCGCTTTCTCTTAAAACGGATTTGGATGCTTCAGGTGTTAAACAAGAACCTTCTGCTGATAGTTTTTCAGATACCAGCTTACTAGAGCTTACGCCAAAGAAAGAAAATATTAAATCTGAGTCTTTGGAACGAAGTCCTAAATTGAGGAATCTACTTCTTGAACCTAAACAGGAGAATAGTCCGTCTAAAATACTGAATCACGATGTGGAGGAAGTCTTGCAAACGTTCAAAATCAAACAGGACACAGACGGTAGCGATAGAAAAATAAACAGAATGGGGAGAGCGAAACACAGTAAAGCAACAAAACCTGATAAAGAATTGACTAAATCACAAGTTATGGCTTTGATTAATAAGATTGCTGAAGAAGGCGATAGGTCAAGGAGTCAGTCTCCTGTCAGAAAGCAGCATGATGAAAGAAGTGACGCAGCCTACGAAGGTAGTACGACAGATAATACATCCTTCGAACAAAGTGCATTCCCTCCGCCTCCAAAAACTAAAAAGAAACGACGACGTCACGTTGATGATAACGATGCTGATTTTAAACCATCTACGAGTAGTAGTAGAAAGAAAAAATCACAGTCTAGCTATTTGGACATTTGGAACGCGTACGTTACCAATAATAGTGACGATACTCGGTCCAGTTTTGGCACTCCCAGTGAAATTACGACAGGCAACGCGTCTGAGGTTGGTGGGACCAGTGTTGAAACCTCGCACATGGATGTGAAGCCGGAAAGTAATCAGACATTTATCAACGACAGTAAGTATTTTATAGAATATGCAACTAATGTCAAATATATGGTCATTAGTTGACAATTTGTTCATTACGCGTACAGCTTTAATGCAGAATTCATAAATATTAAGGTAGTCTGTAACTTGGCGATGGTCTCAGACTTCCAATTGAGATGTCTCAGATTTGATTCCCTCCACTGCCTTACATCTTTTTTTTTTTAAATTTTCCAAAACAGTAAATACAAACAAACAAAAATATCAACATTATGGAATATATTGCCCCACTAGACTAAGGTCCGTTCTGGGGCAATACCAAAAAAATACATCTTTTACATTTACACTTGAATACAATAAATCATAACAATTTGAAAAATAATAAAAATAGTAAATCATATGTGCATTAAAAATAATAAGTAATAGATCATCATCTATCCTTACATATTTCTTTTGTTACCTACAGTTTCTCATATGTGTATGTTGATGTCTTTTACTCAACACGTGGCCATCCTTGAGAATTAAATCCAAGTGATCAAGTCACATGGGTCACGTGGTTTTCGGATACCCGTGCTCACACTCTCTCTTTTGATCTATGGTAAAATGTTGATGTGAATCCACCTATTTATGTTGCTATATAATACTTGTGTGTTGCAGATGGTGAAAAGATCAAAATAGTTCATATGAAGAGGGAGGAGATAATTAACTGCTATTGTGGGTAAGAATGAAATCTATCTTAACATTATTAAATCAAATAAATATATTGAATGTGGAAAGAATCAAAGAGGACAGAGTGGCAAAGAAGATATACGTGGGTGAGAGAAATATTGCTCAGAGACGACATATAGATCACCTCTCTGATAATTAATGGTTATAATGTATTTGCAGGATTGGCGAAGAGGACGGGCTGATGATTCAGTGCGAACTGTGTCTATGTTGGCAACATGCCATGTGTCACGGTATTGAAAAAGAGTCACAGGTGAGTTTTCGTAAATGATTTCATTTTTTCGAAGCTGTTTTATCCTCAATGGTCTTGGTTGAGCCATGTTTTTAGTATGTCCAATGATATTTGGCCAAAATGAGCACCGTTCGTTTGTCCACAAGGGTTTCGACGATCCGGACATCCCTCTTTCACAATACATCGTTTCTATAACAACGACATCAGAGTGCTAAAGATGTTGTGGGAAGAGGTGACTCACTTAGTGCGTAGACGCTTTGAGATTGGTTTCTGCCCTCTGATGATGAAGATGGTTATCCCAAAAAATAACTCAGTGCTCCTTCGGAGAGCGCTGTATAGAAACCAGCCTCCTCCATTCAGTGTATTTGCACCACCACTTTCCTCGAAAGCTCTAGTACTCTGATATCATTGTAAGGCTAAGAGTAAGCATGTTCGCAAACTTGTCCATCTTGAGGATCAAATGGTTACTAGATCGTGTTGATCAGATCCTTAAGAATGGACACAAGCTGAGGACTGTATTTAACAGTCCCTTATCCCGTCCAGGGCACTACCAAATAAGATGACATTGTCTTTTCTAAGCCTTATTCTGTATGAAATTTTGATTATGTTTTATGTGTTAAATTTACATTTTATTCTTATTATCTTAAAAATGTATCTCTGCACTGAGACCATAACAGCTTTTGGCCAAGGCAATCTCAGCAGGAAAAAAAAGCAAGACATTTAACCTGATGCAATGGTTAATTGTAATACCAAAACTTGTAAAAAAGTAGTCATCTATTCCTTTTGTGTGTTTTGATATATTTTAGGTTCCCGACAAGTATATCTGCCATATTTGTCTCTATCCCCCACGCGGTAGAAAGTCTCAACGCCATCTAAACAATCAAGACTGGTTGTACGAAGGCAGACTCACTCGTGTCGAGCATCAGGCTTCTGCTGCGGATCCCAACGTCCTCAACGGTCTGGCTCCCCTGTCTGCTGCAGATCAGGGCAGGGCGCAGGCCTTAAAGAAAAGTCATCAGTTGTGTGGAAATCTGTTGCATGTTGCCAAGATTTTACATTCATTGCGGTGCAAAATTGAAGTGTCGCAGTAAGTTCATTGTTTTAAAAAAATATATTGAAATGTTTTTAAGTACCTTTAATTCTGGCCTTGCTAAAAAAATAACATATATCCATTAAATTCTCCATCAATATTGGAAAAATATCGAGTTGAATTAAGTATATTTACAACTTTCAAAAATTTCCTATCATGTGATAAGCATGATACAGAGGAATTGGGAATGTTAACTAGGTTTAAAGAGTATTCTTAACTAAACCTTGAGTCGATTCATAAGCGTCGAAACTCTGTGTCATGCACTCCTAAGGAAGTTCACATATGTATGTGTATCATATACAACATACCTACCTAGTTAATACCTAATCAAATAGTTTGACTATCAGTGAGTAGAATTAACTGGAATTATTAATCTGGAGTGGTTCAAAAATATGATTAACCTAATACTCTTTTCTCTATCCTGCAATTAACCCTTTTAGTGGCATTGTTTTTTTCTCATGTATACTTAAAAATGCCAAAGAAAACCGTAGTTTTTGATGTCATTTACCCTTATCTCGAAAAAGAAATGTATCTTTTCCAAAAATTACCCGATTTTCAAAATTCTTTCAGTGTTTCCTTCAAGAAACCTCATGATGGATATTCAAAGTAAAAAAAATAATGGAAAAAAATATTGTGGAAGAAAATTATTACAAAAATAGAAATCCAAAAAAAAAAATGTGCTTTTCCGCACAGACCCCATGGGGCCCTTTTTTGCAGAGGGCACAAATTAAGTCACTCTCACTCAAAAGTAGCATCATGCGATTTGACAGGACCACAATGTCGCTTCTTCCATCACTTCCTTCACAACTTGAACTATGAGCAGTCTTATTTGAACTATTTTCAAATTTTGAAATTTTTTTTAACCGGGATCTTTTTTAAACTTTATTTAGCTTTTACCCATGTTGAACTTTATATATACAATACAAATTAAGTGAAAAAAATATTTTTGCGTGCATGTGACCTTCCCCGCTGTACGCCTATCACATATTGATATCGGGAGCGCCATCGCGCTCCTGGCACTTTTGGCATGTATACACAGGAGCGCGATGGCGCTCCTTGGCACTAAAAGGGTTAAATTACAACATTGACAAAGAAATCAAATTACAATATTTATAAAATTAGTCAAATCATTCTATTATGGAAGACAAATGGAAATATTGGAGAGTCTGTTATAGAATGTCAATAAAATGTCAAGTACACAATATCAAAAGAATAAGTTTTTTAATATAGTAAAGAGATGTCAAGTAGATGGAACAAAAATACATTTCTTATGATTGCCAATTCAATAAAAATATATTAATTTTTAACTTTGTATTTTCAGGAAAAAAGACCACCCTAAACTGTACTTATGGTCCAAAGCCTGGGACGATAAAACGGAAGTGGATCAGTTGGATCATAATGGTATCCACAGCAGCAGTAGTGGTAACATTCATCCTGATCAGCAGCAACAACAGCAAGACTTGCATCACTCTGCACCAGGAGGCGGAGATATCACGGAAGCAGGAGATATGGGAGACGGTGAGGACTATCATCTGGATGGTAGGACGGAGGAGATGATAGCAAATACTATAGGACCATACGGAGATATCAATATGGATGAAGTTAAGTTGGAAGTTGGAGAGAGTATAGAAGTCTCTGAGGTAAGTAATATTGTATAATAACAATTAATTTTTGATTTAGAGTCCCTAAGATCAAAATGGGTCTTCTACTCTTGTCTTTAAGTTTTCGAGTGTACTGTATAGCAGTGCTCCGCAACCTTTTCTCATTTACGGCACACCAAAATTCTTCCTAGAACTCTGCGGCACACTGAAATTCTTCCTAGAAATCTGCGGCACACCAAGAGCTCAAATATATAGGTATTAAATTGATACACAAATTTTAAAATAATTATTTAATAATAAGTAATTATTCTATACAATATTTTGAAAAATAATTTGTCATGAAAAATTTCAAATACATAATATTTGACCGCGGCACACCTGTATTCAGCTCACGGCACACCGGTTGCGGAGCACTGCTGTAGAGGACAGGTATATTTTGTACAATAAAGTTTATTATTATGTATACAGAGTCACACTTTTGTAATAGGTTTGGTTTGAAAATAACATCGCATGTCGAAACCTAGGTTTTACAAAATAAATACCAATAAAATACTCATTATTATCTCGTTTCATAATAGTAATTTTTTGTAAATTCAAAAATAGGCAAAACTAGAAAAGTAGCACTTTCAGAGTTCGTCAGTAGCCTGGAGGTAGAGTATCGGCCTCGTGAACAAGGGTCCGTGGTTCGATCCCAGGTGTAGGCAAACTCCCCTTTCACGACACAAGCTTTTAGTAGCTTACTGTTAAAAGTGTATATGTGTCGCTGAGTTTCGAAATCCGCTATAACACATTCAAATGTATGTGTTATAGCGGATTTCAAAACTCAGCGACACATATGGTTGTATTTGGGTTTATAACAAAAACCCAGATATATCTTTAAAAAAAAAATTAAGCCAGTAAAAAACATGAGCAATCTTCCCATTTTTTTATTTACAGTCTTAAATTGAAGGAGGTTATAACATTGTAATGATAAGGTTGGTGTGTAATATGACTTTTTGTGTTGCCAGGTGAACGAGATGGAAGAAGGTGAGATGTTAGACAAGTGTGAAGAGGTGATGGGGCTAGGGGAAGAGAGAGGTCCCGGAGGACTGCTCTCCAGTCCTGGGGGCACACCCATACATCTGCCTATCACTAATATGGAGTTGAAGACACTTGTCAAGAGTGTGGAAGGTAAACAACACACACTTTTTATTTTAGCTCTATATAGTACAGTACAGAGGCCTGAGTCAACAACACACTTTCGTGTCACGTTCCCGCTCCATTAGCGTTCGGGTGCAGACGATGTTGCAAGCAAGTGTCATTTTCGTTGCTAAGATACACAATAGTTACGAAAATTAACACTTTGGTGCACCATCGTCTGCACCCGAACGCTAGCGGAGCGGGAACGTGACGCGATAGTGTGTTGTTGACTCAGGCCTCAGTACACAACAATTTTCCATTAGTCTTACATCCATAACATATTTAGAAATATAGACATGTATGTTTCAATGCTTGCCCTTAGAAATCTAATCATCACATTAGTTAAAATAAAATATTTGTATGCTAACTTACCTCGTGAGTAGTGTTGTGGAATTCTCAAGAAATAATTTTTCGAGAAATTACCGAGAAATTTCTTGGTAAATTTCTCGAAGTAGATCATTTTTTATTTAACAGTATAATAATAATAAATACTTTATTCAATCAATCAATGTACAAATGTTGAGACAATTTATCACCAATATGGCTACAATTAATTATGGAATCATAAAAATGTTAGGTAGGTACCTACATAGAAAAAAGTGCTAATAACTCATGAAAAATCTTGATATTTGACACCCCACATGCCCATATTTAAGTTTAAAAAAAAATTGCAGGTACGTACCTACATGGAAAATTGTTTATAACTTCTGATTTGGGCCTTAATCAGCCCCACAAATTTTTGGATCAATCAGGTTGGCTGCGAAGTGTACTGGGCGAAAGGTCATAATACCACTAGGAAAAATTATGGAGAGAAATTTCTCTTCCATCAGAAGAGAAATTCTTGGCTATCTCACTTTATTTTATTTTATTTAATAGAGCCACTCACAGAAAACTGACAACACAATACATAAATTGCAAACATAAGATCTGTCCAGTTGCCCAATTAAGAGTGTCTACAGCATGCACAATCAGATAATTCAGATTTACTCAATATTATCCACTTGTGGAATATGCCGTGATGGTATTGTATAGTATGGTAGTAGGTTAGCCTTATGATGAGTGTGAAAGCACCTGAAAGCCCACTCCCAATCAATAATATCCTAATGGAAGTACTAAACAAAACTGTTTTATTATTCTTACTACTAATTTAACATAACCTTCCACCACGTACGGTCTTTCAACAACATTGACCATATATTTTTATCATTTAATTTGTCTTCAATTTTCAAATCATCGTGATATTAATGTCATTGTATTTTCAGTATGCGCCCCACAACCGGAGGCCGCCATAGACCCCTCCGAGTGCAGGCAGAGGCTCCTGCAGCACATTGAGAATCTGCAGATGTTAGTGGACGCAAGACTGGACTCTATCGAGGCGCAGATTGCTGGTACGTATAACCAAATGCATCGCTATTCACTTTACCTAATTGTAATACATTAACCAAACTTTACATATGTGTTTCTGAGTTTCGAAATCCACTATAACACATTCACGTATGTGTTATAGCGGATTACGAAACTTGGCTACACATATATATTATTAAACCTTTCGTCTCGACTGCATCACTCAATCTGATGTTTATTTTATTGGTCATTCTATACTCCCACCAGTGGGGTAGCCAGCGAACTAATTGCATTTAATTAACATACAGGTTGTCTCCTATGTGCCATAAAACATAAGACATTCAGGATAGGTAGCATCATTCTTTTCATCTGCATTTAATTTTATTTATTTGCATATTTTTATTTCTAGAACTTGAATCTCAGGATCCATCTCTGGCGGATGACGAGACCCCCGAGTCGTACCCCCGCACCAAACAGACTCTAACAATGTTGATACGGGATCTGCAGACCTTGGAGGAACTCGGGACTATAGTCTGATGGCCAACATATAGTTATTGTTACACTCGAGATATCCGTCATGAAATAAGACGACAAATGTGATCTGTGTTAGTAACTTTTCTGTACAGAAGATGTGTAGTTAGTTCTCTAATAAAATTCCAATGCATTTCGTGACCCACGCTGATTTTTCAGTATTTTTTTGTTTCTTCTTTTATGACAGTTCTAGTATTGAAACTTGCTTTAGTTGAAGTACTGTTTACACATGTCTGCGATGCCACAATTTTGTTTTAGTTTTTTCTTGTCTACGATTATGTTAGTTGTACCACAATACTTTACTAAGTAACAAATTAAACTTTATGAGATGCGTAAATGTTTACAAAACGCACACTATCAAACAAATAAAATAAATGAATAAATTACTACTATGCCATCACGCCATATCCTGCAAGTGGTGTAGTCAGCGGATAATCTGTGCTAATAAAAAATAAATAAATAAATTACTACTATGCCATCACGCCATATCCTGCAAGTGGTGTAGTCAGCGGATAATCTGTGCTAATAAAAAATAAATAAATAAATTACTACTATGCCATCACGCCATATCCTGCAAGTGGTGTAGTCAGCGGATAATCTGTGCTAATAAAAAATAAATAAATAAATTACTACTATGCCATCACGCCATATCCTGCAAGTGGTGTAGTCAGCGGATAATCTGTGCTAATAAAAAATAAATAAATAAATTACTACTATGCCATCACGCCATATCCTGCAAGTGGTGTAGTCAGCGGATAATCTGTGCTAATAAAAAATAAATAAATAAATTACTACTATGCCATCACGCCATATCCTGCAAGTGGTGTAGTCAGCGGATAATCTGTGCTAATAAAAAATAAATAAATAAATTACTACTATGCCATCACGCCATATCCTGCAAGTGGTGTAGTCAGTGGATAATCTGTGCTAATAAAAAATAAATAAATAAATTACTACTATGCCATCACGCCATATCCTGCAAGTGGTGTAGTCAGCGGATAATCTGTGCTAATAAAAAATAAATAAATAAATTACTACTATGCCATCACGCCATATCCTGCAAGTGGTGTAGTCAGCGGATAATCTGTGCTAATAAAAAATAAGACATTTAGGAAGAGTGGCATGCATTATTGCTAAATTGTAATGTTAATTGTCTTAAATGTGAGGTTTTATAAATACCTGAATTTTACAGCCAAAAACTAATAGAAAAGGGTGACATATCTAGTTTTTGGTGGGTAGTCTACAGAAAAGAATAGCCAGCTGAAGATTAATTGGACAAAACACGTCTCATGAAAAAGATGGATTTCTGGCTTGGGCAGGTGTTGAAAAACTTTAATAATCTATTATAGGCAATTATATAAAGTAATTCAATGGTATCTTGTGGAGTTGCCGGTCTCCCACTCTTTTCTACCAGTTTTCCAGTGTTCTGTAAGAGGCAGGTATTCATAAAATATCACGTTTAAGACGTAACATCTTCAGCTCAGCAATGACATATGCCACCCTTCCTGAATGTCTTGACTTTTCTCGACATGAAGAGGACAATTTGCACGTTTGTAAGTGCAGTTATTCTGCTGGCTACCCCACTATGGTATCCATGAAATAAATGTTGCGTAGCTAAATAGCATCTGTGAAAGCCCTTGTATAATAAAAATGCTGCCAAAGAGCATTTGTTACCAATTCAATACCGTCACAGTAATGTATCAACTGACCTTGCATTTCAATATTTTGTTAGGGTGTATTTGATCTGAGAATAAACTTTGCATGTTACTGAATTTGTATATTTTTAAGTTGTTTTTTTACTGTACATAATAGTCTTTATGTAATCTTTCAGTTGATAAAATAAAAAAAAGTATCAAATCATTTTTCTTTCCACACTTTTCCTGAAAAAGAAACCGACCTCCTCCATTTGTGTTACCTCTTTCCTCAATAATCCTGATGTTGTGAAAAAGAGATCTCCAAACCATTAGATACCTTTTGTATGAAAGAAAAATGCTCTCTTTAGCAGACTATTTAATATTAGATATTCTCAGTAAAATGTGATTCAGTCAATACCATCATAATCTCTATTGTAAAGACTACAGTTCTTTACTGGGTGTATCAGTACACAGTATCATAATTTCTGAAATGATGGGAGGGTTTGAGAAGAGGTCTGAAGACTCGTTTGTCCACAAGGTTTTACACATGACACCTTTTATCTTATTTCAATTTTTTGACAAAGACTGAAAGTCTATTAATTGGCATTAACATTACATTTGCCCCAGAACAGATTTTAGTCTAGTGGGGCAATATATTCCATTTTGTTTTTTTGTACTATTTTGGAATAAATAAAAAAAACTTGTTATGTAATTGGTTTACTATTTTTATCTTACCTTTCTGAGGACTACTCTTTAATTGATACAATGTAATTTAAAAAAAATGACGTGGATGTTAATCCTAGATGTTGTAAAGCGCATCACAATACGACACTATATAAATTGTCATGTTATTTATATAGATAGATGGAAAATTTGATACAAGGGATAAAATATTCATATTTAAAAACGTAACAAAAAAACACAATAAATAAATTTTTAAATACAAAAATTTATTATTCAATACAGGGAAAAAAGAAAAAATGAAATATTAAAAATACAATAATAGTAGTGACAATGTTTAGGTTTATCCTTCCCAGAATTTAGGCAGAGAGTTTCCTAATATGACCTTCCTTTCCAACCCATCTTTAGTGATGGCGGCCAAACGGATGACTCCACCTGAAGATCCATCTCTAGCCATGGCTAATGAAAGACTATTAGCTACAAAGTCCATGGCCTGCTGCTTGGTCATGTTTGGTTTAAAATTAGCATCCACATAGCCGTAAATATAACTGGAGCCGGAGCCTCCGATTGACACAGGAGTACGTACACACATCCCTCCAATGGGAATTGAATATACTTGACCTGGAAAAATTTATAAAAATCCATTAATTGGCGTATATGATCCGCTTCTAAGCAATTAAACTACTGATATTTTTTTATTCAAAAATTAAATCCACATCAAAGATATTTGTATTTGTGCCTCCAGGCAATAAGCTCACCAATTGCTCATGATTTTTTTCTGATCAATAAAGTGTTCTTATTATTATTATTATTATTGTATTTATTATGGACATTTTTATAAGGCAACTCTAATAATGTTGCCAAGTTGGAAAATAAGAGGAACAACCAAAGTGCAATGTCCCTTTCTAATACTATTAATAAAAAATTGCTATTTTTTTGTACTGTTCATCAATTAAAAAAAGGACAGCAGACAGTCGATAAGCCTCTTTCATGGCGTAGCTACATTTTCGAAAGACCTATCAACCTTATTGCAAGGATGGAAAGCATATATTTACTTGTAATTAGTCAAAGAATGCATTATTGTTTTATATAATGTCTTTGAACAACAGTCATTTATATAATATATCGGTATAGTTTTTAAGGTTTTTATAAAGTAATACAGTTTTTTTTACTTGGTTAAATCCAATTTAATACATGGTTCTTATGACGTTACTCAACTCACCTCCTTTTCTGCTATCCCACCCAGCCACCAGTATCCCGGCTGTTAGGGAGTCCCTGTAGTTGTAACAGAGATTCCTGAAGAGTGCTGCTCCCGTACTGACCAGGGGCACCTCCCCTACTTCCAGCTCCATCTGGTGGAGACCTAAAACACCAACGTAAATAATATATTTTTTTTCCTTTGGGGGTGGTTTTGCATTCCTTAACAGTCTCACGCATGCTGGTAAAATGAGCGACTACCTTCATGTTGCTTCTAAAAATTTTGATGTGTTTCAGGCGCCATAGATATTATCAATAACTAGGCATTCAATAACAATACCTTCACACGATGAAGTAATTGTGGTTTATAAAAGATAATTTAAAAGTCTTCAATATGTCAATCAGTGGCTTAATTGGACAAAGCATGCATCTCTATATAATAAAAAAATAAGGTAGAATTCTATATATGTGTAAAGTATATCACCTGGAAAATAAAAATAATTGCTAGTAAATGTGCTGTAACATAAAATAATACCAGACAAAACCTAACCTAACCTACAAATCACTCAAAGGTATGCCTTATATGAAAAATTAAAAATCATTATTTCTTAGGTTATATTTTAGCTTAAGCTGTATATTTGATTAGGTATATAGGATTATACCATTGCGTCTTGGCTGCGTAACATAAGAGACTGGACCGGGATGAGACATGTGGGGGAGCTGTTCCGGGTTGCGCAAGACAGAGAAGCCTTCGCCAGAGTGATTGCCACGTCGGGGGAGTCTGATACGGCACGAGAAGAAGAAGAAGATACCAAAAAATTATATAAAGAATATATTTTACCAAGTTGATAAGAGACAATATCAGCCACAGCCTGTGTATCAGCGGCAGAACCAGATCTGCAGCAGTAGATGTAATCAGTAACTTTAGTCAACTTGTCTGTCACTCTGTTGGCAATATAGGTTCCTGTAGTGGTACGAGAATCTGCCCCAATCACTACACCTCCGGGGAACTCTGCAGCCATGATGGATGTACCGGTGCTAACAGCACGCTCCCATTCTTGCAATCCACCATCCAGATTGTGCGCTACCATTGATGCCATACTGAAAACATAATATACACAGTTGGCTTGATTCAGTACAAATAATAGAAGAAGTCTCTAATCAGATACTTGTTTTTTTTCTCCTAGTGTTTAAACACTCGTTAAATTTCAGAGAAGATGAACACATAAAAATTAAATTTTTAAATTTTCAACTCGCATTCACGTAATTATATAGTTTTTAACCTGACAACTGACAATTACTTGACAATGATTTCAAATGCAAAAAATATATTTTTTTTTACGTATTTTTCGTAAGCATTCGATATATTACTAATATAGACATTTTTATATTTGACTGATTTGCAAGTTAGGTTAGGGTTAGTCTGGTGTTATTTTATGCTACAGCACATTTATTCACAATCATTTCTTGGATGAAAAACTATATAATTACGTGAATATAAGCAGAAAAATCATAAATTTAATTTTGATGCCTTCATCTGAAATTTTACCACAAGATCAATGTACCGCAATGTTTTTCTACAAGTTTTCCAGCATTTGATACTGATTTTACACATTCTTATCACACATAATTAATGAAATATAAATGATTCCAATAATTTTGAATAGAGAAAGTATGGGGGATCGTCAAAACACACTACAATTTACAGTAATGAAAATTATCAAAATGTAGTATGATCAGTAATCACAAAAACTACCTAAATGATAAATTATATGGGTAATAACTTTAACTAACTTATTAGAATAATGAAATTATAGAATGTGTCTCAGAAATATATACTATCAGGTAAATATTGGGCAAATTTAAACAGCAAAATTAAAATGTTTAGTGACTCTTGGAACGGATTGAATATTGTGCAAATCACTCTCAAAAACGTCGAATATTATTTGAACAACGATTTATAAAAGAAATGAAATATTTTACCTGTAAACTAATGCAATATAAGAATGACAAACAAAACAAATTGATTATATTTACGAGGTTATAATAATTTTGTTAAGTCACCGCTTGTCACTTTTAATTTGAGAATACCGATAATGCAGTTTTCTACAACTGTAACACGGATGAGTGACATCTGTTGAAAAATATAAATATTAACAGTGAGCTTTGCTATTCTTATGTAGAGTGCTCTGTCAGTCTGTATAAATGTTTTCCTATTCTTCCATAGATGTCGCAAAAATCCAATTTAATTATCCAAAAAGCTTCTTTTGAAGGTATTTTTTTTTAAATATGAATCTTATTTTGAAATACATACCCTTACAGCAAACAATACACTTATGCCTTGTGTCTGTCTTGTATCTACCTATCAACTTTTACTAAACAAGGTATACGGTAGGTATACCTATTACCTATCATTACGATATAATCTACAACTGGGGTAGCCAGTAGACAACACGAATAGGTATAGGTATCTATGTAATAAGCATGCAAGCCATCGCCTTTCTGCGCAAACAAAAAATCAAAGCATTCAGGATGGTTGGCATACCTCATTGCTGAATTTCAGATGGAAAATGTCAATATAACCGAATATAACGAGCAAATTGGATTGGCCACAATATCATCAGGCACCCAGGCCTGCTCATCACCTTCACGGAGGGCAAGACCGAAGACAGAAATGGTAGATGCCGACCAAAAGACACCTATATGGACCAACTGGGACATGAATTGTGGCATATACGTTGAATTAAAAAGACTAGCAAAAAACAGGGAGGAATAGAAAAGAAAATCCAAACTCGTTGCAAACCAATCCGATGGATTGTAACTCACTATATTATATAATTTAGATAAAAATACAGATATGTAGCTATCAGCTGTCAATAATAGCAGGAATAGTTAAAAAAAGAAGCATGTTCTTTTATATTTTATTGTGGATTTTATATCAATACAAATAATATTTTCGTAAAATTGCACAATTAAATACGCTTTTCAAGTTATCAGTACTTCCATCTCTCCACTTATGTTCTGCTTAGTATAATAATAACAGAAACCCCATAGATCAACTATGAGAAACCCTCTGTCCATAAGATTAGCATGATGTTATCTAGCTGTCCATCAAAAGGACCACTCAATGCTTGACTCTTCAAAATAGTACACAATAATATGATCGAATAATGAAGATATTTTACACTGAATTAAATATAAATGGAGATATTTATTTTTTATTCGCACGCGTGCCAAACGGACATTAAAATTCAATAAGAATTCAGTATGAAATGTCAAAATGTCAGCACATTTTTTTATCGGCACAGCTATAATAATAATAATAAGTATTCGGTCAATCATAATCTAAAAAATGTATTATGTTGCGGGACAGACGGAGAGGACGAATCGTTAAACAAACTTAAGGCGGCGATACACATGCCTGTAAAATGGAACAGTAGCGTGCATGCTTGTTAATGGCATGTGGAAGTTACTATGAATTTAAATAGTAAAAAATTGTTATAAGTACTTTGTACTGTAAATATTTTTTTGGTAAATAAATTATTATTATTCAAATTAGATAGATCAATATACAGAGGGCGAGTTTATCGCAAAGGCGCGATCTCATCCATGCAACTGGTTTTCTGGCTACCCTACTTGTGGGATATGCCGTGACAGCATAGTAGTAGCACCTAACTATTTATCACACATACCTACACATGCCGATATCTTTTACTCAATAACTAATTTCATTTCTAAAATTTGCCCGGCTGCTGAAATGGTTGGTCACGCATGATTCATATTAATATGTTCTTCTATTGGTCTTGTGTCAGGTCTTCTCCCAAGGTTGACTATCATTTCTTAAAAAGTTTCCCTGTTCTGGACATCCCGACATAGTTTCACAACGCTCCTTATTCCTGTCTGATTATTTAATATCATATTTGTATATTATGAAGCCAGGAGATCTGATATCATAACATCCAGTCAGGTATATTTTGCGCATCAAGATTGACAATTTCCCGCAGATGTTTGGCTATCTTAAAAATATAATAGAAAACTAATATACCTACCAAATATAAAGAAAAAAAAGAAAGTGGACCCATGTTACCTGCGTGAAGAGATGCTACACAAAACAATAAAAAAAAATAGTTCGATACAGAATTACATTACACAGAATTACTGTCCAAATCAAGGAAATAGTTCCACTGTGTTGACTGTAATAATTTCCCAAATTAGATACTTTCTTCGATTACTTGGATTAAAGACCATTACTTTAAAAAGAAAGCCGTCCTGTTCATCGGCGCCTTTGAGACAGTCGAAGAATCGTAAAACGACGCAAAGAAAATCACTCAAAATAATATTATAATCATCATTTATTAACTCATGGAAGACATATTAACTGAAATAACAGGTGTGAGGAATTTTATTTATTTATTTATTCTTTACTGTACATTGATTAAGAACAATTACATAAAAGGTATACTTAGGTACATTTAAATAAAAAATACAATCGCGGACTTCCGAGAACCACGTGGTTAGATAATGTGAATCAAAGTCTTAAAAACGGCCGTGTGTTAAGTAAGAGAAATCGACGTGCGTGTACGAGAAATTGTTTGTATGTAGAAGAAGCGAATGAAGTATAGTATGTAAGGGTAGATCTGTATGACATTCTATTCTCTCTGCCTATCCCACTTAAGACACGGCGTGAGGGTATAGTATACTATAAAAAAAACACACTATGGACCTAAACGGTCATTATATGGACAAGCATAATGTCTTTTATTGATTGTTTTTTTTTTTAATATTTACATCTATAAATTACCATTATTTCTTATGTGGAGTGAAATGGTAAGTCGATGTCTTTCCATTTGAATTCTATGATAGAAGTGAGAGTGTCGAAAATTTGTGGAGAAGGCCAAGACCCAAGGGCCACGACACGATAGATTGTCGAGTCATTGATGATGTTGATTCACAATAATTTGTTTGCACAATCATCAGAATTTTTTGCCAAAAATTGAATATAGGTAAGTATTTATCAATCAGTATCGATCATTCAAACTTAATTACTTCGAAAAAATTTCAAAATATTATTTTAAAGTTCCCAGGCTTCAATGAACTTCTTGATGAAATCGGTTGCATTTTTTCTCTACCCTTTTTTGCAACTCAAATAATACATTATGTATTATGTACGAATTTACAATACAAAAAATGCGATCCCATTCAAATAAACGTACCCGATATTTTTTTCATCTCTTCTAAATTTCTCCCTGAGTAGACGAAGGTAGTATTTTTTACCCTTTTCAAGGTGGATGCTTTCACCGAGTCTATTGTCTGGAGTTTTGCAAAAAAGACAATGCGAATTTTGTGGGAGAAACTATCTCAAAATACATTTTTTACATAAACAAAATACATCTGAATAACTATGCTTTTTGTACATTTTTGACAATAATTTATAACTTTATCTATTCTTTCTTCTACATTTTTAGGCCCTGTGCGAAAAAATAATGAAGGTAGAGAGATAGCTTTACTGTCGGTACATATTTATGTTATTTTATTTATTTCATTATTTTTATTCTTCACATTGATTTAAATTTTTCAAATCACTAGAAGTAGCATAAATATACCAGTTATACCTACAATTCAATCTACAGACAGTGATATGTTATACCATTATCACTGTGTACAGAGGACGAGTTTATCGCTAGAATTCGAAGTTTTACAACTAACTTCTAACTTACTAATCCAACTAACTTTTCTGTATTTTTTGAAATTTTATTCCGATCAAAGACTGTTAGCAGCAAATATAAACAAATCCTGGGACATTCTTAAAGAAAAATTAAAACAACAATAATAAAATTAATGTAAGGATTCACACTTCACTGATTTTCACAACATTTAAACTGTTGATATATTTAATAATTTTTATTTTTTATGTATTAAAAACTTGCAAATTTAACTAACAGGATACACAGTTCTTCCTTCCGCGTTTTAATTCGTTTATTAACAAGTTTCTTGTGTTTTTGCCTTTTTTCAAAAAGGTTCGGCCTTATGTAACCTCCCTGAGGGACACCCGATATGTACCTATTGAAGCAAGATATCCTTAATAACCGTTAGGTAGGTAGATTATTATGTCCAATATTGGTTAAAGATAAAGCAAGTTGACTAAAAACCTCTAAGAGGAATGAGGAAGTCACATTTTAATGGAAGATTGAGCTTAACGAAGTTCTCAAACTGTTGTCAATAAAAAACTTTTGTAAATTCTGTGTGAACATCACATGAATGAGACACTTACACAAAAAAAAAATCAGCTCAAAAAATAAGAAAAATGATGGTGCTTTTTTGCAACAAAATGAGTAGGTACTTAATCTACCTACCTACCGAAAAAATAATATTTTTTGTACTACTACTATTCCATCATGGCATATCCCACAAGTGGAGTAGCCAGCAGACCAGTCGCATGTAATAATACAAGCTGACCTAGCTCAGTGCCAATATAAAATCAAGACATTCAGGATGGGTGGCAAATCTCATCACAGCTGAATTTAAGATGTAAAATGTTTTCCCTTTTTCGAACACCTGCCTTTTACAGGACACTCGAAAAATTACGAAAAAGAGTGGTAGACCAGTTCTTTACTGAGTAGGTACTCCACGAATTTCTTGTAACGCATGAGAAATTGAATGAATGCGGAAGAAGCGATAGAAGTAGGTATAGTTAAAGTTAGGCTATAATGTGGCATTCCGTTCTCTCTGCCTACCCCACTTGGGATACAGAGTGAGGGTATAGATAATTAATACTTACAGTTTGCCTTCTTCTCCCCACTGCTGGATATAGGCCTCTTCAAAACTTTTCCACACTTTCCTAGCTCGAGCAACACGATACCACTATTTTCCCATCACCTGGACAATATCGTCAACCGTATATTTATTTTATTTTATTTTATTTTTTATTTTACATAAACTCACGGCATAAGCCTATTACATGTTAAAATACACATATACAAATACCTACAAATTAAACAGTGACAAATATCATTAAATACTAGAACATTAAAATTAAGAAACCAAATGATCAACAGTAAACAGAGAACCAATTTTGTGTGACACAATGCAATGCGAATCAGAAACAATAAAAACACATAAATACACACATATATACCTTATACACTTGTTGACATTTAATAGGATAAAATTGAAAATCGATGAATCAAATATGGGGTAAAATAATAAAAATAATCGAAGAATTAAAAATAAAAAATGAATTAAGAATTAAAAATAAATAAAGTATTCAGAATTAAAAAATAAATTGAGGAATTAAATATGGGGTAAAATAATAAAAATAATATAATACAATAGATAAATACATACGATAGAATTAAAATATTGTTTTGAAGATATTATATAGTATTGAGAATCTCTGTGTCGTCCTGAAGTCTGTATCTGCTCTGTAGTGCTAGTGGTATAGTCGTGATGGTATTCCTGTAGGAGCCATTATACTTTAATGAACTTCACATTCCCTCGGGATTCCAATGTTCTGCCCTACCCTGATGTCCTGCCCTATAACATGCATGTTAACATCACACCTACTAACTGTGCATATATGTTAGTATACTACACACCTACATACACACAAGCTTACTTGAATATCATTCATAGTTTTTTTCATTTTCTTTTATCAATTAACGTTCCTCTTTAAAGAACAAAGAAGATACAAGACCCCTCTCTGTTTAAATCAATGCTCTACGGATTGCAACATATTATTTCTATAAAGCACCGTTCAGACGAGTCGATCATCGCTTGGCCATGTAAAGAACGATAGTCTTAATAACGCTCTGATATCGTTGCCATATTAAGAACGGTATGTTGTAAAGAAAATAAATTGTCTAGGCCGTCAAGATTCGAAAAATAGATTTTTAAACAGAATTTTAATCAAAAAATATTGTTAGTTGTCCGAACTAAAAAGAAAACATTGAAAAGACAAAGAATTGATCTGTAAAATATATTTTTCCTTGAATATGTTTCATTATTGAAGTATGTCATTTAATTAGGAAGGTATATTATGTGAATGAGTGCGTCGTGGTTAGATGGAACAAATCACTTGATAGTGATAATCTCGCCACTGCACATCGTCCTAGTATTTTAAATTTTATACTATTTTATTAACACTGTTATATGCAAAGATATACTATATCGGTAATTCAAAGAAAAATCGGTCATGCGGTCGATCAAATTTTGCATCCAGTTTTAAACTGACGTTAGTTGTAAGATACCCTCCATTACGGCATGCAAGAGGCCTTCTTGTCGTATTACATGGCCGATCCACCTTGCACGCCTTTCTGACAAAATCTTGAGCAGGTGCCTTCCTCCTTCGATTCTTTGAAGAATATGAAGGGTATGACCGAGGGGACAAACTCTAGGGGACGCCCACTCCGAGAGTACCTGGAGGACCTGCTGGTGGACATGCGCTGCTCATCATATGCAGAATTCAAAAGAACCGCACAAGACAGGGAGGAGTGGAGGAGAAGAATTAAAGAGATAATTGCTGCAAACCAATCCCAGGATTGAAACCAGAGAGAGAGAGTTGTAAGATACTACTTTGCTAATACTTTGATACTACTTTGAAAGACATCGATGTTTGAACACAAAAAAATCCGAAAAAATGTACCGCGCTGCAAGTCTTGTATATATTTTATTTTCTGTTTTATATATCCTATGTATTATACTTTACTTAAACTCACTTTATGCTAAAACATGTTTATCTTCTCTGTATCGTTCCAATTTTAATATACATATGTACCGCCGAAGCGATTACAAAACATGTTTATTAAACATTATATTAGGTTTATTGGAAGACATTGCTTCAAAGCAATATGAACACCTTTAGTATTTATTTTTACAATAAAGTGTTTATTATTATATCTACCTATACATTAAAATAAAATAAATGATTAGGTAACATGTCCACCAGATGTAATATTGATTCACATTTTCAAAGAGAAATTTTACGCAAAAAATCGTCACGAAAGTGTTATTCAATATTTTTCATTATCCTTCCCGGACATATGCAACAAAATATGCAATGTGCATATTTTATCGGACAAAAATCTACAAAAGAAGTGGACAAAACAACATATGCGCATAATATTTTATTACAAAATGAAATTTAAAAATAAAGTATTGTAAATATTGAATAAACATGACGTGGAAGAGTTGTGTTGCGGCTGTAGTTAGAGAAGAGACATTGCTTGAAAAGGCTGACAATAATTATATCTAGGTATTAGACTTATCTGCAGTCCTAATACCTATACTTGCACTTTGATCCTGTTTGGGAACATAATATTCAAATGCAGTGATATTCTAGTTTGTTTTTTTTTAAGTTTGAAATATTTATTTTGTAAGGTTTATACAATGATAAATAAATCCTAGGTTTGTGTTATTGTAAGATATTTTTGAGAGATTATTGACCATCAAATATTGAAAAAGATTGTTAGATAACATCAACCGAGATGTAAAGGAGTTAAATGCTTAAGACGACTGGCAATCCATTGCTCAAGATAGAAAGGTTTGGAGATCTATGTTTTTGGGGGCAAAAGTAAGTATTGACCATTAAAAATGACCATTCTAAAGGGACGTCAAAGAGAGAGTGTTGCTTAAAAAATTCCCACGATAGCGGTTTAGGCCGATTAGCCCTTCAGGCCTGCCCAATGCCTGCCCTTGAGAACAAATTTGGTTTAATTATGCGGATAAATAGGAGTTCACAACTCCTGAGATATTCGGTCGGAGGGGGGTGTCTCTTCGTATAAGTTAGAATTTCGAAACCTACGGTATATTTCCGGGTTACTCAGTTGGACAAAGCACATCTCGCGATAAGGATGGGTAGCGTTTCACCAATTATTCTACATATTTTCATATTGTTTTAAAACAGAATTTGATAGGTACAAATTATTTTAAGCGAAATTTTTAAAGTAACACAGTAAATATATTATTACTTCGTTTTTGTTCTGTTTTGTCGTGACGTATTTCATTTGGTTTAATGGATGTTTTTGGTATTTAGATCGTAACATGCGCTTTAGTTGTACGTTTTAACATATTGGACTATTGGTCCTGCGCTAAATCTTTTATATATTATAATATTTATATAATATAATATCTTGCATGCAATCCTTTGAGGTATGTCCTGTGTGCAGACAATGGGCCCACTCAGGTGTCCTCAAAACGAAACACATTTTGTTTTGATTGTGGAATACAGAGGTCATGAAACTTTTTTTGAATTACAAAGGATTATGCAATATTTGAAATGATATATTGTAGAACCTGTAGAGGATCATCCGTATGTTTATTAGATGCAGTAGTGAATACACTGGGTACTCGCAGCTTGTGAGAGATGCATGTGTGCAATTAAAAAGGTAGTAGGCAAAAATTAGATTTGAATTCTCGATTAAGAAAAAGAATTTAGTTTTGTGTCAAATCATAATATTATAAATACTGTATAGGTCTAAGAAGTACAAAATCTTGGGGGTGGGGGCAAAAGGGGGTAGCGCCCTCAGGTACTCCCATGATATAGGTACAAGAAATTACGATTCCAAACTGTACTTATTGGTCTTTTATCAAATTTCATTAACGGCGAACAATAATTATTTTCATCGCGCACAATATACAAAAAAAAATATGAAGTTTGCTAAAGATAATCTAAGTAAAGTAAGGAAAATCATGAACCGCAATGTTCATACTCGTAATCCAAACGTTTCGTACTCCTGACATCAAAAACCATAATATTAAATGCATTATATTTATTTTAATAAAGACGGTTTGAACTTGCATATTTCATTCTTTTACCTGAATCAGAAAAAAAATATCGCAAAAAGGGTGGAGAACACATTTTATTTTTTGTGCATTACTTTCACATTTCCCCGAAATGTAAATATTTCTCAAAATAGAATTCTTCAACAATAAATAAATAAGTAGTAAAGTTACATCTGCTGTAGAGCAAAAAATAAAATCGATTGGTCTTGTTTATCTATAGTATCAAATCAGCTTTGGTGGTGCAATTTTTCCGAGTAAAAAAGCCTTTTTTGCAAAAGATTTTTATTTTACTACGATCACTATTTAAGTCAGGGTTAGGCAGATTTACACAGTCGGCTATCCACAAAGATAAAACTAGACGATAAGCAATCGACTCGTGAGCAAAATAAGGTCTTCCTTGCACTGTCACCAGCTAGCTTCAGAAATAAATTGAAAACCATCGTTCAAATTTGCAAATTCACCGGCTATATATGGCTGAGAGGAAAGGTAGGTACTCGGAGACTTGGACGTCCGAGGATCAAATGGCAAGATCATTTAAATCAAATCCTACAGGATGGTCACGTGTTGAGCACATTGAACAGGAGATCATGTATGAGGAATTGTATGATAGTGACGGAAACGAAAGATATATGCAAGGATAGAAGGAAGTGGCGCTCGATCCTTTCTGCCTACCCCGCGAGGGAAGCGGCGTGATGGTATGCATGTATGTACTCTTCACCGGCGCCCTTGAGACAGTCTAGGGACTGTTAAACGCCGTCAAAATAAAATCATCCAGAATCATCATCACCCTAAATTTCTACCCCTTCCCGGATAAATAGCAGTCCTTGGACTCCTGAAATTTCCGACAAATAAAGTTATTTCAACCCAGCCAAATGTTCAAAATTTTGAAGAAGTTGGAAATATTTGACATTCTACCTACTCGGGTTTTTTCCAGAGTATTTTCCCAGAATCTCGAATCTGGTCTACTTTTCAAAAGTGTGAATCTTTTTTTTAGAAGTGCAAATGCGCGCGATCGATTCTAAGACCGCTTGCGATCAGAATAATATGTTATCTATCTAAAAACCTTTATTATGGTTATGTGCCTAACTTCTGTTTTGTCTATAGTAAAAACTTTCCTTGACACCATCGGGTCAATAAATCATTTTGTAATTCTGAAGGATATTGATAATTAGACAAAATATTCCTGCAAATGATGTATGGACCATGGAGGCGGTGAGGAATGCGTCGGTGAGACTCGCCTCTCACACTGAAGACCGTGACAGTACCAGGAAGAAGTGGAGAAGATCATTTAATGAAGATCTTATTAAAAGATCGTGAAGAACGGAGGCCAATTAAAGACGAAAAATGACTTTGTGTTTGTAACACAACAGGGTCGTTTTTAGGTTTAAAAAACAATACTTATTTAATTTTGTGTTATCTATAGAATAAGTAGTTATGTTTAAGAAGAGTAATTTGCCATAAAACATGTTGGAAGGTTTTGGGAAAAAATCATTTTTTTCATATCTATAATGGTTTTAAAAAAATAGAGATCGCACTTTTGCGATAAACTCGCCTTCTGTATATTGATTGTATCTAACTTGGATGTTTACTTTTTATTTAATTGTTTGTAATCAATGTACAGCAAAGAAAGAATAAATAAATAAATAATTCAGTGATGAGAGTACGCTTAAAGTCGTTATAATGAAAGAAAGAAAACACCTTTTGTGGAAGAAAACTAAAGGCTAATTTCCAAAAATATTTCTGCGAATTTTCCGGAATAGAATAAGGTCTCATTTTTTCGAGTCTCACGTAAAAGATAAGTAAAACAAAACGTTCCAATTTATAATTATTTGACATCTTCAATTATAAGTGCCTATTATTTTTGATTTTTTGAACGATTTATACAAATGTTAGACATGTATTATAGATGTAAGAATAGCCATAATAACGGGTTGTTCAACAAGAACTTTGTTTTTTAATTGTGGCAACACCAGCAACATGATAGTTTTGACATTTAATTTTTTGACGTATTCGTAGTGGATGCATTGGCAATTGTTGCAATGAATTCAATTTCGCTTGAAAATCGCATTAAAATAATTAAAATCCATTATGAAAATGGTGGTTCTGCTATAGTGACATTTCGTCAAATTCGTGATATTTTCGGACAACATAATCGTCCTTTTGAGACCGCTATTAAGAATTTGGTCGCTAAATTTGAGTCGACAGGCTCGATACAAAATGTGTTAACACCAACGCGTGTACGACCGGGTCGTTCAACTGAAAACATCGCAACCGTGAGCCACAGTGTTGAAGCAGATCCAAATTTGTCAATTCCTCGACGTTCTCGACAATTGGGGTTATCCAAAACCACCACATGGCGAATTTTGCGTAAGGATTTGGCTTTGAAGCCTTACAAGGTTCAACTGGTGCAGGAATTGAAGCCGAACGACCATTCAAATCGCCGTAGATTCGCTCAATTCATTCAGGAACAACCCGCTGGTTTTTCTGAAAAAATCATTTTTTCAGACGAAGCCCATTTTCACTTGTCAGGGTACGTCAACAAGCAAAATTGCCGCATTTGGGCTTCTGAAAATCCTAGAGCAATTATTGAGAAGCCGTTGCATGCTCAGCGTGTCACTGTATGGTGCGCTATGTGGTCTGGAGGCGTGATTGGGCCGTTTTTTTTCGAAGATGAGACTGGAAATGCGGTAACGGTCAATGGATCACGCTATCGCAAGATGTTGACAACTCAATTTTGGCCTATTATTGATGACGTGGATATCACTGACATGTGGTTTCAACAGGACGGTGCCACATGTCACACAGCCAATGAAACGATCAATTTATTGCAAACCAAATTTCCCGATCGCATGATTTCACGAAACTCAGCTGTTAAGTGGCCAGCCAGATCGTGTGATTTAACGCCACTGGATTATTTTTTGTGGGGCTATGTTAAGGACAGAGTCTATACGGAGCCAATCGAATCGATTGCAGCCTTAAAACTCAAAATCCGTGATGTGATTAGCGAAATAGTCCCGCCATTTTGCCAAAAAGTGATTAAAAACTTTGATGAAAGAATCGACATCTGTCAGCGTGCTCGTGGTGGACATTTGTCAGATATCATTTTTCATGCATAATTGCCAAACTTTTCTCTTTGTAATTCAATAAAAATTTTAATCATCTTCATCAGATTTTTTTGTTTTATTTTGTTTTAAAAAACAAAGTCCTTGTTGAAAAACCCTTTATTATATTGTATTTTCTGGTGCTTAGCAACATTCCACATAACACCGCCCCCGGTCCTGATTTACTTACCAGGTCCTTTAGTCCTGTGATTTATGACTCCAGGGACATTCCTCGCTGCAGGAATTCCACGTTTCCCGGACTTGAAATGTTTTAATGACAAAAAATAAAACATAAAATTATGTACATCTAACAAACCTCAAACCAAAACTATGAATGAAGATTATATTATTTTATATGCGGAAGCGCAAGAGAAATACGACACATCTTCAATGCATAATGGTTTAACTACATTTTTGTTTTAAATTTTTGTAAACTTATAAAACATTGAAATTAAATTTAAGTTATTAAGCTCATTCTACACTTTTTGATTGTTTTTTTTTATAAATAAAGAAATAAATTGCATACGTATGTTTAACTTATCGATTAAGTAGGTATACTGATTTCATACCTTAGTTACCTATTGTACAAATTTCATGTCTAAGTTTGGGACTAGCTCGATCTTTGTGAATTGTCCATATTAAGTATGTTGTTTTGTTATTTTAAACAATTTTGTATGTACCTAGTCGCTAACTTAAGAGTGCAAAATGAATAAAAAAATTAAGTTATAATAATTTTATGAAAAAATAGTTAAGTTCAGAAAAAAATAAACAACTAACTGCATATTTGATCTTCTCAGCTTTAAGAGTAACAATAATAGAACATTTTTTAAAGATAATTCTGGGATTGTAATAATCTCAAACACAGACAGCAAGAGGAATAGAACGCGGGATATCTAGATTGAATTTTCGAGACATCAGCTCAGAGACCATCAACATCAGAGACCACCTCGATTTACACATTATTTTCTTTTCATACGTCATACATAGATGGTACTGGGAATAGGTGACGATAAGCCAAGTGTTATTTTTTTATAGGACTTGATCGAATGAAAGCATACCATTAAATAAATAAACTTGTGTTTCAATTTTCGTTTCTATGTTGCCATGATGCAAATTCACTGTAATTAGAATACTGGTAATAATAATAATAGGGGACTTTGCTGGTTCCCTTATGGATTTGTATTATTTTGTCAACATTATTAATGACTGTTTGTATCCCTGTTAAAGATGTAAATAAATATTATCTAAAATCAATTTTGCAGTTACAACATTAATGTCAGGCAGCGTTGTGATTTGTTTCAACATATGGTTTTGGCACATTTGAATTTTGAATGCAGATTTTTTAGTCACATAATCTGTTTTCTTTGTACATACATGTATCTAGATGTCTGTCTTTTAAATGGATACTATATACAGTATACCCAACCACATTATGAAAAAATAGATACATACGAAGTTACTGATATTTTTTATATTATCCGAATGTATTTAGTGTGCATGTTCCCCGCTGTGTACCAACCTCTACTAAAGGACATCCGCGTAGTTTGATATTTTTATGTAGTCTGTAAGAGCAGTAGTATTACATAAATATGTATATTACGTATGTAATTAAAAAATTAAATTGTGTATTTGTGTGAAATCAGACTATTCGAAAGTGTACCAAAATTGTTAAACCGCACAGTTTTTCTTATCTTTATTTGTATAAATGAGTGCTAGATTAAACAGACCTAACTAAGTAAATTTTGTTATTATTTTAATTATTCCCCTCATACCAGTTCTTCATTCCATGTGCTGAATGGGGAACTAGATATTATTGTGTTATGTTATAAAAATAAACTTGTATTATTTCTATATACCTACAGTAATTGTAATTGTAAACTATTTTATTGAATAAAATTCCATTCTATTCTATTCTAATTTACATTATTTACCAATGTGGTGTGGCTATGTAAAGTATTGCTTTGTACACAATTTCTATTTATCTGTACCACCTATTTAAAGTTCTCTCCACTTATCTTCAAGTTTAAACAATAATTATAATTACTGTATATAGAAATGACACAAGTTTATTTTTATAACATAACACAATAATATCTATAGTTCCCCATTCAGCACATGCATTAAGAGCTGGTATGAGGGGAATAATTAAAATAATAACAAAATTTACATACTTAGTTAGGTCTTCGCCCCCATATGGCTTTTGTGATATCGTGCTACGGTATACAGTGAAGGACAATAAAAATATCTACAACTGTGATCATCAATTTATACCTTCATAATAGGTACTACTGGATAACCTATAGTAGAAATTGACCCAAAGACTTACGTAAGTCATTGGTGTCCCACCACGCATTCGAAGGAGATCTTCAGGATATTGGAGGTCAAGATGTGAATGACCAAAAGGGGAATGATGAATGTAGCTACATAATTATTATAAATTTGTTTCATTTTGTGTTATCAAGTTAATAAATTATTATAACTTTTCTGTCTTTGTTCAACAGCTTAATAATAATAATAATAAAGACAATTTATATTTGGCGCCGTTTAATGATCCGTGACCATCTCAAGGGCGCCATGACTTTTCTTGAAAAGCAGTGTTTTCAGCTTACTCCTGAACGTTGCAGTGGGCTGGTTATAAAACTATAACTATAAAATAACTTAACTATAGAATATACAGGTCTTTGATATAAATGAAAAACAAACTACAAAAATGTGTTTCACATAAATAACGTCCCTAGATAACTTTACAATGCCATTATTAAACAAAACAGTCAAACAATTGAAATAGATCAGTACTACTACTGTAAAAAATACAATTAATTATCTATGGTCATTAATGTCATTGTCTATTGTAATCTCTGATGCTTTATGATTTCCAAATGTTTTTATTGTTTGTGGTCGAAGCGTTCTATTTTTTTTTGAACCGTTCGATTTAGAAAACACATGTTTTAGCTCAGTTCCACTTATTCACATTTAAATTTTTGTTTTATACGTTTTGTTAATTTTTTCAGGACATAATCGTTGCAATTTTGTTCTTTATTTCAAACAATTTGTAATATCTTTACATAGTTCTTGAATAACGGTATCTACGAGGTTTCTACATAAATATTTTTTTGAGCAGTAGGTACTTTTAAATCGATCTTTGGTTGTAACTAAAAAGAATCTTCGTTTGATTTTTTACTTCGGTGATTTTATTTTTGAAAGTACATAAGGATATTTTCTAGTTATTATACAAAAAAAAATATGGATGAATCTGCTAGATGGGGTAGGCAAATAGAACGGAACGCCACTATGATCTATCTACACTCTACACCAGAGGCCTGAGTCAACAACACACTATCGCGGCACGTTCCCGCTCCGCTAGCGTTCGGGTGCAGACGATGGTGCGCCAAAGTGTTAATTTTCGTAACTATTGTGTATCTTAGCAACGAAATTGACACTTGCTTGCAACATCGTCTGCACCCGAACGCTAACGGAGCGGGAACGTGAGACGAAAGTGTGTTGTTGACTCAGGCCTCAGACCAGAGACTTACAATATATGTAGGTTGATGATCTACATACACATACTTAGGTACTTATTTCGCTTCCTCCACATTCGTCCAACTTCTCATACGTGCACGCCGATTTCTTTCACTCAACATGCGGTTGAATTTAAGATTTAGATCCACATGGCCTAGCCACGTAGTTCTTGGACGTTCGCACTATCTTACATCCCTTCTTTCAGAAAAATGCACCTTATTTTTGTCGTAGGTACGTTTATCATCCATTTGCTTCAAATGTCTTAACCATAGTAACTTATTTACTTTATATTCACAACAATAATAATAATAATAATAATCGGACTATTTATATGTGGCGCCGTTTAATGATCCGTGACCATCTCAAGGGCGCCGTGACTTCTCCCGAACAGTAGTGTTTTCAACTTGGTTCTAAACGTGGTTGTGGACTGATTCACCCTCAGATCTGTGGGCAGTCTGTTCCAGACGGATGGCGCGGCGGCTCTGAAGCTCCTTTCTGCAAATTTGGAGGTGTTCGCCATATTGGGTTTCACGAGTTTGTTGACAGCAGAAGAGGCCGAGCGCAGCACAACACTCCTCTTTCATCCGTTCATTCTTCTAATATCCTCATTCTTCACTATATCACTCAATATTTTACCAACCATTTTTCTCAGAGACCGCAAATCTCCAAAGCATTTATTCCATTTTCGTCCCTCTTTTAGTTAAATCTAGATTTGCACATACGCATGAAACATCCTTAGATCAAGAAGTATATGTTTTTGTTCAAAGTTGGAGTGTGTCGGCAAGGAACATTTACTCCCCAAATCTTGCAACTGGAAGTTGAAGACTCTTATAACATGCTACTGACCTAATCTTTAGTTCTTCACATTCTTTTTTATTTTATTTTTTAAAGATGTAGGTATATTGATTTTTGTTATAAACACAAATACAACCTTATACAGCACACGTTTTACGGTCGTGAAAGGGGGAGTTTGCCGGCATCTGGGAACGAACCGCACGTTCACATTTCAAAATTGATGTACCTTTTATTTTTTCGTCGAGTTCGAGTTTACTTGAGTTCGTCGGTAGCCTGGAGGTAGAGTTTCGGCCTTCAGAACAAGGGGTCCGTGGTACGATCCCAGGTGCTGGCAGACTCCACTTTCACAGCACAAGCTTTTAGCTTAGTGTGAAAGGTGTATAAGGTTGTATTTGGGTTCATAACAAAACCCAGATATGTCTTTCCTATAAAAATAAATAAATAAATTTGAAGTTATATTCCTGAGTAAAGCGTAAGGTATTCAGCATTCATGGAGGAATCACAAAATAATACCTATAAATGTATTGTTTTTCCTCTAATATCGTTAATTTATTCAAATATCATGGGAGTTCGTCGTGATAATTACCTATAAAGAAAGTAACATAATATAATTCCTTCCTGCCATTAGCATCTTTAAGAAATCCAAATAATCTGACATCCTTTTAATGTTTTAATTAATTATTAATCAACCAGATTAAAAAGAAGAAGGATCAATCAGGATGCAACGAAGAGATAATCTCGTATTATTATTTACGGCGCTGAGAAAGAAACGTCCATTTTGTTTACTAAATTATTCACAAACAAAATGAACGTCGGAAATTGAAAATGGAATAGAATAAAAATATTTTTAGAAATGATGCGAAAATATTGCCAGAGAGAAAAATCAACATCTACTTAAAAATGCTTACCCAGATTTACAAAATTACGTTGAAATAAGTAAGTACATACATACCATCACGCCGCTTCCCTCGCGGGGTAGGCAGAAAGGATCGAGCGCCACTTCCTTCTATCCTTGCATACATATTTCGCTCCTGTCACTGTCATACAATTCCTTATGCATGCTCTCCTGTTCAATGTGCTCAACACGTGACCGTCCTGTAGGATTTGATTTAAATGATCTTGCCATTTAATCCTCGGACGTCCACGTCTCCGAGCACCTCTCAGCCAAATATATCTTCTCATTCATTCTTTCCACGTGCCCAAACCATCTTAACTTATTTACATTCATCCTTGTTACTACACCAACTTTCATTCCACATTCCTTTCGTATATCACTGTTACGCACACGATCTCTCAGACTTTTACCACACATCCTTCTCAACGATCTCATTTCCACTGCATTTATGCCACTCCTTCTTTAACCATGCCCACGTCTCACTCTCATACATAAGTGTTATCACTAAGATAGCAGAGTGCACCAACCTTTTAGCCGTGGTGGATATTTATTTATTTATTTGATCAATAAACGGCAATTTGCCTTTTACAATAGGTTTAATACATATGTATGACAAATCAATAATACAACAGTCTATAAATATATATATATAAAAATAGCACTAAAACATTCAAATAGAAAAGAAACAAAACCAATAACAGAAATTTAGTCGCATGGGTAACAATAATCATGCTCCGCTGCAAATACCAGCAGCATACAAATATATAATAATATACAATATAGTCTTTATATACTGTACAATGGGAACCAGTTTACATGGCTGCAAGCTTGGCACAATAGCTCATTAGTATACAAAGTTAAATAATATAAAACAAACATAACACAGTAACTACATGAATTTGTTTGCCAGGTTATGTATCTCTCTTCTCAGCCCATTCAATAACAGTTTGTAGAATATTAGGAGACAACTTAGATATGTGATACCCACAGAAATCATTAGTCAGACATAGGCAAAAATAAAGTACTGAAAACACAAGCATCAAAACCGACAAAACAAACGATACCTAGCAGATACCTTCAATAGATTATAAAAAACAATAGTACACAATTAATTAATTCTCTGAGGTGCTAGACTGTGGAACAAACATTTTCTTAATTAGGTTTCTAAAACTATTCAAGTTCACATGGAATAAGTCTATATCAGACAAGTGCCGGTATGTAAGTATATTGAATAAAGTCAATAGAGTGAGTTGTAGATTGTCCTGTAAAAGGCATATGTTCGTAAATATATTATATAGTAGGTAATTTTACATCTTGCATTCAACGATAGATCTGCCACCCATCCTGAAAGTCTTATTTTTTTGCTTGAATGTTTATTACATGGAACTGGTTTCACTTGTAGATTTTTTTTTATTTAACATAAATTCCTACATTAACACAATTTATATTTAGAAGAATGAGTGGATGCAAGAGGAGTGTTGTGGATAGAATGCGTGTATATAAATTGAAATGGTTTGGTCATGTGGAACGAATGGAAGAGGAAAGAATGACAAAGAGAATATACTTGGCTGAAAGGAGGGGTGTGAGGAAGCGCGGGCGTCCGAGAACTACATGGCTTGAACATGTAGATCAAATTCTCAAGGACGGCCGTGTTTTGAGTAAAAGAAACCGACGTGCGTGCATGAGAAATTGTATGACTGTGGAGGAAGCGAAAGAAGTATGTAAGGATAGATCTGTTTGGCGTTCCGTTCTCTCTGCCTACCCCACTTTGGATACGGCGTGAGGGAATAGATAGATAGATAGATAGACAATTTATAATAAGTAATAATACTTACTATACATATTTTTTTACACTTTCTTGAAATCCAATGAGTACGTTTTTTACCCCTCCTGAAAGTGTACCAAGACTTGTGTAGTAGGGGCAAGCAGTGTCTATATATAATAACCAAAACAATATTCCAATCTTCCCTCGCGGGGTAGGCAGAAAGGATCGAGCGCCACTGTCTTCTATCCTTGCATACATCTGTCATACAATTCCTCATGCATGCTCTCCTGTTCAATGTGCTCAACATGTGACAGTCCTGTAGGATTTGATTTAAATGATCTTGCCATTTGATCCTCGGACGTCCACGTCTCCGAGCACCAGCCAAATATATCTTCTTGGTCATTCTGTCCTCATTCATAAAATATATAAATACATGTAAATATAAACAGTACCTACTTAAAACAAAAAATACTGGGATATGCCATGATGATATAAAGTAGCAATATAATGGCAGGAGTATGATTTTAATAAAATAGTAATGCTCGATTCTTTCTCCCTACCCCTAAAAGGAAACAATATTGATGAATTTATTTTTTTAGTCACCCGCATATTATCTGTACTATTTTTATGTTTAAATAAAGCAATGGTCATGTATTTTTAAACGATTCTAATTATTTAGGTGGCCATCATTTCATATTATGTATGTACCTACATGTGGATACTCTATCATAGAAGATAGTAAGGATATGGTGGTCCCCAGATCTAGATAAATAAGATAATGTAGGTAGTCTACCAACATATAATGTTTATTTTTGAGTTTTTACTTAGGTATATACTTTATAAACCTATAGGTACTATCCAGCGTAGCGCGGATCCCATCTTGGGGATTATTTTGTTAATTTTTTGTGTCCGTTGATTTCCTGGTGAAGAAAAGGCTGGAAGTTTTCGAGTGTCATCAGTGTTGGTGTCTAGTGTCTAGTAAAAAGCAGGCAGTATTGGGTAGATGGCGCTCTTCTAGCAGACTAAATCCATAACTTCTCCAATTTCTATATTAAAAATAATAGTTAAACATCGAATAAGGTTTTTTTTATTTTCTGACTAAAATAAAGTGTTTTTTTTTTATTTGAAAGTTTTGTTTTTTGTGTTGGTTTCTTAAAATTAAGTGATAAATTTTAATAAAATTAAATCTAATAGAGTTTGTGTCAATAAAAATCATTTATGTATTTTGAAAGCAATAAAAAATAATTAAATTGACAAATAATATTATTGTAAATGCGCTCTTGAGGTGATTTAATTACAAAAACAGCGCAATATAAGTGATCCAGTAATAATAATAAATAATAATCTGTAAAATATCACGTTTTGGAATATTTGATCTCTGCAGTTAAGATATGAAATATGACGCATTTATTCGAGTGTCCTGTAAAAAATAGTTATTCGCAAAAAAACATTTTAAATTCAGAATTGAGGTTTGCTACCCATGCTGAATGTCTAAATTTTTTAACATCTTTGCTGTTTATTAATGCGGCTAGTCTGCTGGCTACCTCACTTATGAGATATGCCGTGTTGGTAAAGTACCTACCTAGTGGTATTTAATTGGAAATTTGAACACCTATAAACAAAAATAGAAGGAACATAAAAATCGCAATGTAAGTATCTTTTAAATTTGGTAAGTAGGTACCTATCTAATTTGTTTCCTTCCTATTGTCGAAAAATTTGAAGTTATTCCATTCGTTTTAGTTACTATGTTAAACGAACATACATACATACATACATACAAATAAACTAACAATTTTTTTTATTAAAATCACTAAACCATTTATTTTAATGGCACACTCGTCGCTTCTATCACTTCTATTTAACACAAGGGAACTGGGAGATAAAAATCTTGATACATAACAAAATTGTATATTGTTTATACGCAGTATATAAAATATACAATTTGTCTAAATAAAACTAAAATATTAGTTAAAAACGTATTAAGAACATAAAATTCAACAGGCACATGAAATTAACACAAAATAGATAAAATAACGTGGTTGATAAAAATATATTGAATTTCTTCCAGCTAACCCCTATAATAAAAGAGAATGCCATTATATTCATCATTATAATTTACCCATTTTCCCCTACTATACGTTCCTCTTGATAATGCAGAGTGGAAAAATACTTCTTTAGAAATACCTACTGTAGGTACAATAGATCTCCAACTATATTATACTTAGTAGGTAGATATTATTCGCGAACGATAGGTATTATTCGTATTGTAAGATATTAAAGTATCTTCAATCCATCAGCGATGAGGTCTGCGATTCATCATGTATTTGGAAGTTATTCTGATGAATGCCTATAGCCGAATTAAAAGTTAGTAGTAAGTTTTAAAAATATTTATTTATTTATTCTTTTTGCACATCATTATTATATGTTATTATGTTATATTATGATAGTTTACACGTGTTTTGAATTTTGAATTTCATGTCTGACATTGGATTTGTTTGTGTTGTGGTTTTAAATTAAAAAAATTATATTCTGTAATTTTATTTTTAAATTTTAATATCTTTTATATAATTTCTATTACATTGTCTTTTATGTTTTTATATCATTGAGATTTGAGTGTGTTTGTGTTGTGTTTTCAATTTTATTGTTGTGGAAATTGTTTATATATATGTATCATGTAATAAGGGCTTTTTGCCGTAGAATGAATAAATAAATGAATAAATAAATAAATAACAGTGTTAACAAAACAATATAAAATCACACATTATTGACCTAAAAAATATATTTTAAATTATACTACATCATCACGGCATATTCAACAAATGGGGTAGCCACCGGACCAACTGCAAGTAATAAAGTATTATTTACACACATTGTCAACATAATATCACACATTATTTTGGTTAGTTGGAAGATATTGCCTCCAGACAATAAGCTCGCCAATTGCTCATGATTTTTTTTTGTTTTGATCAATAAAGTGCTATTATTATTATTATTTATTCTTCTTTTTCTTCCCGTGCCATTTCAGGTCCCCCCGACGTTGGCAATCACTCCGGCGAAAACCTCCCTGCTCTGAACAGGTCATCCACCGTCCTCATTCCGGTCCACTCTCTAATCTTGCGCAGCCAGGACATCTGCTTTCTGCCAACTCCCCGTCTTCTCTCTATCTTGTTATTATTATTATCTTGATAGTTTACACGTGTTTTAAATTTTGAATTTCATGTCTGACATTGAATTTGTTTGTGTTGTGGTTTTAAATTAAAAAATTTAAATTCTGTATTTTTTTAATTTTTTTTTTTTTTTTTTTTTTTTTTTTATATTTAATTTTTAAATTTAAATTAAATTAAATTAAATTAAAAAAAAAAAAAAAAAAAAAAAAAAAAAAAAAATATAAAATTTTTAAATTTTAATATCTTTTATATAATTTCTATTACATTGTCTTTTATATGTTTTTATATCATTGAGATTTGAGTGTGTTTGTGTTGTGTTTTCAATTTTATTGTTGTGGAAATTGTTTATATATATGTATCATGTAATAAGGGCTTTTTGCCGTAGAATGAATAAATAAATAAAATAAATTATTTATAAACCTAAGTTATTATACAGTTTGTCCTCACCGTGCCAAAAAATGAAGATTTTCAGGGTGGGTGGCATGCCTCATCGCTGAATTGTAGATGACGGACACCTGCGATGTCTTTTACAGGACACTCAAAAATTTACAGGAAAGAGTGAGTGACCTATTCTTTACCCGAGACTCTTACCCGGAGATTTTTAAAATTAAGATATACATTATATAACATCTAGATATTGTAATATTTTTAGGCGTCACTATTGGCTGAAAACATACAAAAAGATAAATGATATGTCAGATAAAAAAATAATCTCGTGATAAAAAATATATCCTTCCTTTGATTGGTCGATCAGACCGCGGAATCTATTTATAAACCGCGGAGAGGCGTTTGATTGGCCCGCGACTCCCCGTTGTCAGATTTGAAATAAGAATAATGAAGAAAAAAACAAGTTTATTTATAAAAAGGCACGCGCTCTCTCATTGGCTGTCGGCAGTTCCCCTTTCGAATTTTAAATAATTGAACATGGAATAAAAAACGTTCTATTTATAAATGTTTAGTTGGGGAAACAAAAATAAACCAAACATCTCGTTAAATGTTTACATACATAATGTACTTAGGAACATTTAATTTTAAACACATGGTAATAAGGATTTATGGGAGTACCTACGTAGATTGTACTATTGAATATTGTTTTGTCTGAAATATTCAATTTTAGAATAGTGAAATAAATAAAACAAATGTTTTATTCTATTATTCGTTTTATTAACGAGACATTAACGTCTTGTTAGGACATTGTTAATCTTTTAGAATAGGAATATTCTTGGCTACCCCACTTGCGGAAGCTGTCGTAATGGCTTAGAGAGGAATATACCTTTAGTTAGATGGTAGGATGATCAGATGAGTTTTTTTTTTTAATATACCTATATCTGGGTTTTATTATAAACCCAAATACAACCTTATACACCTTTCACAGTAAGCTACTAAAAGCTTGTGTCGTGAAAGGGGAGTTTGCCAGTACCTGGTATCGAACCACGGACCCCTTGTTCACGAGGCCGAGACTACCTCCAGGCTACCGACGAACTCAAATTGGATGAGCAAATCCAAGAAAAAAAAGAGTTGTTTATTAATCGTACGGAAAAGATGGGCCCAAAATAGCTAAAGATGAAGAAAAAAGTAGGTAGGTACTTTTGTATCGTTATGAAAATGTGTGCATGTATACCTAAGACAGTAGATCCATGGAACATCCCATGAGCAATTTTTTTCAAAAATGAGATATCGATACACAATTATTCAAAAAGCTATTTACTGAGAGGAATTCAATTATTTACGTGCGCTGCTTTTTCTTGGAAAATTTGTGTGAATTCATGTGTACCTATTTAAAGAGTGATTCTGTGATTTTGTAGATCAAATTCTCAAGGACGGCTGTGTATTGAGTGAAAGAAATCGACGTGCGTGCATGAGAAATGGGCCACTTGCAGTTTTTTTTATTACATAAAATTGTTAATTAGTATGAAAGAAACACAACCACAATTTATCTTATTTTTTATTGCACTATTTTCTTAAATATTTTTTAAAAATTGAGTTTTCTCGGAGTGATCAAAAACAATATGGCGGCACTCTGACGTCACGGAGTCCGGTGAACCATAATAACTTTCGCACCACAGATTATAATCTCATACACACATGGGACTCCGTGAATTCATCAGCTTTTACCTGTTTTGTCAAACGTCAAAAATTTTGTATTTTATTTTTGGAAATTCTCAATAATTTAGATACTTAAAAAAATTTAACTGACATATTTGTGTTTTCCGACCTCATATTTACTTACTTCGATCATTTTTATTAAAATCCCCCACGACTGCATGTGGCCCATTGTATGAATGTAGAAGAAGCGAAATAAATATGTAAGGACAGATCTATATGGCGTTTCGTTCTCTTTGCTTACACCACTTGGGATACGGCGTGAGGGAATAGTAGGTACCTATAGTATTTTTTCGAATCATTCCTATAAATTCAATACTATAGAATTTCTAAGACACCTTCCACGTAACGAATCAGACACATAGCAAATGTCATCCAGCAAAACAGTTTTTTGAACTTCTGTAAAATCTTAACAATTGCACATGAAAGGTCGAAGCACAAATTAATCGACGATATTATTATTATTTGGATGATTTGTAAAGCGCCGTTTTGTGAAAAAATTCCACCTCAAGGGCGCTCTTTGCTAACTAAGGTTGTGTCTGGATTATTCCGTGAGATTTCTTGAATAGATAAGTCTTCAGTTGGTTCTTGAAACGAGATATGTCCTGCGTTTCTCTGATCATTTGTGGAAGCCTGTTCCAGACTACAGGTGCAGATATTGCAAAAGCACGCTCCACGTACACTGGTTTCGATACAGTACTGGTCACCTCCAATTTAGTTGTAATATCTTGACAAGACCTAAGTGTTGTCTGTATATGACTTAACGCCTGTCTACCGCAGAGTTCCGTGATATATTCTGGGGCCATAGCATGAAGTGCCTTAAATACTGTCAAACACACTTTAAATTCGGCTCTCTCCGGACATCTGAGCCAGTGAAGAGATTGAAGGGTGGCAGATATGTGTGAAGAGCGATTCAGTTGATAAATGAAACGTGCAGCCGCATTAAAAACGGACTGAATCCTCTGGAGTTGATATTGTGGCAGATTTGCGAGGATATACTAAAGTACTAATGCCAGGCATTATGGTTCAAGATGGATTCTGAGTTTAAAAAAAAATATACTTTCGAAAATTTATACTTAGTCGTTTATATATAATAATAATAATCTACTTGAAAAACTATTTGGTATAATAGTAAAACAGAATGCTTCTACGATTATTACAACCCGGGCTGCGGGTGTTAGTACTAAAGCCTCCCATGACTCCCACAGGTCGTATATTCTTTTTATTTTTTCACATAAAAGACAAACAGCCCCCCCTATACCATTAACCGCATTCCAAATCACCCCCCCCCTCTCCTCCTCATCATCCTCTACATGCTTACGTAACTGTTCAATATACCCACATATTATATAAATGTACATCTAATAGGTAGTGTTGAAAAAAATCACCGGAATTATATTCTGTTTATAAAACTACTACTATTAAGTATACCATCACGGCATATCCCACAAGTGGGGTAGCCAGCAGAACAGCTGCATATATGCAAACATGCAAGCTGTCCTCTCCGTACCAATATAAAATCAAGACATTCAGGATGGGTGGCAAACCTAATCACTGCTGAAATTAAGGCGCCCTATATCAAAAACGATAAAACATTCAATTTTCAACAAGTTTGGTACACAAACTCTCAAAACTTGTTGACCCTACGAACATTTTGATTTGATAAAATATGAAAACAAATATTAATTACCAATATCAAATTTTAACTTTAATAAATAAACTTGATTTTAGCTTCATAGTATTCGTTTATAAAAAAGCATATTTTTAAAAATCGAATTCGGGGGTGTGTTTGGTACATTAATGCACGAGAATCCTACAAATTTTCATATATATTTTTTCTAATATTACGAATACTTGGATAGTTATTACAATTATAGAACAAAAAAAATAAATTTTTTTGTTTTTTTTTCATGGATATTGACCGATTTAAAAAATTTTTTTTTGATAAAATTTCTCATATTTTGAAACAAAAAATCACCACATGAACTCGATTTTTTGTATACTATAAAAAGTTTGCTAAAATCTATAGTATTTATATGCTTGATAGGATGAATAAAAAATTTATATATTTTACAAATTATTTGTATTTTGATATAAGAAAGAGTACCTAAATAAATCTCGTCAGTGAGCTATTTATTTATGTTTTAGTAAAAAAGTATCTAATATTGGTAATAAATATTTGTTTTTTTTTATTTCATCCAATCAATATGTTCGCAAGGGTCAACAAGTTTTGGCAGTTTTTTTTATCAAATTTGTTGAAAATGGAATATTTTACCGTTTTTGCTAAACGGGGCCTTTAAGATGTAGAATGTTAATCCTTGAATTGAATTTTTCATTACACTTTTCGAATTGAACTTTGATTGAATTGAACATTACATTTTTCATAATATGTGACGTTATATGAATAGGCACTCAGTTTTTACAGGACACTTGACAACTAATGTGGTGTTCTCACTTTGGCGAATATCGCCAGGCACCAAAATATCGCCAGCCATTTGAACCGTGTGAACAAAATGACAGCTAGTCTGAAACGATAAAAACAAGTAGAAACGATATCGTCTCGAGTTGACCACCTTCCAACATTTTCAGCCGATTCAACGATTCGCGCATGCGCAGATGTGCGCGGCGTTCGTATCTATGGTAAAAACTTTATAACCTATAAATTTTATAATGTTTCCCGCTTCGTGACAGCTGTTATATTTGTTGTTGGTTTGTGGCGTTTGTTTCCTTAATTAAAAGGCGTCTTATAACCTCTACTATAACATTTTCGACTAAAAATAAACACTTCGCGATCTCCATCTCGACGCCATTTTGAAAACAGTGTCAAAATCAAAGCGCATCTGACAGATCGTTTCTATATCGGTGGACTGTGTGAACAGGTGTGACGATCAATGGATGTCCGGCGAATTTTGTTTTTTCGCCTGGCGATATATTTTGAAATTCGCCTGGCGATATTCGCCAAATGTGAACACCCCATTACAGTTGGAAGCTGCATAGTTCTTTGATTCAATAATAACTTATTCTCATCCTAATACATTTATGGAATTTATTCCAGTCAACCGGGCTGAAAACCATTTTATAGAAAAGTCATTTCAAGAAAGAAGTAATAAAATAGTCAATACTTTTATTGTTTGCCAGTAGGTATGAATGAATGCATGAATATTGAAGAGTGGATCTGATATTGGAAGAAAGTAATACTGCTAAGGAGGCTGATGGGGAGGGGTGAAGAAGGGGATATTATGTGACGGGACGTTGTGGGGGGGAAGGGGAGTCAGATCTGGATGGAGGGAGGGAGGCTCAGAAGGGGGGAGGGGGGTTCCATAAAAAATGTCTGCGTATTTCCCGCACCGCTTTTTTTCCCTCCATTTTCTACGGTTGCCATGGAGATCTCCCGCACCATAGTTTACCGCCGATTTTCCCTTCTAAAATATACAAAAGGAAACTCTATACATCTCAAAATGTGGGACATGTAATTTTTTTTTCATGAAAAATTTCGTATATCTTTTATACCATCACGGCATCTTCCACAAGTAAGGTAGCCAGTAAAGTATCTGCTGTTGATAAACACACAAATCATCCTCTCAGTACCATAGAAAATAATTATGGCATCAGTGAGAAAATACATTGAGACTTGTTCATAATTTGATAATTATCAACTTTCATTATTTGGGTTAGTTGGAAGTGATCGGGCCGTTGCCATAAACTCACATTCTGTTATTGTTTGTATTCAATTTTTAATGCATTTTTCTATAAAATTATACGTATTGCAATCAATGTACCTACCTACAGTTAAGAATTCTTTTCTTTTTCTTTTCCTTTTTAAAAGATATATCTGGGTTTTGTTATAAACCCAAATACAATCTTATTCACCTTTCACAATATGCTAAAAGCTTGTGCCGTGAAAGGGGAGTTTGCCGACACCTAGGATCGAACCGCGGACCCCTTGTTCACAAGACCGAGACACTACGAGACCCAGGCCCCAATTAATGAATAAATAAATGTACATATTGTGGGTTTATGTAAGATGTAAGTTGTAACGTGGTTAGATGGAAGAAATCACTTGATAGTGATAATCTCGCCACTGCATATCGTCCTAGTTTTTTAGTTTTTTTATTGTTTCATTTGGTATTTTATGTAAATATTGTATTGTTTTGTTAACACTGTTATATTATAATGATGATGTGCAAAAAGAATAAATAAATACATAAATTAAAAAAATATTTATAATAAAATGGTACCATCGTGCCTCACAGAGCTTTGTCCCCTTGATTTACTATTAGAAGACCTCTGCGCTCTTCGGAACTGGCTGTGAATAGACTTATTGAGACCAGTAGAGTCGGTAAGTCTAGCTTCTATGAGAGGACTTTTGGTGCTGTTGGGCCGGTTACGTGGAATCGCCTACCGGTGCCATTTATTTTTTTTATATTTTTTCATATCGTCCTTAGGTCCTTATATTGCGGACACTTGGACTCGTCAAATGTAGAAAATAATAACCAATGAATATAACAAACATTATATCAAAAAACAAGTCAATCAAAATTAAGTAACGATCACACAAAACATAAAATATATCCAACCATTTAGGATTTCGGCAAGTGAGAAAAATAATTAAAAAAGTAAAATATAATATGTAGTCGCAAATGTAAAGGGTTTGGATCTACGGCGTCAAACATAGAAATAATAAAATTATAAAAAGGTTCAAAGGTACAAGGCATTAAAAGACAATCAGACTATCACCAGCCTCAGAAACAAATTGAAAACTGCACTCTTCACCGGCGCCCTTGAGACGGTCTAGGGACTGTTAAACGGCATCAAAACAAAATCATCCAGAATCATCAACATCATCATACAACTTTACAGTAACAAGGATAATGATAGTTTTGAGAAGGCTTGGTTGGCTCACAGTGAATCGAGGAGTGGAAGTTTTACGCGGCGTGGCGCGGCGCGGGAGACACATTGGGTTGAGTGTACTGTAGTTGTACTATACGTACTACATACTTGTATATTCTATTCTATACACCTCCAGCTCCACGTATGATTTCTCGATAATAAAATAAATGTGCGGACAGTACACTCATGCAATCAGGATAGAAACGGATGCAAACCGTAAACATTCTTGAAAAAAAAATACAAATGGAATTATGTTATTGTTTTTTTGACACAATTGGATGACATAATTTGAATTAACTGGTACAAGGATTGAAAAACAAGGATGAAAAAAGATGACAATTTGAAAACACAGGAATTGTATGAAATCGTATAAAAACCTTGATTTGGATAGTGGAAAATATTGAGAAATTGGGAAAGTGTTTATTATTGCCTCACTAAAAATATTTGAATTTGAATAAAGTATTGAATAAATACATACCATTCTTTTAATTAATAATATTTTATTATCAAATAAAATAAATTAAATATTTATTATTATTGTTTTCTGTTACTGGTGAGTTAGACTAACGCACGACCGGTTTCGCGAACTCCGAGTTCGCATCATCAGGTGCTGATCTATACTACACCTGATGATGCGAACTCGGAGTCCGCGAAACCGGTCGTGCGTTAGTCTAACTCACCAGTAACAGAAAACAATAATAATAAATATTTATTTTATTTTATTTGATAATTTAAAATGAAGTGTTACAAAGTTAATGTCGATACAATCAATGAAATATTTTTTTATCTTGATTCTTCTCGCTTCCATTTCAAACAATTGTCCTCCATTTTCTTGTAAAATGTGAGGAGGGTGATTTGAGAGAGAGGCAGCCAATGTGTACCTACTACACATAACATAATATAATACAATAGTGTAGATATATACTTAGTATAGCCGCCGTGCTGTGGTGGTAGTACATATATTTATAAGACATCGATTCTTTTCGTATCGGTGGTAGGAGGAGATAAGGTGGCAGGGTGAAGAAGGCATATAACATATTATTATTATTATTCGGAAGTGGTGTAGTAACGGAAGGGGGACACAGGCCTCCCTTCTATCAAATACTGAAATAATAATAATAATAATAATACATAGTAGCAATGATATTATTATCTCGAGGGAACGCTAATGTAGAATCGCAGATACGGCAGCAGCACTTGCGTGGTTGGAAGAGATTGCCGTGTTGTTAACTCTGCAAGCCCGTATTATGTAGGCAGTACTAATATCCACAAAATATTTCAGTGATTCAAGTATGTATGTATCTACGTATATATATCCGTTATAGACAAATTTACCAGACAAGTGTCGGATAAAACAAAATTTTCTATTCAATTCTTTTCTTGAAGAGAAGAATCTCATTTTTGAATAGTTAACTCCAAAACTGTGAGAAACCACGAACATCTGGGAACTATGTGGCTTGACCACGTGAATAGATATCTACTCAAAGACGGCCGCGTGTTGAGTTAAAATAAATTGACGTGAATCTATGTGAAAATTCATGTACCTATATGGATTAGTTCAATAACAGTAGAATTCTATAACAAAGATAATCTAAAAAAATAATGTATGAATATTTCAAAACTACATAGACTCACTAAACTATGTTTAAATTTGATTCTATGTACAAAATTTTGTATTAGGTTAGTTTGAAAAAGACATAACATGTGGAAACCTGGTCACTGAATAAAAGTACACAGTATAACTCTACAAAGTTTTTTGTTTTTATTTACATTAAATTATGGAGTTGTACAAAATAAGCAGTTATAAAATACAACAATTATTATTATTACTTCATATGAAATGCCGCGATTGTATAAAAAAATTAAAAAAAACTCTCTAATTACTCTATCATTAAAATCGTGTCGCTTTTCACGGTATACTCTATGTGCGGTTCTATTAGTCAACCAGATCAGTTGAACATTTTTCAGCGCCCCCTGTATATAAAACAAGGCTCCCGAATGAAAAATGTCACCGACATTTTTCTCCAAAAAAAAAATCGTATTGTCTCATTTAGTGGTTTGAGTAGGGGGGGGAGGGTTAGGAATGCGATAAAGAGGGTGGAAGACGCGAAGGGTAGTGCGGGGGGCCGGGGGGGAGGGTGGTGTTGTCATGACGACCGGCAGACCTCAGAGAAAAAAGGCGGTAAAAAGGGATGAAAAACTCACCACCCCACGGGGGAGTTTTTTATGCGCAGCCGAAGCGAAGTCTACCAAATAATAAAATACATTATATATGTACCTACATACATACCTACATATTATATTTATAAGAGTATTTTATACATACATAGGTTTAATACAGTAAATAGAAATATGTACCTATAGGTAGAAGAAGTAGAACGAAGAAATTGATTTGAAAGTGATTTTCCAATAGTACCTACCTACCTATCTATGTATTTAAATGTGATTTTTTGTCTTCGTGAATTAAAGATTATTTCCATTTGTTTCTCTCTCCTCTCTCTCTCTATCTATACCATCACGCAGCTGCATGCCTTCCATACCTACATGCAAATATGCAACGCATGCCCTACAATCTTAAAAATTGTGTACATAATATACCTAGTAGTGTAGAATATCATTTTAAGATTATTTATGAATTTCTAACTACGTGTGTCTGGAGCATAAAACCAAGAAAAAGTGAGAAGAAGTAAGGGGAACAGCAGAGCAATGTAGCAAAAGTGATATCACTATTGGATGAAGTTTGAAGTACACTATAATATTGTTAAATCACATTGCAACTTTGCACGTTTATTGATTGGCCTTTATTTTTAACACCAATTGTGAGTCAAAACTCATTATTGAAATTTTTGATACATAGCATCTTTGTAATAACCAGCCTTCAATTATAGATACCTACATACCTACATATTGGAATGTTGTTTCTTCATAACACATCACCAGAATAAATAAACAGTGTACCAATTATTTTTATTCCAAAGTTTGCAAAACGGCGCCGTAGTGAATCGGATACGCTTTTTGTCTATGAAATACATCTTGTCATTATAATTGTCTATGGCCTGTGTAAATATTGCCACAAAAGAAATATGATAATATTCATCGTAGTGATAATAATATATTTTCAGGAAATCATTCGTCTTTTTCAATAAACTACTTGAGAAAATGTACAACCAAATGGAGTCACGTGAATTTATCGAAGTTTCCCGGCGATTTTCGTAAAGCTGTATTCACATCGTAGCTTTAGGACAAAGCCTTGTTACTCTATGTTATAAAAATGTGTAAAATAGAACTGTCAAAATTGCATCTGATAGCGCTCATCAAGATAATAATACTTACTATGTAGAGAAGGCTTTCGGAATTCAAAATTTGACAAATCAGAACGAATTGCGATATTTTTCAATTTCGAATTTGGAATAGGAGCGGATTAGTATAACCGTTTCTTTTTTGTTTTATTAAATTTTTGAAAATTTTATCTTACTGTATGAAGCAAGTATGTCAGATGATGGCCTCAGCATACGATATGTGTCTCTTTATGTCTTTCTTTTCTGCAAGTTTTCGAATGTCATGTAAAAATCTACATATTGGCTGTACAGTTCCATAAGTCAACAAGTCGAAAATTTCGACTTTTTTTTATTAAATTGGTAATACACACAATCAACGCAACTCTTTAAATTCCACACCATAATAACTATAAACAATACACGATATTTAGTTATAGAAAATAAAAATGAGCCAAATTTCAATTCCACAAATAAATATTTGGAATTGTTTAACTATTGAACGGAACAAAGACAACGTATGTTTTTTAACAATTTGATTATTATTTAGTTCAAAGATATACTAGATAGGTAATTCAAAGAAAAAATCGGTCATGCAGCCAATCAAATTTTGCATCCAGTTTTATACTGATGTTGGTTGTAAGACAATACGTTGCTAATACTTGAAGGCCATCGATGTTGGTATACAAAAATTCCGTTAAAATTTTCCGCGCTGCAAGTCTAGTATGTTTATTATTTAGTTGGTATATTACATTTTCTGTTGTGTTTTTAAAGCATAATAATATAAATATAGCGAAATTATAAAAATGCCGATTTCTCGAATATAAGACATTTCTACTTGTTGAATTATGGATTTACCAGTAGATATAATATATAATGTGAACGGACTCAAATAAAAATATCGTCCACCACCTTGTTATTTATGAAATATCTCATAATTTTCCATCTCCCATTTTGCTTTATGTACAGCAGTAATTTCCTCCAATTCTTTTTTATGTCTCCTTTGTCTATTCTTTTTAATGTTTATCTATGGCCATTACTTTGTCTATGACCCCATCCTCCATTTTGTTATTATTATTATTACTTACTAGCTTTAAGTCCGAGATTGATCAAGAAATAATTGAAACGGCATGCGGCAGCTAGAACAGTGACCCATGGACCCTTTTATTGAAGAATGCAGAACAGAATTTTAATGTGTCTTGTCTATGGCCATGCAAATTTTCAACGAGATATAGTATCTTGATTTCTTTCGCGCATAAATCACTCGCAAACGAGTGGATGGCCTTGAGAAGAATAGAATAGAATAGATTCCTTTCGCTAATACCCCTTTTTGTTTGAAGGGTCAATGTTAAAATTATGAATACTTCTCTGTGCGAACAAAAAAATTAGGACATTCAGGATGGGTGGTAAATCTGATCGCTGAATTAAAGATGTAAAAGTCTTTATTTTTTCAAACATCTGCCTTATACAGGACCCTCGAAACATGTAAATTCAAAAAGTCTATTATTTGTAAATGTTAAACATTCTTAGTACCTACATAATATAACGTCCCTCTTCTGACTAACTGTCGTATTTGACATTTTTGGCGAAATCGAGCTATGATCACCATCAATGTGTATTTATATGTGTCCCGCATGTTCTCACTGAAGATCACACCTGTAACTGTTACCGTTATCCTGGAATAGCGTTCTGTTGTCGTTTTTACGAATTATTCTAAATAAAATGTGTTGTATCTACTAATTCCTCAAAATTTCATCATAAAAATGATTCTGAGATATATAAGAATAGGTACAAATAAAATAATGTAATATATTTACACTGTATCATATAACTAGGAGAGACGAAAATATGCACGGCAAAACACAAAAAAACGCTCTCCTGAACAATTAACATTTAGGCAAATACGACTGTTAGTCAGAAGAGGGACGATATATCCATACAATTTATATAATTGACGAAATTATAAGCAAATGTTGATTTTTTATTAAAAAAGTTATATTTCGTCTTTCGAGAACATTGACACATATTTTTTGTATCCACAAAATTGAGAGTTTATCAAATTCTTTATTAATAAATTAAAACAAAAAAAGGTAAACAAATTTAATCTGACAACATATTCTATCCAACACTAAACACTGATACAATAATAGAACAATCACATTCAACACGAATTTTCTATAAAATAAGTTTTTAAATACAAAAGTAATTAGATTTTAATTTTCTTGGAACGTAGATGACAATTAATCTGCTGTATACTCCAAATTTGGGATATACTGTGATGGTATAGAGTTCAGATAGTTATTATTTTATGATATTACGAACGGATTAAAATATTTTGCAGGTATTACCAGGCGTTGGGTTAGAGGGAAAGATGCCCCGCAGGGTTACTCTTGACAAAATCTAAATACGATCTCTTATTCATACGACGCGTGAAGGGACTATAGTCAAAAATACCGTGCTACCGCTACCGTGAGATTGGTATGCACGTATTTTTGACTATAGTCACTTCGCGCGTCGTATGGATCAAGACAAGATTAAGATGAGTAACCTTGCTGGACAAAATGGTCTAATGGCGCACGTTTTCACACTGATATTATTTTATATGGGGAAAGTGGCGCCCGATCTTTTTTATGATTGTTCTGTAAACATAACAATCTTATTGTGTTACAGTTTTGAGAATTTCAAAAGCACTAGACGATTTCCCCGGTTTTGTTAAGAAATATTTTATAAATTTGCCAAAGAATGATTGATGACCATATGTTATATAAGTTTTCTAAAATTCTGCGCCTCCTGAAATTTAGCGCCCTGGGAAATTGCCCAATCCTCCTGTTTATAACCCAGGGCCTGGGTATTACCTATATACCTATTTTCCTGTTTTTACTTTATAGCAATGATTTATTTTTATCGTTTGTTTTCTTTGCCTATATATGAAATAGTTATTATCTTAATTTCCACAAGAAATTATTTTCTTTTCCTTCTACTTCCCATTTTAGTACAAAATAAAATGTTTTATGTAAATTGCTTACAAGAGTCGAAGAAAAAAATATAAATCATAATTTTCATATTCCCTTTGTTTTTGGCACTGTCCCAAAATATTGTTTATGAATAAATGTATTAATTCATTGCGGATATGTGTGTTATTTTTTATTTTGATACTAGTTTGTAGCATGCTGCTGGGGTTCGTTTTGTTTTGCCGAGTGTTTCAACTGTCCGCAGTTCCATAGCTTGTGTTACCTAATGGGCCACTTGCAGATTTTTTTAAATTACATTAAATTGTATATTAGTATGAAAGAAACACAACCACAGTTTATTTTAATTTTTCTTGGACTATTTTCTTAGATATTAGCTTTTGAGTGATCAAAAAAGATATGGCGGCACTGTGACGTCACGGAGTCCTGTGAATCATAATAACTTTCGCACCACAGATTATAATCTCATACACACATGGGACTCCATGACGTCATCAGCTGTCAAAAGCCATTTAACGTGTTTTGCCAAACGTCAAAAATTTTGGATTTTACGTTTGGAAATTCTTCATAATTTAGATATTTAAAAAAAAATTAACTGACTTATTTGTGTTTTCCGACCTCAAATTTACTTAATTCGATCATTTTTATTAAATCCCCCACGAATGCAAGTGGCCCATTGAAAGAGATCGCGCTTCTACAATAAACTTGCCCTCTGTATTTACCTATTGATAAAATCTAATTTGAATCCATTTTTCTGTAAAATTGTATGTATTGTGAATGTTGGTACAGTACCTAAAGAATGAATTAATAAAAATAAGTCAAAAAATCTAAAAATTCGTAATTTTTTATTTAATTGGTAAATAATACACACAATCAACGCTACTCTTTCAATCCACAAAAAAATTCACGGTTCCCTTTATATATTAAATATTTAGTTATGGAAAATAAAAATTATGTATGGATGTCAAATGGTATGAACATGTTACAAATGATGTTGTGAGACGATGGTCCTATCTGGGACATGTTTTGAGAATGCCTAATGATAGTTGGCCAAAAAGAGCACTGTTCTTCCGTCCGCAGGGGTTCCGTCGGCCCGGGCGTCCCTCTTTCACAATACACCGTTCCTATGACAACGATATCAGAGCGCAAGGAATGTCGTGGAAAGAGGTGACGCAATTGGCACAGAGACGCTCTGAATGGAGGAGGCTGGTTTCTGCCCTGTGCTCCCGAGAGGGGCGTTGAGGGCGATGATGATGATGATGATTTTCAAATCCATAAATAAATACTTCGAATTGTTTAACTATTGAATGGAACAAGGACAACTGTATGTAAGTCTTTTTTAACAGTGCGATTATTACATAGAATATTTCACTTTCAGTTCTGTTTTTAAAGCATAAATATAGCAAAATATACCAAATTAATAAAAATGATGATTTCTCGAATATAAGACATTTCCGCTTGTTGAGTTATAAAACTGGACAGTCGATTTGTACAAAAAAAATTCAGACAAGAACTTTGTCCAGGTGCGGCTAGTAATATTTTAATTAAAACGTTCGAATTTCGAATTATCTTTTGTCAAAACCATAGAAACAAATTCTATTCAATGAAACATCTTTAGAAACATGTTATTACTTACCTAAATATCTTGTAAAAGATTTTAAAACCATTCCATTCTTCAAAATTTAAAAATGGAATCCTTTTTTATTGCCAGGACATAAAAATGTTCGTGACAAAAAATATAGTGCCGCTATTGTATTCATATGTATAAAAAAATATTTGCAACAATTGCAAGGTGTTCTTTTCTAAGAAAAACCGTAAAAATCCTAAAATAACTACATTTTTTTAAAGACCATAATGCAACAGGAGTCAAAAGCTAATGATCGATTATTTTGTATCTATGGTGCCTTTGTTGTATGTTCTATTTACCTACTTATTTTATTTCAAATAATGGAACGTTTTTTTGTATTTTCAAATTTGGAATCATTTTATTCTTTTTTCGTTTTAAAAGTAGGTAACATACTATCACATATTATAATACATTCACTGACAATGCTTTTTAGTTAAATAAGTATTTATGTTTTTGGCTTGTCATTTAAGTTTCTTTTTATTACCTACATTTTATGTCGTTTTTTATTCGAATTTATCATGTTTTTGTACATTGGGATCTATTTTTTTGTGATTTTGTTAATTTTTATTCGAAAATAGTATTAAAAACTTTGTTGTTACCTATCACAATAAAAATATATGTTCAACACGGGATAATCAAAAATAGTTACAATTAAAGAAAAAAGAACACGATTCTATTTTATAATACGGTGCTCCGTAGGTCCAAGAGAAATAATTATTATCGACACTACACAGTTCGAACATAAACACTTATTTTTTTTTTGAAAAACGAACTGTAATAACAGTAAATTTGAATCGGTTCTATATTTAAAAATAAAAGAAGATTAGTAGAATGTTGCTTTGTTATAAAACGGACATTATGTTCATGTTGTCAGGCTTTACATTTCTTCATAAATATTTGAGACAGTTCGTATGTAAGTATGTGTAGGTATTCGTGTAAATATTATATTATACCTATTTAACAATCAAAGCCTTTTTAGATGTTACCTACTAGTGTAGTGAAGTAACTCTTTTAGATAATATATATGCGTGTAATTTAAACAAATGAAAGATACATTTTTTTTTTATGATTATCCAAAAACGGAGATGATGTGAAAAATCCAATTTATGTATATATATTTTATATATTAGTTCAAATATGTTCTTGATTTGAAAAATTAAATGTTAGCGGGCGTAGAGTGATAATATATTATGTACCTACCTATTTATGTAAACTGTGTTACTAAGTTACTGTTAAAAAAAAAAAAAAGTCTAAATGGGTTATAGTTGAAAAAGATCGCGCCTTTGCGATAAACACGCCCCCTGTATATTGATTTTACCTAATTTGAATCCATTTTTCTATATTCACTCAAAATATGGCATCTGTTTCCTAGTACCTTTTCCTACCTATTCTCCTCCTTTTTTACCTCCTCTTTCCTTTCTTTAAGATTTTCTTTATGTGAAAGTTACATGAAATTGGGTTAGTTGAAAGAAATCGCGCCTCTGCGATAAACTCGCCCTTTGTATATTGATTGTATGATTGTATAATCAATGTGTACAGTAAAGAATAAGTAAATAAATATAAATTTGTAATTTTTGTGATCAATGTTCAGTAAGGAATAAATAAATAAATGGTGTTATTTATAATGAATAAGCCGGGGAACTTCATAGCATGTTATGAACGTGCATGTCATCCGTTTAATTAAAATTATGACAGTATTTTTTTATATCTAATAATTAGTGTTTCACTGAAAGAAGCCAGGCTTAATGCTAGTATGTATGTATGTATTAATATTATAATGTTGCCATAGTCGGGTTGGTAAAGGGGGTCATCGCGCACAATGGACTGGTCACAATTCACAATATATAATAATATGTATTATTGACACTCAGGCAAGGGTCATAGTTTTGTATAGATCTGATGCATTCATGGGTTAATCTTTCAATTGTATTACTTACTCTCATTGGGTAAATTCAATACAAAACTATTGATTTTTTTCACCTATGGTCAATTTTGCGTCGCCCTTTCGATATTCTATTGTTCAATGCGTTTCTAGAATAAGGCGTCATATACCTACCTACGAGAAAACGATGTTGCATTCAAAAATATAAAAAAAATAAGTGTCTATTTGTAATGTTTCTCATAAAAACTAAAGCAAATGAACGTAATTATGTACAATAAATATCCATATTTAAAAGAAACTGAAAATTATTAAAAAAACGGCAGGGAATCGTATTTTGATATCATATCATAAAAATATAATATTTTAATATATTTAGTTACAATCCATTGGATTGGTCTGCAACGAGTTTGGTTTTTCTTCTCCATTCCTCCCTATTCTCAGCCAGTCTTTTAAGCTCTACGTATGAGCCACAGTTCATGTCCCTCTTCAGTTGGTCCATATATGCGTCTCTTGGTCGGCCTCTGCCATTTGTTCCCTCGGTCTTACCCTCCGCGATGGCGATGAGTAGTCCTGGGTGCCTGATGTTGTGGCCAATCCAGTTAGCTCGTTGTTGGCTGATTCTCTTAAGGAGTTGCCTTTTTTCGCCTACCCTGGTTAATACTTCTTCGTTTTCGACGTGCTCCGACCAATGGATCTTAAGCATGCGTCTGTAGCACCACATTTCAAAGGCCGCCAACCGTCCGCTTTCACTCTTGCTGATGGTCCATGTCTCACAACCATAAAGCAGAATGCTCCATACAAAGGCTTTAGTAAGGTTCTTCCTTACGCTTAAGTCGATATTTGGGGATTCCAATATCTTCGATTTTTTGTTGAAGGCAATCCTTGCCTGGTTTATTCTGCTTACAATTTCTGCTTTGGAGCGTCCATCCTGGTTTATTCTGCTGCCCAGGTACACGAATTCACTTACTTGTTTGATGCTCACTCCATTTAATGCAATGTTCGCAGTCGCTTCCTCTCTTCCAACGACCATACATTTTGTTTTTTCTTTATTTATTTTCATGTTGTACTTTGACAACAGTATACTTTCCATTTTTCCTAAAGCTTCGTTCAGCTCCATCTCGGAGTCTGCGAGCAGTGCTATGTCGTCAGCATATCTTATCATGTCGACCTTTTTCCCATTTATTTTTACTCCTGTCCAGTTCTTCATTTCTTCTCTCAGTTCATCAATGGCTCGCTGTATATAGCAGTTAAAGAGAGCTGGCGACATTGAGCATCCTTGTCTTACGCCTTGTTCGACCCTTGCTTCTGCACAGCTCTCTCCGCTTTTAATCACAGCCATTTCGTTCTTGTATAAGTAATATATAATTTTAATATAATATATAATTATAATATAATAATTTTAATATAATATATAATTATAATATAATATATAATATATAATAATAATATATAATTTTAATATACTATGTATTAAATTTAACAAATGAAACTACATTATAAGGCTTAGAAAATGCAACATCACCTTATTTGGCAGTATTCCTGACGGGACTTGAACCCGTAACCAATCCTTTTTGCGAAGTGCGCTTTGTCCAATTGTCCAACAAAGCTACGAGTTTTGCGAGGATTGCGAGTTTAAGCCCCGTCCGGAACACAGCCGAATAAGTTGACGTTGTTTTTTTTTCTAAGCTTTACATGGTAGTTAAATTTACATTTATATACTGTATAACCTTTTAAAATGGTACCTATTCTCATTGCCCCATATTTACTTTTTTTTAATTCACATCTTAGTTCAACATAAATTAAGTATAGGTACTAATAATTGTTTTAATTTGTTTATAAGGTTGAAAAAGCCTTAATTCGGACAATTTGAAAAATGTATCGAAAGCATTCGATTTTTCAAATGAACGTTCTAAATGTGATTTATGAGCTCAGCCAATGGGAGGTGTGCATTGTTGTTACTTTACTTCCTGAATTTATTTTATTGGACAATGGCTAAGATTTTTCAAGAAAAAATATATGTCGTTACATTCATTGAGATATGTACACAGAGTATGTAGCGTAATAGAAGCGACATATATTTTAGAAATATTGAATCACGCATTGATGTGGTAAATTGAAATATCCTGATTACAGAATATATTCACACATTATTTAATTTTATGTAAAAAATCACAAATGGTTTTAGTTTTAGGTACTATTTTAAATAATACATACACTGAAATGGTTTCGACTTATAAAGTCATTGTCAAACCGATATTCATTGGCAAACGACTTTGTAAGTCGAAACCAGGTCACTATATTACTAAAATTTAAACCATTTGTGTCTCTTTCACACATTAATAATGAATTTATACAATATAAATGTCAACTCAATCAATATAGCCACGTATTATGTTCACCTTAAACATTGTCGAATTTTAAATCAAATTCGTGTTTGTAAAAAATGTTTTGTCTCTACATAACATTTCACAAACTAATTATCAAGAAAAAATATGTAAATTTATTAGCGGATTTTATATTTTTAACGCATTCGCTGTTTACGTCAAAGTCAATTTGAGATGGGATTTGTAAAAATTGCTAGTAAAAATCACTTATCTCCTACCAAATGACAAAATAAAAACTTTGTGTCGTCTCTATTCAGTTACAATATTCCGTGGCTAATGTATTATTTTTAATGTCTTGTTTTGTGTTACATAAAATGAAGTAGTCTTACTATGTATTCAAGATTTACTAAATTCCACAGGCAATAATATTTTATCCAACGTAATATTATTTTGTTACACATTGTGTTACCATTATCACATCTTCTTTGTATGTTTTTGTAATAAATTGATAGCAGAAAAATAAGTAGTAACGGATTTTAAGAACGATTATTGAATCTTACGTTTTTAGATGTCCGTTTTATTCTACTTTCCCTTTTTGATGAAATATTTTTAACAGTACTACAATTACAACTATTGTACCCTCACGGCTTATCCTACAAGTGGGGTAGCCAGCAGACCAGCTGCATAAAATAAACACGCAAGCTCTTGTTGCAGGAGCTTGAAGCGGCAGGACTGTTTGCTATATTGATCTTGTCATTACTGAGCTTAGGGGGTATACTTGTAGGTGTTTTGAGAACACAAAGCTCAGAAAGTGACTGAGGTGCCATTTTATTAAAAATTACTCCGTTGATTCCACTTGTGGATTATTAGGCCGTGATGGTATAGAGAGATTTTATAGTAAAATTGTTGGAAATAAATAGAAAAAAACATCTATGTGTCTATAAATGGATGAACACTTAAATATAATAATAATAAAGACAATTTGTTTTAGGCGCCGTTTAATGATCCGTGACCATCTCAAGGACGCCGTGACTTTTCTTGAAAAGCAGTGTTTTCAGCTTACTCCTGAATGTTGCAGTGGGTTGGTTTTGTCTCAAATCCGCTGGTAATCGGTTCCAGGCAGTTGGCCCCGCAACGCTAAAGCTCCTCTCTGCGAATTTGGAAGTGTTTTCCCTGTTGGGTTCTACGAGTTTGTTGACAACGGGGGAAGCTGATCGCAGTGGTCGCCTCAGAGTTTCGTCGACAGTACAGAGCTCAGCGAGACATAGAGGTGCTGTGCCGTTCAAGGCCTCTTAGACCGTGAGACACAGTTTAAACTTCACTCTCTCTGGGACTCTCAGCCATGTAGCTCCTTAAGCAGTGATGTGATGTGACAGCGCTTGTTCTCTCTGTAAATGGTCCTGGCAGCAGCATTAAAGGTCATCTGGAGACGACATAGAATTCGTCGGTAGCCTGGAGGTAGAGTCTCGGCCTCGTGCACATGAGGTCTGTGGTTCGATCCCAGGTGCCGGCAATCTCCCCTTTCACGGCACAAGCTTTAAGCTTACTGTGAAAGGTGTAGGTATAAGGTTGTATTTGGGTTTATAACAAAAACCCAGATATATCTTTAAAAAAAAAAAGTACTATTTTCTTTTTTAGTTTTCGTGTGAAACTCACCCCAACCGTTCTCTCTGTGAACGTGTTGATACTCTAAATAATATAATATCGTCATCCTAATACATCTAGATATTATGTACATGTAATGTGTGCAGCAATAATTTGCCAAATACATTCGGCACGGTCGAGGCAGTAGGTAGTATGGTAGAAGCCTAGAGATAAAAACTCATTGGAACAATATTCACTCATTCCATATTACAGTATATCCCTTTAAAGTCCTTTTCACAAACAGTCGAGAGTAGGGAAACAAATTTTTATCGTATCTAAACAGTCGGCGATCAGCATTTATTTTCAACAAACTGTGCGATTTAAATTGAAAAATGGCCACGAGATCCCGGATTCGATTCCAGGGCAAAATGACCTTTTTCAATTTGTTCTGCGTCTGGATGTTAGGTACATGTAGATATATGTGTTTTATGCATTGTATCTGTGTAAATATCTATATTATCCTGCCAAGTAAAAAACACAGTAATTACCAAGAGGCAAATGTGTCAGAATCGCAGACCGAGTTAGAAACTACCTTTTTGTGTTTATTTTTTCAAGTATTAAAAAACAAACTTTCCACAGTCGTTACAAATATCTAAATTAGTTTATTAATAGGTAAAAATTAAAAAAAAAATTAAAGATATGAGATATTTGTGACGACTGTGGTATATTTGTTTTTTCATACTTGAAAAATTACGCACAAAAGGTAGTTTCAAACTTGGTCTGCAATTCTGACACATACGTGTTTTGGTAATTACTGTGTTTTTACATAGCAGGACAGTATAGTTTCGTTAGTATGCATTATAAAGATTCATATTAAATAAGTTTGATTAAGCTCGATATGCCTGTCTTGTTTATCCATGTAAAAACGCCGAATTTTCAATAAATATATTGAAAAAAATTGACAAATTTTATAATAGAAATAAGATACAGTCAAATCTGAAAGCCTGCTGAAAGATTTGTCTGATAGAAGGGGTCTAAGGAAGCGCGGGCGTCCGAGAACCACGTGAACCTAATTCTCAACGAGACGATTAATTTGGTATCAATAATTCATTTTTATTACAGAACACGAAGTTGCGAGAATATATTATTTTAAGTATCCAATCGGCATATCGTGAAAATGTAGTAGTGTGAGTGGGACCATATTGCTTTATCCTTTATGGCACGACATAATAATTTATTTTTATTTTTTGAATGGGGTCCTTTAATGACACATGCGGGTCGGATTGGTCAGTGGGGGTCAGGGGATTGCAGTGTTTTAAAAACGAGGGTCGCAACCCTTGGGGTGAATAGGTCCACCCTATTCTTATTGCTTCACAATAGGGCAGAGTATAAGTATTATACCTACAACCTTGTATTGCTTACTGCACATAGATTAATGTTTATACATAATAAAACGCATTAAATGTTTAGAGGTACCTAAATAACCAACACTCTTTCTCTATACAATGTTATGAGAATATCGATTTTTTTTCAACAATGGCAATAATAAATCGTATTTTTAAATTTGGAACCGAGTGAGGTGACCACTCATTATTTATGGTGTAGTAGTAGTAGTTGTTGATATTTCCATACTTCAAACTTGTTACGATATTTCTTATATAATTAACTAAACATTTTTCTCTATTTGTCCATAATTTGCGATATTTCTTTAAAAAAACAGAATTATTTTAGCACCTGTTCGTCAATCTACATATTTATAAATTCTATAAATAAACATTAAATATTTTTTATTAGGCAATTTTGTTTTCATGTTTTTGTTATCCATTAGGTGCTTATTGTGATAATATACTTGTTTTTCTATCAAGTATGTAGTGTATTGTTATTGTAAATTCTATTTTTATAAATAAATACGGCTTTTGGAATCAAAATAATCGTTGCTCGGTCCGCAATGAAAACGAATTGTCACCCTAAATTAGCTTTTTCAAAATGAAATACAGAACAAGGATTAGAATTTGAAATTAGAACACTCAGTTCTATTGCTATTGTAGTAAAATAATAATGTGAATAATAATATAATATCACAGTTGCCAGTGTGAAAAATAAAATGATTCATTCCGTGTGAGGAGTGGAGTGAAGCAAGGGTGCATTATGTTACCATTAAAATATATAACCAATTTAACGCCCTACATTGTGATTTATGATTGCAGCAGTAATTAAATTTCAAGGACTACAAAAAATCGATAATGAAGTCTATTCATGTGAACTAAGCATCAGTTTTGGACAGCTATTTGGAATAAAAATTTCCAGTTCGATAGAGACCAGTTAGTTGAGACAATTAAAAATGTACTTATATCCTTTCAAGTTTATATAGCATTGACTAATTTAAGAATGTATGCATGTATCGATCAAATATATTTTAATAAAACAGACCAAGCTATCTCTTTTGAGGTAATGTTACACCTCTTTTAGCTGTGGCCAACACAGGGATCTTGTAGTGCAGACTATGGGAGAATAAATAAATATAGGAAGACTTCAAAAAAGAGATGGACGGATGGCATTGTACAAGTTGTGGGAAAAAGTGGGTCCCTGTTGCTCAAGACCGTGGAAAATTGAAAAACTTTGAAGAGGCCTTTATTCATCAATAGAGAGACGAAGGTCAGCAATAAGCAAGTAAATACATACATACATACCATCACGCCGCTTCCCTCGCGGGGTAGGCAGAAGGGATCAGAGCCCGTAGACAATTTGTACTTAGCGATCGTCTACTGGCGAACTTTTCGACAATCTACCTACACGTACCGTATAATTATGCGTTATTGTTGCAGTTATTGACGAAAATTCGTTTGTAGGCGATCGCCAAGTACAAATTGTCTACGGGCTCAAGCACCGTGATGGTACGTATGTATGTACTTATTTACTTGCTTATTGCTGACCTTCGTCTCTCTATTGATGAATAAAGGCCTCTTCAAAATTTTTCTTTACTTTACTCATTAATATTGTATTGAATTTATTATCGAGGTTGAGCATCCTTAGAATTACAATTTTTTTTTTTATTTTTTTTTTTTTATTTAACAATAATTATACAGACATTACAATACATAGACTATTTGATAAAACTTAAATCTAAACATCCTCCTTATAGAGACAAGTCTCGTGTAAAGGAGGGTCAATATCAACGTAGAATTCACATTTTGTTTCTTTCGCTTTTGTTTTTTATGGAAGTTCTTTTTATTTACATTTGATTTTAAATTTATTAACTGTGTACTGTATCAGCTAGGCACATTATGTAGATACATGTACAAATTTATCCAAACTTTTACTGAAATGCAGATTTATTTAAAAATAAATCCCTAACACGTGTAAAAATATGAGAAAAAAGTAGCTCTAGATACAAAAAAATGATCCGAAACCAATAATAGGTACATGATAATCATAAATATGGTCAAAAGTAGGAACCGATAAGCTATAGTTTTCACATCTGGCAACACTGATCCCAAACGTCATTCATAATAATATTGTGTCGTGTACAAAAAATGGCGGGTGTTCTTATTAAAAAAATGTAAACATGATACTTTCTCGACACATCCATGCTGTATTTTTTCATAACTGAATATATTTTTTTGCTTTTTACTTAGAAATGAACCTGTTTCCTGCATTTTAGCATTCCTCCGAGGCGAAGCGGACAAAAAATTAACGTATATTTTTAGTTTTGTAGGTAGGTAGGTATGTAGATTGGTGTTTTGTGGTATTTGAAATATGTTAGGTTAAATTAATGAACGCGCTTGCGAACATCAACTAAGCCGGAACACAAGTCAGTAATTACATTATTATTAACTACTAGTATTATAAACTCAACAATTCTCCGAAATAAATAGTCATTTTGTAAAAATACTTAAGGGAAATATGGAAAATTCAACGGAAAAACTGAAGATATCGTGCTTGCAGCAGAACTTCTGAAAGAATTTTCATTGAAGCATTGAACGAAATCGTTCGTTCATTAATTGAATTTTGAGCGAATAATTTGTTTATGTATTTAAAGTTTAATTTATCGACCGACGGTTTTTGGTGGAAGTTCACATTAATAATTTCTAAATAAAACATGATGTACCTATAGTTATTCCACTGGTGACTTTATGATTTTGTGAGCCGGCTTTCAAGAGCTTCCGCTCTCATCGTCAGGCAAAAGAACCTAAAGTTACTTTATTAATAAATTATTATTATTATATTGGATGATTTATTCGGCGCCGTTTAATGGAGCATCCATCTCAAAGGCGCGAGAAACTATATTGGAAGAGCGAAGTCTTCAGCTTGCTCCTGAACGTTGTGATCGGCTGGTTTTTACGGAGGTCCTCGGGGAGTCAGTTCCAAATGACGGGTCCTGCGACGCCAAAAGCCCTATCATAGAAGCAGCAGGGCTACTCTTGATAAAACTAAACACGATCTTAATCTAGTCTTGATCTTGATCATACGACGCACGAAGTGACTATTGGCCAAAAATACACGCAAACCGATCGCGCGTTAGCGGTAGCGCGATGTTTTTGACCATAGTCCCTTCGTGCGTCGTATGATCAAGATCAAGACTAGATTAAGATCGTGTTTAGTTTTGTCAAGAGTAACCCTGCAGGACTTGTTTGCTCTGTTGTTTTCGTCCAGCATGTTGGTGGATGTCTTAGCTAAGCGTAGAGGTCTACTTGCAGGTGTTTTGAGAACACAGAGTTCTGAAAGGGACTGAGGTGCCATTTTGTTCAAAGCTTTGTAGACTATAAGGCACAGTTTGTATTGGACCCTTTCACCTACTCTTAACCAGTGTAACTTTTCCAGCTAAGGTGTGATGTGGCAACCCTTATCATCGCGGAAAATAAGCCTTCCAGCGCTATTGAATGCCATTTGTAGACGATTCAGTTGAATTTGCGGCAGTCCTACATATCGTCGCCGCACGCATAATTTGACTTATGTGAGCGCGCGATGCAAAACTACAACGCTACAAGTGCCGCACGAGTAAGAACGCATTTTATTACTTAATTATAATATCCACAAGTGATAAAAAGCCTTCGTACTCGTGCGGCATTTGCAGAGTTGTAGTTTTGCATCGCTCGCTCACATAAGTCAAATTATGCGTGCGGCGACGATATAGTATGTATAATAATAATAATAATAATAAAGACAATTTATATTTGGCGCCGTTTAATGATCCGTGACCATCTCAAGGGCGCCATGACTTTTCTTGAAAAGCAGTGTCTTCAGCTTACTCCTGAACGTTACAGTGGGCTGGTTCCTTCTTAAATCCGCTGGTAGTCGGTTCCACGCAGTTGGCCCCGCAACGCTAAAGCTCCTCTCTGCGAATTTGGAAGTGTTTGCCCTGTTGGGCTCCACAAGCTTGTTTACAGCGGTGGAAGCTGATCGCAGTGGTCGCCTCAGCGTTTCGTCGAGGGGACATAGCTCAGCGAGGCATAGAGGTGCTGTGCCGTTCAAGGCTTTGTGGACAGTGAGGCACAGCTTGAACTCTACTCTCTCTGGGACTCTAAGCCAGTGTAGCTCCTTAAGCAGTGGTGTGATGTGGCAGCGCTTGTTCTCTCTATAGATGGTCCTGGCAGCAGCATTAAAGGCCATTTGGAGACGATTCAGAAGGATCTGGGGCAGTCCTGTACATACGATGTTACAATAGTCTAGACGGGAGACGACGAAAGCGGCGACTAGACTCTTAACCGCGTCTACAGATAAGTGTCTTGATACTTGGTACAGTTGGCGAATATGAAAGAAAGCTGTGCTCACTGTCCTTGACACTTGAGCCTCCATAGAGAGTGCTCCATCCAGTAGGACGCCGAGAACAGATATGGTGCGCGATGGTGTTATATCAGTATATTGCAGTAGTCAAGTCTAGAGACCACAAAAGCAGAGTATATGTATTAGTATATGTTGTTGAATTAAAAATCTGCAAATTGTATAAAAAAAAGTGTATAATCCTTAAAAATAAACATATGTGAATTTAAAAAAAAATCACACCAATGTGAAATTTAAAAAAAATTAGGTACGCGAAATTGTATGTGTAGGTATTTAGGAGGAATTAAATTTGTACCGGGCTGACGAATGTATCGGGATTTTCGTTTTAAACCCAAATACTACTCACACCTCTTGTGTATGAGGCTGAGACTCTACCTCGAGACTACCGATTAAGTAAGTAATTACTTAATATGGGCAATTCTGAATCATAAAATAGTTTAGTGGCACTAACTAAGTCAACTAAGTGTGAGGAGATAGTTGAGTCATGATAATTAGTTCTATGTAATTCGTATTCACAGTTTTCCGTACTAATTTAGTTCATTAGTTCATTTTGACACCTTAGTACAACTATAAATTTCGAGAATCTATGGATTTAGTATTCAGAATGAAATTTTAGTTGACAGCCGACGACTAAAATAGGTTGGTTTTGGCAGAATCTTATTCGCGACTTTTAATGTGCGAATATTATTAGTTGCTGTCATTTTACCGCAGAATATTTTGGAAGTGTTAAGTTGTTTTTTCAATTAAAAGTTAAAATTTATATTTTTAGGGCAACTCTTAGCATGTATAAATTGTAAAATTAAACCACCACCGACGCAAATACGAACGCCGAAATATATCGGCAAATCTGACATTTCACAATTTTCACGCGCGACAACTATTAAATTGTTGCCAGAAGTGTAAATCGGAACGTGAAAAACATTTTGTATTGCGGCATCACTGAGTAATATTAGTTTGTCCCATAGATTTTACCGTTTGCACTTGATGGTTCTCGAGTTTATAGTTGTTTATAGTTCATAACTAATGCTGAATACTACATAATAACTAATATTAATCAACTTTTTAGTTAGTTCATTAAGATTCAGAATTGGCCCTAATGTTGATTCTCCAATTAATTGGTCATTAAAAAAAATGATGAAAAACTCTTACATCGCTACCATTCTTCGACGTGTGAAAAGTTGACTTACCATTATTTTTGTAAAACCATGACAATATAATATGTTCTTATGATTTAACTCTATAATTATGAATAATCTAGCTTCCACTTTCTCTAATGTAAGTGTTAGTTTCAGATAAACAAACACATAAACATATTACGTAAAATTTTGACGCTATAATGTAAATGACAGTGGGTGCGTCATAAAGATTGCCAGTTGAAAAAAAAGTTTGTCGCGGAAAGTAGGAACTACGAAACATCATTAGTAATAGCAAAGTAGGTGACGTGTTTTAATGAGGAAGAGTTTTTTAGGCCATTCAGTACAAGTACCTACCTGCGTAACACCAGCTCCCTTTCTTGTTTGTCTTGCAAGTACTGGTTGGCCACAAAATTGATTTAAAAGATTCAGGTTTCAATAAAAAAAACAGTCATCCTTATGAATCATTAATTAATTAATTTTATCGTTTTTTGTAGGTACATCATCAGTTACATATAACAAACTCAACAAAGTATTTTACATAAGAAAAAATGTGATGATATGCAGTGGCGAGATTATAACTACTGTATATTAGTGATTTCTTCCATCTAACCACGGTTAGATAGGTAAACTTTTATCTAATATGTAGTTACACATTGTCATCGTTTCTTTGAGTTACTTACGTGTTAGGCAAGTGGCATAGCCAGTTGGTTGATTGTGTAGGAATTAGAGATGAAACGAATAGTATATGGAGTGGATGTTACATCAAGTATGTTAGATGTAGAACATCCGGAATAAGATACACAGGATTTGAGGAATCTGAAGATGGAATGGTACTTACCCCGTCCTGTGTTCGCCAATGTGTGAACTGTATTCCGTATTTGCTGTGATTGGTTTTGGAGAGTCACTTTCACTTATTTTTGCTTTTGTTGAATTAACTCATGAAATGAAATGGATGAAAAACCGAATATGAATGAATAATATTCTATTTGTTTGTTCCGCCGAAAATAGATGAAGTTGATGTGAACCGTGTTGCGACCGTATGTATACTGATGTTATGTAGGTACCATGGGATAGGTAATGAAAAAATGTAACAATAATCGGAATGATATCATGGGACCCAGGGTGTAGGTAGGATTAGATTTTGGCCCTCTGTTTCTTCAGTTACCTAACCATGTACATAATGAAAATTAAATATTGATAATATTTAACATATTCCCCACCCCAAAAGAAAAGAAAAGAAACAATGAGACGGTTATCCGAGCCGTGCTGAACCGATCTGAACATCCTCAGCTGTGAAAGATGTCTCCGAATATGATACAAAATATCATAAAATACATAAGAAAAATTGACAATCCGTTGGATGTGGTAATGCTTCCGAAGTGGTTAAGAAGAAATGATATTTCGATATCCATAAATTTCCGAAATTGTACCGATATCTTGATATCTTGTTACCGACCGTAAGTATGATTGAAATGAAATTTTTTTATCCAGATGGTATTATTCGTACAGAAGCTGTATTCCGTCCGTGTTGTAATTGTACGAATTCGCCAGAAAATTATACTAGGGGCGCTGTTGACCGAACCGTGAGTGTGGCCCCTAATATAAGTAGCAAAGCATTCATGTAATGTTAGCACCGAACCATAGATGAGTTAACATGAATGTACCGTAACCGTAAAACCGAAGTGTTGATTTTCCGAGAATGTATTAACTCGTTGAGTGTATAATTGACCGAATTTAACCGAAAATTATACTAGGGGCGCTGTTGACCGAACCGTGAGAGTGGCCCCTAATATAAGTAGGAATGCATTCATGTAACTTTAGCACCGAACCATAGATGAGCTTACATGAATACACTGTAACCGTAAAACCGAATTGGTTGATTTTCCGAGAATGTATTTTTCCTTTGAGTGTTCCGTTGACCGAATTTAACCGAAAATTATACTAGGGGCGCTGTTGACCGAACCGTGAGAGTGGCCCCTAATAATAGTAGGAATGCATTCATGTAACGTTAGTACCGAACCATAGATGAGCTTACATGAATATACCGTAACCGTAAAACCGATTTTTGTTGATTGTCCGAGAATGTATTTAAAATCCACAAGATTGTAGACTCGTACATCTATGAAAAATTGACCGAATTTTGTACGAATCTATACTATGTAGTTATTACAAAGGTAAAGGACAGATTTTCACCACAGGTCGGGTGAGAATCCCCGTGGATGTCTTGATAGTTACCACCCGAGTCACTTCATCTAATCCCGGATGCAAATTGATTATCCTTGCCATCTTCCACTTAAGACTGAGACGTCGAATACTTGTATTTTGCGACTTATCCTTTTGAGTGAGAGCAATATCTCGATGAAAAACAGTAGCTTGCACATTTTTGACTAATGTATATAACGCCATATTGCGTTCCGATGTAGAGATGAAACCTGAATATTTATTTCCTTTATTTCGAACATTATGTATAAAACGTTTATACAATGCAATTACTCGCAAGAGCTTGGAAAATGAATTATATCTATTGAAGATATCCCACTCGTCGGATTGATGTGAAATATGAAGTGAAGTTTCCACATGACTGACTACCTGTTGTGATTCCACACTTAAGGAACGTGGTTCAGATTGAGGCCATTCCGATTTTGGCTTCTTCAACCACTCTGGACCCCACCAGAGAGAATGATTGACAAGTTCCTTAGGTAGTAAACCCCGAGAAGAAGCATCTGCAGGATTACGGTTTGAAGGTACATATTTCCATATGTTTGTATTACACAATGAGTGAATTTGCGATACCCGATTTCCCTCAAACATCTTCAGCTGATGAACTGGAGTCTTAAGCCATGCCAGTACCACTCGAGAGTCACACCATGCTGTAAGGTCAAATTGTATGAATTTTTCTAAAATATTTTGAATGTGATTCAATACCCGTGCTAATAGAAGAGCTCCACATAATTCCAAGCGAGGAATAGTAAGTTTTCGTTTGATTGGAGCAACCTTTGACTTTCCCATGAGCAGCCGTATTGTAACATTTCCATTGGCATCTTCCGATCTGAGGTAAACTGCAATGCCATATCCAAGTTGTGATGCGTCAGAGAATCCATGAAGTTCACAATGTACAACCTTATCCGAAGGTAACATTCTACGATCAATTCTAATTTTTCTAAGTTCCGAAAATTGACATACGTAGTTTTGCCATTTGCGTATGAGATCCTGTGGTAATATGTCATCCCATTCCAATTTCAATAACCATATTTCTTGTATAATAACTTTAACAGCAAAAGTAACTGGTGTCAACCATCCGCAAGGATCATAGATCCGAGCTATATGATACAGAATAGCTCGTATAGTGTATGTTGTGTTGAATTCCTGCATTCGATACTCAAAATAATCTCCTTGAGGAATCCATTGAATACCCAACACTCCAAATCCGTATGAATCATCATTGCCAAATGACTGAGGTTCTTCACAACACACCGGTGATATGTTTGCTAGAAATTCCTCACTATTACTACACCACTTCCGTAAGTGAAAGCCCGCGCTTTCTAAAAGCTCCGTAAGTTCCGTTTTGAATTCCAAGGCTTCATTAACCGATGAAGCCCCGCTGACTACATCGTCAACGTAGATATCATCTTGAAGAATCCTACTAGCGTGTGGATGAGTATTGAGACCGATTTTTGCCAATTCTAACAAACACCGAATTGCTAAAAATGGCGATGATGCTACTCCAAATGTGACTGTAGAAAGACGATAAACCTTGAGTTCCTCTTCAGGTGAATTTCTCCAAAAAAGCCCCTGATAATTTCTGTCATCTGGATGAACAATAATTTGTCTGTACATCCGTTGTATATCTGCCGTGAAAACAACATTATGCAATCGAAACTTGAAAATGATATCCGCTATGTTATTCTGTAATTTCGTTCCGCAATAGAGTACATCATCAAGAGATATTCCGCTATCTGACTTCATCGATGCATCGAATACAACCCTCAATCGCGTGGTTGATGAGCTCTCCCTGACTACCCCATGATGAGCCAGAAAATATTTTATATCTGAAATCGGAACTTCTTCCATATGTTTTAGGTTTATAATATACTCTTGAATAACTTCTGTATATTCCGCCTTCATAGACAGGTTGCGCAATAACTTTCCCTCTAATGCATAAAATCTTCTCAAGGCAAAAGATTTCGTCATTCCAAGTTCATTACAATTTTCCCGGAAAGGTAATCTGACAATGAATTTTCCGTCCTCCGTTCTGTTCAATGTATTTACAAAGTTTTCCTCACACTTTTGATCTTCAAAATTTTCCGTATTTTCCAAAGGTAGTTCCTTGATTTTCCAAAACTTTTCCATCATAACATTAATCGTAATACTATGGGAAAAACATTTTGAGTTTTCACTGCTGATATTATCATATAATGCAGTTTTTCCCATAATGACCCATCCAAATATCGTTGAGTATGCATATGGCAGTCCTTGGTCGAAATTGATTCGTTTACCGTCCAATATTTCATTGTATATGTCTGCCCCGAGAATCATATCGATTGTCCGCGATGAATAAAACTCTGTATCCGCTAATGTGATATTAGTAAACTCCTTTAGAATATCTGATGAAACCGTATGAGTAGGTAGATTGCCAGTAACCGAATTAAGTACGTATGCATTTACGTTGAGTAAAAGTCCCTCCGTATACACGGGTTTTACACAACATATGACCTGTCCTCTTGTTTGTTGAGTATTTTGTCCCACTCCTGATACTGTAATATTTGATTTCCGACGTTTCAAATTTAAACGCTGCATACAAGCCTCCGTGATGATCGAATATTGGCTACCGGGATCGAGTAGAGCTCTGATAATATGAAAATTACCCGCAACATCCTGTACGTGAATCATAGCTGTAGCAAGAAATACCGCGTTTGAACATCTATCCGATTTAACATGTGATGCACTGCATGAAACTGTATTGACGGTTTCTTCGTTACGTGAAGAAGAAGATAAATTTGACTCAGTCTGATGCAGCAAAGTGTGATGATTCTTTCCACATGTCCTACATTTATTCTTAGACTGACATTTATTAACAAAATGAGCCCTCAAACAATTCCAACATAGCCTTTTATCGTTTACAAATTGTCTTCTTTGTTTAATATTCATGTTAATAAATCGTTCGCAAGCATGTATGGGATGATCCCCCTCGCAACATACACACACAGCAGATATAGCAGAAAAACACTTATGTTCTCGCAGATTCGCCCCGTCAAATCTTGATGAAGAAGAAGAAACATTCACTGCATCCATAGCCTTGCATTCGTTCTCTAGAAACTCTGGCAACTGATTTAAAGTAGGTATAGATAAATTGTTTGAAACCGCTTTACCTTCAGGTACATCCTTCATTTCATTTTTGATTTTACCGTATTGTTTAAACAAATATTTTACCTCATACAATTTGGATTCATATTCTATGTACTCCTGAAGATGTACATCTTTGTCAAAACCGACCTTTTTCGCTACTTCAATTGAAACGTAACTTTCATAAAAGTTTTCCCACAACACATTCAAGTTATCGCATCGAACGAGAAATGAGTTTTTCGCAGTTTCATTTTGCAAAGACACAGCCTTTCCCGATTCCAAAAGATTGTCTATCGAAATCTTTGCTAATCTATATTTAATTTCCTGAGACATCTTTCACCACACCGAAGTTGAATTGAAATTGAAACAAATGTAAGAAATAGAATGTTGTATGTATATTTGTACTATGTACCCGATATGTACTGTGTACCCAATATATGAATGAAATTGTTGCAATGATAAGTGCCCCTTATGAAAAAATACCCGTATTTAAGTTAGCTTGTATTTATTCCCGAATGTGAGTATACCCAAACAAAAATATGCTACTATAACCCCCCAAAACCCAAATCTATTCGGTTCGAAGGCCAATAAATGGAGTGGATGTTACATCAAGTATGTTAGATGTAGAACATCCGGAATAAGATACACAGGATTTGAGGAATCTGAAGATGGAATGGTACTTACCCCGTCCTGTGTTCGCCAATGTGTGAACTGTATTCCGTATTTGCTGTGATTGGTTTTGGAGAGTCACTTTCACTTATTTTTGCTTTTGTTGAATTAACTCATGAAATGAAATGGATGAAAAACCGAATATGAATGAATAATATTCTATTTGTTTGTTCCGCCGAAAATAGATGAAGTTGATGTGAACCGTGTTGCGACCGTATGTATACTGATGTTATGTAGGTACCATGGGATAGGTAATGAAAAAATGTAACAATAATCGGAATGATATCATGGGACCCAGGGTGTAGGTAGGATTAGATTTTGGCCCTCTGTTTCTTCAGTTACCTAACCATGTACATAATGAAAATTAAATATTGATAATATTTAACAGTATATTTGCCGAATACGGAATATTATGCAAGATCATGACGTGCCGAATAACCGAATACTGTATTCAGAAAAAAACAATGGCGAGAGCGTGCGGTACTCCCGACCGCGCATCTTCGTGTAAGTATATCATAGACATATTACGTATTCTGACAATATAATTCATGCGTCTTCCTGTCATCCAGTGTCACATAAAATGGCATATTCTGACATATTCTGACAATATAATTCATGCGTCTTCCTGTCATCCAGTGTCACATAAAATGGCCACATTTAACTCTATGATCCACAGAATGTTGAATATACCCTTAGATAAGGATGAATTCGACAAAGAACTGAATGTAATTAAAAGTATTGCCCGGAACAATGGATACGATATTCACATAATTGATAAAATTTTATGTAAAAAACAAAAACATATCATGTTTAAAAATTACATTTATGCTCCATATTGCAAGGAAAATAATAATAAACCGTGGAGAAAGTTTTATATTTAGGTAAAATCTCGCATATAGTAAATAAACATGTAAATAAAAATATTAAATGTGCATATTATACCAATAATAACATAAGTAGATTACTTTTTAATCATAAGGATAGGGTAGATAATATAGATAATAGTGGGGTTTATTGTATTAGTTGTAAGGATTGTAATATGAAGTATATAGGCCAAACAAGTAGAGCAATTAAAACTCGCATTCAGGAACATAACAGGGCATTCAGGGGGTTATCCGGATACTCGGAGATTGCAGACCATTGTATACAACATGATCATTCTATTGACATGCAAGGTACTAAGGTCTTGCACTCCGAGTCTAAGATTAGCAAATTAAATGCCTTGGAGATTCTTGAAATCCATAAAAACAAGAACAATTTGGTGAATATCCAAATACCATATGCATCTCCTTTGTTGATATACCCATCTCCTTCCCTCTTATCAAACACCCTCAACTCCGCCCTTTCTCCCCCATCTTCAAACTCCCCCCCACCACTAGTATAAGTTAGTAATAGAAAACAGACTCACTACATATGAACTTAAACTAATTAGTCTTCCTGATGATGCCAAGTAGAAGCCTTGGCGAAAACGTTTGAGGTGAATAAATTTAATTTGGAAATTATACAGTGTTTTTAAATTCATTTTAATGACATATTATGTATTAATGTATCTACTAGACTTGCAGCGCGGTACATTTTTTTCTTAATTATTGTGTTCCAACATTAATAAGAATAATATTATGTTGTATCACTCCATATCAAATTAAATTAATTAATTAGATATTTGAGGATTAATAATTATGCATCTGCAGCTGACAATGAAAAACAACAGTCTACAAGCTATTAGTTCCTTCGTGTTTTACATTTAAACTATTCGGCAGAATACCGAATAATAGACCAAATATTAAGTATCCGGCTGAATAGTAAAAATATTGCCGAATAGGCAGAATACAGAATAGTTGCCGAATATTCGTTGCATCTCTAGTAGGAATCACTTGCTTACTTATACTTACGTCAAGATGTACAGTAAACATACGAAACTTTTCAGGTGCTGATTTGCCAAAAATCTGTATACTTTATTTAACCTTTGTCAGACACGGTTGAGGATGTGTCAACGAGAGAAACTGTCAACCAAAAAACCTGTCTTCAAAAACACTAGCGATAATTACTTGGCGTCCAGATTTCCTTTCAAATTCTTTAAACGTTCCTAATTACCAACAATATCAAATGTGATATGTACAATGTACATAGCATTTTGTGCTGTCACTAAGTTATTTTTTAGCGCAGTGAAGACTCTCCTAATTACTGGATATCATCAGGATGGAAGTGAAGGTTGACAGAAGGCGTGGCTGATGACTGTTGACGATGATATCCTTGTCAACTTTTTGTTTTATTCGAATCATTAGCGAAATATATGTAAAAAAAAACTTGCGAGTCTAGTAAAAGATATTGGAAGAATCTATTTGCCTATCTATAACATATAACATCTATCATAAGAACACCTCCAGTTTGAGGTAGCCGATAAAATCATTAGAATGAACCTCTCTGCGTCATCAAATGAAATAGGTATCCCCTTTATTTTGTAGGAGGCATTTGTTGTTCTATTCATTCCATGGAAGAGCAATTAATTATTTGGCGATGAATTCTCCGACCAACAAGGCAATGGTCTTGTCCAATTTGTTAGCTCATCTGTGACATATTTTCTCTGTCTTACAGGGAATTTGTTGCTGTGATTGAGGTAGCAATCATACTGTGGTATCTATCTTTTTTAAGGATCGAGCGCCACTTCCTTCTATCATTGCATACATCTTTCGCTTCTGTCACTGTCATACAATCCCTCATCCATGTTTTATTTATTTATTTATTTAAACACAATATACGGCAATTGCCTTTACAAGTATACAGATAAACCTTATAACATCACACAGTCATTCAACACATGTACGAAAATATACAAAACAGACAAAACATACTCCAGTTAAAGTCAGAAAATAAAAATGAAAATTTAAATACAAATACAATAAATTCATTAAAAGACAAATTTTAGTCACTAGTCAAGATATTAAAAATAAAAAAAATAAAAAATAGTAATAATAATTTATTTATTTTTTCTCTTGTTCAATGTACCTACCTACTCAACACGTGGCCATCCTGTAGGATTTTTTTTTAAATGATCTTGCCACTTGATTCTCGGCCGTCCACGTCTACGAGCATCATACCTCTCAGCCAAATATATCTTCTTGGTCATTCTGTCCTCATTCATTCATTACACATACTCAAATCATTGTGACTTATTTACATTCGTAATAATATAGTTTGAGGCTATTATTGCAGGTTGAAACATTGTTGCACAATACCATCCAATCATCAACAATATTAATCTTTTTATAATCTATTATTGTTCATTATTAACATTTCTGAGTCATAGTTTTATGACTCAAAATCACTTTATGGTGTCATTCTAACTTAAATTTTTTACCCCATTGAATCGTACCTTTATATCTATTGTTGAGTTGATAATTAATATGTTGTGTATAAAGAATAAATAAATAAATAACTAATTACAACTCCTGTATTATTTGATGACATAATATTTACATGCACCTATATTAGTTAATGTTTTCTTTTCTATTTTCGAGTCATCCGTGTTAATGAGGATATATATCTAGGTATTATTTTTATAATTAAGTATATAATTTAGCCACAGGGTTCTGGGATCTAATGAGCTCTCTACACAATCAAGGTGTGTGTATAAATATTTTAGCTCGTTCATAATTTGTATATTATGTGTTTGTTCATTCAGTATAAATAAGTTCCTAAGTTTATGGCACCGATGGTGGACTATTTCCGAAAGACCTCTGCCAAATATAAAATGAATACGGTGAAAATTACAGTTTTTTTTAATAAAATCATTTCATATAAGTAAAAATTAACTTTCATAAAGTTCTATCTATCTATCTATCTATACCCTCACGCCGTGTCCCAGGAGGGGTAGGCAGAGAGAACGGAACGCCATATAGATCTATCCTTACAAACTTCTTTCGCTTCCTCCACATTCATCCAGTTTCTCATACATAAAGTTGCCACCGACAAAATAGAATCTTTGTTATAAATATCCATACTTGACAAGTTACACAAAAAAAATGTTTTAAAACACGCTTGATTTAGTTTTTTAACTTACGCAAAGTAAAAAATACTTATGCTTATGCTGTGCTATAGAAACCATTCCTATATTGTCTAAAATATTTGTAACAAGGTGTTTCCATTTAAAATAATCCTGAAAGAAGGGGTGTGAGGAAGCGCAGGCATCCGAAAACTACGTGGCTTGATCACATGGATCAAATTCTCGAGGAAGGCCGTGTGTTGAGTAAGAGATATCGACGTGCGTGCATGAGAGGTTGCATGAATGTAGTGGAAGCGAAATAAGTATGTAGGGACATACCTATCTATATGGCGTTCCGTTCTCTCTGCCTACCCCACTTGGGATAGAATAGTAAATAATTACAATTTCTTATGTCGGTATCTACATTGAGGTTTTTTTTGCAAGTTAGAGAGAAGCCGGGTTTACAGCTGGTACACATATATTAAGGCATCAATGACTGTCTTTCTGTTTTGTCATCAGTGTAATGTTTACATCAAAATATTTCCCAACAAAATGATACCAATCAGGTAAAATAATGGAGAGTCAATTAGTATTTTGACACTTAGGATTTTTATACTATGACCATTTACGAAACATAATATAAGTTCGTAGGTGTAATTATTGAGGTTCAATTTCCGGTTTTGATTCCGAACGTTTTGCAAATGAGTTTATTTACAATTGCTAAAATACGCTCTGAATCGCGGAATGTTGCCCGGGTTTAAATGAGTATCTACTCTTAACCAAACCTTAAGTCGATTCATAAGCGTCGAAACTCTGTATCATGCACTCCTAAAGAAAGTTTACATATGTACTTATGTGTACTATGTACAACATACCTATTCAAATACATTGTAGTGGTCTACACACTCTAGACACTCTCCTTATATGTATAAGCGAGGGGTTTTGGGTTCGGTTTTTGGAGTGAACAGAATGTTTCTGCTCGTTTTCGGAGTTTTATTGATTGTAATTATTAATTAAGAGTGGATTAAAATCAAAATTATCCCGTGTAGCACCTGGTGAAGAATTGGTCTCCCACTCTTCTCCGTTAAATTTTCGACTGCCCAGTAAGATGCAGGTATTCGTTAAAAATCACTTTTAAGACATTTAACCATCTTTAATTCAGCTGTGAGCTAGGTACGCCACCCATCCTGAATGTCTTTCCTTCATTAGCACAGAGAGGACAACTTGCATGTTCGCCACATGTGCTGGTTGCCTCAATTCTGGGAAATGCTGTGATGGTGTGAATGAATGAATGAAAAAAGTTATTCTATATAAGTTACAACCCCGTAATGGGATCAATATAAGGGGATTAGATATATTTATATAAAAAGGGAAGTTTTTTATCAACCTGTATTACTTAAAAATCAACATTTTATGCCCCCTATAATCTTCTATGTAACATTTCAACAACTGTATTTTTATATCATTCACACATAATATGTGCAGTGGCGTGCTCTCCATACACGCAAAAAGCAGCGCGTAACCGATATTATTATTACTGACAAAGAGACGATTCTTACAGGGATCATTACAGCGGAAGGCCAATGCGATCCCAGAAGAAAATCATATTTTCCATATAAGGAAATTTACACATTTTTGGGTGATAAACCTCGCTCAACTATAAGTATGTAATATGCAATTATTATGAACTATTAAGGGCTAATTTTCATGTTGTTTGATAATAATTCATTTACCTTTTTTAAGACTTAAGACATCTCTGGTTAATTTTGAATCTTTGCTGGTCTAGTCAATAGAATGCATATTTTGTAAACATATTCTGTAACTGACTGTTATACAAGAAAAATAAATAAACAAAACATACATTTAATATCTAGACCAGCAAAGATTCCAAATTTACCAGAGATATTATTCTCAGACTCACAACTTTCGAAATGAGTGAGAATGAATAAGAAATACATCAAAAGCAAAAATTTACAAATTAACAAGCATTTATGAATATGATTTTATTTATTTATTTATTAACAGAGCTATTAATAATAAGCTTTTTTTATACATTAAAAAAAGAACATATCAAAAGATCCACAATCATAGATATCAATTTACATATGAGCCGTACAAATGCAAACAACGCTATCTCCCTTCAAGGAGAATTTATGTTGGGTAAACGTATTTGAAATATTGGCAATATAAAGCGAAAAAAAGTTTGAAAATAACTAAAGCAAAGAGAAAGTAATATGTTTTCATTTAGAAAGTATAACTTTTTACAAGATATTTAAACAAAATATTAAGAAGTATTTTGCATGTCCAATTGTTCTTAAAGGAGACAGCGCCGCTCGCACCCACACGACTCACATAGACACCTAATTAACAATTAAAAACAAACAACACGCAGACATATATAAAAAATAAAAGCACACAGCAGGAAGACCTTTGTCATATATATAAAAACACTGAACTGCAGAGAAGTTAAAAAAAAAATCAGCCAGTCTGTCGAGATAAAACAATTGCTCTTTTCATAAAATAAATTTATACTAAATGATGATCACAAAATGAAGACATTGCTTTTCCAACACAGTTTTTCGTGCCTTTGAGATAGAAGCTCCATTAATCGGTGCCGAATAATAATCATCCGACATACATAATACATTCCTCTTACATTTGTGAGATTTGTGAACGTGCCATGGGTAAAGTGCACTTAGGCCGGCCTAAGACGATTCGTAAGCGTCGGTACACCTTTCCTATTCCCATTAAGAAAAGTTTGCACAGTTTGTTGGTTGTGTGGATCGGGTATCTGTTGAGTAATATCTTAATATCTTCACTCACGCAGGTGTAAAAATCCAGTAAAATACAAAAATACTTTTAACGAAATACATAATTATACTGTATTACGAAAGTACGACCACTATAAAAATACTAATCCCGCCACTGCCGTAATACGCACTTGTTTATGCACATCAGGTTGCAAAAAAACGTGAATAAAAAGGCGACAAAAAGTCCCCTATGCAGTTTTTTCTTCCTGTAAAAAGATTAACGTTTTGTATAGGGGTCGATTTTTTTCGCGGTAAAAGTTATAAAAACAACATAAAATATACCCAATAATATTATATTTAGCTCCTTAGTTATGTGCGTGATTCTAGGAATATATTTTTTGTCGTCTGTTTTTTGGGTGCGTTAATATTATTAATGTGTACATACAAATAAATATTTATGGGAAACAGAGTTCAAAGGTTTTGCGAGCAATATTTAAGACACCCATAGATTGTAATGGTAATTTATAAGACTTTTATGTCAAATTTTCACGGTTTCGTCTCGTTTGCCGACTTGTACTAGATTTGTTTTTTTATTATTTTACTTTAATACATAACATAATATTATGCTCTTATGCCATGTCCTAGGTGGGGTAGGCAGAGAGAATGGAACGCCATATAGGTATGTCTTTACATCAGAGATATGTTATAGATTCCTATTACAAATCACTGCTTATACTTTTTTCGCTTCTTCCACAGTCATACAATTTCTCATGCACGCACGTCGATTTATTTTACTCAAAACACGGCCGTCCTTGAGGATTTGATCTACATGGTCAAGCCATTTAGTTCTTGGACGCCCGCGCTTCCTCACACCCCTCTTTTCAGACAAGTATATCCTCTTTGTCATTCTTTCCTCTCCCATTCGTTCCACATGACCAAACCATCTTAATTTATTTACACACATTCTATCCACAGCACTTCTCTTGCATCCGCTTATTCTTCTAATATCCTCGTTCCTCCCACGATCATCACTTTTTTCTTAGGTCAGTATAAAAAATATACGATGCTTATTACGCTGTCTACAGTAAGTATATATAATGAGTTACATACATTGAAGGAGACCCACCGACCACCCGGATAGCGCAGAAGTCTGGGGACTTCCATTTATCCGAATTCTACACTGCACAAAGTTTGTCCACACCGGAGGCGCCATGGTGGGCAGCCTGAGGGGCTGGCCGGCCAAAAACAACCCCGTGTGTGGAATCTTTTGACTACACTCCTTCGATGTCCCTCTAGCCGAGAGCAGCAAATACATTCATAATTTATTTAAAACTAACAATATATTTATAAAGGCATTTCCTTAACCTAGATAACAAATCAATACTTAAAACAAAATAATAGAAATAAAAATTAAAAGAAATAAAAAATGAGCAGAGAGTTACAATCCATTGGATTGGTCTGCAACGAGTTTGGTTTTTCTTTTCCATTCGTCTCTATTCTCAGCCAGTCTTTTCAGCTCTACGTATGAGCCACAGTTCATATCACTCTTCAGTTGGTCCATATATGCGTCTCTTGGTCGGCCTCTGCCATTTGTCCCCTCGGTCTTACCCTCCGCGATGGCTATGAGTAGTCCTGGGTGCCATGTTTTTATTTATTCACTGGCCGAATACGAGTTTTATGTTATTAGCATATAACATCTACAAAAATTAATCATTAATGAGACAAACCTGATTGATTACATTATCGTCATCATTTTTGAAAGCGCATTTTTGTCAACACAATCATAGTCAATATATTAACACATAATATTTATATTTGATAATGCATTTAATTGTTTTTTACCCCTAGGGCACATAATTTGGATGGTTTGCAAATAAAACAAAATACATTAGATGATGTCATGTAAATAATAATTATTGTCATTAAAATTTTTACTAAGTGACAAAACTTGTTCTGACTCATTACAAGTTTAGCATTTTGATGGTGCATAGAGGACGTTATTTATATTTTCAAGTTCATTTGAGTACATTTTTTATGATGGTGTACAAGGTATGCCACCCATGCTGATTGTCTTAATTTTTTATTGACATGTTGCAGATCCATTGGTCGGAACACGTCGAAAACGAACTAGAGAAAAGGCAACTCCTTAAAAGAATTAGCCAACAATGAGCTAACTGGATTGGCCACAACATCAGGTAACCAGGACTGCTTATCACAATCGCGAAGGGCAGGACCGAAGGCATAAATGGTAGAGGCCGACTAAGAGCCGCTTATATGGACCAACTAAAGAAGGACATGTGTGGCACACGCGTAGAACTTAAGAGACTAGCTGAAAATAGGGAGGAATGGAGAAGAAAATCCAAACTCGTTGCAGACTAATCCAATGGATTGTAACTCATTATATATACCATAAAGTTGTATATTTATAATAGTATACAATTAATCTAATCTACTTGCGGGATATGCCGTGATGGTCTTGACATCTTTTGGCAATAATAGTCGTTTTGTGTTTTTATTACTTAATAAAAGGAAGACAAAGAGGATAGATATTATTTGTCTGAAAGAAAGGGTGTGAGGAAACGCGGGTGTCTGAAAACTACGTTGCTTGATCACGTAGATCAAATTCTCAAGACGACCGTGTGTATTATTATTATTATATTGGATGATTTATTCGGCGCCGTTTAATGGAGCATCCATCTCAAGGGCGCTAAAAACTATGTTGGAAGAGCGAAGTCTTCAGTTTTCTCCTGAACGTTGTAATCGGCTGGTTTTTACGGAGGTCCTCGGGGAGTCGGTTCCAAATGACGGGTCCTGCGACGCCAAAAGCCCTATCACAGAAACAGGACTTGTTTGCTCTGTTGTTTTCGTCCAGCATGTTGGTGGATGTTTTAGCTGAGCGTTGTAAGAGAAATCGTAATGCGTGCATGAGAAATTGCGCGAATGTAGAAGCAGCGAAAGAAATATGTAGGGACAGATCTAACCTATTTGGGATGCGACGTCAGGGAATAGAATAGAATAGAATACTTATGTACTTCACTTGAAGAACATGTTGGTTTTTATTGAAGGAATTTTATTTTATTTTATTTTACATAAACTCACGGCATAAGCCTATTACATGTTAAAATACACATATACAAATACCTACAAATTAAACAGTGACAAATATCATTAAATACTAGAACATTAAAATTAAGAAACCAAATGATCAACAGTAAACAGAGAACCAATTTTGTGTGACACAATGCAATGCGAATCAGAAACAATAAAAACACATAAATACACACATATATACCTATACACTTGTTGACATTTTATAGGATAAAATTGAAAATCGAAGAATCAAATATGGGGTAAAATAATAAAAATAATTGAAGAATTAAAAATAAAAAATGAATTAAGAATTAAAAATAAATAAAGAATTCAGAATTAAAAAATGAATTGAGGAATTAAATATGGGGTAAAATAATAAAAATAATGTAATACAAAAATAATAATTAATTTCTATTATAATATATAATTGAGAAGAATGGAAACCAAATATAAGAATAATGATAATAACAATAATAGTTGTATAAAGAACTGAAAATAAAGGAATTACATAATATAAATAACAATAGTAATAAAAAATTATTATAAAAATTTTGAATGTTCCTTTTATAATTTTGTCATTTGTGCAATAGTTATTTATAAGAGTGAGGGAGACCATTGGCATCCTAATTTTAGGGCGTGAAATTATTATTCATACCTATTAATAATAATTTTGGAACATGTTTTTGAGAAAATTAGTACTACGTTACTATTCTATAAAGTAAATGCCTTATTTATACTTACCCTCAACTCTTTCCTTTTTCCTCACCCCCTAATCTTTCTTTTATAACTTGGTTTGTATAATTAGGTTTATCATATAAAAATTATAAATCTAAGCATAAAACGTTAACGAAATATGACAGTATGTTTTGTAATTGTAATATTGTAACAATGAGTAGGTATTAGTGATGTAAAGAATGTGTGATTTTGGATATTCGCGAATGCGAATATTTGATGCGAATAGCGAACATTGACTTGCATAAATTTCTACAATTGTTCAAATATTAAAATTTCTACCCGTCGGCGTCGCCTAATTTTCAAAATGGTATAGGAATTTAAAATATTTCAAAACTCCTCGGTTTTCTTAAAGAATATTTTCTTGCAATACCTACCTTTTTCTACAATGTACCGGGTAAGTATCCGGTACTTTTACTGAATATCCGATACTTTATTTCCAAAATAATATTCGCTAAACATTCGCATGTTTTTTTGCGAATGCGAATACTTTGAAATCTGCGAATATTCGCGAATGCGAATGCGAATATTCGTTACATCACTAGTAGGTATAGGTATAAGATGATTTGTTACAATATGTCCTTTTTGATGTTATCTATAATATTTATTAGAACACAATACACCTAATATAAATTGTTATAACTTATTTACTTTATTAGCCGATATCCAACTTACATTATACGTACTGTAGTCATAGAAAGGTACTATCTAGAATGTCTCACGTAGGGATGCTAAATGCGCAACGAAAGTTGACTTGAAACATCTTGTTTCCGAGTCGAGACAAAGGAAAGTATACAGGGAACAGTGTCATCATTGTGATTCAGAGACAATGCAGCAAATCCATAATTTATTGAGGCAGTAAAAACATTGTTGCAGTTCTTTTATAAGACTGTATGTAATGTGATATCAGTAGATTGTATGCAACATTGATTTTTGTAATATTTACTGTGTTGACTGTTTGTTCCTTGAAAGAGTTAATAAATAAATAAATATAATACAATAAATAAATAAATATAATACATATACGTGTTGACATTTATAAAAAAAAATAGAAATAACATTGATACAGCAATGGGTAAAATAGCGTCATAACGTCGAAAGATCAAACGGAAACCAGTGAATAATAGGTTTTAATTATAGTTATTACAAATAAAATAATTGTTTAACATACAAATCAATAATACTTCATATTAACAATATCAAATTATAAATTATGAGTAATTAGCGACTCAAATACCACTGAATTTGGTATACCGCAGGGAACTGTTCTTGGACCTGCTCTATTCATTGTATATTTAAACGACATCTTCACCCTGCCAGTAAAAAGTACTATAATATCATATGCAGATGATACAGTCCTGTTCACGAAAGGAAGAACATGGGACGAAGTTAATGACCGAGCTAACCACGACATTAATAAACTCAAAAAGTGGTTTGATCATAATCTTCTGTCACTAAATGCAGACAAAACAGCATGCATCGCATTTACAATAAATCAGGCAATCACTCCAGGGGACATCAGCATGATCATACATTCGGATCCATGTGGAATTGACAATTGCAACGACAGTTGTAATAAAGTTAAACTTGTTAAATCAATTAAGTATCTAGGGATCACTATAGATCAAAATGTTAAATGGAAGGAACATATTGCATTAACAACTAAAAGATTGAGAAAATTGATTTATGTCTTCTTGGATTTAAGAAACTTTCTGAATCTTGCGCAATTAAAAACAGTCTATTATGCGCTATTTCAATCAATCATTCAGTATGGTATACTAGGATGGGGAGGTGCTTACCCAACAAATCTTTATCCTCCCGAAGTAACACAGAGACTTATTCTCAAAATATTTATGAAGAAGCCTAGAGATTATTCAACGAGTAGACTCTTCTCGGAAATAAAAGTGCTGACACTAAAACAAATCTTTAGAAAATACGCGTTGCTACAAGTGGTGAAAGAACGAGAGTCGCAGACTACCTCCAGTACTGAAACATCCAGGATTCTAAGGGCGATCAACTGTATACCAATTCCACTGTGCAACAAAGATATAGCCCAAAGACATTACACATACCTGGGTGTGAAATACTTCAATGATCTGCCCAGTGAAATGCGCGCTATCAAAGACTACGAGAAACTCAGGAAAGAGGTGGTGAAGCGCATCCTGTCACCGATGATGAGGTCCGAGTGAATGAGTTGGTATGTCGGTGTTCAATGCATGTGTGTGCTTGTGCGCGCGTTATGCGCGTGTTGTAAGTGTATGTGTGTGTGTGTGTGTGTGTGAGGGTGTGTGTGTGAGGGTGTGTGTGTGAGGGTGTGTGTGTGTGTGTGAGGGTGTGCGCGCGCGTGTGTGTGTGAGGGTGAGGGTGTGTGTGTGTTTGTAAGGGTGCGTGAGTGTGTGTGTGCGTGTGTGTGAGAGAGAGACAGTGAATAAATGTATGTTTATATCTTCATCATGTTAACCCTCCTTTACACGAGACTTGTCTCTATAAGGAGGATGTTTAGATTTAAGTTTTATCAAATAGTCTATGTATTGTAATGTCTGTATAATTATTGTTAAATAAAATAAATAAAAAAAAAATAAAAAAAAAAAATGGTGAAAAAATATTAATATAAAAATTAAAAACATTATAAATACGATGAATGAAATAACAATTTTAAATTATTTATAAAATTAAAATGAATTGAAAACTATTTATAATAAAATCAAAACTAAAATCAAGAACTTTAATTATTAATAAAACAGTTGTGAAATTATTATTTCTCATCGCTAAAATATAGATGCTAATTTATTGTCTTAATCGAGAGGTTTTGAGAATAACTGCCTTTTAAAGGACAATAGAAAATGTACAGAAAAAAGTAGGTAGCCTATACTTTACCAGTAACTCTACGGTATAACAGTAAGTATCACATGCCCAATTTATTATATCATTAATTATTATTCGATGGTTTTATGAGTGATATCCATCTCTAGTTAAGGAGAGTGAGTATGTATTATACTATCAAAGACCTTTAAAGTAATGACCAGAAATTCAAAGGAAAAATTGGTAATGCGGCCAATCAAATTGTGCCACGGTCAAAAATTATTTTTTTTGAAAGATGTATCTGAGTTTTTGTTATAAACCCAAATACAACCTTTACCTTTCGCAGTAAGCTAAAAGCTTGTGTCGTGAAAGGAGAGTTTGCCGGCACTTGGGATCGAACCGCGAACTTCACGTTCACTGGCAACTTTATCAAAGCAACTATTTAGTTATCTTAGTTGCTTTGATAGATTTAAAATGAAATACAAGATATTGAATGCGGCCGCGCGCACGAGCAACTACATAATTAGTTGTGCGCAACTTAATACTCACCCGTGTGTAAACTATTTAGTTGCCGGTGATAAAAGTTGCCAGTGGCCGTCAGGTCTAAGACAGATTGATATGAAATTATATTGTTCGCAAAATTACATAGATTGGTCGCATTACCAATTTTTCCTTTAAATGTCCAGTCTATATTACAGATCATTGGTACAAGTCTACTATTAACTCTATAAAGACTTTTGTATGCCATGTCTAAGGTATTGTAGAGTAACTGGATAAAATATTTGTATATATCTCATCAGTTCAATAACTTATATAAATAATAATATGTATGTAGATATGTATGTATTCATAGAACCTACCGAATATAAGGAAATACAGTATAAAATATGTAATAAATAAACAATATTAATATTTGGGAAATCTATAATAAGTCAATACACAATGTCTCCAATATATCTACACAGCAGAGCTTGTACAACTGGGAGGCGAGAATTATTATTAAAGTTTCATGCAGTCATCTTTATTCAAATAAAAATAAATATTCTATTCTTCCTCAATCAATTATACAGTAGGTAACAACAGAAAATATACAATATATATGAAGATTCGCAAATAGTTAAGCCATAGTGTGAATGTACTAAATATACCTTAGTGTTTTATTTTTCTTCCTCCAAGTACGGTTGGTCGACAAAATATTTACTTATACAGTAGAAACTTTTGAGATCTTGATTTATGGCTTATAGCACGTGGAAAGGAACATTCTTTCAATTCCACAAATAAAAAAATATAAAATTTGAATAATTTCTATTAGAAATTTGAATGTGTGGAACAAAATTCGCTGTGATTTGCGGACTCTGGAGAGGGTGGAGGTGTTCTAGGCGAGGTTAAAAACCCTATTGTTCAGGAGGTGTTATGATTCTTGAATGGGCCCTTGTGGTGGGTTCTTCACAAAACGGCGCATCTTAAAAAAGTTGTCTAGGTATTATAATTATTAGTTTAAATACGATTTAGGTTCCTCAATAAAAATGTAGCGACTCACAGTTTGAGCATATATGGTACTGCTGCGGAGGGGTATTTATTTGTAAGAATATCTGGAAGTGGATCTGGGAAAGCTGCCAAAATATATCGATGGAATATATTTCATATTTTTACATGGATTGTACATACCTAGATACTAACTACATATCAATATTATTATTATTCTATTTAAATACATTTCTTTCGATTTATATTGTCAACCCTATTACTCCTACAGACCCTCGCAGAAACATTGGGAAGAACTACAACTTCTTAAGGGGCCCATTGTACTTTTTTTTATTTCGTCAGATTTTTTTCTGTAGGTAATTGATTGTAGTCGATCGAAAAGTGCGTGCTTGTCTAGGGGGGCTGGTCTTGATGTGCACTCTTTTCAAATTTGTGAATAGTTGAAGAATGAACGGATGCAAGAAGAGTGTTGTGGACAGAATGCACGTGAATAAACTACGGTGGTTTGGACATGTTGAACGAATGAACGCGGTAAGAATGACAATAAGGATATACTTGTCTGAAAGAAAGGGTGTGAGGAAGCGCTGGCGTCCGAGAACCACGTGGCTTGATCACGTGGATTAAATTCTCAAGGACGGCCGTGTGTTGAGTAAGAGGAACCGATGTGTGTATATGAGAAATTGTATGAATGTAGAGGAAGCGAAGGAAGTGTGTAAAGATAGATCTGTTTGGCGTTCCGTTCTCTCTGCCTACCCCACTTGGGACACGGCGTATGGGTATAGTATAGAAGTAATGGGTATGCCTTCAGTGAGTGGATTAATGTTACCTACTACGATTTTATGTAAATTTTATATTTCTATAAAGTCTGTTGAACAAAACGTATTTTTTCCTTAAGGGGAGGAAAACGACCAGGTCATATATTTTTGTAATTTTATCTCCGCATAGCAACACTTATCTTTGTTTTGTAACAATAATAAATAACATGTATTATAATTTGTCTACCTACAGCATTCTCATTATAAACAAGTTTATTGATTTCATTGTGGGAAAAATTATAATCAAAAAATAATATCGAACGAGGAATTTTCCATTATTTAATTAATATAGATAAAAGAACAAATACCGGCTTTGCCCGAATAAGAAAATTTATAAACTTTATACGTTGTAATAAACTAGCCCGTAATTTAATAATATTGATCTATTTGGCGTTCCGTTCTCTCTGCCTAACCTACTTGGGACACGGCGTGAGGGTATAGTAGCAGTAGTATTCTGTGGATCAAATTCTCAAGGACGGCCGTTTTTTTAGTAAGAGGAACCGACGTGCGTGCATGAGAAATTGTATGAGTGTGAAGGAAGCAAAGGAAGTGTGTAAAGATAGATCTTTTTGGCGTTCCGTTCTCTCTGCTTACCCCACTTGGGGCACGGTGTGAGGGTATAGTAGTTGTAGTATTCTGTGGACCACCCGACAAAGAATTGGTCTCCCACTCTTTTCCGTAGGTTTTCGACTGTCCTGTAAAAAGAAACTGTTCGAAAAAATCACGGCATTTCTTTCAAGTGTCGTTATAGTCATCAGACCAGCTCCATGTTATAAACAAAATAAGTCATCTCCGTGCCAATAAAAAAATAAGACATACCTACAAGATAGGTGGCAAACCTCAGCTCTGATTTTAAAATTTAAAGTGTGTGCATTTGGTTTAAAATGAAAGAAGGGGTGTGAGGAAGCGTAGGTGTCCGGGAACCACGTGGCTTGATCAGCAGGGTTACTCTTGACAAAACTAAACACGATCTTAATCTAGTCTTGATCTTGATCATACGACGCACGAAGGGACTATGGTCAAAAACATCGCGCTACCGCTAACGAGTGATCGGTTTGCGTATATTTTAGGCCAATAGTCACTTCGTGCGTCGTATGATCAAGATCAAGACTAGATTAAGATCGTGTTTAGTTTTGTCAAGAGTAGCCCTGTTCGTAGATCAAATTCAATTCAAAAGTTAGAGGAATCGATGTGCGCATGTGAGAAATTGTATGAATGTAGAAGAAGCGAAAGAAGGATGTAAGTATTGACCAAAATGGGAACTAAATGGGTAGAAATGCATATAAATGTACAATTAATTGTTTTGTTTAATTTGTTATTGAAACTGTATTAATGTTCTCTGTGGTTTGTATGAGATTTATGAAAGATTGTATGCAACTGATGATGTGAGATGGATAAGTTGATGAATTATTGTTATTATTATCTCATATCTCATTTATTAAACAAACAATATTATTATTATTATTTGGATGATTTGTAAAGCGCCGTTTTGTGAAAAAAAATCTACCTCTTTGCTAACTAAGGTTGTGCCTGGATTATTCCGTGAGATTTCTTGAATAGATAAGTCTTCAGTTGGTTCTTGAAACGAGATAAGTCCTGCGTTTCTCTGATCATTTGTGGAAGCCTGTTCCAGACTACAGGTGCATATATTGCAAAAGCACGCTCCACGTACACTGGTTTCGATACAGTATTGTATTGTTTTTATTATGTTTTTAGTAATTGTTAATGCTTTTTATTGGAAATTGGTGATTTTATCATTGTGTAATGTATGTTCTTGATGTAAATCGCGATAGCCGTTTATGTATTAAATAAATAAATAAATAAATATAGCGTTCTGTTCTCTCTGCCTTCTCCACTTGGGACACGGCGTGAGGGTATAGTATAGTTAAAAAATGAATTTATTTTTTCGAACGCCTGCCTTTTACAAGACATTCGAAAACTAATAGAAAAGGGTGGGAGACCAATCAATATTAGATGCCGCTGGTCTGCTGGTTACCCCACTTGTGAGATATGCCGTAATGGTATAGTAGTAGCTAGTAGTAGTAGTAGTAAAAGATGAGAAAGATTTTATTTCATTTAGAACCTGGAACAAATAGGTATATACTATATTGTGTTCAAGACTTCAAGAGAACACACAGACAAACCATAGTTTTTTTTAAATATCATAATAACCGAACTAAAAATTTATTTTATCTATGTAAATAGACTTATATTTGTATGGGAATAATAAAAATACAAGTATTGTAACAAGGATAAGATGAAACGGCAAACAACATATTGTTTTATTTTACTTTCATTTCTATGATGAAATAAAATAGTTTGTAAGCAATGTACAAGGAAAGTAATAATTGAATTAACACATTACCAATACACGATGTTTACACAAGATAATTATCCAAATGTAGATATTATTTCGTTAGTCGGTAAATAAATATTTTTTCATCGTAATCATTTATTTTTATTATTATTATTTTAGGACATGATATGTTTTTGAAATTAGTCATTCGTCAAACGATAAGGATTGTGGAGGTGCCAGAGATGTGACGTATTTGAAATAAAAGTATTTAAAATACAAATACAAAATACAAAATACGTATTTGTATTTTGTATTTCAAATACCTTTTTGTAAAAAGTATTTTGTATTTTATTTGAAATACTTTTTTTGAGTATTTTGTATTTTACACAAAATACTTTTACAAAATACCTTTTTATTGTTTGAAACAAAATTCTGCCATTAATTGATATGCGCGTACGCAAGCTTTTTTTGCCAATTTGTTGAATTACAAATACAACGTTTCCATTAGAGTACTCCATGTTTGAGATATACACACATAATAATGATGATTGAACAAATTATACATGACACCGTTTAATGATCCATGGCCATTTCAAGGGCGCTGTGATTTCTCCTGAATGGTAGCATTTTCAATTTTGTCTGAAGGCAATCTATTCCAGGCAGATGACGCTGCGACTTTGTTTCTTCTTTCTGCAAATTTAGAGGTATTTGCCCTTTTGAGTTCAACGAGTTTAAGAAGCTGAGCACAGCCTTCGCCACACATTTTCGTCAGCGGAACAGCTCAGTGGGTGGTGTGCTGCCTTGTGGACAGTGAGACACAGTTTAAACACCAGTATCTCTAGGACTCTCAGTTAGTGTAGACTTCTTAGTAGTGAAGTTATGTGGCAGCTCTTATTCTCTCTGTAAATGATCCGGAGGCAACATTAACCCTTAGCTGGAATCGGGGGTCAAAAATGACCCCAACGACACAATTCTAAGTAATAACTTTGAAGACTTAGGCCCTGCAATCTTGGGCGCTTACGTAATCTCATAACGTCATGGGGTGCAGCTGGTGACGAACTTGCGTCGCTCTAATATTTCTAGAAGTGGAGGTATGTGTCACATGTGGGATCAAAAATGATCCCCGAGTCCGGGAATGGTTGTATTTTTGTTACGTTTTTTGGAAGGCGTGAAAGCAAGAAAAGCGTCTAAAGAGAACTAAATATATAAAAAAAAATGGCATAGAATTAGTCATGCCTTTTGTACAAAACAACATAATTTTTTTTTTGTTAGACCTAAAAACAAGAATGGTATTTTTTTTTAAGAACATCAAGTAGAAGAAGACGTAGCTACTAATGCCACTCAAACAAACAACCGTAAGAGAGTAAGGTGTTATTTATGTCATCGTAAAAAGGACCTGTAAGGTTTCCTAAAGTGTAGCAAGTGCTTACTTTTTATATATAAAAAACATAGTGCCAAAAATATCACATGTACCTACCAAATGTTAGACCTATAAGAGGAGTTTTGTTTTAGGTTGTTTTTTTTGTTTGAGTTGATCTCAAGAGAAGTTCCTGTTTTTTTGTTAAATGTTCATATAAGAAAGCGATAAAAGTAAATGTTTTTATGTTATTTTTATATATTTAATGAATAAAAGCTCCTGTAGTTGATACTGTCAAAATAATTAGACAGAAGTTGATTTTGCTAAAAACTATATAGTTTATGGTAAAATGTGTAATAAAAATTGTTAATAGTTTAGTTAATAAGTTGTTTAATAATAAATTAAACGAAAAATTAAAAATATGTTGATGGTGTGAATATGATACCTAACAACTCTGTTGGGGTCATTTTTGACCCCCGATTCCAGTTACATTGCCTAAAATAGCGATTCCTGCTAAGGGTTAAAAACCATCTGAAGACGATAAGGAAGAGTCTGGAGCAGTCCTGTATATAATATGATGTTACAGTAGTCCATACGATTTCAGATTTGGATTATCCATTCTGATTTATTTTGCAGCCCAAGTCAGGAATTCTCTTACCTGCTTGATGATACTCAATCCATTTATGACAATTTTCGGCTTATCTCTTCTAACAACCGTACATTTTGTCACGACTTAATTAATTTTTTTTTCTATTTTGATAGTTCTTCCTAAGGCTCATCCTCATTGTCTGCAAGCAATGCTATATCGAATCATGTCAACCCTTTCTCCATTTATGTATACTCTTGTCCAGTTTTTCATTCATCATTGGCATTCATCAATTGTCTGCAAGCAATGTTATATCGAATCATGTCAACCCTTTCTCCATTTATGTATACTTTTGTCCAGTTTTAAATTTCTTTTTCATTCATCAATGGTTTAAATATTAAATACTTTTGTCTTACACCTTGTTCGACTATTTGTAAAAAGTATTTTAAAAAGGTATTTTAAAAAAGTATTTTGAAAATACGTATTTTGTATTTTGTATTTAAATACCATTTTGAAAAAGTATTTAGTATTTTGTATTTGAAATACAAAAATTCAAAAGTATTTGTATTTTGTATTTAAATACTTTTTTGAAAGTATTTTGCACATCTCTGGGAGGTGCGCACATATTTATCATCAACTGTCCAGTTCTATAACTCGGTAAGTCAAAATTTTTGATTTAATTGATAATGCACACAATCAACGCCATTCTTTCAATTCCACAAACAAATTACTATAAAAATACATGGTTCCATTTATATATTAAATATTTAGTTATGGAAAAATATTATGAACCTACTTATTTCCAATTCAACAAATAAATATTTCGCATTGTTTATCTATTGAACGAAACAAAGACAACGTATGTTTTTCATTATCCGATTATGTATTGTATAGTATATTTTTATACTATACAATACCCTCACGCCGTGTCCCAAGCGGGGTAGGCAGAGAGAACGGAATGCCAAACAGATCTATCTTTTCACACTTCCATCGCTTCCTCCACATTCATACAGTTTCTCATACACGCACGACGGTTCCTCATACACAACACGCGGCCGTCATGAGAACTTTTTCTTGAGAACGAACTTGAGAACGTTCACTTTCTGTATTATTTTTTTAACCATAATATATCTATCTATCTATACCCTCATGCCGTGTCCCAGGAGGGGTAGGCAGAGAGAACGGAACGCCATACAGATCCATCCCTACAAACTTCCTTCGCCTCCTCCACACTCATCCAGCCTCTCACACACGCTCGCCGATTTCTCTTACTCAACACGCGGCCGTCCTTAAGGATCCGATCCACGTGCTCAAGCCACGTGGTTCTTGGCCGTCCGCGCTTCCTCACACCTCCTCTTTCAGACAAATACATCCTCTTCGTCATTCTTTCATCTTGCATTCGCTCAACATGTCCAAACCATCGTAACTTATTTACACGCATTCTATCCACAACACTCTTCTCGCATCCGCTCATTCTTCTAATATCCTCATTCTTTACTCTATCCCGCAGTTTTACCAACCATTCTTCTTAGTAACCATAATATAAATATAGCAAAATTATAAAAATGGTGATTTCTCGAATATAAGATATTTCTACTTGTTGAGTTATAGAACTGTAAAGTCTATAACTGTAAAATTATATTTGAAATATTTTAAATAGCCAAAAGTAAACAGTTTTTTGACAATGTGTCTTTAAGGGAAGGAGTCTTTAATGTTCTTGCGTCCACAAGGTTTATGACGACCAAAATTAGGTTGAAAATCCACTTCCACAATACACCATTCATTATAAGATAAAATTGAAAAAAAAAACACAATATGTAGTACCTATTTATATAAATACTGCTTGTCTCTGTATCTTGTTTCACTTTTTACTAACCGCCTGATGATGGAGTCGAGAGTCTCCGAATACTAAGTAGTACACGAAGTTAATAAAAGTCATTTGGAAGTTAACTACATATTGTGTTTTTTTTTTTTAATTTTATCTTGAAATGGACTTCCAACAAGTACCTTCGGTCAACAACATTAATGTTTTACCATTCATTATAATATTATTTTGTATAATGACATGGACGTCAGAGCAAATATTGTAATGTCACGTGAAGAGGTGACTGGATTAGTGCAGAGTCACTCTGATTGGAAGTGTGAAAGAAAATTAAAAATGCATCTATACGTAGGTAGAATCTGCTGTACATTGCAGATACCTATTCGGCTAGTTGTCTGTGTGTAGTATAGATATGTATTGTTTTTTTTTATAATGACAGATGAATATTGTTTGTTTGACAATGTGTGGAACTGTCAACTACTGTAGGCGGAGTTATATCCTATATACAGCATCACCCAGAAAGTACAAACAACAAAATATTATGTTTTGTTGAAGAAGTCACAACAATCTGCAAAATACGTTTTTTTTAAATAAGCATTTCACTAGAGATACTGACATACATCCAGGTTTGCAAAATATTTATGTTGGAAAAAATACACTTTTTCCTTGAGCAATTTACACTTAATTTAAATTGTACTTAGTTAATATTGTCAACGGAAGGTACTTGGTGGACTTGGTGCATTATAAATTAGTAGGGCCAATTCTGAATCTTAATGAACTAACTAAACTTAATAATAATAGTTGATTATTAGTTATTATAGTACAAATACGTAAACAGCATTAGTTATGAACTATAAACAACTAAAAACTCGATAACCATCAAGGTCAAACGGTAAAATCTATGTGACAAACTAATATTAGTTGGTGATGCCGCAATATAAATGTTTTTCACGTTCCGATTTACATTTCTAGCAAAAATTTAATAGTTGTCGCGCGTGAAAATTGTGAAATGTCAGATTTGCCGCTATATTTTGACGTTCGCATTTGCGTCGATGGTGGTATAATTTTACAATTTATGGATGCTAAGAAATGCGAGGACCCTAAAAATATTAATTTTTTACTTTTAATTGAAAAACATCTTTAAACTTCCAACATATAGCAATATTCTGCGGCAAAATGACAGCAACTAATAATAGTCGCACATTAAAAGTCGCCAATAAAATTCTGCCAAATCCAACTTATTTTAGTCGTCAGCTCTCAACTAAAATTTCATTCTGAATACGAAATCCATAGAGCGACGAAATTTATAGTTGTACTAAGGTGTCAAAATGAACTAACTAAGTAAATTAGTTTTAGTACTGAAAACTGTGAATACGAATTAGAACTAACTATAATGATCAACTATCTCCTCACACGTAGTTAGTGCAACTAAACTATTTTATGATTCAAAATTGGCCATATCATCACTAAAATACTTATAATTAGCACTTCCACAGTAACTTACTGAATCGCGAACGGGTTTTCAATAGCTTCCGAGAGAAAAGATTTTATTTTTATTCATTGTACCTACATGCATAAAATATTATTATAAAAATTGTGTTAGAATCCGAAAGAATACCCGTTGCTTTTAAAAAATGGAATCCTTTTTTAATTTATTTATACCTATGTATTTTTAGTAATAATGTATGTATTAATTGACTTCTCATGTTGTGTAAACTGTATGTATGTATATAAATAAATAAATAAATTCTCGACTTTAATTCGAATATTGAAATATGTATTAATTGTGTCGGTGCACACGTAGTAGAATTCCATAATAATGCAATTTGAAACAAGTGTTCCTTTCTACTATTGTTTGTTAATTCGCAGAGTGACGTCTTTCGAGTCTTATAAGTCGAAAGACGTCACTCTGCGAATTAACAAACAATTATAGTAGAAAGGAACACTTGTTTCAAATTGCATTATTGAAATATGTATTATGATCAAAATAAAAATAAACGGACAATCACTTGTCCAGTTAACCAAGGTTTTCTTCATTAACGAAGACATCACAGACAATAAAAGTCACAGTGGATATACTATAAAAAAGTGTTTTATTTATAATTAATGCGAATGTCATTTTTTTCTATTAACTAGCCCAGTCAATAGAAAGAAAAAAAAAATCGTTTGTCTTTTCATGATTTTTTACTCATTAGATTATATTTGTGTATTTCATAGACATACTAGACTTGCAGCACGGTACATTTTTTCGGAAATTATGTGTTCCAACATTGATGTTCTTCAAGCATTAGCAAAGTAGTATCTTACAACCAACGTCAGTTTAAAACTGAACTAAACATGAACGATTTTTTCTTTGAATTACCGACCTAATTTGGTGTATTTACTATTTTGGACATGGCCTTTTTAACTTAAAAGGTAATTTTACTTGGTGTTTAAATTTATCATGTTTTGTACGCATATAAAAAATCCCTGCCTCCTTCAATATTTGAAATCTTTAAAGATGTCCGTGTAAGTAATAGTTACAACAAACTTCAAAATTAAATATGAAACTTTTATTTTTGAAAATAGTACAATACTTTCGTAAGGCTGTATACAAGACAAAGTTTGGCGGTAGATGATTGGGGCAACTGGTGTCAGGAGTGGGAGAAAAAATGAAACGAGATAGACACATAGCAATGAACGTATTGTATAGCACTGTCTCTTTCACAATAAGGCGATCACAATATACCAGAACTATGCATACGGTGGAGGGGGTTAAAACGAAGCTGTATACAAAATATTTTTAGGACTAAAAATTGATATAGATTTTTTTTCAGTCGATTGTTATTCGTCAAAGGGTGAGGACGCTCATTTCGTCCTTTGTGACAGCCATAAAGAATATTGTTATTATTTTATTTTATTGTTTACGTTTAGAACTATATTTAAAAATATTCGAATTGTGATAATATTATAAAACGAACACTTTTTTGAATTTCGATTCCATCTTTTGAATATTTGACATTTCTATTCGATATTGTTGTGTTCCATTATTGTGCTGTGTTGAATTAATACTGTGAACGTTTTTTTTTTGAAAAAAGAAGGATATTTTGTTTTTTTTGTGACGGTTTGTTTCAATTCGGACGTATGCAGCGGATACTCGAACTTCAAGCAAAAGAAAAATAATTTTATTAGGTGAGATTTTCATTTATTTATTTTATTAAATTATAACAAATTCGTTAGAGATATTGTTTATTGTTTCTAACTGCCCCTAGGCCCCTATTATTTGGACTCGTCATTCATACATATTATAACATTCATCATAATCAAAAATATTAAAAATAAAACAGCTGATGAAACAATCAAAGTTAAATAGAATATTTAATTATAGCATTTTTGTAGCCACGAATGTGAAGAGTCCGGATATACAACGGCAAATATTTAAATATATAAAAAAATCAAATTACAGAAAATTAAATATTATATCACAAAAACAATAAGAAATTTGTATTCATTTATCATTTCTTCAATTGAGTAAAATGATTTATCAACCAGATACGATTTCACCATTCCCTGGAAGATCAACACATCATCACACTGAATTGTATCTGGAAGCTTATTGTACCGATATTATTTTTATTAGGTTCAAGTCCACATTGACACGGTCCAGTCAATCGGACTTAAAATTGCATAAATAATAAACTTGAATCTGTTCTAGTTATTTTGCATAAAAGCATATTATAAATTACATAATTCTAATATGTATATTGGGGTAACCTGCGAACGTATCACATTATACGCTCTTAAGATTGATACTTCACCGCCGCACAAGTCATTCGTCATCATCGTCATGAAAAAATATTAAAGTTTTTTTTATAAAATTTGATAAATATGGGTTTTAAATTTAAATTATCCCTAAAATCCCTTACACAAATTAAAGGCTACACCCTCCCTTACCCATGGATGCTGCAGCAATGTCAATTTATTTATTCATTCTTTACTGTACATTGGTTACAAAAAAATATAAAAATAAATGTATTCATGCAATAATTGTTGTACAGAAGGCGATATTATCGCTAAAGCACGATTTCTTTCAACTAACCCAAAATCAGCTAAGTCAGTTCCTATGTCATCTATCCTAAAAAAAACATTCAAATAATTAACATGCTTGTGCCTGGAATCGCAATAGGTCGGAAATGGAAGGATTCAAACTCCGTATCTTTCGATTCAAAGTCCGAACAGAGTCAGTCTGAGCTGTTTCAAATCAAGTTTCAAAAATAATAAATTCATTTATTTTATTCTTCTTGCACATCATCATTCACATAACAAAATTAACAAATCAGTTTACATAAGAAATAATGTGATGATATGCAGTGGCGAGATTTCTTCCATCTAACCAAATTGTAGGGTAAGTCTACATTGGAATTCGAACTGTGGATTATCTAATCGAAAATTCGTAAATACTATACTTTACCCTCACGCCATATCCTGAGTGGGGTAGGCAGAGAGAACGAAACGCCATATAGATATATCCTTACATACTTTTTTTGCTTCTTCTACATTCACATAATCTCATACACGCACGTCGATTTCTCCGCTACAGTAAAAATAGTCTATAAAATTGCCAATCATTATGTAATTTATTTTTATGACTAAGTTAAAACTACTTACAATAATCTATGCAATTTTTTATACACTTTTAAATGTGTCTTTTGTTCTCATTTAGCACAATTTTTCTTTACATTATGTCCATAAATTAATATTGTCCTAAGTCCGTTTATTATTTAATGCAAAATAACTGATATATTGTTTTACAATGAGTCATATATAAGGCAATAAATCACTTTCATTTACAATATAGGCACATAAACTTTTACTTTCTTTTACAACTTTTATAATTTTTTGTTAACTTTTTGCCTACCCCGAAAGGGAAGCAGCGTGACGATGATAATGATGATGTACATACCTAATAAGTATATCCTTTATAGCCACTTTTGCCTTAGGTACAGTTATTAATGAAATACCCTCTGTAAAAAACCCTTGTCTGTTGAACATGTTTTAAAACAACAAAAAAGGTTTCTTTCCATCCTTTTATTCATGCATATCATCACGGCATTTCCCTCAAGTAGGTAGCCACCGAAATAACTTCATTTAATAATAACTATACATGTTGTCTTCTCCGTGTCAATAAGAATGTTCGTTCGACACTATTTCAATAAATAAAATTCATTTATATTCGTAAGGGATGATTTGATGAAACTGGGTTTCAAGCGATTTAAATTACAAACCAAGACCTTTATGTCATAGATTAGAATCGAAGTACGAATTTTCTTAAAAAAACATGTTCTAAAATTAACAACAAGAAAATAAATAGCGTTAGCCGTTTCATTCCATAACTTTAATATAATTATGCTCTCCCTCAAACCAATACAAAAGTATTGTACATCCAATACGGGTAACTGATAAATTCATAACAGGAACATTTTTGAATCAACACTTGTTTTAACTGATTTTTTGACCGCACGATTTTATCAGATTATTTCCTTTGATTTTCTGATCTGCACTACAAAGGTACTTACATCACGCCTCTTCCCTCGTGGGGTAGGCAGAAAGGATCGAGCGCCACTTCCTTCTATCCTTACATAACTTATTCGCTTCCGTCACAGTCATACAATTCCTCATGGAGACTGCTCTCCTGTTCAATGTGCTCAACACATGACCGTCTAGTAGGATCTAGTTTATAATATAATCTTGCCATTTGATTCTCGGACGTCCACGTCTCCGAGCACTATTCCTCTCAGTCAAAAATATTTTCTTATGGTCATTCTGTCCTCGTTCATTCTTTCAAAAGCCCAAACCATCGTAACTTCAAAGCTCTTTGGTAGATAATAAATTATTATACTTATATCTATAAATATACATGTGATAATTGAATACAATTAATATTTGTATACAAAATAAAGTGTTTATCAAACAACCCCTTCGATAAAACCAATATCTTTACTCATTTTACTTCTTGTATATTAAAAAGGATACAGCTGGCTAAAGATAGTTGTATAGTGTTTATTTAAAAACAATTAGGTGGTACCTACCTATTATCTTCGAAAAACAATAGATTAAAAAATATTATTTCAACTTACAATCGCAAATTTTTATTCAATTTAGGTATAATCATTCTGACAGATATTAATCGACCGGCCAGTTCCATAACGCAACAAGTAGAAATGTCTTATATTTGAGAAATCGTCATTTTTGTAATTTTGATAAATTTTTATTATCCTTTAAAAAGACAACAAAAAGTGAAATATACTATATTATAATCGCACTGTTGGAAGCATTACGTTGTCTTTGTTCCGTTCAATAGTTAAACAATTCGAAATATTTATTTGTGGAATTGAAAATAGGTAGCTACTTTATTATTTTTTTCATTAACTAAGTATTTAATATATGAAAAGAACCGTGTATTTTTTTATAGTTTTTTGATTGTGGAATTGATAGAGCGGAGTTGTTTTTATGAATTACCGATTAAATCAGATTTTTCAAAAATTTAGACATGTTGCGTTGTGGAACTGGACATTCGTTATGTATTTACTTAATTTACTCAAAATATTTTCAGGTTCTGACAAGTTTTTTTTATTCTATCGCAAACCCGTACAAAAATAATATACTTAATACCTTTATAATCTTCAAATAATAACGATATAATATATATCCTAGGAGCGTGATAAGTCGACATTTCTCAGAAAGGACTCTTTTTAAATAAGTTATTAATTCGATGGTTTAAAGCACAGAAGACACATATCCACTTTTTAGGTAAAATGAGTTAATACATGTACAAGATCGGTTGCAACGCCATCTATGTCCTGATTAAATATTACCAACAATCTTAATATCATTATCGAAATATTTAGTAAAAACCAAATGTCACATGTCCACAAATTCACTTTGTTTTGTGCACAGATGTAACATGTCACAAAAGATATGAAGATTCTAAAAAACACATGTTCATTTAGGAATTCTTGGCATTCTGGTTAAAAATATAGTAAAAAATAAGTAATAAATGACATGAAAAAAGAACAAAGATTATGATTTTCAACACCTTCTGCATTAATTTGAAGTTAGTGAATTAATTAAGAATCTCAAACTTTCAAAACCTGTTTTCTCTAAACTGTCAAATGTGGACATGTGGACATGTGTCTTCTGTGCTTTAAACCATCGAATCCTTTCTGTTTTATCATTTTTTACAAGACTGATTACTTTTTGCCGAAAGGGGAAGGCGAAATGTAAATTATTATTGTGTGCAATTTGTAATAATTTATGACAGACCATATTTTTATGCGTCATCCGTTTTTGTTATTTAAATTTTAGACAATATTAATAGGTACTGGGTAGACACCCTTTGATACAAGATTAGACACTTGTATTGAATGACCCAAAAGAATGGACATAGTATTTATAATGAAATGTCTGTATTATTCCTACTGTTAGTGTGACAAAATAAATAAGACAATACAAACATACATATTATCACGCCGCCTCCTTCGCGGGGTAGGCAGAAAGGATCGAACGCCACTTCCTTCTATAACATAACATACATAGACATTTCACACAGATCGAGCTAGTCCCAAACTAAGATGAATCTTGTATTATGGGTACTAACGCGACGATACACACATATACAATGCACTAAACACATATACATGTAACACCTATCCATGCATACATCTTTCGCTACCATCACTGTCATACAATTCCTCATGCAGGCTGCTCTCCCGTTCAATGCGCTCAACACGTGAACGTCCTGTAGGATTTGATCTAAATGATCTTGCCATTTGATCCTCAGACGTCCACGACTCCGAGCACCATTCCTCTCAGCCAAATATATATTTATCGTGTCGAAACCCAGAAAAAAACCAATCAAACTGATCTCCAGTACTGTGCAAAATGCACATTATTATTATTATTATCTTCTTGGTCATTCTGTCTTTATTCATTCTTTCCGCATGCCCAAACCATCGTAACTTATTTGCATTAATCTTTGTTTTTACACCAACTTCCATTTCACATTCCTCAGACTTAAACCACACATCCTTCTCAACGATTTCATTTCCACTGCATTTATGCCGTTGCCGTCCTTGTCAGCCATGTTCAAGTCTTTGAATATCTCCTTTTTTCCACTGCCTTCAAAAAGTCGTTATAGTAATTTGAATATCATAGAATATAGATTTTATTGTTGTTTCTGAGAAACAAAGAAATATTATGTTCTATTTGAGAAAGTATCATTGAGGCCCCATGTAGAGCGAGTTAAAAATAATGGTATGCAAATGAAAAAAAAAATCCTTTACACATTCGGACCCATTGTTGGAATACAAGAATTTTTTCTTCTCCTTTGTAGGCCAAAGTTATTTAGGAAACCCATGTTTAAAAAATATGTACAAGCATAATAATTTTAAATTTTAATTTCGTTATTATACCCAGGGTATGAAATCATTGAAAAAAAAAATTAAACATCTTCATGTTCTGTCAAATAAATACAATATTTAAATTTGTTATTATCTCAGTGACGATGTTTGCCATCCATCCTGAATGTCTTAATTTTAATAATATGCAGATGTCTGATCAAATGGATGGATTATGGATTGCAGAATCTAATGTGGTGTTCTCACTTTGGCGAATATCGCCAGGGCACCTAAATATCGCCAGCCATTTGAACCGTGTGAACAAAATGACAGCTAGTTTGAAACGATAAAAAACAGTAGAAACGATATTATCGTCTCGAGTTGACCACCTTCCAACTTTTTCTCTGGTTGAACGATTTGCGCATGCGTAGATGTGCGCGGCGTCCGTGATCTTTGTTGTTGGTTTGTGGCGCCTATTCGCCTGGCGATATTCGCCAAATGTGAACACCCTATAACGAAAGTGTGGACATGCAAGAGTAACTGTATGATTGTTAGTGAAGTGAAAAATGTGTGTAAAAAATCCTTTACGTTTGAGTTCATTGGAAAAGAATGCTCCTTTGCGACAAACTCGCTTTCTGAAGGTACATGAGGAGGCCTCGTGAACAAGGGATCCGTGGTTCGATACCAGGTGCCGGCAAACTCCCCTTTCACGACACATCCTTTAGCTTACTGTGTAAGGTGTATAAAGCTGTATTCGGGTTTATAACAAAACCCAGATAGGTATAGATATCTTTTTGAATTTTTTTTTATATCTTATAAATATCTCATTTGAAGGCATTTTTCTGTAAAATTATATGAAAAAACAAATAAGTTGAAGGAAAAATGTAAAGATAGATATGTTTGGCGTTCTGTTCTCTCTGCCTACCCCACTTGGGTATAGTATAGTATAGTTGGTTTATTTCTGGTAATACTATGATATAAACGATTTATGATACCACGTTGTATATTTTTTGCCGTGTTGAATATTTAGTTATTGCTATAACACAAAAACTAAATTATGCAAATAGATTTTCTCTTCACAAATTAGAAATCTTCTAAACAATAGACACAGTACCACACAAGAATAGTTATTTTACAAGTTACATTTTTTTCGCATCCCTTACTAGCTTTGATCTCGAAAGAGTACAAAAAATGTACCCACTGCAATGGAAGATTGGCAAAAAAGTTCTTTTGTCATTCAAATTGAGCTTTAGAAATATATCTATTACAATATAGCCTTCCTTATAAAAGTCCATGCAAAAAAGGGGTTGTCCAATTTTGAAACAATACTCCATTGTTTTTTAATTCTAGGAATATAGTTTATAACGACTCAAATAGTACGTTCGTTCTTTGTGTGTGTATCCTTTTTTTATAATAATATATTATTTATTTCTGTAACAAAAGAATGCCGGTTTCATTCCAAATATTCCAAAAACTTCAAATTTCTAAACTGTATGTATTTTTTGCAATTTTGTTCAATGACTCCATAGGTTTTTATGATAAATTTATCATTGACCTATATGGTACATAATTTTTTTTTCAAAAATGACATGTCGATATAAAATTATTAATTTTGTCTCATCGAACCTCATCTATCGATGAGATAACTCACGTCGTGTCCCATGTGACGTAGGCAGAGAGAACGGAACGCCATATAAATGGATTTGATTTTATTTTGTTTTCTAGTATTTTGGGATTTTATATTTTTAGATTTACTTTGACTTTTTTTAGAAAATTTTAACTTTTACTTTTTTTCCCAAGACTAATGAGACTGAAAGACTGATTTCTAGTATTTTGGGATTTGTTACTTTTATATTTTTGTATTATTTTTAAATATTATTGTTTTTAAATTTGTAACACCACGTAATTTTTATATGGCATAATAATAATATCACCCGCCGGATTCAACTAGCAGCCGCTACCCAAACACAGGAAGTGTCTATTAGTCACCCGATTTGCCGATAGATGTCTCATCGATGGAATGTTCGCGAACCTTCTAGAACCTTCCAGAACAACCTAACCGGAAATAGGAAGGCGGAGTCCAAGGCTAAGGTACATCCCCCTCCATCGTGACATCCACCACCAAGGCTACGATCAGCTGTTCCTTACTGCTGAAAGGGTATATAAACAGGAACACTCCATACAATCGGCAGATCGCCTCGGCCCATCCTGGGCCTAGGTCCTCCCTATACCTATATGCTGGTCACCTGCTGTACTGTGCCATCACAGGCGGTTAGGTGGTGCATTCCTTTCATACCTATACCTGAATACCTATACCTATATGCTGGTCACCTGCCGTGCTGTGCCATCACGATCGGTTAGGTGGTGCATTCCTACATGCTTGTTCTTCCTAGTGAGGTATAGCATCCCAAAACCACTACCTATATGCTGGTCACCTGCTGTGCTGTGCCATCACAGGCAGTTAGGTGGTGCATTCCTTACCTGCTGGTCGTTGGGACTCTAGCGGAGTCCACAACGGAGCAGTGTTCCTCTGATCCTCCTTGTTTAGTTCCATGTCCTGCAGTAAAGATCCGGGGATTGGAGACGTCCTCTCTGCCGCGTTACTCAGTGTTGGTTAATTGTTATAGGATCAGTGTAGTAGTGTCATTGTGGTATTTTTAGTATGGTATTCAGGAGGGTTCAATGTATAGGTATATGTAAATAGTGTTTAGTTGTAAATAAAAGTGTTCATAGTGTCTATTATTTAATTCTCTCGGTGTACCCCTTCAGGGACTACACCTGGCGCCCAAAGTAATTTTAGTCTTGTCTCTCTGCTCTCCCCATAAGGGAGGAAATAACTGGTGTTATAAATTTACTTTGACTTTTTTAGAAAATTTTAACTTTTGCCTTTTTTCTCAAGACTAAGACATTTCTGGTAAGAGTGGAATCTTCGCTGGTCCACATGTTGAGTGTATTAATTGTTAACATATTAATATTATGTTATGACTGTTTGATTCTTCAATATTGTAAAAATAAAAAAAAAAAAAAAAAAAAAAAAAACTATCTTTAAATAGGTACTTCTTTCACTTCTTCTACATTCATGCAATTTCTCATACACACACATCGGTTCATCTTACTTAACACACGGCTGTCCTTGAGAATTTGATCCACGTGATCGAGCCATGTAGTTTTCGGACGCCCGCGCTTACTCTTACGCCGTCTTTCAGAGAAGTATATCCTCTTTGTCATCCTTTCCTCATTCATTCATTCATTACACATGTCTAAACCATTCTCTTCTGTCTGTCCATAACACTTCTCTTGCATCCGCTGATTCTTCTAATTCTAATATCCTCATTCTTCACTCTATCACTCAACATTTTAATAACCATTCTTCTTCAACCACGTCCATATTTTGCTTGCATACGTGAGTGATGGTATTTTGCCATGCTCAACACATTACCATTGCAGACAATTACTGACAATTAGAATTACGTTTCCAGTAATTTTTAACTAGGTACATAATATAAATTTCTTCCAAATAATCTTATGCGCACATTATTAACATCGTAGTATTGTTTTTATTAGATATTAATATTTGATATTTTTATAAGGTATTATGATATTTTTTCTCTCAGATCAATAAATATGATTCAGGGGGTGTCCTCCCTCCTGTACACTCTCCCTCCATACCCCCACCCCTAGCACATTGCTATTATTATTATTATTAATATATAATATTATATCGGGACCAGGTTTGGGAGGCTGCCATTCTAGCAATAAAAATATTATTATACATAGGAATAATATTACAGTATATTGTTTCATTTCATGTCGTTTAAGATAGGTGTCTATCTAGAAAGTACACTTTCATAGTTGTTACAACAACTTCTACTATCTCTACACCATCACGGCATATCCCACAAGTGGGGTAGCCAGCAGAATAGCCGCATGCAATAAACATGCAAGTCTTTCTCTTCATGTCGATAAAGGCTAAAGAACTTCAGGAAGGAAGGTATACCCATAACTGAATTGATAGTTATTCAATGTCTTATATTACTAGTTACTTTATTTTAATAATAATAAAGTTTATTCATCAACATAATACAAGTCAACAAATCAAATTAATATAAATAGTGAAAATGACATTTGAAATTCTTAAAATAAAATTTTGTCCCCAGACAGCATCTTAGAGCTGAAAATCTTCAATTATATTTGTCTTCCAAAAAGCACATAATTTAAGTCTTGTTAAAATCTTGACACATTATTCAAAAAATCTCCTAATTAAAATTAATCAATCACTCACTATCTCTTCTTTCTAGCTATTTTCCGAATATCTGCTTTTTTCGGGACACTCTACCAAAACTTATAGATAAGAGTAGAAGACCAGTTTTTCGAAAATCCCACGAGACGAATTTATTAGGTTTGAAACATTAATTATTTGACGATCTATTTTTATCCTACACAATCTTTCAAACGATCCAAAATTTTCCCATTCTAATCGCATTACGTTTGGTTTTTTATATTATTTTCGACTTTCTATCTTCTTCTAGTCATCTCAAGCTCAAATCCCGTGGGAGGCGGCCATTTTGAATGTTTTTTCACTCCCCTTCCCTCGATTCTCTCCTCCCACTCACCCCCGACCCCCTAGACCCACCCTCACCGACGCTTTTTCGACGTAGACGCCTTTTTTTACGACCCCCTACTTGCTCTCCCGTACAGGGAGACGTAATACCTCCACCCCCATCCCAATAACACGAGATCACTACCCCACTTTCTATTGCACCCGCTGAGAAATAAAACATTTTTATATTCCTGTCTACCAACTGATGGTAGAAATTTCAGTTTGAAACAAAATTGGCGCCTATTTTTGTTCTTGTTTCTTCTTATAAAACGTAAGGATACTATAATGATGCTTTTTAAAGATTAGTTAGCGTTTGTAATAAACTTAAATACATTTTCAAAGTAAAATATATGCGTTCTACTAAATAGATTAGTTTCGAAATAGATTTTTTTTATAATAATAATCTTTATTGTACAAAAAAAAAACAAACATTATTAAAATATAAACATTGTATAATTTAAACCAGACAAATAAATTTGTGCAATGGGCGAGTTTATCGCAGAAGCGTGATATCTTACAACTAACCTATATTTAATCGATATTTATTAAAAATTTACATCATATGAAATTAAAAATGTTCGTTGGTAGCCTGGAGGAAGAATCTCGGCCTCGTGCATAAGAGGTGAGCGGTTCGATCCCAGGTGCCGGCAAACTCCCCTTTCACGACACAAGCTTTTAGTAGCTTACTGTGAAAGGTGTATACCTAAGGTTGTATTTGGGTTTATAACAAGAACCCAGATATATCTTTTTTTTTAAAAAAAAAGTAAATTGATAATTATAAAAAAAGTATAAATTATTTGAGATATGTAGTTATAAAGAACTTTTATTTTTCGTTTTAGAAACATCGAAATTTCGAAAATATTTTCAGGCCATGTCTAGTAGGTAATAAAGAATTTTCTGACGTGCAGGAGAAAAGTAAATATGTTTTCTTTTATAATCATTACATACTCATAGTTTAGTCTACAAAGTAAAAAATATTGAAATATGTAATTTTTTATGCTTATATTAATTGTAAACCTCATAATCTAATATATAAAATTCTCGTGTCACGGTGTTTGTTATCATACTCCTCCGAAACGGCTAGACCGATTTTGATGAAATTTTGTGTGCTTATCGGGTAGGTCTGAGAATCGGCCAACACCTATTTTTCATACCCCTAAAAATTAAGGGTGGTCTACCCCGATTTTATTTTTGGACAATTTTGTTTATTTTTTATGGTAAGGCATTAAAAAATACATACAGCCCTAAATTTTCATCCTTCTACCATCAACCCTTATTTTTAAAAGCGATATTAGTACATGGCAAATGTATCTATATGGTATAATGTTTATGGCAAAACAATGTTTGTTGGGTCAGTTAGTAAACTAGGTAGGTATATATTTCTTTTTCTTTGTATTTCATTTTTCGTACGACAGTTTTAATTAAATATAGCCAAAATTCTTAACACCCAAACTGTTAAGTATTTTCATCAAGTTCTGTCCCTCAAGTAACGCTAATAAATCTTCAATTTATTTTAAAGGAATTACTTTTCCATCTGTATCCATGAAATTCCTAATATTTACTTTAGTAAAGTTTTAAAACACAAATGTGCCAGCTAAGCCAGTGTCCCATACATACATAAATGTAATATTGATCTCATGTAATTAAGATTTCTTTCAAAATCCACCCTTTCTCACCCTCTTTGGGTGTTTATTTTACCCTTGACTGAATTTGACCAAAGATTTGGAAAGCGATTTGTAAAATACGAAGATATTTAGAATTTAGGGGTGATCTTGATTAACAGCAACAGTGAAAAATAATAGTCACAACTGAAAAAACTAAGCGAGTGTGTAGAGTTGCAGACCACTAGTTCATCGTATACGAATATGTATTACTTAGGTATTGTTAATCTAGAACGATTTAAATCCAAAAATCATTAACATCTACATTTCTGAGCAAGAAAATCCAGTTTCTGAGACCCGATTGTCAAAATATACGAAAATAAAAAACGTAGTAAGAATTCCTAAAAAAAGTAGGAATTCGCGTTATACTATACTATACCATCACGGCATATCCCACAAGTGGGGTAGCCAGCAGATCAGCTGCACGTAAGAAACATGCAAACTGTCCTCTTCGTGCCAATATAAAATCAAGACATTCAGGATTCGCATTATTTCTTTGTAAAATGCTTTCACATTTAAAGTTGTGATACCATCGGTATAAATATAATTTTTTTGTTTTTTTCTGCATGGTACATAGGTAATTAAAATAATTTAATACCAACAAATAGTTATCGTCTCTTAATTCTAAGTATGTGCCACAGTTCATATCCTTCTTCACTTGGTGCGTATAGGTGTCTCTTGATCAGCCTCTGTAAAGCGCCCTTGAAGTAATATTTCCTATCACAATACGGCGCTATATAAACTGACATATAATTATTACAAAATTTTCAATTGCAGTTAACAAAATGTTGTGAAAAATAACAGCTGTCAAAATATCAACGCCATCTTTATTTTGACGTGTATGTGGGTGTAGGTACAATGAAGGTACAGTGATTTTATTGTTACCTATAAACAACTCGGTACCTATCCAGCACACACACACTATTCGATAATAATATTGTAGAGGTTTGCTGGATAAAACATAATATTATCATCCGATATCACCCTCCCCCACAAATGACATTACGGATTCAAAATGGCGGACTGTAATACTCGTAATAATAATTTACATTTTTATCAAGAGAACCCCTATTCCCACTCTGTACATAGTAGAATCGATGAATAAAAATTAATTCTGATTCGATAAAAATAATATTATCCTAAATAGATTTTATTCCTCAACTGTCCCTGATAAGAATTCTTGTTTTAGGGGTTCAATTTTGTAAATTGACTGGGTTTTGGGTGGCTACCTACTTATCAAATGGCTTCTGTCTTTTAATCTCGTGTTTATTTTTATTATTATTGAAAATATATTGTCATTCTCTACTGGGACCATTACAGCTTTTAGCCAATGCGATCCCAGATTTTAGACAAGTTTACTAGGTACCTCGTAAAATGGGTCGGTTGGAAGATATCGCGCTTCTGCGATAAACTCGCCCATTGCACAAATTTATTTGTTCATGTTTTCAAATCATGTTTTTTCCACTATTGTTTTTTGTGCAATAAAGCTTTTTATTATTATTATTAATACCTCGCCTTTGAGATGATCCTAAATTTTAGTCAAGTTTGTAAGGCACCTTGCCCTTGAGATGGATGTTTCATTAAACGGCCACAAATAAATCATCCAACATAATACATACACTTAAAATTATCAGTTACCTATGAAATAAAATTTGATCGTAGAATGTTGATTTGAAATCTTACGCGATTTTTCACGAGTATGGGCCCCGGTGGGAGATTAATTTTCTATTTAGGTTTTTAGTAAAATCCACATTACATTAATTTGTATAGAACATGTTAAGTTTTGAATATTCTTTCCATTGCCTATTATTGTATACTGCGCAAGTCTACAATATTGTAGGTTCTTTTAAATATCGACACGGATATTTATTTAATACAAAGATATGTATTCAATTAATTCCTATTTACAATTGTCGAACACAAACAGTCAAACGCAGCCTAGCAGTGCAACCCAAGGTCGTATCTATAATGAACTCCGTTCCACATAGGAAACTAACCTATATAGCAAAATGGAGTATTGCTACTCAATCAATGTTACTTGCTTACCTTGTAAACAATTCAAAGGGTCAATATAAAGGTTCAGTGTTCAAAGTCCATACACTACACCTATGATTCTTAACCCTTAACCATTTTCAGAATATAAAACATTTTTAGTGACGTCATCTTAACGAGATGCTTTGTAACGTTAAAGAAAGCTCTCTCTAGGGGTGGATGCTGAATTGCTGAGTGCTCAAAAACTTATTAATAAAACTTAAGATATTCTTCATCAGGGACGCTATGATAATACTTTTTTTATTAGTTTATTTCATGCATCAAAATAATAACTATTTTTTCATCCCCCCTATCTTTAGACTTAAATAAATATTCACCCTCCATATTATATATGATATAGATTGCAATAACTAACAAAATATTATATAGATATGTAATACAATATACATATTTCACATAAACAATATAAGGAATAATATTGTTTTTCGCTAAAATCCTCCAAAACAATAACAAAACTGGGCAACCCTAAATACGTTTTGACATCTCTGGCATTATCAAACCACAGAATCTCAAACTATAGAATATAATTTTAATTAAAAACCACTGTTTCGTAAATTCTCAAAAGCCAACAAAAATTTGTAATGACGTGATCCATCTCAGGACGACCAAAGCATGTTGATCATGTCGTAATTTTTTTTCTTCATATTTTGTCAGTTCATTGCTTGATATATTGAGACTTTCAAACAAGTGTTATTATTTTTTTAGTCTCGGATTTTTTTTGGCGACTATGTATCTGAAAACTAGAGTCGTCATTGAAAATTCTGAGACTAAAAAAATGTTTGAAAGCTCCAACATACGATTTTTCCATTTTCTGGTTGTTTTTAAATGAATTCAGTCTAATCTAATACATTTTTCAGTATTTTAAATGTTTAATTATGGAAAAAATGTGTACACCCATTTTCAATTCCACAAATAAATATTTGTTTTAACTATTGAACGGAACAAATACAACATATGTCTTTAACAGTGCGATTATTATTATTTAGTATATTTTACTTGCTGTTGTGTTTTTAAATCATAATATAAATATACCAAAAATTACAAAAATGCCGATTTTCGACTATAAGACATTTCTACTTGTTGAGTTATGAAACTGTACTGTCGTTATATACAAAATTAGACATTATTAGTCTTTATATAAAAAAAAATGATCGAGAAATTAAGCTCCAAATTTATATAGAAAATTTCATAAAAAAAAATATATGATAAATTGTTGACAGTGATAATATAATTTAAATGACTTGCCTAAAAATGCTGCCATTTTGAGCTCTGAAAGGGTGTTATGTAGATCCAGATAGTGAATTGGGATAATGGAACATGATGGTGTAGGTACTGATCAAAAATAATTATTGACATGTGAAAAAAAATATCTAAATAAAATACCCCTTTTTATAAAAATAAATAGAGTGAAGGGTTGTAGGTTATATTATATAGTATGGGATTAGGGTAGAACTTCTTTCGGGTATATAAGGTACAATAATAATTATGTAATAGGGTTACATTATGTATTTATAATAGAGAGGGGTGCTGTTAAACCCTTTATTACTGAAGGGTTGAAAATAATCAATATGGCAACCGTGTGACGTCCCGGGTCAAAATTACAATCCAGTAGCTCGCATTGTTTAAAATATAAAAATAAGAATAACTAGACAATTTTTTTTGTGGAAAAGCCACTGCAAGGGCCCATTCAAATATTAGCATCTCATGAACCAATGACAAAACACAGCCACGATGTGCTATACAAGATAAAAACGGCAAACTGCTGTTTGAGGACGAATTGATCGTAAAAAGATGGAAAGAATACCTAGAACAATTATACAAAGGAAAGAACATAGTCCAAGAAAGCAAAGCACTAGAAGCAGAATATGACGTAGAAAATAATGGAGATGACATCTTAAGAAGTGAATTTGATATTGCCTTAGCAAAGTTGAAAGACGGCAAAGCACCAGGTATTGACCTGATTCCATCAGAGCTGCTTAAATGCGCGGGAAAAGGCATGCTCGATACATTGTATAAGCTTGTCTGCAAAATATATGACACAGGAGAGATACCTGAGGACTTTGCCAAATGTCTGATACGAGCGCTTCCTAAGAAAGCAGGCACTACAAAGTGCGATCAACACAGAACCTTAAGCATGATATCACACGCTTCTAAGATACTCACCAACATTATAATGAAAAGGGCGGAAAATAAAATAAACGAAACACTTACAGAAGATCAATTTGGATTCCGCAAAGAGACAGGTACAAGAGATGCAATCCTGAGTCTCAGACTTACTCTAGAAAAGAGAATAGCAATTAATAAAAACACATACATAGCATTCATCGACCTTGAAAAAGCATTCGATAAAGTAGAATGGGAACAACTTTTTAACACCCTCAACCAGATAGGAATGAGTTATAAAGACAGAAGAGCAATCTGGAGCTTATACAAGAACGAAATGGCTGTGATTAAAAGCGGAGAGAGCTGTGCAGAAGCAAGGGTCGAACAAGGCGTAAGACAAGGATGCTCAATGTCGCCAGCTCTCTTTAACTGCTATATACAGCGAGCCATTGATGAACTGAGAGAAGAAATGAAGAACTGGACAGGAGTAAAAATAAATGGGAAAAAGGTCGACATGATAAGATATGCTGACGACATAGCACTGCTTGCAGACTCCGAGATGGAGCTGAACGAAGCCTTAGGAAGAATGGAAAGTATACTGTTGTCAAAGTACAACATGAAAATAAATAAAGAAAAAACAAAATGTATGGTCGTTGGAAGAGAGGAAGCGACTGCGAACATTGCCATAAATGGAGTGAGCATCAAACAAGTAAGTGAATTCGTGTACCTGGGCAGTAGAATAAACCAGGATGGACGCTCCAAAGCAGAAATCGTAAGCAGAATAAACCAGGCAAGGATTGCCTTTAACAAAAAGTCGAAGATATTGGAATCCCCAAATATTGACTTAAGCGTAAGGAAGAACCTTACTAAAGCCTTTGTATGGAGCATTCTGCTTTATGGTTGTGAGACATGGACCATCAGCAAGAGTGAAAGCGGACGGTTGGCGGCCTTTGAAATGTGGTGCTACAGACGCATGCTTAAGATCCATTGGTCGGAGCACGTCGAAAACGAAGAAGTACTAACCAGGGTAGGCGAAAAAAGGCAACTCCTTAAGAGAATCAGCCAACAACGAGCTAACTGGATTGGCCACAACATCAGGCACCCAGGACTACTCATAGCCATCGCGGAGGGTAAGACCGAGGGGACAAATGGACAAAGAGACGTATACATGGACCAACTGAAGAGTGATATGAACTGTGGCTCATACGTAGAGCTGAAAAGACTGGCGGAGAATAGGGACGAATGGAGAAGAAAAACCAAACTCGTTGCAGACCAATCCAATGGATTGTAACTCATTATATATACATGAACCATAAGGTCTTTAACCCTGCCTTGAACACCTCCACTTTCTCCAGAGTTCGCAAATCATAGTATGTTTAAAATTATTCCGAAAATTTTGAAATATAATGTTCAGAATTGAGAAATAATCAATTATCAAACATCAAACAAAAATATAAGTGGAATTTCCAGTGGTGAGTACTTGAATATCTATTAAGTAGGTACTTATTATTTATAAAAACAAGTATATACAACACGTTATGTTTACCTATAATTATTTATTGACATTCCAAAAAATGTAATCAAAATGTAATTAAAGAACAAATAACAAAGGTTCTTTTGTACAGTTTTGTAATAAATACATAAAATTTTCTGTTTAGTATTTTGATTACAAATTAATTATCTTTACTTATTTATCAATTAGGTATGTAAATTATTGATATAATAATATCTACAAGTCAATCAATGTACGTGACGTTTATCAGGCACAGCTTATTGCAGCGTTGAGACTTGTGCATATTTCGTAATTTTGAAATATCGTTAGCATAACGATGACACAACTCCATTAGCCAACAACTAGAAATTGTTCGAAGTTTAAATTTTTGGTTCATTACAGTTTGTAGAAAGTGTTATTCTTTCAATTTCAAAATTAGAATAATTTCTATTAGAAGTACACATTCATTTTGAGTTTTCAGTAGACAGCCATACTGCTTGAAAACTTTAACGAGAAATAATATCTTGTAACATTAGAATTTAAAGTTGTTTGTTTATGAAACTGGAGAATTGATTAAGATATCATATAATTCCTTTTGGCTCAAAACAGTGTCAAATAGAATTACTAAATAGGTAATTTTTTTTCATTTTGATGTTTTATTATTATAAACTTCCAACAAGAACCGTCGGTCGATAAGTGGAACTAAACAATATTTCCAACAAATCACATTATTTATTTATTCGCTTCTTTCTATCACAGATTCACTTTTTAAAAGAATGAACAAAATTTCATTTTGTTCTTAAATAAATATAATAAGTAGATTTGGTCAGGTACTTCATATTTGACTACAGTTTTATGTGAATTCCTTAGTTGTGAAAAAAAATATTAAATTCTTGTTCTCTTTTGTTCACAGTATGTTGAGCTGGGACTCCGCCATGCTCCGAACTCCATCATTACCTTGGACCTCCCTGCACATTGTAAGTTACATTATTGACTTCATACCCATAATCGCTTCGATTTTATTAAATTTATAATAATTAAACCTTAATCATTTGTGCTACATCGATTTATTTTCCATTGTTTCAGAAACAAGAGCCTATTGAGAACACGATGGTGAACACATTTGTTCCAAGCCACTCTGAGGGCTTCCACAGCTCTTCTCCTTCATCATCTAGTCGAGGCTCCCCACCAGCATCTAGGAGTCCTTCATTCAGACCACTCACACCTCCAGGTTTTGAAACATCACCAGAGAATCAGTCGAGAGGATCAACTCAGCATCAAATGTCAGCTGCAGTAACACCACCAAAATCTCCATCACCCTCACCTCCATGGGCAAATACTTCTGAAGGTGTTCCAAGTCCAGGAGCTGATTCCTTACCCGACGGTGATGAAGAACCAGGTTTGAGAGTTCCTGCAGTTAATTCTCATGGAAAGGTTAAAACATTCAAATGCAAACAATGCGAATTCGTAGCAGTGACTAAATTAGATTTCTGGGATCATACGAAGAGTCATATTAAACCAGAAAGGATGCTGAACTGTCCCAAATGTCCTTTCGTCACAGAATACAAGCACCATCTGGAATATCATATGAGGAATCACTTCGGATCGAAGCCATTCCAATGTCCTCAGTGCTCTTATTCCTGTGTCAACAAATCTATGTTGAACTCTCATCTCAAGTCACATTCCAATATTTATCAGTACAGGTGCGCTGACTGTAATTACGCGACGAAGTATTGTCATTCCTTGAAGTTGCATCTTCGCAAATATCAACATCAACCAGCAATGGTGCTTAACCAGGATGGAACACCAAATCCATTACCTATAATTGATGTGTATGGAACAAGACGAGGACCAAAACAGAAGTCACAAAGTAAGGATGAGATTTTGAATAATAATAACATTCCACAACCGCATTCAATCTTCCAACATCCATTTGGACTAAATTTCCCATACGGTTCTATTTTGCCACACCCAATGCTATTCCCTAACAACAATAATATTAACGACACTGCAATGCACAAATCTGACGAACACAAATCACATAAAGAAGAAGAATTGGCCGCTAGAGCGATGCAGAATCTTTCTCCACATCTTCAAGCGATGCATCAACGTTTCTTTTCCGATATTGGACACAATGCCCAAAATTTCAATCTTCCTATTACGCTACCTCAAACATCTCCAGATACTCGTTCACCTAGATCGTCACCCTTCTCTCCAAGACCACCAGCGTCATCATCTCCACAAGATAGTCATAACGGGGAGACGCCAGGTGATGCTTTAGATCTGACTAGTAGTTCGAAACAGGACACTCCTATATCGGCACCTCTGACCCCAACAGCTGCGCTAAAAAATCGTCGTAAGGGTCGTGCATTTAAATTGGACAGATCTGTCCCTCGAGTAGAACAAGCTGACGAATCGATGGACGTTGAAGAGATTCCCGATTTATCAACACTCATGAATAAAAATGAAGTCGAAAGGATCGAAATCAAAGTCGACCTTCCAAACGAAGCGTACGAAAACGTCAAAGAAAAATACGAATTAGAGAGAGAAGCAAAAATTTCCAAAGTAACCCAACAACGAGAATCTGAGAATGTCTCGAAAGAAAAAGTTGTAGAACCTGCAAAAGACAAAGAATCTTACGATTGTCAGTATTGCGACATTGTATTTAAAGATATCATCATGTACACAATGCATATGGGCTATCATGGATTCAAAGATCCTTTCACTTGTAACATGTGTGGTCAAAAGAGCGATGACAAAGTATCTTTCTTTGTACATATTGCCAGATCTCAACATTCTTAAAAAGTGATCTACAAATTCTTCTTCATTTTGACCCTTCGAATCAAGATTGTTTGATTTTTTTAGTAGATTACTTTAATTCCTCGCTCAATGGTGAGGAATTACACAAGGATCGATTATGAAACCGAACTTATTGATAATTTATTTATTTTTTGAAAAAGAAGGATTTCATACAATAAAACTATGTTTTTATTTTCATGAAGCTCTTTTTTTACAAAATTTCTATTTGTTGGTGCTCGGCAAAGATACCAAAACGTAACAAAATTTCTTGACGATTTTAAAAAGTAATAATTAATTTAAGGTTTCTAGTCAAATACTAATCAGATTTTATGAATTTAGTAAGTACTTATAATAAAAAAAAATTATTGCGATGTAAATAAATAGTATTTTAATTAATTAAAATAGGAATTCCATGGAATCGTTTTTTTTTTTAATTGTGTAAATGCCTATTTTGTAAAATTAAAAAAAATCGTAAATTATTTTACTAGATTTTTTTTGTCAAAACTTTTTTTTTCTCTTTTGACAGCTTGTAGTTTAAAATAATTAATAATTATTTGACTTGTAAATTGTCTGGTTGTCCCATATTTAGCAATACAATATTATTTAGTTGTGTACATCTTTTTTACTTTAAAAATAAATTAAATTAAAAAAATATACACTGGTGTGTATTTTTGTACACACCAGTGTACACACAATTTGAATTTTGCAGAAAAAATACGGAAACCAAATCACGTAGATAACAATTGTGTAATTTTTTTTAGATTTAAGTTTCGATACTCATTTCGTTATTCCAAAGTTTTTTCCAAAAATATAGATTTAATTTTTAAGGTTTTGTAAATATATCTTTGGTTTTGTGCTTGTATTATTTAATTTTATGTCGCTTAACCATTATGCAACGGTGAATGTTACCTAATACCTACTAATTTTAATTGAAATTGCCTACCCAGGAAATTTTCAAATTTATATTTTAAGTATTTATTTTTATATAATAAAAAATTAAAAAAATAATGCTAAAGGAAGAATTGTTGGCAAGGAATGTTATACTGGCAAATTCGACAAAATGTTCTATTTTCAAAATTAACATAATACATATTTAAATATGTAACATTTAACAATATTTTAATTTTAAATTTCGAATGTTAATCATGTTTGACTAAGTATATATGTAGATGTCATCTTTATTTGTCTTTTTTTCTTTATATTATTGGCTGATGATTCTTTCCTTTAATTATTTTATTGTTTTTTTTTATTATGCCATAAATTTAATTTTTTAATATTGTGTTCGACATAGTTATTATTGTTGTCGACCAACGGTACTTTGTGGATGTTCATGTTAAATTTAGTATTTCCACAGTGACTTTATTAGTCGCTGGTATGTTTAATTTATAAAAACACTTATATTGACTTTGTTAAGTAATCGTGAGGCAACTTTCAAGAGCTTCCATTCTCATCGTCAAACTAACGTGAATTGACGTAATTTGCGTTAGTCTGATGAGAGAGTGAAAGTTCTTGAAAGCCGGCTCTCAATTACATAATAAAATCACTGTGGAAGTACAAAATAACAGTGTTTTATTTTAAATAATTATTGTTTCGATTTTTTTGCCATAATTTGAGACTGATAATACAATAAAATGATGGATGGCTTATTAGGGCCAATTCTGAATCTTGATGAACTAACTAAACTAACTAATAATAGTTAACTAATATTAGTCATTATAGTACAAATTCGTATTCAGTATTAGTTACGAACTATAAACAACTATAAACTCGATAACCACCAAGAGCAAACGGTAAAATCTATGGGACAAACAAATATTAGTCGGTGATGCCGCAATACAAAATATTTTTCACGTTCCGATTTACACTTCTGGCAACAATTCAATAGTTGTCGCGCGTGAAAATTGTGAAATGTCAGATTTGCCGCTATATTTTGAGGTTCGCATGTGTCGTTGGTGGTATAATTTTACAATTTATAGATGCCAAGAGTTGCGATGACCCTACAAATATCCATTTTTTACTTTTAATAGAAAAAACAACTTTAAACTTCCAAAATATAGCAATATTCTGCGGTAAAATGACAGCAACTAATAATATTCGCACATTAAAAGTCGCGAATAAAATTCTGCCAAATACAACTAATTGTAGTTGTCAGATGTCAACTAAAATTTCGTTCTGAATACGAAATCCATAGATTCTCGAAATTTATAGTTGTACTAAGGTGTCAAAATGAACTAGCTAACTAAATTAGTTTTAGTACGGAAAACTGTGAATACGAATTTGAACTAAATATCATGACTCAACTATCTCCTCACATTTAGTAAACTATTTTATGATTCAGAATTAACCATATTGTGTTCGGTGTTGGTAATTTTACAAAACATAATTTAAATAAATAAAAAACAAAAATATTATTTGCCCCTGTGTTGTAATTCGACCCAAGAGGCGTAAACAATAATATGTCAATCTTTAAATTGATTTAATTATAAATTGTTTTATTTATTTATTTATAATTATTTCGACACAAAGATAATGGAACAAAGAACAACAATATATTTATAGATTTGTTTTTAGTGATGCCAATGACACACGTCGATAATAATTCACAATTTTTTATTAAAAGTTTATTTTGGAATTGAATTAGGCATTAAAATTTCATAAATTTTCAACGTTTTTTAAATTTGTTATCAGTATGAATTTTGGTTCAGAAGTTATCCTATAATATTTGAACATTTTCATCGATATTTTTTTAGCATCCATAAAACAATGTAAATATTAAATCATTAGAAATTACTCTTTCAAAATACTCGTAATTTTAAGCGATGTGTAATATTTATATTTTGTTTTGTCATTTTGTACAAATAAAATAATATTATTTTTTTATTATCTGGTGAAAACATTAATAAAACCTACAAAACGTATAAATGTTTTTTTTACATTTTTTAACAAAATTAACGCGACACCAATTTTGTAAATATAGCAAGTCGACAATTTGAAATACGATCGATGCCCAGAACTAAATATAAAATTTATTGGTTGTATAGTAGGTACCTACTTGCAATAAATTTGTGAAAGTTCGTTTTAATAGAATTAAAATAGATTTAAAATAAAACACTGTATTACTTTCACTATGAACAATATTTGACTCGGAGGTCTTTCGGGTAGTTTCTAATAAAAACTCACTAATGATGGGTGTCTACCCGAATGGCCTCGAGTCATATATTATTCATAGTGAAAGTAATACAGTGTTTTATTATATATATATTATCTATTTTAATTCCATAAAATTAATTTTGTTATCATATTATCTGAAATGGATGTTTTGTTTATTAACTTTCTTCAAGACTTTAAAATAAAATCTTATTCATTTATTTAAATTTTATAAACGACATTCTTTTTTTAATTATTATATTTTATTAAAATGCATTTTTAGTTATTTAGGAATATCATTTTATTGTTAGACTTGTCTTTCAATTCACCAAATATTAAGAAATTTAATATTTTTTATTCTATTGTATATAACTAAAAGTGAAGATTATATAGATAATTATATATTAGAGATTTTTAAATATTATTTTTGATTTTATAAATGTGTGTTTATATTATAAGGTTTATGTGTATTTTATAAATAGTATGTTTTGTGTTTTATTTTTGCGCTAATTATAATTATATTATGTACCTATATATACAATAATAGATTTTTTGAAATTAATATAAAACTGTATAGTTAGAATTATTGAGAAAGAATTTATTGTGTAATATCTATCTATAGTAATATTATTTATGAATAAATTAATAAGTAAAGTATAATATTCTTTAAATATAAACATTTTTTTTATTTTACAAATGCATAAATACCTAGAAATATCTGTACCTATTATTTTGGTTAATACCAAGTCGATGGCTTAGAGCACAGATGTGGTAAGTCCAGTTTTTACCGAAAATGAGTTATTATACGCATGCGAATCTACATCATCTGAAATATGTTCAATAGGAATATTATTGTGAATCTCTGTTTCATTGACGAGATATTTAAAAAAAAAAACTATACGTGGTAAGTACTAAATGGTATGGCATCTCAAACTTTCAACTTTGATTATCTCAAAACTATAAAACCTGCACTTATAACATCCGTGCTCTAAGGCATCGAAGTATGTTTTATGAGCAGGTATTCGAAAAAATAAAGAAATTTACTATACTATACTATACCCTCACGTTGTGTCCCAAGTGGGGTAGGCAGAGAGAACAGAACACCAAATTCAGCAGTAATGAGATTTGTCACCCATTTTGATTCTTACTTACTTACTTACGATGGCCTAACAGCCCTTGTAGGACCTTTGCCTGCGAAACAATAAATCTCCAAGCCTTTCTATCCTGAGCAATGAACTGCCAGTCGTCTTTAGCATTGAGCTCCTCTGAATGTCTTAATTTTTTTGTTGCCTCGATAGGACAGCTTGTATGTTTATTGCATGCCGCTGGTTTGCTGGCTAATCCACTTATGGGATATTTTATTTAATTCATATAAACAGCCAAAGCTTTAAACAATACAAAACAATCTTATAATAATTACATGATAACCATAATTTAAAAAAACTGATTAATATATTTAGACATTATTTGTAATTTTTTAAAACCCAGAACAATGATAACCCAAAAGTCAGTTGCCGTGATAGTATAGTAGTAGTAGTAATAATACCTCAAGAGCGCGGGAAACTATGTTGGAAATGCTATGTCTTCAGTTAGCTCCTGAACGCTGTTATTGATTGGTTTTTACGAAGGTCCTCGGGAAGCCGATTCCAGTTGATGGGTCCTGCGACACCAAAAGCACTGTCGTAGAAGCAGGACTTGCTGACTCTATTGATCTCGTCCAGCATAATGGTGGATGTCTTTGATGACTGGATAGATAAATATTATTCACTTTCCGTGATGCACCAGGCAAAGAATTGGTCTCCCACTTGTTTCTGTAAGTTTTCGAATATCCTGTAAAAGGAAAGTATTAAAAAAAATAAGAATTTTACATCTTAAATTACTATACTATACAGTACTATACTATACCCTCACGCCGTATCCCAAGTGGGGTAGGCAGAGAGAACGGAACGCCAAACAGATCCATCTTTACACACTTCCTTCGCTTCCTCCACATTCATACAGTTTCTCATACACGCACATCGATTACTCTTACCCAACACGCAGCAGTCCTTGAGAATTTGATCCACGTGGTTCTCGGACGCCCGCGCTTCTTCACACCCTTTCTTTCAGACAAGTATATCCTCTTTGTCATTCTTACTTCGTTCATTCGTTCAACATGTCCAAACCACCGTAGTTTATTCACGCGCATTCTGTCCACAACACTCTTCTTGCATCCGTTCATTCTTCTATTATCCTCATTATTCACCTATTCACAAATTAAGAGAAGAAATGAGAGAGAGAGAGAGAGAGAGAGTATCTTAAATTCAGCATTGATATTTCCCACCTATCCTGAATGTCTTATTGTTGGCATGGAGAGCACCTATCCCACAAGTGGGGCAGTCAGCAAACCAGCTGCATGTAATAAACATGCAAGCCGTCTTTTTCATGACAGTAAGAAATTCAGGATGGGTGGCAAACCTCATCGCTGAATTAATATCCAAAATATCTTTTTTCGAACCACTGTCTTTTACTGGACACAAGAAAACTTACGGAAAAGAGTGGGAGACCAACTCTTTTGAAATTAATTACCAACTATGTATTTTATTATTTAAATGAAAAAAAAAACATAGATTTTGTGCTAAATCTCTATTTACCATGAAATCAGATTAGTTTCATTCAAACACATAAGAAAAAATACTAAAAATTCACATTTAGACAAAGTAATACACTAAACTCAATAAATTTATTCACTAGTGTAACAATAATAATAATTTGAAACCATTATACGAGTGTATTTGACAGTAACGAAAAAAACGCACACAAAATTTGCATAGAAACAAACAAAAAGAAGAACATCTGTATTTCAATTGTTTTCTGATATTTCAAATTTCGAATGGAAAACAAAAAAATATTGAGCGTATTATTTTTAAATCTATTCTTTCATTGTCACTTGTTTCGTTTTATCGTAAATTTAACTGTGCGAAAGTTTAGAAAAAAATAATTTATGACGATAGTGAGATAATAAGGAAACTGAAATTTGCAAGGGTTTTTTGTCCTTGACAGAAGAATTGAGAGTGTTTTGTTTATACTTATTATTGTTGCCAGTCATAAATTTTGTTATTCACTTTCGATTTTTAACAAAAATGTTGCTATTTTTTTTCATCCGCATTTTTTTCTTTAATTTTTAAAATTATTGTATTCTAATATTCTAAGAATATTTTTAGAAATATTTGCTTACCAATAATATTATAGAAAAGTACACTAAATAAAATACCCTCCTTTACATGCACGAGATTATTTATCTCTTGTCTCCGTCTACATGTGCTCGGTAATAGGTATGCTGAGACAATAGACTTATTTTTCGATGGAGATGGCTCTGTGAGGAGGAAGATGATAGAATTTTTTAATCAGATTTATTCTGAAATTACAAATTTAATTTAATGTTTATTTTATAATTTAATTTTTATCAAGATTATTGTAGATTGTAGTCATGATGTTTTCATTGTTTTGTATTTTATAAAATTGTCCACTTTATTATTATTATTATTGGATCATTTATATTGCGATGTTTTCATGATTCAAATCATCTCAAGGGCGCATTTACACTATTATTTCACATTATAATACATTGTTTACTATTTTTACACTACAAATTTGGTTAAATATAAAAATAATGTTAATAATAATAAATTAAATAAATAAATTATTGTCACAAATTTTATCAGATTTAATTTGCATGTTTCTTTTTTTACAATTCAACATTTAAACCTTAGCACAGTAAACACCAAAAACTATATAAATAATCAAATAAACAACACTATATTTTAGTCAGATTGCAAAAATGTATAAAATCAATTAATGTTTAACTATTTTTTTGAATTTAAAAGAAGGAGAAGTAATGAGTTCAGGCAGCTACAAGAGCGCCATCTACCCAAACTATTATACTTGTAATATTTTTTGTAATCAAAGGCTATTATGCCGTAAATAAATAAATAAATAAGGAGGATGTTTAGATTTAAGTTTTCATCAAATAGTCTATGTATTGTTATATCTGTATTCATTGTTATGTTAAATAAAATAAATAATAAAATAAAGATAGTCCTGGTTAGATTTTGTCTTGAGAATATCCCATCTAATGATAGATGGCGAAAATAGCATCGTTTTAAATATTTATTTGGATGAATAGGTTTTTGGATGTTTCGTGTTTATGGCGTTCCGTTCTCTCTGCCTTACCCACATGGAATATAGCGTGAGGGTATAGACAGATTTAGTATTTCGTATATTAGGTGAGAACTGTTGAAACTTCTAAGCCATTTATTTAGTCCAGAAAAGCACGCATTTTCAATATTGTAAGATGAGGTAGATCTATATACTTACTTAATATGTACCTACGTACAGCTTTTAGGGGAGACGCGGGCCAATTGTAATTGACAGAGGGTGTACGGTGCACGCACACTTCCCCTTTTATGGTGCTGTGTAGTTGTTTCTTTAATCAGCGCGCGAGTCTGTCGCGAGCCAAACCTTACTAAGTATTATTTTGTGGTAGCAGTACCTACTTAACGAAAGACAGGTGTTCGAAACAATGAAAAAATAATTTTGAAAAGTAATAAAAATATAAATAAGATCATTGAGAAGAATGTGTAGTAAAAGTAAAGTCTTGGAGTGTGTGATAGTGTCATGTGAGAAGAGTGTGTAATGAAATCTAAGGTAATAACGAAAATCAAAATGACAATGAGTAAGCTGTGGTAGAAAGCCGGTGCGATGGAGGGCAGAATGACTAAGAAAATATACATAGCTGAAAAGAATGGTGCTCGGAGACGTGGCTGTCCGATGATCAAATGGCAAGATCATATATAAACTAAATATCACAGGATGGAGACATATTGAGTAGGTACCTACATTAAATAGGAGAGTATACCCTGTAGAGGAATTGTATAACGGTGTAGGAAATGAAAAATATATGCAAAGATTGGAGTATATGGCGTTCTGTCCTCTATGCCTACCCCGCAAGGGAGGCTTAAGGTTATGATGGTGGTGATGATAAAAATATAACCTACTGTGTATAATTAAATTTTAATATAACTTACGGTAGAGATTAAAATTTTGTGTTTATTTGATTTAAGGTAAGTAGATGAATAAATTGAATTTTACTTTATTTTTACCTTTTTTGAAAAAGGTTTTCATATTTAATGAAACACACAACAAGTAATTAACAAACAATTTCATGAAATAACCCGACAAGGTTCAGATCGTACTCGCACGAGAGTCGTACGAGTATTAGTGACTCATTAAATGAGTCATCGGAGAGGAGTCCCTCAGGGGTCTAATTCAGGCCCAAATGTTTTTATTATTAATTCAAACACAACAGCACATAATAATAATAATAAAAAGATGATTTGTATTTGGCGCTGTTTAATGGTCCGTGACCATCTCATGAGCGCCGTGGCTTTTTAGTTAAGTTGGAAGCATCTTCTAGGTCAAACATGAAGTTCATGTAACGCTGCTGCCACTGCAGAGGACTCTCTATCTTTATTGGCATCAGTTCTCTGCCTCAGGCCATCCCCTATCGTAACTTAAATCACAATAACAAAAAAAAATAAGGCTAATGTTGATAAAATTTATTCAATAATTGCGGAAGTGAAGAGGTGGAACATTTCCAAAAATGGATGAAGAATAGGTGAAAATGGAGAACACTCATGGCTTTTTAATTTAAAATTCAATACCATTAGAGTGCTAGATTATAATCTCCTCTTGGATTGAAGATCCAAGGAAAGATGTGATTCAATTGCCACCGAAGCGTTTTCGACAGAGGATGTTTTCTTCGATTGTGTACATCTGAATGGAGCAAAGATAGCAAATAAAATAATTAAGCTACAATAACCAAATGTTTAGTAATACTGTCAATAATAATCTGACTAACAATAAAGTAGAAGAATAGAAATAAAGAGGGAGAAACAAGAATTTATGCTTCGTACCTATATGTATAAAAAAACTCAGTAGTCGATCTAGCTGCACGCTGACGCATCACCATACCTACACCTACCTACTAAACAAACCTGGTTCAAACTGCCAACCAACCAGTTCCGCCTACACATGCATTCATATACACATACAAACAAACATTTTGGGTGTAGACAACTTGTGGCAAGTTCTATGTGGCAAATGTGTAAAATGTAGCATGACTTCGTTGCAGGGTTGGGTAAAAAAGTAAAAATATATCCTGTATAATCAAAGTATCAAATTTAATACATGAGAATGAGGATATCAGGAGAGTGAGCGGATGTGCGAGAGGTGTGTTGTGGACAGAATGCGTGTAAACAAGTTGAGATGGTTTGGATGTGTTGAGCGAATGCAAGATGAAAGGATGACGAAGAGGATGTATTTATCTGAAAGAAGGGGTGTGAGGAAGCGCGGACGTACAAGAACCACGTGGCTTGATCACGTGGACCAAATTCTTAAGGACGGACGCGTGCTGAGTAAGAGAAATCGCCGTGCATGTATGAGAAACTGGATGAATGTAGAGGAAGCGAAAGAAGTATGTAAGGATAGATCTATATATGGCGTTCCGTTCTCTCTGCCTACCCCTCCTGGGACATGGCGTGAGGGTATAGTATAGTATAGTATAGTATTAATAAGAGTTCGTCGGTAGTCTGGAGGTAGAGTCTCGGCCTCATGAACAAGGGGTTCGTGGTTCGATCCCAGGTACCGGCAAACTCCCCTTTCACGACACAAGCTTTTAGCTTACTGTGAAAGGTGTATAAGGTTGTATTTGGGTTTATAACAAAACCCAGATATATCTTTTAAAAAAATATATATATTAAAGAGGAGTTTATCGCTAAATCACCTATTTCTTCCAACTAAACCCATATATACTAGAATGAAACGCTTGTTTCAATTTACCCAAATATTAATTACGTTTCCAAAACTACCAAAGTTTTATAGAGTTTATAAATACGGACATTATCATCATTTTATTTTTTAATAGCATAATTATTCCAAATGTTACTTTACTTGCGGGATAAACCACCATTTTAATTTACATTATTTTTTCAGTGCAACGCACAAATGACATACCTAATACCTAGGTAAGTACCTGATGATATTTGAAAAAAGCTATGATTTAAACGATCAGCATAATATTGATGTTATGTTCAGCAGAAAAATGTATTCTGCCGACAAATATAATATATCATGTTGATATGCTACTTATGCCCAGCGAGAATATTATATTTCTATTACAAATAATATGATATTGTAAGATTCTAAATTTAATCGACCGGCAAAATTATTATTTGACCGGCATAATGATTATTTGTCCAGCAAAATAAATAAATGAGCAGCAAACCGTGAGCTAATTTTAATTAAACTTGTGAAAGCTAAATTTTTAATCTTGTTCAAATAGTAAATCTTTGTATGTAGCATCTTTTTATGTGATTTTATATGTAGCATCTGAATGAACGACACTAGCGTTTTTCAACATTTCAGTTAGATATTTCGTTAATAAAGCAAAGCGGAAACTGGCATTATTTTCGTAGTCATCATTAATTTGGTAAAAAATCACAAAAACTTCATGTGGATTCGAAGGTAAATCGGTGGGTGAAAAATATTGTTTATCTAATATTTTCTGCCAGTCAAATAATAATTCTGCTGCTCAAATAACAATTCTGCTGGTCTTAAATGCTGATTTTTTATTGCCGAACGAATGGATTAATAGCCGAACAAATAATTAGTTCCCTTTGAAAAATATTCAAAAAATGTAGCCCTGTTATTCTGCATAGTCCGCAGTTGAGTACTAACTTCCCTTTTCTTGACAATGTATTATTTACATACCTACATATCCATCTAGAACTTCCTGCTTCAATAGAAATGTAAGTTATAAAAAATGTCACTGAGCTATCTTTGTATATGCACAAATACCTAAATCATACCTGCATAGGGCTTACCTACATAAAATGCAATAAGTCTTTAGCTTTACGATGATTCGCTACAACGCTACCATCTCATTTTTTACAAAATCTTTTTTACAATATTGTACAAATTTATAAAATTCATCTTGAGCACTATATGTAAAAAGGATAGATTGCGTGTTCATGTCTCGTTTAGGGCACTACTAAATAACGAAACGTTGTATTTTCTAAGTATATAATAGTTTCATATATTAAATTTACACCTCTAGTAATCTCTTTTGCGTGGAGTCCCTAATAAACAATAGATCTTCTACTAGTTTTTGAGTGTCGGGTAAAGGGCAGGTATTTGTAAAACATCATGTTTACAGCATTTAACATTTTCAGTTCAGTGATAAGGCAACACCCATCCTAAATTTCTTAACATTTCTTGGCAAGGATAGGGCAACTTGCACGCTGGCTACCCTACCTGTGGGACATGCCATGATAGTATAAATAGTTTGAATGTCTTCGATAGGCGCTCTCTGCTTGCCTCGCTAATGGCTGATATTGCGAAATGACTATAAAAGTGATACCATTGTACCTATATATTTATTCAAATACATAAATGCACCTAGACATTAAACAAATAGGTAAATATATGCATATTTTAACAGCGGGTAACACCGAAAAATCTGCCTGACATATGACCCCAGCAACACGTGCTGAGTATTATTTTATGAATAGGTAGGTACCTACCTACATAATATACTTGGTGAGCACACACCTTGTTATTAGGTATGTTATTATTTTTACACACTGGCAACATTCTGTTCCTTGTTCCTGGTTTGAAAATAGAATCGGTTCCTTCCATTTTTTTTATAAACAAAGTACTTATTACCTATCTAAGATTTTATATAAAGAGGAACTAAGTATAACCTATTTTTTATGAGTTAAGGTTAAAATGATTAAAAATAATACTCTCATTTGAAAGCTCTGCAAGGACAGAAGACATTTTTCACAATTGATTGTAAACGTCGTAGCGACCAACAAGATACATAAAGAATCATAAGAGAGTTAAAAAATTGACCTTTAAAAACTTTATAACATTAAAAATATGTATTTTATTTATTTATTTATTTATTTTATTCTTCTTGCACATCATCATTCATATAACAAATAAAATAAAGCAATATACACAAGAAAAAATGTGATGATGTGCAGTGGCGAGATACATAATACGACAATATAACATGTACCTATAGATGATTCACAAAGATCGTGCTAGTCCCAAACTCAGATATGAATCTAGTATTATGGATAGTAACACGACGATACACATATGTACAATGCACTAATAACCTTTATTTATTTATTTGTTAAAACATATTTATTTTGAGAACACAAAGTAATGTCATAAGATCTACCTAACTGAGCCTGAGCCCGTACCAATGCAGACTTATATACATAGGTACATGTAACACCCAAATCCAAAACAATTTGGAAAAGACAGTGATTTGTAATAGGAACTGGCCGGGAATCGAACGCGGGACCTCGTGACTCAAAGGCAAGAAGGTTACTTCAGCGCCTCACCGACTGTCTGTGGTTAGTATGCATAGGTACCTATATCTGAACTAAAATTATTTACTTGTTTGTTTATTGGTTTTTCAATTTAATTGCTTAAAATACTTGCTATTTCCATGTTTATATTTTATAAATTGATGTATTTATAGGTACATAACGTGTTTCATTAGGTACATGCTTTATTCAGATTTACTGTTGAAATTGTCTTGGGAGCTGCCTGACAGACTGACATTCTGAGTAAGTACCTAGTTATTGTGGAGCTTAGCTGTACTTGCTGACATGACGGCTGCTTGTATGGAAACTTGACAGCTGCCTAAAAATTCATTCTATCTATAACAACCAATACATTATAACAACGTTACAAAAGCATACTACAGTATATATTCACAATGAGTTAATATAATTAAATAAATACAATATAACACTTAATTCACGAATTCGATACGATTCAACATTGACGTGTTTATTTACTTGTCTGCATTTTTTTGGAATTTAAAATAGTGAAATCTACATAAATCTACTTAAGATTCATTCTGAGAGATAGATCTCCGAGAGTTATATATTTTAAAATTTCTATAAAGTGCGTGATCTGATTATCTATGAAGATATAGTGATTTGAAAAATTTGATTTTATTATTTCTGAGTGTGAATTATTCGGTAATAGCAAAAATTTTGTATTGTCAAATTTAAAAGGATACTACCCGCTGGACCCAGTACTTTTGGTATATACAGAGTATCTTGTTTAGACATTGCATTCACGATGAACAGCCCTTTTGAGAAGTCATCTATGACTCTGAGATCGCCGACTGACCTGAGGATGTCTGATGCATCCGAAGGGATTTCCGAACCCATGCGGACCCCAGGAAAGATGATTCCTGAGATGAGGTCACGGATCGCAACTCTAATGAATGAACTGAGAAACCACGTGAACACAGTTAAATTCATTGTTTCGGAAGGAAAGGGGAAGATCTCAGCAACAGGAAGGGACGAAATGTTCAAAGAATTAGATGAGATAACAGACATATTTACGCTTCTCAGCACTGAAAATGCCGAAATAGCAGGAAGATTAAAGGCCTCCAAGCAAGCTGAAAAGCATGCTACAGTTGAACATGGAGCGGTCGCTGATCGACAAAGTGTGTGGAGGAGTGGTGTCGGCGAAAGAAGGTACTCTCTAAGGGTGCGTGTCTTGAATGATGGCATGAAGATTGATGCTATAGAACGAACCTTAAAAAAGGAATTGAAATTGGGACCGCTGGGTGTTTCTGTATGTGGAATGAGGATGTTGCGACAAGGAGATTTGCTGGTGACGTGTCTAGATAAAGAGGATGCAGAATTATTGACGAAGTTGATAAATGAGAAATTCAAAAACAGATTGGTTGCGGAAGAATGTAAGAAAAAAAGACCGTGGGTGATAATGAAGTATGTTTCTTCGGATTATGACCGTGATGGCGTAGTGGAGGATCTGAAGGCTCAAAATCCGATTCTGAAAGAGACAATAAAAGATGATAATGAACTGGCCGTGAGGAAGATTATCAGCCTCAAGAACAACCAATCATTTGTCCACATACTGTTCGAGGTGAGCGCTAATGTGCGACGTTGTCTTGTGGATAGAATGGGTTATGCATATTTAGGATACCAGAGGGTTGGAGTGGACAATTCTGATCAATTAACCATCTGTTACCACTGCCTTAGGCCTGGGCATTCGGCAAAATCTTGTCGTACTATTGGTGAACCTGCTAAATGCTCCCATTGTGGAGGTGGTCATAAGTTCGGTGAGTGTGACAAGAGGAACGACAAACCCATATGTGTCAACTGCAAACAAGATGGTATAAGAAGTGGAAGACGTATCAACCATGAACACAATGCTCTGGATAAAAAAAACTGTGGATTCTATTCCCGCATGTTGAAGATTGCTAAAGATAGAATTGAATACTGACTTCTTATCATAAATTTAATAATTATTAATCACTATAAAAAAATATCAAGTGACAGTGATACACCCTATATAACGAGTGTCCTAATTATATGGTGCGATACACCGCGATGTTGTTCAGTGTACTTATATGATAAAGTATTAGTATACAAAGTGGATTATTGTAACAAAACTATTGCCTACCTTTTTTTACTAAATAATTGCTGTACGTATGAATCTAATTATATGAATGCTAGTGAAAGGGATGTATATGTGCTATCTCTTTTGTGCTTGTTTGTGGACGATGAGAGTTTTGATTTTGATTGTATGCAGACTGCCCATATTGGGAATACGAGTGAAAGAGATAAGTATAGGCTGTCGTATTTGTGTTGCTTCGAAATGATCGACATGAGAAATGAACGAAATGTAAATAGAAATATTGAGTGTCGTTTAGATGCAAACGTGTTGTTGTTTAATATATTGTATTGTGAATTGATTGTACAATACTATGAGCAAGGCAAAAATAATAATTTGTTTGAAATAGCTATAAGGTTTAATGATGTTGTTGGATTGCAATATAATGAACTTTTAATATGTAATAGCATAGACATGGTTTGCATACTGCATTTATGCACTTCTTGTGGGTTGTACTATATTTACTTACACTCTATGTATGTTGTACTGAGATTGAAATCCATAAAATATCCAAAATGTCTTTCAGCTATATAGATGGAGAAGATGATGTAAATTTCACTGTAGTGGAAAACATCAAAGAATGGGTAAATGTTGATTTGTTGCGTCCAGCATCTGGTTGTAATGCTTTATGTGTTGTTCACTTAAATGTTAGATCGATCTCCAAACATTGGGATGAATTTTTGCTGAGAATACATGATAGTATAAATAGTATTGATATTATTGTTTTAACTGAGACTTCACTGAGTAAAGATTTAATTGGTTTGTATGAAATACCAGGATATAGTGTATATAGCTTCTGTAGAGAAAATAAACGAGGAGGTGGAATAAATGTTTATATAAATGATAGATTCACTTTTATACTAGACTCTTATAAATTTAATTATTGTGAAAATATTTGTGGAAAAATTTTACTACCAACTGGACATGATATCGACCTCATTGCGATCTATAGACCTCCCAATCTAAATAAACTTTCATTTGTCACTGAATTGGAAGAGTATATCTCTAAGAAGTTTGAGATTGATGAGAATGTCGTGCTTGTTGGTGATATTAATTTGAACCTTTTGTCGGATGAGTGTGTTGTATGTAAATACCATGATAATTTATTGGATAACTATTTTGTAAATTGTATACATGAAGCAACACGAGAGGTGATAGTGTGTAATAATATAGTAAGAAGTTGTATTGATCACATATTTGTAAGAATTGCTAGTTTGTGTAAACGAAGTAATGTATCTATGTATAGTTGTATATGGAAGGTGGATATAGCTGACCACTATGCAGTGGCTCTTAGAGTTGTATATAGTAATAGGAACAAAGATAGCGAGGCGGCCAGCACCGCGGCGGCCGCCTCTGAGGGCACCTCTGTGAACAGTACTACTATATCTCAAAAAGTATTTAATAAACTGTGTAAACAAGCTAATTGGGAACGTTTGTTGCGTGTTACTGACTGCAATATATTGTACGATGAAATAAAGCAGATATTTGATGACATTTATAATAAAAGTTCTGTTCGTAAATCGGGTGTGGGTGGTGTTAGACCGTCTCCGGTGGCTGCTTGGATGTCAGCAGACTTACTCGCCGAAATAAGAAAGAGAGATGTACTGTATAGGAAATGGAAGAGTAATCCTAAAAACGTTTTATATGAAAGAAATTATAAAAATTATAGAAATGTATTGAACACATCTATTAGAAATGCAAAATTTTCGTATTTTAATAGTAGACTTACAAAAAATTTTGGAAATGTTAAAAAAACATGGGACTGTCTGAATGGTATATTGGGTCGTAAACCTAAAAACGATTGTGATCAGATCATTCAAAAATATTTTACCGGTGTATGTGAGGTTGATGAAATTGCCAATAATTTTTTGAATTATTTTACAGACAGTGTTTCTCAGATGTTACATGAGTGTAGTTATACAGCGATAAATATCGTGGAACCAAGTGCGTTGCACAGTTTGTACCTACCTAGGGCTACGGTGTCTGATATAGCTGGAATTGTAACAAAACTAAAAAATACATCAGCAGGGATAGACAATATTCGGGTTTGTGATTTGAAAAATAACGTTAATATTTTGGCACCGATTTTAACGCATTTAATAAATTTAATTATAAAACAGGGAATAGTGCCAAATGAATTAAAGTGTAGCATTGTTAGACCGATTTATAAAGGTGATAAACATACGGAACTAAAAAATTATAGACCTATTAGTATTCTTCCGGTTATTGAAAAGATTATGGAAAAATATTTGTTGCAGAGGCTTGGTTCATATTTAAAGGAACATGATCTAATGGATCCTTCACAACATGGATTCCAGGAAAACAAAAGCACTGAAACCTTACTCGGTCAGTTTTCAAGTTGCATTAATTCAGAATTGAATAATAGAAAACATGTTCTGGTGCTTTTCGTTGACAATTCGAAAGCTTTTGATACAATAAACCATGATAAAATGTCTAATATTTTAGAACGCATTGGAATAAGAGGTACTGTCCTGCAGCTTTTCCGGGATTACCTAAATAATAGAAAAATAAGTATTAAAATATGTAATTATCTTAGTGACAGGAAAAGTATTTTGACAGGTGTACCACAGGGCTCAATTTTGGGACCTACACTGTACATAATTTTTGTCTCATGTATGAAGACATTATTCCGATACTGTAAATATTTTGTTTATGCGGATGATACGGCTCTTGTGGTGTCACATCATGACGAAATGGAGGCTCGCAGATTATTGCAGTACGACTACGATAGATTAGTTAGGTGGTCACATGACTATGGTTTAATTATCAACGCAAAAAAGACCAAACTAATGCATGTCAGATCTCCAAGTATTGCGACGGCTGGTGTGGCACCGAAGATCGTTTCGCATAGTTATGTGTGTATACATAAAAATGTTGAGCTCCCCATATCTTGTGATTGTCCATGTCTTGATAATGTAAATAAATTTGTATATCTAGGTGTAACTATAGACGATAGATTTAAGTGGGATCAGCATGTAAATATTATTTGTAAGCGATTAAGATCTATAGCATGTATGTTATTTAAGATAAAATATTTTGTACCGAGGTCCACACTTGTTACTGTGTACAAGTCTTTGGCAGAATCTTTAATCAGATATGGTATTGGTAGCTGGGGCAATTGTACTAATTCTAATTTGAAAAGGGTAATGTTCGCACAAAAATCGATATTAAGACTTATAGTAAAAAAAGAAATTTGCAACGCGGCGCGAAATAATATTTCTCTGTATTTCAAAAAGTTAAATGTATTATCTGCTAAAGGCTTGTTTTGGCAGAGAGTTGTCCTTGACCAGTTTTCAAAAACCGAATATAAAGAAAAACCTCGACATATGCATCACACAAGATTTAAATTTAATGAAGGATATGTAGTCCCTAAATTCAATAATAAATACGGAAAAAGAACATTTGAATATAACGTGCCAAAAATACTTAATATGATGCCGGTATCTATTAAGAAATGCAAGAGTAAAAATATTGCAAAAAAATTAGTCAAGGAATGGTTAATAAAGTGTGGATTTATATATAACTAATAATTATTTTTGTATTTAGGTTAATGTCGTATTAGGTCAATATATGTATAAAGTATGGTAGAATTTTGATTGAGAGAGTACGAAAGATAACTGAGTGTAAGATATGGGATGCGCAAGGAGCTTTTTTGAATGGCAGAGGGTGCACCGATCAGATCTTCTCCCTGCGAATGGTTATAGAGAAGTTTCTGGGTAAACACCAGAGGCTTTTTTGTGCGTTCGTGGATCTGGAGAAAGCATATGATCGAGTGGACCGGGAAAGGTTGTGGCGCGTGTTGTCGGAGTATGGGGTGAGCAGTCGGTTGATCCGCGCAATATCTTCACTTTACGTGGGAAGCTCCGCTTGCGTGAGGGTAAATAACACTCTCTCGGAGTGGTTTGTCCTCACCAAAGGAGTGAAGCAAGGTTGTGTCATGTCTCCGTGGCTGTTCAACCTATTCTTCGACTACTGTATGCGACCTGTGAAAGAGATGGATGTTGGTGTCGAGCTGAATGGGTTTCGGGTGAATGCATTGATGTACGCAGTTGGTGTTAATGGCTGAGAGTGAAAGGGACTTACAAGAGATTGTTACGTGTGTGTATGATAGTTGCAATTTGAATGGTTTGAAAATGAACGTTATGAAGACGAAAGTTCTTGTTTTTGAAAGAGAGAATGAAAAAACGATTTGCGAGATTAAAGTTGGTGACGAATGTTTGGAGCAAGTAAGTGAGTATGTATATTTGGGAAGTATGTTTACGAGGGATGGAAGATGCGATAGGGACATTGAAAGAAGGAAAGTGGCCGGTGCTAGAGTAAACGGTGCACTTCGACCCATTGTCAGCAATGACAATGTGTCGAACATGGCTAAAATGCTGGTGCACAATACCATTCTGGTACCGTCCCTTACGTATGCAAGCGAGACATGGACGTGGTTGAAGAAGGACGAAAGTGGAATAAATGCAGTAGAGATGCGATCGTTGAGAAGAATGGTTGGTAAAACGCTGCGTGATAGAGTGAAGAATGAGGATATTAGAAGAATGAGCGGATGCAAGAAGACTGTTGTGGACAGAATGCGTGTAAATAAATTGAGATGGTTTGGTCATGTGGAACGAATGAAAGAGGAAAGAATGACAAAGAGGATATACTTATCTGAAAGAAAGGGTGTGAGGAAACGCGGGCGTCCGAGAACCACGTGGCTTGATCACGTGGATCAAATTCTCAAGGACGGCCGCGTGTTGAGTAAGAGGAACCGACGTGCGTGTATGAGGAACTGTATGAATGTGGAGGAAGCGAAGGAAGTGTGTAAAGATAGATCTGTTTGGCGTTCCGTTCTCTCTGCCTACCCCACTTGGGACACGGCGTGAGGGTATAGTATAGTATAGATAGTATCAGTGGCGGGACTAGGCTTTTCACATCGGGCATGCTTTGTACAAATATACTATTTTACTCGCAAACGAGTGGACGTCCTTGAGAATAATATAATATAGGTATATATATCGGAGACGGGACTAGGCTTTTCATGTTGGTCTTACATTCGTTATAATAATAAAAAAAAAAAGATATCCAGAATGGTTGACATACCCCTTTGCTGAATTTAAGATATTAAATGGTTTATATTCGATGTCTATTAAAAGACACTTAAAAACTTTAGTGGGAGATCTATTGTTTGCCAAAGACTTCATGGGTCCTTAATATAAATAAATAAAATACAAGAAGTCTGCGATACAAATAAATACTATTTTTTAGTATGTAAGTAACTTTAAAGTTAAATGTCGTAATTTCTATACAATTTATTTTGTCTCGCGCATCCATCATAATATTAATCAATCCTTTATGAAGAACGTTTCAAATCTAAAAACTATTAGCGGTTGCACATAGTATCTACCTTCAAATTATTTTTAACTGCCTAGTACGTTACGCACGACTCACACAATCATCACACAACCAATACAAATAAAAACATACTCATATCTAGGTACATTATGCACCCAAACGTTCTTCGTGCAAGCTTGCTTATTTTGTCCTTAAGATTGCACACATACAACCAAACATACCCAATAATACACATGTATGGCGCGTCATTGCCTACTACGTATTCACACTAAAATTTAAGTGTGTGTTAGTGAGACAGAGGCTACGTATAAAGCAATAACTTACTATTCCATTAATTTAGCTATCACGGTAAATTATTGGATTTTATTAAAAAAAGTCAATATAACGTATCGATTTTACACGCACTTCAATACAAATAGTACGCGCTTTTGATAAAAACTCTAAAACTTACAAAAATTGTATATTTGCTGCGTATATTTTTGTAAATCGTTCTCTTTGCAACGAAATGTTTGGCGGCAAATTCAAACTAGTTTTTGATGATTTCAATATTTTCTTCATAGATTCTATGGGCATGCTGTGCTTTTTTGCATGTATGGCAGGCACGCGACTGGATAGTATGTATAAAGTATGTTATAAGAGAACACGCCGACAAATCTTTTAGATTTGGCGTGACTCATTATCATAAGATGTATATATTTATTATTCAATGTACTATTTTCATTAAATAAATAAAAAAAAAATAAAAATAATTATAAATTCCGTGGAGTCCCCGGTTAAGAATAAACTTCCCACTCTTATCTGTAAGTTTTTAAGTGTCCTGTAAAAGACAGATATTCGAAAAAATAAAGACATTTTGCAACCAAATTAAGCAGTGATGAGGTTTTCCACCCGTGTTGAATATATTAATTTTTGTTGGCTCAGAGAGGACGCCTTACATGTTATCACATGCAGCTGGTCTGCTGGCTATCACACTCGTGGGATATGCCGTGATGGTGTGATAAGTAGTAACAGATTCAACTATAAATTCCGTGAAATTAATTTTGTTAACTATTAGAATTGTTATAATGTATTCATTGATATTGTATTACTATGTATTGTATAAAGGTTTATGCCGTCTATTGATTAATAAATAAGTAAATAAAAAAGAAATGCCCGGTTAAGAAGAGGCTTTCCACTCTTTTCTGTAAGTTTTCAAGTATCCTGTATTTGTTTTAATTAGGTATGTGTGAATGTTTCGTGGTAAGATGGAAGAAATCATTTCATAGTTATAATCTCGCCACTGATGCATATCGTCCTAATATTTTAAATTTCATATTGTTTTGTTAACACTAGATGTCTTCCTTTCTCCTAACCGTTTCTGTCCCTAATCCTTCCCTTACTGTAAGTTTTCTTTATAATGTATGCGCATGATTGGCGGGTTTCTGACTCGGCAGTGATTCTTTAAAATTATCATGTTCTTTTTTTTCTTTCATTGTATGTAGTATGTTCGGTATGATTTATTTTGTAATGTGTTAGCAAACTTTGCTGATTTATGTGCCAATTTTTTTTATCTATTTGTATTACCTATGTATTGTAATAACTGTATGTTTGCATAAACTATAAAATAAAATAAAAAATAAAACACTGTTACCATATACTTAATGATGAATGAAGAATAAATAAATAAATAAATAAAAGTAGGTATTCGTAAAACATGATGTGTAAGACAATAAACGTCTTTAATTCACCAATGCGGTATGCCACCCATTCTGAACGTTTTAACTTAGGTATCTATTGGTACGGAGAGGCAATTAGCATGTTTGTTACTTGCGGTAGATCCGCTGGCTACCCCATTACTGGGAAATATCGTGATAGTATGAATGAATGAGGATAATAAAAATATGTTAAAAAATAGCCCTTTCACGTCAACATGAATCATCTACAATCGTAAGGTTTATAAAAAATACCCCTCTATAAAAATGCTCATAAAAAACATTCACCTGACTAAAATTTCACACGTTTTTTCGACAAAAATAATAAAGAAACAAGTAAATAGTACAAAAAAACGCTAAAACGAGGGGAAATTTAAAGTACCTCGATACATAACAACAATTATGTATACAAAAAAATGCAAGTACCTACTTACAAACTTGTTAAAAAAGGTCGACAAATAATAATCTACCTATGTGATTATTGGGGTTAACCTTTAGAGGGCGCGTCATTCAATAAAAAACCACAAAAAATTGACGCGTAATTCTTACCCACGTAAAATTACGGTCCCGCCCAGACTTTTTTATGTTCGCTTTTTAAACCAATCGCGTGTTTGTATGTAAGTATTTTTTACGCGTTTTTTCGAAAGCAGTTGCTCTGAATCATTATTTGTGTTGTGATGTGTATTTTTGTTCCCCTCGTTATTTCGTTTATTTATTTATTTTATTTTTAAATGCGAGGGGAGATTTGGGAGGTATGCTGCATCTCATGACAGTTTCGGTACATACATTTATGTGGTAGGTATCTATCTACTTGGCTGATGGTAAAATGTGTTCGTTCTTTGTAATTATTGAGAGGAATAAAGTATTAAGACTCATTTTTAATGAATTAAAAATAGGCAGTAGAAAAAATTGAAGAAAAATCTTGGATAAAAACCAGGTTCACAAGAATGAATAAAAATCATATTATAAAATATGCCACAGAGGCCGACCAAGAGACGCTTATATGGACCAACTGAAGAGGGACATGAAGTGTGGCTCATACGTGATACGTATAGAGCTGAAGAGACTGGTTGAGAATAGGGAGAAATGTAGAAGAAAATCCAAACTCGTTGCAGACCAATCCAATGGATTGTAACCCATTATCTATACTTTACCTTCACGGCATATCCCACAAGTCGCAAGTAGGGTTGCCAGCAGACCTAACAATGGATCCAAGTGCACCGTTCTCTCTAGCATCGGCCAATTTTCTTCTTTCGATGTCCCTATCGTATCTTCCATCCATCGCAAACAGATCATAACACAAACACTATTATTATACCTTCACGGCAAATCACACAAGTGCGGTTGTCAACAGACCAGCTGCATATAAGAAACATACAAGCTGCCCTGTCCGTGCCAACAAAAAAATAGAACATTCAGGATGGATGGTGTTATATATTTGTATACTGACAACACCATGAGTATTGAGGTATATAATTGTTGTCATTCAGATGACAGAGCTCTTTTCTTGTATTACTGTAAAACGAATAAACTGTGTGAAAATAACATCAACTCTTTTAATTAAAATACACCACATAACACATGGCAAATCTCATTAGGTACTGTTGAATTAAAGATGTAAAATGACCTTATTATTTCGAACACCTACCTTTTACAGTACACTCGAAAACTTGCGGAAAAGAGATGGGCGGCAAACTTCATCGCTAAATTAAAGGTGTAAAATGTCTTAAATATTAAGTAAAACTAAAACCAATTGAGTTTTCTTCCATATTATGTATCTAAACAAACATCTTTGCATTTAGAAAAAGCTGGAATTGGTTCGCGGTGTGATTCAAACCGTGAACTTCTCATCCATCTGGCTACTAATGAATTCATTTTATCGCTTCATATTATTTATACTTTTTTTGCACCTTATGTAATTTCTCCTCCGCATTTCCAGTATGTTATTCCCCTCTTTATATTTAGTAGCGGAGCATCTATAATGGGATACATTAGTGTGTGCGCGCGCGCGCGCAACTGTAATTTTAAAATAAGAATAGAACGCGGAAAAAAAAACAAAACAAAAAATTGAAATAATATTCAAACGTCATTCTCGGAATAATAAATAACCGAATGATAGGTAGACATTGAGAGAGAGAGAGAGAGAGTGACAGATATGTATGTAGGTAGGAACCTAGCTACAATGAGCTAATTATTATTATGCATTTCCACCAGTGAATCAGGTATGTCTTGGTAAAATTAATGATATTGCATGTCAGTATAGTGTGCCAGAGAAAAAAATATCCATTTTTAGCATAGTTTTTAGACAATAATAAATAATATTGTTCTCCGGAAGGTGACATTACATACCCTTGTCTTTGTTACTTTTATTACCTATACATAATTACATATTTTTATATCTTAAAGGCCCGTTTAGCAAAAACGGTAAAATATTCTATTTTCATCAAATTTGAAAGAAAAACTGCCAAAACTTGTTGACCCTTGAGAACATATTGATTTGATAAAATAAAAAATCAAATATTTATTACCAATATTAGTTTTTTACTAAAAAATGAATAAATCGCAGACTGAAGAGATTTATTTAGGTACTCTTTGTTATATCAAAATACAAATTATTTGATATGTATATATGTATATATTTTTTATTCATCCTATCAAACATAAATACTACAGATTTTAGCAAACTTTTTGTAGTATACAAAAAAATTGAGTTCATGTGGTGATTTTTGGTTTCAAAATATGAGAAATTTTATCAAAAAAAATATTTTTTTAAGTCGGTCAATATCCATGAAAAAAACAAAAAAAAAGTAGGTTTTTTTTTGTTCTATAATTGTAATAACTATCTAAATATTCTCAATATTAAAACAATTATATGAAAATTTGTAGGATTCTCGTGCGTTTATGTACCAAACACACCCCCGAACTCGATTTTTATAAATATGCTTTTTTAGAAACGAATACTATGAAGCTAAAATCGAGTTTTTTTTTTAAAGTTAAAGTTTGATATTGGTAATAAATATTTGTTTTCATATTTTATCAAATCAAAATGTTCGTAGGGTCAACAAGTTTTGAGAGTTTGTGTACCAAACTTGATGAAAATTGAATGTTTTATCGTTTTTGCTAAAGGGGCCCCTTAATTATTATTTTTTCTTTAGGATTCATTGTTACTATTATATTTTCTATTTTCGTAAATTTAACACATGAATCTACCACATTAGGCTCAGAAAAGTCAACGTCACCTTATTCGATAGTGTCTCGAACGGGACTTGAGCACGCAACCCATCATTTTGCGAGATGTGCTTTTGTCCAAATAAGCTACCCGGTGACATGCCGAAGGCTCATAAATCATATTCTCTCTTATAAACCACAATGACTGCTTCATGTGTAGGTATTGTTTTGGTGTACATAGTATCGGTACCTTATGCTGGATATTTCCAAGTGTAGTTAAATTGAATTGTACCTATCATAGCCAACTTTTGATTTTATAGATGTCGATGGAAAACACAGACACATACAACTTTGTTGAAGATAGAACATTATCATGTACAGCAAGCACGTCAAACTCAAATCCTAACTCGGGCCAAATAAAAAATTAAAAATTTATGTGGGCCACAAAAAAAATGTTTATACTGTAAACTAGGTTTATTTTGAAAAGTATAAAAGAAGGTAAAATTAATATTTTTTCCCAGATGTTGTTTGACATGCGTAGAAATAACCATATTGTCGTGGTATATTTTTGTGTGAATATAGCCAAAGGTACCGTTTTTTAAACACATTTTTACAAAAAATTGAAAGCAGAAAACGACTATGTAAAAAATGAATGAATGAAGAAAAATATAATATGTTAAATTTTCTAATTTTTTTGTACTGTTATGCAAGATTATTTTTTTGTACCTTTATGTTATGTACTGTGGGCCGCAAAGTTATACGTTATGGGCCGCAAGTTTGACATGCTTGATGTACAGCGTCCTCGAGGTGCTATGGCACAAAGATGGCGCTTTAAATACTCTCCGTTATTTATTAAAAATAGTCCCTTTCGGGGCACTACCGAATAAGGTGACGTTGTCTTTTCTAAGCCTTATATGATAATTGCATGTGTTAAATTTACATAATATTTAACCTCATACAATGGTTAATTGTAAAAATAACATTAATAAATCAATAAAGGTAACCAGCGGACTAACTGTAGACACGTAATAAACATACAAATTGTCCCCTCCATGCCAATATTATTTAAAGCATTGAGGATGGGTGGTATACCTTATCGCAGTCATCACTGAACTGTAGTAGATACACGGTACCCTTTATGGGGTGTTCACATTTGGCGAATATCGGCAGGCGAATTTCAAAATATATCGCCAGGCGAAAAAACAAAATTCGCCGGACATCCATTGATCGTCACAACTGTTCACACAGTCCACCAATATAGAAACGATCTGTCAGATGCGCTTTGATTTTGACACTGTTTTCAAAATGGCGTCGAGATGGAGATCGCGAAGTGTTTATTTTTAGTCGAAAATGTTATAGTAGAGGTTATAAGGCGCCTTTTAATTAAGGAAACAAACGCCACAAACCAACAACAAAGATAACAGCTGTCACGAAGCGGGAAACATTATAAAATTTATAGGTTATAAAGTTTTTACAATAGATACGAACGCCGCGCACATCTGCGCATGCGCAAATCGTTCAATCGGCCGAAAAGTTGGAAGGTGGTCAACCCGAGACGATATCGTTTCTACTGGTTTTTTTATCGTTTCAGACTAGTTGTCATTTTGTTCACACGGTTCAAATGGCTGGCGATATTTTGGAGCCTGGCGATATTCGCCAAAGTGAGAACACCACATTATAACTATATTAAATATTTAGTTATAGAAAAAAAATAATGTATCTTTTTTCAGTTCCACAAATGAATATTTCTGACTGTATACCTATTGAACGGAACAAAGACAACGAATGTATTTGACAGTGCAACTATTATATAGTATATTTCACTTTCTGTAGTATTTTTAAAGCATAATATAAATAACTATAGCAAAATTACAAAAATGGTGATTTTTCCAGTTATAGTATCTCCAGAGTTATGGAACTGTAAAGTCGATATGATAATTTACAGATTTTCGTAACCTATACAGTATATATATAATGTAATGTACCTACTTGTGTATTCTGTTACATTCATTCAGCGTTGAGTTGCGCCCCACACTGTGGTGATGACATATTCCTGACGGGTGCGTGGTCTAACGGGTGTTGTATGTCAACATATTGCAATATTTCTATTATCGAGTCATTTCATAGTAAATTATTATTTATCTACATTCTCTGTCTGAACCAAACTTACATTTTGATGCAGTTAAAATACAATGTGTTAAAACACTTCTATAGGTGCTTACCTACTGTTGAAAAGTTGTTCATTGAAGAGAGACTCCCCTCACACCTAGATATTTCAGGAGCCGTAGACTTCTTTTTATACAAACATTTTTTAAAATATTTATTATCATATTAATATAATTATTTTCCTTTATTGGAAATGTTAATTTTTTTTCTCACTGAATACCTATCCTATTATTATTTCATTATTCCTATTATTTTGATTATTCATGTTCAATTTTGTCTTACTCTATGTCCTATTCTAGTATCGTAATGGATTTTATTCAATTTTAATTTTATTTTTGTTAAATTTTATCTTAAATAAATATCTTTTTAATTTCCTGTTATTACTACATTTTACATTGTTCGAGTTATTATTGTTTTTAATTTTTAGACATTCATGGATTAATCTTACTTAATATTTTATCGTTATTTGCTGACTACTATATAATTTTATTTAATTTGAATTTTATTCTCACCATATACATAATTTTATTTCTTAATGTTTCTCTGTTACCGTTGGTCTGTTGGTGCTATAAATTTAATTGTTTTATCTTTTTTTATGTCACTGTTGTTGTTTATATTAGTATAATTGTATCCAAACATGTAAAAGGCTTGTGCCGTGTGTTTTTTGTAAAATAAAATAAAAATTCAAACCGAAATTGTCCGCACTTGGGCACACCTTGAGGGCGAAATAGCCAAAAGCCACGTCTAGGAAATCTGATACGTACTCTTAGGTTATACTAATACCCTCTCTCCAATGTTCCTTTTTTGAAGGGCAGAACCCACAGAAAAATAATTTGACAATCAAATAATTTATACAAGAATTTGTTAGAAATCGCCGTATGATAATAAACCCGCCTTTTGTACTAATATTTTTAGGTGCAATAAAGTTTATTTTATTTATTTTATAAAAATAGCATAATTATTGTAATCTCAATGCACGGATAAATAGAAGTCTCTTGACTTCCTAGATAACCAGATATGTGAGTCTACAATATTTTCTAAAATGTGTTATAAATATGTACGTACGCATTACACAATGTAATTCTAGATTTTATATTTCTAATATATGATTTCTTAAGTACATATCTATTCAAATATAAATTGAATATGAAATCATCTCCAACTCATTAGCCACGCGTGGCCGCCATTACACAAATACCAGTGTCGAGTGTTGTCATATATTATGAAAATATCAACAATAATATTGCATAATAATAAAAATAATAGTAACCCATGACATGGCAACATTTAGCGATATGTTGTTGTTGTTCCAAATGTGAAATTAAACGATGATTCTTTATTCAAAAATACGTCAGTTCGATATTGGTTCGATGAAGCCGTGAATGACACTGAAAACACATTTTTGTTGTTTGGGATCAATAGTAGACAAATCCAATACTTTATGTAAGAAATATTCTTTGTGTTGAGTTCTATAAAACTGTTTTTTCTAAAGCAGCCGAATCTTATAAAACTAATATGAAAAATAGAAGAAAAATTCGAGCTTTGTATTGAAAAGAGTCAAAATTCAATTAGTTTTAGGGCTCTACTGACATTTCACTATGAATGGATATGTCCCATTTCGATCCCAAGTCACTCAATTATTAACAGATCAAATTAAGACTCAGAAACCGCGAAATGCTGGTTTTTTGTTGGTTTTTACATTTTTTAAATCGTCTTTAATAATGTTACATATTCACGGAAAAAATATATGTTATAGATCAATTCTTTTTCTATTGAATGGTAATGTTTTGAGTTTGGATAGTTTATTTATTTTTTTGATAAAAATTCCAAAAAAAATATCATTTTTTTGTTTTTGAATCACTTTGCTTGAATACCGGGTGGAACAGCGACATATTTTTTTTTTGTTATAATGCCTAATAATATTTTGCAGTGAAATGTCATGTAAATATTTTCAACAAATATTAAAATCAGTTTTAAAATTAAAAAAACCTTCAGTTCAGGAACAATTCATATTTGTATGACGTCTTTATTTTTGTCCAAAGAAAGAGAAGGTCTTATACTTTATCTATACGCGCACGAGAGAAAAATGACACAGTCGGTTCCGAGCCGGCTTGCAGTGCGGACGTGGGGTCTGCGCTAATTTTTTGTTTGTTTTTTTGTCATTATTAAATTAGGTATATAATTTCACAATATTTGCATATAAGTCTCGAGTATATAAGTACTACACTACGGATCATACCTTTTGGAAAAATGTATTTTACGACGAATTTAATCTTGATTTTTTTTGCATATTTTATATTTTTTTTTTATCTTATTAAGTACATAATGCAATATAGTTATCGAAAACAATATATTTTATACATCTTTTTTATTATTATTATTAAATATGAACAAATAACAAGGAGTAAAATATCCATGTAAAATGAGCAAGCTAATCGCTTCTTCCAACTAACCCATTTTTTTAGTAGGCTTGCCCATATTTACTTTTTTATAAAAAACATTATACTTAAAAAAGAAATCACGACATAATTATCCCATAAGTAGGGTAACCAGCAGAACAGTTGCATGTAATAAACATGCAGGCCGTCTTCTCTGTGCCAATAAAAAAAATAAGACATTCAAGATGGGCGGCAAACCTCATCGCTGAAATTGAGTTGTAATACTTATGTCTTTATTTTTTCAAAAACCTCTTTTCACTTTTTTTATTGTAAACAAAAATAACTTTTTTTGTTTTAACACCAGAGCACAACGTTTTTTTAATCAAAATTTTATGTGCTATGATATACCTGCTTGGTTAAAAAAAGAACACCAATACTGTAGGTATTTGAAATATGTATACAAAAAACATTTTGTCGAAAATCCCTAAATTATTACCATCAGTGTAGCTGCATTTAGCTATGCCACCAATAATATATATTAGGCATATTATTACAACACGTAGAAATGCATTCTGTGTGTGTGTGTGTGTGTGTGTGTGTGCGTGTGTGCAGAAGTACCTACCTAGATATAGGCTAAAATTTTATAGTAGTTATTATTATTATTCTCTTTTTGTTAGAAGTTGTAATTATTATTATTACCTACTAGTGGCGGGACCAGTGGGGTAATGAGCAATTTTATTATTCCACAAATTAATACAAAAATTTAAAAGCACACCTGACTTGAGAAAATGTCTATACCCTTCCCCCCATTTCCTCTTTCACATCGCCAATTTTTCGATTTAGTATAAGACTGAGATATTTCACGATTATATTTGAAGGGCTGTGGGTAATAACTTGGTAACCCACTGAATCATTAATTTGAGAAAACTGCGATAAAGTAATGTACTATTTATTTATTTGCGTATATAATCATAAATTCTTTTTTGAACACTTAGAGATGAATCTAAGGGAATGTGCCAAATCTAAATTGAAATTTAACCAATGGTTATTTTTTTTTGTGGCTTACCATGTTGTTACACGGTTGGCGTGTGGCATACAAGGTTTTTAAAGAATTAAGGATTTTAAAGGCGTATTGCAAATCAATAAATGAAAAATCACAATTTTTTAAGCTAAATGTTTTTTTTAATTAAAAATATAGGGAAACATAAATTTTCATTGGAATTTGAATAAAACAAAACGGTGTTCATTGTTCATTTTCATCCTCAAACTCTATTTGATCTTCATCAAGTTCGCCTTCGATTCGTCGTCCTTTTTTTAATAGGGAGAAATAATTTTCCCAAATAACTTTGGGAATATGATCTTTTAATGATTCTATATCTTTTAATTTTTGGCAATCAATGTACCTGCGACGGGAATATTTCAATGGAAATTGGACATCAGAAATGGGTGAAAAAAAATTACCCCTTGGGCAAAGGTTTACTACTTTTGTCGGACCAGCATACTGATGTTTAATTATTAGTTTCATAGGATCTGATGAGTGGAATGTAAATTTCACACAATCTTTGAATTTAACAGGTTGTTTCTCTACATCCTTCGTGCGAAACGTGAAAAGTTTTTTCAACTCAACCAAACTAATGAAGTCGTTCTGGGTCATGTGAGTAACAATAAATGGATTCTTTGTGGTGCATGTCTTCAGAATATGAATCCATTCTTCTGGGGAGTATACAGTTTGGACATGCCTTCTGACGTAAGACTCCACATGTCCAAAGTCTTGATCAGAAGGAAGCATCGTATGTCCTGGAATCGGGAAATAATGATCTATTTTATTGCATCGCTTAGTTGCAACTAAATAAGCCCAAAATGCATTAATAGACCAGTTTTTATTCTGTCCACCGCAATTATCACTGACTAATATTAAATGGTCACATTTTATATCATTTGTTTCAAAATGTTTTTTCAGGCAGCTCACAATTTCTTCTGAGCCCCTTCCAGCTGTAGATTCATCCCAAAAATAAAAATACCCTTTCTCGGTTTTGCAGTCATGTATACTAAAATTATACCCCCAAATTTTTCTGCAGTAAAATGCTGGTCCTGTACTTAATTTTGGTATTGGCAATGCTTGCTGCAAATCAAATGTGAAGACATATGTATCAGGATTTTCCTTTGCTAACTGTCGTACCAATTTCAATTTATCCATTCCAGCTTTGGCTTTTCTGTGGTGTAATTCTAAATCAGTTTTGAATTCCTTCACGCTTTGGGAATTGTTTTCCAACGTGCTTTGTTGTATTTTAATATTTAATATGTCACACGTCTTACAGGAATCGCTTTTAGGGTTTTTAAATCCGATATTAAGAGTGTTAAAAATTTTCCTGTATTTATCACGAGACACAGGAATGAAATTGTTTTCCTTACAAAAAGATTCCTTGTAGTTCATAAAAATAGATGACAAAGAATGCTCGTGCCCTAAATAAACTTTATCATCATTATCTTTCCTACTGTAGTGGCTCTTATATTTAGGGATTTGTTTAATGTGTTCAAAAACATTGTCAATTTGTTCTTTGGAGTAGGTATTTTTTCTTGCTTTATGAAGTCCTCGATGATCCAAAGGAGGCACTGAGGACTCTCCTTTTGCTTTTTTACTCGCTATGATTTCAACACGACCTCTAGACACATGTAATCCGTACATACTTAAAAAGGCTACTTTGCAGACTTCGATGTCAGTACCATTTTTAATAACTGTATAAATTAATGTACAGTTTCGCCGGCTCTTAGGGGCTTTTGTGTATCGTCGTTTAGGATTCTTGACATTAATCCTTCCATGCAGATAAGCATTTTGAAGATTATAGCTCGCCATGTTCCAAAAAGCAGATAAAATTTCTTGGATACACTCTTCGCCAACAATTTCAAAACATTTCTTTTTGCAATTGCAATTAGGTCCTTTTTCACGTTTCTGTACAGTCACACCTTTTACATTCTTATATTCTAAGCCTTTGTTTCTTAGGTTTTTATTTTTAAATCTCTGATTTACTTTTCTTTTTTTTATTGGAATATCTGATTGATTATTTCCTGATCCACCATCTATCAATAAACTCTGAGATGTTGTGGCTGTATTTTTACTTTGAGTCACATTATTTAAATCCTAAAACAATATGAAAATTATATAATTGTAAATATTTACAAATATTATATTACATTAAAATGTTTTCTTGTTTACTCTATGGCTAACCATGTTATCGCAATTGCAAATTCATAACATGGTATGCCACATAATACACCTTTGTGGTACCATATAATATTGTTAAAACATTGAATTTAAATTGTGAGATGGTATCCCACAAAACTAACTTATAAGATTACACTATTTGTATGAAATACTCGAAAAAATGTTGATTCACAAATTTGAAAATTATAACATGGTAAGCCTCTTGTCAAAAAAATATCAAAAGTCAGATTCACTCACCGACATTGTTGATACATTATTAGTATCTTCCAGGTCACTGTTTGGATTATATTCACTTCCTGAGTCTTCAAACACTTCACTAGTATCGAATAATGATAAATTATGAAGATCAAAACGCTGTTTTCTATTTCTTTTTCCACTTTTATCGCAAGGTGACACTCCATTTCCCGCCATGTTGTATGAGGGTTACCAAGTTATAAAAAATTAAGGAGGCAAATGTGGCATACCAAAACCCAACTCTAGCGCTCCCCGGTGGTAATAATTGAAATTATGTTTTTGTTTAAGAATCTGCATGCCATAGATGTCTCTGTATGTATCTTAAGTCAAATATTGTACCATTGTGGGTTACCATGTTATTACCCACAGCCCTTCATTTATGTTCCGTTGAGCACTCGGTGAAGAATAGGTCAACCACTTTTTTCTGTAAGTTTTCGAGTGTCCTGTAAAAGTCAGGTGTTCGAGAAATTTTTCATTTTAAACTCGGCGATAAGATTTGCCACCCTTCCTAAATGTCCTATTTTTTATTGCGGCTGATGCTGACCACCCCACTTGTGGGATAATAGATTAAAAGTTGCACCCTCCCTCACCCATGAATGTTACAGGAATGTCATCCATACATACTTGTGGGATAAGCCGTGATAGTATAGAAGTAGAAGATATGTAGGTATGTGCCTACAATTTCAAAATTTACCCAAATTTTTGAAATTCTATCCCCCGTCGCCAGATTTCCATTACGATACATAGGAATATTCCAATTTCCATTACGATACATAGGAATATCCCAATATTTTCATACCTATCAGAAATTTATATGAAAAATATGTAATCGGGTGCTATTTTGCATGTGTGGAAAGCACGCCACTGTGTGTCCTGCTGTGTGAAGCACTAGTGTGTCCCCCTCTAACCTCTCCCCTCCCTCTTCATCGCTTCTTTCCGCATTCACTCACTGGACTTTGTAAAAATAATTTGAGTAAATTCGTATGTGTGCTTGTATTGTTTGTGTATTGTGCTACAGAAGTTTATATTAAACAAGCAATAGAAATGCATAGTTATAATCGTTGTGTATTTCATGTTATAGGTCGGTATTTATTGATTATCCTTAAATGTGGCTGCTATCATATATTATATAGTATCTGGTAATGATTTAGACAATATTATTAGACAATTTGAAAAAAGGCACAAAATGTGACCTTGTCTTTATGAACAGTACCCCTTACGTGCAGTTAGTTCACTGAATAACAAATTGTGGGAGATGCCGTGATGGTTTATTTTTATCATAATATGATAAAAATAAACCATCACTATGTAAATAATGTCAACTTCCAAAAAAAAATATATTTCAATTGATAATAAATACTAGACTATGATATAAAATAAATCGTTAATGTTTTTTAACTAATCTAACCTAAAATTTTCAATTTTCAGAAACCAACATAATAATATCAAAAATTTTATTTATAAAATAATTTTTCTTTCTTTGTCAAGAATTGTTCAATTCATACTTTTTATTTGACAATATTCTCAGGGTAAAGCCGGATACTGAGCTAGTAATATTATAAACGCACAAAACTTTGGTTGAATATTTTGGACTAAGTATTATTTTTATTATTATTATTATTATTAATCCTTGGTTCTGACTATGAGCTGAGAAAATAATAATATCAGCGGAACTTCGATACTCGTATTGAGATGCACTATTATTATTATTTATACCGTCGTGTCGTATTGCACTAACACATTCAAATATAACATTTGTCTTAATACACACATCTAAGCAATAAAGGTGTTCTCCTATTGGATAATTTGGCGGAATTTTTTTATTATATACTAAACGACATTTTACCTAATCATGATATTTTATTTGAGTAGGTCTTCCTCTTAAATATGATTTTATCAGAATTCAAATATAAACAAAAATTGTTTCTTAATATATTCACTCACTATGAACTCGTCTCTATTTAGAAGAATGGGAAAAAACAAACCCCATTTCAGAAGAAATTTGTACTGATTGATAGTATATTTTCTTCATATTACAAGTAATTGGAAGACATCGCATCTTAGCGATAAACTCGCCCTCTGTACATTGAATTGTATAACTGATATTTATATGACATTGTATTATTTTGTAATATTGTAACCAATGTACAGTGAAGAATAAAATAAATAAATAAATGAATAATATTGATAACATTAACGGGTTTGCTGTTCGCTTTGAATATCTTTTTTGTGATGCAATCTGTGAATCCTGGGTTAGTTGGAAGATATAATTAGCGGACGCAATACAATGATACTTTTATGTGTGTTAAACTGTATTAGGTACATTTTCTGTTAACAGCAGGGTTACTCTTGACACAATCTTAATTTTGCCTTGATAATCCTACGATGTGCGAAGTTACTTTAGTCAAAAACGCACATGCCAATCACACGGTAGCTGCGGATAGTCGTTTTCAATAATACTTACATGAGTATTATGATTGTATTACGTGATATAATCCCAAGAATGTACCAGGTTTTAGTGTACACATTAATAATGTAGTGATATTTTTAAACTTTCATGATATATTATATATCTTCTATTTTTTTTAAATTTATTGATTGGTAAAAGTACATAACAGACAACACTATAAATATGGTTTACAAAAATAAAAATAAGTCGTTCATAACTCAGCTGTCATCCTCAAACATGCTCCACAACTAAGTCAATAATTTTCCGCTCCTTCATCTGTTCTCACTAGCATATCGCACAAACAGCCATCGCTAATACACCAAAATATAGTTTGAAAGATACAAAATAGAAAAGGAGAAGAAAATGACATGTACAAAAATTTGTATTGTTTGAAATATTTTTCTGAGTGCAGATTTAATTTTTAATTGTATATTTTACGATGAACAGCGAAAAGCACAGAAAAATTAGGTATCCAACCTCACTTTAAAAAAAAAATATCAATTCACTAAATTCACCAATTCAACTAATACACTACAAATGATTTGCAATGTTCTGAAAATCATTTTTATATCAAATAAAAAAGTATAATGTAAAATAAAATTGTGGGTGATACGTTTCTAGGTATATGTGTTGGTGATGCCGTACCTAGGAGGGAATAACAATGATATTAATATGTACACATATATGTACTGCATAATACACAAGTAATTGAAAAGAACAGCTATTCAAATCTCATCTTCAATATCAAGTATAATAGCAGTGAAATGAAATGTGTCACAGTATTATTGATTGATTAACAGGATATGTGATTTTTTTATTGAAATTTATTATTTATTTATTATGAATACATATTTTTATATAATTTCATTGTGTGAGCGAGAGTTCTTTAAATGTTTTGTCCCTCCAGATACCCTTATACAAATAAGAAGTGATGCGGAGGAAATGAACAATGTAAAAAAATCGAGATATCGTACCACAATTTTTGGAACGTCGATTTGAACGGAATTTTGGTCAAATAAATATTGTAACTACCTATTAATTTTGTCTATTTATACAAAATCCCGAGTATTGCCTACTCATTTCGTAACTTTAATTATTTCGTTACTTGAAGGTAAATGAAATGATTATAGTACCACTTTGATCGCAATAGAAGCAAGCTATTTAAATTAATTTTTAATTTTGTGCTTATAGTATATGGAGTATGGACATGAACGCTGTTCGATGCAGTAAAAACATAATAAAGAATTTTAAAAGTGTATCAAAACAAGCACACTGTTTATTTTCCAAAAAAAAGACGGTAATTTTGACCGTTACGGAGGTATGCATCTACGTTTTTATAAGCAAATAAAGTTTTATAAAAAAATCTTATCAGAATATGCATTTTGTATGGACATACATTGCACAATAGCAACATTATACACCGTGTAGCTATTATGTTAATGATATTATTATTATTATTGTTTGATTTTGCGCGTGTGGCAACACTGACGTGATTTTTTAAATTTGAATTTAGAATAGGAACGTGTCTCGTAATAAGTGGGTATTGTCATGAAGAAATAATAATATGATTAATGATGTTTCGCGCGCTTTTCTAAAAATATTATTAATATGAATATTAGGTAGGTACATACCGATGGTTTTTATCAAATACAAATTATTTTCGTTTCAAATTCTTATGTAAGAATAAAAATAGGTATGCAAAATGTGACATGGTGAAGGTAAAAAAAATCACTGAAGAAAAAATATATCTAATAGATATGATTACAAATTGTTGGAGAGCATTATTTGTGCTCACACTGCATAAATTACTACTACTATTACTATTCAAGTATTTAATAAATATGCAAGCTGTCCTCTCCGTGCTAACAAAAAAAATAGGACATTCAGGATGGTTGGCAATGGATGTGCCTCGTCACTGCTGAATTTAAGATGTAAAATGTCTTTATTTACTCGAACACTTGCATTTATGCAATATCTTTATGTTTCTGAACGGCTATCCCATTTGTGGGATATGCCATATAATTTACAATTTCTTATCATTTCAAAGTTTAGTGCAGTCGTATTAATCACATTTACTAGACAAGTAACAGGAAAAATAATGTTTTCCATGACTATTTTTATTATATTCTTGGTGTAAAAATCTTGTTTTTTTGTTAAAGTATTATTATTCCCCAAAAATTGTGATTTTTTCCCTAAAATAGTTTTGTAAGCTTGTGAAATTTAATTTACAAAGCTTTGCACAAAGAGATAGACTGTGATTTCTCTAGAAATGCACTACGCACACAGTCACAGGTGATTAGTGTATTACAGAACACGTGATTGTATTAGTAACCGAGTAGCATCGCTGTGATTGGCTGGTGCAGTGTGTGGTGTGTAGTATACTCATCATTTAAGAACGTATTAGTAATCATTTACATCTCGAAGTGGGAGCACGTCAGTTTGTTGAAAAATATATCGCTAATTTCGTAAAATAATACGGTGACCATGAGTGAAGCAAAGAAACTAGGAATGTTGAAATAAATATTTTAATATTATTTTATTCCTTTGTTGTCCTCACAAAAAGAAAAAATATCTGCTATTGATAATTTTAATTTATTTTGTTAATGGTTTCCATACTTATGACCACCACTGTATTATGTTTTCATGTTAGAGGTATATATAGTCGTTCACTGTATAAATCAATAAAAAAAGATTGCTTTCTAATTGTTTCTTTCTCAATTGTATGTATGTCTATATTTGTTATTTTTGTAAGATTTTGAAATAAATGTTTTCTTTTTAATTTGAATTTTAATTCGCCCTGATTATTATTTTAATATTATGATATTTCAAAATCAAATCCAAAGATCATAATATTGCTAAAATGAAATAATGAAGTGTAATAAAGAATGAAAACTAGAAACAAAATTTTGTTCTTAGACTAATAAATTTTAATATTATTTATCATACATTCAAACAATGGACACCCTATGAGCGGTGCACTTTTATATAAATTCTAGTCTACTGCACAAATGATAGTATAACTATATAAGGTAGTGCAAATATTTTACAGCCTTAGTTTTAGTGCAAATGAATGTTTATTACACGCAATTAGTCCACTGGCCACACAAATAGTACCTATATTAATAGCAGTACATAGTACAGTAGTATATTGATAGCTGTAATTACTACTCTCTGAGTGAAGGTAAATTGAAATAAAATCAGCTTATGAAATATAGGTATAAAGGGTACCTACGTATACTTACCTATAATAATAATAGTTTGGTATTTATAAAAATCATTGTGGTCAAAACAATATCAGATATAAAGCGAACATTTTGTGGTTTACCTAATCGTACAAAACACGTGATAAGGTTTTCGGAATCGGATTCAATGAAAAAAAAAGTTGCCACGCGTTTCCTATCAAAGTGAGAATCTATGGTAGAAAGTAGGTGGTTGGCGGGCTGACCACAGATAAATGATAAATATGATCCTAGGTAATCTATCAAACGGGCTACGTTTGCGAACTCAAAAAAAATACGGGCATGTTTGCAAAAAATAATTTAAACACACGATTTATTTACCGTTATAATTATTCTAAATGCTCATTTGTAGGTAGGTACGTGTAAATAGTAACGCTCATTCATTCTTCTCATGGTCGCTCACAACTTGACCTCCAAATTCCGCAGCCACCGGATCGCGTCATTTGTAAGTGCGTGTAAGTCCTGAAGTTCTCCTTGGAATGCGTATGTGGGAGACTCGTTTATCAATGGTCGATAGTTTGAGTCATTCCACATGTGCACGCCGGTGAATCAATCCATCCCCACTGCTATAATTTGGAAACTGTACAGCCTACATCACATCTTATACGATTTATTGTACATCATATTTTTCTGGGAAGTATAAATCCAGGCAGTTCTTCTGTTGGATCTGGTGCTAGGGTTTGGTTTCTTGCTAACGATAATGTCCAAAGTTCTCTCCACCTATCTTCAGCACTGCAGTCCGAGCTTTGAGCATCAGCTTTCCAGTAAGGACGTCGAGATATTAGGCGGTTTGGTGGAGGATTACCTATGTCTAGATGAATAGGTAGATTGTGGTTGGCCTGAACTTTCAGGACTTCGTTTTGGAAAGCTTTCTCTCGTCTTAGTTACGCTGAGTAGCATGGTTAATCTTGACACAGTCTAAATACGATATTAATCTTGTATTGGTCTTAATCATAAGACGCGCGAAGTGACTATATATGTAAGTGCATTACAATATCGCGGTAGCGGTATTTTTTTACTATGGTCCCTTCACGGGTCATATGATTAAGACCAAGAAAAAACTAAGATCGTATTTAGATTGTGCCAAGAGTAAAGCTGCTGATTCTCTCCTTTCCCTCTTTTTCCTTCCTCTTTCTATTCTTGTTATATTTGTGCTTTAATTTCTTTTTATCTTATTTAAAATGGGGTAGGCAGAGAGAACGGAACGCCATATAGATCTGTCCTTACATACTTCTTTCGCTTCTTCCACATGCACGCACGTCGGTTTCTCTTACTCAAAACACGGTCGTCCTTGATCAAGCCACGTAGTTCTCGGACACCCGCACTTCCTTTCATACAAGTATATCCTCTTTGTTATTCTTTCCTCTTCCACCAAACCAGATATTGTTTTTTATTTATTTATTTTTCCGGGTTGGCTGGAAGAACACAATTAATCACTGAGAACGTTGAGTAAATTTTGCTAGTCTTATAAATTCTTATAAAACAAAAAAAAATGCTGGTATCTTTTGCAAAAAAAATATATCAAAAGCACATCGGTGGCATATGGCAGCCCGACAATAAAACAATTTGAAATTGAAATTGGAATAGAACGCGATAAAAGGGCGGAGCACGTGACCAGCATAGTGCGTATAGATGACACGCCCTTAGACAATAGTTACCTAACCTCAAAATTAAATTATTAATTTTTTAAAACAACACCTTTTGTTAATATCTTTTTTTTATTCACGGTAACAAATTGGTTACCTACCTCCAACTACCCCTAGGTTATTAGTTTTTTATGTCTATACACACTATTCATTCTCTCTATGTATCTATACCATAACTAGATCTCCAATAAGTGAAGTAGCCAACGGATTCAATGCATAAAAAAAATCAGGTTCCCATAATTTATTCATTTCATAAAGTAAGACTTAGGTATGCTTTTTCATACCTGCCATTTTCAGCAAGACACTGACACAGGACACTTGCAGAAATTTGGGAGAACAATTCAATTCCTATTTTCTTTTTATAATAAAAAAAAAATACCTACCATCTATAATTTTATAGATACCTACTCGAAAGTATAATAATATAGTTCTTAGAAATAAATTCAAATTTCAAATACGAAAAATAAATCAGATAGAATGTAACGACAAAATATCTTTTATGTATAGGTACAAAAAAAGAAATGTATTTTTTGTGACTAACTAATGTGAAGGTAGTTGAGGTACCTACCTACACATGCACGTGTTATATTATTTAAAAAAGGAATGCAAGAAAGTTTTTATTTGGTTATTCAAAAAAAGAATAACAATGACGATGATGATTATTATTTGAAATATAGAACACACAATAAATACTATACTGTAGATGTGGGTCAGACAGGATGCACTGGGTTGCCATTTCTAATAAAGTACGTTATAGTCTCAATTATCACGGTAATGGATTCGCGATTTCTTTTTAAACGAGCCGATACGTTCGTTATAAATGAATATGAAAACGAAATATTAAAATTCGTAGATATACGATTTGCTTGGTTGGGTCACACGAATATTCAAAAGTCTATGAAATTAAATAAATAGATAATAGGTAAATACTTCTAGGTGTATGGTATAAAATATTCAATTGAAATCTTGAAGAATGGTGTATATTTTTCTAAGTAGGTATATGATTTTGGACTTTTTTCTTAATTATTTCATAACTTTCATAACTAATAAAATGTAAGTCATTAAATAAAAAGATTGTTTTATATTTTATTGTGATTTATTTATTATTTACTGCACTTCTATTACGTTTGCTGGAAGACATCGGCAGTATGTACACATTTTGTACAAATTTATTTTATAACAATAAAGTGTTTATTGTAATTGAATCGATTGTTTCGAAAACAACCAAACTTTCATACAAGTTCTATGACACTTTGGTTGCTTTCGAAACAATCGATTCAATTGTTATTATTTATTTTACTCTTCTTGCACGACATTACAAATTATTTTACACATCAATATATTAATATTATATAGGTATGTACAATCAATCAACAGATTATCTATTTATTTATGTTTATGATCAAGTGTAAATAACCTTTGTTCCATTTGCGCCAAAAAAGAAAAATTACAAACAAACAAATCATTACACAAAAATGAACACTGCAAACATGAATTACATTTTGATCCATAAAGTTTTAAACTAGTAAAATAATGATAACAAAAACTAGTAAATATATGCTTAAATAAAAACTTAATTTGTCTAAATAACTTCAGCTTGTATAAATTTTGTGTACCTAATCTCTGTCGGTCCCTCAATCCGGAGGATCGTGACCATCATGCCTCGTTCTGTAAACCATCTGTCTCCATGTTGAGCGATCCTCAACATGGAGACAGATGGTTTAGCTCGAAATGTTTAGCTCCCTGAGGATGGACTCATTGGTTCGGTTCGGTCCAATTTCCTCCAATATTAAAAATTAGAAAAAAAAACAACAACAAAAATTATTTCGTTTATAATATAATCTCGAAGTACAATCTTTTATTTCGTTAAATCTGTGATTTGTATGTCCCATGCAACATCGCGAATAAGAAGATCCTCAATATTGCCATCGCAAAAAATGAAAGTTTAAATAAATACATAATAATGCATCTAGATAAAAATATAGCTGGTTATGTAGACATTCATATCCACTGCAGCACATCAGGTATATCTGAAATTATTTTTATTTATTTATCTATATAAAAAAATCATTGTCAGGTGCTGGCGACAGCCTTTTGTGCGCTTCACTTCACAAAATAATATCCAAATAATGTTTTTATTATAAAAAATGCGGTTTTTGTTAAACCGTAGTAGGTAGATTACTATTTTTTTTATATTTCGCATCAGCTGTCCATAGAAAACAGAAGGATACTTGGAATTCTATGTGGCGGTTATTTTTTTGCTAATGTAGGTACCTACCTACAATTATAGTCTATCTCATTTATCTATGGCATCATGGTATCTTCCACAAGTAAGGTAGCCAATAGCACATCGCATTGGCCAAAAACTGTAATGATGTACAAAATAAGTTTAAAGGTAAGTTTTATTCTCAATAATTTGATTTGTCTCTATAATTTGAATTTTGAGACGTAGGTATATGTACAAAAAAAGAAATATTAAAATAATAACAAAGTTTATATGTTTGCTTTGTAAATTGTGACAAGTAAATTAATAATTGCTGTATTGTGTGATTGTTCGTATGGATGCCTACTAATTTTAATTGACTATATATAGGACCCATACATTTATTTATACATGGATGTTTATATTGATGATATTTGGTTGCATTTTTTGTTGTTATTATTTTAGTTATATATATTTGAATTACTTAACACCAATTTATGAATTTGTATGTTTATATTATGTATATATATTGTAAATGGCTATATGAGCCGTATATTGAATAATAAATAAATAAATAAAGAGGGTAATAATAATAATAATAACCTAACATAACATGATCGAGTTAGTCCCAAATTAAGATATGAATCTTGATCAAAATCGGAAGAGGTTAGACTCCTCCAGCGGAGTGCCTTGTTTTTATCACCCAAGAAACGTTATAATTGCCTCGATCCCAGAATAAAGCTTAATTATCAGGAAGACTCCTTCAAAAGGATGGTCTTCTCGTGGTTTAAAGTATGGGTCGTGACAGGGTGGAGGAAATTATGAGAGTGCGTGTGTGATGTTTTTTTAAATTTGTTGAAATGTTGAATAAATACTTTTTGAATATAATATATAGATAACTAACCTTGATGTGTAATTAACTCTGACCTTGATGTGTAATTTTATAAACTTAGACTTGTGTATATGTGAATTGGTTATGTGTAATAGTATGCTTTTGTACTCTGTCTCATAATTTCAACATGTAAACATAGATTTATATGTACTAAAGTACTAGATATGGTGTTTAGAACAATGAATCACAATTTTCATGTTCCTTTTTTAAATATTAGCAATTTGTAGTACTAGCAGAGAGAAGTAGCAACTTTAGAAAAAGGATGTCAAGTATACACTGCATAAGACAACATCAATATGAATGCAATGAACTTTTTTCTATGTGTACGGATATAATATGGTTACAATGGTACAATATCGAGTCCTTTACGAAGTACTCTTTTACTCATGTGATGCATCCGTATTTCTTTCTCACTCATATATTAACAATAAGGAAGCAAGACCTTTATCAGGTGTTCACAACATTTTCCGTTGTATGTCTGCAAGTAAAGAGAGAATGTATCTAACTATTTCAGACACAACAAACAAACATGTTATCACCAAATATTATCAAACACGCATAAAATGAAACGATAGTACAATGATTTTTTTTTTATTATTTGAAATTTGAATAAAATCTAATATTTTTCCTACATAAATAAAACTTGTTCTGCTCCCTGCGGATTGTTTCTCGGAAAAAGTAAAAATTGACAATAATTTATTGTTTTTATCTGAATGGTTTTATAGTCAAAAGATATAACTTCATGGATATATGCACTTATATGACATTGAATAAAAGAGTATATTGATCAGAAAAGAGCGAGGATCGAACTTGAGACACTGGATTGCTAACGGTAAATATTTTTTTGCCTTTCTTTTATATAACTAAAAACTTAAAAATGTGTGACAATATTTACTCCAAGTAATGGGCTCACCACCTGTTCTGTATTTTGTGTGGTTTGGAAAGGGTGTTTAATTTGTTTTTTGGCGCATGATCTTCCACTTATGCTTCCAAGAGGAGCGTGGAGAGTTTTGTGATGTGGAATGAACGTTTCGCTCTCCTTATGCCTCATTTGGGGTCTCAGGGCGACATAGTTACTCCATACTGGGAATTTAAGATACTTACAGAAAATTAAATTATAGTTGATAAAATACCATTGAGTTGTATACACCTGAATAGTGCATGTGTAACATGCATTTTTGTAAGGAACGCTACATCTTACTCGAACGATGGTCAATTTCGTACTGAACAAGGCAAAAATGCAGGTCGGCCGATCGGCCGACCTGAGTTGGAACATCGCGGCTAAGCTACCAGCACTTCTATACGAAGTAATATAATTCTATGCATGTAAAAGGCTCACGCCGTATATAATCTTCTAATATATAAAAGGAACTCGTGTGTGTTACAACACTTATAACTCAAGAATGGCTGTACCGATTTGAATGATCTCTGATTTGTTGGATTCTTCTCCGCCCGGAATAAACTATAGGCTATTAAAACATCTTACAAATTCACAGTAAGAAAAAATACAAAGAAAATTATTTACGCCATACATTTTTAATTTCAAAAATAAAAACAATATGGAGAGTTATGGCGCTTTAAGCGCTCCGACGTCGCCTGTTGCATTGCGCTAAAATAATCCTTATATTTTGCTGTATTAAGAATCAAATTACTATAATCAATATGAAAATGGTGTGTCAAACTGATGAATTAATATTTTTTACTATAATCTGTCACATAAATGTGGACGTGAACAGATTATATTTGAAATTGTATTTTATTATTGCAGATGGAAAACTATTATTGAACCATAAATTGTGCTATGAAAGATGAAAATAAGAATGTGTTCATGTAGTTCTGTTGAAGATTGTGTTGTGAAATTTGTAGGCAGAGAAGAAAAATTACGAAGAAAATTATTTACGCTATACATTTTTAATTTCAATAAAAATGCAATATGGAGAATTATACAAAATCAACGATGAAGTTTTTTTCACAGATTGGCCTATTTACAGAATATTTTTTGTATATATTTTCAAATTAGAATCGTTATCCACACAATTCAATAACTGTGGTTCTGATATTTCAATTTTGGAAAGAATTTTTATAAATTTTAAATAAATAGGTTTAAACCTACATAATTATATTACGTACAGCAGATAATTTATAAACAAATCTGAGTTAAGTTAATTATCCAATATAAATTGTTCATGTCGCCAGGTGGGGCGCGGAGGTAGCACTTTTGCCTTTGAGTCACGAGGTCCCGGGTTCGATTATCGGCCAGTGCAAAGTGAAGAATGACCTTTTTCAAATTGTCCTGGGTCTGGGTGTTACATATTATGTAATGTATAGTGCATTGTATACGTGTGTATCGTCGCGTTAGTACCCATAATACAAGATTCATCTTAGGTTGGGACTAGCTCGATGTGTGTGAATTGTCTATGTAAAAAAATGAATGGAATTTTCGCAGTTAAGCGGCCCCACCCGTTGTCGAGTACTTTTTTTCCATAGAAAAAGTATTATTTTTGAAACTGGATGAAATTGTTGCCATATGAAGAATTATTTTAAATGCCGGCAAAAAAAATCTACGTCGAATATTAATTTCCTAATGTTCCGTACATATTACTCGACAACGGGTGGGGCCGCTCAAGTTTCATAGTTGCAACATATATGGCAACAATTTCCTCAAATTTCGAAAATATTACTTTTTATATGGAAAAAAGTAGGTACTCGACAACGGGTGGGGCCGCTAAACTGTGAAAGTTCCAAATGAATTTTATTTTTTACACTATACCTACGATGACACATTTGGACAATTACGGGAGTTTGTAAAGAGATTAATAATATTAATCATTCATAAAGTCTGTAGGAGAGGGCAGTAGATCTTTGGGCCGCCCTAGAAGAAGCTGGCAAGGGCAGGTGTCGAATCTGTGTGTTGAAAGGCTTGGTTTGGAGTGGCCAGAGGTCCTGGAAGCAGCGGCGGACAGGGATCTCTGGAGGAGATACCTAGGGGCAATGGGCCCCCGACCGAACTAGGACAAGGGGAAGAAGATGTATGTATGTAATCATTCATTGATTCTTAGGCGGTACGAAGTTCGCTGGGCCAGCTAGTTGTAAATAAATAAAAAAAAATAAAAAAAATAACTAGTAACTTGAAACTTAGCTACAAGCATAATTATAGGTATTTAGATGATATACAAGTAGATGTATATTTTAAATTCAAATCAACACGTCCCATCTTTTCACTACTTGCACACCTACCTATAAAAGATAGCTATATTGTAATGATGATTTATATCAATGGATTTATCAAATAGTTTGTGATGTGCCTATGCATTTACCAACTGATCGGACGATCAGTTGAGCGTCTATGATCTACAATATTCTACAGAAGGCTTTATAATATACACTTGATTGTAGATAAAGATGTTTTACTACGTAGCGATAAAAACATGTATTTTTATTTTTTAGTCATCCATGCAACATAGTAAGATCTCAAACATATTTTGAATTACTCCAGATTAATCATTCCAATTGATCCATAGTCAACCTAATTGAATAGGTATTAACTAGGTAGGTATGTTGTATTGTATATGGTAGACATACCTACATATGTGAACTTCCTTAAGGAGTGCACAACACAGAGTTTCGACGCTTATGAATCGACTTAGGCTTGGTTAAAAGAGTACTAAGATCTCTTCTTCAGCCCATATCCATCCACTGATGGTATAGGCCTTTTAATGTTTTTATCCTCCGCACAACACCTTCCTTCAGAATCTTACTATTCTCTTTACATCAAAGTTCCACAGAAAAATTAAAATTTTTCAAATTCAAATATTTTTTATTTAAATAAAATTTACAATTTAACAATATTATATACACACCTTATTACTAAAAAAACACATTTATTACATATTTGACCCTCAAAATTTAGCAGTGCTCGTGCTTTGAGAGATAGTATTAGGTACTTTATTTTGAAGTGTCCTGGACAAATCTTGAACCCGCAACCCAACATTTTCGCAAGGTGTGCTTTGTCCAATTATGTTATCTTATAAGTGTAAAATATATTTTCAAGTATACCTATTATTTACACCTCTAGTACCTAATCTCTTTTCCGAGGATTCCCTGGCAAAAGAAGGACTCTTACTTTTTTAATTCGTAATTCAATTCAACAATGATGAGGTACATCATGAATATGCTCTTTTATTGGCACAGAGACGACAACTCGAATGTTTATTACATACAGTTTCTTCACCGGTTGCCTCACTTTTTAGATTAACTGCTATATCATCAAGGCATCTCGCACAAGTGGGGTAGCCAACAAACCAACTGCATGCAAAAAACTACTATACTATACCCTCACGCCGTGTCCCAAGTGGGGTAGGCAGAGAGAACGGAACGCCAAACTAATCTATCTTTACACACTTCCTTCGCTTCCTCAACATGCATACAGTTTCTCATACACGCACGTCGGTTCCTCTTACTCAACACGCAGCCGTCCTTGAGAATTTGATCCACGTGATCAAGCCACGTGGTTCTCGGACGCCCGCATTTCCTCACACCCTTTCTTTCAGACAATAGTTGAAATTGATAAACGTTGTCCTGGTATATAGCTCTTCTGCCAGCCTGAGCCGATTCGCAAGTAATAATAACCATTCAGATTTCATCTTCCTGCCAATAAAAAACAAGACATTCGGGATGGGTGGCATACCTCATCTCTCAACTGCTTATGTTAATTATCTTATACGTCAGGTTTTACGAACATCAGCCATTTACAGGACACTCGAAATCTTATAGAAAATGGAAAAGAGTCCAATACTTCACGGGGACCCCACGGATAAAAGGTACCTACATTTTATCATATTTTTGTTGACTAAATAAATAAGCTCCCTTCATTATTTAAATAATGTTTTCATCGTGATTTCCTTATCAAAACATCTTACTAACCAGAATGATGTTGTTTATATTAAAAAAAAACTTCTTTCAAATCATAATCGAATAAAAAAAAACATTTTGATCCACGCGACCGTCTTTTGTTCCGACACGCGAATCAAATCCACAGGATATATTGTAATAAAAAAATATTAGGTATAAATTTATGTAATGTCAAAAAAATGTAATCTTAGGTCAAATCTGGCAACACCCATTCATATTATTATTAATAATATGTTTTTTTTTTCTCTCTCTATGGTTATTGTATCAAATGTCTCGGATATTTGAATTTAAAAAAGGAATATCAAATAGGGTAGGTATTTTCATACAAAAAAATATTAAGAAAATACGTAAGTAAATAGATTTTGAATTGTATTTATTTTTAACGAAACTTATATTATATAAACTGAGTAATGACTTATCTTATTAAGGGTAACCTGCAAATGCATCCACAAACGAAAATATCTAAATATCACTAATTAATTTAACCCTTAAGGGTCAAAGGGAAGTATACCTACATTGCAAAGATATAATCTCATTTTCAATAAAAAATATTGTATATTTTTGTACGTAGTATTTTTTTTTTTAAGATATATCTGGGTTTTGTTATAAACTCAAATACAACCAAGCTTATGTCGTGAAAGGGGAGTTTGCCGGCACCTGGGATCGAACCGCGGACTCCTTGTTCATGAAGCCGAGACTCCAGGCTACCGACGAACTCTGGAAGTTCAATTTTTAAAATCTGGTGAATTTTTTTATGCCGAAGTTTTGAAATATTTGCTCAAAAATGTACGATGAGATGAGATTTGTATGATATTTTCGTTTTTATTTTTTTGTTTTATTTTCCTTATAGCATTAAAAAAACACCAAAATATTGAAAAACTAGGTATTGTAAACATTTTAAGTAAAAACATGTCTTACTAAGTATATTGTTAATATAACTAATATTTATTAAGTTAAGAGTTTATTTAGTATTCATGGACCAAGGAAAATATTTTTCAGATACATTTTTTCCACAACCATAATAATTTATGTTATTTTATTGCATTTTGTAGTTATAATTCTTCCATTTTGGCAGTGAAACAGAGATGGATATAGAATACGTAGAACCCATAAGGTCCTGAAAGGGTTAATATAACTCGTATAAAACATTCAATCGTTTATTTATAAATATTAATAGTTTATCAATCAAAACCAGCAATAGCGGAATTGATTTTCATGCATAATCAGTTCAATCAATGTTAAAATATAAAATTAAACTTTCTGATGTTTATTCAAATCATTCTTTTTTCAAATTTTAGAGTTACGATATAGTATTTATCTATCCTTTTGCCTTACAACCAAGTAATGACGATCTGTTAAAAATAGTACTACTTCTTTTATCGTGGTCTCTTGAAAAATAACAGAACTGAAAAAAAAATATTACGCAAACTTTCCCACGTGTAACATCCCATCAACGTTCTAAGAACGAATATGAATTTAAAAAGATGAAGTGTGGGGAGATGAAAAAAATAATAAAATATAATTTTATAGGGGATTATGAAATGAATAAGTACATGGAATAAATGTTCATATTCGGGGGAACGGCCGTGTGGCGAAATAAATATACATACAAAATAAAAACGTGAACCTTGAAGTCCCCGGCAAAGAATTTATTGATCTCACACTTTTTTCTGTATTTTTTCTAGAGTCCTGTAAAATGAAGGTGTTTTAAAACATCACGATAAGACGTATTAAACGTCTTCAATTCAGCGATGAAACTCATCCTGGATGTCTTAGTTTTTATTGGCACAGAAAGGACAGCTTGGATGTTTATTAAATGCAGTTGGTCTGCTGGCTACCCCACTTGTGGGATATGCCGTGATGGTGTAGTAGTAGTAGTAGTTCAGGAACTTGCTAAAAGAATGCGTAGGTAATTGTTTTTATAGAGGGCATTAATTTTGCTATAATTTATTTTCCCAGACCTTGATATTAAATATTTCTTTAATTATTTTTTGGATTATCTCTTATTGTAAAAGGGATTAGTTGGTAGACATCGCCTTTTAGCGATAAACTTGCCCTCTGTACATTGAATTGTATAACTGATATTTTTATAACATTGATATATTTATATTTACCTGTATGTAATATTGCAATTTTTATGTAATATTTTAACCAATGGAGAATAAAATAAATAAATAAATAAAACAATGTCACACTTACATACAGGTTTGCTAGAAGAGATTGCCTCCATGAAATATGCACATCTATTGTATGTAGCTTTAATTACAACAAATAATGAATTTATTATTATTTTTATTAATAATAAACATTTTATGTAAAAATAAATATGTACAAAAGGCATACATATTATTGCCTTAAGGCAATGTCTTCCAGTAATCCTAATACAACTTTTGATATAAATAGAGTTTAAATAAAATAAAATGCACAAGACATAACTATAAAACATAAATAAAAAAATAAAAATGTAGGTATAATATTTATTTATCGTGACGAAACCCAGAAAAAAAAAACAATCAAACTGATCTCCAGTACTGTGCAAAACGCACAGCAGGTGAAGATGCGTCAAAAATATCACGTCACAATGGACACTCCAACAAGTGTGGCATGGTCTGTGCTGCACCACAGTCACATGCTCCGGATTCGTCCTGTAGGAAGCCCCATCGTTCTCTATTGTCGCGGCAGTTTCCTACACCAGATCTCAGTCGATTTAGGGTTTTCCATGTCCTATAGTCTAGATCGCCTCCTGCAGCAAGGTGTTCTTGGGCTAGGAAAGGTTCGCTTATTTGCGGATCCTCCGCCCACCTACGTAGGCGTTCAGAGGGAGCAGGGCTCGTCAGTGAGGATGAGGAGTTTAAAAATGATCGACTAGAACTGAGACGGTATAATAAAAGCAAGCGTACCTATCAGTTATTTTATTTTTCATTAACTTTTATGGTAAACGCGTCTATAACGGATGTATCATTATACTAAGGTTTGAACAGACTGAAATGTAGGTATATTTTTGTGGGTGTTTTATCAGAAAAAAAGTGGGTCATAAATGGAATATCCTGGTTAGACAAACGGGTGGACATCGGACCCTAAACAAAATATCACAATAATTCAAAAAAACACTTCGTAAAAGGTGCAGATATTGGCATTGTCTATGACCGTAAATAAAAATCAAATTCAGTGTTTTTTTTTATATATCATTCATCGTTAAAAATCGAGGGGTGAAAACATAATAATATAATAGGTAAGAACCCTTATGTATTAAAATAAATAGATATAATACCTAGCTAAAAACTGACCATCTCGGCACTCAATAGCCAGAGAATTGAATAAAAAAAATCGTACAAAAATACCTAATCCAACCCGCATATTGCATTGTTACTAAAAAGGGGACAAAAAGTATACTGCTGGCTACTAAAAATAAACACAATAGCCAACAGTTTTATAGTATCTACGAATTACTATTATTATTATATATAATATTATGTTATGTACGCTATACGTATTAAATTTATTCAAAGTTGGAAAAAAGTAGGGAATTTTTACGTTTATATTATTATTATTATGGTAACATTCATTCTTTATACTGGCAACATTTTATACGGTGTGATTGTAAAGTAATGTTTGTTGACAATTTTGAATCATGAATTTATTCGACCGTAACCCTTAATACTAGCAAAATTAATACCAAATTATACGTGAAGATAAGTAGTTATGAGGTTTTACGGACAGGACACTCGGAAACTCACAGAAAAGATGGGAGACCTATTCTTTCTTCTCTCACCGATTTCTTTTTTATTTGTCTATGAATAATGTGTATTTTTTGTACCTACTGTTATTATTTGCATCACTCATCAAAAAGGTCAACACTATCATGGTGAGCGGTGTTACTTTTATTTAAATATGAATGTGAAGGAATCAAACGTAATGTGTGTGAGAGGTCAATTTAGAATTCCGACTTCTTTGCCTACCCACAAGGCATGCGGTGTGAGGAAATAGATACATAGACAGACTATTTAAAGCTAAGCTCCTATAATTACATAAATATTTCATAACTCTAATGTTAGAAATTTAATTTCATAAAAAAATAACAACTTGTTATGGTGCATGTAATCGCATTAAGTGGGCTACTTATCTCAGCATCGTGATATCTTCCAACTAACCAGGAGTTCATAAATAGAGATGAATATCACAAAAATAGTAAAACACGTATTTATTTCATTACCAAACACTAATTATACGTAGGCATGTTAAGATGACCGGAATATTAGGTACCTATATTTTTTGGAACTCATTGAGATGGTAGGCCCCAATGTCAGATAACTATGAAATATAGTTTTCTACCCAGACCCAGGACAATTTGAAAAAGGTCATTCTTCATTCGAGGTTGAACCTGGGACCTCGTGACTCAAAGGCAAGTGCGTTATCTCTGCGCCACACCGGCCGTCAAATATTTATTACTGTAGGTATATATGTAGTTATTGTCTATTTTGTGCTTGTAATAAATAAATAAATAACTTTACTCAATGCACACACCTCAATACATAGTAGGTATGTAATTCCAAGTAAAGTCTATTGTAATATTTTTTATATATCAATTCAAGTTTTAGTAGCAGTAAGTAAGGTAAGGATATTATTTTATATGAGGGTTCTGAATCTGAATGAGGGGAACAATGGTAGTCCCGGGCACACGTTGAGCACGCTCTATACTCTGCACACCCTGCTTTGTCCTTATATTCACCCTAACATAACCTCTAAGTAACACACATACATATAGACTGAATATACCTTCTGACCGGGGATTTTTTTTGTATATCGACAATTTTTTTCTGCAGTTATTTTTTCTTAATTTCCGAAAATGTGATAAGCTATCCGATTCCATGGTCAATTTTGAACGTGTTCAGCGAAAGTTTTATTATGTGTACCTACCAAATAACATCTACGGCATATCCTACAAGCAGACTAGCTGATGTAATAAACATGCAAGCTGTCCTTTCGGTGATACCAAAAAAATATACTTGAGATAATCTGGATGGGTTAAATCACTGCTGATTTAAGATGTAAAATGCCTTAAGTATAGGGTAGCCAGCAGAACAGCTGGCTGCAAGCTGTCCTCTCCGTGCCAAAAAAAAATAAAGACATTCAGGATGAGTGGTAAATCTCATCGCTGAACTTAAGATGTAAAATGTAAAAAAATTCGAAATAAAAATATAGTATTCTCTAAGTTTTTTAAATACGTAGATTATGAATTATTAGTAAAATAAAAGCTTCAAGCTATCTGTTTACGTCTTTTGACATAGTCTGAGTTTTCATTTTATTTAAAAAGTCAAGTTGTATCGACATTGTTATCAAGTTGTATGTTTATACCATTCTGGTACCATCACTTACGTATGCAAGCGAGACATGGACGTGGTTGAAGAAGGACGAAAAGGGACTAAAGGCAGTGGAGATGTGATCGCTGAGAAGACTGCTTGGTAAAACGTTGCGTAATAGAGTAAAGAATGATGATATTAGAAGAATGCGCGGATGCAAGAAGAGTGTTGTGCACAGAATGCGCGTAAAAAAGTTACGGTGGTTTGGTTTGGACATGTTAAACTAATGAACGAGGTAAGAATGACAAAGAGGATGTACTTATCTGAAAGAAGGGGTGTGAGGAAGCGCGGGCGTCCGAGAACTACGTGGCTTGATCACGTGGATCAAATTCTCAAATACGGCCGTATGTTGAGTAAGAGGAACCGACGTGCGTGCATAAGAAATTGTGTGAATGTGGAGGAAGCGAAGCAAGTGAGTAAGGATAGATCTATTTGGCGTTCCGTTCTCTTTGCCTACCCTACTTGGCACACGGCGTGAGGATATAAATAAAAAATCGATACTTCAAATATCTTTAAGTCAAATTGTACCTACATTGTGTAACTTTTGCTAAGCAACGTATACTTTGCCAGTATCTATTTTCTGATCAATAATAATAATATACTAGATCAATATTTTCCAGATCCAGAATTTAATATTTCTGATGGAGAAACCGATGAAGATTCTGACCACGTGAGTGTTACTTCTTATCATAGTGACAATGTCAGCGAAGATGAAACCAACGATGATGAATGTGCTAATACTTCTAATAATAGTGAATCTCATCCTGTTACTAAAGACGGAAGTACTTGGTATCTTTTTCCTCAACTCTCTGGAAGGACACCGGCTCACAACATAATTCGAGGGTCAGTAAATAAAATATTATTACCTCCAGGTTTGACAATTGAAATTCCAGTGCAATCATTTCAACTAATATTTTCAGAAGAAGTGATATCTATTATAACTAAGTTTACTAATATGGAAGCTGAAAGAGTATACACAGAGAAGAAATTTAACGCACCTTGGAAGTCTGTAGACAATATTGAAATGAATGCCTTTATTGGAATATTGCTTACTGCTGGGCATTTGAAATCTCAAGATGTCAGTGTTCATCGTTTGTGGAGTTTGAGGTACGGACCTCCAATCTTTCGTGCCACTATGTCAAAAAAATAATTCCTGATGATCCTACGTTTTATGAGATTCGATGACAAAAGCTCTCGATCACAGAGATGAGCAACCGATAAATTGGCATGCATTAGAGATATATGGGAGATGATAAACAAAAATCTTAAAAAATCTTATATGCCAGGTTTTAACATAACTGTAGACGAAAAGTTGGTTGGTTATGATGGAAAATGTCCATTCAAACAGTATATGCCATCAAAACCAGAAAAATATGGGATGAAGGTATTTTGGCTTAATGATTCCAAAAATGGTTACCCTCTTGGTGGAATTCCATATTTGGGTAAAGAGGGCAATGAACGAGCAACGAATCTCGGAGAAAAAATTGTTGAAAAATTGTATGAACCATATTATCATACAAATAGGAATATAACATGTGATAATTTTTTCACAACAAAACAATTGGCATTGAACTTGAAAAGTTCTGGACTCACTTTGATTGGAACATTACGAAAAAACAAACAGTATATTCCAAATACTATCTTAGCTAATCGGTCCCGAGAAGAGTTATCATCGGTATTTGGATTCACAAAAAAACTCACCTTGGTGTCTTACGTACCAAAAAAAGGAAAAGCAGTTGTATTACTTTCGTCTATGCACCATGATGGTACTTTGTCAGAAAAAAAAGAAAGCCAGAAATAATCATTGATTTTTGTCCTTATTTTGAAATTCCAAGGTGCACATCTGTGCCCGAGTGCCTATGAATTTATACAAATTGAAATAAAACATTGCATGAATCTTTAAACCAAATTTTTTATCCAAAAAACTATGTAGCATTAAGATATATTTTAAAACTTTATATGAAAACTGCGCAATATACGAGATTGGACTGGAATGAGAGATGGAGAGTAGTTGTTCCAGACAGTGTGGGACCGAGAAGCCTATGCCAGAGTGATCGCCAACGTCGGGGGACCTGACAGGGCACCTACAGAAGAAGATATAAAAAACTGACCAAAAATCATAAATATTGTCCATAATATAATTAGAATCCAGAGTATATTCAAGGTGTTCATAATTTATTTTGAATCTAGAATGTATTTATGCTGTTATTACGAACAAAAAGTCAATTAAAACATAACACTAAATTCGATAATTTGAATATTTATACAACATGCAATCAATATAATATTAAATTATAAGCGAAAACTTATTAAAAGTCTTATATTTTGTAAGTTTTACCAATATATGCCCCTTAGGCGCCTAGGATAAGATAACCGACTATGTTCCAAGGAGAAGTTAGGGGTTAACACATGAAATGGCGTAAAAGCCTTTTTTACAATGACTTGTATACATAATAGCTACATACATGCAAATAATTTCCTACAAATGTAGGCATATAAAACAACAAAAACAGTTAGCAAAAAACATTATAAGAAAATGAATAATTTAATTAGAATTAAAACAATAATCAAGAAGTCAATATAGTAAAGCGTTCTATATATATATTCTTTATATCCTTCAAACATGTATGTATATAATTTTAATAATAGGTACATAGTTCTTACTCGTTAATGTACAAAGAAAATAAATAAATAGCAATAAATGGACATGCGTCGATGCCATAAATGCACTGAACCATGTGAGGCACACGGTCACTAAAATTACCTATGTATATTTAACTAAACATGTATGTATGTAGGTACAATCATAGTATTAAAAACACCTACATGTTTGTTTGCAAAATTATACGCGAGAAATTTGTACATTTATTTTTAAATTTTAAAACAAAAGTAGGTATCTGAAAATATAGGAAAAAATTACTTCTAGGCAAACTTGCATCCACTGTGAGCATGTTCTCAAGTAATGAAATTGAAAATTTTATCTTCTTTTTTAACAAAGATATTGCACATAATCGAAAACATAAAAATTAAATCATGAAGGCTTGAGCATCTGTAATAGGTATAAAGATTTAAAACTAGGTACACATAAAACATTTAAACATCCTATGATATCAAATAATTAAACAAAATATGTGTATCAGCACTTCCTCATTTAAATAAAATTTTACACTATGAATGAATTGTAGGTATCCCTGAAATAGCTCGTCAATGATTTTTTATTAGTATTACCAATTTATCCTTTGAATTTACAGTCCACACTCAAGATTGTTTTCATACTAACAGTCCGGTATATTTTACACAAATGCAGAAAATAGAAATTGATTATTTTTCTTTTCTCTCGTCAACCCCCCCCCCCCCCTTCATGTTTGTTCTGTTGTTCATCATCACCGAGATTATTCCTGTTGTCATTATTTTTACTATGTACTTATATATCTTTCAAATCTTATTGTGTATGTGTGTTTTTATTTTAATATCTATATATTCATACTATGTATGTATGTGTATATTTTTTTAAATTGTATTTTATATATTGATGGGTTATGGGGTGTTCACATTTGGCGAATATCGCCAGGCGAATTTCAAAATATATCGCCAGGCGAAAAAACAAAATTCGCCGGACATCCATTGATCGTCACACCTGTTCACACAGTCCACCAATATAGAAACGATCTGTCAGATGCGCTTTGATTTTGACACTGTTTTCAAAATGGCGTCGAGATGGAGATCGCGAAGTGTTTTATTTTTAGTCGAAAATGTTATAAAAGGGGTTATAAGGCGTCTTTTAATTAAGGAAACAAATGCCACAAAGCAACAACAAAGATAACAGCTGTCACGAAGCGGGAAACATTGTAAAATTTATAGGTTATAAAGTCTTTACCATAGATACGAACGCCGCGCACATCTGCGCATGCGCGAATCGATCAATCGGCCGAAAAGTTGGAAGGTGGTCAACTCGAGACGATATCGTTTCTATTGGTTTTTTATCGTTTCAGACTAGCTGTCATTTTGTTCACACGGTTCAAATGGCTGGCGATATTTTGGAGCCTGGCGATATTCGCCAAAGTGAGAACACCACATTAGTTGGAAGATATCGCTTCTGCGATAAACTCGCCCATTTCACAATATTATTATTTATTTGTATCACATTATTTTTATAACTTTGCAATTAGGTATGTGTTGTTCAATAAAGTTTGTTATTATTATTTTCTAAAACGCAGTTTCACAAAACACAACAAGGATAATATTTCTGCATATTAAATTTAAAATATTATATATTTTGATTTGTTCATTTTCAATCCCAAATCACTCACACTCGTACCTATAGCAGAATGAGTAATATAATATAACCAATGTCACCCTATCCGTACGATGGCAATGGTCAGTCCTCATCCCCTTGTATTATATATTACAGTACACTTATTGCAAAACAACCCTTCGAAATAATGCACGTCCTTAGCTATATGTACCAGTGGCGCCACTACGCTTTTCATATTGGGCATGAAATTGTGCGATTGATATCCATGCACTATACACATGTTTACTAAGTAATGTTACAAGCTAAATAATTGTTGGCAAAAATGTCCACCATTTTTCATAAATTACCATTATATTGATATTGGATAGCAAATTCAATAAATCAAAAAAAAACATGACCAAAGACTTATACGTAAATCGTAAAATATAACGACTGTCCATACTCAACAAGTCGAACATTTTTGGTTTAATTAGTAATACGCTCAATAAATGTCACTCTTCCGATTCCAAAAAGCAATAACTAAACAAATATATGGTTCCCTTTAGGTCAGGGATGCACAGACTTATAGGGAACAGGGGCCACTCGGGGAGATTATGAGCTAAGAACGGGCCGCTTTAAGTAAATTAACACTGAAAATTCAAATTTACAGAAATGCACACACATTAAAATTTCTACCACCCCCCCCCCCCCCGTCACCGAATTTTCAAAATGGTATAGTACTACTGTATAGGAATTTGAAACATTTCAAAAACACCTCGGACTTCTTAAAGAATATTTTCTCGCAGTACCTGTGTTTGAATTTTCAAAATGGTATAGGAATTTGAAATATTTCAAAAACTCCCCAGTTTTGTTAAAGAATATTTACTCGAATTATTAAGTAACCGGTACTTTTACCGAATATCCGATTATTAATGGTATTGACAATTTTTTTTTTATATTGTATAATTCGCTGGCGGGCCGCAGATATACCGGCCGAGGGCCGCATGCGGCCCGCGGGCCGCGGTTTGTGCATCGCTGCTTTAGGTACATGTTAAAAAAATAATATACCTACCTATTTTCTCTTTTAATTGACAGAACTTTACAACAGACGCTTTTGGCGTCAAGTATGAATCAGTTTTAATTTGCAGTCTTAGTTTTAGCTTCTTTTCTTTTGTAAATTATAAATTTGAACTTCGGGCATGCCGTGATCTTTTGCATGTATGGCAAGTATGCCACTGATTTGTACATCCTTAATAATAATAATAATAACTGCATAGTAGGCACTGTACTGGCCACTGCCTGATGACCATAAGTACCTATGCAGTGTGTAATACTAACAGAAACTACCACGTCTAATACTACCAACTGCAGAAGCATCAGAGGGTTGAAAATACCACCCCAATCAGGATCTAGGATTACTCACCATCCCTATATGTATCTAACTAACTATATAGAAATCTCAAGGTTGGTGCAAATATTTTATACCTGCCTATTATGGCATTTCCCACATGTGGGGTAACCAGCGAAACAACTGTATGTCATAAGCTTGCAAGTTAGTATTATCGTTGGAAAATATATTGGGGTGATTCATACTCTGAGAGGAAGGAAAAGGAAGTTCAAGATAAAAAAAAATCAAAACAAGAATGAACCCAGTACAGTATTATCGGTTAATAATAACAACACTAATTTATTGATCACAAAAAAATCATGAACAATTGGCGAACTCGAAAAAAACGAAATTAATAAAACAAAAATCAAAACAAGAATGAACCTAGTACAGTATTATCGGTAAATAATAACAACACTAATTTATTGATCACAAAAAAATCATGAACAATTGGCGAACTCGAAAAAAACGAAATTAATAAAACAAAAATCAAAACAAGAATGAACCTAGTACAGTATTATCGGTAAATAATAACAACACTAATTTATTGATCACAAAAAAATCATGAACAATTGGCGAACTCGAAAAAAACGAAATTAATAAAACAAAAATGTTTTATTCTACTACGTATGTGAATTATTCACGAGATGGACGTCTTTCATCTTGTGAGGACATTGACAATCGCTACTCTTCTTGTGGGATATGCCGTAATAGCATTATTTATATATTTTATCTTATTAGAAATATTTTCCCTCTCCCTATAAAATATTTAAAAACTATCTTCAAATTATTAACTTATACATACATACCATCATGCCGCTTCCCTCGCGGGGTATAGGCAGAAAGGATCGAGCGCCACTTCCTTTTATCCTTGCATACATCTTTCGCTTCCGTCACTGTCATACAATTCCTCAAGCATGCTCTCCTTTTCAATGTGCTCAACACGTGACCGTCCTGTAAGATTTGATTTAAATGATCTTGCCATTTAATCCTCGGACGTCCGCGTCTCCGAGCACCATTCCTCTCAGCCAAATATATATTTTTAGTCATTCTGTCCTCATTCGTTCTTTCCAAGTGCCCAAACCATCTTAACTTATTTACATTCATCCTTGTTATTACACCAACTTTCATTCCTTTCGTATATCACTGTTACAAGTGTATGTATGCAAGTGACACGTGCACATGGTTAAAGAAGGATGAAAGTGGCATAAATGCAGTGGAAATGAGATTGTTGAGAAGGATGTGTGGTAAAAGTCTGAGAAATCGTGTGCGTAACAGTGATTATTAACTTAATCATATATAAACAATCAAAACATAATTAAAAACATGAATTTTCACAGTGTGAACACAAACACCCTTCAACAATTATTAACTGTTTATTTTAACTGTTTATTAATGTTTTTTTTTAATATAATAATATTTAAAAAAACTCCCCTTTTTAACACTTAAACAAATTACACAATCACTCAAAAAATCATTACACTGCTGTAAAAAAGACATCCCCCTGTTCACGAGGGGTGATGTTTTTACGCGATAAAAATAAGGTTTTGAGTGGGTAAAACTTTTTATTGGTGCAATCATTATTAAAACGTGATGTTATGTAATATAATTTTAGGGGAGTTTTTATCCACCGATTGGGAAGTTTATATAAAAAAATATAACAATAAAAAAATATCAACAAAAAACCTTTGTACAAAATTGAATCACTTGCAGATACTACAATGAACAGGTTGTTAAAAAATATATTGGGGTGTTTTTTATTTCAATACAAAAACATTAACGGAAACAAATAAACATTGTTCTTTTTTACTATTCAAGGTTGTTGGATTTTGTACCGCAATAGGGGGTTGTGGTTTTTTGTCATTTTGTAACGGGTTAACATTCTTTTAAATAAGGGTATTTTTTAGATAGGTACGTATTTTTTGTTGTTTCGTAACGGGAGATTATTTTTTTCAAATAACGGCATTTTTATGAATGCATAATTTTTATTTTTTGCTTCCATTAACGGGTTAATATTTTTTATAAAATAACGGTATTTTTTAAAACTTACTCCACTTTTTTTGCCAATCGAACGGTTTTGATAGTTTAAACTATTTTCTTATATTTTCGAGTATTTTTTTTTTGTTTTACATAGATATTTTGAATTTACGGGTAATATTTGCTGATGCATTTTTTTGTATAGTTATTTAATAAATATAACTGATATTTTTATGTTGTCTTTTATTTTACTCAAAATTTATCTATTTAACTGTTAATTATTGTCTCTACGATATCATGGATGACGTTGAACGACCTTCAAATAATATGACTCAGATCTTTGAATTCTCACAAAATACTTAATAAAATTATTTCTTTTTTGTGATCGGACAAATTTGTTTTTAAACATAATATCTAATAATGTTATTATTATTAACTTATTTTTGTGCATTTTGTAGATTATTTTAAAATTACTGATTTGGCTAAAATTATCGATTTTTGTGTTGATATCATGACTACTATACCACCATATGGCAACACATCCCACAAGTGGGGTAACCATCAAAGCAACCGCATGTAATAGACAAGCAAGCTGTTTTCTACGTCCACGTTTTCTCACACCACCTTTTTTACATACCTACATTTCAGACATGAAAATAAACAACAAATGTTTTTTTCTACTAAATAATTTTTTTATTGAGACACTTCATTCGTCTTTCATGGACATTCTCAATCTTTCCCAAAAGACATTTCTCTCAATAAAAAATCAGTATAATATACAGTATATGTATATTTTAAATTTCATAAATGTTATAACTTAAACACCGACAGAACAAATAAATTTCAAATAACTCATTGAAAATTAAATTAGAAACATTATTTTTGCCCGTTAGTCATAGATTTTTAAAATATACATGTCTATTATAAAAAAGTAGTACAACACATGAAATCTATATTTTTTTATTTCGATAATACCGAATATGCAGTAGGTATACAATGTATTTTTTGTCTCGTGCGTTACTTCCTGTATTGCTCTATACAGGACACCCGCACATCTGTTACAAATCTCAATCTATCTTATATAAATCATTATGATTGTATGTCTGTAAATAGATATGTCTGAAACATATTATAATGCATGCAAAAATATATATTTTTTCTGTTTCTTCTTTCGCCTTTTACGGTGTGATACTGATATGATTTGTTGTAAACCCAAATACACCCCAGACACCTTCTTAGTAAGAAAGTCCAAGACTTTACCATCAACTGAATTTAAGATGTAAAATGTCCCAATTTTTTCGAACACCTGCATATTATGGGGGACTCGAAAGTTTACGAAAAAGAGTGACCAATTCTTTGTCGGGTGTTCCACGTTAGTGATGTGAGAAGAGAAAATTCTCCGAGAATTTCTCCTCTAATGGAAGAGAAATTTCTCTCCATAAAAGTGGTATCATGACCTTTCGCCCAGTAAGCTTCGCAGCCAACCTGATTTATGCAAAAATTTGTGGGGCTGATTAAGGCCCAAATCAGAGGTTATTAAAACTTTTTTCCTTGTCCATACCTGCAATTTTTTTTTAACTTAAATATGGGCATGTGGGGTGTCAAATATCAAGATTTTTCATAAATTATTAGCACTTTTTTCTATGTAGGTGCCTAACATTTTTTTGTTTCCGTAATTAATTGTAGCCATATTGGTGATAAATTGTCTCAACATTTGTACATTGTTATTGATTGATTGAATGAAGTATTTATTATTATTATACTGTTAAATAAAAAATAAAAAAAATTCTCGGAAAATTCTCTACCGAGAAATTTCTCGGAAAATTTCTCGAAAAATTATTTCTCTAAAAATTCTCGGAAAATTATTTCTCTAAAATTTCTCGGAAATTTTCTCGAAAAATTATTTCTCTAAAAATTCTCTACCGAGAAATTTCTCGGAAAATTTCTCGAAAAATTATTTCTTGAGAATTCCACAACACTATTCCACGTAACTTAATATTATCGACAATCCAGTTCCATAACTCTACAAGTAGAAATGTCTTACATTCGAGAGATTGACATTTTTGTAATTTTGGTGTAATTGGTATATATTATTATGCTCTAAAAATACAACAGAAAGTGAAATATATATACTATATTATAATAATCGCACTGTTAAAGACATACGTTGTCTTTGTTTCGATCAATAGTTAAACAATTCCAAATATTTATTTGTGTAATTGAAATTTGGTACATTATAAACGGAACTGTGTATTTTTTATAGTTACAGTATTTATTTGTGGAATTGAAAGAGTGGCGTTGATTGTGTGTATTTCAAATTAAATCAAAACTTACGAAATTTTCGAATTGTTGAATTATGTGTATTTGGGAAGTATGTTTGCGAGGGATGGAAGATACGACAAGGACATCGAAAGAAGAAAAGTCGCCGGTGCTAGAGTGAATGGTGCACTTCGACCCATTGTTAGCAACAGCAATGTATCGAACATGGCTAAAATGCTGGTGCACAATACCATTCTGGTACCGACACTTATGTATGCAAGTGAAACTTGGACGTGGTTGAAGAAGGACGAGAGTGGAATAAACGCCGTGGAAATGCGTTCACTAAGAAGAATGGTTGGTAAAACTTTGCGGGATAGAGTGAAGAATGAGGATATCAGGAGAATGAGCGGTTGCGAGAAGAGTGTTGTGGATAGAATGCGTATAAATAAGTTACGATGGTTTGGACATGTTGAGCGAATGCAAGATGAAAGAATGACGAAGAGGATGTATTTGTCTGAAAGAGGAGGTGTGAGGAAGCGCGGACGGCCAAGAACCACGTGGCTTGAGCACGTGGATCAAATCCTCAAGGACGGCCGCGTGTTGAGTAAGAGAAATCGGCGAACATGTATGAGAAACTGGATGAATGTGGAGGAAGCGAAAGAAGTTTGTAAGGATAGATCTATATGGCGTTCCGTTCTCTCTGCCTACCCCTCCCTGGACACGGCGTGAGGGTATAGATAGATAGATAGATTGAATTATGAAATTGGACAGTTCTCATGTAAATAATACTAGTACATATATATATTAAAGTAAAATGTGAATATTATTTAGAATAACATAAAAATTATTTTTAAATTTATTGATTTCTTGGTTTCAGTTTTTATCGCTACCTAAGAGCAACAAAAAAAATAAACTGCGTGCAGTAACTTCTTGGTTCCTTGTTTTAATAACGCGAAACGAATTTCCTTATTAACTCCTCAAGTTCTACATAAATAAACAAAAACTGGGGAACTTAAAGATATTTAATTTATCTCTTATCACCATCACGGCATATCCTGAAAGTGAAGTAACTAACTGGAGGACTAAATACAAGTAATAGACCATTAAATAACGTAAATACATGTAATAGAGTACTGAATAACGTAAATACGCGCAATAGAGAACAAAATACATGTAATGGAGTACGTACAAAATAACGTAAATACGCGCAATAGAGAACAAAATACACGTAATGGAGTAGGTACTAAATAACGTAAATACGCGCAATAGAGAACAAAATACACGTAATGGAGTAGGTACTAAATAACGTAAATACGCGCAATAGAGAACAAAATACACGTAATGGAGTAGGTACTAAATAACGTAAATACGCGCAATAGAGAACAAAATACACGTAATGGAGTACGTACTAAATAACGTAAATACGCGCAATAGAGAACAAAATACACGTAATGGAGTAGGTACTAAATAACGTAAATACGCGCAATAGAGAACAAAATACACGTAATGGAGTAGGTACTAAATAACGTAAATACGCGCAATAGAGAACAAAATACACGTAATGGAGTACGTACTAAATAACGTAAATACGCGCAATAGAGAACAAAATACACGTAATGGAGTAGGTACTAAATAACGTAAATACGCGGAATAGAGAACAAAATACATGTAATAGAGTACTAAATAATGTAATACACGTAATAGAGAACAAAATACACGTAATAGAGGACTTATTACACATTAAATACATGTAATAGATGACTAAAGAGGAGAGAATGGTTACATTTTTGATTGTGTTATTTTTCTTAGCTATTTTTTTAGTATTGCCCAAGAACAGATTTTGGTCTAGTGGGGCAATATATTCCATAATGATGTTTTTATATTATTTTTGTATGTAATATTTTTGGAAAATAAATAAATAAATAAATAAAATTACACGTAACAGAAGACTAAATACACGCAGACAAATACATGTTATAGAGATTGTATGAATACGTTCTTTATAGGATGTCACCTGCAAGCTGCAAGTACATCCCTATGCTCAGCAAAGATATCCACCAATAAACTGGACGAAATCAATAGAGCCAAAAAATTATGGTTCTACAAAAGGGCTTTTGGTGTAGCAGGACTCGTCAACTAGAATCGACTTGCCGGGGAACTTCGGAAAAACCAAGCATTAATAATATTCAGGAGCAAACTGAAGACCCCGCTTTTCTCGGGATCTTGAGATGGAAACTACTTTTAAAACGGCACCGAAGAAAACATCCGTCCTCATCTTCATAGACATCAAAGTTGTTATATTTTTTTAAATTGCTCGATGTAGAATTTGTTTATTTTATTCTTCTACAATTACTACAAAATGTTTAGGTACATCCATCATATTGTGTTACCAGGAAAAATGCAAAAAAGGCGAACGAATAAAAAATTAGGGAACTTCTTTTCAATCTCTCAATATGATCAAAGGTTAATTTTAAGGTTAGGAGCCACGTGGATCCTACCCAAATAAAGATCTATAGATCTTTACAGTTATTAGGCAGATATATAGATATTATTATATAATAGGAAGAACCCTCATCGTTAGAAGGGGAAGTACACTCCATAAAATATTGTGAAATAGGCGAAAAAATAATATTTTAGGTAGGTATTAAAAAATAATGTAGATAAATTTGAATCTCTGTTGAGTTCGTCGATAGCCTGGAGGTAGAGTCTTGGCCTCGTGAACATGGGGTCGGTGGTTCGATACCAGGTGCCGGCAAACTCCCCTTTCACGACACAAGCTTTTAGTAGCTTACTGTGAAAGGTATGTATAAGGTTGTATTTGAGTTTATAACAAACAAAACCCAGATATATCTTTTATATAATTAATTAAAAAAAATATACATATTAAATAATTACCATTTACCATCACGTCATAGCCCACAAGTGGGGTAGTCGGAGGGCTGCAACATGCAATTCGTCTTCTCTGCGCTGGTAATAGTTAAAGCCATTCAGGTTTGGTGGTATGGCCTCATTGCTGAATTGAAGTTGTTAAATATGTGATATGTGATATTTTACGAATACCTGAAATTTACAGGGCACTAAGGACTTTCAGAGAACTTTTGAAGATGACCAGTATATTTATTAGATACAGCTGTTGGTTCTCAGACTAGATATCCTATATTATGTGGAAGACTTATGATGGTCTGACTACGATGGCTAGGTCACCTACAGCGGATGGAGGATGGAGAGCCAACAAAGTCTTAATTTTTTGTTATGTATAATAGCTAGGTATATATATGTGGCTGATATGCTGGCTACCCCACTTGTGGCATAAGCCGTGATGGTATAATTGTAGTAGTAGAAGTATTATTAAATATTATTTTTAATGGGGGACACATACATACCTAACTACGATAATGTCCTCAAATCTTATGTAGAAGATCGGAGCAACCTTAAGGTTATAGGTTAAGGATATGAGAGTTAAGGATGACGGATGACTAGTTGAAATTTAAAAAGGGAGTCAATTGAACCGTAAATAATTTAAACATTTTACACTCATTCAACTTTCAAGGACAGTATGTTGCGTTCCTATCACAAAAATTGTCATAAAACAACAATAAATCGATGTCCTTCAAGTAGGTATTAGCAATAAAATTGTCTAGCAAACTTTCTCAACCAACACCAGTTTAAAACTGAAAGCAAAATTTGATCGGCCGCACGAATGATTTTTTCTTTCAATTACCTATCTAGCATATCTTTGAGACAGACCTACAAATTTTATGTTTCAATGAATCACCTACTTGCTTTTTTCTAGCAATCTACGCCATTAGAAACATAAAATGTAGAACTACTCAAAATGCTTGTAAAAAGAACTCAGACGTAGAAAAAATGATAACAATGTTAGTATAGTTGTCTCTCATACATAATAATATGAAACAAAATTTAACACTTTTTTCTTAACAGTCCAATAAAATGTATATGTAACTATATTGTAGGTACAAAAGAATTGGTTCAATCCTTTTTCAAATATTCAAATTTCATAAAAAATTCGAAAGTCCAACCTTCGAAATTTCGAACATAAAATTTAAATTACCCACCATAGACAAATATATTTTTTGCCAGTTTGACGGACACTTTATTCTCTGTCCATAGAGTACCTATTTTTTTTCTTTTTTGACGGCCCTTTTATTTTTACTAAAATGTTTTTATATATTGTATCTAATATACACACGTTATAATAATATATGTACGTTCCAAAAACTATTTGAATTTTAAAGTTGTGTTCATTTGAGACAATGTTGCATTGCCGACAAATTACCTGCCTTTTACAGGACACTCGAAAGGTTATAGATAAGAGTGGGAGACCAATTCTTTACCGGGTGCTAATGGTCTAATTTACCAATAGACTAAATTGCAGTTATTGTAGATAATGTTCCATCTATCTATACCATCAACAAGTGGCGCTATCAATGCACTCTTTACTACATGTAATAAGTATACAAGGTGTTCTCTCCGTGCGAATAAAAATAAGACATTCAGATTACATGGCATATCCACACAATCACCGCTGAAGTGAAGGAGAATAATAATATTATCCTTTGGGTTATGGCTCCTTAATTTGGAGAAAATATGAGTTTTGTTTTTATAGTGGTGGCAATTCATTATTTTTCATAAATTAAAAAAAAAATGGTATCTCATACTTAATCTAAAAGTAAACAAAATAATTTATAATTTGATGATATTGAAAAATGTAGCCATTTTCATCCCGATAAATGAATAATAAAGACATACCACAGTAGGTAACTACCTAATCCTCTACGATTTTATAAGCTGATAAAAAGTGAGGATTAATAGACAATTATTATTATTATTATTCAACACTGGCAACACTCTCATGACAAGATGGCCGCGAGGGATTAAAATGGAGGACAATAGAATTCAGTATTTGATATTTGATAAAATGGGTCAACAACAATCTTTTGTGAAGGGATTATGTTTTTTTTTTCTTATCTAAAACGTGTCTATTTTAATGTTATTCGCATTTTTATTACAATATTTTGTGTTGATGTGTTTATTTTAACCGTGTAATTTGTTGAGAAACATTTTGTATCGCATTGATGACATATTTGTGTGTGAGATAACACATTTTTATAAATAAAATGTTAGATATATCTAAGGTATTTGGGTGTCTAGATTTATAAATTTGTTTAAATTTTCAGCGATGAGGTTTGCCACCCATCCTGAATGTCTTATTTTTTTTATTGACAAGTAAAGGGCAGCTGGTCTGATTGCTACCTCGTTTGTGGGATATGACGTGACGGTGTAGTAGTTTGAGAGATCATGTGCGTAACAGTGATATACGAGAGGAATGTGGAATGAAAGTTGGTGTAATAACTAGGATGAATGTAGGTTACGATGATTTGGAATGAATGAGGACAGAATGACCAAGAAGATATATTTGGCTAAGAGGAATGGTGCTCGGACACGTAGACGTCCGATGATCAATTGGCAAGATCATTTAATGCATTTGCTAATCAGGGTGGCCACGTGTTGAGTTGAGTACATTGAATAGGAAAACATGCATGAGGAATTGTATGACAGTGACGGAAGCGAAAGATGTACCTACCTATGCAAAGATAGAACATATAAGGAAGTAGCGCTCGATCCTTTCTGCCTACCCCGCGAGGGAAGCGGCGTAATGGTATTTATGATGTTATGTATGTATGTGTAGTAGTTTTAGTAGAAGATACATTTGAAATATTGTCACATTTAAATATTGAATCAATACCTATAGACTTCATAAAACATACATAAGTTTATAATAAGCATTCATACTTTGTGGTATAAACATTTTAAAAATATTAATAAACACCTTCTAGATACAATATTAATTAGGTATATATCTTCCTAGTTAGGTATGCGTCTCAAATGAGCAGCTGATAAAATGAGTTCTGTATTAGTTAAAGTGTGCGGCCAAATGACGACAACAGCAACAAAAAAACTAAATGTCGTTTTTGTGAATGAAAAAATCTGTCGCGGCTATAAATCCTAAGCACCTGAAGTATAATATTATAATATACATAAATAGGTATCAATATCACCCTATAGAGATATCCTGCGTGGGCGATAGGACATCTGGACGCGTGTTCAAATCCACAAGCATCAGGGATGTAAAGACGCTATGCAAAAAAATGTACTTAATCGTTATAACCAAAACAGACGCAGATAATAATATTAAATATAACATCGAATTTTTAAAATATCCACACAATTTTTTATGCTGTGGTGCATCAGCCAACTCTTCGAGCAACAATATTTTTTTAGATGGGTGTTCAGTATAAAGATGAGGAAAATGGCATATTTGGGACATGTACTTCGAAATGAAAAATATGGTTTGCTCCAACTCATCTTGAAGGGAAAAATTTACAGTATTCGCGGTGTGGGAAGGTGCCAGATATCCTGGCTAAGAAATATCCGAGAGTGAACTGGAATCCAGAGGATGGAAGAGCTGTTCTGACTAGCACAGGACAGAGAAACCTACGCCAGGGTTATAGCCAACGTCGGGGGGACCTGACATGCCACTTTAAGAAGAAGAAGTATCTAAAATGGGTTAGACAGAGAGAACATTGTGGTTTGATGAAGCAGGTCTTTATTGACAGTAGTTAATCATCTCATATCTGTGGATACCTTTATGTATCCGAGATTCTTATTTAATCTATTTATATTATGACGTGGACGTCTTAGAATTAATGAATTGTGTGTCCTTGAGGTGATTTAGCACGCAAATGACACTTTAATGTAGTCTAATAATATTAATAATTCCTTCTCAATTTCCTTGTACGTAAGTTTTCTTACTTAAATAATAATAATAAAAAACACTTTATAAAAAAATCATCGATAAATTTTAATAAATCGTCGATGATATGCTGCGTTATTTCGTTTAGGTACCATCTCTATTTTCCACGTATCATAGTAGATAGAGATACACCTTGATTTGACCATTAATTATACGAATTGCACAATGGACATTGGACACTGTCCAATATATCACCATTACCCATAGATATAAAATCTATCAAACATCTTGTAAAAAATAATCGTTAAGAGTTGTAAAGAAATAAAAAAAATGGACGGCATGGACGGTCCGAGGCGGTTGTGATATTTTTTGTGCATCATTAATTTATTGTCTATGCCTAGATAACGTGGGCGATTCCAGTACTTGCCTATTTTTATATAATCTCATTTCATTCCTGAACATTTTTTTCCTCCTCATCCTGCGAATACTTTGTCAGTATTCGGTTGATTCCAACATTATTCCATGAGTCGTTCCTTCATTGAAAATAATTGAAATTGTAATGGTGGTTTTCCACGCTCTGTGTTTTGCTTATCTATATCTTCATTAATCTATGTATACAGTTTTATATTCCGTGGAACACCCGGGAAAGAATTAGTCCCCCACTCTTCTGTAAGTTTTCGAGTGTCCTGTTCGTAAAAATAAAAACATTTTAGTTATATCTTAAATTCAGCGACGAGGTTTGCCACAGTCTGAGGACAGCTTGCATGTTTATTACATGCAGCTGATCTGCTGGCTATCCCACTCAAAGGATATGGCGTGATGGCATAGTAGGTAACTAATAGTTGTAATAGTCTCTTATAACTAAAGTATCTTTTAAAAATTGAGTAACTAGAGTAATTTCAAAAATTAAACTTTTGTTATGGTAGATGCTAGGTTGTTGATGTGTAATTATTGAAAAAAAATCCTTGGGAGTTTCCTAAATAATAAGATTATTTGTTAATAAAATCTGTAACATCCGATCAAAAGTAAATACAGTCGATTCCGCTTAGTTGGAAAAGATCTCAAAGAACAGAAACCAAACCATGAAACCAATTGTACATTTACCTTTATGTTAAATTGGGACAACATTCCGCTTAATTGGGACAGTAAATTTAATTTTGTGCTGATTTTGTAGAAGTGAAATGTTACAAAAACAAAAGACAGACTACACTTAATTGAGTCATTTTTGCATTGAATCAAATTGTATGTACCTACCCATTTATTATTTTAATTAGGATTTTTTTTTCTTAAAAGTTTGTATTACATATTTGTAATTTATATGACAATTTATATTACCTTTATGTAATTTACAGTTTTCAAGAGTTTATAAAATAAAATTATTGAAAAAAATATGCATTGTTTAATTTTATGTGTGTATTACTGGTTAATGACCTTAGTTGCCAAAACCAAATAATGGAATAAAAAAAAAAGTGAAATTCGCTTAATTGGGACAAAAAAATGCCTAGATACCGATTTGTCCCAATTAGGTATTTTTTAAAATGTCACAACCAATCTTTGAGCACATTCGCGTTGTCTTCGAATTGTACATTTATCGCCATCTATTTATGAATAGCGAAAATAGAATTAGCAGACAGTGCCATCTGTGGAAATACACAGTAAGTCAGTATTGGAATTACGAAGATGCCAAACATCTCGCGAGAGTTATTTTAATTAAATTTAACTATGAAGATGTTGGTTCTTCTTTTTATTATCCTCTTTGTTTTAATAATCAGGTTTGCCAATGATCCTGAATGTCTTAATTTTTACTAACACGGAGATGACAGCTTGTATGCTCTTCTACAGTTTTGTATAGGAAGTGAATACTGAAGTATTGTATAGGAATACTTACTGCTAGCCCTCTTCTCTCCACTGCTGGATATAGGCCTCTTCAAAACTTTTCCACATTTTCTTATCTCGAGCAACACGATACTACTGTTTCCCCATCATCTGGACAATATCGTCAACCCATCTTTTTTGGGGACTTCCTACGCTTCTTTTGTCCTCCATTCAAGAATTCTGGAAGTCCATCTGCCATCCTCTCATCTTACCATATGACCAGCCCATTGCCATTTCCGCTTGGAGACTTTATCAACAACGTCAACGACTTTTGTTTAGGAATGAACAACTGAAATATTTCAACACAAAACAGAATGTAGAAATAACACAGTTGCTATTTCAAGACGATAAAGAGAATCTGGAGGAAAAATATAAAATCAAATCTAAAAAATACATACAATTTTATTAAAGTTTAATTATACAAATAATGATATTTTTTAAATACATATCATACAAAAGCGCCCCCTACAAATTGTACATCTGCAACATCAGTGAGATTAAAAGTGATTACTTTATCTTCAGTCTGTCAAAAATAAATAAAACATCTTTGTAGGAGTGCATTCACATTATCTGTAATTAGTGATGTGAGTAGAGAAAATTCTCCACAGAAATTTCTCGAGAACGAGAAATTTCTCCTCTGATGGAAGAGAAATTTCTCTCCATAATTTTTCCTAGTGGTATTTTTTATTGATCATTGTAAAAATAATCAATAAAAAATATAAAATACACCATAATTCTCCACTTAGAGAAATTTACCGAGAAATTTCTCGGTAATTTTCTCGAAAAATAATTTCTTGAGAATTCCACAACACTATATGTAATACCTTTCTTAATAAGTAAAATATAAATGTTTATTTTCATATACAACATTCGTTTCCCCGTCACTTGTCTGACAGATCTGTACGTGGGAGCAAAACTACACTACGTGGAACGTTGGCCAAAGTGACTTATAAATATAGTATTACAGTCCTTTTTATGCTCTTTTGGATGATACATAACATAACATACATAGACAATTCACACAGATCGAGCTTGTCCCAAACTAAGATGAATCTTGTATTATGGGTACTAACACGACGATACACACATATACAATGCACTAAACACACATAAATGTAACACCCAGACCTAGGACAATTTGAAAAAGGTCATTCTTCAATTTGCCCTGGCCAGGAATCGAACCCGGGACCTTGTGACTCCAAAGCAAGAGCGTTACTTCCCCGCCACACCGGTCGACAAAATACATTTATCTATCTTGAAAAAAAGTTATATTTTGTAATATCCATTAATAAAACAATATGACAAATTTGTGTTAAAGCAAAACAACATCATATTAATGCAATATTGTGAATTTTTAAAAAAGTGCGAGTTATTATGATGATTAGCAATCATTCACAATAATTTTCAAGAATAATTTCGTGTTAACTAACATGTGTGAAGCAAATATAAATTTGAAGAATAAAATTTGAACGCCCATACTGAAAATTGGTGTTTATTGAGGGCTCCGGCGTACAGAAATGTGTCTGTAATGTGTGCAATGGAAAAACTAAAATCACTAAGGTCAACCGACACAGAACAAAGAATTACGGTGCCACAAAGGGGTTGTTTAGCTAACTATCTCTCTATCTGCTGCCAGACGGTTGCTGTGAAACAAAAATTCCACATTATTTCACAGATCTTGCAGAATGTGGGGGTACTCAAAACAAGGTTAAATAATTAAATATCTTTAGGTAGGACTGAAGGCACAAATGGAGAAGGCCGACCAAGAGACGCTTATATGGACCAACTGGAGAGGGACATGAACTGTGGCACATACGTAGAGCTGAAGAGACCGGCTGAAAATAGGGAGGAATGGAGAAGAAAATACAAACTCGTTGCAGACTAATCCAATGGATTGTAACTCATTATATGTATATTCATGAGATGTTAAGATTTCTAAATGAATCGTTTTTGGTGGTATTCTTTAGGACAGCTCATATGAAAATAAATTGCCCATTGCGTTATTAATATTATTATTTTACATACATAATTATGTATAAACTCAAACATTTATTGAATTTCTGATTGTGGAATGAAATTTTCAACACATACATTGATTCCCACAATCGGTATCACAGCTAAGTCTCGACTTGATAGTCAATCATTATATTCCCGATAGATAACATGAAATTATTAATTTCATTGCATCTCTCCGCAGTTTGTGATAACAATCTTCTCTGAAGTCTTTCCACTTTTGCTGCCATACTTCTCGACTTTCTTCACAACATGCAGTCCCGATATGACGTGTCCAAAAACGACGTGCTTACCATCTAACCAATCAGTCCTGGAATAAATAAACAAACATTATTTCAATGAAATTAATAGAAGACTCCCACTTTTTTCCTCATTTTCAAATGTTTTGTAAAAGTTGGGTATTCATAAAACAACACAAATTTTTCAAAACTTTTAACAACAAAAAACATTTCATATCTTCAATTCGGTGGTCAGTATCTGACAGTAGAGTCTCAAATTGTTAATCTAGACATCCCAGGTTACACTTTACTCCGCCTACACAACACAAGCATATTTTTTACTGTGAGGGGGTTTGGCATGTATTTGGGTTTATTTCAAGTTCAGATTCATCTTGGGTCCCATACCCAGCATCGTCTTCGGTAAAGAATAAGTCTCCCACAATTTTCTGCATATTTTTGAGTGCCCTGTAAAAGGCAGGTGCTCGTAAAACCTCATGAATAGGACAATAAATCTAAAGTTCACCAGCGATGAGACATGCCACACATCTGAAATATCTTATTTTTTTTCGGTACGGAGAGCACAAAATTTACATGTTTATTACACTCAATTCATTCGATGGCTACCCCACTTGTGAGATATATTGTGAAAATATAGTTAATTTAAGTGGTGTAGTACCTACATAATAAACCAATTCTTAATAATTAAAAATGTTTTGTGATTACCACATGGTTAGTGCCAATAAAATCAAACAAATTGAAAATATAGTAATAGAAATGCAGTAGAATATTCATCTTGAAGTAACAGTTGGGTTAGTTGGAAGAAATCACACCTCTGCGATAAACTCGCCTTCTGTATATTGATTCATGATTGTATTTGTTTTAGATGTATTTTTATATAAATTTGCTTGTAATCAATGTACAGGGGGCCTAAAATGCCCACATTGAGCAATTCATTTACAGATGATTCATTTCCCGAAATGCCAGCAGGTCCGTAACAATTCTTTAATTTTCCTGAAATGGTCACGATTGTACGCGATTCACCCGCAATTCATTTCATCAAATGATTCATATTTGGTGAAATGTTGCCATTTAATCGTTTTACAATTCCTAATATGATCCTATTATGATTCATATAAAGTAACCTTTTTAGTCCCCCTGTAAAGAGTTACCTAATAGATAGATATCAAAAATTTGTCATAAATAATAAAAATACTGCCACTCATCTAGAATGTCTTAATTTTAATTGGTACGGAGAGTACAATTTGTATGTATATTACAGGCATTTAGTCTGCTGGTTACTGGGGCAAGGTAGAATTAAATAAAATAACTTACTTGACAGTACACAAAAAGAACTGTGATCCATTTGTATTGGGACCTGAATTAGCCATACTAAGTGTTCCTGGTCCCGTGTGTTTCAGCTCAAAGTTTTCATCATCAAATTTGCGTCCGTAGATAGATTTTCCACCAGTTCCATTATGATTAGTGAAATCTCCTCCTTGACACATCTATAAGATCTGTTGTTAAGGATATTATCGTCTTAAAATCAAACTAAAATTTGATTTTCCCCTACAAGAAAATGTTAAGAAGTTTTCATCCTGAGGACTACTAGAACTGGACATTTCAAAATTTATTGGTTTTGAGTTATGTGTTCCCGATGTTTGCTTTCAATGTTTGGTGTAATTTCTATCCCGTCGTTGCATATTCAAAAAGAGGTATGTGTGAACATTTTTATTTACGCATACTCCTTAAAAACTGTTCATTAGGGCATTAAAATTGTTGTTTGGACTTTTTATTGGCATGTGATGTTATTCTTTAAGTACTGAATTTTAATATTTGATACTAAGAATCAGTTTATAAAATGGTTACGATGTCATTATAAGCAGTTTATTATAGAAATGTCAAAACATTTATAAATTCACATACTTACCCCTTTTTGAATATGCAACGACGATACATTGAAATGTTGTAGACTCCCACTTTTCGTCTAGATATCTCAGATAAATTACTTACTATTAGAGTAACTGTGCTTTCACGAGCGGGCCCCGATGAGCAACCTGAAGCGTTGGCTGCACAAAACCATAATATTAAATATTTGATTATGTAACATGGTACTAAAATTAACTGATTGGTAATGTTATCAGCTCGATGTACCCACATTCAATAAAAAAAGTCAACAAATACACATCAAGAGACGCCAAGGCCTTATATTAATAACCTGGTTGCAGAGCTATAACTCTTCTCTTAGATAACTCTTTGCACAGGGGTCATTTCTATTCAAAGATGACGATGAGCAATAACCATATTAAAATAAATAAATTTCAAAGGATACAAAGTCCGGTATGACTCTGTGAAAGGAACTTCCCTGGTATCCGAACCCTCTCTCATGTGTACACAGAGCTCTGAAGTTCTCAGCGGTGCGAGGCACAACATCGGCACGCAACAAAATTACCACTCGTCCCAACTCTTTCTTCCCAGCTGATATATCCAAATAAACCTGAGGATTCCGCTTGCCTGTTATAGCGGGGAGTATTTTCTCCGATGTAGCCTGAAGTGATTAAAAAAAGTTGTTTTATTGTAACGTGGTTAGAAGGAAGAAATCACTAATACAGTGATAATCTCTATACTAAATATGATCACATTTTAATACATGTAAATTGATTTGTTGATTTTGATATTATATAATTGTAATGTGTAAAAAAAATATTGGAGAGACGAGGTATAAAAAAAGAGTAAAATTTGTGGACAACATTTGAGTTTCTTGAAATAAAAATTCTGTATAGCATAGTAGGTACTTTTAACAGTGATCTCTTTATATCTGATATATAGGATTGTAAGTTAAACTTTATAACCTCTTTGGTTTCCTCTGGTTTCTCCTCATCTGTAATATCTGTAACAGCCCCGGCAGGCAGAGTGGCTCCCGCATGTTGCTGTAACCAGTTATCCTCACTCCACACAGCCTTCATGGAGCCCTCTTTGATCCTCTGAGGTGTGGCGATGTTAACTCGGATAGTTCTCCCAAATAACTCGGAATCATTCTGCAAATGAATTAATCATATGAGATTATTAATATTGATCGTCCATCGACTAGAAAGTTGATAAATGTGTACGACTTGTATGGGTTCACTTGTTAGATGGTTGAATTAGTTTGCGTTAGTATGGAAAAAATACTCGACAACGGGTGGGACCACTCAACTACAATAGTACCGGCAATTGATAGGAATGGGATTAAATCAATTTAGTTAATTCACCCACTGATTTATGAATAAACACGTACCATATTATCTATAGCGGCGGCCGCATCTTCAGCATTCTCAAATTCGATGAAGGCGAATCCCCTATGCTTCTCAGATTCATAATCCAGAGGTATTTGTATGTCCACTAGATCCCCGAATGGTATAAAGGCGGCATTCAACACTTTCTCGTCCACTTCTTCTGCAAGTCCTCCGACATATACTGTGCGCTTAGAAGACTTGTTACTTGCCATTTAGATTAAGATTATTGTTTTCAATAATCACTTCGACAAAAATCAACTAAAATTTAATATTTTTAGGTTATACCCACGGTACGATTTATTTTGTTATACGCACAGAATTCCATACAAAACCTACACGACGCCGAACTGTCAATGTCAAACCTTACCATAGAAAATAGTAATGTTTCTTTCATAGACATAATAACTAAAATACACCATCACGGAATATCCCACAAGTGGGGTAGCCAGCAGAACAGCTGCAAGTAATAAACATGCAGGCCACCTTCTCTGTGTCAATATAAAATAAGACATTCACAATGGGTGGCAAACCTCATCGCTGAATTTGAGATGAAAATTGTCTTTAATATTTCGAACACCTGCCTTTTACATGACACTCGAAAACTTGAGGAAAAGAGTGGGAGACAGTTCTTTACCGGGTGCTCCACGGCATGGTTTTCTTATGAAGCCATAGATACATTCATCTCTAGCCAATGCCTCATGAAAAAGTAGGTAATAGACCATTAAAGGATAACGTCACAGAAAAATCATTGAGGGGCATCAGGCATCCCAACACAACAGACGATTACGGTGTAATGTTAGGTGGAACGCCTAAAGAATACCTAATAATAAAAAAAACTGTCAGTGTCGATTTTGTTATTATTTTGTCGTCTGACTTTCTTTTTTTTCTCTTATGGCATAACATCCTACAAGGATGATTTGCGCAATCTGACTGTTTGCCCCCCAAGCAAAAGCAAATCCATAGACAAGACCACGTGACCTTTAATGGTCTATAATTATCTTATTATTTACTTCTCAATGTATGTAGAAGGTCCCATTCACATAACGCTGTACGGGCTGTACTAGAGATAACAATAACAAAATTTAACGTAACAGCTGTTTGAAGTGATAGCAAAATTTCAAGCTTTCAATCATGAAATCTCAGATGTTTAGAATATTTACTATTTTTTTTATTGATTAACCGGATTGGGTACAGATGACAAAAACCAATCAGAAACCTCGATTGGAGAACCATGTGGTTGGAGGTTTCTGATTGGTTTTGTCATCTGTACCCAAATCTGGTTAATAAATAAAAAAAATTAGTAAATATTCTAAACATTTGTTGCTGACTGGTCGAACAAGCAGCCGATAAAGTATTGAACTTAATTGTTCCGGCGCCATTTAGACGTGAGATCGCAATCCATTAAATTTGAGATCTGAAAAATGAGATCCCAAAAAAATGGTTGCTTCTAAGGTTTGCATAAAGCGTCTCTCGATTTGAGATTAAATTTAAATAAACCCTCATTTTAAAGATGCTTTTAACTAACACATCCATTGGAAACATGTTTTCATAATGACTGACAATGGAACGGAAAATACAAAAATTGTTTTATTCACTGTGTCACGTTTAGGCAGTTGAATGCTGTAATGAAATTAAAAACAAATATTTAACTACACAGATTTTTTGTAGAGAGACGTTTTTCGTCTTTCAAGGACATTTAAAGTCTATTTTATTAAACAAATGGGTATTTACTCTTTAAAAATGGGCTCCTTCCTAAATAGAACATATTAATTGTAACAAAAGTTATTTGTACTAAATAAAACACTTATAGGTATAACAATATTATAAATTCACTTATAGGTATAACAATATTATAAATTCACTTATAGGTATAACAATATTATAAATTCACTTATAGGTATAACAATATTATAAATTCACTTATAGGTATAACAATATTATAAATTCACTTATAGGTATAACAATATTATAAATTCACTTATAGGTATAACAATATTATAAATTCACTTATAGGTATAACAATATTATAAATTCACTTATAGGTATAACAATATTATAAATGTACTAAATAAAACACTTATAGGTATAACAATATAATAAATTTATTACAAACTTTCATACCTAATGGACATTCATAATAATATTATTCATAATATCATATTATGATAAGAGTAGATATTAATATATCTTAATATTTATTTCTTATTAAATGTGTTTATACAGTACAGCATCATTTTAAAAAAACGTCACAATAATTTATTGTAATATTTTATATAAGTACCTATTATTAAATAAAATACATTTGTATTAAAATGAATAATTGTTAAAAAAACATCAATTTAAAAAATAATGAACTTCATAATTGAGTCCTTGAGTTCTGTCCTTTTCTCTGTCCTGATACAGTACAGTCGATTCCGCTTAATTGGGACACCGCTTAATCGGGACAGCCGCTTATTTGGGACAAATCTCAAAGTACAGAAACCAAACCAAGAAACCAATAGTAAATTTATATGTTTCATTGGGACAACATTTCGCTTAATTGGGACAGTAAATTTAAGATAACAGCACAATAGCACATATTATTATGTTACACATATTCTCAAGAAAAAATATCTACAAATATTTTTTCATTTTTGCATTGAATTAAATTGTATGTACCTACCCATTTATTATTTTAATCAGGATTTTTTTTTTTTTTATTACATACCTACATATTTGTAATTTATATGATAATTTATATTACCTATGTTGAAATAACTTTATTTGTCGGATATTTCAGGAGTCCAAGGACTCCTATTTATCCGTTTTTTTTTTTTTTTTTTTTTTCACCTGGGATCGAACCACGGACCCCCTGTTCACGAGGCCGAGACTCTACCTCCAGACTACCGACGAACTCATTTTTACCGACGAACTTTAGGTGACAATTTATTTACATTTCAACTCTCTCTAGTCTAGTACCACTATGCCAGTGTTGGCATCTCCGATCCTACCACGTCAGTGGGCGTAATATTAATATATTATGTAATTTACAGTTTTCAAGAATTTATAAAATAAAATTATTGAAAAAAATATTATTATTTTATGTGTGTATTACTGGTTAATGGCCTTAGTTGTCAAAATCAAATAAATTAATTTAAAAAAATGTGAAATTCGCTTAATTGGGACAGCCGCTTAATTGGGACAAAATGTCAAAAGTCCCGATGTGTCCCAATTAAGCGGAATCGACTGTATAAGAATTTTAATTTCCACTTGAATATTCTATTTCAATTTTCTACACTAAAACTACTGACAATAGGTAGATTTGTTATTTAATAAATTATTTTGGGTTAGTCTTGAGGTTAATCTTATCCTGCCTTAGAAACGTGAAATTAATAATCTGAAGATACCCTAAAAAAACAATATACCTACTTCTGTCTAGACTTGGTTGAAAATCCAACTAAGGGTTTTCAAAATATTATAAAAATTCCCAGTTTTGTATTAAAGTTGGTTATTTGCAGGTTTTTAGCTTTTTTCAAAAGCTCCAAGTTGACAATTTGTAATGATATACAAGATTTTGAATACTAAATCGGTTGTAAACGAGTGAATGGCCTCATAAAGAAAAAATAATTTCAATTTTACATTGTAGGTGCCACGATATTTTACTGTTTTGTAGTTTGGAACTTAAATACTATTCAAATTTGTTTGATGAGGTTTCACTGTCGTCATTTCCACCATTCATGTATTCTTTTCTTTTTTCCACAGCTTTCAATATACTCTCGGCTAAAGAATTATTGAGGTCTGTTTTTTCTTTACTTTTATTAATTTTGTTTGAAGACGTTTCACTGTCGTCATTTCCTCCACTTATGTTTTCTTTTCTTCTTACCAATGCTTTCAATATACTCTTGGCTAAAGGATTGGGGTTTGCTTTTTCTTTACTTTTATTAATATTCTCCCCTACTTTCTTCAGTGACACTTTTCCTTCGCTCTGCAAAAATAGTAAAAAACCAAGTAAATATGTAAATATAAAAAAATAATTCTGTTAACTAAATGAATCAGACATTTGAGAAACCTCATCAGCCAGGTTTTTAGCGGATATGATTTTTTTTTATTTGGGTCATTTTTTCATATAGAAACCAGAGGCTTTTTTGTGTCCAGAGGCTTTTTTGTGCGTTCGTGGATCTGGAGAAAGCATATGATCGAGTGGACCGGGAAAGGTTGTGGCGCGTGTTGTCGGAGTGTGGGGTGAGCAGCCGGTTGATCCGCGCAATATCTTCACTTTACGTGGGAAGCTCCGCTTGCGTGAGGGTAAATAACACTCTCTCGGAGTGGTTTGTCCTCACCAAAGGAGTGAAGCAAGGTTGTGTCATGTCTCCGTGGCTGTTCAACCTATTCTTCGACTACTGTATGCGACCTGTGAAAGAGATGGATGTTGGTGTCGAGCTGAATGGGTTTCGGGTGAATGCATTGATGTACGCAGATGATTTGGTGTTAATGGCTGAGAGTGAAAGGGACTTACAAGAGATTGTTACGTGTGTGTATGATAGTTGCAATTTGAATGGTTTGAAAATGAATGTTATGAAGACGAAAGTTCTAGTGTTTGAAAGAGAGAATGAAAAAACGATTTGCGAGATCAATGGTTGGTAAAACGCTGCGTGATAGAGTGAAGAATGAGGATATTAGAAGAATGAGCGGATGCAAGAAGACTGTTGTGGACAGAATGCGTGTAAATAAATTGAGATGGTTTGGTCATGTGGAACGAATGAAAGAGGAAAGAATGACAAAGAGGATATACTTATCTGAAAGAAAGGGTGTGAGGAAACGCGGGCGTCCGAGAACCACGTGGCTTGATCATGTGGACCAAATTCTCAAGGACGGCCGCGTGTTGAGTAAGAGGAACCGACGTGCGTGTATGAGGAACTGCATGAATGTGGAGGAAGCGAAGGAAGTGTGTAAAGATAGATCTGAGCCCGTAGACAATTTGTACTTGGCGATCGCCTACAAACGAATTTTCGTCAATAACTGCAACAATAACGCATAATTATACGGTACGTGTAGGTAGATTGTCGAAAAGTTCGCCAGTAGACGATCGCTAAGTACAAATTGTCTACGGGCTCTGTTTGGCGTTCCGTTCTCTCTGCCTACTTTTACCTATTTGATACAAATTGAGCTAATTAACTTTCCCAGTCAATAGAGAAACAACACAAATCAGTGACTTATGTTGTTACTCCACTAAATGAATATATAATTATGTCGATTCAAAGCTGACACTTAACGCCAACCACTAATGTGGGTGAAAATAATAAAATAATATTAGTGATGTTTTAAATGTTTACTAAATAATCTGGGATGAAAATGTTGATTTTTGTTACCTGAAATGGTGTTCATTTGAGAAACAACATTAAAGGTTTTTAATTACATAACAAATTAATATACAAATAAATTATTTTAACAAAAAATAAAGGTTTAGGTATAATAACAAAATACTCTGTAAGTTATATTTTGATTTGAGTAAGATATAAACATTTCATTCAAAATTTTATCAGTATTTTGTGATTTCTGAAAAGTTTATATTGACTGACTTATGGGGTTTCTCAAATGACCGATTCAAAATACAAGAATTTATGTAAACCATTAGTTTTTTAATAGTCGCTGGTGGATCACCCTCTCTCGTCTCTCTGAAATCAATCTCCTTCAAGTAGGCAACACAAAAGTTCTATTTGAACGATATTGCCGACGTTGACAGCCGAGAATTGTTTTCAAAAGGTGCACTTCTAATATATGGGTATCAATATATTTTGTCCTAATACTTTTTATAAATGCATCTACTACAAGGGAGACTTTAGAACATGGGTGGCCAACCTTTTCAGCAGCCGGGCCAAATTTCAGAACGAGATTTCCTACCGGGCCGCACAATATTCTCCATAGGTACTTATATGAAACATTTGATAATTTGACTTCACCTTAAAAATTTTAACCCCCCCCCCCGTCGCCAAATTTTCAAAATGGTATAGGAATTTGAAATGTTTCAAAACTCCTCAGTTTTCTTTAAGAATATTTTCTCAAAATACCTACGTCTTTCAAAAATGTGACGGGTACCTACTTGTACCGATTATTATAAAAAGTGTGCATATATGCTTCGCGGGCCACAAGCAGGCACCCCGCGGGCCGCGGGTTGGCCACCCTTGTTTTAGAACCTTTCTCAACCAACGCTTGTTTAAAACTGACTGATAATGATGTCAATTTGGCATATATCCGTTATTATCTACTCGTTACTTTGTTTTTTCAGTATACTGAACGGGTAATGCTCCCGCGGGTAGATAATACCGATCGGTAGTTCGTTTTGCTATAATTATTTTTGTGTTGACACCTTGTTAAGGTGTTTAATTAATTATTCTATGTTATCGTATTAATAATGTTTTTTGTTTTGCTATAAGTATATATTATATTATGTCACGTTGACATGTAAAATATTTTAATCAATTATTTTATTATCTTTCTAAAATTTTGTTCCGCGTATTACTTAAATAACACTTATTTAAGAGTCCAATCAGTTACCTGAGTCTGCCCAAAAATAAGCCTCAAAAAATTTAAAATTAAATAATCAAATCATTTAGTAAATAAGATTTTTTTATATAGGTACCTATGTATAATCATAAAATTTCGACAAACGGTCCCTCATGTTTCAGTTTGTAGTAAATCTTTTTATAATTCAATAATTTTGTATAATCCAAAGGGTTGTGAAACAAAGAAAATACATTATAATAAATTACATATATTGAAAAAAAACAGTTAAATTTTCACATATAAAAAATCTGAAGCGTTTTCGTCGAGTTATCTCGACATTATTGAGAGCACTACAATATTTTTATTATTCACACTGGGCAATTTCTATCCAGTATCTATTCTGCGAGCGGCCCATCTGATCACGTGAACATCACGCATTTCTAATGTTATTGTCGAGTGCATGGATAGAAAGAATGAAGTATAATAATCTACGTATTTTTGACCTCTTTCTTAAATTTATAAATTTACACCAAGGAGATCATGAACAATCTAAAAAAATAAATGAAAATCGACCAAAAAATTGATTCTTACAAAATATTCTTTAACAAAACCGAAGAGATCATTAAACATTTCTAATTTCTATACCAGATCGAAAATCTGGCGACGGGGGGGGGGGGGTAGAAATTTGAAAGGACAGGTATTTACTGAAATTACTCTTAGGATTATTCCTTCCATCGGTAAAATACCCGTTATCTGATAACGGGTATGTTGCTCAGATTACCCTACGGTACTCGGTATGAAAATATATCCGGTATTGACATCACTACTGACTGATATGAAACTACACCAGTCAACTCAAAGGAAGAAAGTATGCCTTAATCCAACCCGATGTGTCTATGAAACCCTGGTTTTCAGAAATTTTAATGAGTAAGGCTGACACCTCCACAATCTGCAGAATGAGATAAGCTCATTGCTGTACCAGATCCCATCTCTACAGAATCCACGTTATCGACTCTCCTTTGTGCGACTGCCAAGAGGAGGAGGATCTTGATCATATATTTTTCGAATGCCCGATCAACAATATCTACCCAACTTTGATTAATGACCTGGCACATTACAGGGTTCCACTACCTACAAATATTTCCTTGCTCTTGAGTTCTAGAGACAAAAACATTTTCAAACTCCTTGTCCTGTTCCTCAAGGCCCATTTGATGAAACTTTGAATGTTGAATTTTTGTATTTTTTCCTGATCTAATAATTTTTACTTGGGCTAGGAACACCCTCAAGGGTGAAAGCCAACAAAATAAAAAGAGAGAAACTACACTGGTCGCAAAATTTGATCGGTCTTTGACTATAAATGCGTATTTGAGTGAAAAAGTCCAGATTCGAATTAAAAAATGTAAGTGTATGGTACATAAATTTATAATTATAAATAGGTAAGTGTGTTATTATATTGTATTAATATGTAAATAGTTCTACTCACTCTATTTTTATTATAATCCTTTATACTGTCAAGAAAACTCATATCTGTAGCATTAGGCTGATCAGTTTTGCTTTTATATACAAGAGGAGGCTTGGGTATCTTTGTTTGATTTGATGGAGGCTGAGGAATGTTTGGTTTCGTTGGTGGATGCAGAGGAATAGCTGCCTGATCTGATGGAGGCTGAGGAATGTTATTTTCAATTGTTGGAGGCTGAGGAATATTTGGTTCCATCAGCGGAGGCTGAGGAATGTTTGGTACCATTAGTGGAGGCTGAGGAATGTTTGGTTCCATTGGTGGAGGCTGAGGAATATTTGGTTCCATCAGCGGAGGCTGAGGAATGTTTGGTACCATTAGTGGAGGCTGAGGAATGTTTGGTTCCATTGGTGGAGGCTGAGGAATATTTGCCTGAGCTGATGGAGGCTGAGGAATGTTTAGTTCAATTGGTGGAGGCTGAGGTATATTTAGTTCAACTGGTGGAGGCTGAGGAATATTTGCCTGAGCTGATGGAGGCTGAGGAATGTTTAGTTCAATTGGTGGAGGCTGAGGTATATTTAGTTCAACTGGTGGAGGATCCGATGTAACTTTGTCTTCTGAAAAAATATTTGAAATACATAATAAGTACAGTATATGGAAATTGTACAAAACCTACAAAATATAATTGGCACAGTTTTTACTTCAATTGAGTTAGTAATTAATAACACATTTATTTGGCATGAGATTTAGTTCATAGCATAATAGGCCTGTTGCAGTGATTGAATTAGAAAGACTAAAGATTAATTGAGGGTAGTCGCGGTGTAGGAAGGCGGCAGATGTCCTGGCTGAGAAATATCCGAGAGTGGACCGGAGTTCGGAGGGTGGAGGAACTGTTCCGGCTGGCACAGGACAGAGAGGCCTACGTCAGGGTGATAGCCGACGTCGGGGGGACCTGACATGGCACTTTGAGAAGAAAGATTAATTAATATATTAAACATATTATTTTCATTTATAAGAAATAAATAATAACGAAAATTTTACTCCAAAAACACAGTTTTGTTCTTTTACTCTATTTTCAATAGAAAGAATGATTGCTTATTTTTGTATGTAAGCAAGTAATCCTTATTTATGTTGGGATTATTTATTAATTGATATAAAAAGCCATTGATTTTAACAGCATGTATTCAGAAGAAAAAACAAAATGGAAGTGACAACCATAGATTACAACAAAACCAAAAATATGTAAATAGACACAATTGTACTGTTACTAGACATATCCAACCATATCTAACACTCCCCCATAACATTACAATTGGATTACACTTCTTCGAGTCCAAAATCTGATAAAAACTCTTTAATTTTAGTTCCATTTAAACCCTTGGTTAAACTATCCGCTGCCATATGGTCAGTTGATAAATATTCAATTTGTACAACTCCCGTTTTCACAGCATGATTCACATAACGATTTTTAAGATCTATATGTTTAGATCGTTTATGAAAACCAGAATTTCTAGAAAGTTTTTCTGCACTCTGACTATCACATAGCAATTTCACTGTTCCTTGAGGTCTCCACAACCAATGTAAAAGTCCTTTTAAATCCTTTGCTTCTCTGGCACCTTCCGTCAAAGCTATATATTCTGCTTCTGCAGCAGATAATGCAGGAGATTTTTGCTTTCTGGATTCCCAAGAAACAGCTGCTCCGCTTAACACAAAGAAAAAACCACTGTATGATATTCTATCATCTACGTCATTAGCCCAATCTGCATCCGTAAATCCAAATATATTTTTATTTGTTTTCCTGTAACATAAACATAACTTTGATGTCCCTTTCAGATAGGCTAATACTCTTTTCGCTGCTCGCCAATGCACTTCATTATAACATGAGTTATATTGACTTAAAACACTACATACATGTGCAATGTCTGGTCTAGATGTAACAGCAAAATACATGAGTGAACCCACAAGACTCTGATAAGGATACTTATTCATCACGTCTTCCGATGTTTCACCCTCTGTGGGTCTCGAAAGTCTTTGATTCGGATCCAGAGGACTTGACATGGTCCTACAGTCTTCCATCTTATATCTCTTGAGTACTTCAAGAATATCCCCTTCTTGATCAATCCATAATTTCTTCTGAGCTCGATCACGTCTTATTCGCATTCCCAGAATGTGTTTTGCCTCTCCAAGATCCTTCATTTGAAATTTGTTTTCCAAACCATCTTTGATTCTCTTTGCCTCTACTTTATCATCAAATAATATTATTAAGTCATCAACATAAATTGCTAAAATTATTGTACAATTTTGTGTCCTTTTTGAATACACACATGGGTCCCTTAGAGATTGTTTTAGACCCAATTCCAATAAAACTGCATTGATTGTTTCATTCCAACATCTGGATGCCTGTTTCAATCCGTATATAGCCTTCTTTAGTAAACATACTTTTCCTTTATTTTTAGATTCTATGAATCCTTGCGGCTGTTCCATATATACAGTTTCTGTCAAATCTCCATGAAGAAAGGCTGTCTTCACATCAAGTTGTTCCAGTTCAAGGTCTAGTTCGGCTGCTAATGCCAAAAGCATTCTAAAGGTTGACTTTCGTACAACGGGTGCGTAAGTTTCTTCAAAGTCCACACCATATTGCTGCGTGAAACCTTTTGCAACTAGTCTTGCTTTAAATTTATCCCCTTCGAGGCCTTTCTTTCTCTTAAAAACCCATTTATTTTTAATCACCTTTTGATTCTGAGGCCTATCAACCAGAATCCAAGTATTGTTCTCTTGAAGTGATGTCAGCTCTTCTGTTATGGCCTTTTTCCACTCATTACCGTTGGGTAGTGACAAGGCTTCATTTAATGTTTTTGGATCTTCAATATTTTCACTGTTAAAAACATGTAAAGCACTGTATAGTTCCATATCAGATGGCCATTTCTTTGGAATATGACCTCTAGCTGAAATCCTTCTATCTGGTTCAATTTCTTCGTCACTCTCTTCCGTTTCATCCTCCATTATTTCTTCATCATTTTCTTCCATATATTTTGAATGATCATCTTCTGACTCCTCGAGTTGATCATCTAAATAAAGAATTTCTGACTGTGGATCTTTATCCACTTCGCTTATATTTGGAGGCGTGTCGAATAATGATTCCATAGGAATTTCTTCATAATGCACATCGTCCTTTGATGTTTCTGATTTTGTGTTCCATCCCTTGACATTTTCGAAGAAGACAACGTCCGACTCATATATAGCACTTCTTCCATTCTCTGGATCTACCAATTTGTAGCCTTTTACTCCATCTCCATATCCAACAAACACCCACGGCTTGCTCTTTGAATCAAATTTCTTCCTTTTTTCATCTGGAATCCTTGCAAAAGCCTTGCATCCAAATACTCGAAAGTGAGATATATTTATCTTCCTTCCATTCCAAGCTTCTTCTGGAGTTTTATCTTTAACTGATCCGTGCGGAGATGCATTTTTTAAATACACTGCTGTCACTACTGCTTCAGCCCAAAAGGCCCTAGGCATTTCAGCGTCTTCGAGCATACATCTTGCCTTCTCTACAATAGTCCGATTAGCTCTCTCTGCAACTCCATTCTGATGTGGATGTCTCGGAACTGTCTTTTGGTGACGGATTCCATGTTTCTTGAGGAAATTCAACAATGATTCATTGACATACTCTCCCCCATTATCTGTTCTTAAATTCTTTATTTTGCATCCTGTTTGATTCTCAACAAATGCCTTGAATTCAATAAACTTTTTAACAACTTCATCCTTTGTACGAATAATATACACAAAAGTTTTACGAGTTAAATCGTCTATAAAGGTCAAAAAATACTTTCCACCTCCCCAACTCTCTATGCTCATAGGTCCACATACGTCTGAATGAATGAGCTGAAGTTTTTCTGTCGCTCTCATTCCTTGTTTCTTGGGAATAACTCTTGTTTGTTTCCCTTTAACACATTCTTCACATTGGTCATCTTCTCCTGGAGAAAATTTGATGCCATCAGCCATGCCTTGAGATAATAGTGTCATGGACTTTCTGCATAGGTGCCCAAGACGCCTGTGCCAAAGTCTTTTCGGCAGGTGACTTTCTATAGAAGTCATGGTCATCTCTTTTGTACCATCATTTACTATTGGTTCTTTTTCAACAGAATCAATACTCTCATTCAACTTATATATTCCAGCATTTCGAGAGCCTAGTAATAGTGACTCCCCTTTAATAGTACATTCTTTTTCTGGATAAACCTTGCAATCCTTTTTGGTGAAGACGCAGATAAATCCTTTATCAGTCAATTTACTTACTGATAATAAATTAGCTGCCAATTTGGGCACATACAGAACATCTTTAATAGTTGCTTGTTCACCATGTAAGTCAACTTTTACATCGCCGATTCCTTGACTTACAATTTTTTGTTGATTTGCCACAATGATTTCTTGACTTTGAAACTTGTTTGACATGGGTTTTATCCAGTCACTTTTCATTGTCATATGAGCACTAGCTCCAGAGTCAATAATCCAATCTCTAGATTGAGTCTTCGATGTCGACATTGCTGCAAATAAAACTGTGGCTGAATTGGCCCTCTTATTGAAGTTCTCTTGTTTTTTATCTTCATTATTTTTGAAGTTAGATTGTTTATTATCTTTACACTGAAAGGATTTGTGTCTGATTTTATTACATTTAAAACACTTAGGTTTCCATTGTTTTCCTTGAGAAGAAATAAGCGCGCTATAATTTGAAGCGCTCTTCTGAATTGGTTTTTGTGACGAGTGTTCAATTAATAAGGTTCTTATAGAATCACTTGTCACTTTCGTACCAGAACCTTCAATTCCCATAATCATTGGATTATATTCATCGGTCAATCCATTAAGCATGATGACTCCAATCAATTCATCATCTATTCCTCCCTTGATTGCTTCCAGTTTTTGTGCCAATGATAATATTTCATTCAAATAACTTTCCATAGAGGTAAAATTTGTTAAATGAACTCTGAGAAGTTTGCGTAAGAGGCCTAATCTCCTCATCAAACCCTCACCAGCATAGTCCTTTTCAAGCTGTTTCCACACTTCTCTGGCGGTTGAGCATTTTTGAATCGTTGGCCACAATTTTTCTTCTACCATTAATACAATTTTTCCTTTAGCTTTATTGTCAATTCTTTTGTCTGGTATTTCTTCACCATTCACTGCATCCCAAAGATCATCTGCCAACAAAAACATCTGCATTCCAAACTGCCATGTGGAATAATTTTCTCGTCCAGATAATTTTCTAATTGTCGGTAGTGAATTTGAATTTGACATTGCGTTATTGAGAGATTGTGCTGTGTTATTGCTTGTATTTTCTTGACTTTCTTTCCCTTTAAAACTCATTATCACTATTAAAAGTCACAAAAGTTTATATTAATTCACAATGCAAGCAACAATACAAAGATTTGAATGATAAATCTTCACTTGTTTTTTCGTTTCTTTTGATTAACCTCAAAGGTTAAAAGTCACAGTACAATTTATAAAATTCACTATCTCTGCTTGTTTATTAAATAGTTAATAGCACTATTATATTCCTGAGAGCATTTCTGGGCCCATAACCACTGTTGGGATTATTTATTAATTGATATAAAAAGCCATTGATTTTAACAGCATGTATTCAGAAGAAAAAACAAAATGGAAGTGACAACCATAGATTACAACAAAACCAAAAATATGTAAATAGACACAATTGTACTGTTACTAGACATATCCAACCATATCTAACAATTTACTCGTAAATTAACAGAAAAGAGGGGGAGACCTATTCTCTATCAGGAAATTCACGGAGGATCATAATTATCATTCTAAGATAAGAAAATCAAAATACTCATACCTCTGTAACTTGGGAGAATCGCGTGCTGGTTAATCAGTTCCTCCATAAAAGCTGAAAATAAAAATGTTACTATTTCTTTATGTAGGAATATCAGTACAACCAAAATTTAATTGGAATATTGATATAGGTTGCAGCAATTTTGGAATGATTGTTATTTATTTATTTATCATCTCAAGAGTGCTATCTAGCAAAAACAGTAAAATATTCAATTTTCAACAAATTTGGTAGAAAAACTCTCAAAACTTGTTGACCCTTGCGATCATTTTGATTTGATAAAATAAAAAAAATATAATATATAATATTACCAATATTAGTTTTTTACTTTACTTTGTAATGAAGCTTCACTTTACTTTTGCCTGACGATGAGAGCGGAAGCTCTTTAAAGCCGGCTCGCAAAAATAAATTAAGTCAATAGTGAAATAACTACCTATCTTGTTTCGTTTTAAAAATTATTAAACTGTACTTAAAGATGTATTATTTTAGTGTTCTGCCAATGGAGTACCTAATGGTTGTGTTGCAACATATATTTTAATTGTTATTTTCGAGCATACTTTTTGATGTGCTACATTCTTATACATAGCTATCAGTGTAAAAAGAATATCGCCTTACCATTGTTGGCACTTTCGTCCTTTTCAACTTCTGCTCGAGGTGGTTGAGGTTTTATTATTAAATATTGATCCACTAAATTGCTAAGGTAATCTGGAATAAAAAAAGATCATCCACATAAAAAAAATTACGTCTTATAATCTCTAAGTATATCAGAAGTGGATAAAATATTTTTTGTGTATCTTCTTAAAAAACTGATTTATCTTTTCAACTTACCATCCTCTGAAATTCGCTGAGCCATTGTGCTTCTGAAAATACAATAAAAACTTGAGTCTGAAATAATTCATTAAATTGATAAATAATTAAAGAACGGAAGAAAGTGATTTACAGGGCGTGTAAGAAAGAAGTGCGAGGGACAGTGGAAATGAAGGGAAGAATACTAGAAGATAATGAATGCCAGAAGCTATAAGTGAATGCAAAAGATAGCTTGAAAATCTTTTGGAAGATGGTGAAACGAAAGAGGACAGTAGGCCTAGACAATTTGTATTTGGCGATCGCCTACAAGCGAACTTTTCGACAATGTGTCAATTTGGTAGACAAACCCGCATAATTCGAAACGATATTTCGTCAACACTTCCATGACGTCACAAATTCGCCGACGCCGTATATTTCGCCATACGAATGCGTCGTTTGGTAGACTTTTCTGTTTAATTTTGACAGTTGGGCGAATTCTTCGCTAAATCTTGACGCAAAATTCGTCAGCGGCGCCATTTTTCTGACGACGAGAAATAGTTGTAGAAATCAAATAGAAAGTATTTCGTTTATTATAAATTCGGGGCGTAGAAAGGTGATTTCATAAATTATTTTCGATTAGAAATGTATATTAATATATTTATTTTGTTTTAGAATATAATAATGGTGATACATAATCAATTTATTGACATTTTATTTAAAAGAAAACATTGCGATAAATCCTACAAAATTTTGAGAAATAAATTTGTGTTTGCTATAGAAATATATGGTTTTGAAGCAATTTAATATTATAAACATTATAATCAAATTGAAATATAATCAATAGTATGAATATTTACAGCATTTTGATATTAATACATAAATGAAATTTAATTTAATTGTACATTAATAAGTTGTTACGCATCAACATATTATGCTGGTGTACATTTCTACAGTTTAGTGCATTTAATGTCAAGGTTTTAAAGGAAGGAAATCCAATTAATGTTTGGAAATATAAACATTACAGGTGTGGATGTAAATTCTGTGAATGGGATAAAAGATATTAATGGTAACTTGTTACTTAGTGAAGAATGCGTGTTAAGATGGAAAGAGTAGGTACTTTGAAGAACTGTTTGAATGTGAAGGCGTAAATACAAGTGAAATTACACAAAATAAGTATTAAATTACGAGAAATTGGCATCAATGTGAGAAGCATTAAGTGGTTCTAAAATTGTTGTACAAATAAAAGAAGATTGTGAAACATCTCAAATTCCTATGCCAAAACCGAAATTTCGGAGATAGGGGGGGGGGGGGGTTCTGCCAAAAGAGGAATATAATGAGAAACATTTTGATTTCAACATTCATTTGTTCATGATTCACAAAGTTTAAGACCGACAGTTAGCCAGCTGGTTACCCCACATGCACAAGATGGCATGATAGTATAGACCAGTGGTCGGCAAAGTGCGGCTCCAGAGATGCATGCGGCTCATTAGCCCCATAAATGAGGCTTTGAAATTCGTTAGAAAACGAAAAGTTATAAAACGTGAAAATAAATTTAGAAGTTCGTTACAAAAAAAAGAATTTCGCCATACAAAATTCCTAATTTCCCTTAATTAGCGATGGTCTAAAATTATAATAAAGGTTTACTAAATTAATAAATAGATATGGCTCACGATTTTTTTTGATCGGTGATATGTACATATTTGGCTCCTTGGCGAATAAATTTGCAGATCACTGTTGTACACAGATAAATTACAATATATCAGGTAATGATTTTCTAACTTACATTTGGATAATGTTGTAGGAATAATTCACAGTTATAGCTTGTATAAATGTTGTGTACTTGTAAAATGGTAATTTCACTATGACATATTGGAAAACATATCAAAAGTTATCAATAAGTGGGCTGGGCAAACATTATAATACATTTCTTATCTTTATTATCACTTATTTACAGTAGCGGTTCTAGTTCTTTGCCAGCCCATCTAATAATTAATATTATAATTTAGAATGATTACATTATCAGATAATATTAAAATATATTTTCTTATAATTGTGTCCATAAGTGCATTGAGTACAGCGGAAACTGAGGTGTGTACAGGTGCCATGGAGAGACAAATGCTAGGCATCAACTTGAAAGACAAAATAAGAAACGAAATCATCCAATAAAAGGTATCGACATTGTAGAAAAGGTCTCCAAGCTGAAATGGCAATGGGCTAGTCATGTGGCAAGGCGAGAGGATGGCAGGTGGACTCCCAGAATTCTTGAATGGAAGCTGTGAGAGGACAAAAGAAGTGTTGGAAATCCCCAAAAAAGATGGGTCAACGATATTGTCTAGGGATGGGAAAACAGTGGTGTCGTGTTGCTCGAGATAGGAAAGTGTGGAAAAGTTTTGAAGAGGCCTATATTCAGCAGTGGAGAGAAGAAGGCTAGCAGTAAGTAAGTAGGTACATTGTTGCTTGCATGTGTTCTTTTTCTTTTGTTTGCTTTATGTTGTATTTTTATTTCTACCATTACTGTTGGTATGTATAATTGTATACATGTATGTATTATTAGTTGTTTGTTTTTTATTTTATTTTCATAAGCGGTTAATTGGAAGACATTGCATTTAATGATAAAGTCGCCCTCTGTATTTTGAATATTATAACTGATATTTTTATGATACTGTTTTGATTTGTAATATTGTAACCAATGTATTGTGAAGAATAAAATAAATAAATAATTAAGAATGGATAGTAGTGATGTAACGAATATTCGTATTCGCGAATATTCGCATATTTCAAAGTCTTCCCATTCGCATTCGTATTCGCAAAAAAATATGCGAATGTCTTGCGAATATTATTTCGGTAATAAAGTATGAGATACTCGGTAAAAGTACCGGATACTTACACGGTACATTGTAGAAAAAGGTACCGCAAGAAAATATTCTTTAAGAAAACCGAGGAGTTCTGAAATATTTTAAATTCCTATACCATTTTGAAAATTCGGCGACGGGGGGGGTAGAAATTTTAATGATTGAGCAATATTGTAGAAATCTAAGCAAGTCAATATTCGCTATTCGCATTCGCGAATGTCGTCAACAAATATTCGCATTCGCGAATATCCAAAATCACACATTCGTTACATCACTAATGGATAGATCTACATTTTTAGCTTAACATAGTTATTATTATAATGAAAAAAATGTCTAATATTATTTCGAAGAGCTCACGATGAAATTTATTTTGAATTATGTGTTTATCAATATAACTCCTCATCATAATATTTCACCTATCTTATTAAGAAATAGCTGTCTGTAATACTTACCTTAATCTAATCATTACAAAATAAAATAAATATCAACTAGCTTATCTACTTTTGGCAACAAGATTACACATTCGTGGAAAACAGTCAATATAACATTTTTATTGAACCTTACATACCACATATAACTTAATCTTTTTTCTTATAAATTGTATTTCACTTAAGAAAAAATATACAGTCGATTCTGCTTAATTGGGACACATCGGGACTTGGGCATTTTGTCCCAATTAAGTGAATTTCACATTTTTTTAAATTCATTTATTTGGTTGTGGCAACTAAGGTCATTAACCAGTAATACACACATAAAATTAAACAATGCATATTTTTTTCAATAATTTTATTTTATAAACTCTTGGAAACTGTAAATTACATAAAGGTAATATAAATTGTCATATAAGTATGTAGCATACACTTTAAAAAAAAATCCTAATTAAAATTATAAGTACATACAATTTAATTCAATGCAAAAATGAGAATTCTTTGTACATATTTTTTCTTGAGAATATGTGTAACATAAAAGGTGATCTTAAATTTACGGTCCCAATTAAGCGGAATGTTGCCCCAATTAAACATATAAATTTACTATTGGTTTCTGTTCTTTGAGATTTGTCCCAATTAAGCGGGATCGACTGTACCTGCAAAAGTAGGATTTATTTTAGTTTCTAGACCATCGTCATCAATGGACTACAATCTGGTGTAGATCTTGGTCGCCTCCACTCAGCTTTGAGCTCCAAACACTTCTGCAACTGGGCTTTGTAGAGTACATTATTAAAGGCGTTTTTAATTAAGGTGGCATCCAACAAATAAAACATTCCCCTACATTTATCTTTACCCTCATCTATCAAGAAATCTGAGACCACCACCACCATACCATTACGGCACATCCCACAGACCAGATGCATATAATAAACATGCAAGCTGTCCTCTCTGCGCCAACATAAAATCAAGATATTCAGAATGGGTGGCAAACCTCATCGCCGAATTTAAGATGTAATCTGAGACCAGCTTTTTAAATTTTCTTATTGAAGTAGTGTCCCTTATTTCTCTAAGGTAATAAAATCTGGGTCCCCAGAACACAGTACCCCGCTGTCCAAGAGCAGTCCTTACTTCAGAATCCAGCCACATGTTTTCTGAAAACCCTCTTGTGATGAAAAACATCCATTCTACGAGAACTATTACCCCAACTTTAAATCCAATTAATACATATAACATGTTTAGATCAGTGATTCCCAAACTATGGTACGCGACAATTATTAAGGTGGTACGCAAGCAGCCACGGCCATACTCAGTAATAATTAGATAAAACGTTTTTAAATTCAGTTCAGTGGTACACTACTGATTTGTAATTTCGTGTGGTACGCAAAATTAAAAGTTTGGGAACCACTGATCTAGATGACAGACTTCTTAATTTCCTGAATAAAACCTTAATTTTATATAGTGTAATCAGAGAAGACAAAATATAAGGTTCATCGTAGTCTACATATCGTAAAAACATATTTTCACTCATCATTCATAGCTGGGCTACCTAAATAAAAAACTTCCCAAATGGGTATCTCTAATATCTGTAAACTTGGTACAATTAAGATTTTGAAATCTATTTATACCAGTGGTTCTTAAGCCTTTTTTCTCCAATTCACCACTTTTAGTAAGCCAACTCCCTATCCCCCACCACAGCATTGGTATTTTGACAAATTCAATTCTAACCTATGCAGATATACCTTTTGCGACCTTTAATTTTTGCTTGCATATATTAGATTCCCCACAAGTTAAGAACCACTGATCTATACCATGACAACATATCCAGGCAGTGCAGCTAGTTGAATGCAATAATGTACAAGATGCCTATCTACACCATAAAAAAATCATTCAGAATTGGTGGCATGCCTCACCACTGCCAAATTGAAGATTTGAATGCCTTCAATGCAACGTTTTCCAAATACTTGCTTTTTACAAGACACTCAAAAACTAATAGAAAAGAGTGGGAGGTATCTCCTTTTCGGGGCATTCCAGAGTTATAAATGAAAGGAAAAGGATTAAAAAAAAAAGAAAAAATATATATTCCAGTATTTCATTTTATTAGCAACACATGAGACATCTCAAGGTGTTTGGTAACACTCCAACCCTATTGCCATTGAGCTGCCAACTCGGCAAGTATTGGGAAGAATGTTGAAGGATGTCGGGTAGCTAACAATGAATGATCATTACAATATATTATGTGAAGCAGAGATGTTTAGTCAAAGAGTCCAAGTCCCATATCATCATCGGATTCTGGTTCCTCTTCCACGACCTTGGCTGCTGGTTTATCTGCAGCAGCTGCAGCAGGAGCCGCGGCCACTGGTGCGGCAGCAGCAAACTTGCTAGGATCCTTAATGAACTCCTTGATGGTGGTAGCCTCCTTGAACTCAACCTCGGTGGTAGCGGCGATGGCCAACAAGTTCTTGAATCCGTTGGCGATCGAGTGAGGAGCGCTAGCGAGAGTTGGATAGCCAATCTCCAAGGAGACGGCTGCCAAGTTGGCAACACCAGCCATGAACTTGGCACGCAAGTCTTCGGGCTTGATGTCCAGGATCTCAGGGGCGAAGATGGTGCCAGAGTCATACACCTGAAAAAATTGTGATATCATGTTTCAAAATTGTCGATAAAAAAATTGTTGTTCATCAGAGAGCTAATTTAAATAATTAATCATCTTACACTTTCTGTAAATATAAAAGCACCATAAAGAAAGCAGCACAATTCATAAGAACAAAGACAAATATCTATTTTATGTAAACCACTTAGAATGAATATAATTTTAGGTTTTTTAAAAAGTTTGTAACAAGATTTTCCACGTGTTCAGCGTATGGACAAGACACTGCACACAGGATAGCATCAAGTTTTATTATAGTCCCCAAGCGAAACTAAATATTCAAACTAAGAATAATTAGCATTTTTGAGGACAGATTGAACTACAATACCAAAAAATATGATTGCAAAGAGCTCATAATGTTAGTCTCATACCTAACAAAAAATACCAAATGCTTCAGAATGTGGTTCTAATCCAGCATATAATGTATTCACAAACATTGAAAGTTTATTACAGCGTGATCAGAATGAGCATTTCACGGAATAAATTGTGAAGTGCTCTTACCCCACAAGGAAGACAGAATAGATGTAACAATAATACGTAATCTTAAAAGAAATGCTATGGAAGGTCAAGGACTTTTAGTGCTGAAAGACGCTGATTTATTATGGCTACCTAATTAATTATCCTTAAAACTGCGGTCTTCAACTGATTTGAAAACCGATCCTAGGTTATTCACAATCACTTAACAATCCATTTTTATATTACAGTAAACCCTCGCTATTTCGAACCCCGTTATTTCGAAATTCGTCGTAATTCGAAATATTCCCCCCAAAAATGTCCCCATAATGAAATTTTCATACAAAAGACATTTATAATTCGAAATCCCCGCTAATACGTAATTCGAAATAATATTTGGTCCTTTCAAAACAAAACAATAGAAATTTGTATATTGTAATTCGAAAACATTTGGTTGCCATAAAAAATACCCTTGTTTTTTCCCAAAGCTCCTTCAGGGACAATAAAACTTATTATGTGAAATTTGTGTTCACACTAATACACATAAAGGACCTACCCACTACCCAGCTACATAATAATATTTAACAACGGGATTTCCAAATTTCTAAGTAGATCTCCTATGTTGTATGTAAACATCGTAAATGTATTGTATTTCAATATGTACATTGTACCTATCTACACCTGTTTTGAGTATGTACCAGGTACCTGCTACCTATATCCTCTGGCTCATAGCGTGATCGATGTACATTATGTACTTCCGTGTTGTTCATGGGCGTCTCGTCATACGTACCTATACCTACTCGAAATATTTTGTGTTTTAATATTTTTATTTTCCATTCCAAATAAATAAATATTTTATATCCGAACTTTTATACACGTTTTAAATACAAATTTGGTCAAACATATTTTTCCCATTTTTTAACATTTATAGTGAACTTTTAGTAACGTGTGTGAAGTGAAGCATTAAAATTATGTATTTTTAAATATTCGACTGTGTTTTAGGTACGTATTTATATTTGTGTATTGTTTAGGTAGGTACATACATATTTAGATTTACATGTGTGTGTAATTTAATTATGTCAAAAACTGTTAGTTTCATCAATATTTTGTTACCTTCATTGTGCAAAATGCAAGGATTGGACAAAAACGTGGTATGTGATAGAAGCTTTAGATTTATGATAAACCACGATACGCCCATGACGTCTTTATTACGTATGTTTTACTACAAACTATTCCATTCTTGTACAAAGGGTCGCCTGTTTATTTGTAATGCGTATAAGAGTAGTAGAAATTGTTAGCCCTTTCCATGCGGCTCTTTCATCAGCGTTACAAATGTTTTTTTTGTTTGAACGCGCGAAATTTTAAAAAACCCAAGTCCAAATCAGCTGTTTCTATTATGTATGGTACCTATGGCTATAATATATATTATATACTGCGTATATCAAAATTATTTCGAAAATTTCGATTTATCGGGGTTTTCGCTAATTCGAAATCAGATTTTCGAGGTCCCTTGGATTTCGAAATAACGAGGTTTTACTGTATACCCAATACTCATATTTGTTTATTTTATTCTTCACTGTACCTAGGGTACACATACTTGTCTGAAAGGAGGTCTGTGAGGAAGCGCGGGCGTCCGAGAACTAAGTGGCTTGATCACGTAGATCAAATTCTCAAGGACAGCCAAGTTTTGAGTAAGAGAAACTGACGAGCGTGCACGAGAAATTGTATGACTGTAGACGAAGCGAAAGAAATATGTAAGGACAAATCTATATGGAATTTCATTCTCTCTGCCTACCCCACTTGGGATACGGCGTAAGGGAATAGACATAGGTTACAATATTTCAAATCAATACAAAGTATGTATCATAAAAATATCACTTATACAATTCAATGTATAGAGGGAGCGTTTATCGCTAGAATGCAATGTCTTCCAACTAACCCCAAACGACAGCTATAACTCTTGTATAATATAATAATCTGAATAAAAGGTATTCAATAAGGAAGAAAGGGGCACTGCAAGAGTGACACATACCTGCTCTACAAGGAGACCGTATGAGAATGGAGAGATGTTCAACATGTTGAGGAGGGTGGCTTCGGAAGCCCCCACTTTGTCTCCGGGCTTCAGGATGTGCACATCATTGATGATTTCAATAGTACCTGGAAACATATTACGCAAATACACAATAGATACATAGACAATAAACAAACTTAACAATATAATGCCATTGCAGGAAAAAAATATACAATACGCTATTATGTTAAATGGATATTATAATACATAGTATGACTTTCGAAAGTTTGTAACAAGATTTTCCACGTGTTCAGCGTATGGACAAGACACTGCACACAGGATAGCATCAAGTTTTATTATAGTCCCCAAGCGAAACTAAAGATTCAAGTTAAGAGAACAATTAGCATTTGTGAGGACAGCTATGCAAAAGAAATATCAATTTGTGATTGTTTCGTACTAAACTACAGATGAAAATAGATAGCAACAAATTACTTAAAAAATGAAAATAATTGGCTATAGAATATCATCAATAATTTTTAAAAGCACTCTCGAAATCAAAGCCTTCTATAGAAACTTATATTTAAAATTTTAATAAATAAAATATAAAAATATATTATTGAGCACTGTTTAATCTCCACTATGTTAGGTTAAATACCGAACGTTTTCGCCTATACTTGTAGGCATCTTCAGAATATGACCATACATTTGACATAAACGGTACAAAGGTATTACATTCTGTGTGTGGGGCGGGTAGACTAAACGCCTTGGAAACACTAGAGATTTATAGGAATAAGAATAACATTGTAAATATACAGATCCCACCCTCATCTCCTTTGTTAGTATAATCCTACTCCTGCCAACCATCCCGCCTCCATATCTACCATTACCCCTCCCACTACCTGCACCCTTCTCACCACATGAACAACAGCTCTCACAATTTTTAGATTTCAGTTTCCCTGAAGATGCCTACAAGTATAGGCGAAAACGTTCGGTATTTAAACTAACATAGTGGAGATTAAACAGTGCTCAATAATATATTTTTATATTTTATTTATTAAAATTAAAAATGGATTTCCACAGCGTAAACACAAAAACTCTTGAATTATTATATTTAAAATGATAATAAACTGAATTGTACAAAATATTAGAATTATTATTATTTATCGTGTCGAAACCCAGAAAAACCAAACATACTGATCTCCAGTACTGTGCAAAACGCACAGCAGACCCCCTAGACAAACAGTCAATTGGTGATCAACTAGTAATGAATTTTTGACTATAACCGCAACAATAACGCACAATTACACGGTACATTTAGGTAGATTGTCGAAAACTTCGCTAGTAGTCAATCGCTAAGTACGGTTTGTCTACGGCCCCAGGTGGAGATACGTCAAAAATATCCTTAGTGCATGTGACAGGGCACAATGGACACTCCAACAAGTGTGACATGATAATATTAGAATAATAAGTAGTAACAGGATTACAACACAGGATATACGCATTGCACAATGGGTGAGTTTATCATAGAGGCGCGATCTCTTCCAACTAATTCAATTCATAGAAGATATTCTTTGGGAATAAATCGTAATCTCATTCATCACCAAACACATTTCATACTTTATAAAGCATTCTCCGCCAGGGTAGATTGGTTCAGACAATTTCTAAATTCAATATAAAAATTTTCCACTAACTAATTTACAACTCATGAGAAAAGTTGAGTTAGTAAAATAAATAAAACAATCACCCTTGGAGATCTTGGTTGGGATGGAGAGGGCCTGGAAGAAAGAAGTCTTCTCAGGACCGAGACCGGTGTTCTGTGCTGGCACAATGACAGAGAGAGGAGCGATGGCACCAGCCCTGGCAGGGGCACGCACCTTGTTCTCCAACAGCTTGTCGCGGACCTGAAGAAGGCAACAAAACATATATTATGTAAATTTTATTAATACACAACAATATTTTCACTATTAATCATGTGAACTATACTAGTTTGTCCATTTACTCCTTGAGATTCATACACAGAATGTGATATGATCACAGATATAAAGGAGCACATGGTTCTAGTATACTGTTGTCCCAATCGAAACCGCCCCAACAGAATCGTAAGGGGCATGCAAGGTTAGGGACCAAATAGTCACATCTAAATGAACCCTGCCAATCTGTGATACTTAGATTATGTATTTTTTGTTAAATACGTACCAATAACATAAAAGAAAAACTTATAAGTAGGTATATTAAAAACACAATAATATTTTTGTGAGAAAAAAAATGACAAATTGAGCTGAGCCAACATTTTCCGAACTGATTTACACTATTTTATTGAATACGACAGAATGTCTTAAAACAGTTGGATTCAAACTCAGAAGTCCAAAACTTCTTAGCCAGGCTACACGATACCTCAAATTTATACAACTTATAAAACAGTTTTATTTAAACAAAACGAGAGTCAATACACACCTCAACGAGATCTCCCTTGGTGAAGACAAATCCCACATTGCCCTTAATGTGAGGCAACAGCCTCTCCAACTGAGGGTTTGTCTCCAAATGTCCCTTGATAGCCTTCCTCATCATGGTATTTTTACCCATGAGTACCACGGCGTGTCCTCGCAGCGACATACGGATCTGCTGCATCTGCTTGGAACCTACATTGTCAGCTCCCACTATGAAGCACTTGGGATATTCATCCAAAAGTTGCTACAACAAAAATGTACACATTTAATACATTGCCTTGGCATTTTTAAATAACAATATAAATAAAGGGCAGGTTGCATATTTATTACATGCAGTTCGTCTGCTGGCTACCACACATATAGGATATACCATGATTGTACTGAGAGATGAATAGTGTTTATGGAATATTGTCTCATACCTCTAGAGTCGTGTAGTACAATTCTACATAATGAAATATACAGCTACATGTTGTTTTTTTAAGTATTTTTTTGATATGTAGTAATTTACACGTTTCCGAAGGAAATTTTTTGATTTTTCAATCTGAAAATTAATTATTCGCATTTCTTGAAGGCATACGTTTGATCGGCTTGTAGATTGTTTGGTCTGGTATTATTTGATGTTACAGCGAATTTATTGGCAATTATTTTGATTTTTCAGGTAGGTAATATACTGAATGAGAATAATTCTGAACTCTCTTACGACCCACAAGGGAAAGCAAAGTCCTAACCTAAAAAATTAATAATATAATTACTACATGGACTTTTCAGACATTGTACTTACAATAAGTTTACCGAAGTAGTTTGACTTCCATGTTGACTTGTCCTCCCTACCCATCTTGGTGTGGAGTCAGGAAATTTAAGGACTGAAACCAAAAAAATACACGTCACATATGAACACGAAAAAAACTCATAAATCAAGTCAAAGAAAGGAAATACTTGCATATTTTGATGGAGCACATCGTAAATTTTATTATTTGGCAACAATGAATCATTATTTTTTAGATATTGTGTTCAATAAATACAGATTATTTGCGGATACTCACCAAAGACAGCGTACGGCACGAAAACTCGGGCAGAATGGCCGATTTCCGGTATGAAATGTCAGAATATCAATTAATGTTGCCAGATAAGAAACAGGAAACTTAGAGTTTGTAACTATAAAACTATTTGAGACAGGCTATAAAACCAATATCATCATTAAATAATAAAAATAAAAACAATGAATCAATGTAGAAAAGCGAGAAAATTAAGGCATTTTTTTATTGTTTATAACAGGATTTTTGAAAACAATTTGGGATTTTATTGTACATAATACTAAGAAGCCGAACAGAGACAGCAATTTTTGTGAGAAGACATTTTGTGCTTGAGTTTTAGAATAATATCCTCCCCTCATACCAGCATTTCATTGCTGTTTGGGAAATAAGAAGTGTTTATTGTTAACTATAATAAAATATCAATATAAATGTATGTATCGAAATATAAATATATATTTATTCATAACTGTTTGTTGAGAAATGTTTCAACATACAGAGCGCGAGTTTATAGCAATGATACGATCTTTTCCAACCAAACCAATTCTTTTGGGGTTTAAGAAATTATAAGAGTTATTAAAAAAAATATTTTGAATGTTGCCACTGTAGTCTGTGTACACTAGTGATGTCAAAACCGTATATTTTTAATTACTGAGTTTCACAAACTTCTCGGTTATGTTAAATAATATTTTATAACTTTTTAATACCTTTTAAATTGATTTTTCTGTAGTGACTTCTATCTTAAGTCTCAATTATCAGAATGTTATAATTTTACAATTGAAATATCTATCTCCCTTATCGTCGGATTTTCAAAATGCTATAGAAATTTATAGAAAATCGGTATATGAGTTGCCGGTCGATAATCGGTAGATAGTTGGTAAAAGCTCCCAATACTTTTTAGAAAAAGGATTTGATAATATAAATATTCGAACAAAACCGAGGATTTTGTGAAACATTTCGAATTCCTATAGCTACTACCACTATACTACTATAATCCCATTTCTAAAAAATATTTGGATTTTTTACCAAATATCTACCGAATTCCGACTGACAGACAATATCCCGGTTTTTAGAAAGTAACGGGAAATAATACCAATGATACCAATTTTTTACCGAGCCTGTATACTCGTCCTAAAAGTAGCGGGAATTTAAAACGGATAGATACCGGATTGACACCCCTAGTGTACACAATAGTATTGGTAAATCCAGTTCTTTCTCAGGAATCGGTACTTGAGACATCGTTCTTCAAAACAATTCGTTCTTAACATTCGTTCTCGTTCGTGGAATTTGTCACGCGATTTTCACCTTAGTCTCTTTGAAAATAAAGTATTTTAAAGGCCTTTTTCCCAAAAGACGACACGAAGATTTAAATCCTTAAATCTCGTTTGTGATATATGTCACGCGATTTTAAACCTTAGTCTCTTTGTAAATAGAGTATTCTAATGGTATTTTTACCAAAACAACTTCACAAAGATTTAAATCTTTGAATCATGTTTGTTACATTTGACACGCGATATAAAACCTTAATTCCTTTGAAAATAGAATACTCCAATGGCGTTTTTTCCAAAATAATAACACGTAGATTTAAATCCAAGAATCTCGTTCTCAACGTTTGACACGCAATATGAAACCTTAGTATCTTTGAAAATAGAGTATCTTAAGGTTTTTTTTCCAAAAAAAAAACACACACGAAGATTTAAATCTCGTTCGTGACTTTATTTGCCACGCGATGTTAAACCTTAGTTTCTTTGAAAATATAGTACTTTAATGTAATTTTTCCCAAAAGAACGAAAAAGACCGAACAGATTTGGCATTGAGGATTTAGTTCTTCGAGTTAAGTTGAAGAACGAATACATAAAAACGAATACTCAGATTCTGAACAATACTAGTAGTCTAGTACACAAAACCGAAAGTCCGAAACGTCATTGAATTGATTGAATTTGACGCTCTGTTTATGTTGTCAAATATAAAATGAAAATAGTTTCATTAGAAAATTATAATATTTCGAAGGTAATTGGACTTAGTAATAGATGTTTTTTGTTTTAATTACTATATTGTAGTTATTAAATATTTCATTTGTTATTTATACACAACAAATTATCAATAAAAAATATCTCAACAAACTTTCAATGTACCTTTTCATATGTATATTTTATTGATAATACAATATTAGGTTTATAGTTGATATTTTTACATAAAGTTGATATTTTGTTATTTCAATATAGAAAAATAAGTATACTTACTGTTTGTGCAATGTAAATTAAACTTTCAAAGTATTTACATCCTGAAAATTTGTAGGTATTTAAATTTGTTTATCTTAAAATAATTTATACAAATTGTGTTTATTTTACAGGACTACAAGATACTCACAACAAACTCAAAATGAAACGTCTCAAATTATATGAAATTCATGGACAAAAAGAAAATTCAGTTAACATTAAAACAGGAGCTGATGTCCATCTAGCAGAAGATTTTGTAGAGATTGATATCCCACCGATGAAGAACGAAAAAACAAGTGAAAATGAGTCTGAATTTGAGGATTATGAAGAGTCAGAAGTTGGAGAAATGGTTTATAAAGACGCTGATCAAGAAGATGATGTGTATTATGAAAATGAAGGGTTTGAATCTGATGAATATACATATCCGGAAGAGACAGTAGCACCAAGCGTAACACAAAGAAAATATGTAGAAATAAATATACCCTCTGTAAGACCTGCAAACTTTAATATCAATAAATCTATTGTTGTATCTAATATTGATATCACAATCAGCAAACATCCTTGCAAAATATGTTCCGAAAGATTTTCTTCAATTAAAAAGTTGAAATCTCACATGGAGAGCCATGGAAATTATAAATGTAATCTATGTTCCAAAAGATTTATGAAAGCACATTATCTCAGAGCGCATATGTCTTCACATAACGAAGATAAACCCTTTAAATGTGATAAGTGCAGTGAAAATTTTACACACGCCATCAGTCTCAGAGCGCACAGTGTTGTACACAGTGCGACTAAAGTACATAAATGTGATAAATGCGGAAAAATATTCACAAGAATAACAAGACTGTATTCTCATAAACTGACTCATGGTGAAGAAAGAATATTCACTTGTAATACCTGTAAGAAAACTTATAAAACATTCAACGATTACAGAGCTCATAGATTAACACATAGAAATGATAAACGTTTCGAATGCGAGATATGTAAAAGACGATTTAAAAGGAATACTCTTTTGGAAAGTCATAAACTTTGTCACACAAATGATCGTCCTTTTAAGTGCGACATCTGTCCCAAACAATACACAGTCATAAATAATTTAAGAAGACATCGTTTGTCACATTTGGCTGAAAAACCTTGCGACGAATGTGATAAAACTTTTGCAACGCTCAGCGATTTGAAGCGCCATAAATATCAACATCTCGGATACAATCCTTTTGAGTGTGATGTTTGTCATAAAATCTTTACGCAGTCGTGTGATTTAAGGAAACATCATGTGATTCATAGCGGAATCAAACCTTATCCCTGTAACTTGTGCTCAAAGAGGTTTAATAGTTCGAGTAATATGCATAAGCATAAAAAACTGTTGCATCCAGGAGAAGAAGAACCAAACATGACGGAAGATATAGAAGATGAATCTTCGTTTACTGATAATATTGCTGAAAGAGAAACAGAAGTTCCTATCGAAGTTGATGAGACTGCTTTTCAAACTAATAATACTTCAAACAAAATACATTCCTTACAAAGACGTAAATACCAATGTGATGTATGTGAAAAGTATTTTGTTAGCTCTAGCAACGTTAAGAAGCATAAGAGAATGATACATTCCATAGAAACACAGAATAAGACTGTCGCTGAAACAAATTAGATCTCGTCTATCCTACAATGTTCCTACAACGGATTCCTGTAAATATGTCGTCCCTAGTCAGATATTTTCATTAATATTATTATTACGACATATTAGCACATTGTATAGATTTGATTTTAAACGTTTTATGTGATATTTTTTATAGCTTTTAAGATTATTTTGATTTCTAAACGTAGCGTTATTAACATTGAAGCCTGCAATCTCGTATAATGCCATCTTTCGAAAACTTTTTAAATCAATATGTTTTTTACCTTCTTTCTGTAACCATACTCACATCAACTTTTAATGTAATACATTTTGAGTCCAGTAATAATAATAATCTTTCTTTATTGAAATAATGTTGTTCACTATTTCATACAATGTATACACAAAAGATATTAAAATATGCACAAGGATCTGTCTATTACCATAGCTGTAAGGTTGTGTTGTGGCAGAAAAACAATTGACTTATCTTATCAGAAAAAAATAAACAATTAATCAGTGGATGATTTAGTTTCTAAGCCAGAAGGTGACTTTGAAAAATGATTCAGTCAGTGGGTTAGAGATTGAACCAGCGAAAGCGTCAGTTGGACCATTTAAACATGAATAACTGTCTAGTCTTTACATGTCTTCCCACGGGCCTAATTCTCAAAAGAATCTTCTGTGGGTGGGTATATCTGATTTGTGTGTAGTAAACAATTTGTGTACCAATTCCTATTCTTGTCCTGTTGTGCATTAGTGCAGAATCTTCTTCCATACAGAATCTGATAGATTTTGTAAACTAAAAAAAATGATTTTTTTTTATTCAATGATTATCACTGAACATCATAACATGACTCAAACAATAAACTTACCTTTTTTTGTATTTCAACAGAATCACCAATGTATTTTGGCAAATAAATATAATTTATTATTTAGCTCGATGGTATGATACGACTTAGGCATTCAAGCAGGAAGTATGTGTATTCTCCACCTTAACAATACAAACTTTTGCTTGTTACAGTACAATCTGTTACTTGTAACAATACAATCTGTTTGTTCTAACAATACAAACTGTTACTTGTAACAATACAAACTGTTACTTGTTACAGTAAAAACTGTAACTTGTTACATTAAAAACTGTTACAATACAAGCAGTTACTTAGTGTGTGTAAGGGATGAATTTGGATTTATTACAAATCTATATTCATTAAAAAATACTCATTTTATTCTTAGGTTAATATCTTAGAACTTATGTAGGTACATCTTGTCTGATTTTTGTATTTATTGTGATTGTGATTAACTTGATAAATATTATGTGTTTGTAATGTTGTATGTGAATAAATATCAGAATTGAGTATTTAACATTTTTTATTTGAATTACCAACCTTTTTTTATTAACTACTTTCATCCAACCGTATTCTCACAGCACTGATTTTTAAAAAGTTATAGGAGCGTTCTGCTATAGGACCATCAGCGGATGATTGGCGGCCTTTGAGAAGTGGTGCTACAGACGCATGTTGAAGATCCATTGGTCTGAACATGTCGAAAATGAAGAGAAATTAATCATGGTACGCGAAATTAGGCAACTCCTCATAAAAAATCAACTAGCAAAGAGCTAACTCGATTGGCCAAAACATCAGGCACCCAGGCCTGCTCATCACCATCTCGGAGGGTAAAACCGAAAGCAGGAATGGTAGAGGCTGACCAAGAGACACCTATATGGAACAAGTGAAGAAGGACATGAACAGTGGCACATACGTAGAATTAAAGAGACCAGTTGAAAATAGGGAGGAATGGAGTAGAAAATCCAAACTCGCTGCAGCCAATCCAATGGATTGTAACTCACTAAATAATATAAAGGAATTTGGAATAATTCACAATCTCTTCCTATATATTATTATTTTCATGATCCTAGGAATTGATTTTTGTCATCCCTCAAGCATAAGTTTTGTTGCCCTTCATTTTTGCCGCTCTGGGTCCAGCCCCCTCCCCCCTATCCGCTCTAAAATAGGCCTTGAGGCTATCTACCCGAAAACTGAGAAGGTAATTTGAAAACAATTTTAATTCCTATCACACTTATTTAGCGCATGCTGAAGATCAAATAAATAAGTACCTCTATCTATAAAGAATCGAAATTTTTGAATCATGTTAAAATTCCAAATTCGAATATCGTGCTTGTTGATTTTAAATGTTTTGTCTATTTCTATAAAATTTGTCTACTTTCAAAATTTTCGTCGTTTTGATATGAGTGTATATTGAAATTATAAAAATTATCGCGTGAAATTTTATGAAATTAATATAAATTTTTGTGATATTGTTTGAAAATCATGAGGGAAATTGTCAATTTACAAATAGGCCAGTGTGGAAACCAGATAGGTGAAAAGGTATCCTAAACCAAGTTTCAAAAACCCAGTTTCTCATTGTACACTTCTTGCTTTTTTAGTGATTTTCTCTGTCAATTGACACATTATAATTTTGTGCAACGTGTTCTTTTTAACTGTAGTCCAAACACCTTTTCAATTTTTACACAATTTTGCCACAAAAGTTAAAATTACGGATCATTCATTCTTTATATTTTTATTTTTTGCCTGCATTAAGAATAAGAAGTATACTCGTATCACTTGCTTTTTGTCTGCAATCGATGCAAAACACAAATTGGAATCATAAAAGATATGTACTTAATACTTCTTATTTCGAAAAGCAAAATATTCTGACTAAAATTCTTGTTATTCATTTTTAGTTTTGGTCAACGATTTCTGAAGAACATGGCATTGATGAGAATGGGGTCTATGTGGGAAATTCTCCCCAACAACTCGAAAGAATTAACGTGTTTTATCACGAACCAAGCACCGGAAAGTACGTTCCCAGGGCCTTGATGATTGATTTGGAACCGGGATGCATAGATGCCATCAGATCAGGCCCAACTGGAAGACTGTTTCATCCTGATAACTTCGTCTTTGGTAACTCGGGAGCGGGCAACAATTGGGCCAAAGGATATTACACCGACGGAGTGGAGTTGTCTGATATGATCAACGATGTTATAAGGAAGGAAGTGGAGTCATGTGATTGTCTGCAAGGATTCCAAATTCTTCATTCGTTAGGTGGGGGTACAGGATCGGGGTTGGGTACCTTGACTATGGGTAAAATCAGAGACGAGTTCCCTGATAGAATGATTAACACTTTCTCTGTTGTCCCTAGTCCCAAAGTCTCTGAAACTGTTGTCGAGCCCTACAATACTTGTCTGTCCTTCAGTCATCTCATTGAAAATATAGATGAAACATTTTGCATGGATAATGAAGCTTTATACGAAATTTGCTGCAGGAACTTAAAGATGCAGAATCCAACGTATTCTGATTTGAACCATTTAATATCGAACACAATGGCTGGAGTCACCACCTGTTTGAGATACCCAGGACAGCTCAATGCGGATTTAAGAAAAATTGCCGTTAATATGGTGCCATTTCCAAGACTTCATTTCTTCATCTCTGGCTTCGCTCCTCTGGTATCCAGAGGCAGTAAGCAATACCAAGCAGCGACAGTAGATGAGTTGGTGCATCAGATATTCGATTCTCGTAACATGATGGCCGCCTGTGATCCCAAATCGGGCCGGTATTTGACTGTGGCTGCGATATTTCGAGGACAAATGTCGATGAAACAAGTAGACGAGCAGATGATCAACGCCCAGAACAAAAACAGCGATAACTTTGTTGAATGGATTCCGAATAATTTGAAAACAGCTGTTTGTGATATTCCACCAGTTGGCATGAAGATGTCTGCAACATTTATGGCTAACTCCACGTCTATTCAGTGCATATTTAAGAGAATCTCTGAACAATATTATTCCATGTTCAAGAGGAAAGCTTTCTTGCATTGGTATACTAATGAAGGTATGGAGGAGACGGAATTTGCAGACGCTGAAGCCAATTTAAATGATCTGATCTCAGAGTATCAGATGTGCCAACTTGCTGGCGTCGATGATAAAATATATTCTTATGAAGATGATGAAGAATAGATTGATGTGCTATTTTTTTATTTTTGTAAAAGTGACCGATTTCATGTTCTTATTATGTTGTCTTTTGCAAATGTATTTTCGAAAATAAAAACACAATAAAATTAAAATCTTCAATTGTTTTTTTTATTTAATTGATAAATAGAAACAAGATTAATAAAATCACAGAAATTCTACTTCGAAAGAGTTTCTCAAGGGAAATTCAGCTGGTCCTAATACTTCGATACATTTCTTTCTTCTCCAAACGAAGCATCCCCATAAGATTGCTGGCACAACTGCCAGTCCGAGAGGAAGCAGGAAGAGCAGATATAAAGTCCAGTCTCCTTCATCTCCAATAACCTGAAAAATCAGGTTTTAATAGGTTTACCTACCTTCAAATGATGAACAAAATATAATGTATCAATTCTAAACTTTGGTATATAATAGGTACTCAAAGTTACCTCTAAATAAGCACTGCTATTAGTAAATCCTTTGGTATTGATAGCCACACAATAATAACGACCAGAATCAGATGCTTTGACCCGAGGCATGACCATCTTGGAGGCGTATTCTCTCCCTGGTAATCCGATGGGAGCCGCGGCGACCATGGGAGAGTACCAGTGCTGGTGGTAGCGAATGGATCCAGCTCCTGGGGCTCCAGGAGAAACCCAAAGGATACGTGGAGGGGTACGGCTCAGCACTTTGCATTGAAACACTGCCTAAAAAATTGAAGATTTTATCAAAATAATTGTATTTTGTTCACAAATCAAGAAAATGCTTCCAGTAAGAATATCTGTTCATTACAATAAAATAATCTTAAATAATTATTTTTTGATTACTTACCTGATTTCAGAGAACAAAAATATCGATACTTACTTGGGAATCCTTATTAACAGTCAAATTTTTTGGCAAGCTATCCAAAAATATCGGTAACTCATGATCCTTTTCATCTGGAAATTTTAAAACCATAGTTAGGAATATTATTTTGAGGGTAAACAGGTATAAAGTTATAAACACTAACTACAATACTTCAGTTATATGAAACGTAATTATAGAAACGAAGATATGGGTAGGTATATTCATCAGGCAGTATAACATACCATCATCTTTGGATAAGACCTCCAATTTTACAGCGCTGTGCACTTGAATGTGAGCTGTCGCCTGTTGTCTGCATCTGTAAATACCTTGGTCTTGCACTTTAACACTTTTCAGAAGAAGACGACTAGTGGTAGGGACTTCGTTCTGTTGGATGACAGCAAACCAACCTTGGTGTTCAACACTCATTGCGTCTGTGCATTGCGTCATATTGTAGGCATCGCCACAGGGCTGGAAAATAAAGGTTTGAAAGAGTATGGTAAATAATTGTTATCGTAATTATGTATTTCTAATTACTGATTTTTTAGCAATACGTTCTTTAAATGACGATTTTTGTTAAATTCAATGGAAGAGATACTCATAACAAAATAACAGCAAAGAGAGAAAAAACAAAATAATTCTGAAGTTGTTGGATTTTGTGAACCTTTCGTTATACCCTCATAAACTATGAAGGTTTTCAAAAATTGAATCTTTAAACTGAGGTATTGCATCATTTGAAAATGTAAAAAAAAATAGTAGATTGAAGTTTGGGGTGATAGGATCTTACTTGGGGATGTTTTACGATTGATATAATTAATTCCAAGTTTACAATATCGAGTTAGTATTTCTCCTCAAAGGGATTACACATTGTCAACAAAGTATCACACATTATTTTGGTTAGCTGGAAGATATTGCTTCCAGGCAATAAGCTCGCCAATTGCTCATGATTTATTTTCTGATCAATAAATTGTTCTTATTATTATTAATTACAAAGCAACTAATAAATGCTACATAGATAATTAATTACTGCATTTTATTTAAACCTACCTTGTACTCCCATATGGCTGAGACATTGTCAAATTTCCCAGCACATTTCAGGGTTACATCGTTTCCTTCTAAAACACTCTCCACACACAGTTCTTTATCTTGTATCCATGGCCAATCTGGAAATATTAATATTTTCTCAAAAGTATAAACAAATTTATTTAAGCAATGGCGATTTATTTTAGATCGTTTTTGGTCTCTCATGGATATTTCATGAATCAGTTTCTAAATATTGATGATTCTTGGTACTGTTTTCATGCTAGGCTAAGACCAATTTAAAATAACTTATTTTCTGGATTTTCTTCCTAATTTTCCTGTCTCAAATTTGTTTTAATTAAAGCTTTGCGTTTATTATTCTAACAAATTTTGAGATAAACTTTAATACTTACTTTCCTGAGAAGTGCACTTAAGGATTTGTGTCAAAATTAAAAGGAGCCAAATTGACTGCATGATATCTCAGGGTCAACCATTTTCTGCAGTTAGGGTAGATTAATTAATTTGCAAATATTTCTATGGGGTTGAACTTTTTCACTTTGCAAATATTTCATTCGTTTCTTCTAAACCCTTCGATTTTTATAAAAACTGAAAAAAATATTATAAAACGTATCTTTAATGACAAAGTAAAAAGTAGGGAATAGTTGTGTAATTAGTAGCAAAGACTTCCAAGTAAGTTTTTTAAATGTCTTTTTTTCTGGGAATATTCTGGAAAATAAGGAAATTGGTTACTCAATTAGCACAAATTAAATTAAACGTGAGCAGTTTTTAATTTCGCGTGCTCCTTAAATACCCAATTATAAGATTTTTAAAGATTTTGAAAAATATGGTTTTGAAAATGCAGTGGTGGGTATTGCGAAAAACACTACGTAAAAAAAATACAAAAGATAGATTGATATAATACTATAATTCTGTTAATAAACAAATGTAGCAATTAATTTAATGGTTATTTAACAGTTTAATCATTAAAATTGACATGTGGCTAATTAAAAATTAGTTATATTAACTGAAACGTTCACTGCATTAAATAATAATATTTAAATGTTCTTTTACATTATCCAGATATCCGTTGTTTATAATAATTAATGCTCCTGCTAGACTATCAACAAAACATTTAATCAGATCGTTAGCGGTGCAATAAATTTATATAATTATAAATCGATGTAGTCAATGATGTTTCTAATCGGAGTATCATCTTGGCCTCCTCTATTTTTTTTACTATAATTCTTATATTCATTCTTGTGCGTCCTGTCTCCCTTGTTAGTAGAGAGTAGTATTGGTTGGGATGTATCTTTCAGGAGGGAGAATAGTTTTCACACTACTCTGGTATCAGTGACCCCAGGATTCACTGTCTTCGATCCCTACAAGTTTCTGGACATCATATTTCTGCTTTTTGTATTAAATTTTGTTTATTTTTCCTATGTGTGCATTTCGGATCCATTTATCATTTTAATAAAATATGTGTTTGGTTTTTCCTCTTCCTTAAGGAGATATTGAAAGTTTACAGTAGGTAGTTAAAAAGATTCTCAAGAGACGCATTTGGCCCTCTTTTCGGAATATAATATTTTTTCAAAACAAAAAAAGTAAGAGAAAGGGATATAGGCATACTGTGTGAATAATGGAGGAAGAAAAAGCAATTAGTGTGTAAAAATAGATCAAATTAGCGTTTAGTTCTCTCTACCTATCGCACAAGGATGTGGCAGTTGTTATAATAGATAGACAACTAAATTGATTTTGGAATGTTATCGAGGTGCCGACAAAACTCTGGCCCATTGTTCTTTAGCGTATTTATACATTACGCCACTGTATTTTATTTATGATAGTTTGCACATAATTAAATGCTTCAATTTATTGCAATAGTTAACAATAATGAGATGGGGTGAATGAGTAATGAAGATAAATATAAAATAAATATTACTTTATTATTTTTAGACTACGAGTATTTCACATGTATCTATCTACACGCACTTACATAAATCATTATATCCGAACAAAATTTATTGTAGAATGAAACATTTGGTTCAATTTATGCAACGAAGAAATTATTACCGTAATTCAATAAATAATAAACTAATTAAAAACTAATAATAAAAAAATAAAAATAGTAAAAAAAAATTAACAAAAAGCTGATTTGAGGTCTCCAGGAACTTATTCTGGTATTCATGCCGGTGAACCCAAGGTTTACCGATACTGGATTTCTTGCAGAGACGTTTCCCTCTCCAAAGGACATCCCATCCAGACCTAAGATTCTCCACCAACGGAGAAAGGACAGCACAAAAAAAGAAGAAACGAGTTCGCCTGGGGCAGACACGATTACACAAGGCAATATCAACCATCGAAACTTAAGAAAATATATTTTTATGTATGTATGCAAAATTTATACATGTTATGTCTATGTGTGTGTTAACCTTGGTGCGAGATTTTCCACCAAGGGTAGATACATCAAGGGAGTATTAATTTTCGAGTGGATTTCGCAGAAGGAAACCCATAGGGTCAACCTCGAGCCCACTCTTTCTTAAAAAAAATTTTTGTCCTAGATTTACTGGATGACATGAGAACTAATGTTCTTGAAACATCCAGGGGTAAGTGGAAAGAAAACCCTCCCTAAGTGTTAATAAAAAAACGTTTATTACCTATTATTGTTTTAGTTCATTACTTGAGCAACACATCATGCTTATTTACAAATAAAATATCATAAGATGCCTCTACTTATGTAAGATAATTTACTGATAAGAAGCAAATATAAAAAAATAAATAAATTGATAATAATAACTTACTCGCTCGATATAAAAAGTCAATAACGTAAAGATAAAACAATAAAATAATAAACAAACAAAAAAAAAATCACCACACTCTCTCTTCTCTTGTTCGCATACAATTTGCACTGATAAAATAATAAATACCTATACTTATTTTATGATTTAGCAATAAAAATGATGGGATATTGAACAATTATTGTTATAAATTTATTGTTAGCAGTAAACTGTTGATAATATATTCTTTTTTATCTAATATTTTTATGGTTCTGACGTGCTGTGAATCTATGTATAGTGATATATTTTCATCTTTTTCATTTACGAGTATACTGTATTACGTTTTAGCGTACCTAATAATATGTTTTTGAGAGGCGTACGGTCTGATTTAGATATGAAAATCTACTAAACTCTATTTTGCCAATGAGAGATAAGATTGTTAAGTGTATCTACTAGCTTCAAAGCCGGCCTCGTCTAGTGTAGAAATGTATATGATAATGTATCACGATAGGTATGATTTAGAATGAGAGATTGTATTAGGTGTATCAACGCTTACGAATCGGTTCAGACTGGCTTAAGCGCTAAAGCGCGTATAATATATTTAACAGTAAATACGACGAAAAAAACTTATTTTTTGAAAGCATCTATTGGCATTAGTGCGTTGTGGAATTCTCAAAAAATATTTTTTCGAGAAATTTAATGAGAAATTTCTTGGTTAATTTCTCGAAGTAGAGAATTTTCGGAGTTTTTTATTTATTTTTTATTTAACAGTATAATAATAATAAATACTTTATTCAATCAATCAATAACAATGTACAAATGTTGAGACAATTTATCACCAATATGGCTACAATTAATTATGGAAACAAAAAAATGTTAGGTACCTACATAGAAAAAAGTGCTTATAATTGATGAAAAATCTTGAAGTTTGACACCCCACATGCCCATATTTAAGTTTCAAAAAAATTGCAGGTAATAAGTACTTGGAAAAAGTGTTAATAACCCCTGATTTGGGCCTTAATCGGCCCCATCAATTTTTGGATCAATCAGGTTGGCTGCGAAGTGTACTAGGCGAAAGGTCATAATACCACTAAGAAAAATTATGGAGAGAAATTTCTCTTCCGTCAGAGGAGAAATTCTGGGAGAAATTTCTCGTTCTCGAGAAATTTCTTTGGAGAATTTTCTCTTCTCACATCACTAATTGGCATTAACAATAAGTCGACTTATCAGGTCATTATCAATCAAGATTGATAATGACCTGATAGGTGGAAAGACGTCTCGCTCGGAATCAATAATTTATAGTAGAAAGAAACACTTATTTCAATTACATAAAAGTTCGTTTTAATTTTGTACTTCAGAAGGATACGTATAAACGAACGAACTCATAATACCTAATATTATTTACGTGGAGATTATGTATCATTGATAGATATATAAATATAGGTACTACACATAATAATATATGCAATGGATTTGATTCCATATTGTAACATACTTGTTGCGATCCTGATATCAAAATATTAATCACAAAATATTTGTATTCTTTCGTATTTACCTAGGTATAATATGTTTATCAAGGCCCGATCTATAATTTTATATTTTGCCGTTCCGAGTAAAATATAATATTTGCCGCCTCCTCCAGAAAAAAAAGACGTTGGTATGACAATAAGGGAGGACCTAGAATGACCTAAAAATGTAGGTACATAATTTAATCAAAGTGAAACAATTTATCAAAAGGTACTATTAGCACTTTCACGTGACTTTATGAAGTACTTATTTAACTATTGTCATTTTTGCTTACGAGTCAATAATTTTCATGAAATTCTAATCTGACAACGGTACGTACTCAATTTCAATCGTTTGTCAGCACTATCGTCTTATGACCATCTTATGACTACTATTGACTATAATATTGCTATCCAATAACAAATTGTACCTATTATTTGTCACCAACATGTAATTTCTTTACTTTACGCTAGTGATGTAACGAATGTGTGATTTTGGATATTCGCGAATGCGAATATTTGCTGCCGACATTCGCGAATGCGAATGCGAATAGCGAATATTGACTTGCTTAGATTTCTACAATATTCCTCAATCATAAAAATTTCTACCCCCCCGTCGCCGAATTTTCAAAATGGTATAGGAATTTAAAATATTTCATAACTCCTCGGTTTTTTTTTAGAGAATATTTTCTTGTAGTACCTTTTTCTACAATGTACCGGGTAAGTATCCGGTACTTTTACCGAATATCCGATACTATATTACCGAAATAATATTCACAAAATATTCGCATATTTTTTTGAAATATGCGAATATTTGCGAACACGATATTCGTTACATCACTACTTTATGATAGCCTGATGATGAAGGCGGAAACTCTTGAAAGCCAGCTCGCGAGCACTTAAGTCACAATGGAAGTAGGTACAAAAGAAGTGGTTTATTGTAAAAATATTTGACATAAACTTTCTCCATGAACCATTGATCAAAAATACCGACCTTAAAAATGAAAAAGTTAATCATCTGAAATAGAGATTTTACTTAAATAAAAGAATAGAATCAAAAGAATCACTGATCATCATTGGTGAAGGTCATATATAAAAAAAAGAAACAAAGATGTTTGAGAGTTATGTGGCTTGACTTTAACGATGTGTCGAATGTAATGTTGCACATGCATGCATTAGGACCTATGTACAATGTACATAATTATATGAAAGAAGTAAAATAAATAAATACCTATGTTCTTTCTTTTTCGCCTATCCCGCTGAAAGAATGAGCGAATTCGTAAAATATGTTTTTAAAAGGCTATTTTTTTTCTCCATTCTTTATTATCACGATAAAGCACCAGAAATCGAAGAATTATTCTTATTATTTCCAAGCGTCTTACGATAGGTACACTAATTGAATAAAATTAATGTCCTAAAAATGCGGCGTTCTCCAGGGAGTCAAATAGGGCCCATTAATAAATTTAATCTTCTTGAAACATCACCTATTTTTAAAGGATTAACTATGTAACAGTTTCGAGACATTTTGAATGTTTTAAGAGTATCCTACAATGCACTTTTGTTACTTGATGTTACTTGATTGTATACAAATCGCGATCGATTTCAGCAAACCGTTGCGTTGCTATACAATCAATAACAGAAGAGCACTGTAGGATACTTCTTGAAATATTACCTATATTTTTCAGCCACCATTGAACAATATTATTATACTTATGAATAGTGTCGTAGCAATTCTATACTACGTATTGTTTGCTATTATACTTAATAATAATATGAATCGGATCAATTCACAATAATCTAACTAAATCAAATATTGTTATCTCATCTGGTTATGTTGTGTTAGATACATCCATTTAAATAATACCTAATCCAAACACACTTATCATATTACAGACAGTAGTACAGACCTATTTATATTTATAGCCACATTACTACCTATATACCACCAGCCTGAATGTAATACACACTGTATCTGATATGTACATAATACCAATCAAAGAGATAAACCAAATCATCATATCCATATCCTTAACTGTGCTACCCAGGGTCAAATCTAAGGGGGGAAGGACGAGTCGGGGAAAATCCAGAGCGGCACAAATTGAGGAGCAGCAAAATTCAATTACTGGAACAGAAAAGATATTCTTTAACAAAACCGAAGACAGCGAAATATTTTTAATTCCTATACCCCTTCCAAAGTTTGGTGACCGAGGATATGAATTTCGAATGGAAGGGAAAATATTAAATTCTGAAAATCGAGACCTAAAAAAAAGGTCTTCAGTTTTGGTAAAATGTGGGATTTTGAGAAAATAAACTTTAGCAAAAGTGAAATATTCCAAATTTTTATACCTTTTTGAAAATCTTGCGACAGGAGGGTAGATATTTTGAGTGTCAGGGAAATCATCAAATTTCGGAATTTGAGATCTTTAAAAAAATCTCTCATAATTTTTTTATTTATTTATAGAAACACACGGCACATGTCTATTACATCTTTAGATATATGAGCAGAAAAAATAATCAATAATATCAGATTGGGGGAAATTGAAATAACAAATGCTCATGACTTAGGTACATAATAAGTATGATGTGTCACTTTCACAGTCCTAAAGGGTATATAAAGTATTATTTTCGTCCGGGCGGCTAAATAACTAGATCGGGCCCTGGTGCTCTACCACCAAACATAAACTAATAAAAAATTTGAGTCAGTTAATAAATAGGTATCTACATAATAATATGTATTATGTCAGTAAATATCTGAATAATGCAAGCGAAAACACCTTTACAAATATTTTTCACTACCTATCTATATTTGTTCTTGTTCATATTCTTAATTCTTCTGCCATGTTAAGTTCCCCAAAATTTATTACTCTTACGTTGGTCTCCCCATTCTGTTCTAGACGGAACAGCTCCTACGTTCTCTAGGTTTTTGTCTTTTGTGATATTTTCCACAACGGATTTTTATCTTCTTCTAACACGACGTTTGCATTCGCAAATGTAGCAGATTGTAGGTATTTGTAAAGACTCAGAATTACAAAAATGTCTCAAATTTAATAATATATTTAATCCTATAAAACTAAAGTTATAGGTAGGTATTTATGAGTCTGTCGAAGTTTGATGGATGAGTATTGGGTTTTCAAACGAGAGACTCGGGTTCGACTCCACCTGCTGCCGACTCCACGTTAATTAATAAATCTAAATTTCAGATTTTTGCTACATTTAAATTTATTTCGTAACAGCTATGTTTACACATCAAAGTTTAATATTAACATTTATGTAATAATAATAAATATTACCTACATAGATGTAAATATTGGAATAATGTTTATAACTTAATGGTAATTTAATTGAACTGTTAAAAAATTAATCGATTTGATTAGAAAACAACGACATTCATTTTTTTTTATGTGCGTGCCTTTTCAGATTACTCAATGTGACTTTACCAGTATCAGATTAATCTCAGTATAATTATTAATTACATACAAATGAATTAATTTCGTAAAGGTATAGCCGTATGGGTACCTACTAAAATTATATAGGGCAGCGTGTTTTCATCGAGTAAGTATCCACCTACTCTCCTAATAATGTCCAGTTTTTGTTTGTATGTAATGTCTACCTACACAGCAACGTAGAAAGTTCATAAAAAGCAGTTTTTTTCCAAAATGTGAAATTAATTATAATACGTATAAAATAAATCAAGATATATATATATATAGTAATAATAAATATATTTTTTATTACCAGTAACATTTTACGGTATGGCAACAAAATTAATTGTTGGCGGGCTTTTAAATGTCAACGTCAAATCTATAAGGTGTTATCGCAAACACAGAGTATTAGTAATTGATAACATTATATTGAAAAGTATTATATTCTCCCTGCTTGTAACACCAAAATGTCAAATACAACTGTTGAAGGATGTTCAAAATCTAAAAAGTCTAAAAAATCTCCGCCAATCATAAAACCATTCGCTACAAAATATTTTGAAGATATAGCAGAAAAGGCAGGATTGAAATTGACCGAAGTAAGTGGTGGGAAACACACGTTAACATGTGCACCTATGACATTTGAAAGAAATATTAAACGAACTTTGGAAAATAATGTAGATTTTCCAAGAAACGTTGCAGAATTTGTCAAAGGATTCAAAAACATCACTAAAGAGGAAGAAGTTTTGAAGCAATATTTGATCCGAAACATTGTTTTGATTTTGGAAGATGAAAATGATGAAAGAATATTACCTGACAGTGCCTTGAAGTTATTACTTAATGTTAACTGTTTACAAGAAGCTTTATTGGATTATGTTTTAGAAAGAGCGACAGAATTCGTCATAGATGACAAAGCGACATGGATACAGTTACTTTTTAAACCGTTTATGTTTTTAAATAACATCAGTTGTGAAGAAAAATTAATCAGCGGTCTTTTGGAGTTGATGGACGTGGCCGGACATTCAGCTCGACAGGAAATCATCACATCACTACCTAATATCATTAGAAATATACCACACGAGAACATAGTCGTAGAGCTTGTGAAGTATTTACACGAAGATCAGACGTTAATCCCTACAATTCTAGATTGTCTTTCGTTTTTAAATATCTCTAATCATTTGAAAGAACATGTTCGCACTCAGATGCTCAGTTTATTAAAAACATCTCCATCTCCCTTTTTTTTCCCTAATTTAGTCACATTTTTCTTTACCAATAACGTCGGTGAAAATTGTACAGATGTTATTCAAGGATGTCGAGAAGGTTTAGATTGGACGATGCTTGGAACACAGGCAAGTGTAGATGTATCAAGTAGCCAAGTTATGACTATTTTAACCATAAAAAGTGCTTTCACGAAATGTAAAAATTTGTCAAATTGTTGGATGAAAGTTATAAATCAAATCAAAACTCCAGAAGAACATAAACCGCTAGACGTTATTATACTTCTTGTTATTTATTCAATGCCTAGTACTAAAGAAGGTACAATTGAAGGAGTATTCAGAAAGAGAATTAAAGCATCATTATTCAGAAATGAAATATTGGATGTTACATTTAAAAAGTTTCGACCCGTTTTGAAAGAATATGTCAAAGAAATGTTGAAAATTTCTAGAGCTCTGTTAAAAACTAAAAACGAACCGTTGATCGTTGACTTTGCTTCGCATTGGTTTATTGTATTGTTCAAAGAGTTAAAGAACTCACAGAAAACTGTGATCAGGGAGTTGTTGATTCGTGATTATTCTGAGAATGATGATACAATTGTCGTTTCTTTGAATATACTTACAAAGCTAGCCCAAGAAGACATATCTGTTTTGAAGCCGCATTCGCTGCAAATATTTTCTCTTAAGGATACTTTGGAAACACTTTCCTTGGACGGACTTCACCTCGTTATGGATCTTCTTGCTGGACTCGCATATGGTGTTGAAAATTCTTTCTTAGATGGAGATGTACACATGATGATTAACAAACAATTAGGAAGTTCTGATGTTGACGTAAAGATTCGAGGAATCATTTTGGGTGTTATGGCTGTGAAGCATCTTGCATTTTTAAAATCCAGTCAAGAAGAAATGGAAGAAGATGGAAATGATGTGTCATATTCGGATCTGAACAATCTACCTGATGGGCCTTCTAAAGAAGCTGCGACTATCATTGATTTGATCATAAGGAGTACATCAAAGACACCTAATTTGACTTGTCTCTTTTATGATGAACTTTCACATGTACTTTCTATATCTCAAACTGTTGAAAATAAATTTATCAATTGGCTCTCATCTCGTGTTACAGATGACATAACTAATATATATATCTCTGATGTCAATGAGAACTTTCCAACTAGCATGGGAGGTGTGACCGTGTCTGTGGAATATTGTCTCAACACTCCCGACGAATCAGATGGGCAAATTGCCTTGAACATAGCTGGATTATGTTTTGAGCAATCTGAAGATGGAGGTGATATGAGGATACTCCCTTCATTATTACGTTTAACACAACTTATTTACATGAAACAGAATGAAGGAGACTTGTCCGACATAGACGCACTGCTGGGCTGCGGTGTAGTGATGCCTAAATTAGAATCTGAGGACAGTTTGGAAGATGTTGATTCAGAGAACATTCCGCAAATATTAGATTGCTTTGTTTATTGTATCAATTGGTTTAGAGAACTGATCAACGCATTTTGTCTTCAGGACAAACAGTATCTCAGACAACGAGTTATAGAAAGGCTCAACCATTTAATTTGCTTAGAAAAAAGATTGGCTAATTATTTGAAATTATCTCCTCACAACTATAGGCCACCAATATGTTCTTACGAAAAATACAACCCTAAAAACAAACCAATTATAATCAGAGAAAAGGTGAAGAAGGTTGCAAAGAAAAAGGGAAGTCAGAAGAGTAAAGCGATTGTTGAAGATAATGATACTTCGGCAATTCCAGCAACATTAAAATCACAAGCCAACCCTAGTCAAGTTGTCACGGATAATCCTAGCAATATAAAGTGTAAGCTTAATAAAAACTTTTTCCGTGTCCTTGATTTGGAAGTGATGTCCCTTTTTGAGGAAGAATTGGACGTGGAAAATGAAGTTGGAGATGCATTAAAAGACCCAAATAATCGTTTCAACATTTACATTTTATCTCTGCTTTTGAATGAAGTTAATCCGAAGTTGACAGAGATATTACCTCCAATGATAAAAAAGAAGACATTTTTTAGCAAACCAACCACAAATACAAATCAGTATCATTTAAAACCTGCAGATGTTATTGAAAATTGTATTAAAATCATGCCACGAATTTGTCATTATATGGAGACATTCGCCATGGATGTGCAAATGCTTCTTGATGAATCTGATGGAAGAGATTCTCTTGGTTTGTTGAGCCAAAAGACTTACGAAGAACAACTTTGTTTGTCTGGATTATTTGATATGTGCTCCACTGTATTTTCTTGGTTTGGCTTTCAATCAAATACTAATATTCCAAAATTGAAAGAAGGATTGGTATTTGCCACAAGACAAAACCCAAGTAATAAAAAGATAACATCAATAAAAGATTTAGTGACGCAATCCTGTATCTATATTCTACGATATAAAGATTGTTCACTTCTTGTACCTGTAGCTGTGAGTTTGATTCGCTTTTTCAAAACCCTTATGAAGATATATGAGGATAAGACAGTATTAAAACATTTCATTCTTCTATCATTGGATATGTTATCGATTCCGTGGAAAGACGCCTGCGGTTTGATAGAGAAAGGATTAATATTCAACCAAAATTTGGATTTCTTACTATCTTGTTATTTCATTCGTCCCAATGTGAGTATGATTCAATCATTATCATCGGAGTTGAAAGTTCAAGTGCCTCTGCTTGCGGAAAAGAATACCGTTTTAAACACGTTTCAATGCATCAATAAATCCAACTTGCCTTTATTATATCGTACCTCATATGGTGCTCTGTACGATGCAACGAAAAGTGAAATAGACAAAGGATTAACAGACCGTCAACATATTGAACTTTGGAAGAATGTCGCTGGAACGATGAACAATTTTATGGAGATTTTAAAATTACAAGAGAATCGTACAAATTTGTTAACATTTTTAAAGAAATCTATTCCAATGTTTCGATTATTCTTATCGCAAGGAATGCCAATGATGGAATTAAAATTAAAAAGCAATCCTGATTCGGTTGTGGAAGTTTTGAAGACTTTGCAACATACAACAAGATTTTTACAATCGTTGAATTGTTACTCGAGACTTAAAAAAGATACTGCATTTGCTGCTTATTTGCCTCAAATGAAACTGATTCTAGAAACTTTAATATACAAAGTAAAGATTGCATTGACTTCAAACAATTGCTCTGAAGCGTTCTGGATGGGAAATTTGAAGAATAAGAACCTCCAAGGTGATATTATAGCCTCGCAGAGTTCTACAACTGAAGAGGACATTGATGATCAACTTCCCGAAGATGATGAGAGTATTGCTTCTGACTTGGGTGAAGATATGACAGATCCCGGATCAAAAACTGTCAGTAAAATATTTTAAAGAACCAAATGGTGATTGATGATTTTATTAGAATAGAAGGAATTTATGCATCATTATGCTAATGTTAAAGTTCACATAAATGTGGTTCCTAGGAAAAGTTCCGAATATAATATTTTCCCATTGATCCATCTATACTGAGCGAATTTGCATTAATCATAGTATATAATTATGTAGGTATCCTTTCAATATGTTTTATTTTGTCACAAACATTTTGTTTCTTTTGTATGATTATATTTTTATATCTTGAAATAATTTTTATGTTTTGTAAGAAAAATATTTTTTATATCAGTACCTATAGTATTATTTTTCAAACCTCTTCTTTATTTATGCTAAGTATGCTCCAGAGGAAGGGTAACACACAGTGGGTAGTCTCTGCATATTGTAGGGACACAGGAAACATCCTCTCCACACCAAAAATGAATTCAGGAAATGTATCTTTAAAGTAATGCAATGTTTACACTAAATATTTCTCTACACTATACCTCTTGATATATATATTTATATGCAATTTTACACATTTTATTAATACTTTCTTTTAACAGGGTACATTGGATGCGCAGGTTCAAATAGCATTGTGGTATCGACTGAAATTGCATATTTAATATTGCTTCGGAACTAGCTCTGCATTATCAAATGAGGGCAGACCCATTGGATGATTTGCTTGCCCAGTCTAATACAAGTTTAGAAGCCTCTATATTCATCTAAATATCTTTACTATTTGACTCGTCTTAATGACCCTAGACCAGGGATGCACAGACTTATAGGGAACAGGGGCCATTCGGGAAGATTATGAGCCAAGGACGGGCCACTATAAGAAAATTATCACTAAAAATTAAAATTTCCAGAAATGCTCACATTCAAATTTCTACCCCCCCCCCCCCCCCATCACCAAATTTTCAAAATGGTAAAGGAATTTGAGATATTTCAAAAATTCCTCGGTTTTCTTAAAGAATATTTACTCGAATTATTAAGTTTCCGGTATTTTTACCGAATATCCAATTATCACTGGTATTGACAATTTTTTTTTTATATTATATAATTCGCTGGCGGGCTGTATGCGGCCCGCGGTTTGTGCATCGCTGCCCTAGACCATGGGTGAACAACCTTTTCAGCAGCCGGGCCAAATTTTGGAAATACGATTTCCCACGGGGCCGTACAACAATATACTCCATAAGTGGAACATTTACCAATTTTACTTCACCGCCAGTACTAAAACTACCCAGAGACTTCAGATTTTCAAACTCCTAATAGGCTGGAGTTTCGGCAACTGCTGGGATTATAAATAATCTTCAAACAATATCTATTTCTGTTCAGTTCAGAGTACTTGGTAATGTCATTAGCCACATCCTCTGAAAGATGAAATAAATAAAACAAAGATGTAAGTCAAGTTTAAAAATGTATATTTATTAAAATAAGAGAATGTAAAATATTAACATATTAATACAATCTCTGTGGTGGTCCCATTGTTGACTTCATGTGGAGGGATCTCACATTCTGCCAATGCTTCTTCAGCAGTGACACCAAGAAGTTGATGGCCAAGTGAACGTTCTGTGCCAACTCATCGGATGTCATAGCCACATTACCAACAGCTACAGAAAGACACAATACTTTCTTCATTTGGAATTTGATGGTTGCTTTGACTTCATCCACTTTCATTGTCATTGATTCCTGGTGTGAGAGCAGACCAGGGAATTTACCAGCCTTGTTCAGACCTGGACCCAACAACCTGGGGATCTGTTTGATGAGGGATTCTGAAGCAAGGAAGGCATCATATCTGGAAATAAAAGAATTGTTAGTGTTTAGTACAACTGATTTCATTTTAGGTTTTACCATAAAATTTTAAGAGTGTAACTGATTATTAGTGGTCAAAAGCTTCAGTCCAGTCTAAATTGAAAATTTCAATTTAATATTTAAAAAAAAAATATATAAAAATAAAATATTACAAAACACTTTTAAACTTCCACTTTACTTCATTCAAATGTCAAACGTTTTCGAACACCTCCTGTTCATATTATCATTAGTGTTCAAAAATGTTCTGACATTTAAATGAAGTAAAGTGGAAGTAAAACAGTGTTTTGAAATTATTTATTTTATTATTTTATAAAATGTCATTCCACAAAGTTTCTCTTGATAATTTCAAAGATTTATTAATATTTTTAACTGTTGATAACTGGCTCGATGGTAGAATTAGATTGAATCTGAGGATATCAGATTCCAATTCAGCTGTAACCTATTCTATGAGCATAATTCTTTGGATTAAAAGTAAATGGTACCTCTCACGTGAAAAAAAAAATTGCTAATGTATAAATTGAATCGGATAAATGGATTACAAGTAAATGGTAACTCTCAGACAAATATTTTTGTTACTTACTTCTTGGCAAGTTTTTTGACGAGCTTCTTGTTCTTGTTGAGTTTCTTGAGTCCCTCAGCATCCATCCATGGCACATTGTTAACCTTGGCCTCATCACAATGTTGCTGATCACCCAGGATACAGACCTGCATCTTAGGACGGGGGATGTACTTCAACCTATTCAGCAAAATCATATATTAATATCGTAGTATTCTCGAGCTGCCATATTTGCCCATCTGGTTTTTGACAAATTTTTATGAATTCGTGTTTGATGTTGTGATAAAATTATGAGGTGTCCTTTGGCACATGAACGACATTTTAATTATGTTGGAAGACAATACTCATAAAGTTAGTGTTTGTTGAAATATAACAAAAAACTAAACCTCTGAAGATTGGATAGATTTTTTTTTTAAATACAAAAGTTGAAACATATTGAAATAAAGGACAGCTTGCACATTTATTACGTGCAGCTGATCTGCTGAATATTTAACATGTAGGATATGCTTCGATGGTGTAGCGAAATGAAGAAATAAACAATCTGACCACACGTTAACGAGTGGATGGTCTTTTGAACAATCATGATTTTGATTGTTCAAAATCTTAGTATGTGGTGTTAAAAACTTACTAAATTTGGAATATTTATATGTAAAATAAGAAAAAAAATAAGTGCCAAAATACTTGAAATGAGTCATACAAATCTTGTATGAATTCAGGAACAAAATCCAAATGTATTATTTCATACTGTAAACTTGCTCACACGTCTTAAGAAGTCAGTCCAATCAGCAAAGCATTAACCTTTCCGACCATCTTACGGGATTTGCGCAAGTCACAGAACAAAAGAACACACAACACACCACTCGTGGGGATGACAAAGATCTATTAATTACTTACCGACAACATTATACACACATCATACATTCACATTGCGTAAAATGTGTCGGCTCACACGATAAAAATGAAATTTTATCGATGTAAACCTCTCCAATTGTTTAATGACCCTGGATATAGGTCCGCCAGCCACCAAATGTCTGACAGGGAAGGTTTCCATCAATATTAATTCTATTTGTAACATCAGACATACTTGACGGTGCCAGAGAAACGCTTGTCCTTCTGTGGATCATAATTTTTGAGTCCAATTTGTAACTCCACTGTCTCCAAGAAGTTCTTCTTGTGTTCTGTCGAGTGCTGGAGGACAGCATTCACACACTCGTATAGAGTATCCTTTGACACTTTGGACCTGAAAATATCCCATTTATCATTATTAACAAAAATGTTTACAGTTACTACTTCTATTCTATTCTTCTCAAGGCCATCCACAGTTACTACTTCATTCAGCAAATAGGGTCAGGCGATAATATTGAAGCAATTCTAAAAAGAAATATTCAAGGGTTAAATGAAAAAAATATAGTGACGTTTTCTCAGATTACGTTTAACATAATTTGTTTTCCAGATTGTGATGAGATTTAAAGATTTTATTGAAAAATAAAATACTCACGACATATCGACGTCTGCCGGCTGACACTTGAAAACGGAAAGAGAAAGAATCAATGTATTTCCGGCAAATAAAACTTATCAGAGACAATATTCTTGTTGCCAGTACTTCAAAATATATTTATTTTATTCAGTGGCAAAGACAAATTTGTTGCGATAAAATGTCGAGGTTTTCAAGTAGGTAATTTAAACAAATACTTTTAGTTTCAAGTTCAAGGACCTATTTCATGTCTAAATAATGAAAAAATAACAATGAACCATTATGTTACATAAAATATAAGCTGGCTGGAAAAAAATAATTAAATAGCCATGAACGAATGTACTAACTTCACATTTGTAAGTCTGGTAGCACTGGTTATAAACGTCAAACTCTCGTACGACTCTTTCCGGTTTCTGTTTTACCGTGTGCTTGTTCTCTCAGAGCTAAGGCCGTGTGGCGACTTGCACTAACTAATAAAAACATCTTATTAAAATGACCAACAAGGCTGAATTAGCTTGCGTGTACTCCGCTCTCATCCTTGTGGATGATGATGTCGCCGTTACGGTATGTTTTCACTCTGTATTCCTTACCTGAAAGTTGTGTTTGACACTTGTCGGCCATACATAACCTAATAGTAATATAGTGTTAAATCATTGCATATCTTGTTAATCGGTGCATATTTATGTAATAAACAGTGATGATGTGAACGTTTAAAGTGTATTACGGGATCCATTTAACTTATTTCCATTAATTTGATTTTGTTTACGTTGGGTGGGTGCTGTCGTGACATATTAACCGCCAACTCCAATTTTCATTGTTGGGGTGTATTTGCGATAAATTCAAAGTAAATTTGTTTCACTAATACCGTACTTACTGCTTTGTCTATATATCAGATAGCAAGATTATAAATTTTAACCAATATCCGAGTATATTTGTATTTACCTAGCTTATATTTTATGAAGTATTGTAGGAATCGTTTTTTTAGGTGTGCATTAAAAAACTAAAAAAAATTGGTAATTTGGAACTTAGTACTAATGTTTTTGTGTTATGATATTTGTACATCCTAGAGTTCTGGGTTTATAATTGACAAGTGGTAGATGTGTTATGAAAGGTCTATGGTGTGATCACATAAATGCTTAATCCGCCAACTGGTGTGCACTACAATGTCGAAAATTAATAAGAATTGTCTTCTATTACATTTTTTAGAAGTTATGTTTATCAGCTATAGTATAAGCATTTATCTATCCTTCACGGCTATGTCTCTACAAGTCGGATAGTCTGTAGGTGTTGTGCGTCAGGTGTTTTGCCTACAAACCACCAGTGGTGATTAAGCACCTATGTGACCGTACTGTAGAATTTCGTAATGCATCTACTATATCATTACTATATGAGGAGAACTCACTAGGTACAACCATTAAATCGTCATATAGGCACACCACATACAATAAATATGCAGATTGTCTTTTTCACGTTAGTCAAAAATACGAAAAATTGGCTTTGGTTACAGTATATCTTCATTGTTATTGAATGTTTAACACCTTATAGGTGATGTTTAATGAATACCTCCATTTCGATGATAGACAAAAGTGAAGACGGTCCCTCAAAATTGTGGCCTTAAGATGAAATGCCTTATCAGTGTCAATGTGTCTTATATTATATTTTCACAACTGGCAATGGCAGTGGAAGTATTTCTTACTGGGCTTACTAACCATGATCTAAAAGGCTTTGAAAAACATTTCTGTTGATATTAATGGTCTTTTTTCTCATTTGTGTTTCAGGGTGAGAAGATCTCCACTATCCTGAAGGCAGCCAACGTGACTGTTGAGCCTTACTGGCCAGGTCTTTTTGCTAAAGCCTTGGAAGGAGTTAACGTAAAGGAGCTCATCACCAATATCGGCTCAGGAGTAGGAGCTGCTCCAGCTGGAGGAGCTGTGGCAGCAGGAGGTGGTGCTGCACCAGCCTCAGCTGAACCAGCCAAGGAGGAGAAGAAGAAGGAGGAGGAACCAGAAGAGTCTGATGATGATATGGGATTCGGACTCTTCGACTAGACAAGTACAAACACTTGTTTAATTATTTTTTACTCCTTTTTTGTACAGTTTAATGTACGCCCAATAAAAAACATCTAAAACCAAGTTTGTTTTTTTATTTTTTTCTTTATTGTATACAGGAGAAATTAACTAAGCTCATAAGACATTGTTTTTGAATGAAATTAAAAAAAAAAACAATGTATTGATGTTTATTGATAGAGAGAAATGTCTTTCACACTAACACTAGATTGGCAATGTCCTTAAAAGACGATTTTTTTTTTTAATTTCTAGTGGAATTCAACCTTATTTCATTATGAAATTCAACCCTAAAACCGACACAGTGAATTCATAATTATATCTAATATACCTACAGTAGGATCGCTGTATGAATGCATCTGTTACTCAGGTACCCACCCTTCACAATCAATGTATTGTTTTGAATGGTGTGTCAGTGGTAGACAACAACAAAAAAACTAAATTCATGTATCTGGTACACATTTAATATTTTTGCCCAAGCACATAGATTATTTACAAATAGGTCAAAATGAAATTTAAAATACCTATATTCTATATATGTATAAAAGAAAAAATTATTTACGCTATACATTTTTAATTTCAATAAAAAAAGCAATATGGAGAATTATATAAAATCAAACATCTGGGGTTCTGAAATTTCAATTTTGAAAAAATAATGGATAAGATTTTTTATGAATTTAAAATTAGTAGGTATCTATCTACATAAAAAATAAATTTGTACCTACATATATTATGTACAGCAGATAATTAATAAACAAATCTGAGATAGAGAGTAAATGCTCATTTTCTTTTCCCTTTATTGACATTCATTGATTTTTAGGCAATACGAAGTTCGCTGGGTCAGCTAGTATTAAAATAAAGTTTATTTCCATTAGTTTGCATTGTATAGAATCAGATTTATTTGTATTTGTAATAGGCTATTTTGAAAAAGACATAACATGTCGATCAGTTTACAAAGTTTTATCGTTTTAATTTACATTAAATTTTAATAATAATGTTCTATACAATTCCTAAGTTGGCTACACCTGCACGTGAGAGAAAGAGACCATCATGTCTGAAATGCATTGGTAGTGCGACATCACTATAAGGTATTTCACCGAATCAGTGTTTATTTCAAGCCTGTTTTTTCAACACCTGCCTTTTGCAGGATATTCGAAAACTAACTGAAAAGAGTAAGAGACCTATCCTTTGAGGGGTGCGCTACGGCTTTGAAAAATAAATAGATCTTTTCAGTCAATTCCTCTAGGCATTCTTGAAACATGACCTAGCCGAGATTGATTGCACATAATCAACCAGTGTTCTTAAATACTAGTAATATACTAAACATAGGTACAACTTTTGCATATGTGAATGTCAAAGAAAGATTTATAATGGTAAAATGTCCAAAAATTGTGAATTCTCCTAAATGGAGATGTTAGCTGCATCACTAATGGTAGATTGGAAATGTAAAAGGCATTAATTCTGTTATGTCTTGTTCTTTGGGCTCTTGCGATAAAAAAGAGGTGCAGAAAGAAATGGTTTTTCTACTATACTGATTTTTATTGAGATAGAGAGACACCTTTCAAGGATATTGCTCATCTTGATTCATTGATAATGTTTTTTAAAGAAGTCTTTCTCAATGGTAAAAAAAAATGTTTTACGGGGTAAATGATCACTAGCACATTCTTCAGTAATGAGTATGCTACACACCACACAATGCACCAGCCAATCACAGCTATGCTTCTCGGTTACTAATACAATCACGTGCTCTGTAAACACATTACCTGTGACTGTGTGCGTAGCGGTGCTAGGGCACTTAAAAGAATTCAAGTCTACTCTAGGAGCGTTTTTCTTTAGATGAATTTTTGTCTCCCATCCACATAATATAGAAAGGATGACGCCTCATAAGTGGAACTCTTGAACAATTTATAGGTAAATAATGAATGAAGAAATCTGATGGTTTATAAAACAATTAATATCTTTAATAACATCATTACACTAACAGCAACATGAATCATTCTTTAAAGAATACAATATAATAAAACTTGTATTACACTTATATTAGTAGTCATACAGTGTTGTATTAATTATGATCTGTAGCCAGCTTTCCAAAGACTAAGTTGTGTGGGCGAGTGTTTGTCATTACCTATGTTTATGTAGTTCTGACTGTGAAGCCCCACATGGCTCTCTGTATGCCACTCATTTTGTTGTAATCCACGAGATGTCGGAACATGATTCTACTCAATCTCCATGGATGAATGATACCACGAGGTCTGATATAAAAAAAAATATATATAACTATATTGTATTAACAAATTATACTAATTATTTTCATGTAAGGCATTAGTTTTAAAAGACCTGAGGCCTGAGTCAATAACACATTTTCACGTTACGTTTTCGTTCCGTTAACGTTTGAGTATGAAGAAGTTGCAAGCAAGTGTCAATTTCGTTGCTAGATACACAATAGTTACGAAAATTAACACTTTGGCGCAATATTGTCTAAATTTGAACGCTAATGGAACGAAAATGTAACGTGAAAATGTGTTACTGACTCAGGCCTCAGATATGTTATTATGATATTAAAAATATTTATGTAATTTGAAACAAGTGTTTCTTTCTACTATAGATCATTGATTCCGAGAGAGACGTCTTTCTACTTATCAGGTCATTATCAATCTATAGTAGAAAGAAACACTTGTTTCAAATTACATAATTATGGAATTCTACTACGTGTGCACCGACACAATTAATTAATTAAAAATATTTGTTTACATCGACACAGTGAGGAAGACCAGTATGCTTATTACATGCAGTTAAATTAATGGCTACCTCACTTGCGGGATATGTTGTGATGCCATACTATTACTATACTATTTCCTCATGCCATGTCCCAAGTGGGGGTAGGCAGAGAGAATGGAACGCCATATAGATCTATCCTTACATACTTCTTTCCCTTCTTAGACATTTATACAATTTCTCATACATGCCTTCAATTTCTTTCACTTAACACAAGTCCGTCCTTGAGAAATTTATTCACGCGGTTCTAGGACACCCACATTTCCTCACATCCCTTCTTTCAGACAAGTATATTTTTTTAAACAAATAAAAAAAGTATAATTTCTTTATAGTCCTTACCTCATGCATTCGTGTAAATATTATATATAAACAACTTACAGCATCCATGATGATACAATAAAAGAGTATTTGCTATTATTTAACTAAAATTTTGTTTTTCATTTTGTCCAGTTCAAATATAATGGTAGTGAAAAAGAAGATAATGGTATACCAATTTTTGATTAAGGTTACTAGCTTTTTAAATTAGAGGACTTAAATGGCAGTGAATCCTATCAACCCCATTCCTTCTACAGATTATTTTATTCATCATCTTTCAAGATAAAGAAGAATACCTGGAAGTAATAACACATCTTCTATTGATTCTCAAAGGTGTTGAGTTCAAGGGAAAGGCTCTGATCTCTTTAGCTGCTATCTCTCGTAACTCCACTGGCAGGATCCTGTTTCTCTGAAGTGTATTGAGGCGTAGTCTTTCATCATAATGCTCTATGTTCATACGGCGTCTCTTTACATCACGTATCATAAGCCACCCGGCCCATTTATTTCTTACTTGTTGGAGCTAAAAATACATTTAAATTATAGCTTGTTAGTAAATTTAGTGCACATAAAACACTTTAATAATAAATAAATAAAACGCAGGCTGAGATTTCTAAACTAGTAAAATACTGTAAATATACGTAAAAATTATGAGTTTACAATATATTCCAAGTGATAATAGGTTATAAATTTTAATTCACTTAAAAGAACAAAAGACTGGTCCTTGAGGAACAATTGGTTAATTTTTATTTTAAGCTACTCACCCCGAATCCAGGTAATTGTTGTGTATGTGATATTAATTGTTTCGTTGAAGAAAATAACTTAGTTAAACTAGACATTATAAAATTAGAGAAATGACAAAAATCAAAAAATTAATGACATTTCTAAATGCTGCCATATCAACGAAGACCATAAATTTGGTTAACTTTCCCTTTTTTTAAATTATTAATTTAATTATAAAAACATGAATAAAAATTAATATATTGTATTAAGTTCATGAAAAAAACGTTTCAAATTTGTATAACCTTGTTTAAATACACAACGTTCAAGTTTTCTTTGAGAATTTTTTGTAACCGGAAGATCTAGTTTATAATTATAGCAACATTCACACAATCCCACCGCCATCTTCCTTTTTCGTATTTCCTTCTTTTTGTGCAAGGTTGGTGTCGTGTTGCCGTGATATATAATTTCATAAATTTGCAGTATTTAATGTGAAAAATAACTAATTTGTGTGTTTTAATTTATTTCAGAAGCATTTCCACGCAACAGACACAATGGTTGCCCCAAAGAAAGAGGTAATTTATGTTGATTTATGATAGCTTAATCCACGTGCGTGTTTTTAGGTTATGGATATTAATTGTCAGACGAAGTAGAATTTTGTTAAGTTTGTATTATCAAATTGATTTATGTTTACGTTTTATTTTTATTTCAGAAAAAGGACAAGGAGTCCATCAACTCCCGTCTTGCTATGGTTATTAAGTCAGGAAAATATTTCCTTGGCTACAAGCAAACTTTGAAGACTTTGAGACAGGGCAAGGCTAAATTGGTCATCATTGCCAACAACACACCTCCCCTAAGGTGAGACTGCTGAGAAGTAGTGTTTCCCACCGCACACACGTATAAAATATAGGGAAGCATATGGAGTCGGTTCGACTAAGAAGTATGTTTCCTCTCCAGTTGAAAACGCGATGACAGATAAATACAGTGAGCTCAATGTACTCAGTTTTGCTTGCTATTGAATTTAGTATTTTGTGATAGAAAAGGGTGTTAGTGAAGAACAATGAATTATGGATTTCCAATAACTTGATGAAAGAGTAGATTATAGTTGTTAACATTGGTAATGAGATTATCAAATATGATTAAATAGAAAACAGAATAAATGTTAAAACGCTGGTAAGAAATATAGGAATTTATTAAGTTTAGGTGAACGCATCTAAACTTCAATTATTTTGAATTATTTTACTATAGATATGTAGTATTTTACCTGGAGAAGCAATCTCGTGTAATATCGTGGTTTTATTAAGCACAAAATTATTCGCCTTTTTTGTATGCATTTGATATGTCATAAGTACCTACTTATTTTTTTACATTTGATTTGTAGGTTAGGTTAGAGTAAGTCTGGTGTTTTTTTTTTATGCAAAAGCACATTTATTGACAATCATTTCAATGTAATATCATTTCTTGGGTGAAAAACTATATAATTGCGTGAATATTAGTAGAAAATTTTTTTTTTTCTTTTTGAGAACTTCATCTCTCTTTAATATTTACGACGTTCGAGAACTACGTGACTAGTTCACTTGGATGAAATTCTCAAGGACAGTCGTGTATTGAGTAAAAAAACAGTGTACTCTTATGAGAAACTGTATAAACGCATAAAAAAGCGAAAGAAATATGTCGGGATAGAGCTGTGTGACTTTCTGTCCTCTCTACTTATCCCACTTGGGTTACGGCGTGAGGATATAGTATAGTAATATATTTAACAAGTCGCTTATACATATTAGATTTCAGTATTGAATAATTATTACGTATTTCAATATTTTGAATTAATTATTAAGATGAATGTATGGTGCGTGAAATGAGTTCACTGTATTTATTTTGTTAAATTTGTTTCTAAATTATCTGGGAAACCTATGGAGTAGTCGTTACGAACCTGTGTGCTTCCTGTAATGGCCCAAGTGTGTAAGTGGTTTATAATTATTTGTGTTGCATATTCAAAAAGGGACATGTGAATTTATAAATGTTTTGATATTTCTAGAACAAACTGCTTGTAATGACATCATAACCATTTTATAAAGTGATTCTTAGTATCAAATATAAAATTTAACAGTTTTTGAAGAGTATACCTAAATAAAAATGTTCGCACATACCTCTTTTTTGAATATGCAACGATTATATATATACATATATATATATAAAAAAGTTGTGCTTATTTTGAGATGGTAGTCTAATTGAAGAGTCTTGGACTCTTTAATTTGTTGAGTCCAGGCGGAAACTGCTGTCTGTTTACTCCACCTTCAAAAATTAAACATATTGCTTATCGTGCAATTATTGAGGGCCGTGTTGGGGTTTATTATAAGTACACATTTATTCTCTCGTCTTTTCTATGATCAGTAGACGATTTATTTTTTAAAATGGGTGTTTTATGAGAAATCATCCCTATTGAGCATACAATGAGTCAATGAATGAAAATATCGTCTGTATTCATGAAATCGTCTATGTACACTTTTCGAGATTTACAGAAGATCAAAATGCTGTTTTGCCAGATGACATTTCTATGTGTTTGATTATGATACGTTAGAAATTAGAAATTCTATAGTAGGTAGGTATATTGAATTTCTAGGCTTGATTTGAAAAAGTTCACTTATTTTTTCAGTGCGTTTGAATTTTACGTTATTCAAGAAAAAGCAGCATGGAAGGGGCTTATTTCTCAATAAATTTTCCACGGACTCAGCATGTAGGTTATTTCATTAGTAGAATTGGCTCGATGAGATAAATTTGATATTAATATCTCATTTTTCCACATGGGAGGTTTCATTGTGTGTTGTGTATATTGTCGCGTTAGTACCCATAATACAAGAATCATCTGAGTTTGGGACTAGCTCGGTCTGTGTGAATTGTCTATGTTATGTTATGGATCCACCGACATTATACTAGATCTGGTTTATCATGGATGACTGGTGTTTTGCATCCACCAGTCATCCGGAATGTATTTCACCTTTTTATGGCACTTAAAATAAAATCTGTATATTGATTGTACACTGTTAATCTACTGGTTACTCCTCTTGATAGTAAAGATCGGTGGTTCCCAATCTTTTTTAATTTTTTTTATTATATACCTTTTGGTCTTGTTGGCAAGGGAACTTTTTATTTTGCTCCCATTACATTCAGTTTTACTTTCAAATTTTCAAGTTGGCTTAGGAATTTAATAACTTAGCACTAGTAGGTCTCTCATAGACCACTAATATAGATGAATGGAAATGTAATAAGTTGTATTTTTTATGATTACAGGAAGTCAGAGATTGAATACTACGCCATGTTGGCCAGGACAGGAGTCCATCACTACACAGGTAACAACATTGAGTTGGGCACAGCGTGCGGTAAATACTACAGAGTGTGCACCATGTCTATCACGGATCCAGGAGATTCCGACATCACCAGGTCATTGCCTGATAAGCAGGAGAAGATTTCTGATAAGTGAAATGACTAAAATAATAACATCCTCTTGATATATTTTATTTAATAAATAAGTTTCTACACAATTTCTATTGTTTCTTTTTAAATTCCTATTTAAACAATGCCATAAACTTATCTAGTTATGCATTATTTTCTATTTCTTATTTTAGTTAAGTAAATATTTGTGTAGGGATGAGGTGCACTATTATTCTCAATGATATACTTAGATATATTTCAAAAGTACATAATTATGCATTAATATGGATATTGCGCAGAAGCTTGAGTTATTCAAAAGATGCAGTTTCTTCTGACTTTGGTATTCTGTTGTCCAGTGCCTATACAGAGGGTGAAAGCTCCATAGGTGAGCTTATTTTTTCTATTTTGCAGGCTGTGGTATCACATCTAATGAATGCACTGGTGCGAGAGAGAATTTCATGTATTATGATAAGCAGTATATTTTCTGTAGGGGTGGAGAAGGACGAACGAGATGTGCTGCATCTTGGTATCTTGCAATTATTTTTGTTTTATTTGAGATAATAAAATCGATGGCTAACTGGACAAATATTGCTGATCCACTTTTTATAGTTTTGAGAAAACTCTACTTGAAAGTTTGAATAGAGTAGTATTTGTATGTAATATGCATTTTTTAATTGATCATATCTCGGTTTGTATTGCGTGTGGATCAACTATATTTTCAAATATCAAAGACAATGTCAAGTTTTACAAAATGTGTATCATAACTCAATTTTACCAAAAAGTGGACTTACAATATTATTCGGTTAGCCATCGAAATTATGCAAAATAAAAACACTCACTTGATTACTATAATATATTATTGTTAGAAGCTTTTCGGAGATACGTCCATTATTATTATTATTATTTGGATGATTTGTAAAGCGCCGTTTTGTGAAAAAAATCCACCTCAAGGGCGCTCTTTGCTAACTAAGGTTGTGCTTGAATTATTCCGTGAGATTTCTTGAATAGATAAGTTTTCAGTTGGTTCTTGAAACGAGATATGTCCTGAGTTTCTCTGATCGTTTGTGGAAGCCTATTCCAGACTACAGTAATCATCCATCATCAGTAAAAATGATCTACAACTGTACTGCCCTGCTAAGTAAAAACACAGTAATTACCAAACACATGTGTCAGATTCGCAAACCAAGTTTAAAATTACTTTTTTGTGTGTATTTTTTCAAGTATCAAAAAACAAAATTTCCACAATCGTCACAAATATCTAATATAAATTAGCTTATTAAAAGGAAGCATATTTCAAAAATTATTGAATATCTTAGATATTTGTGAGGACTGTGGTATGTCTTTTTAATACTTGAAAAAAATCACATAAAAGGTAGTTTTAAACTTGGTTTGCGATTCTGACACATATGTGTTTGGTAATTACTGTGTTTTTACTTAGCAGGGCAGTGTACCTCTTGTTTGTATTTTGCATAATTTTACTATCTAAATTAAAATGAACTTTCATAGTGTTTCCTCTTCGAAAATCGAAAAGTAATAACTTTTGAATGTATTAAAAGAAAAATGGCTGTGATGAGATGATTGTTGAAAGGTTTCTTTCTAATATAGGTATCTACTGGGAAAAGAATATAGTTTTGCATCCTAGGTTGCTAATATCCTGATCACTCGCAAACGAGTGGATGGCATTTGAAAATAGAATAGAAGTTGCTAGTAAAGGTAGGTACTTTACTTTTTATTTTAATTTGAGAAATCCACTGATCTCATATTTGATACCACACTCAACAAGCGTGATTGACAAGAACTATATGACTTTATATAAGTATATAATATACCAATAATGCATATTACTAATTAATTACACCACATGATAAGTAGGTACCAGTGGCGTAACTATAGGGTGGCAGGGCTGGCAAAATGCCACGATCCCCCGACCCGATGGGGGGCCCGGTCCGAGAGGCCGCGAGCTCAGAAGTAACCAAGCATTTTTATCATAAGTTAGTAAATTTTTTAATTATTATATACCCAAGTACTTGAAATCAATTAAAGTTAGACACAACAAATTCAAATAAATTATTAAGATTTAAGAAAAACACTAATGCGGAACGGAAAGCTCGGTAAAAAGAATTTTATTAATAAATATCTTGTAAATACTAAATTATTATTTCATTAAATTATGTAGTACCTACTTATGCTTTTGTAAATAAAATTAAATACTGTTGTGTAAATTCATAAGTAATTAATTTAATTAAGGTTGGTCTTATTCGCACGGCGCAGCCATATCAAGCCAAAGTGACATAAGTACGTCAAGAGAATGATATATTTTTTTATTTTTTTAAATTGTAAGTCTTAATTTCGGCCTGTAACAATCAACATTTTTATATCTATATCGTAAAACTAATAACTATGTGTATATAGTAATTTTTCATAATTTTATCAGACTATTTGGCGTGTTTTCTTATATATTTTGGCCTAAAAACACTCCAAGTGTTATTTTAGCCATGTTCGAGACATTGCTATTGCTAACAATAGATCGAAGTGCACCGTTCACTCTCGCACCAGCCACTTTTCTTTTTTCAATGTCCCTTTCGTACCTACCATCCCTTACAAACATACTTCCTAAATAAACATATTCGTCCACTTGCTCCAAACATCTTATAGTAGGTATTTGTATTTCATTTTTCATTCAATTGCCTAGTCTACATCTATAACCAATCTATGTCCAAGAACTACGTGGCTTGACCACGTGGATCAAATTCTCAAGGACGGTCGCGTCTTAAGTAAGATGAATCGGCGTGCATGTATGAGAAACTGGTTGAATGTAGAGGAAGCGAAAGAGATATGTAAGGAAAGATCAACAAGGCGTTCCGTTCTCTTTGCCTACCCCACCTGGGACACGGCGTGAGGGTATAGTTTAGTATAGCCTTGTCTACATTTATAATTTAAAATTGTCAGTTCAAATTCTATAAGATGCCATGTTATTGTCCTCCTCCTAAATTTCACAATTTTTTCATACAAATATTACACTTGGAGTGTTTTTAGGTTAAAATATATAAGAAAACACGCCAAATAGTCTGATAAAATGATGAAATATTACTAAATACACATACTTATTAGTTTTAAGATGTAGATACATAAAGGTTGATTGTTGCAGATCGAAATTAAGATTAACAAATATAAATATCAAGAATTTTTTTCATACAAATATCACACTTGGAGTGTTTTTATGTCAAAATATATAAGAAAACACGCCAAATAGTCTGATAAAATGATGAAAAATTACTATATACACATAGTTTTTAGTTTAACGATATAGATACATAAAGGTTGATTGTTACAAATCGAAATTAAGAGTAACAAATAAAAAAAATTAAAAATTATCATACTCTCGACGTATGTCACTTTGGCTTGATAAAGCTGCGCCGTGCGAATAATATTTACCTCTTATTCGCACGGTAGTGTGCGAATAAGGAAGAAATATTATTCGCACGCCGTGCGAATAAGAATAACCTTTAATTAAATAACAACGTGTCGATTGTACTGGGGGGCCCATCCAATGAATTTGCCACGGGCCTCAAATGATATAGTTACGCCTCTGGTAGGTACCATTATTTATTGAGTTGACATCTATTTTGTAAAAATCCATTTTATTTCATGTAACATCTAATAAAAGTTTTTGGGTAGATGGCGCTCTTGTAGCTGACTGACCCTGACTTCTCCAATTTTTTAATTAAATTATAATTTCGACCAAAATAAAGCGTTTTTTTATTTGATAGTTTTGTTTTTTGTGTTTGTTTCTTGAAATTAAGTGATAAATTTTAATAAAGTTAATTAATCTCATACATAGCTAAATTTGTGACAATAAAAATAGTTTACATGATTTATATTTTAAAAGTAATAAAAATAAATTAAAGTGACAAATAATATTGTGAATGCGCTCTTGAAGTGATTTCATTACAAAAATAGCGCAATATAAGTGATCCAATAATAATAATAAAAACTTGAAAAAATATTTTGTTTTTGTTATATGAAATAAGGTACCAATAGTCAAAATAATATTCGCAATCTTTACACAAGTAATTTGCTATCGCACTATCGCTATGTTAAACAAAATTTGTCAGAAATTATGTTAACCTCATAACACGTTGATCTTTACGACCTGTACGTAATCAGGAAAACGATAAAGTTTTTATTAATTGTCTTAATTACAATTTAATAATTTTCAAATACCTATTGTTCAACGGACACCTTAACCACACAATTAGCAGATTGTACCTATACAAATTAGTTTGGATGTAGCTCGATCTGTGTGAATTGTTCATCTAATAAAATTCTCGTGTCACGGTGTTTGTTTTCATAGGTATTCCTCCGAAACGGCTGGACCGATTTAGATGAAATTTTGTGTGCTTATCGGGTAGGTCTGAGAATCGGCCAACATCTATTTTTCATACCCTTAAAAGTTAACCCCGATTTTTTTAGATATTTTTTTTTATGATGAGGCATTAAAGTATACATACATATATACAGCCCTAAATTTTCACCCTTCTACCATCAACCCCTATTTTTTAATAGCGATATTGGTAATTCAATCATTTTCAACTCCGGTCGATAAAAAATTAATGTATATGGCAAAACAATGTTTGCCGGGTCAGCTAGTATTTTATATTAGGTAAGTATATTGAGTATGATAGAGTAATTTTTATCGTTAAATTTTAACGTAGTTAAATTTTGATGAACGGTGTCCTGGCTCTGTTTTCAACAATTAAGTTTCATTATATAGTGACATTAATTATTTACAGCACAATATAATGAAGTGTATGTTTGTTAAAATAATTGAGGCGACAGCCAGAACAAGCAGTCATGGACCTATGCATCTTTTTTTCGGAGAATGCAGAAATGAATTCACTTGAGTCTTGGCTTTACCTACTGATTCAAATTTTCATTAATATATTAAATTAACAAGTCAAAATATTATTCTCTTGATTTATTTCAAGATAGAAAAAAGAAATTCAGTTTTACAATGTTAAAGGCAGTGTACTCATGTTTCACTGTATCATTTTGTTATTTTGTTGTTTATTTACTTATTATTTCTTTTTTCTCTAAATAACTTTTGATTCACGTTCACTATAAGAATTTTGTAGATTATCGAGTATTTTTGCTCTTCTCTGATTTAGGTTTTCTGTGGTTTCCCGATTTCGCAATAAGGTGAATACCGAAAAAGGTAGATATTTTTTTATTGATACATACAATTTTGTTTTCATTATATCGGTAGATATTTTTTATTTTTCTTATAATTCTTCTCTTTTGAATCCGTCCATAGCTGATCACTTCTCAATAGTTTTTTATTAATGAATTATAATTACATTCTTACCAACACAGGCTTCTCCTAATATAAATACTGTTTGTCTCTGTATCTTATTTCACTTTTTACTAATCGCCTGATTATGGAGTCGAGAGTTTCCGAGTCCGAATACTAGTAAGCGAAGTCAATAAAGTCATTTGGAAGTTAACTACATACTGTGTTTTTTCAATTTATCTTGTATTTATGTGTATTTCCTTAAATAAAGAATATGAATATTCGATTGATAAATTCGAAATAAGGATACGAACCTTGATTGCGAATGCATTTATTCCATTAAAAGTCATGTGTTGTGTGTATTTTTCTAAATAAACAATATCAAGATATTAAAAAAACAAATGTTTTCTTCTACTAAATGTTTTATTGTCGAGAGAGACGATAAGGACATTGTCAATCAAGTAGAGAAGATTAAGGACTATATTAAGGAGGCTTTTGAATACTTGGCGAGTCACGGTTTACCTCTGAGGTCGAATAACCAGCGCATCCTGTCAATCCCGGCTCATGGTACAACTTTCATCTCAAAATCTTTTGCAGTTCAGGGTGCTCGTTGCTGGAATAATCTCCCTTCAAAATTTAGTCTGACGTCTTGCAAGCGAGCCGTTAAGGAGAAAATGATTTCCTCAAACACAAACACAGCCTCTGAAACCTGAAACCCATCACTCCTAACCCCCCCCCTTTTCCTTTCCCTTTATGCATGTATGTTTGTATCTTTTTTTTTGCAGTCTCTCCCTTTTTATATATAATATGTGTGTATGTATGCATGTTTTGTATATATTATGTTCACTTTGTGAATGTATTTTTTTTCTCTTTTTTTTTTTCCAAAATCCTTTAGATTAATATTGAAATATCTTTATTACTCGGATATTTCAGGAGTCCAAGGACTCCTATTTATCCGTTTAGGTGGAGATTTTTTTTTTAATATTTGGACTCTCTCTATTCTAACACAACTATGCCAGTGTTGGCATCTACGATCCTACCACGTCAGTGGGCGGGGGACCCGAATCCTTTAGGTTATTGATTTTATTTTTATCATGTGTTTTTTTTTTTAAGTTAATACTTTTGGGTTAGTTGGAAGAGATCGCGCCTTTGCGATAAACTCGCCCTCTGTATATTGATTGTATTTAATTTGAATGTATACCTTTTATGTAGGTAATTGTTTTTTATCAATTTACAGTAAAGAATGAATAAATAAATAAATGAAATTGATAATGTCCTTATAAGACAAAATACTTCTCTCTCAATAAAGAACATAATTATAGTAGAAGAAAACACTTGTTTTATTAATTTCGTTATGGAATTCTACTACCTAAACACCGACACAGTGAATAAATATTATCAACGTTCGATTAGTAAATTTCAAACAAGAATAAGTTAACCTAAGTTTCAAATGCTGAAATTTAAAATATATAGTATATAAAATTTAAATTTTTAGTATGTGGTGTGGGATTTGTGATGTGTATGGTTGAGGGATATGTTGTTTTTTTTCTGGTTTTATATGGAGAAATGGTTTGTTTGTGTGTTGTTTCATGTATGGACGGTTTACAGCAGTGTTTTTCTTGTTATGAATGTGATTGTATAAATATAGGAGATGAATGCTTTTTGTGATTGTGTATATGTTTCTATATGATTGATATGTTTGCCCCTAGAACAGGTTATACCTAGTTGGGCAGCATCAATGAAAATATGTATAAGATTTGTAATTTATTAGTGTAATAAAAAAAATTAAAATAGTTTTTTTTTGGCATACGGGCCCTTGTTCCGGCCACAACCTCAATTGTAGTATGATTAAACACAGTAACTGTAGAGAGATCGTGTTATTTACGTTTCATCTGTTATCTACAAACACTTTTTTCCATTATGTTTGTATCTTATTTCCAGTTATGTAATAGGTATTCATTGGAGTCGGTTATTTATTTATTTATTTATTTATTTATCTATTCACGGCCTGGGCCTTTTACATATAAATATTAACACAATTATAATAATGTACACAAACAGTGTTGACACACACAACACATAAAATGGACAATAAAATAAGAACCACAATTGAATAAAAATTTAAACATAGGTACATTGGGAAAACGAACGGATTTTTTTTTTTTTTTTTTATTTTATATGTCAACTTGATAATATCTTTTACATAGTCAGCATGAAATATTCTTAACAAAACAAATGAGATGTCAAAAAAATACAAGTAGGAATTTTAATAGATGTCAAAAATTAAAAGTAAAAAGTCAAAGGTATGTATGTAATGTTATTAGACCACCTGAGGAATGTCAGTCAATAAAGAAAAGTCAAGAACGAGATATAAATTAATTTAAAGTGGTCGATATGTTGAAATGTTAAAAGGTTAAGATATATAATAAGCTATTTAGTTTCAATTCATAAGGGTAAAAACAATATACCGAACAAAGATATAAAACATCGCGGAATTCTGATATTGAAAATTCAATAAAAAATCCATAGACAAACAACAAACCACAACTGCCCAATGTCAATTTATACACTCAAATATGTTATAACATCACGTTTGAATTTGAGGAAATTGTCAATAAAAATATCCGTGTTATCCCCGACCAGATTTCCCAGTCTATGAAGTCTATTCATAGGAGAGTGGAAGGTGTAATTATTTTTAGTGTTAAACTCTCGAAATAACACAGATTGTCTGGTAAAGTAATATAAATAAATTTAAATAACAAATAATACCTGTTATATTTAATCATTAACTAAATGAGATAGAGCGTGTGAACAATTAAAATAATTAGTTTTAATTAGAAAAAGAGTGGTTTTTGCAGGAATAATTTGATGTGTTAGTTTAAATTAATAAAAAAATATTACTAAAATATATGGTGATTTTGTAAAAACTATTTGTGTACCCAGTTTAAAAGTTTAAGCTTCATCTCAATACAAGTTACTTTGTGTAAAAACACATAGAATATCCTTTCTGTGCTAAAAATTGATAATAATGTCAACATCAGAATCTTTCTTTGTTCGTCCAGCTATTAAAGATGATATGGGAGCTGTTATGAAAATGATACAGGTAATTTTTTGTATTTTTATTTATTAATTATTTTTGCACAATCTTATTTTGTTGGATGTAGGTATAAATTATGATGCATGTATGTTTTTTATGTAGCTTATGTATGTTAGATGATTTATTCTGCGCCGTTTAATGGAGCATTCATCTCAAGGGCGCGGGCAGCAGAGTTTATAAAATGATTTGAGTATTAAGATGTATGCAGTGACGAGATTATAACTAGATATATTATTATTATTATTATTCCAAAAATGGCACGCTACACTGAGACCATAACAGTTTTTGGCCAAGGCGATTTCAGCAGGAATGATGGCAAAAAGAAAAGCAAATTCAAAAAAACAAAAAAATAAACAGTAAGACAGAATAAAACGCAAAAAAGACATTAAAAGAAATAACAGAATCAAAGGAGAATCTCTATCCTGGCGATAAAGTCATTGTAGGTACATTTTGATTGCTAATATTGTTATAGCCTACCTACATACCTTGTATTCTTTTTTTTTGCTGTGTTCTTTGTACCATCATACCTATTTTTATTATTCTTTGTACATATTATATTATTAGGTGCCTACTTGTTTAATAACATTATTTTGCTGTGTACCTATGCATTGCTAATGTGTTTGTGTGGGTAGATACTTTTGTAATATGTTTTCACTATCTGTTGTTTTTATTGTATTTTTTTTCTACTACTACTACTACTACTATACCATCACGGCATATCCCACAAGTGGGGTAGCCAGCAGATCAGCTGAATGTAAGAAACATGCAAACTGTCCTCTTCGTGCCAATATAAAATCAAGACATTCAGGATGGGTGGCAAACCTCATCGCTGAATTAAAGAATTTAATTTTTATTTAATTTTTTTTCTTTTCTATGTTAAAGGCTTATATAGCCGTTCACTGTGTAAATAAATAAATAAATATGTTATGTTAAAAATGTTGTTATCGATGAATCGATGAAAAATGAATATGAACACCATAATCGAACAAAGGGGAATGTTAAATCGATATGTACCTATGTCTTATTGTTTGTGTTTTTATAATTATTATTATTTTCGATTGTGTTTAGTGTCAATGTGACGTGGTTAGATGGAAGAAATCATATGATAGTGATAATCTCGCCGCTGCATAATTAAATCGTCTTAGTATTGTGGGTTTTAAATTGTTCTCTTAACACTGTTATCATATACCTAATGACGATGTGCAAAAGAATAAAGTAAATAAAAGTCTATTATAGTGAAATAGATAGAAAATAGATAAAAACACTATTTACTTGCACTACCCGTAAGGCCTCTCAGTCTATAAATATTCACAATGAAATTATACGGTGCTTTATTCAATTTATTGTGTTAATAGACATATCTATACACATAAAAGAAAGTGGTGTTAGTTACATCATTTAACTCAAAAATGGCTGCACTGATTTGAATGATCTCTGATTTGTTGGATTCTTTTCCGCCTATTAAAATATTATCTTACAAATAAACTATTAAAATATATTACCTACAAATTCACGGGAAGAAAAATTTCGAAGAAAATTATTTACGCCATACATTTTTAATTTCAATAAAAAATGCAATATGCCGGATTACACAAAATCAACGATGTTTTTTTATAGATTGACCTATTTATAGAATAATTTTTGTATACATTTTCAAATTAGAATCGTTATCCATATAGGTACAATTTAACATCTGTGGTTCTGAAATTTCAATTTTGGAAAAATCGTGGATACGAATTTTTATAAATTTAAAATGAATGGGTATCTACTATAAATAATACCTACAATTAATAATAATACTAGGAATAAATTAGTACCTACATAATTATATTACGTACAGCAGATAATAAACAAATCTGAGTTAAGTATAATTGTTTCAACATAAATTAATTATATATTTTTTACACTATACGATGACACACTTGGACAATTACAGGAGTTTGTAAAGAGATTAAAAATATGAACCACTCATTGATTGTTAGGCGGTACGAAGTTCGCTAGGTCAGCTAGTATTTTATAAATTTTATCTAACTGTAATTTCGCAACAGAACATACCTATATTTTCTGTTACATCTGAAATTAAGTTAGTAATTGGCATCATTACCACAGTATGTTAATAGCTATTAAACTTAAGTTTTTTTGACATAAAATCGTTGGTTTAAAATATTGTTATGATTTTATCGAGATATTTATTTAGTGGCCCAAACATGAGAGTCTCATATTTGGGCCACATCCTGCGAGGCGATAAATATTGGCTTCTGTAGTTGATAATAGAGGGCAAGATTGAGGGACGTCGTGGTGTGGGAAGGAGGCAGATGTCGTGGCTGCGTAATATACGGCAATGGACCGGAATAACAGATGGGAGAACTGAGGCTTGAGTCAATAACACACTTTCGCGTCACGTTCCCGCTTCGTTAGCGTTCGGGTGCAGACGATGGTGCGCCAAAGTGTTAATTTTCGTAACTATTGTGTATCTTAGCAACGAAATTGACACTTGCTTGCAACTTCGTCTATACTCGAACGTTAACGGAGAACGTGACGTGAAAGTGTGTTATTGACTCAGGCCTCAGAGGCCTGAGTCAACAACACACTATCGCGTCACGTTCCCGCTCCGCTAGCGTTCGGGTGCAGACGATGGTGCGCCAAAGTGTTAATTTTCGTAACTATTGTGTATCTTAGCAACGAAATTGACACTTGCTTGCAACATCGTCTGCACCCGAACGCTAACGGAGCGGGAACGTGAGACGAAAGTGTGTTGTTGACTCAGGCCTCTGGTCCGCACAGCGCAAGACAGAGAAGCATTCTCCAGAGTCATCGCCAACGTCACGGGGACCTGATACGGCGCTGTAGAAGAAGATTTATTTAGTAAACTACGAATAGAACCATTGACCTTCTATGTATATGTTTCAGGAATTGGCGGAATTTGAAGGTTATCCCATTGGACCGAAAATTACTGAAAAAGGTAAAAAGCATCAATAATTTTTGCGAGATCATCTCTCATTGCATGAAAAGTTTCTTTATTACTTAAAACCTTTGCTCCACATTCACGACACAAAATTTTTAATAAAGTTTTTTTTTCCATTTTCAGATTTAATTCGCGACGGTTTTGAGTCCATTTCACCAAAGTTTATTTGCTACGTTGCTGAGTGTCGTGAGACTAAACAGCTTGTGGGGCATATCTTTGGGAACTATGCCTACTCCAGCTGGACTGGTGTGGCTTTGTATATTGAAGATTTATATGTGAAAGAGCCATACAGAAGTAAAAAAGTTGGACATTTGTTGCTAAAGGAATATTGTAAGGTAAATATTATATTTTCTATATCTTTTTAACTACGATGTATAATTATATGTAGTGGTATAGTGTAATTATATGCAGTGGTATAGTGTATTCTATATCTTTTTAACTGCGGTGTATAATTATATGTACCTAGTGGTATAGTGTAATTATATGCAGTGGTATAGTGTATTCTATATCTTTTTAACTGCGGTGTATAATTATATGTACCTAGTGGTATAGTGTAATTATATACAGTGGTATAGTGTAATTATATGCAGTGGTATAGTGTATTCTATATCTTTATAACTACGTATAATTATATGCAGTATATTTATACTATATATAATTATATGCAGTGGTATATTTTATTAAGTATATATATAAAGTAAAAAAAATAAAATCACGTACCTACTGTATTTTCCACTTTTATTTTTAATGTGCTCAACGTTTTCGAAACTTACTGTTTCATCTTCAGAACTTAACTAAACTTTTATTGTTCAAGGACAGTTAGTATGTTGTGAGGAGGAAGTGAAGGGTAGGGTAGGGGGTGGAGTTGAGATTAGTAGAGACAATAGGGGGATGATATGGGTGGCATCTGGATATTTGTAATATTTTTATTTCCTAATACATGACCTTTTTCAAGTTGTCCCGTGTCTTCTGTTTCTGGGTTTCTGGACACCTCAGCTCGGCTCCCTATACGTATTTTTGTTTGCTTTATCATAGCTTTTTCATTTGGAAATGCTTTTAATGTTGTCTTATTGTATTTTGTATATGCTTCTCTCGGTTAGAGGGACATCGAAGGGGTGAAGCCAAAAGATTTCAAATGTGGGGATTTTGGTATGGCATCTATAGGTATGTATATGGCACCTCTCATGTGGAAATTTTTCTTAGTGTAGTCCCGAGACCTCCGAGCTATCCGGGCGGTCGGAGGATCTCCTCCAATGTTGTGAGTCTGGGTGTTACAATATGTACATGTATTTGGTGCATTGTACATTATTTGTTTGGTCACTCTAGTACCCATAATACGACAATCATAAATATAAGAGTTTGGGACTAGCTCATGTGTGAATTGTTTAAAAATAGGTATGTTATAATATGTCATATCACGATACACCACCAAAACTCATTTATGAAATTTTATTTCATGAAGAATGATGGAAGAGGCTTCAGTCTCAAAGTGGACTGCAGTGGGCTGAAAAAATGAAAAGGAATATTTAAATGGAAATGTTTGTACATGCTAAATAATATCTTCATTTTCAGTTGGCTAAAGAGAAAGGTTGCTCCCGTATTGACTGGCATGTCTTGATGGAAAACTCTTCAGCCCTTAAGTTCTACATAAGCCATGGAGCCTTCTGCCTTGAGGATAGAGAGAAGAGGGCGTGTTATAGATTGATAAAGAATGATATACACCGTGTGGCTGATGAAGAATAAGGAAAATGATCTGAATTTATATAACTATTGCTGACGATTATTTGTTAAAATTCATTATTACAAATGACAACAAAATATGTAGGTACACAACATTATTTTATGTTCATATAATATTTTATGCAATAAATATTCGTGGTTAGAAATCACTTTATAGTGATAATCTCGCCACTGCACATCGTCCTAGTTTTTTAAATTTTATATTGATTTGTTAACACTGTTATATAATGATGATGTACAAAAAGAATAAATAAATAAATTTTTAAGTTTTGCGTTTGTGTTCTAGTTCCTTTTCCTACCCGTTCTTTTCCCTTATACCTACCTCCTCTCTTTCATTCTTTACATTTTATAATGAAATTGGGTTAGTTGGATGATCCCGCGCCTCTGCGATAAACTCGCCCTCTGTGCATTATAATTATATAATAATATACAGAGGGTGAGTATAAATGTATTAAGAACTCAAACCAAAAGACAAACATAGAAGATATTCGTGAATAAACTTCAAAGTCAGTATGTCATAACAAATAAAATAAAGAAATAATTCAAGAGTTTTTGTGTTTATACTGCGGAAATAACAGTGTTTTAATTTTAAATATAAACAGTGTTTACTAATATTTTTGTTTTATATTTGATTAAAATTTAAAATAAAGAAAACTTAAACAAAAATCAGAATAACAATGAAAAAAAAAATAGTAAAGATTAAGCACAACCCAAAAATAAAAATGAAAATTGAAAATTAAAACTAATAATGTGGTTGCATGGAAGAAATCACTATATAGTGATAATCTCGCCACTACACATCGTCACATTTTTTCTTATGTAGGTATACTGCTCTGTTGATTTTGTTATGTGAATGATGATGTGCAAGAAGAATAGAATAAATAATTAAAAACAGTGGTTATTAGGAAAGGGAAAGTATAGAAGTCTCATCCGAAAGAGTTTTTTTTTAATATAATAATAATAGAATAGAATTTTATTCAGTTTATCGTTAGATTGCGATATCTTCCAACTAACCAGAGATATCTTACAGTTAAGACTACATAAGGAGTAGAATTCTTAATAAAAGTCATTATGCATGTAGTAGACATTACTACACAAGTCCCTTATATACTTTCCTTTACATAATAATATAATATACTCGTAGGTACTTGAACAATGTACATAGACTTAACGATATGTAAATAAGACATGAGAGCGTCACACGCTCTTCAGGGTGGTTGGGGTGTTACCAGCGATTGTATTAACAACAAGACGACAATAACAACACTGTAACAATAACTCTGTTTGCTGTCAGTCGGAGGGGTGAGTTTGAATCACGACTGTGTTGATATGTCATTATTTAGGGGTGGAAAATTTTTATGTAGCTTATTTTTATTTCAGTGATTTAGTGACTGCTTAGGATCGAAATTAGGCAAATAAAAAACGTCTATCTATTTATCTATCTATCTATTTATATGTAAGTATCTAAGTATCATTTCTTCCGCCTTATATTGGAGGGCAAGATAGAGGGAAGACGGGGAGTTGGCAGAAAGCAGATGTCCTGGCTGCGCAACATTAGAGAGTGGACCGGAATCTGGACAGTGGATGACCTGTTCAGAGTAGCACAGGACAGGGAGGTTTTCGCCGGATTGATCGCCAACGTCGGGGGGACCTGACATGGCACAGAAAGAAGAAGAAGAAGAATCTATCTATAAGATCTATCTATCCTAGTGGATACAAAAGAAAGAAGAAAAGCAATGAGATAAATTCAATTGCAGGTGAGCATTTTTAGGACTGAAAGGAAGGAAAAAGATGGGAAAGAATTATGTTTAAAGGTCTGAGAAACTTGAGTATTGAAGAGAGACCCACCTCACACCCGGATATCTCAGGAGTCGTTAATTCCTATTTATCCGCACATTCAAACCAATTTTTTGTCCTCACGGAAGGGCCATTGGGCAGGCCTCAAGGGCCGGCCGGTCAAAACCGCCATCGTGGGAATCTTTCATACTAATTCTCTGTTCAATGTCCTTTTTAGGCGGTAATAATGTTTATTGAGTATAAAATTACATGTACAAGTTAAAAAAAAATAATAAGTAGAAAAATGAAAAAGTGAGACAAAAATGATATAAACAGTTAAAAAAAAAAACAATAATAAAATATATACACAAATTGGTGAGTAGAGAAAGCCGAGGTGAGGTGTCCAGGTACACCGTGATTGGAAAGGTACATCTATATTTATTTAAATATTCCAATAATGTTATTGTGCACACCCTTGATATGAAAATTAAAATAAAAACCAAATACTTACCACAAAAAAGCCCTAATTCATAAATTTACTATTGCCGAGACAAACCTATTATTTTTAGGTGTATTGTAATATATAGGTAAACATCTAGGTATTATTTAAGAATGAAATAATTTTCTTTGACACTTTTCTTGTCCATAACGTCAACTTATGATCGCGCCGGAATTGTCACTTTAATGTTTTGACAACATGACATTATCAACGCACCGATCATTATTACAAGACTACATACTAGTGTAATGCACCCTGTGTCATTACGGCATCTCTCGCAAGTAGAGTAAAATAAATAAATTAAATTTAAACCGTCCTCTTTGTGCCAGTAAAAAAAAAATTGTAATGAAGATGGGTGGCATACATTATCGCTGAATTTAAGATGTAAAAATAACTTTTTTCTTGAACACTTGCCTTTCAGAGGACACTCGAAATTAAAATTTTAAAATGGAATGGAAGAATTGAATACATTGGAAAGAGGTAGGTAAATTAGAACATAATGTAGTTTCTTTGAATGTATGAGGTTTATTTCAAATCCAATAGCGTTCTAAGAATATAAGGTTAATTGGAAGAGGCCACGCCTTTGCGATAAACTCGCCTGTGTAAATTAATTGTATTGAATTTGAATGTGTTTCTCAATAAAATTTTATGTATTGTGTACAGTAAAGAATGAATAAAAAAATAATTAGTCATTATCGACAGATAGAATTTGATATAATTTTATGAAGTATTTTTCAATGAGATCATTGAGAAGAATGTTTGGAAAGTCTGAGAGATAGAGTGCATAATAGTAGATATCATGCGAGAAGGGTGTGGAGTGAAATCTGGGGTAAAAAAATGAAAGTGAATAAGCTATGATGGTTTGGACACGTGCAAAGAATGGACGAGGATAGAGTGACCAAGAAAATATACATAGCTGACAGGAATGGTGCTCAGAGACGTGGCTCTCTAGGATCAAATGGCAAGCTCATATAAATCAGATACTTCAGGACGGTTATGTGTTTGGTGTACATTGAACAGGAGAGCATGTGTGAAGAATTGTATGACAGTGACCGAAGTGAAAAATATATGAAGAATAGGAGTAAGGGACGTTATGTATAGGTATGTATTTCTGAGAATTCATGAGATTATAATATATAAAACTTGAATTTTGGAAATACATACAAATATACACACTTCGATTGACTTTAATATTATAATGTTAAATTAATCGACACAACGCCACCGAGAGTCTTTATTGTTATAACATAAAAATAATCTGAACACCAAAGGTAACATTGACAGGTCACTATTATTGAAGTTGTTACAATTATGCGGTCTACTGTCAAAAAAATATCACACGTATTTGTACTGAGAGGGGGCGCTGTCATCGCTTTTCCGAAGTATAAATAAATGATATGGTCTTTCGAGATTATTTTTGCTTTTGAATTTAACGGGATTTTTGTACACCTGCATAAGTGAAAATATATGTAAATATTATTCAACATAAACCTCATTTGCACAATTTAGTACATTATACAAACTCCTTTAAAAATCCCAGTGCCCAGTGCTAACAAATCGGCTAAAGCTGGTTAAAGGTATATGAATACAAAAAACTTATGTAAAGACATGGAACATTCAAAAGTCGGATAGGAGATGTCTCTGAATGAACTTTTTTCAATATTTTGGATGCAGAGATGATAGTGGTTACACCATTTATCGACAACACAGTAAAAGATTATTTAAAAAATATTTGTGAACAATTTTCATGTTTTTTTAATCATATTTATAATCTTGTTCCAAAATTATTTAGTTTAGTTCTATAACTTCCGGCTGTCATTGTTTATTAGTTTGAGTATTCATACATAATATATATGACCATAGACACAACATTGACAGCACAGCAACCCCTTGGTCACATTATGTATTAAATTATTATTGTTACGACTGCGCCAATTATGTGCCTCTTTTGTTCAAGTGGTTTGTTTGCCACCCTAACTTTTCATATAAAAACCAACGTTAAGGTATGCACAATAATCACTTTGATTCACGACTCTCACAAAATATATTAGAATTCAATTGCTTCCTAGATAAAGTAACCACAAAATCTAGGAAAATAAATAAATATTGTCAATTTTTGCTAAGCGAACGATAATTTAATATTTGCTGAAGTGCTAGGATTGGCTTCACATTGATCTTTGAATCTTTTTGTCTTCACATTGATCGATGAATATTGATGAAGTTTTGGAATTAAAGTTGTTTTTGTACATTTTAAACACACACTTTGTTAGTCAATAGATAATGAGCAACAATGATAGTTGGTTCAGAAATAATTTAAAAAGATTTTTAGTGATTTCCACAATAGTGTAGGGTCTTGTGAACAAGGAGTCCGGGGTTCGATCCCAGGTGCCGGCAAACTCCCCTTTCACGACACAAGCTTTTAGCTTACTGTGAAAGGTGTATAAGGTTGTATTTGGGTTTATAACAAAAACCCAGATATATCTTTTTTAAAAAAAAAATGAATAATGGAGTAACAAGAATCAATAAGACAGTTTCTAATGTGATTGGAGGATGTTAACATTTTAAAATAAAATAACATTTAACGATAAAGAATATCAGATTTCGGAAAAGAAGGTCTAGATTCCAACTGTTTCATGTATCGAATAAACAAATATGGGTATAGTAAACTTTGCATATTTATACAAATAAAATTTGAGTTATTTTTTAGATCTTTTTAAGATAATCGATCTTAGCAATGTTTGATTGAAAGAACTACGAAGACTTAATCTTAGTTTTTCCATCAAAAAGAAAAAATACATAAAGAAAGTCATCAAATTTTGTATATAAGGTTATCTTAGAACTAAAGTTCCACACCCAAGTTACCAATAATGGGTAAATAAATAAATAGAGCTCTTGGCATCAACTGATGAATTTCTTCTGTGTCTGCTGCCATCAAACTTTCTATTATCTACATAATTATCTCCAATTATGCAAATAAAGCCATTCTAATAGTCCCATATTTAAATTTACTGTCTAAATCACTTTTCCTTTTATTTACAGGTCGTAATCTTCCAGCTCCAGTTTCTTGCAGAGTCTGCGGAGATAGAAGCTTTGGTAAACATTATGGTGTCTTCTGTTGCGATGGATGTTCCTGTTTCTTTAAAAGGAGTGTTAGAAGAAACATAAATTATATATGCATTGGTAATCATAATAGTTCTTTTCAAACGTGCCTTGAAACTGAGCCCTGAGGAATACCGCGTGCAAATAAAAAAATGCTCCATTTATGTACCACATAAACACATTGCTTTTTGACTCATATTCTGACTATTCAGTAACCATTTTTTTTACTGTGTTATAATATCAATATTTTTTTCTTTCGATTAGTTATCTGAACTATTAATTTTTTGTGGTATGTACATATATTTAACTTTGTAAGACATGTCCCAGGTTTTTGAATATTTACTAACGCTCAGCCTGCTAATATTTTACAAATATTTTAGCAGGAAATGGTGAATGTATCGTGGACAAGGCCAGGAGAAATTGGTGTCCCTACTGTAGATTAAAGAAATGTTTCTCAGCGAAGATGAATGCTTCTGGTAAGTTAACTCAAAAATTCGAGAATCAATTCGTGTCTTTATTATTTTCCGGTATGAATTGAAAAATAAAACACTTTTCGGCAAAACATTAAAATTTTCGGGTGTCTTGTAGAAGGTAGATGAGAATGAAATCCCACTTTATTTTAAATGCAGAGATGGAACACGTTACATATTATCTTAAATGAACATAGTTTTCGCATTTTACTGGATTCTTACACCTGCGTGACTGAAGATATTAAATATTATAAGTAAAAATTTACATAAAATTTACAATATAATTCATCAGACACCTCATCTGCGCAACAAACGAATTGTTCAAACTTCCTTTAGTAGGAAACTAGAAAGGTGTTCCGATGCTTACGAATTAGATTAGGCTGGTTTAAGTGTTCGCTCAACAAATTTCGAGCATAATATTGTTTGAAACAGGAATTGGTGGTTTGGGTGAACGTACCATGGATGAGTGCTCTAACAACAGCTTAAGCCGATTCGTAAGCATCGGATCTTTTCAGTTTCTTGCCAACAGGAGTTTGCACAATCTGTGCGTTATGCAGATGAGGTGTCCGTTGTTAATATTCATGTTACATGTCTTGCTTTGACTTCTGTATTCCTTTTGGAAAGCTAATTCCTGAATTTATTTCGAGATGAAATAATGTGGTTTAATCTTTTTCTAATGTGTCTTTGAATATTGTGATTGTGAATTATAAAATAGGTAGTTTGAGTTCGTCGGTAACCTGGAGGTAGAGCCCTGGCCTCAAGCACTTGAGGTTCGTGGTTCGATTCCAGGTGCCGGCAAACTCCCCTTTCACAACACAGGCTTTAAGCTTACTGTGAAAGGTGTATAAAGTTGCATTTGGGCTTATAACCAAAACCCAGATACATTTAAAAAAAAAGGTTGAAATTTATGATAAATTTATTTACAAGTTTTTTCAATGATGCTAGTGAAAATAATAATTTATATGATCTGCGGCGAATACAACTTTCTGAGTAATTAATGTAGGTTTCAAAGACAATTTCGAATTCGAGTTACATTTATAAACACCATTAAGATTGCCACAATTTAATATTCAATAGTATAAATACAAAGATAAACTAGTAAGGATATTCGCAATAACATTCAAGTTTGCTATGAAACATGTCAGATTTATGGAGAAATCTTAAAAGTTAAACTCGACAACAGTGTCACTGCGTTTTGGCGTTTTTCAAAGTTCGATTTTTGACAAAGATTATGCTGTATTTAATGTAAATAAAACAAAAACTTAGTAAGGTTTTACGATGTACGATTTACGATTTTAGTGACCAGGCTTCGACATGTTACATATGTCTTTTTCAAACTAACCTAATACAAATGATATACGTATATAAAGCACAACATTTGTATTAGGTTAGTTTGAACATAACATGTCGAAACCGGTCACTAAAATAAAAGTACATCGTAAAACTCTACAAAGTTTTTGTTCTATTTACATTAAATTATGGAGTTTTACAAAATAAACAGTAATTGGGTTAGTTGGAAGAGATCGCGCCTTTGCGATAAACTCGCCCTCTGTATATTGATTGTATTTAATTTGAATGTATACCTTTTATGTAATTGTTTTTTATCAATGTACAGTAAAGAATAAATAAATAATAGAATTCAAAATAAGATGATCCTTTTTCGAAGTGATTTTATTTCATCGACTTGCTTAATGACATTTTGTTTTTGATTCGAACACGTTCTAAAAAAAATAACATAATTTTTTTTAATATTTTGTGGCCGCGTATCTCATAGAAATATGAAGCTTGTATTGGTTATTTAACATGTAAATAAGCAATTTGATTTGTAATCTTGTTCTTCGTGTATTGTATCGGTTCCTCCTGAGGTTGATTATTGCTTGTGAGAATGTATCCCCATCTTGGGCAGCCACAAAACAGCTCCTCAACTTGTATTTCTGTCCACTCGTGTATATTATGGAACCAGGAGATCCTTTTTCCAACACGTCTTCGACATCATACGTTTCAACCCCATACACTGAACATTTACCCAACCGTTGTCTAAGTTTATACAGAGATTGTCGTCGCAGAATATGTCTTTGTCTTTTTCGGCGAAGATAATCTCAAATGTAATAAACACAAATATAACTTACTTTTTGAATCATGGTCAATGTTTCCAAAAGATGTTTTTTTATTCCATAAATACCTAATGTTTATTATAATCTTAAATATCCAATTCTTCTTTGTCAACATTGAGATAAAGATTTTATTGATGAGAATTTTATCTCGCTTTAAATAGTTGTTGATTTTTTGTATTCCGAGGGTTCGTTATTTGAGGATGTTATGTATTTCATATTACTGTATTAGTATTAGTTGTGTTATGTCAAAGATTTGTCAAAGATTACTTATATTAATGGTATAAGTTGCTTAAGAAGCCTGCTCCAGATAATTTTGACTATTACAACTTTAGAACACGATATATAAGGATATCAATTAAACATATTAAATTTAGGAAGTTTATAACTAAATATAATCACAAGTTTATAATTATTATTGAAGGATTCTAAGAACCAATTAATTTTATTTATTTATCTTTTCTATCACCACGTCGTCTCCAGATGTATGTCCTAGCTTTTGCAGGACCCCGAAAGGGTAAAAGAATTTCAGAAAATACCGTGCTCTTCAAATTTTAACACTGTCGCCAATTTTTCAAATCGGTACAGCAATTTGAAAAATTTGGTCATGTGGAACGAATGGAAGGGAAAAGTATGACAAAGTGGATATACTTGTCTGAAAGAAAGGGTGTGAGGAAGCGCGGGCGTCAAACGTGGCTTTACCACGTGGATCAAAGCCTCAAGGACGGTCGTGTGTTGAGTAAGATAAATCGGCGTGCATGTATGAGAAACTGGATGAATGTAGAGGATTCGAAAGAATGTAAGGATAGATCAACATGGCGTTCCGTTCTCTCTGCGTGAGGGTAAAATAGATATTAGGGCCAATTCTGAATCATGATGAACTAACTAAACTAACTAATAATAGTTGACTAATATTAGTCATTATAGTACAAATTCGTATTCAGTATTATGTAGTTACGAACTATAAACAACTATAAACTCGATAACCACCAAGGGCAAACGGTAAAATCTATGGGACAAACAAATATTAGTCGGTGATGCCGCAATAAAAAATGTTTTTCACGTTCCGATTTACACTTCTGGCAACAATTTAATAGTTGTCACGCGTGAAAATTGTGAAATGTCAGATTTGCCGGTAGATTTTGACGTTCGCATTTGCGTCGGTGGTGGCATAATCTTACAATTTATAGATGCCAAGAGTTGCGAGGACCCTAAAAATATCCATTTTTTTCTTTTAATTGAAAAAGCAACTTTAAACTTCCAAAATATTTCAATATTCTGCGGCAAAATGTCAGCAACTAATAATATTCGCACATTAAAAGTCGCGAATAAAATTCTGCCAAATACAACTAATTGTAGTTGTCAGATGTCAACTAAAATTTCGTTCAGAATACGAAATCCATAGATTCTCGAAATTTATAGTTGTACTAAGGTGTCAAAATGAACTAGCTAACTAAATTAGTTTTAGTACGGAAAACTGTGAATACGAATTTGAACTAAATATTATGACTCAAATAGGGCCAATTCTGAATCTTAATGAACTAGCTAACTAAAAAGTTGATTAATAATAGTTATTATGTAGTATTCAGCATTAGTTATGAACTATAAACGACTATAAACTCGAGAACCACCAAGTGCAAACGGTAAAATCTATGGGACAAACTAATATTAATAATAATAGCAACTAATAATATTCGCACATTAAAAGTCGCGAATAAAATTCTGCCAAAACCAACTTATTTTAGTCGTCGGCTGTCAACTAAAATTTCATTCTGAATACGAAATCCATAGATTCTCGAAATTTATAGTTGTACTAAGGTGTCAAAATTAACTAATGAACTAAATTAGTACGGAAAACTGTGAATACGAATTAGAACTAATTATCATGACTCGACTATCTTCTCACACTTAGTTGACTTAGTTAGTGCAACTAAACTATTTTATGATTCAGAATTGGCCATATTTATTGTAATTTGAAAAAAATCACGATTCAGACGTCTAATTTTTTTAAACGATATTAGAAGTAAATTTCACTAAGTTGAAAAATATCATAACAATATTAATGTATACATCAATGTCTGGTACATTTTTGAGGTTATATCACATAATACTCATGTAAATGTTGAAAACGAATATCTTCAGCAGTCGCGGAATTGGCATGCATGTGTTTTGACTATAGTTACTTCGCGCATCGTAAGGTTAAGATCAAGCCAAGTTTAATTTCTTATCTAGATTGGGTCAAGAGTACAGTAGGACACTTGAAAAGGAAAAGTGGGAGATCCACGAGTATCTTATTTTGGACACATACTGATTTTATCTTATTTGCTTTTCTACATTTTCAGCTGTCCAAGATGAGAGAGGACCAAGACAAACAAGAAATAAAATATTTGTCAAGACACCAAATAAAATAGAGTCTAGCGATTTGAAAATAGCAAATTTTGCTGTCGTTCAAGATTCCACACCTTTTGCGACACAGCCGCGTGGTCCCAAGCCAGAAATTGGAATGAATCGTGGAGCATTCACAAGAATTTTCAAAAGTGGTTTTAATCCAAGATTTCCATCTCAAGATCATTGTAATTTTGACTTGAGGTTGACTTTTCCATTTTGTCAAAATAAAAGTGAGTAAGTGATGCCTTACATTTTTTTATTTCTTTTATCTTCTCTTCTTTTCTATAACTTTGTTCTTTTCTTATTTACTTCCCTTCTCTCTTAATGTACTCTTTTTTATCTATTTCATTTTTTTCTATTCTTTTTCACTTTTCTTTAATTTTATTTTCATTCCTTTTGTTTTCTTCTCTCGTAATCTTTTTTCTTCTCTTGTTTTTTCTTTTATATTATTTAGTTATTCTATCTTTCTCTTCTCCTCTTTTACTTTATCTTTCCAGAGTATAAGTCCTTATCATTTCAGGGCCTTTATTTTTGTCAATCTTTGGAAATTTGAAATTAAAACTTTATATTTGCTTTTTTTAGGTATATCGAACTTGCTACAAAGCATGCTTGTACTGTGCATCGAAGAAGCGAGAAGTAGTGATAATTTCTGTATATTAGAAAGAGAAAGACAAAATATTATTCTTAAGCATGTTTGGACAGACTTACTTCTGCTAAGGTAGGTTTGTTTTATATTTGTGACATATTAAATTTAAGTTTTGTGTAAATATTGAAATGGGGTAAAACTAATCGACATGTTTTTCCTCTCGCCGACTAAGATTACAGCTATGTTGACGAAGAGGAATCTAAGCAGAAACAGATTCTGAATTTATGTTTGTCGGATTATTTATTCTGTGCCGTTTAAAAACGATGTCTTAAATTAACCTAACCTAATCTGTACTTAGAATGTCTGGACATCCAAAGAGGATGGCTGAGGAATAAAAATATTTGAGTGTGGTTGTTAACAGGAATTTCTTCTTTATTCAGCATGTGATAGTTTACAGCAGATATATGTCACTGTTTGCCACTTTGAGAAGATTTTAAAGGGGTACTTGGGGTGTCAAGTCCAAAACCTTGTTGATTGAATAACGGGCGACATAATGTGGCTCAAATCACGTCACCCGTTTGTGGTCAAAAATTGGCTCTAGATTGATAATATTTTGATTGGATAATGTTTTTCCAGTGGTAAATGCTGTAAACTCCCCCCCCCCCATCTCAATGAATGTAGGTTTAATTTTGTAACAATGCATTGTCAACAATACGGCATATAGAAAATTTTGTTTGATCATGATTTTGTAAGCCAAAATCAGGTCACTTTATTATTAAAAAATATTAAGACTCAAATTATTTCTGTTTCTTCAAATAAAGGTCAACTTAATCAATGATGATTTATTTTTTGATCAATACCTAATGCTTCTTTTTCTATTTCCATTTTATATTTCAGGTTTTCCTTTAGTAATCTGGACCCAAGAATGATCTCCAGTCCTAGACTTCTTAACGTTATTCTGAGACTGCGTCAATTAGAGCCGCGAGCATTTGAGAAGAAACTTCTGGAAACTTTGGTTATTTGCAGAACAGGTAAAATAATCAGAAATATTTAACATCTACATAGTCATTTGCTGAAGATTACAGCGTGGGAAGACATTACACAACAAGATGCTCTGGAGACATAATAATAAATTATCGTCCTACCGGAGCAATATTGTTCTTAATGGATCTTCATGATTAAAATAAAATGACCATAGAGCACCCGGCAAAGAATTGGTCTACCACTCCTTACCGTAAGTTTTCGAATATTCTGTAAAAGGCAGGTGTTTGAAAAGATAAAGAAATTTTATATCCTAAATTCAGCAGTGATGAGGTTTGCCACCCATCCTGAATGTCTTAATTTTTTGTTAGCACGGAGAGGACAGCTTGAATGATTATTATAGCATGCGATTGGTCTGCTGGCTACCCAACTTGTAAGATATGCTGTGATGGGATAGTATTAGTAGTAGAAATAAGATAAAACAATAAACTGGACTGCATTACATTAAGAAGCTGACCTATAGGTCACTGCTGTATCCACCAGGATACTGCAGAAGTATCTTACATTTACATTAAGAGTTGGCTTTTATGAACTTTTGCTTTTTTTAAACTAAACTTTTCACTTGATTGACTACGAGAGCAAAAGCTCTTGAAAGTCAGATCGCAAATATAAAAAGTCTGAACGAATTATTAAATTTATATATTGGGCTTAAATATTTTTTCTTTATTTTGCAGATTTGCTTCCCAATCCAACAATAAACGGTTTTCTGGAACTAGCTGCGTCTAGAGCTGCTTATATACTGTCACGATCCTCAGCAATGACAACGCAGCTGCTGATTTTACTCAGAAGTATAATTCTGGAATCCTCGTGTCTTCTCACCTTCATACCAACTCAGGAGAGTTTTAGAATTATAGAATCGACTTAGGCCTATCTATATTTTAATCGTAAGTTTGCGACAGCCCTGTAAAAAGCAGGTGTTTAAATAATAAAAACATTTAACATTCTAAAGTCAGTAATGAGGTTTGCCATCCATTCTGAATGTCTGATTTTGTTGTCACGGAGAGGATAGCTTGGAAATTACATTCAGTTGATCTGCTGGATACCTCACTTGTGGGATATGCCCCGATAGTTCAGAAATATTTTAATCTATACTATCAAAGTAAAGTAATTAAAAAATGCTTCTCCCACAAGTAGAGAAGTCAGTGGACTAACAGCATGTAATCAGTATACGGATCATATTTGCTGGCAGCAGGATTCAAATCTCAGAACTGTTTATCGAGAGCTCGAAGATCTTCGACATCAGGGTGCTAACACTGTCTAAGACTGCCGTGGTAAAAGGAGACTCAGTTATCACAAAGACGTGCGTGCTGAATGGAGGTAGTTGATTTCAGCCCTGTGTTCCTAGGAGGAGCGAAAAAGGGTTATGGATTGTCTCTTAAAGTAGTCGTATTTTATCTATTTAGTTTAAAAAAATCTTAAATAAAAAAAAGCTCAGTACTATTATTGTTTCTGACTCTACTACTTACCCTTGTAACATCATGTTTTAAACAGTAAACACAATAATTTAGTCTCTCTAGTGTAGCTATGTACTATGGGGGAAGGGAAAGTGTATACAGTTAAAAAATAAAATCTGATGCGTCAAAAGTAATATTATAGAACTGTTTTTTACTATTTAGGATCTATTCTATTCTATTCATCCCAAGACCATTCACTCGTTTGCGAGTAATTTAGTACTATTTGGGATCAGCCATGGTTCACATGGTAAAGTAAAAGTGTTTGATTTTTTTAATATATTGGATTTTATTGGTATTCACAATGTGTATGTATAAAATAATTTAAAAAAGGATATGTAAACCTATGTATACCAGCAGGGTTACTCTTGACAAAACTAAACACGATCTTAATCTAGTCTTGATCTTGATCATACGACGCACGAAGGGACTATGGTCAAAAACACCGCGCTACCGCTAACGCAAGATCGGTTTGCGTGTATTTTTGGCCAATAGTCACTTCGTGCGTCGTATGATCAAGATCAAGACTAGATTAAGATCGTGTTTAGTTTTGTCAAGAGTAGCCCTGCAGATCCATAACTCAAACTCAACTTGGAGCCAGAAAATTTAATAGCAAAATTGTTGGAAAGTCCTAGTCACTGAAATGCTACCAGCAATTTCGCAGAAGCGGTCATGAAGACAAAAGAAAAGGATGAGATGGATCAGAAAAGAAATTGACCCAAAACATAGTGGTTAAGCCGAGAGGCAGGTACACTAATGTGTGAGTGAAAAGGATGCAGTTTTAGCCAGTAGGAATCCGGCACTACCTAGTTCACTAGGTGTCCATGATGGATTTCCCTCCCCAAATAAAAAATATCCAAAAGCTCAACAAGTCGAAAATGTTGAGATTAAATACAGTACCTACTATTGTGTCTATGGATATAATGTGAGCATATTACCTAGCTGTAAAATTTCTATAAATCATAAACAATAATGAGTAGCTTGGGATGGAAATCGGATATATCCTTTCGTAGTGGACCGGCGACCGGTGTGGTAAATCCTCCGGCGACCGGTGTGGCGCGGAGGCTAACGCACTTGCCTTTGAGTCACGAGGTTCCGGGTTCGATTCCCGGCCAGGGCAAAATAAAGAATGACCTTTTTCAGATTGTCCTGGGTCTGGGTGTTACATGTATATGTGTTTAGTGCATTGTATATGTGTATCGCCGTGTTAGTATCCATAATACAAGATTCATATCTTAGTTTGGGACTAGCTCGGTCTGTGTGAATTGTCTACACGTGTTATGTTATGTGTTATGTTATGTAGTAAAATGCCAGTAAAACCCAAAATCTGACTGAATTTTGGCTGTCTCAAAACAAACCTCGAATTTCCATCCTATTTTTCATATAACTTTCATATCATTCGACTGTTTTGAGAAAAACAGTGTCATTTATAAGTTATTTGTACCACAATATTTAATAACTTGTAATTATGTATGTTCTTTACTGCGCAATAAAGTTTAATATTATTATTATTTCTCTATACAAAGTAGAAAAAAACCCTTTTTGGATTTGTCTTCTTTGATCCAAAACCACATAATTAATTTTGATTGATTAAATGTATGTACGGGAATTAAACCTAAAGGTGTAGAGTTTTTAATTTCCATCATAGTACTCAGTTTTAACCTCTTGCAACCCGATTCATATCTCTGTTTAGGGAACATAAATTTAACATTTACCCGACTCGGGTCTAAACACATGAGTTATGTTTATTTCATTACACACCTACACCTTGTATAGCAGTAGCGAGGGTAAACTAGTGTCATCCCATACAATTAAGTGGCGAAAAATGGCGTTGATGGTAGGTAGAAAAATATAACTATTTTTTCCTCATTTACGCATTCGTTTGTGCATTAGGCGCTGTTGCAGAACATATTTATTAATCTACAGTTACTTTTAATCCTTATTTTTAATTATTTTTAAACTTTATTATTTTTACGTTATTTTTTACGAAGCACGCCTCGATTCTGGACAACCAAGTAAGCTTTTACTTCATAATTAGGAATAGGGGTTGGAAAATGAATATAAACACACACAATTAAGATGTAATTATAATATATTTATATATTTTATTTATTGCTTTTGTTTCCTGGAATATATTCCAAGGCATTCAACTGTTAAAATGAAATAAAAATATATTTATAAATAAATATATAAAATAATATAAACTATAAAAGATATCCCCTGAAATGTCTGAACGAAAACTTTTATAAAATTTACGTAACGCAGTTTTTAAAATCTTCTGACAATAAAATGAATAGGTATGTTTAGGGAGTATTTGGGCTTAACATGAACCCATATACATTTTGATAAAAAATGATCTAGGGTTTGTGCGTTCACATTGTTAAAAGACATTTTTAACATATTTAATAAACACTGTTTCTTTTCACTATTAAATTTATCAAACTCGAGTACGTCCGTCTTTTATGCTTGTTTTGTGAAAGCGGAGTAATGAATTTCATAAAAAAAATTGTGTTCAATAATTTTTGCTTACCTCGATTTCTAATGAAATATAGAGGTTTATACACAACGAATTATACCATCACGGTATATCCAATATGTGGGGTAGCCAGCAGATGACCAACTGCATGCATCAAACATGCAAGCCGTCTTTTCTGTGCTATCAAAAAACCAAAACATTTATGATGGGTGGTACATCTCATACACGCTTTTTTTCTTCGAACACTTTTACTTTTTGGAGAACACTCAAAAACTTAAGGAAAGCTGGTATATTAATTGATTATTTGTTACGGAGGTTTAACTGGTATATTTATTGCTTTTCATTCATGCACGTTTTCATTAATACTATATATATTAATGTACAATTTTATATATATTTTTTCCTATTTTTATTCTACACATAAAAGTTTCACATAAAATATATGACATCAAAATTAACTCAATTAATTTACTTTAACATCAACAATTTGACTTACGTATTAATAATAGAAAATAAAAGTTTTATAAATATTCGTCTAAACACCAGTAAATACAATTAATACAAATTAAAATTCAATGACAACTTAAAAATATTCACATAAAATAATATGCTTATGTCTTGAAGATGGAGTAGTGGGAGGAATCGAACCCGAGATTTTCCGGTTGAAAGTTCGAGATTTTATCATCAGGTTACCGGCCACCTCATTATGAATTTAGCTCCCGAATGTAACTCTACATTTAGTGTTTGTGAATTCTTATGTAAAATTATAATGATGACATTTATAAACGTCAGTGGTACATGTGGAAAAGAAATAGGCAGATGGCGAGTTCAGATTAAGGTCAAATGAAAATGGCGAATTCAGATGATTATGGCAGTTGAACAATTCAGGTGCCATGACACACTTGGACAGGACATGGCAAAATACAAGATTACCTAAGAAGATCAGACTGGTGAAGTCATTAGTCTTATCAGCACATAAAACAAATTGGTTCGATTTTCCACCATATACATGCTCCGTGTCCTGAAGTGCTTTAGCCACATGACACAAAGAGGGCCAGACAACCTGGAGAATATTGTTCTAATCGGAGGTGTGGAAGGCACCAGAATTAGGGGACGCGCACCTATAAAGTGACTAGATGAAGGAGACAACGGGGGGATCTTGTACGAGGCGCTGCGTAAGGCTGAAAATCGGGGTGACTGAAAGTATTTTGTTTACACCTGTACAAACGATGGTCACGATCCTCAGCACTGAGAAACAGAGGATAAAGAAGAAGATTGAGAACCCTTTTATCTATAAATTTGGGTCCATGTTACTTGCCTTTTTTCCAAGGCTTCTAAAACGTTTTTCGCATACGTATTTGAACAAAATTTAAATAAATATAGAATATATATATATAATGAAATATAAAATAAATAAACATGTTAATTTATACCTACAACATCGATAAGTTTTTTTTTAATTTACTCAACAAAAGTATATAAATATTTTAAATATTGCCAAAAACCGATTCGAAATTAATCCACACAAAGACATTTGATATTTTATTTCAGCGATGAGATATTATCCCCATTCTGAATGTCTTAAATATTTTTTGATATAAAAAGAATGACTCTCATGCATTTTACATGCAGTTAATCTGCTGGTTATTCCACGTGATGGCATGTATCAATGTGATGCCACTTGGAGGAGTGGATGAAGTTCTTCATTTAATACTAGTTTCCATCAATGATCATATTTTGTGCAAAATATTGCTTTGCAGATGATGATGAGTAATTATTGCTGGAGAAAAAAGAGGTTCACAAAATGGATGTCAGCAATTAATAATAATTCTTTGTTTAAGAACTGAAATTAGGTAATTCTATTTTCTACTACTACTGCTATACCATCGCGGCATATCCCACAAGTGGGGAAGCCAGCGGACCAGCTGCATGTAAGAAACATGCAAGCTGCCCTCTTCGTGCCAATATAAAATTCTATTTTCAAAATTTAAATTTTAAATGGCATTATTTAAAATATTCATATATTCTTTTTTATGTAAACGTTCTTGGGGATTTGTGCAACAGGAACATATTAATATAATATATCAATTAGAAATATAAGCAATATTGTCTAAAGAAATATATTTAGTATAACTTATGAAACCGGTTTCGTAGAAATTATTTAATCGTCAATTAGTAATAAAAAAATTTATAGATAAATTATGAATAAACTGCAAATTTGGAATGAAGATGACAATTCTGTCAATAAAGTGGTGTCAATTTTACAGAATAATGTTTAAGGAAGAAATTTATTTGCTTATTCAATGAAAAATATTATAAAATGTATTGGAATTTTTTTATAATTAATCGTATTTTTTTTTTGAATATTGAATTTATCGGAAGTTTGCATTGTCGAAACCGGTTGCGGTGTTAATCAATATATTGCTTTAGCCCTGTATATTGCTTTTATGAAATATTACGTATAGAAATCACTATATGTATATTATGGTAACACATTATAATTATATGACTCATTTTGCAATTATCCTAAAATTAATTGTATTCTGTGTTAAGTGCGAGCTAAAAAACCCAAACAGAAACGCTTAAATTTTTTTATGTTTCATTCAGGAGGTTGTAATCTTAATAATCCAATAGGTTACTACTATACTTTCAAGATTATATCCCACAAATGGAGCAGCCAGCGAATTATCTGCATACAATAAACATGCAAACTGTCCTCTCGCGCCAATAAAAATTATGACATTCTTGACGGACACTCTCGACTCTTATCATCAGGCGAGTAGAAAAAAGTGAAAAAATAACTTTTTTCTAATCGCCTGATGATGGAGTCGAGAGTCTCCGAATACTAGTTAGCGAAGTTAATAAAAGGCATTTGAAAGTTAGCTACATAATGCATTTTTTCAGTTCATCTATATAATATTATTTAATTTATCTTGTGTTGTAAAAGGCAAATGCCGTATATTGTTTAAATAAAAAAAAATATGTCGTTCCGTTCTCTCCGACTACCCCACTTGGGATACGAGGTGAAGGTATACTATAATTTGTGAAGGATGGTAGCAATAAAACAATATTTAGGCATTGTCATTTACGGTCTTTTGGCTCGCAGTTCGCACCAAATAAATAAATCTTATATTTTTTGTCTAGAACACACAATAATTTATTATTTTACTATTTACAATAGTTAAAATAAAATATTACAAATTTTACTAAAAAATAAATAAATAATCTAACGCTCACTTTGATAATTATCATTTTTAATTTAAGATTGTCTAATTTCACATTTATTTTAACTTTATACCCTATGATAGATCTTGTTATTTTTTCTCTATTTGAAAAGGAATGTGATATTACATTATACAAAAAAACAAATCAAAGACCAAAGAAGAAGGCCAAAGCGCAGATGGCGTGAAGTAGTGAGACAAGACATGCGGAACTGCAATGTTTCCCATGAGGATGCTCTCGACAGAACCAAGTGGCGTAACCAAACAAGAAAGGCAGACCCCACCACCATGTGGGACTAATAATCACCCATTTTTTGGTACGAAGAGGACACCCTGCATGTTTATTATATTATGCAGATGATTTGCTGGCTACCCTACATTTGGAATAAGACGTGATGGTGTATATATTTTTTTTTTAAAAAGATATATCCGGGTTTTGTTATAAACCCAAATACAACCTTATACACCTTTTACAGTAAGCTAAAAGCTTGTGTCGTGACAGGGGAGTTTGCCGGCAACTGGGATCGAACCACAGACCCCTTGATCATGAAGCCGAGACTCTACCTCCAGGCTACCGACGAACTCAACTAAAGTATGACATTGTTATCAAAGCCTTGGTGCTACAGTCGCTTTGTATGAACAGTCACACCACAAAATTCCTGGTTAATTTTTTTTCTAGCATAAAGTTTGATTTTTAATTTGTTTTAAAGTATGTTTAGCTCTGTCTTTGGTCTTTGAATATTACAGAGAATAATAATTCAAACATAAAAATTAGTTAGAAATAGTTATTGTCAAATCCGTAAAACTAAAACTATATCAAGTGACCTATACAAGTTTTATAAACATCCATCTGTATAGTATATTTTGTTAATAAATAAATATTTGAATAATGTAATACAACTAATATTCACATTTATAACATCGAACGATTTCACGTACAAGTAAATGGCAATCTATGAAATTATGAGATTAAATTAAAAAATTCAGCTATAAACATCAAAACTTTAATACATAGATATATTAATAAATTGAAACAAACGTTTCGTTCTATTATGGATTAAACAAGGCGAGAGAGACGTCTTTCGACTTGTGAGGTCATGATAATTACTTCATAAATCGAAAGACATCTCTCTCGTGATTGTTTAAATTATAGCACGCTTGTTTCAAGTTTTTCAATTATAGAATTCTACCACTTGTGTATCAATAATACACATAAATACAATAACATAAATATTTTTCTATTTTCATGTCCGATTCTATTTTATTTGAATGTATGTATTTTTTATTTCAGATTTTTTATGGTAAATAAGGATTCCATATTAGTTTGAATCGAAAATAATAATTTTTCTAATACAAGATTTAACACAAATAATTCTAGAAATGTCTTTCGCCCGATTGTTTATTTTCGAAAAGTGTCTTTCGCCTGATTATGACTGATTTGACGCGTTCAAAACCATAGTGGATAAACTATATAGACACTGTTTGCCCCTCCTACACAAATTGTACGTACACTTTCTGGAGAGGTAAAAACGTATTTGATTCTAGAAAATAAATCAAATATGTATTATATTTTTAATAGTGATCATGTATTATGTTAGTTAAATAAATATTAAAAAATATATATTTCTACTTAAAAATCAGTTATTGATGGGTTTTCGCTTTAAAGGCATTGGTTTATTGAGTGTCAAAACAAAGGCAGTCTTAGGTTCAAAATCAGCCACATATTGGTCTAATCTCCTATATTGTGTTCTAATAATGCAGTATAATCCGTTTACTTTATCTTCAAATATCTCCGATTCAAATTTAATGGACTCGATCCACTATGGTTTTGAACGCCTCATTTAAAAAATGAATGGGATTTGAAGATCTTGTAAAAAGTAAAGTGAAGTAAGTGCTTGATTTTTTGATTTAATCTTATTCTTCAATTATTTTCTAAATGATCAACGAAATGCTGGTATTGCGTCTATAATATGAAAAACCATAACATTTTGAAAGACGAAAAATGTTAATATATTGAGAATATTACTTTAAAGACACCTCATTTGCACAACTAACAGATTGTGCAAACTTCTTATAGAAGGAAACACGAAAGATGTGAAAAACATGTGTGAAAAAATCAGGAAAAGTCGAAAACAACGTTTTAAGGTAAAAAAATAGCCTACGAAAAAAATATACTAAAATAATAATGCTTTATTATATTTTTTGACAATTACTGTAAAAATACATCTTCACACTTGATAAATAAAAATATTACACATAAATGGAAAGGTATTATCTACATTTTAAATAAATATGCAGAGAAGAAGAATATATTCAGAAATTTAAATTTGGAATGATTTCTAAAATGTAAATGGCATGATGAGTGATCATTGTAACTTTTGACATTTCATGTCAAAACCCTTTCAGTTTTGACTGACGTGATTTAATTTTACAAAATAGTGCTATTTAGGTTTAACATACAAGGATAAATAAAATAATTTACAACAATAACAATATTCTAAGCTACAAGGTGATGCAGACAAAATAGGCACATGTGCAATAATGTGATGGTAATTTTTGAGGAATAAACTTGAGATGAAACCATAAACAAAATAGAAGAGAGACTTCTAAAAGTCTTGGGAAAAGGGTCAGAGTTAGGGTAAAAAAGGAATGTTGAGAAAAATTTATATGGAATACGTGGATCATAGTGGACTGTAGATCTATTTTTATCTTTGACCCGTTACTAATGACTCAGAACTAATACTTTTGGAACTCCCTGGAAACGTTGCTGTCGATTCTAATCTCCTTCGATATGATTTAGGTGAGCCCATTGATAAAGGTACTTCTTCAATTCTTTCTAAATCAGGAGCAGCTCCTGCAGAATTCTGCTTGCAGAGTCTCTGTTGAACTCTTGGAGTAGTTTGAGTAGCCAAGTTACTTTCAGGGACGGCATTTCCAGAATCGTCTGCTCTGTCTAATGAGAATTGTCTCTTTAATAATTTCCCAGGATTTTGTCTGTCTAAGATTTTGCCGTGATTCAATTGGCTAATATTTGAGTCACTTGGACTCAAACATCTGTAATGATTATAGGGTGAACTCAGATCATGTGACTCAATCATGAGTGATCTTTTATATTTGCTAATGTCTTTATATCTATTACTGACTAAAGATGTGGATGATCCAAGCAATGCAGCCGCAACTTCAGAGGCTGATACGGGGGCACCAAGGGTATACTGATTAATTTGGTTGATTGCTGTGTGTAGCTTTCCTTGCTGCAACAAGTTTGTGATTGGTAGTTCATTTTTAGTTGGATCTACTGTAATCAGCCCGTCGTCCATTTCCGTTTTAATAGTTGGTATGATTCCAATTTCTCCTTGTTCTTGAGAATTATTTGGTGTTTCCAAGAGAGGTTTTTTTCTTTCTCCATTTATTACTCTCGGAAGAAAATGATCTGGCTTGCTGTTAGTTTGAATACTTGTATTTGGTTTGGATGGTGAGCTTTGTTTCTCAACACTGAAGAATGTTCTGTCGATGCTGAAATGAGGAGACAGCTTCTCTGCGATGGAATCTGCTGCAGTCAGTATACTGGTAGCGATGGCATGACTTGAGGATATTTCTGACGCGGGAGAATGGTCATCTAAGCGAGGTGATAGCAATGGATCTTCCAAACTGTGAAAAACAAAAAACCATATTTTAAAATATATCGTGTCATAGCTTTCAAACATTTTGCAAAGATGAATCTCATCCCATAAAGAGAAAAAGTTATACCAATATTCTCAATCTAATTGTTCGTCGGAGCTATGAGCTGTAACTAATGACCTCAGAGTACTGTAACAGTATTCTTTTTGTCTCGAAAATAATATTTAAAACCTTGCCTACAAAAATCTAAATTGTACACATACCGATTCATGAAAAACAGATTGTGTAAACATTTTTCTAAACAAATAAAATTTATCTCTGAACAAAAAATTACCACATATTATTTGCTTCCAAAAATTAAGGTTTGTCTAGATAGAAAAACAATGTGTGGTTGAAATTTCACCAACGTAATAATAAATAAACACTTGTTTGTTTAAAGGTTGGATCTCTACATGTAGATGGATTACACCCCCGAGGGTTGATTTGGCGTTACCTGCGTGGGGGATGAAAGTGTAATATATGTATATTGGTAGATAGGATCCCAAAACAGCTATACTACACATCACGTGCAAACCGCTAAATCATCTTGTGGTGTTGGTGAAAAGGTCAAATACAGAAATATCTTTCACAGCGATAAATAAAACCAGCTATTTTTCACGTTTCATGATTCATACTATAAAGGTATTATAATAAACATGTCATAAGTGATGCAAATATTGATTTAAGCGTGAGGAAGAACCTTACAAAAGCCTTTGTATGGAGCATTTTGCTATATGGTTATATCGTGGAGCATTAGCAAGAGTGAAAGCGGACGGTTGGCGGCCTTTGAGATGTGGTGCTATATACGCATACTGAAGATCCATTTGTCGGAGCACATCGAAAACGAAGAAGTTTTAACCAGGGTAGGCGAAAAAAGGTAACTCCTTAAGAGATTCAGCCAACAACAAGCTAACTGGATTGGCCATAACATCAGGCACCCAGGACTGCTCATCGCCATCGCGGAATGTAGGACCAAAGAAACTCAAAGACATTCGTTTCCTCCATATTCATGCCCATCGAATTCTTTCACTCGCGTGATATTTTTATTATTATTATTACTGACAATAAGACGATTCTTACAAGGATCATTGCAGCTGAAGGCCAATGCGAATCCAGAAGCGTTTTTTTACATTCATGAAAGCAAAATTTTAGGAAACCTATTGAAAAGAGTGTAGGTGATTTTTTATTTTAGTGGTTCTACTGTGAATCTTCAAAATATACTAGTGACTGCTTTCAACATCCTCGTTTTACCACAATCTTCATTCCGGCCTAAAACAAACCGTCAGTAGATAATAATAATAATATGTATTGTGAGAGAGAGTCGAGTTACAAACAACAGAGGGCTTGATGATAATATACCTAAGTATTAAAATACTAACCTATCTATCTAATACGGAACGTACCTCGGAATTGATTTCATTTCAAACCAAAGTTACCCCACAATTGGGAACTGGAATGTAATAAAGAACATCACAAGATGTAGTACACGAGCAATAATGATAATAATAATTAGTGAAGAAATGGATAATGGATGTACCGGATATTTTGTGAAGTCCCCGGCCAAGGATAATTAGTCTCCCATTGACAAGATACCGGATATTGCTTGGAGTCCCCGACAAAGAATAAGCCCTCCACCCTTTTGTAAGTTTTCAATGACCTACAGTTAAAGAAAGGATTAGAACTTTTGGCTGATGATGAGTCTGGAATAATGGAATAACTATGTATAGTGGAATTAACTATATATCGTGTTTCATTTATAATTTATTAATATGAACTTCCACCAAGAATCGTCGGTCGATAAATTAAACTTTATAACGAAACGATTTAAAAAAATATCACGTAAACTACTATTACTACATAAAGTTAGATTTATCGACCGACGGTTCTTGGTGGGAGTCCATATTAATAAATTATTATTATTCATATCTCATTTATTTAACCAAACAACATTAGAATCTACATTTTGAATACAATATAAGATTAACAATTAAATATAACATTAAATAACAAAAACCATAAAATATTAAAATAAATTTATATTCAAAATGTAGAACCCCAACATTATTCGAGTTGATTCTTCCATGATGTTCTATGAAATAGTACAATCATGGGAGATCACTTACAGAGCTACAGGGACAAAAACCTTCTTATTATCCTGGTGGACGATAGAAGTACGGCCTTCTGCATGCTGTATTTGAGCCTGTCATCTACTCCCAGTTTTCTGAGATTGTTTGACAGACTCTTAGGTATTAAACCATTCACAGACAACACTATAGGGACGATGATTGTGGTAGGTGTTCTCCACATATCTTTGATTTCGTGAGCAAGATCAAGATATGTGGATAGATCAAGATAGTTATTATTATTATTATTACTACTACTGTACTACTACTACTACTATACCATCACGGCATATTCCACAAGTGGGGTAGTCAGCAGACCAGCTGAATGTAATAAACATGAAAGCTGTTTTCTCCATGCCAACAAAAAAATAAGACATCCAGGATGGGTGGCAAAGCTCATCGCTGAAATTAAGATGTAATTTTTTTATTTATCTATTCTATCTATTCCCTCACGCCGTATCCCAAGTGGGGTAGGCAGAGAGAACGGAACGCCAATTAGATCTGTCCTTACATACTTCTTTCGCCTCCTCCACAGTCATACAATTTCTCATGCACGCATGTCGTATTCTCTTACTCAAAACACGGCCGTCCTTGAGAATTTGATCTACATGTTCAAGCCATGTAGTTCTCGGACGCCCGCGCTTCCTCACACCCCTCCTTTCAGCCAAGTAAATCCTCTTTGTCATTCTTTCCTCTTCCATTCGTTCCACATGACCAAACCATCTCAATTTATTCACACGCATTCTATCTACAACACTCCTTTTGCATCCACTCGTTCTTCTATTTTTTATTTATCACTTGCCTTTTAAAGGACACTCAAAAACTAACAGATAAGAGTGGGGAACCATTCATTGCTAGGTGCTCCATGGAACATTGTATTTTCTAAGGCGGGACATGTGTCCCGCCTTAGAATAGATTAGTTGGTATCTAGCTATGTAGCTAGAGGCCCAGATGACAAATGGTCAAGGTCTCTTGCATCTTGGAGACCACGAACAGTAACCAGGAGCATAGGAAGACCCCAAATGAGGTGGAGGGATGACATCACTCACTATCAGTCAGTTGGATGCAGACGGCGCAGAATCATTGATGTGGAAGGAAATTTTATTTATTTTATTTTATTACAAACACTTAAAAATAAATTCTTTTCTAAAGCACACCCCGCACCGCTCAAGTACTCCAACAACTACACCGACTCCACATGGCGAAAAACATGTACAAAAAAGGAAGGAAAACAATTTTGCGGCAAATTTGAGAAGGCTCTCCGATCCATCCACTCCCAGATCCAAAAGATATCCTCTGATCACACGTTTTGTGAAGGAAGTCTTCGTCCCCGGGAGTGGACGGGAGCGGGCTGAGAAGAAGAAGAAGAAGAAGAAGAAGAAATAAAACTAAACTGAATAGGTCGGATACCGGATAGCTTAATCAGATATCCGTTTCATCAATCTCTAATAATAATGGACTATAATATATGTAAAGGGACAACATAGAATATTGATGTTTGTTGTTGTAGATTGGCTTACATTATGTAAGGGACCGATTGATGTATGTTAACCAATGTTTACCAGCAAAGGTTTATAGGTATTGGAAACAGAAGGTTATAAGTAATTATTTATATTCTATATTCTATTGTGAGATATAAATGTATGTATCTAGAACTTATTTATTTGTCTTTATCGGCGAAAGAGCTCAATAAAATATCGACAAAATATAGATTTTATCATTGTACTGGTGTAGTTAATTTATTTATTTATTTTTTACTGTATATCGATTACATTCTAAGTTAAACATACAAATCACAAAAATACATACAAATCAAATACAATCTATGTACAAAGTGCGTGTTTTTTTTTTTAAAGAAAAGATATATCTGGGTTTTTGTTATAAACCCAAATACAACCTTAAACACCTTTCACAGTAAGCTACTAAAAGCTTGTGTCATGAAAGAGGAGTTTGCTGGCACCTGGTATCGAATCACGGACCCCATGTTCACGAGGCCGAGACTCTACCTCCGTTTATCGCAGAGGCACGATTTATTCCAACTAACCTAAGTCATGTTTAGTTATGGTTTCTCCGTCCAAAGCGATTTTGTGTCGGTTGAGTCATTTTTACAGAACACGATATTTTTATTACGAACTCATTTTCTGTTCACGGTGCTCGCTGTTGAAATAGTTTGCCTTCCAGAATAAGGTTGCTTCCCACTCTTCACGGATCACTTAATCACTCAAAATTTGGCATCTCTTTTCTAATCCCTTTTCCTGCCTATTCTTCTCCCTTCTACCCACCTTTTCTTTTTCTTGCCTTAAGTTTTTTTTGTGAATGTATCTCAAATTGGGTTAGTTGAGTAATAAACTTGACCTCCGTATATTGATTGTATTGAATTTGAATGTATTTTTATGTAAAATATGGCTTGAAATCAATGTACCTACAGTAAAAAATAAATAAATATAATAAAAATTCTAATAAAAAACTAATTATATCATTGTGAAAATAGCAGCAAGAAGAGAACCAGGTTGGATAAGAATTTCTTGGCTGCATAATCTAAAACAATTGTCTAGAAAAAGTAGAAACAGATGTCTCAATTGTGAACGAAGGCGGAGGAGGCTTTTGTCCAGGAGAAGAACGAAGTGAGCTAACAAAAAACCTTAAATAATTTTTCAAGTTTTTCTTCAGAACCTTCAATACTTGTTTTGGATACTATTATTATGGACATGTGGGACGAATGGATGAAAAAGGATGAAAAAGAAGATATACGTCTTTGTTTATACTATCGGCATTAACTATACAATAATAATTTGTAGACATATTGATAGTGTTTTAAAGCAACTTTGTAATTAATTATTTTACAATTTGAGCTTTAGCTACCACAGTTTCGATAGAGCGTCCACCATTAACGAGCGTTTATCTAAAACTTGAACGTGGTTTTGAAAGAGCGTTCAAGTTTTAGATAATCACTCAGTATGGCCAATTCTGAATCATAAAATAGTTTAGTTGCACTAACTATGTCAACTAAGTGTGAGAAGATAGTCGAGTCATGATAATTAGTTCTAATTCGTATTCACAGTTTTCCGTACTAATTTAGTTCATTAGTTCATTTTGACACCTTAGTACAACTATAAATTTCGAGAATCTATGGATTTCGTATTCAGAATGAAATTTTAGTTGACAGTCGACTAAAATAAGTTGGATTTGACAGAATTTTATTCGCGACTTTTAATGTGCGAATATTATTAGTTGCTGTCATTTTACCGCAGAATATTGCTAGGTATATTTTGGAAGTGTTAAGTTGTTTTTTCAATTAAAAGTAAAAATTTATATTTTTAGGGCAACTCTTAGCATGTATAAATTGTAAAATTACACCACCACTGACGCAAATACGAACGCCAAAATATATCGGCAAATCTGACATTTCACAATTTTCACGCGCGACAACTATTAAATTGTTGCCAGAAGTGTAAATCGGAACGTGAAAAACATTTTGTATTGCGGCATCACTGACTAATATTAGTTTGTCCCATAGATTTTACCGTTTGCACTTGGTGGTTCTCGAGTTTAAAGTTGTTTATAGTTCATAACTAATGCTGAATACTACATAATAACTAATATTAATCAACTTTTTAGTTAGTTAGTTCATTAAGATTCAGAATTGGCTCTAGTAATGGTGGACGCTCCATCGAAACCGCGGTAGTGAAAAACTCAAATAATTTAATTGTTAAATCACATAAAAAATTTTATTCTAAATTGGCTAAATTGGGTACATATATGTTTACTTGTAATACTGTTATGCACTATGTAGCGATGCATTTGTTCTATGTAACAATTTTCATATTACATAGTTGGCAAATAAACTCCTTGGCTCCTGCACGTACTTTGTTTCTATTCACACCCGTACTCGTTTGGCTATTCAACATTAATAATTCAAATGATCGAGAGTTTGTGTGTTCACATTGTGAAAAGACATTTTAAACATATGTGATATCAATAAAAACACTGTTTACTTTTCACTATTGATTAAATACTTGAGCACTTTCGTCAAGTTAGCTTGACATTTTCAAGAGAACTTCAATGAAAATGTCAAGCTCACTTGACGAAAGTGCTCGAGTATTAAATCAATAGTGTAAAGTAAACAGTGTTTTTAACTACATTAATTACATAGTTGCTTAAAAACAATATCAATATGAGGACATACCAATCTGGAAGAGGGGGTGTGAAGAACCGTGAGAAATTTAATGAATGTAAAAGAAACGAAAGAAGTATGTTTAGGATAGATCTAAATGACATTCCGTTCTCTCTGCCTACTTACCCTACTTGGGATACTGTGTGAGGGTAAAGATAGATAGATAGACCATTAGTAATCCGAATAGGATAAATAATTAATAATTAAAGAATTAATTACACTAATTACTCATTAGGTACTTCAAGATACTAAATAATTATAATTGATATTGAAGGCTATAGATACTATGTCTTCTAATTAATAATGAAATTTATACTTAGTTCAGGTAATGATTGGTAATTTAATACGGAAACCAATTAATAGTGATTAACAGTGGTGTTCTCAGCTCTTGCAGGGCCACGGGTGAACCTAATTGTGTGAGGCCCGGACAAATAATTTTTTTTATTTAACAATCCACGGCGCTAGCCTTATACGTGTTATATATTTACATACATAATTCATATGATGTACACACAACTGTAGAAAATTAAGACACAACAATTTTAATAAATAGTCAACAAAACACAAAAAAAGAACAATTTAAAAAGAATGATATAATTATCAATATCACAGCACAAATTATGAATAGAGAAATAAAGTCAATGGATCACAAATCAATTCAATAGTAGGTAGATCTATTCAAATTTTCAATAAACAACGAGGAGTAATATGTGGGTATTTTAAATTTGCGAAGATCCGGAGACAATTTGGTATAAGAATTTCAGACAATACCTAGCTTTTCAAAATTTCTAACGCCTCTAGCTAACAAGTTGTCCTTTACATACCAACAAAAAAATAAGATATTCAGGGTGGGTGGCAAACCTCATCGCTGAATTTATTATTAAGATGTAAAATGTCTTTATTTTTTTTGAATACCTGCCTTTTACAGGACACTCAAAAACTTGAAGAGAGTGGGAGAACAATGATTCGCCGGGTGTTCCACGGCAATTACCTACCTACTAAGATAGAGTTTCAAATTGTTAATTATATTTTTTATAAACATAATTTGGAAGGTATACCTGATAGGTATACCTGTTATGGTATGTTAGAAAATTCATGATCTTTTAATTTATGTAGGTACATTAATTTTGAAAGAAATGACAAAATATTTTGTTTATTAAAATTTTCTTTTCAGCTTTAAAAGTTCTATATCATCCGTCCCTTGCCCAGTTCGCCTCCCGTAAAGACCGCTCCTGGACTAATTAAAATCGTAAAATCATATTAGCGGTAGGTACTTTAGATATTAACAATTTTTAAAATATATTTTCTTTAGCAAATTTGGGATATATTTTAGATACTTTTGGGGTTCCCACCATTTACCCCTGGATGTTCCAAGAACATCAGTTCTCATGCCATCCAGTCAGTCGTATTAAGGACTTAAACTATAACAAAAAATTATATTATTAATTTTTGAATAAGTATATGATTTATCTTACATCACATTTTTTTTATTTTTATCTCACATTTGATAGGTTGTCAGAGATTGCCGTATTTAAGGCAATAAGCCCGCCTCATTTAACTTTTGTAATAAAGTTTATCGATGTTATTTTTACAATTAACCATTGTATGAGGTCACATATGTAAATTTAACACATGAAACTATCATAATAATAATAATGATTGTACTATTTTTATGTGGCGCCGTTTAATGATCCGTGACCATCTCAAGGGCGCCGTGACTTCTCCCGAAAAGCAGCATCTTTAACTTGGTACTAAGTGTGGCGGTGGACTGATTCTCTCTCAATTCTGTCTGTGGGCAATCTGTTCCGGCAGTTGGCGCGGCGGTTCTGAAGCTCCTTTCTTTGATATGTTTTTCCAGTGCTCCCTGAACTCTGATTGAGTGAGATTCTACCCTTCCAATGTACCATACCTATAAGGCTCAGAAAAGACAATGTCACCTTATTCGGTAGTGCACCGGACGGGACTTGAACCCGCATCCCTAACCTTGTTACGAGGAGTGCTTTGTCCAACTAAGTTACCTTAAGCTAAATTTACATGTGTAATAAAGATTTTTTTAAACTCATTCGACTATTTTATAATAAATGTACTTTGGTAGACAAACATTCTAAACTATATCATCACGGCTATTCCCACAACTGGGGTAGCCAGTAGACAAACATAATATCATAATATAGGTAATAGTAATATAATACTATTACCTATATTATGAAATAATACGAAGTGGAAGGAAAACTATCAGTCTCTCTCCAGGATTTGGCTCTATACTATAAAAACAATCATCTAAAACCTAATCCATCTAAAACTCAGGTCTGCGCTTTCCATCTTCGTAACAGAGAAGCCAACAGAAAACTCAAGGTATGTTGGCAGGGACAAGAACTGGAGCACAGCGAAACACCCAAATATTTGGGTGTTCGACTGGATCGCGCTTTAACCTTCCGAGGGCACTGTGAAGAGGTCGAGGGAAAGGTGTGTTCGAGGAACAATATTATAAGAAAACTAACAAACACCAAATGGGGAGCACAACCCCATGTACTTCGAACCTCGGCCCTAGCATTGTGCTTCTCGGCCGCTGAATACGCTGCACCAGTGTGGTATAACTCAGCACACGCAAAGAAAGTGGATGTGGCGGTAAACGAGACAGTCAGAATAATTTCTGGCTGTCTGAAACCAACCCCTACCAAGGAAATCTACCCTATTGTTGGTATTGCCCCTCCTACGATCAGAAGACGTGTTGCAGCAGAAGTGGAACGAGGAAAGCAGATCACTGATACAAGACATCCGATGCATGGCTCTCAGACACGCACCTGCAGACTTAAGTCAAGGAAGAGCTTCCTGGAGTCCACCTCCCCGATGGAAGGTCCACCGGAGACCCGACGGGTGCACCTCTGGCGTGAATGCGCTGGGCCCACACAGTTGCCTACAGTGGAGGGTATGGCGGCTGGTCACAGTCTGCCGTACCCAACCTGGAGGTCACTTAATAGACTGAGAACAGGTGTCTCCCGTTGTTACAGTAACCTCAAAAAATGGGGTTACAAAGAGGAAGACACCTGTGAGTGTGGTGCTGTACAGGATCACAGTCACCTGTTTTCATGTCCCCAAACAGGAGTGACATGCACGCCCGAGGACGCACTACTGGCGAATGCCGGGGGTGTCCGGATGGCCGAACATTGGAGATACAAAATTTGATGGTGTTCCGGACACGGAAAGTAAGTAAGTAATATAATTCTGTATAATATTCCTGGTGTATGTAGGAACGAAACTACACATGTCCAATTTTGCCCAAAGTGACTTGTGAACATATAGTGTTTGTTAAAATACATAAAAATGTTTTGCCACTATTTGACACCTAATTTTTAACGTGGTAACCCTGTGTGCAACCACTTCAATGGGCATTCTCAAGAGTACTGCAGTACTTTTGAGAATGCCCATTGAAGTGGGCGAAAACGTTAGAGTTTAAATAAATATAGTGAAAATATAACAGTGTTTTTAATTATTTAGAAATCATTAAAGTATAATTTATTTTTCTTTATTTATTATTATGTTTAAAAACATAAGTTTTGTTGCTTTTTGCAGTTTGTATCAAATTAGTATCTCTACTAAACAATTGCACAGCATCTTTACAGTGTATACTTAAATTAAAGTAAATGAGTAATTATTTTTTAATCAAATTCAGTGACGCTTTGTACCAATCGATAAATTTCGTTTAACGAAAAATACTGAAGACTAAACTTTTCAAAATCCCCAAAGAAATGAAATAATGCGAAATAAAGTATTTTCGTGTACTTTATTGTTCTCATAATGTATAGAGTACAATTACCTGAAATAAAGTACAATACCTACTTTATTATAGAGTACTGGTGGCAACCCTAATAGCCTCATACAATGGTTAATTGTAAAAATAATATCGATAAACAAACGTAATTTTGTTGGAAAATTTTCAACAACCATACTGCAAAATGGCGTTTCGTGATATAGTGTAGTTTCGCTTTGGCATACAGATAGGTATAAAAACATAGTTCCCAATATACAAAGTACTATCTGGTTTCTCGTACTAAATACACCTAAAACGCATATAAATGTTTACATTCGGTTTGGTTGGCAAAGAAACTTTAGAAACTATGTTTTATGTGTTAACATTATTAGGAATCCCTAGAGGGGTAGGCAATTAGAGGAATACTAAGATATATTGGTACATTGGACTCTCCAAATAGTTTCGTGGTATTAAAGGTTCATGTTATACGTAGATTGATCGTGTTTAACAACAATGTTTCAACCGACACAAATCTCAAAATAAGATAATATTTTTTAAATATTTAATGATTTCTCGAAAGCAGAAATATTTACAAATATTATACAAACTGGGTTATTTGGAAGATATTGAATCTAGCGATAAGCTTATCCTCTGTGCATTGAAATGTATTATAACTGATTTTTTTTTTATAATACTTTGTAATAATTGATGTTATAAGCGATCTGTAAAGATTAAAATAATAATAAACGATGTTATGAATTTTTTACACAATTGGAAGTCACATTTGAAACATAAGAATTGTATGAAATATTATAAAAACCATAACTTCAATAATGGAAGAATATTGAGTAGAACTATATATAGGTCCAATTTTCAAAAATTTCAAATCATGTGATAAGCATGACATAGAGGAATTGGGAATGTTACCTAGGTTTAAAGAGTACTCTTAACCAAGCTTTGAGTCGATTCATGAGCGTCGAAACTCTGTGTTGTGCACTCCTTAAGGAAGTTCACATATGTACATATGTGTATCATATACAACATACCTACCTGGTTAATACCTGTTCAAAAAGGTTGTCTATCGGTGAGTGCAATCAACTAGAATTATTAATCTAGAGTGGTTCAAAATATGATTAATTATAAATGAGTTTTGAAATATTATGAGAATTTCATTTTAAGTGTAAAATATTTATATTTTATTCAATTAAAAAAACTATTTCCCAGTTTTATTTTAATGAGTTTAACATTTACGAAACTCACAGTTTCATCTCGAGAACTTGTCTAAAATAGTCTATAAATAATTTATAAGAAATCATGGATTAGAAAATTAAAATGTAATAAATATCCAGATCCCACAAGTATCATCCTCCCTATTGTCTCAACTTAACTCAATTCCACCTCTACCCTTCCCTTCACTTCCTCATCACAACATACTAGGTAACTGTCCTTGAACAATTTATTTATTTATTTATGCAATATGCGGCTTGCGCCTTTTTACAAATAATATGAACAAAAAATAATACAGTCTTCAATTTCAAACAATATACCTAAATGAAAAAAGTTTTTCATGTTTTTCCGGAACGCTGCTTTTCCTGCTGGAATTGGTAAGAAGTGACTTATACCATTGTAAAGAGCTCATCGGAGTACACCGTAAACATCGCGACAACAGTATCCTGTGACCAACAGTTTTCAAGATATTTTGATGTACACTATTTTTTTTCAAGCTAAGAGGGTGGGTTGCAACACATATTTGGGGTTTCGCTCTTGCTTTCTCGTTGATGTTTCTTTATTTCTCTGCGCAATCATAGAGGATTACTTTTATAGATTACTTTTGCTTTTTTATGGACAATTTTGGTATATTATAAACATTTTCATTCAATTGTATAATTTATTTCTGTTTTTCATTATCAGATGTCTAATATTTGTTTATTTATAAAATATTGCCCTATGGAAATTTGGTTATTGTGCCAAATGGATTACATATAAAATTGCTATACCTACTCGAACTAGTGTTCACATTGTACATTGATTGTTTTATGTCTTTCTACTTATATCACTGCATACTTCAACTTATTTTACATATTGACTTTAGTTTGATTTGGTTTCTACACTGATTTTGTTTTATATTCTTATTGACTATTCTGAATAATATTGTACCTACGACTATAATTGTATTGTCCCATACTCTGTACCTATTTATATGTGATACTTGACTAATAATTTAAAACTTGTCTGATATTTTAAAACGCCCAAATACTGAACTGGTAGGCTCCTCATAAAATCATCAGCTACTAAAAATTAATATTTTTTTTTTTTTCAATGTAATTATCATTTACCTTGAAAATTCTTATTATAAAATTTATCTCATATCTATACCAGTAAGTGTACTTAATATACTTATTTGTTTTGTTGCATTATTAATTTAGTGTATCTCATCACTCTGACATTGCATGGTGGGTGTGCGTGTGCGCTGGCAAGCGTTGTAGGTGTGTGTTGGGGTTGTTTTTGGTGTATTTCCGGTGTTGCGCTGTCCCGATAGTTGAAATTGATGGTTTGACTTGTCACTTATTGGAATTATTCGTTTTATATGCGGGGGGCTCGGAAATTGATGATTTGATTTGTTAATTGATAGGAAATTGTTGATAGAGTATTATTATACTGGTTTTCCTTGACAATCTTCTTCATTTTTATAAATTGCAGAGTGATTAGTGACTGTCTCTTTTCTTTGCTTGGATTATTATTTTGCTTCCAGTATGCCTAAGATGAACACTAGAAGTGCTGAGTCTCCTTCTACATTGGGTACATCCACTCTTAAGAACGGGGACCAACTAAGAAATACCTCAGGTAAGAATGGTGACACACAGAGGAATGTTACATTGAGGGATTTGGATAACCTTAGGTCACATGTGGCTAAATTGAATGACCAGGTCACACAGAGCATGAGAGATGGTTTGGCTTCTCTGAAGGATGATATATTCGCCATGCTGATTGAGATTACTGGAAGGCTTTCCGTTGTGGATGAAATCATCAATGAGAACAAGATCTTGAAGGATAGGGTAAATGGACTGGAGGAGAAGTTGAGGCTGTGCGATGGAGGAATGAATGGAGTCTGTCCTCAGACGGGTAGTGTGTCTGGAGTTCATAAGGATTACTTAGGCCATAAAAGTTACTCTGGAGCAGTTGTGAATACCACTCACTCACTCATTGTCAGGGCGAAGGACTCTAAGAGGACAAGTGAGGACATAGAGAGTGCAATTAAGAAGAAGGTTAATCTGAGAGCTCTTAAAATTGGAATAGATGGGATTAAGAGGACTTCTAAGGGTACTATAGTTATAAACTTGCCGTCTGAGGAAGAAAGGAGTGTGCTAAAGGGAGAGATTGATAGGTCGGTGGAGGGACTTGAATCTGTTCAGGGTAGTAAGAGAGACCCGTTGGTTGTGTTCAGGGGCGTGGTTAAGGGAATAAACGAGGATGACCTGAATGTCTCTTTGAACACACAGAATGGTAATTTGAAGCTTGAGGAGCGTGTAAGGATCAAATTCAGGAGGAGGCACAGGAACTCTTTATTGGCAAACATAGCTTGTCAAGTTAGCCCAAAAACATGGAAAATTCTGATGGATAGGGGCAAGGTACATATAGGTTATCAGCGAGTTTCTGTTGAAAATGAATCACCTCTGGTGCAGTGCATGAGATGCCTATTTTTTGGACATGTTCAGGCTCATTGCCGTCAAGAGACTGACAGATGTGCTAAATGTGCTGGTAAGCATGATACTAGAGCGTGTGAGACACAGGAACTTCCTCACAAGTGTCATAACTGTATAATAAACAAGAGAGTGGACCATGAGCATACGGCGTTTGACCGTTCGTGTCCCATAAGACTAAAATTTGAAAAGATAGCAGTTGAAAATACAAATTACCATTGCTAAGGTTGACTTCGGTGAGACAGTCGATTACTTTGGTGATTGCAGTTCGGCCATTGCCAAAAGGTTGACTACCGCTGGTGAATGTCGTAATTATTTGGATTCACGCTGTGACTTGAAGGTTTTTCACATTAACATACGAAGTGTAAATAAAAACTTTGATTCCTTCCTTGTTGAACTAACAGACTTGCGGATGGATTGGGATGTTGTTGTGCTGTCAGAATGCTGGACGGACATATCCTATACGCCTAAGCGGCTGACTGGCTACAGGGAATTTCACTCAGAGATTCATCACAATAGGAGTGATGGGTTGGTTGTCTATGTCAATGATAGGTATTGCAATGCGAGTGTGACGGAGCTGTCTTTACGTGAGGCCAACTGTCTGAGGATAAAGCTTGATGAAACTCGCGTGGTGCTGGCTATATATCGGCCACCTTGTTTTGTTGACAAGAATCTATTCTTGGAGTCACTTGCTGATGTATTGGGGTCTGTTAAATCCTTCAGAGAGTCTATCGTAGTGGGAGATATAAATATTGACATAATAAAGCCTGATGCTTGTGGTGTCAGATATCTGACTATGGTCAGTGAGTTTGGTTACGTCCCAGCTATAGACATGGTAACGAGAAGTCAATCAGGCACATGTCTTGATCATGTGATGGTTCGCGCGAAATCCGAATTGAGATCTGCTGTTTATGAGTGTACTATAACTGACCATTATGCGACAATGATAGGACTGCTGAGTGTTGGTGTGAGTGTGAAGGGAGATAGACAAATGATAGAGAGGAGAATGCTTGACCTCGACAAGTTGGTCCAGATCGTAAATATCGAGTCTTGGGACTTGATAATAAACTCACAGAACGCTGAAGATTCGATGGATAGATTTGTTGAGGTCATGCGGAGACACATTGCGGAGAGCACATCAGTTAAGACAATAAGACCGAGTAGCAGAAATAGACAAATAAAGCCATGGATAACCTCAAGTATAGTGCAGAGTATCAGGAGACGGAATAGGCTCCATCTAGCAGCAAGGGGGGATCCGGGTAACGAGGACTTAAGAAATAAATATATAAGATATAGAAACATATGCAATAGTGTGATAGCTAGCGCCAAGAGGTTATACTACGGAGACCAGATACGAGATGCGGGTAATGATTTGAGAAAGGTGTGGAGAGTCATAAGAGACTGTACATATTATGGTAGACAACAACCTCATGAATTGAACAGTGTTATAATTGATGACAGAGAGGTTAAATTCAGTGATGACCCGCAGGCTGTGTGTGATCATATCAATGAGTTTTTTGCAGGTGTGGGACGAGATCTTGCAGGAAGAATTCTGGAGAAGACTGGTGTGACTGAAGAGGTTCTGACTGGTGAGTTGAGGGTTGGAGGACAACATTCCCCTGCGCATTCGTTTTTTTTCTCTCCGGTGACTGCAGATGAAATTGTTAAGATTATTGGATCGCTAAAAAATAGTCGAGCTACTGGGCAGGATCAGATAACCTCCATTCTTTTGAAAAGGTGTGCCACCCATCTGTCTGGTCCTCTTGCTCACATGGTCAACTTGTGTTTGCTACAGGGAACTTTTCCTAGTCAGTTAAAACATGCAGTTGTGATACCCGTGTACAAGTCGGGGGACGGCAGGGTGGCTGGCAACTATAGGCCAATTTCATTGTTAAGCGTTATATCCAAGGTTTTCGAAAAGGCAATAAAGTCAAGGTTGGAGAAGTACCTCATTAAGTTGAATTTTTTTTCTGCCCATCAATTTGGTTTTAGACCTGGACTGAGTACTCAGAATGCCTTGAACTGTTTTACAAACTATTTGACTGAGGCCCTCGATAACAGGGACAAGTGTCTAGCAATATTTCTCGACCTTGCTAAAGCATTCGATACTGTATCTCATATCCTATTGCTAAAAAAGCTTGAACTGATTGGAATTAGGGGCGTTGCACTGAGTGTATTTGAGACCTACTTGAAAGGTAGAACACAATCTACCAGAGTGGGTGAGTATACTAGTGCTTCGCTGAATGTGGGATGTGGGGTACCACAGGGCAGTACGCTGGGACCAATATTATTTCTTGTGTACATAAACGATTTGTGTGACCTCAGCGTGGGTGGCTCTATTGTCTCTTTTGCCGATGACATGGTTCTCATGTTTAGGGATGTGTCTTGGGATGGGGTGTTTGAACGAGCTGAAAATGGTATCTCTCTGGTGGGTAAGTGGCTGAGTGGACATCTGCTAACGCTTAATACTGATAAAACAAAGTATATACCGTTCTCCATCTCAGAGGCGGGTAAACCAGCGTTGCCTGTTCCTCTGAGGTTACACGGGTGCACGCTGGGCCAAATGTGTGACTGCCCCTTCATTTCACCTTGTGAGACAATGAAATACCTTGGTCTGACGATTGATTCGAATTTGAAATGGAATGTTTACCTGGAGGGTCTTTCGGTTCGCTTAAGGAAGTTGATATATGTTTTTAGAATGTTGAGAGATGTCTTGGATGATAATAGGTTGAGATCTGTTTATTTTGCGCTTTGTGACTCTATACTGAGCTATGGTGTTGAGTGTTGGGGAAGTGCAGCTGGTGTTCACATGTATCCTGTTGATGTGGCTCAGAAGGCGATTGTGAGGGTTATGAGCCGGGCGCCCTATAGGCATGCATCGGATCCACTGTTTAGGAAATATGGTATCTTGGATTCCAGGCAAACATACATCAAAAATGTTGTTACGCGTTACAGGAGAGCCTGCCCGGGAGAGGCTGCTTGGGTGGACCGGCGTGGTACTCGCTCGGTTACAAGAGGTACTATGTTTGTTCCGCCAGTGAGAACAACCTTGGGACAGCGCTCGGCAAGGTATCTTGCCCCGAGGCTCTACAACTCTGTTCCCGAGCAAATAAAGTTGCTCGGTGGGTGGAGATGCTTCAGCCGGTGGCTAAAGGTTTGGTTGCTTGACACGGGTAGAGAGGAAGCAAAAAAGAGGCTATTTTTACATGTTGTGTAATTTTTTGTGCGATTTCAAGGTGAATTGGTACATACGGTACTTTCTTGATGTTTTGTAGCGGCTTGCCTCGATACAGGCATTCGCCTAGTGAGGTTGCTGCGGGTTATGACTGCATAGTCCTGATTGACTTGCTTGTTCCGGCGCGCACGCTCAGTCACATATCTGTTTTGGCTGCCTGTTATGCATGTTGGATTGGTGTCTTGTTGTTTTTTCTTTTTTTAATTTTTTGTATAACTTTTGTAATAAATGACAAACTTGTGGGCTTGGTATTGTATAGCAAGGGGTTGGATGATGAGTGCGGGTTGAGTAGGATAATGCATTGTCTTTGATTTGTGATTGTGTGTATTGTTTCTGTCCATGTGTGTTTTATGACGTTTTGTAATAGTGATGTATAAGTGAATGAATAAAATTAATCAATAAAAAAAGCAAACATAACTAGGTAACATTACTACTCTATTAATTAAGGCTTAGACGTACTTTTTTTATGTTATGATTTTTTGACACAATTGGATGTCGAGGACTGGATTTTACTTACTAGACTGTAGATAGATGTTAGTCATATTTTGAACAACTTTAGATTAATCATTCCAGTTGATTACAATTTTTATGTATTTTTTTTTATTTTACGCCTTGTAACATTGTTGCACGATATACTCATATTATCTCATTAACTGAATTATAATATAATGTGTACTTCACTAATACCCTTATGAGATAATGGGCAAATATCAAACATGAAATTAAACAAATAAAATAATTATTTATCTACTTATATTGCTGTAGAGCCTTAATTATGAAATAGCTCCCACTCTTTCCTGCTGTATTTAATTTTTTGAGTCATTCGTAGGAGACAGATGAATGAATAATATTTATTCTAAAATGCTTTTTAATTAAGAGGGAGACTGACTCAAATTTATTATTTATTTATCGTGTCGAAACCCAGAAAAAAATCAATCAAACTGATCTCCAGTACTCTGCAAAACGTACAGCAGGCGGAGATGCGTCAAAAATATCCTCCATAGTGCATGATTGTGACAGGGCAAAATGGACACTCCAACAAGTGTGGCACGGTCTGTGCTGCACCACAGTCACATGCTCCGGATTCGTCTTGTAGGAAGCCCCATCGTTCTCTACAATTGTCACGGCAGTTTCCTACACCAGATCTTAATAATTCTTATCTACTCAAATAAAATATCATGAATAGGTAAAATGGCGTTTAGTAAATAATAAAAATATTCCACCATATCCTATGAGAGTGACGAGACAGGCCCTACCCTTCTATGTTGAAGAAGCCAGAACCACATAGGAATAATTACAATACAGTTCTGAATAGGATTCAGCGTACGAGGAATGAATATGCTCACGTGGTGGACTTGTATGGTGTGGGTCTGGCCAAATATAAATATATTTATAAGAACGCATATTATAACGCGAGCGAAAGTATATTTTTAAATTGAAGAGGAGCTAAGAACTTTAGTTAATTGAACCTTAATAACAATGTCTTTTTTACTTACCAGTAATTATTATTCTCCCTGGAGGTTGCGTGAAAAAACAAAAATAAAATTAATGATTTTAATATATAATAATTTTAATATATATTCCGTGGAGCACCCGGTAAAGAATTGGTCTCCCACTCTTCTCCGTAAGTTTTCGAGTGTCCTGTAAAAGGCAGGTGTTCGAAAAAATTAAGACATTATACATCTTAAATTCAGCGATGAGGTTTGCCTGAATGTCTTGTTTTTATATTGGCACGAAGAGGACAGTTTGCATGTTTCTTACATGCAGCTGATCTGCTGGCTACCCCACTTGTGGGATATGCCGTGATGGTATAATAATAATAATAATATATAAGTTTAACACATTTTTTGTTTCACATACGTGTCAAAAATATATCTACCACAAAGACTCCAAGTGCTTACACCATCATTGTTGCATCATTATTTGGCATCATTCATTGTACGTTACGATATCAAAATATTTATTTATGTACGTTGGAAGATTTATGAGGCGCCGTTTAATGGAGCATCTATCTCAAGGGCGCGAAAAACTATTTTGGAAGAGCGATGTCTTAAACCAAATACTGTTAAATAATGAAATATAATACATAGTAATAGGAATCATAGGAAACAGAGACTCTTGTTACTCCAGTACGTTTGCATTGGGATATTTTAGCTACTGGGATATATTACAATAGGGATATTTACTGCTGAGATATCTCGGTCTTTAGGAGATAATAAAATAAAATCTCTTCAATTATAATAATTATAAAAAAGATTTACCCAATTGGAGGTGGTACTGGTAGTACTTTGTCAAAGCCAGCTTTTCCTAGTAACCAGTATGTCGGCATCTTCCCCTTTCCTTTGACTTCTGTTTTACCTCTATACTCCAGAGTGTAGCCTCCAGCAGCTTCAAGCTTATCTCTGGTTGCTTGGGAGAGATGGATCCTCCAGGCTGATCCTGGAACGTAAAAGAAATATCAAAAATATACATATATATATTTTGTTTTTATTCGCGAGCTGAGAGAGTGCAATTTGATGGTATACCTACATTTTTAGAAATGTTTGCAAATCCGTATACGAAACAATAACTTTTGTTATTTATGTTTCTCATGCCATTTTATCTGCTTCGTTTTTCGATGTTTCTATTTAAATGAGTTTGACATCAATCCTGGTAACATCTTCAGAGCCTTGGCGAGTCACAATATGTGGTTGATATGTCTCAAATTTATTCATAAATATTTCATAAATTGCAATTCTTACCAGTTGACTCCATTCTGGAAGCTGTGTTGACTGTGTCTCCAAAAAGGCAGTACCTTGGCATCGTCAGTCCAACTACACCAGCACAACATGGTCCTGTAAAAAGAAGACACAACAATGATAATATGTCATTGGAGGATTCATAAAACCTTCTATGTCTAATTTACAGGAGATCAGATTAATCGTTTAACTAAATGATATTTTCTACGAGTATGTGTCTGATTCAATACATGAAATGTGTCTTAGAAATTTTAGTGTAATAAATTCTTCTTTGATCACCAAAACAGGAAACGAACCTTTCAAACAATTTGTATTGTATGAGAATATTTTACCGAGTATTCACGTTTCCACAAGTAATTTTCACAAACTTACACATATTTATAAACTATCTACACTACCGAAATCTACATAAAAAGAAAACAATTTCACACAAATAAAACAATGTATCAGATTTTTCGAATTTCTGGAGATATAAGGATCACAAACAGGAGATATACAAAATACAGTTACTCCAACTGACTAGCAATTGTATATTATTAGTCAACCTTGGCACGGGCTCATGCCCAGTTAGGTAGGTTTTTGTGACTTTTATCTTTTAAATATTGTATACTGTTGTATAAATGAAAAAATAAATAAATTATAATGAACTTCCACCATTATTCTGTCTTTTATCAATTAATTTTTAAAAAGTTTTATTGAATGGTTTATATGTATTATATTTATCGTACTGTTTTTTATTATTATGTATTGTCCTTTTTTCATGATTACTCCTTGTCTTGTTTAAACGTACTGTCTGTCATGCAATTTCTACAATTTTATTTTATACATGTAAAAGGCTCACGCCGTATATTGTAATAATAATAAATAAATAAATAAATTATTAGATAAATATCTTGATATATAAGTAGCTTGATCACGTGGATCAAATTATCAAAGACGACCGCGTCTCGAGTAAGAGCAGTTGATGTGCATGTATGAGAAATTGGGAGAATTTAGAGGAAGCGAAAGAAGTATGAAAGGATAGATTGACATGGCGTACCGTTCTATTTGCCTACTCCACCTGGGACATGACGTGAGGGTATAGATAGATTCGAGATTTGAGATACACTGTCTCAATAAAATTCAGACAGCTCTGGTGGTCTGCTGGAAGAAATTACATAAATGCTAATTCCACTACGTATATCTTGGTATCTGTTTGTAGAAAAAAAAATGTTTTACTCCCCAAGCCAGTAATATTAGAGGCCTTAAATTCTATATTACGTTTGGGGGATGATATCAAATTAACATAATTAAGTATCTGTTACTGAAAAAAAACTGTAACACAAATCCACACACCCCCTCTTCATTTAATTTCTAACCTTGTCATTATGTATTATCTCCCTCTAAGTATAATAATTAATACTTTCAGACTGAAAAAATCCTGAAATTACTATTTGAAATTTAGTATTTTGAAGAATATACGAGAATTTCGGTCGAGATGTTCAAACAAATAAAACTAAATTATTTCTAATGGTCTTGTGTTGTGTACGAAAAAAACAATTGTATATATTATTCAAATTATTTTTTAAATTTACAGAAAGAAAAAATAATTTGGTATATAATGAATGACTTATTTTTATCTATTTATTCATATACATTGATTGATAACAATATACAAAATTTTATAGGAAAATGCATTTAAATTAGATATAATCAATAAAAAGGGGGTGAGTTTATCGCAAAGACGCGCGATAACTAACTAACCCAACTAACCCAAAATAACTATTGTCTCAACCTAAGAAGATTTTTTTGTTTGAGTGTCCGTTGTGCCATGTAACATACACTATGGAGGATATTTTTGAAGCATCTCCACGTGCTGTGCGTTTTGCACAGTACTGGAGATCAGTTGTGTTTTTTCTGAGTTTCTACACGATAAATAAATAATAGTTCTTCATTAACGGTATGAACGAATGTTCATAATGAGCTTTGTTAAAAAAATCGTTAACAATTACCAGAAGCGCCCTTGAGACGGTCGAGTGATCGTTGTTAAATGGCGCCAGAACAAATTATTCATCATTATTACAGTCAAATAATAAGTAATATGACAATCACCGAGTGAATTAAGCTAGTAAAGAATAATAAATATATTATAATATCTAATAAGAAATCTAATATACCTAAGTAAGTAACCCTGAAACTGAAACTACATATTTCATTATTTTTTGTTCGTTGCTTTCAGAATTTACATGAGAATTTAGTTTTTTTGTAGTGTTTTAATGAAATCATATATATATAGGTACCTAATTTAATCTGTTCGTGTGTAGGTATGTTATCATGGTGTTCATATTTTTTTTAACGCTTTGGAAACAGACAGTTTCACAATACATTTGTGACAACGGTTTACAATATAACATAAGTTAAAAATCGGCAAGTTTACCAAAATTAAATACTACATCCGATACGCAGTTCCGATACCTCGGCAGTGAACTACTAAGTTCTTATGATCTCCCCAAAGTAACGACCACAAGTAGACAAAGCTGTAGCCGTAGCAGGCTGCTTAAGAGACGATATCTGGAGGAATAAAGACATGAGAACAGCCAGTAAGGTTCGCATCTACAAGACATGTGTACGCCCAGTACTCACATATGGCATAGAAACAAGGGCAGACACAACCAAAACCAAAAGCATGCTACGTACAACAGAGTTGCGAATTTTGCGAGCCATTGCCGTTAAAAGTCTGCGAGACCGTGTGAGAAATACTATAATCCAGGAGATATGTGAGGTCTAGGATGTTGTTAGATGGGGAAGACAACGCCGAAGATTTTGGTACGAACACGTCCAGAGGATGGGTAGCACCAGAACCCCAAATATTGTTCTACATGGACTACCTGATGGATGACGCCTACCAGGAAGACCCCCTAAACGATGGAAGGACAGCTGGGCCTCCTCATAGCCAGAGGACCCTCTTGCATGAACAGACCTCTGGGTCTAATAGAATATTAAGAAGAAGAAATACTACTTCATAACTATACCATCACGGCATATCCTACAAACTCGGTTAATCCCTAACCCGGTTATTAAAATAAAAAAAAAACATTTAAATAGATACATATAAATCTATACATATAGGTACATATCAACAGTAATAGTAAAAATAAAAATACAACATAAAGCAACCAAAAGAAAAAGAACACATGCAAGCAACAATGTACTTATGGACACATGATTTTTGACAGCTTGTCTGAAAGAATGTAAGGTTGATATCATCCTGATTTTCGAAGGAAGATTGTTCCAACAGCGACCACCATGAACAAGTTAGACAAAAAGCTTGTACCTACTGTGTGTTGGTATTGCTAGAAGATTTTAATAGTAATTTGTTTGTGGAATTGGAAGAGTTGCGTTGATTGTATGTATTATCAAATAAAATCAATATTTTCGAAATTTCCGACTTGTAATTATTTTTCATACATATTAGAATTCAAGGTTATCATAAGTTTTTTGCTTACTTTTTATGGGACTGAAAATTGTTAAATTGTTTCGGGTATAAAGTCTAGTATGGAACTAAATAAAAACAAGAATTGAAATTGTACGGATCTTGAATATCTTATTCCTGGTTGGTGAACAATAAATATACAATTTGTCTTCTAGACTGTAGTAACATTTGTATTAAATTAACATGAAAAATAATAAAAGATATATCTCTATTTGTAGTGGCAAATAATAAAAACATTTAATTTACTAGTTTAAATATAAAGTATTAAAAAAATATTCCATTCCATGTCAAAATATCCGAAATCGAGTGTAATTTTGTAAAGAAATTAATGTTATCATCACACATTTTCGCATTCATAATGATGCATTGCATCTGCATTTTGAGTAAGAAAATTCGGCGTGTATGAATTTGAAATTGCATGAATGTGAAGGAAGCGAATGAAGTACGTAGAAAAATATTAATATAATGTTCCGTTCTCTCTGCCTACCCACTTGGGATACGGCATGAGTGTATAGTAGAAGTATATTAGCCTTAAAACCTTTTTTTTGTTTTTCTTTTATTTAATTAGAAACTTTTGTGCTATTTTATCTCATGTCATTAATTGTAGGTAACTTATGTTACGTTTTCAAAAAAAATTAACAATAATGAGTAGGTACCTACCGAATGTAACGGATTAACAATAATTAACTGAGTGGAATTTTTGATTAACCAAGTTCGTCTCTGATCGTCCGTCCTATACCAATGATTAAACATTTTCGATTCGAAGTTATTTGTAAAGACGGAGGCTTCGAACAATAAGCTTCTTAGGCGTCCTGAAAATAGTCTTCCAATTGTATGGATTACAAGTTGTTAATAGTCTTCAAATAAATACTTACTTGGATACTTCACTTGAATAGGAGGCTACTAGTGGGCTTTTAAGCGAACTGCTAAAAGAACAACCACCCTCCTACTTGTTCAAGTGATTCCTAAAATTAACTTGAGCGCGTTAATTTAATCATTTATAAGATAGGCAGTGGCGTTTCTTCCACACACGCCGAAAAGTCAAGATTTATCCGAGTTTTAAGAGAATTTTAATTTCGCACACTTCCCTTTAAGTGTTCTCGCCCGTTGACACTAACGCTTAGCGTCTTAGTGCAGCTGTAGGTGCTTAGATAATGTAAGGCAAGAAATAAAATATAGGTATCATTTGTCTTGCTTGCACTTGTGGTTGCTTACGGGGCTTGTTTATATTTCTGTCACGCTTATCTACTAAGATATGCTACGTGCTTATGTAGATATCTATATCTAGTATTATTTTGCGATTTGTTTACAAAAATATGGCAGGCTTAGGAACATAATAATATGATCGTAGTTGAATGCATCGGTTTTAGTCCAATAACCGATGTTAAGCAACATTGGTTTGAGAAACTCTCTCCATCGGATTGTCAATACATAATAAAATACTAAGTTCAGAGGTGTTGACACGTTCGCCGGTAGCTCTCGCGGTTTCAAAAAGTCGGTTTTGCAAGTGCTAAGCGGCAATTAAGTATTCTCATAACAATATGATTAATATCAGTTTGGGTTTCTCTGCATCTCAGAAAGATTTCCTTTCTTCCTTATCTTTATGTTTTTCTTTGTGACACTGATTCTTGTTTTTGTATGTGTGTAAGGAACAGGTAAGTAGGTTAGGTTATGAAGTAAGTGACAGCACTGATTGTTTGATATATATGTTGTGTACTGTTGATGCTTAATAAATAAACATTGGCTGCGATTAGTACTTGGATGGGTGACCATTTTATGTAGTACAATTTTACGAAATTTAATGTTTTGTTATATTTTCATAATTATATTAGATTTTAAAATAAATATCATGGTGAATGTTAAATTATTTCTTATTTATTCACATAATTTTTATTAGGGGTGGGTTTATCCAGTGCGAACGCTCTAGACGCGCCACTGAAGTTTGTTTTAAAATTATACTAGCAAATCACTCAGTATCTTTTAAATGTAAAATAAATTATTTTCATTAATTCATTCATACAATCACGCATTTGCGTACATTTTGCCGTTGGCATAGAATTGTGTGATAATAAATATAGATAAATGTCAAAACCAATCAAACATCTCGTTTGCACAATGTAGAACCATGTTTACACAATGTGAAATTGTGCAGAATCCAATAGAAAGAAGTGAAAAAGGCATTCCAACGAATTGGCTCTAGGCTGGCTTAAGTGATCACTTTCGATGTCCATGGAAAACATTTATCAAATCCTCCATTACCACTGTCACGATGTAAGGCCAGTTTAGAAACAGTTGACGCAAACCATAGAAGCAAACATTTTTGGGATTTCGTATTTCAGATCTCAAATGGATCAAGATTTCCCGTCTAAATCGCGCTGGAATAATTGATTTCAATACTTAAGCGGCCGCTAGTTCGACCAGTTAGCAACAAATGTTTAGAATATTTACTTTTTATTATTTTAACGAATTTTGTGCTCAAATTCGGTAAAATAATAAAAAAATTGTAAATAATCTAAACATGTCGTTCGACAAATACCTAAAGTTAAGTCATCATAGGTGCAATTCTATCTTCTTATATTTGGAAGTATGAATATATGAAGCTGTCATTGTGGTTTATTAGAGAGAATTTCGAAACCTTTGGTGTGCCTCCTGTTAGCTTAATTTGACAAAGCACACCTCGCGATATGGAAGGGTTGCGGGTTCATGTCCCATCCGGGGCACTACCGAATAAAGTGACGTTGTTTTTTCTAAGCCTTATATGGTAGTTTCATGTGTTAAAAAAATTAAACATGTTTTGAGCTCGTACGGGTCTCCTTGTTCTAAACATTCATTCCCGTATGACGTATAGAACATTCTTGTAATGATTACTTAAAAATAATGTATAATTTTATATTTTAAGATTACCTTTCTTAATTTCCCTCCTCGGATGAAGTTTGAAAACACTCTAATTATAAATTTACAAGTCTAAGGCCTAGTATTTCATACTGGCCTTAGGGCTACTTTGAAACGCGATCCAAAATAATTTCAATAATCCTGTATATCAATGTCGATAAACTTCAAGATAGGACCTATCTAGCTCAAAAATGTTAGGGCCAGTCAGAGTACAGTTTAGGGTACCCTCAACATGCGCGCAACTAGTCTCGCGCGCCGTATTATGAAACTTCCTTACTTTTCGGGAAATATTTTACATAGACAAGTTGTTTATTTCACCAATTTTATTTTAATTTAGGTTTTGTATTACGAGAAATATTCTGTTTATGTTAAATAATTATAAGTCATTTCGATACTATTTAATATGCATTTATTTTTTCTGTTTTTTTTTTATAAAACGCATTGCATAAAACTACAACTTATTATATAAATATAGAAATCTTTAGTAAAAATAAATACATAAAACAATATTATGTATGATACGAAATTGATACATCTATTTCTGTCGATCTTTCCGACAGTAATGCGGCCTTTTAATATTTTAAATTATTATAATAAGTTATACTGTGTATATACAATATTCGTTACTTTATCAGATATATTTATTTCCTTTACTAGCAACACTTTTTCTACCTGCGCGGTCTATTGTTTACAAACACTCGTTATTTCGCATTCAGACGGACAAAACGTCGTCTCAGAACAACAAGGTTCTATCAACATAGGGAATAACACATAAGATAGAATCTTGTTGTTCTGAGGCGACGAAAAATCTAGACGCCGCCCTACGCGCACTGATAATGAGTGAGAAGTTAGGTAAAACGGTTTTGCGCATGCGTATAGCATAAGGCGACAAGCTTATCCATGATGATATAAACTACGATTGATATACGCGATCAATGGTAGGTGTCGGATTGCGGCTTACTCTATCGTACTTTCGATCGAACGTACGAAATACTAGGCCTAAATCTTGCTAAACCAGGGATCTCTACCCTACCTAAATAAGTCTTAAATAAGAGGCTGTATATTATTCTATACGCTCACATATACAAGTGGGAAATATTATGAATATTTCATTACTCTGATTATGTAATGAGATTATTAAAATTACGTGTAATTTATCTACCAGTGGCGTATCTAAGGTTTTCATTTGATTTGGTATATCCGCAATAATAATTAATAGCTGGAAATAATACTACATTCATACTACAAAGTTACTAAGTAAATATTAGGTTTATAATCATATGACCCCAAGGTTTTTATTTTACCTTTAATGTTGTATTATACGAAAAAAAAATTGATTTCATATTATGTTACCTATGTTCTATTAAGTATATTATAATAATAATAATAATAATTTATTCATTTACAAATATGGATACATTATTACAATACATTGCACTGACTTATATCATAAATAGACTTTTATTAAATACTTTTCTCCAAACTGCAGTGTTGCTGGTATTAGGAGATATTAAATTTCATATTTTTGTATTATGCTGATAACTTTTTTATTGTTTTTAATTATTTAAGGTTTTGTTGTATTGTTATCAGATATTTTTGTATTGAAGATTGCTAAATGTTTTGTGTTTATTTTTTATGTATTGTGAAAGGCAAATGCCGTATATTGATTGAAATAAATAAATAAGACTGCGGGGAGGAGCAGAGTGACTCTCACCTATTGCAATGTCCGCTGATGCGGAATGCATGTAATGTGAGTGACCTGATGATGACGAATTACAAGGCGATGTACGTCGCTACATACTGGAGTGGCAATGTCTGAAGTCCGGACCCGAAAAGTAAGTAAGCAATAAATAAATAAATATTACAACACAACATCACATAAAAATGGTGACCTTTACAAGAGCTGTGGCCGTAGATAAACCGTACTTAGCGATCGACTACTAACTGGCGAACTTTTCGACAATCTACCTACATGTACCGTGTAATGATGCGTTATTGTCGAAAATTCTTTTGTAGTCGATCGCCAAGTGCGTGTTTGTCTAGGGGGTCTGCCTGAACATTATCAACGACGCTTTACTTTGGTGATCAGACGAGCGCTGGCGCGTTCATTATATTATATCGTTAGAATATTTTGATATGCATGACTAATTTTTTCATACTTCATCTTATATAAGTATCTGCCTCTAACAAGACTAGCAAAATCGTTAAACCAAGACAAAGATGTGAGATTCCTTTTTACCGCGCGACTGAGCAAAACAAGAAAATAAGTTTCATGAGATACAATGCGTGCACTGTGAAACAAATTAACATGTAAAACGGCTCAGTTGCACGTTACCAAGTTACGCTTCGGACGACATCGCACCGAATTTACACAAGGCGAGCGACTGCGCGCAATAATTTAATTCTCCAATTGTTATTGCGTACTTTTATCGTTTTTTAATAATTTTTAAGCTTGACAACCTCATTTAATGCCTAATTTTCAATAAATCAAATGTTTTTGTGTTAACACTTTGGAAATTCATTATAATTAAAATGAATTTAAAAACACTGTATAATTTCCAAATTAAATTTATTCACCTCAAACGTTTTCGCCAAGGCTTCTACTTGGCATCATCAGGAGGACTCATTTTCAGCTTGTCTGAAAGACGCGTTACTGATATCTACATGTTTTCACATTAAGTTTTCCTTAAGGAACGTTTCAATTAAAATTTTAATTATTCCATCTATTTAAATACGATCATGAAATCTCCCATTTAGTCAGGAGATTATGTGCGTCTAATGAACATATAGATTGCTCCCTTTGTGCCATAAAAAGAAGATAATATTAAGAAGATAATTTTAAGAATGAGTGGTATTGGTATAACTATTTAAAGTTATTTTTTTTTTAAATAAAGATGTATCTGGTTTTTTGTTATTTTATTTTATTTTAATAAAATTCACTGCATAAGCCTAAGTCTAAATACATAATTATACATAAAATTTACAAGTAGGTACAACAGTGACAAATTTTAACAAAACAATATTGTATTAAATTTAAGGAAATCAAATGACCAAACAGCAAACAGAGAACTAAATTTTGTGTGCTACATGCAATGTGAGACAACATTAATAACATAATATACATATATAAATACATACATACACACAAATACATATGCAGACATTAAATAATATAAAATGGAAATGGAAGAATTTAGTCCAGGAAAATAAACATTATTAACATAACAATAAATTAGGAATATATAATAATAATAATAATTAAATATCAAAATAAATAATGGATAAAAACCAAATAATGTGCAAATTTATACACCATTCACAGTAAGCTAAAAGCTTGTGTCGTGAAAGGGAAGTTTGGTTTTTCTTTTTTCTATATAACGGCCTTGTGTCGCGTATGTAAGCATTAATAAATAAATAAACCATCAATTTTATTAATTAACACAAAATTTCAGCTACAGCATTATTTTCTTTTAGATAAAACTAATTATAGGTTTAATTTCTTCACATAAAATTGTGCCGAACGATAAAATAAAAAGAAAATAGTCGGACCCTTTTTCTTGCAATGGACATACAATATCGAATTGTTATTTTTTTATTGATGCTAGAAAAAATATCCTTTTCTATGTTGTAGCAAATATTTTAAAAAGTAATAATGTCATTACCAGAAAATGTGGAAATAGAGAAATGTAGCCATACTCATTTTAAGCTAGGCTAACTAGACGAGCATAAAGTTATCCCCGATTAAATGAAATTAAAAAGTAACAGATAACACAGGGTATAAGTACTCCTCCGAAACGGCTGGATCGATTTCGATGAAATTTAATGTGCCTATCGGGTAAGTCTGGGAATCGGCCAACATCTATTTTTCATACCCCTAAAAATTAAGAGTGGTCCACCCCGATTTTTTTATTTTATTTTTTGGACAATATATTGAATTTTTATTTTTTTATGGTGAGCAAAGTTAAAACATTCAGGATAGGTGGCAAACTTCATTACCGAATTTAAATGATATGTTAAATGTTTTTATTTTTTCAAACACCTGTTCTTCACAGATGCACAAAAAGAGTAATGGAGTGGAGACCTACATACATACATACACACATACACACATACCATCACGCCGCTTCCCTCGCGGGGTAGGCAGAAAGGATCGAGCGCCACTTCCTTCTATCTTTGCATACATCTTTCGCTTCCTTCACTGTCATACAATTCCTCATGCATGCTCTCCTGTTCAATGTGCTCAACACGTGACCGTCCTGTGGAGACCTTGTAAAGATAAAAGGAGTAAAGGATTCTCCAACACGTTGGTCAGACGACATTAGAAGAATCGCTAGTGACTGGTTGCAGAAAGCTCAGAACAGAGATGACTGAAGACAATATATGGGGGATACTTATGTTCAGCAGAAGACAGGAATAGCTGCATAAGTAAGTATGGAAGTTCTTTACAGCTGACACTCGAAAACTTACGGAAAAGAATGGGAGAACAATTGGTTGCTCCACAGGATATTTATAAGGAAAAAATTTAGTCAAGCGTAAATTTGTAACAACGCTAATTTCTACTTGCGAATAAGCTGTCACTAAGTCAGGTTTAATAGTCGGAATAAAAGTTATTCCCTATCGTTCGTGAATAAGTGAGGGTGAAAAAGACAGAAATAGAAAAGGGAGATATTTATTTTGTAATTATTATTATTATTTTATTGTGTTTGAAACTTTATTAATGAGGTTCGCATCCTTCGGGGGATAAAGTTTGGGAAACTTTGATATCCAAGGAGAACACACACACATACCTTTTAGAGTCAGTAGTTTTGTACGTGGTTGAGAACTAATATCTATTAGTGAGAAAAGTTTGAGGATGTATGGTTAATGCTATGTTGTGTTTATATAGGTATATCTTTCCATGAATAATTGTATTCAGTTTAAAGATAATATTTATGTATATATGATAGATTTTTTTTATTTTTTTATGATTTCATGGTCTTTCAAACTTTTCCGTATGTCTTCGAGTATCCTGTAAAAGGCAGGTGTTCGAAAAGGTAAGGAAATTTACATCTTAAATTCAGCAGGGATGAGGTATTTTTTAAAATTCTGTCTCTCTTTCTATCTGTACCCTCACGCCGTGTTCCAGGAGGGGTAGGCAGAGAGAACAGAATGCCATATTGATCTATCCTTACGAACTTTTTTCGTTTCCTCCACATTCATCCAGATTCTCATACATGCACGCCGATTTCTCTTACTCAACACGCGACTCTCCTTTAAAATTTGATCCACTAGTGACAAGATCAAGCCACGTGGTTCTTCGACATCCGCGCTTCCTCACACCTCCTATTTCAGATAAATGCATCCTCTTCGTCATTCTTTGATCTTGCATTCGCTCAACATTTATCCAATTGTCCAAACCATATTTTTTTTAATGTACAAATAAATCTACTAGGTTATGGAGATAATAAAAAAAAATCGCTGCAATGTAAAATATCTAGTCCCGCCACTGGTTTTTACATATTTAATATCTAATGTATAACTTTATTATGTTACATTGTATATTTACATATATTATAGTTTTGACCTTTTGGAAATATCAACATTAAATAAGAAAAAAATAGGTTAATTGTATTTTTAATACTGATTCAATTCCAGAGACAAAATTGTTTTTCTTTCTTTCGTTAAATTGCTGTAGTTTTAATTTATACAGGGTGCTTGGGAAAAGGTTGACAAAACAGATAAAATGTGTATAAATGGAATTATTTGGAATATTTCTAAGATGTTTCTGAGAATGTATTATGTATTTAGGTATGAAAGAAACATATTTTAAGGGTAGGTACCAAATACAACACTTTATTCCTTTATTCCCCATTTGGGGTAAAATAAAAATTTTGGGAGGCGATAAGGAAGTTTTTCTTATTTGCTATTTTATAAACGTGTAAGTATTTTTACAAATATTATAAAAATATTATTTTCATTACAAATTTGGATTGTCTCCTTTTCAAAATGAAGGGGTAATATCTACTTTCGCAAAAATATTTTGGGGTAGTGGTTAAAAAAGTATGGTAGCCAACGGACTAAGTGCATGTAAAAAACACGCAAATCGTTCTCTTCGTGCCAACAAAAGCTTAAGACATTCTGGATGGGCGGTATGGCTCATCGCTGAATCAAAGAATGTCTTCTTCTTCTTCTTGCCCTTCGCCTTTATCCCATTTATTTGGGATTAGTTCTCTTAGTCCTCATCTTCTAAGTTTTCCGGTTCCCTACATCCTCTGAAGAATGTTCTTCTTATATGTGATAATTCACGAATGCATCAGCCTTTTACAGCAGGACACTCGAAAACTTACAGGAAAGAGTGGGACACCTATCCCATTTCAGGGATCCTTCAGGATTTCATAATTGTAATTTTTCTTACCACAAATACTTGTTTCAAATTACATAATTTTTTCTTACCAGTATGCAGTCCTATTCTAAGATGCAGCGGTGTCCTCGGAAGATGTCTGATCTTGAATCTTCCGCTTTGATGGAGAAGATCAAGTGCCATTGTAGCCACCTGCTCTGCATGATCAGCTATCCTTACTGGGAGACCTCCAACTACCATGTAAGCATCCCCAATAGTTTCCACCTAAAATATGAAAAACACAACAGCTTTGTTTTAAAACAAGAATATTTTTCAGCATTTGATCGATGGAACAACTTTGCTATATATATACTTCATAGACTACATGTGTCAAATTTTCTATGTAATGTTGGCTTAATAGTTCAATTCTTTCAGCACTTTTTAATTTGGAATTGGTGAAATTTTGATATATTTTGCTATGTGATAAAGTGATTTATCTTATCCAAGTTGCCAAATACGACCGTTCTAAGATTATTTCTGAACAATTTCAATTCCAAAATATATTTCTTTAGAAACTAAAACTTCATGAAGATTGGTTGAATTGGAGATCTATTGTTAATTTATGTATATTTTTGTAATTGTTGAGTTGGGGTTTGTCACAAAATTCAAAAGATTGCTGAGTAAGTAATGATTTTGCGATTTAAAATCTGATGCGGTATTCAAACCCAGGATCTTTAACTCAATAATAAGTTCTTTGCTTAGAGCACATGGATCAATCATGCAGAAAACTTATTGTGGTCTTGGTTGGTCTTTTTATAAATTTCCCATATTCGACCAACTTCTCAGTGTTTGCTCAGCTGCACAATGGGTGATGTCATATTCGACTACCTAATATTGGTTGAAACCCATGATACAAGTCAAAATCTGGGAGATATTTAAGTCTATGGTCAAAGATTGATGCTCGAATTCAAATTTGAGTAAGTCGATAGCATGGAGGTAAAATCTCGGCCTAGTGCCCAAAAGGTACACAGTACGATTCCAGATGCCTGCAGACTCACATTTCATAATACAAGTTCTTAGCTTACTGTGAAAGGAGTATAAAGCTATATTTGGGCTTATAACGTAAATTCAGAAACATCTTAAAAAATTATTAAGAAATTAATTTACCTTATAGACATTGTAAGCGTTGATAGTGGCATCAAAGCAAGTGTATAGATCATTGAGAAGATCCACAACTTGGAATGGAGTGGAGTGTGCTGAGATGGACGTAAAGCCAACAATGTCTGAGAAGTAGATGCTGACTTCAGAGAACTCCTCAGGATCCACGGGCATACCAAGTTTCAGCTTATCAGCAACATAGCTAAACAAGAAGAAAATATTATTAGATGCAAGAAATGTCTAATAAACATTTTTATAATTTTATTTCGATATTTACTGCATCTACTTTATCACCATTTTATTTATTTATTGTTATATTTGTGTTTTATTTTTCTCTTTTGGTTAAGGAAATACCTTTGTTATTTATTGTTTGATTTTTATTTTATTAAAGTATTTGCTTCTCTCGGCTAGAGGGATGTCGAAGGAGTGTAGTCTGTTTCAGAAATAAATTATTATTATTAATTTAAAAATAAAAGGAATTTTGTATTTTCCACTAAAATAACTTTCATTAGTTAAAACGTTTTCGGAACTACTTGCTCCATCATCAGTAACAATACTAAATAAATTATTAATATAAACTTCCACAAAAAACCGTCGGTCGATAAATTAAACTTTATCAAAGGAGCTTGTTTCATCCCCACGTCACCGAGTGAAATGAAAAGGGTATATTTCAATATTTCAAGTGTATTGAAGTAAAACGTTCTCTGTGAAAGTTCAATTATGATAATAATAAAAGATTCATTAAGCAATATGAAGTTGAAAATACATAAATTATACTACAAAGCATAGTGAGTATCTTAACGGTAGGTACATACTGTCCCGTACAATGTTGAATAAAGTTTGTTTGTGTGATTGAAGTAAAGTCTATTTATTACATAATAAAAATAATATGTTTCTAAGTTTTACTAGTGATTTGTATTATATTTTTTCGGCGGTAACCTTATGATAGTTCATTTTCATCAATATTAAAATGATTAAGTTAAAACACTGTAACTTTCACTGTATAAATTTTATTTTGGCAGAGGCCTTTCGGACTTAGTCCATAGTTTCTAAGTTGACGGCACTGAAGATGGACTAAGTCCGAAAGGCCTCTGCCAAGATAAAATTTATACAGTGAATGTTACAGTGTTTTAACATAATCATTTTAATATTAATTTTACTAGTGACTTTATTACATAGTGACCTAGGTTAGCACATGTTTTCAAATAACCTTAACCATTTGAGATCTGAAATATGAGATACCAAAAAAATGGTTGCTTCTATGATGATGATGATGATTCTGGGTGATTTTATTTTGACGCCGTTTAACAGCCCCTAGACCGTCTCAAGGGAGCCAAAGAAGAGTTCAGTTTTCAATTAGCTTCTGAAGTAGTTGACAGTCTGACTATCTCTCAATGACACCGGTAGGCGATTCTACGGAACCAGTCCAACTGGCCAACAACACCAAAGGCCCTCTCATAGAAGTTAGATCTACAGGCTCTATTAGGATCGGTAAGTCTATTCACAGCCAGTTTCGAAGAGCGCAGAGGTCTTCTAGTGGTTGAGTCTGCATTAAATGTTTCTCGATTGGTGGACCTTATATTGTGACATTGAGAATAATAATAAAAATAACTAGACATTTCATGTTGTCCATAGACAATGAAAGTTATCATTCAAGCCAGCCTAGAGCCAACTCGCAAGCGTTGGGACACCTTTCTTACTTCTTCCGATTAGATTGTGCTCAATATTAATTCTATAAGCATGGTTCTCCAATCAAGATATCTGATTGGTTATATATCATTTTACATAGCAATGGAAAACACATTTACAATCGAATAAATACGAGATTATCTCTTTACAAATTACCACTTTCTTGGATATTTCAGGATTTGGAGGACTCTTATTTATATAGGTACGTTGTTCTGTAGAGCAATTTTGTTGGACTGGTTCAGGGTTCCGCCCAAAAAAAACGTTCATCATTATATTAATGTGACGTGGTTAGATGGAAGAAATCACTATATTATAGCGGTAATCTCGCCACTGCATATCATCACATTTTTTGTTATGTAAACGGCTTTGTTGATTTTGTAATGTGAATGATGATGTGCAAGAAGAATAAAATAAATAAATGTTACGAGAATTTCTCACTAACTCTCGGATTATTGCGTAAGTAATTTGATGATGCCATTATTTTTTATTAATTAAAGCTTAATCTGTGTAATGCCAGGTTATTAAATTAATTAAAAGTGATAGATGTTAAAATAACCACAGGCAGTAGCGCGCTGACGACGCAATAAAATATTGCAAAACCTTTAAAGAAAGTATAAAGTGTAAACTGTGCCTAATATTTCATATTAATGCGCCACCACCCCCTCTCCCATCCACCCTCTATTCAGCCAAGTCAGCCTACAGCGTCTCTGGGCTCTTTGAGGAAGTCAAAAGAAGAATGGGGAGTGGAGAATGGACTCTAAAAACGTTCAGCTGACATGTTTGCGCTAAATGGTATTGCGTCAAATCAAGTTTTGCTTTCATAAGAATTTGTACCTTCATGTCGGACGGTATGGTGCGGAGGTTCCGGTTTTATCTTTGAGTACCGAGGACCTGGGTTCTATGGGGAACATGCATGTGTGAGGAATATTAATAATAATGTTTTTTCGATTTATATTAATAAATATACGCTGATCACGAATATTTTAATAAGAAACGATAAAATAATTTTTTTATACATTATTTTCATTTTAAAAATCCATATTTTCTGTCAAAATTTCGAACGCCATGTTATTGAATTAACCCGTTGTGACGTTGTTAGAGGTGCTATGTTGTATTGACACACATTTTACTTGTTGTACTGTCTGTAGCTTCTGATGACGCCACACACCAGCCGCCATGTTGGACCTTTTTGCGGCGAAGTGCGTAAGTTGCCTTTTTTAAATTGTGATAAAGTTCTTAAAAATGCACATTTAAAAATATAAAAAGCACCATAATTTTTCTAATTTTCTGTACCTACTATTTTTTTTATCTGAAAAGTTTTTTTTGTAAATGTTTCCCATTCCCGGCCAGGGCAAAATAAAGATTGACCCTTTTCAAATTGTTCCGGCCTTGAGAGTTGCATGTACCTATCGTCGTTTCGTATTCAAAAAGGGATATGTGAATTCATAAATGTTTTTAAAATTTCAACGCTGGATAATTTTTTGTTGCACGACACAGTGAATCCGATGAATGAAAAAGTAACAAATGGGGGAGTGAGTATTTAATATCCGGCGGCGCTTTTCGTTACGGCAGCTTTCGTTCATGAACTTGGAAAGTTCTTTAGCTTTATCGGCGGCAAGCTTTCCATTCTCACTGAAAGTATGATAGTGATATTAAAACTCTTGCTTCTAATATATAAAATAGCGTGATCGTTTATGGTTTCATTTTTATTGATACAGCTTGGATTTTATGTTTCACAAACAGCTTTTTGTATCAAAAATTATAGAATGATGTGTTTTGAAATTATTTTAAGTACAAAGGAGCGAGTATTTACATAAAAACACACACACACACACACGTCGTAGATCCGATATTTCGATGTGCCCTTAAGGTGGCAGTTAACTAAAGCTAGCCCTTAATTTGATTTAATTGGCATTTATATCCAATAAAATTCGAAATTACACAATTATTTTACACCAAAATGTAAGGGACAGATAGGTGACTCTCTGAAACATAGTCTTTATAATGACGTATTTTTATCATTATGAAATTGATACCTACTAATTATAATAATATCTATATGGAATTTGAGATTATTTGTATATTTTAGGGCAGTGCTCCGCAACCTTTTCTCATTTACGGCACACCAAAATTCTTCCTAAAACTCCGCGGCACACCAAATTTCTTCCTAGAAATCCGCGGCACACCAAAAGCTCAAATATATAGGTACCTATTAAATTGATGCACAAATTTTACAATTTTTTTTTGATATAATAATTATTTTTTTAATATAATAATTATTCTATACAATATTTTGAAAAGCAATTTGTCATTATGTATTAAATACATATTGAAAAATTGTAAAATTTCAAATACATTGTTTTGACCGTGGCACACCTGTATTCAGCTCACGGCACACCGGTTGCGCAGCACTGTATTAGGGCACGCGTCGCATATTTTCTCGTATGGAAGGCACGCTGCTGATACACACACACACACACACACACAAAAATGTGAATTAACGAGCTGTTTCACCACCTCTGGATAAAGTTCTAGATAACTATCCTAAGGATAAATTTATCTACAAGATAAACTGAAGCGAGCGTTTCACCACCTACAGATTTCTTACGGATTGTTATCCGCCAGATAGCAGTGGCAACGTTGTAATTTCATGCGTTTGTTGCATGACATTTATGTATGCAAGTAGGTAAGAATCATGGATGTATTTAGGTAGGTAAGAATATATTGTGCGTTGCCTAGGAATATATCTAGGCAACGCACACTTAAACAAATTTTGACAGTTTAACACTATCTAAGACTTCGCACATTTTTATTTTTTATTTTTATTTTATTTCATAGAGACACTCACAGAAAACTGACAACACAATACATAAATTAAAAACATACAATAAGATCTGGCCAGTTCCCCAATTAAGAGCGTCTACAGCATGCACAATCAGAGAATTCAATTAAATTAAATTAAATTAAATCGTAACTCGATATCTGCGGTGACAAGGCAAAAGGGCACAAGTCAGCCCCGCAGCACCGAGCCACCCCCCCCACAGAAATGCAGGCATACATCACACCCCACAAAGTAATGGGATCAAGGGTAGCCCATGGTACTAGGCAACCCCGGATGCCAACACCTGCGAAACACGACACACACCCACACCTCCGCGGAGGGAACAACTCAACACCGCAAAACCGACCCACGCCCCCTCACCCCGCCACCACAGATACAATGCCACGATAATGATAATCTCTATGTAAAGATAATCCTGCTAATGCACATCATCGCACCCTTCTTTCATCGCACATGTAAACAAATGCACGCACATGTAAACAAATTTTGACAGTTTAACACTATCCGCCGAATAACTTATCTATAGGATAGCTGTCAGGGAGTCGTGAAACGCATTTTTCTTTTTATCCGTTATATTTGTGTTGGATTGGCTATCCGGCACTTTATCCAGAGGTGGTGAAACAGCCCGTAAGCCACATAATGACAAATATTGAGTAAATTATGGGAATTTATGTAAAACTTCTAATTCTTCTATTCAAAAGTGGACTAAGCCTCAAACAACAATGTCACAACAAGTTTAGTCCACTTTGGATATGAAAAAACGCCAGATTTACATGAATTTCTATAGTTAACTCAATTTGCTTCTGATACTAAAGTCTTCATGATTTAATTTTATTATTTTAAGTAAGACGTAAATTAATAATGTAAATGTATCTTTGATATTCTATCAATAATCTATCTTTTGTGTTTGTATTTATTTAAATGTTTGATATTGTTCCTATACATAAAATATGTTTCTTATCACGTATATCGTGTATAATAATGTTTAAGTTTATAAAAAGCGTGAGCCGTTTATTTGTTAAAATAAATAAACATCTGTCAACATAGTCATAGTTCACTTTTGTTTCGAATGCTTCATATATCAAAGAGTACGATAGCAGTGTAGTTGCTAGTATGTTAATATTTCATAGATTGTATCGCGACATTGTGTAGAGAGACCATTAGGCTGCTTCAGAGGAAATTGGACGCTCCTTCACCTGCGCGGGGACAAAGAACTTCTTCAATACGCCCAAAGAAAAAAAAATATACGTACGTAGGTACGAGTACCTATCTACAGGGACGACGGAAATAGATATCACACACCGTGGTCAGTAGAGAGTTTACCATTAAGGTTTCAGAATTCTATTATACAGTTAAAAACTTGAATTTATTTAACAAAGAATAGGTTTTTGGTTTTAAGCTAAAAAAAGATGTGTTTGTGCTCAATACTCAAGTATGGCACAGAAACAAGGGTAGATACAACCAGAACAATTTAAAAAAAAAAAAAGATATATCTGGGTTTTGTAATAAACCCAAATACAACCTTATACCTACACCTTTCACAGTAAGCTAAAAGCTTGTGTCGTGAAAGGGGAGTTGGAAATTGATACCAGCTTCAGAAGCAAATTGAAAACTTAACTATTCACTGGCACCCTTTAACAGTCTAGGGACTGTTAAACGGGGTCAAAGAAATAAAATCATCCAGAATCATCATCATCATCAATACCAGAATTAGTATGTTATGAATCACAGAGATATGAACTTTGAGAGCTATTGCTGGAAAAATGCCTGTATTATCTCAATCCTTATACACACTCGTATATGTCTGTGAGTCTTGGCACCTAACCAAGGTCCAACAGCGCAACATACTAAGTTTCGAAAATAGGTGTCTTTGGAAGGTGGTATGATCATGTCACCAATGACACTGTGCGCCAGAGATTTACTCAGAAAAGATCTGAAGTCTCTGTAATACGAAATATAGGATGGTCTTGGTTGAGTCATGTTTTTAGAATCTCCAGTGATAGTTGCCTAAAAAGGCAATGCAGCTCTTTCACAATAGCCCGTTCCTATGGCAACGACACACGAGCGCTAGAAATGTCATGGATAGATGATGATGATGATTCTAGATGATTTTGCTTTGACGCCGTTTAACAGTCCCTAGACCGTCTCAAGGGCGCCGGTGGAGAGTGCAGTTTTCAGTTTGCTTCTGAAGCTGGTGACAGTCTGAGTGATAGAGGTGACTAAATTGGCCCAGAGATGTTCTGAATGGAGGAAACTTGTTTCTGCCCTATGCTATGAAGAGGAGCGTAAAATGGTGAGAAGATGATGATGAATGCTCAATATAAAATTCAAGACTTGAGCATCAACAAGGTCTATCAGGTTTTTAGAGTATATTTTATTGACATAAATGGGAGAGTTTTTCTGCCTGATACTGTGTATGTTTGATATGGAAATATAAAATATGTATCTATCTAATGCTCATAATAGCAAAAAGTCTTGAAGTATTAGTACTGTATGGTAGCAATCGCCTTTGAAGACATTCTCAATAGAAATAATGGTAGTTCATATTATATACAGTATTGTATATGTACCTTTACCCGTACATTATATTCTATAGAAATATTATTTCCAATACTACTCTTCTATACTTAACCATCATAGAATAACCTACAAGAGTGGTAGTCAGCGGATTAATTACACAAAAGGAACATGCAAATTGTACTCTTCAAGTGCCAATAAAACTTATGACATTCAGAATGCGTGGCAGTCCTCATCGTTGAGTTGTAAATGTAAATTGTTAAAATAAAATTTCCCACAATCTAATTGGTATTTTAAGTTGGTAGTATTTAGTTCTTAGGGTATTTAGCCACGAAATTGAAAAAAATGTTAAGAAATCAGTATTGTTTGTATCTCATTTGGAGCAAATTATGAAAGAATAATTCCTGAAAGTTAGGTAGGTACCTATGTTTTTTAAATTAATTGTGGCGCATGGTGTTGGATGAGAGCTGATCTCTGAAAGATTTACCTTTTTTCTGTACTTTATATATGTAGTTATTGTCTGTTTTGTGCTTATAATGAATAAATAAATAATTGTTTGCACGCTGCCTTATTACACTGTTTTTTTCATATCGTCGGTTGATACATGAACAAGCAAGGAAACAAAGACCATGCAATAGGCACCCGAAGTAGCCTCATTAAGTAAATGCCTGCATCAAGGCAAGCCGCTACAATCAGTATAAACTTCATGCTATCCCAGAAAAAAAAACACAAAGAAATCAGTTGAAATAGAATTACACAAACGATTCAAACAACAATATTTGATGAAATAGTTTACTCTTTGTTCCTTCTCTACATTCTCGAAATTTGAATATGTCAGAGAAATTTGAATAATTAAAAACTACATAATAATGACAGAGAAAATGACACGAACTTACCTCGGTAGCATCCGGTTGAGGAGTTGTTCAGTCTTCTTCTTTTCCATGTCCAATTGCTCCGTCCTTTCTCTTATCAGCTCCTCTAAGTTGTTGCTGTACTTCTCTAGCATTTGGAACATCGTGTCAACGAAATTCACCTTCCTGTAGGGAATAAAATGGAAATCTTTTTAAATATCTAGTAATTGCGTGGACTATCATGAGAAGTGTTGAGAAGCTTTTTCAAGCTGTTCAGGACAGAAATGCACACTCCCAAATGATAACCTACCACAAGTTAGTGAGATTGATAGTGAACTAACTGTATGTAACTAAAAAACAGGTCATCCTGTACGTGCAATAAAAAAAGATATTCAGAATGGGTTACATATCTTATCGAAGACATTAACTGTCTTATTAGTGATGTTTTACGAAAATTTTAACTGTCCATTTCCTACCCGCAACAAGTAGAAATGTCTTAATTCGAGAAATCATCATTTTTGTAATGTTAGTATTTTTAAAAACACAACAATGGGCCTAGTCAAAACACATTTAAGCGTTACGTTTTCGTTCAAACAAGACGAGGTTGCGAGAACGCGTCAATTTTCGTAGCTAAAATTCACAAGTAGCTACGGAAATTGACGCGTTCTCGCAACGTCGTCCGCGTTTGAACGAAAACGTAACACATGTGTTTTGACTAGGCCTACAGAAAGTGAAATATACTAAATAATAATCGCACTGTTAAACACATGCGTTATCTTGGTTCCGTTCAATAATTTAACAATTCCATATTTTTTTTTAATGGACTTGGAAAATATGTAGGTGGCTGAGTATATTATATTTTTTTCCATAAATAAATTTATTAATTTATTTATTTATCATCATTACAAAACATTTGAAAATACATATGGACAGAAATAATACACATAATCACAAAGCAAAGACAATGCATCATCCTACTCAACCCGCACTCATAAGTTAACCTTTTGCTATATACCTAATACCAAGCCCACAAGTTTGTCATTTATTACAAAAGTTATACAAAAAATTAAAAATATTTGATATATGAAGGGGGGCTGTGAATTGTTTAATAATATCTACTTGTTTGTGGTATTGGAAGAGTGGTGTTGATTTTGTGTATTACCAATTAAAACAAACGTTTTGAAATTTTCGTTTTGTTGAGTTATAGAGCTGGATAGTGGATTTATCTGTTACGGGATACTCAAAAATTTACTCAGAAAAAACGGGAGTTCTTTTCATCGCCGGCGATTTCGCGAGGCATAAAAATGGAAACCAGTTTTTTTCCTATATTTTTTGTAAGCATCATATATTTTCATGCCAACACCATACACATTTAATGGCTTAGGTATATAGTACAAAAATAAATAAATCATTTTTCTTCTCCAACACTTCTTTTCGCTTGCGTGACTTATGACTTAAAAAATGGGATGTTATTTATATTATTATTTCCTATTATTTTTTATCTAGCGTAGATAATAAAGTGGAGGAGCAAAGAGGCAGCACTCTGGAACAGATGAAGAATGAATGACGCAGATGAGCTGAGCGGCATCCATCACTTAAGTTAAATTAGAGCCAAAAGAGGAATATTATTCAACAAATAAATAATGACAATCATGACAGGTAACTCTCTTGTGGAAATGTTGATGGATGGGCCACGTGAGAATTTTAACTTAGGTATAAATAATTGTTTCTGTATTTATAATGATTTACCAGGTATTATTATTAATATTATTTTGGCCTTTTTAGAAGTATTTTATTTGTTGCGCATATAATTTATTATGTCTAAAGCGGTGTTCACATTTGGAGAATATCGTCAGGCGAATTGCGCTTGCATAAAACACTAAATTCGCCGGACGCCTATTGATCCCCACACCTGTTCACACAGTCCACCGATACACATAGATACGATCTGTCAGATGCCCTTTGATTTTGACGTTGTTTTCAAAATAGCGGACGTCGAGATGGAGATCGCGAAGTGTTTATTATGAGTTGAAAATCTCCTAGTAGAGGTTATAAGGCGCCTTTTAATAAAGGAAACAAACGCCACAAACCAACAACAAAGATAACAACTGTCAAGAAGCGGGAAACATTATAAAATTTATAAGTTATAAAGTTTTTACCACAGATACGGACGCCGCGTACATCTACATCTACGCATGCGTGAATCGCTCCACCAGAGAAACAAGTTGAAAGGTTGTCAACTTGAGACGATATCGTTTTTACTAGTTTTTATCGTTTCTGACTAGATGTCATTTTGTTCACAAGGTTCAAATGGCAGACGATATTTTGGTGTCCTGGCGATATTCGCTAAATGTGAACACCAAATAAGATAACTCAATCGAATGTCTATTGGACTTATTGATCGTTCGATTTGAGTTACATCTTCTGATGCTTTGATTCCGTTGTCAAACATTTACGTTTTATTGTAAAAGAGCATTGAAAGAAAGAATATTTAAAACACTTTTAATTTCAATATCACTTGTTTAGAAAATATAATAATTTATTTGATCATTATCTTATCAACACGTATTTTATCTGTATGACTATTCTTGAATTGACATATTTCTTCTTATATTTGCGTTTATATTTTTTTAAAGCAACAGCAGAATTGTCATCTACACTTCTCAGCATTATAAAACCAGATAAGTCTCATTATGATCATTCATGATCACACAAACACTTAAAAGTCTAATGTCGGGAAAAATTCACCTATCAAAGATATCAAAAAGGCTCAAAACGCGGGTTCAAAATACCAGCATTGTGCCTGAAATATCTGTGTTCATAAACTTTCTAACCAATGATTTACTTTAATAATTTTTTTAAAGATTACTGTTTTTCCATCCACAAGAAATTCACTGTTTTGCCAAAAATTACAGGAGGGACGCATCTTAGAAGTTAGAAAGTAAAGTCTTTATTCTGGATGAGTTTCTTTTACATTAGAGTTTCATGACTCAATTGGATACGAATCGTTTTGCATGGAGAAAAATTGAAATAATCCTGTTCTTTCTAGAGAGAAGCGTTGAAAAATTATTGGAAGAATGAAGAAAGATGTTTGAAACTGTGGTACAAACCTTCCATGATTGAGTTTCCTGAAGAGGTCATGGACTTGTGTAAAATCTGGCCTCATCTCAGGTTGCTCCGTCCAGCATTGCCTCATAATGTGAATAGCTTCTGGTGGGGCGGCGCCTTTGGAGACAGAGGGTCTGATCAGCGGAGGAGGCTTTTTCACCTTTTCAATTATTTCTGGGGAAAAAAGTACAGACAAATTAGTATAAAAGGTAGAATTGTGTATAGCGAGTATATTTTCCTACTGTTTTCTACAATGATATTATACTTTGTAGTACAAAGTGAATATTTTTACACACAGACAAATCTAATACGTATCTACTTTGGGATCTTATAGTCATATATATTGTGTTTCAAATGCCCCTAAAATAATCCATTGCGGAGAAGCTGGTAGGGACATGTGTCAAACGTGTGCCTTCAAAGACACGGTATGGTATGTCCAAAGCCCCTGAAAGTCTTAGCAATAGACAGGAGACATTTCTGGAAGAAGTTCTTAAGTGCAACGGATCCTAATTCAATGGGAATATGATGTATGTATATTTATGATTGCTGAAACAAACCTTCTGGAGATAGGGCCAGCATACAAAACGGTTCTCCTCTGACAACAACCTCTTGCATAATGATGGCAAAGGAGTAGACGTCACCTGGCTGAGATCCCTTCCTTCGAAGACCACAGTGTCTGAGAAGTTCAGGAGCGGTCCAAAGAAGATCTATTAAAAATAAAAAAGTGGAATTATTAAATGCATTTATGTTTGTTATTATTTTTATCTTTTTTACAAAATTCTCATAAATACTGGATGGTAAAAAGACTTCTCCACTCAGAGCGATGTTATGCCAATTGAGAGACCTCTTTCCAGGTAATTCCTTTCAGTCACATTGTGTAAACATGTTTCACCAATGCGAACGTCAATCACGAATCTTCAATCATTCAGTAAACTTTCGGAGCATTCGTCGAAGAAATATTCGTGCTAACGTTATGCTCTCCGAATATTTCTTCGGCGAATGCTCCGAAAGTTCCCCAAATGATTGATGTTTGTTGATTGACGTTCGCATCCTACTATCTGGACGCACCCATTCCTGATGTCTGATTGGTTATGTATAAACTGAGTCATCTGTATTAGATATATATTTTAATTGATTAATTTCATTCACACAAACACTATTATTACTTTATTAACGCAGTATTGTATTTTTATTTGCTTGATGATTATCGTATTTTCCTCGGACAAACAACACGGAGGTGTCAGCGTTGGTATGATGATATTAAAACACAAAAAGAGAGATGGTGTTTGCTGTTCAAATATTAATAAAGAAACAGGCAAACAATGAGAAAATGTACAAATACATAAGATAAATAAATAACAAATAAAATCAACGAGGCGATGTATTGAATTACATACAAGTTTACCGAACGATTTATATTTACTTTGCTCGATAAAAGTATAACGATAAAGCGATATATGTCGTAGCTTACTGGAGTGCCAAGGTCTGAAATCCTGTACCCGAAAATTTATTCGTATTAAAAACAAATCTGACATCTCGATTGGAGATCCATGCCTACATGTGACATTGAGCAAAATCTAGTCGGAAAAAGTGAGAAAGGCGTCCCGACGCTTACGAATTGGCTCAAGGCTGGCTTGAGTGATCATTTTTGGTGTTCACGGACAACGTTCACTCATTCCGATATTCTCATTGTCACGATATTATAAAATCCACCAATCGAGAAATATTTTATGCAAACCATAGAAGCAATAATTTTTTGTTTTTTTTTGAAATCGCAACAATATCCCATCTTAATTCGTATTAAATTTATTATCATTTTTAAATTATTTTAATTGGATAAACAAGTGTTTTTTGTTTACTATAATAATCTTTACTATTATTGTATTTTACCTCTGGCGTTCTTGGCAGTTGCTGGGATCCCTTGTGCTTCGTAGAATGCTGGAAGACCGTAGTCTGTGATTTTGAGGACCCATCTAGCATCTATGACGCAGTTCCTGGATGTCAAGTTCCCGTGGACCTTGAGAGGTGTAGAATGTAGATACCTCATTCCCTAAAGAGAATCCAAAAAAGCATGATGTTATTAGGAAAGAATTTGTGGATTTAATTCAAACCTCTGCAGCTCAATATTCTTTTATAAAAGATTTTTGTAAACTTTGCCAAATTCGTCAAGTTGCGAAATACTTCATTTCCATTTCGTCAAATAAAAACTAGACCCTGCAGGATTGACGCGTGCTGAGCACATTGAATTGAAGAGAAAGCATGAGGTATTCTATGTGATAGTGATGGAAACGAAAGGTGTATAAAGGATAGGAAAAATTGGTGCTCAATCCTATGTATGGATGTAAAAAAAACTCAAATATTAAAACTCAAGTATTCATGAAACTCAAATACCGTATTTTGATTTTTATTACGTTGGTGGAAGTTAAGAGTAAAGAAGTGTAAACATTAAGTATTTGTACATGGATGAACACGGAATGAGAAAGACAAGAGAGAATTTATTTGAAATTCATTAACAGTTCACTTACCCTGACCAAATCTGTGAGAAGGCTCAGTCTAAAGCTCCAATCCAGTTTGATTTCATCCATCATTAGAACGTCCTCCAAAGACCCTCTGCTACAATGTTCGTGTACGAGAGCTGGTCTGGTTGGATCCGTAAGGCAACCTGGTGTAAAAAAATGTGGCATTAAATTAGAAGTTAAGATATTTTATTTTGAATATTTTGAAATGGGTTTTGAAATTTGAAAATGGGAGTTTGAGAGATCTCGGACGATCGAGAACTACGTGGCTTGATCATGTGGATCAACTTCTCAACGACTGCCGCGTGTTGAGTAAAAGGAATCGGCGTGCATGTATGAAAAACGTTATGAATGTGAAAGAAGCAAAAAATGAATGTAAGGATAAAACAACTTGGCATCCCGTCCTATTTGCTTACTCCACTTGGGATGCGCTGTGAGAGTGCAGTATTTTATAGAATTTTCGAATTTAAAGACAGAATCTTATTCCTTTCTACAAATTATTTTGAGTATCCTATAGTGCCGGCTGCTGTGTCGTAGAGGTAACGCTCTTGCCTTTGAGTCACGAGGTCTCGGACTCGATTCCCGGCCAGGACAAAATGAAGAATGACCTTTTTCAAACTGTCCTGGGTCTGAGTGTTACATGGGTTTAGTGCATTGTATATACGCGTATCGTCGTGTTAGTACCCATATTACAAGATTCAATCTTAATTTGGGACTAGCTCGATCTGTGTGAATTGTCTATGCATGTTTTGTCATGTTATCTTATGGAAGTCAATAAATTTTTCGATTTAATTTCTTGCCACCAATTCAGTGATGAAATATGTCATCCATCATTTTCGTCCTTAACTTTTTCTAGAATGGAAACACTTGTGTCATTCTGTGTTTTCTTAAATGTGCGTATTCATTCACCCTTCAATGTTCCTGTTGATAACGCACTTTGAAAACAGGTCTTATTTATTTGACGTGCCTGTTGGTGAATAAGTCTGTTTTGAATAAATAAAATAGACAGATATTGGATTGATTGAATCAGATCTTTTCACAGTAATGTTTTAAATGGATTTTTTTGGAATACAATGCGCCTGTATTTGATGGCAGACAAAATTAATTTAAACTCATAATATTTCAATTAAATTCTTCAAGTGTTCGCTCGAAAATCCTAGATCAAAATCGCCAAAACTTTTCTCTACTCTCACTAATACTTTTTTTTATTTTTCGTCTCTTCAACTTTTTCGTTTCGTTAAAATGCTTCTGACCAGATTATCAACTTTTTTAAACCACTGTCCGATAAAATATGGGATAGTTTAACGAGGAATACTTAGTGGTGTGTAGTTGAGTTTATCAGAAATATTATTAAAACTGAGATAAACTTTTTCATAGAAGTAAACCCTTCTGCCAACTAAAGAGGCTCTAGGGAGTTTTATATCTAAAACTCTTTACCTTTTCATTTTTACATTTAAGGAATTTGAGTTGCAGACTCGTATCCGACAAAATATCAAAGGTTCACTAAAAAAACGCATGGTTTCGCCATGGCTTATAATTCAAAGTGCTTAGTGTATTGGCGAAAAGGCTATCTGGCTGTCTGGCTGTCATATCAAGATGATTTCCATGACACGTTCCACAATGGAGTAACCAGTGGACTCATTAAATACAATGAATACATTTGCCTTGGTCCGGGCTCATGCTCAGTTAGTTAGAGCTTGTGACATACTTGTATGTTCTCAAAATTCAATAAGATAATTTTATTATCATTTAAAAAAATAATTTAATTCAAGTATGGAAGACAAAGAGGATATACTGGAAGGGGTGTGAGAAAGCGTGAGCTTCCGAGAACCACGTGGCTTGATCACGTGGATCAAATTCTCAAGGACGGCAGTGTGTTAGAAAAATTGACGTGCGTATATGAGATATTATATGAATGTAGAAGAAGCGTAAGAAGTATGTATGGAGAGATCTGTATAGTGTTCCGTTCTCTCTGCCCACCCTTCTTGAGATATGGTATGAGGATACAGTATGGTATAGTTTTATGTTAATATGATTAATAATAATAATAATCTTTATTGTGCTTAAAAAACATACATATAAACAGATTATAAATACCAATAATTATCATGCACAATGGGCGAGTTTATCGCATGTAAGCGATATCTTCCAACTAACCCATGATTGACTTAGGTAAGTATCAGACTGGAGTCCGATTCAAATTATTATGTGTAAAAGGGACCTTAATTGCACAGCGCTACAAACTATACAGAGTGTTTCTACATAAATTAACCCATTTTATTTTCTAATTTGTATGTCAATATTAGGTCTGATATTTTGTGGATGTTGATCAAAAAGATCAGGTTTAAGTTTTTACCTAAAATGTTCTCAAAGATTTTTAAGAATTTCTTAATACAATGCAGTCCAGTTCCATACAGTCAGTTCCATAATTTAACAAATCAAATATTTCGCATTTTTTTTATGTAAATACACACAATCACTCTTTCATTTCAACAAATAAATAACTAGAAAAAATAAACAATTCGCTTAATATATTAAATATTCAGTAATGGAAAAAATTATATTCCTTTTTTCAATTTCACATATAAATATTTTTACACACCACACCACAACCTTCTTCAGTTCATCATTTACGACCCATGCAATTAGAATGTGGAATAATCTACCTTGCAATATAAGAAACTCCTCTACGCTACACGTTTTTAAGAATAACCATAAATCCATAGACTTATCCTAAAAAGTTCCTCCCCGTACCTTTATCCTTCATTTTATAGTATTTATTAGAGGAAACATGACATATATAATGTTCTACTTAGGACTAAGGATGTAATTAGTTATAATTAAATTTAGTATTAACTGTTCACATTTAGTATTAATTACACATTGTCAATATAGTATCACACATAAATTTGGTTAGCTGAAAGATATTGCCTCCACGCAATAAGCTCGCCAATTGCTCATGATTTTTTTTTTCTGATCAATAAAGTGTTCTTATTATTATTATTATTATTATTATTTCGAATCGCTTAACTATTGAACGGAACAAAGGCAACGTATGTCTTTAACAATGCGATTATTATATTCTTAGTATTATTACTGTACCTGAGAGCCATTTAGTCTTAAGTACTAAAATGCAATTTTCGAATTCAATTTTTTAATCGACAAAATCTCGACATTTTACTAGTAATAAGATATATATAGTATATACAGCTTATTACATAGACCCTATAGTATAGACCCTAAGCATTTCTGTACTTAAGACTCACGACTTGTGTGTTATTTTCGCTTTTTTCGTAACTTTGGCATTTTTGTCAAAAATGCACTTAAATCCTAATGGCTCTCAGGTACAGTATATAATTATAATATTACACTTTCTGTTGTGTTTTTAAAGCATAATACCTATAAATGTAGCGAAATTTCAAAAATGACGATTTGTTGAATATAAGACATTAAATTTCTATTTGATGACTTACGAAACTGGACAATCGATATTATGTTCACAAGAGGAACGTTGAAATTAGAACAAAAAAAAAACGATTTTTACATTTTGAGATGATACACCCTGTATCTCATAGGTAAATACTTTATTCAAAACGCTGAAGAAGTTTTGTGTAAATAACAAAGATAAAAAATATTCCATTTTTTTCTTTTATTTAAAAAAATTCTCGGAATATGGGATGAGGTATACAAAAAGGTTATTTGAAAATCGCTTCTTTATTTAATTTTCGAAATTCGAATGATAGAAATTATTTTTAAAGAAAATTTCCGCTTTCCTTTGTATGGATTATCGATAACTTTATGATAATATGAGAATTTTCTTTTTTTATTATTATCTTCATTTTTTTATTTTTTTTGCATACCTAACGTTTTCAAGAAGCAATCAAAAATAACTTTTTATGCTTTATTTTAAATTTATAATATTGTATTAATTTATGGAATTTGACTTGTCGATCGACGGTTCGTAATGAACGTTCATGGTTAAATGAAATAAACAAAACTATATCCCTCTTCACGATACAAGCATAATGATTACTTTTGGGGTGTTTGGAGGGTATTTGGGCTTATTACCAGCAGATCTAAGACAGAACTTATCTTCTTTGAAGGTTGGAAACCACTATTACTTAAATGGTTTTATTTTTTTTCTTATTTACCAATGAATGGATTTAAATTCTCATGTCTCAATCCATGTGTTAGCACCAGAAGATCCATAGCTTTGCTCTTCAGTTCAAAGGTTCCAACAGATGGGAGGTTCTTCAACTGCACAAGATCACCCTGGAAACAAAAAAAGATTAGATTAAAAAATTGAATAATTCCAAAATCTGTACGTTGATATAATGAAAATTCATACTGATGATAGTATTTTTTTTTATTACAAAACACAGTAAATTTTTCACCTTAATTTATTTGAAAACTCGAGTATTTTCGTCAATATATCTATACCTATCGATTGACAGCAGTTCTCTTGAAAATATCAATCGATATGTACTGACGAAAGTACTCGAGATTTCAAATCAATTAAAGTGTAAAATTAACTGTATTTTGTAATAAATAAAATAAAATATTATTAAAAAATTGATTCATCATGGATGTGTAAATGTTATTTTCGCATTTTACTGAGTTTTTCAGGCCTACGTGAGTGAAGATATTAAGAATATTATTATTCAGCAGACACCTCATCAACACAATCAACAGACTGTGCAAACTCCCTTTAGTAGAAAACAGGAAAGGTGTTCCGATGCTTACGAATAGGCCAAAGGAGGTTGGCACATCCTGTTGGTTTTACATATTAGGTGAGAATAAGTGGATGTGAGAAGAGTGCTGTTGATAATATAATGCGTGTAAATAAATTAAAATGGTTGGGTCATGTGGAACGAATGGGAGGGTAAAGAATGACAAAGAGGATATACTTGTCAGAACGAAAAGGTGTGCGGAAGCGCGGGTGTCCGAGAACTACGTGGCCTGACCACGTGGATCAAATTCTCAAGGACTTTCACGTGTTAAGTAAGAGGAATCGGCGTCCATGTATGAGAAACTTGATGAATGTAGAGGAAGCGAAAGAAGTAGCTATCTAAGGATAGATCAACATGGCGTTCCGTTCTCTCTGCGTGAGGGTATAGTATAGTATAGAATAGTATGTATAGCGAATACCAATCGTTTATAACAGGACACTCGAAAACATACAAAAAAGTGTGAGAGACCGATTTTGTTTCAACCGAGGACTTCACAGATCCCATGTATTATTTTTTTGTAAAAAGAAAATTATTTCACTTTCTATTACAACAAAAATTTTTTGATATCTTTCTTTTGTTGAAAATAAAAATCCAATTTGGTATCAATCACCAACAGTCGTTGTACGTACATACAAGTATACAAAGGGATCACTTTTGTACATACAAGTATACAAATCGTACATACAAGTATACAAAGGGATCACTTTTGTGTATTAAGTATAATCAAAAATATTTTTATCGCATGCCCATGATCCCCATATCATTAGGTCCTAAACGATTCTGATAAAAATAATATAAATACTAAGAAAATAATAAAATATTATATTTCTTTTGAAAAAAAAAGGATTTGAGAAATGCCAAGTCTGACAGATTTCATGTGTTCTAGGGATGGCAATCATTATTCAAATTGAATACCGATATTTTGGTACAATATTGTTGATCTATTGATATTTTTTTTTTGTAGATTGAAGTAGGACCCAGAAGACCAGTGGCTACCTGATTACCAGAGACCTGAGGGAGGCAGAGTTTCGTTCGGAAGATGCAGGAGACCGGAAAACTTGGAAGATGAGGACTAGGAGATTGTGCGATCATTGTGCTAATTGAATACCGATATTTTAGTATTATTATTTTTGTTAATCATATCAGGTATTTTTGATTTTTAAGACATGCTAGATTTATCATTTCAATAAATTCAACTCACCGATAGTCAACCTATTTGAATATGTATTAACTAGGTAGGTATGTTGTATATGATACACATACATATGTGAACTTCCTTTAGGACTGCATGACACAGAGTTTCGATTTTGGTGATTTTTTCCATTAGTGAAATTATCGAGTTGAACTTTGTACACAACTTTCAAAAATGTCTGAATCATATGAAAAGTATTACTATAGTTAAGAATGACAGAAGAAGAGACAACAGAAGAGTTGGGAATGTTACCCGGGTTTAAAGAAAACTCTTAACTAAGCCATGAGTTGATTCATAATCGTCAAAACTCATGCACTTCTAAAGGAAGTTCACATATTATGTATGCGTGCTATGTACAACTTACCTACCTAGTTAATACCTATTCAAATAGGTTGATTATCGGTGAGTGTGATCAATTAGAATGATTAATCTAGAGTGGTTTAAAAATAAAAGAAATATGATTGATTTGTTTTTATAACTTCGTACCGTATTTCGTCTTTCAAAGGCATTATTGTCAATCAATCAAGAGTCAAGAAATTGACAATGTTCTTGAAAGACGAAAAACGTCTCTCTTAATAGATATCACGATTGCAGAAAAAACATTTGTTTTTTAATTCCATTATGGAATTATTTCATAAGAAAATAGTAGGTACAATTATTCTACTTCTTAAACAGTGAATAAAAAAAAACAATATTTTGGTATTAGAATTTTTGTACTCCCTATTATTGAATATTTCATTTCATCATGTTGTGTGTGTATACATTTCTTTCTTTCATCCTTCCTCATAGCCGCAGGAGAGGTAGGGAACTTCAGTAAACAGAAGAAAGTCAAAGAGAATAATATTGATATGATAGTACCGCTTTTCGGAAACAATTATTATGATTGCTCCAAGTATATAATATATTATGTACTTGGAGCAATTTATACGGAAGTCAAAACGACGAAGGCATAAAAATGAGTGCTTTATAATACGACCACGAGAAATGGTGCCTACCTATCTGAAAGAGATAAAAAAAAATATTAGAGGCGTTTGAGACGTGATTCTTTAGAAGAATTCTGAGATAATACTGTAGGGACCATATCCTAAATGACAAGGTTTTAAGAGAATCGAAAGAGGGAGCCACCTGCTCAAAATCATCTCAGAAAGATGACGCGACAGGTGGATTGAACATATAATGCGTCACGAAAATCTTCTAGGAGAAATAATACAAGGGATGTCTGAAGGAAAAAAAAATGATTTTACCTATTTCTGGTATTCATATAGAGTCGTAATAGGTTTTTTGTGAGTTAATGTCATAATGGTAACTATATAGATAGGTATCTAAAAAAATGCTTAATTTTGGTATTACCTGTTTTCGATATTCATATAAAGTCATAATGGTTATTATTGCGAGTTGATATCATAATGGTAAAAATACATATATCTAACGGATACCTAACTAAATATTGGTATTATCTTTTATTGGTATTCAAATAAAGTCGTAATAGGTAGGTATTGTTGTGAGTTACATAATGTCATAATGGTAAAAATACATAGATGTCTAACTAATGACTCAATTTTAGTTTAACCCATTTTTAATATTATAATGGTAAACATATATAGATATCTAATAAATAACAATATTTTGGTATTACCTATTTTCGGTGTTTAAATAAAGTCGTAATGGGTATTATTGCGAGTTGATATCATATTGGTAGAAATAAATATCAAACGAATAACTCAATTTTGGCATTACCTATATTCGGTATTCATATAAAGTGGGTATTATTGCGAGTTGATATCATATTGGTAGAAATAAATATCAAACGAATAACTCAATTTTGGCATTACCTATATTCGGTATTCATATAAAGTGGGTATTGTTGCGAGTTGATATCATTATGGTAAATATATATAGATGTGTAACAAATAACTTAATTTTGGTATTATCTATTATCGGTATTCATATAAAATCATAATATGTAGGTTTTTTTGCTAGTTGATTTCATATTTTGGTTTTACCTATTTTCGGTATTCATATAAAAAAAGGTTAACCATGTTGTGGCATTGCCTAATTTCGGTATTCATATAAAGTCTGTAAAAACCGTAATCATGGTTATAACTGTGTGTCTGATTTTGACGAGTACATAATTATTATTACTGGTAATGTTATACCGGTAGTAGGTATACGAGAATGTGGAATAGGGATGAGGCAGAGAGGAAAGGATTTAGTATTATTTAAGTACCTACCATACGAGAATATGGGGCAATTAGCTTCAAGATAGTATAATAATACATACATATCTATCTGCTAAATGCGAGATTTGTAAGGATTCCATAAGACTCTTTTATTTCGCAAAAAAGTCTGATAAATATATTTTTTATCTGCTATAAATCTCATCATTGATAACTGGACTCATGTTAATTGTTTTTTTCTTTAAGTCGTGGATTCTTAAGAATATAATAATTTGGGTTTAAGCGGAGAATAACACACAAGTTTCTGGCCACAATATAGGTGATATTTATTTATTTTATTTATTTATTTATGAGTTCGTCGGTAGCCTGGAGGTAGAGTCTCGGCCTTGTGAACAAGGGGTCCGGGGTTCGATCCCAGGTGCCGGCATACTTCCCTTTCACGACACAAGCTTTTAGTAGCTTACTGTGAAAAGCGTATAAGGTTGTATTTGGGTTTATAACAAAAACCCAGGTATATCTTTTCCATAAAAAAAATAAAAATAGAACTGTATTGAAATGTTGTGTGAATAATTAGGTGATTTGAAACAAGTGTTTCTTTCTACAACAGATTATTAATCGGAAGAGAGAAGTCTTTCCACTTATCAGGTCATTATCAATCTGATATATTGATAATGGCCTGATCTTGAGATGGTCGCGGACCATTGAACGGCGCCACAATAAATTGTCCAGTTTTTATTATTATAATTAAAGGTGAAAAGACGTCTCTCTCCCAATTTACTCACATAGTCTATAGTACAAAAAAACACTTGTTCCAGTTTACGCTATTATTCACACAATATTTTAATATAAAGAAGAAGAAGAAACAGAATCTTTTGTAAGATCCTGGAGCACCCGGTAAAGAATTGGTCTCTCACCCTTTTCCGTAAGTTTTCGAGCGTCATGTAAAAGGCGGGTGTTCGAAAAAATAAAGAAATTTTGCATCAGCGATGAGATTAGGCACCCATTCTGAATGTTTTAATATTTTTCGTCACAAAGAGGACAAATCGCATGTTCATGACTTGCAGCTTGTCTGCTGGCTACCCCACTTGTGAGATATGCCGTGATGGTATAGTTGTAGTAGTAGTAGACAAGAAAGTGCGACATCTACTAAATTCTGGATTCTCCACAGTAAAGAAAAACTACGTATAATATGTATTAAAAACTTCACTTACATTGTATCGGATCCTATGGTCCACAATATAATTATTCTTCGCCAGACTTCCATTGGAAGATGGCCCTCTGTTATTGGCTACATTCGCTATGGCTGCAGAAGTTGCTGACTGACCGACAGCTCCCAGAGATCCCATGGAACCCTTCAGGAGATCTGGCTTATCCACAACCTCTGGACCTCCGAATTCTTGGAGTTGTTGCAACCAGCAACAGAGCATGGCTTCTATACCTTCATCCACCTGAGAAAATATAAAATAAGAAATAATTTGTTATTATTTATCGATAAATGAAAATTAAGAACGAAAAATTAGAGTTATTTGTTTGCACTACGCAGGTTAATAGTGTTGTTTTGAAATGTGTTGAATTATTTTGAATGTTTTTTACGTATTTTACAATGCACATCCGTTACTTGATTATTAAAATCGGGATCGATTTCAGTAAACCTATACCATTGACGAGCGATATAATACTATAATAGTATTATATCGCTCATCAATGGTATAGGTTTACCGAAATCGATCGCGATTTCAATAATCAAGTAACGGATGTGCATTGCAGAATACGTAAAAAACATTCAAAATGTCTCGTAACTGTTACATAGTTAATCCTTCTAAAATAATTGATATTGTGTTGAATTAATTGGACAATTAAAACAAGCGATTCGTTCTACTATAGATTAATTAATCCGAGAGGGATGTCTTTCGACTGACGTCTAATTCGAGTTGTTTAATCTGTAATAGAACGAAACCCTTGTTTCAATTTATCCAATTGAGAAATTCTACTATTTGTATACCAATAGGTACTATAAATATGTTGCATTAATCCTTTCATTTCTTCATGATTTTGATTTCAGAAATCAACTGAAAACTGTAACATTCACCACCATTATACCACCACCGTATCCAAGGGAAAGGTAGCTTTCTCAATACAGCTTTAAGCTTCATATTTTGACATGAAATCTTATTGTCATCCACCTACATACAAAAAGATCTATATTTTTTTCATTTAGGTGTAAGATTATGAGATGGCATGGGCGTTAACAGGAGGGGGGACAAAGTGGGGCAGTTACCCCTCTAAGAATCATAAAAATATGTGGGAAGATAGATAAAATTAGTATTAAAATAGAGAAAACTATGGAAATTTGGCTTCGAAGTGGGAAACTGCTTCCTCTAAAAGTCAGACTAAATATAAGGTCGTTTTAAAATTTTTGTACAAAAATAATAGATATAGTGAAACATTTCATTTTACTATTCCAAAATGAAAATAATTTCACGTGAATACCAAATTACAGAATCGTGAAAACTGATACTAAAAAAAACTCCACATAGTTGACAGTTGTAACTGTAAAAAATGTTGGTCATTGTTGTTTATTTATTGTTTTTTATGTTTGATTTGTCTGCGATTGCATTTTATCCTCCTGAGAGGAAGATCGAAGACGTAAATGTAATATGTAGCATAAAAGATTTCCATGAGGCAGGCGGTATTGGCCGGCCAGCCCTTCAGGCTGCCCTCGTGAGGCTTGCTTAAAAGAGCGAATAAATACAGTGGTAAATGAAAATGGTCAAAATAAGGTATTTCTTTCTTTTTGTGAGGACAACAAAAGAATAAATAAATATTAAAATGTTAAAATAGTTACTTCAATATTTACAAAACAAAACAACAACAAAAAAGAGAATTTCAATCACTAAGAGGCATCTCATAATGGGCTATTATGACTCATTAATGTTGGTGGTTGAAATAAAACCACCATTAAATGGTAAAAAAGCGATGACTCATCCAAAAAAAAAAAAATTAACCATAACCATAGGCCACTACTGTATAATAGAAGCCATCGTCTTTTGAGATAGGTATTCTGATATGGGAAGGAGTCTTCAATGTTATTTAAAAAAATCTAAGATGCTTCCCCCCTTTAAAAAAATCCTAAGTGCGCCCTTGTAAGATGGGGTTGATTTGGTTGTGAGAGGAGGATGGGGGGTTGGGGTAGTTACACGTCATAATACTCACCCTTCTGCTGTCAGGCACTTGGGGGAAAACGAAGTCTGTGGCTGTCAGAACTATTTTATTGGGGCCCTTGGAGAGGCGCTTCTTCAGCAGGATATTTCTGGAAAATGTAATAAGAATAATGAGATAGAAAGTGAAAATATGGAAATTACAGAAAATCTAATTCAATAATGTCATGTTGGAATATCATATTGAAAAAAGTGTCATCATTTTTTTCATCTCTCCCTTAAAGCGAGAGTTGTGTTGAATTTTGAGAAATTTCTATTTAACTATCTTGTTCCTTGGAGTATCTGACAAATAACTGGTACCTCATTCTTTTCCGTAAGTTTTCGAGTATTCTGTAAATGGCAGGTATACGAAAAAATACATTATTTTTCTTCAATTTTCATTCATCAGTGATGAGGTTTGCCACCCATCTCGAATGTCGTAATTTAACTGGTCTGCTGGCTACCTAATTTGTGGGATATGTCATGATGGTATAGTAGTGATAGTAGTAGTAATTTATAATCGAGAGACCTGGTTTCGATTTACTCCACCTTCACGATACAAGTATATTGCTTGCTGTAAGGGTGTCTAGGGTGTATTTGGGAATATTTCAAATGCAGCTTCATTTTTGTAAAATAAGTGTCTTATTAAGAATATTTTAAAAATACTTGTATTTAATAGTGTAAGGACTTGTAAAACTTGCATAAAAGAGTGAGAAATGTATTTTATTCCGGAGACAAATATGTTTAAATGTCAAGTTGCTAAATAGTTAAGTTAAGCCTCTGGCTACCCCACTTGTAGAAATATTGTAATGCTGTATATGGAAAAATAAATAATTGTTAAATTAGCTTATACGCTTTTAAAATTCTCGTTCGTATCTATTTCGCAATCTAAAAAATAACTTTATTTGCAAAATCCTAAAAGTTGTATTATACGATCCAAAAGCAATGGGGGCTTTTCAAATAATAATATAAATTCGTATAGAACGAATATTCAAACCACATTTTCAAATCGTGTTCCATCCGTTTCAATAATGGAATAGAGAAAACAAAACAACAATACTACAGTCATGTACTGTACATGTTCCATAGACTCGGTATTCGGTATATCTGGATAGGTATTAGTATAATATTTCGTTCCTGTGTACGTTCATAGTGATTGCAATACTACCAGTATTAAATTCTGACATCGAAACTTTATTTCCGGTTTTTTCATGACAGATAAAAATATGATTTAAATATTTACTAGTTATGAAAGTGACTTAGGTTTCGACCTGCGATGACGTTTTCAAACTAAAACTACATAGGTCACTTTAATAAAGTAGGTACCTAGTGAAACTATGAAACATATTTTTATTTGTTGTAATAGAAATGGATGTTTTTGTTTTTTCATACGGTTTTGTTTCAAACCTAAATTTTTTGTATATACAAAGAATTATCCTATATTCTTTTGCCATACATCTTAAGGACATAATTTTTTGTTGGCACAGAGAAGACATCTTGATGTTTATAACATGCAGCTGATCTGCTAGCTGCCCGTGTGCCGTGATGGTAAATATTCTTTAATTCTTCAGGAACAGTGAATATTGCGTTTGAAAAAGCAACGCAATTTACAGCAATTTTTATAAAGAACACAATCTTTATAAGTCACATATGCCTTCATTGTTTGCTCCAGAGATTTTGGATGCAAAAAAATATATAAAAATAAATCTTCTGTAAAATGGTGGATTATTTAACAAAACCTATGAAGTTTCAATGACTTGAGATTAACAGTTTCTTTTTGTTATCACTTTATTTGAATAAACCTAATTTTTATTCTAAAATTGTAATTTATCTTAAAAAACCAGATGGCGAATACGTACATATATTTATAATGTATAAAATTAGATCTCTTTATTCTATCCCATTAGTGCAAACTCCACGAGTGAGATAACTAACAAACTGACTGCCTAATTATAAATGTGCTTAATAAATAAACGTGCTTAGTTATATGTAGATGTTAAATGTGATGTTTTACGAATATCTGTCTTTTACAAGACACTCGAAAACTTGCTGAAAAGTGCGGGTGGCCCATTCTTGGCCATAGACTCTTTAAACTATACCGGGAACTCTAAGGATTTCAACTTAAAAATTGAGTGATTTGAGACATTTTTATACCAGGGGCCGTAGACAAACCGTACCTACTTAGCGATCGACTACTGGCGAACTTTTCGACAATCTACCTACATGTACCGTGTAATTATTTTATTTTTTATTTATTGGTAAAAGCACATAACAGATAACAACTATAAATATGGTTTACAAAAATAGAAAAAGGTCGTTCATAATTCTGCGTTATTGTTGCAGTTATTGTCGAAAATTCGTTTGCAGTCAAGTACGTATTTGTCTAGGGGGTCAAGTTTTATATCTCATCGATATAAAATTGCATCGCGATCTTTTCATATAATCATTAACATCACTAAATACGAAAAAATACCTGGTAAGGAAAATAGCATCGTTTTGCGTCCTGTTTTCGACTGAAAGAATAATTCCATATTGTGAATATTGTATGGAAGTGGATTATTGTATGTTGTACATACCAACTTATATACATTGGGCTTTTAACAATCACCAGCGGAACGTTTGGGAAACAATGTATACTATGTACATTTATATTATGTACATTGAATCCACAATTTTCATTTTACCACTATTATCGTGAACAAATTCCTTACAAATAGTTTAAAAGTCTTAAAAGTAAGAGAATTTAGGTTCGTAGGAGAACCGAAATGTTGAAATGTGTAGGATTTTCTCAGGGCAGTTGCTTTTTATTTATTTTGCAAAGAAAACTTTTCTATACGTCAATATTTATCTTAAATTATTCTCATATTCAATTTCATGTGAAAGAAAAGCAGATGGCAATGAGATTTGACTAAGAACCTGCAAATTGAAAGTCCAGGATAGTGTAATTATCAGAATACTGAATTTTGATTTTCAAAGTTGTTATCGTTATCTTAATGTTCTTTTGCGTAATTTGTTTCGACAATTAACTATTGTTTATACATTGTTTATTGTTTTACCTTATGGTTGCATGTGTAAATTAAGTTAATTAATTTATTTATTTTTTCAAACAGTTATAATATACAATACCAGCTGTCAATTAATAAATACATTATCATTAATAATACATACAAATATATATTGTACCTCATGAGGACAAGTCCTGTGTAGAGGTATTATACAAAACAAAATATTTAATATAATACAGATTCCAGAAATAGAAACAGATTTAAAATTTAAACAGTAATTAGGTGCATAAAAAAAACACCAATTAGAAATGTGGAATGGCGTTTTCCGTGCCCAATCTCTTCCATTATAAATTAACTATTGTTTGACCCTTTTTTTAAATACCCACACATTACAAATTTCCTTCAACCTAAACATACTCGTACATGAAATTATCATTTATAATCTTAGAAAAGACAACGTCCCCTTATTTCGCAATGCCTTGGATGGGACTTGAACCCGCAACTCATCTTTATCTTGAGGTGTGCTTTGTCTAATTAAACTACCAGGAGGTATAGGCTTTGAAATTCTCTCACATAAACCACAATGACAGCTTCGTAGGTATTGTTCTAGCATACCTAAGTATGAACAATGACTACAAGTGAAGCTGTCATTGTTGTTTACAAGATAGAATTTCAACTACCAAGCATGTTATCAGTCAGATGAATTCGCTTTGTATAAACTTAAATCCCGTGAACGATAATTGTTATAATAAATCATCGAGCCTGCATAAGACATTGTACAATTGCGAAGGAAATAAAAAAAGGTATAGCCTAGAATAAAAAGTTTTGTCTGGTTCACTTTTTTATGTTTATCTAAGGATTTGACCTTATTTTATGATTTTTAACTAACTGACCTCAAATATCATAATTTTTATATCTCTTCGATTTCTTTTTTTAATAATTTGACTTTTTTTTACTATTTTATAGTTACTTTAATTTATTAATTTATATTTTTATGTCTAATTAATGTTGCATTGTTTGTTCTACTCCTATTTTTTATTAGTCTAATTATTTTGTGTCTTTTTTAAAATACAATCATTCCTCTGTATACATATATTGTAAGCTTTTAATATTATAACAATTTTAAATGAAAGTAAACAGTGTTTTTTATTTAAATATTTATTATCTAAATTAAAATGAACTTTCATAGTGTTTCCTCTTCGAAAATCGAAAAGTTATATATTGTATGTATGTAAACAGAGTTTTAACATGTAAAAGGCTTAGGCCGTGAATATCTTTAAATAAAATATTATAGATAGATAGATGCTTACCTCACAATCAGGCCAACTCCAATGCTGATTGCACAGAAAACCAGAGCCGAGACAATTATTATGACGATATGTATAGAATTAACTTTTATCTGAGCTCTGATGCAGAAATCACCATCACAAGAATCTTCATCAAACTCCAGACCTTTGTTCTCATACCAATCATCAAAATTTGGTTGAACTTTAAATATTGACATCGTGGACAATATATCACTTTCTTGAGCACCTTTTAAAGTAGCATTTTTGGAATACTGCAGGATGACCAAAGGTCGCCAATGCGAAGCAGAATCTTGGTCTTGAAAATCCTCTTTCCAGTCCAGAAATAAAAATTTAAACACTTTGTCAGAACGATTGTCAGAATTTTCATTTGTGACAATGTTCATACCCTCGTGTATATGTTCAAAGAGTTCATTTTTTGTTGACTTTTCGATGAATTCATCGATAACAATTTGTCTAGAATCCATGCTGGTTAAAATCATAAAAGATTTCTTCATTTCCACACTGATATTTTCAAACATTTCATATCTCCTATGATGCCAGCTACTTCTTTTCTGTCTGACGACATATTTCTCCTTCTTAAATTCCAACAACAAATTGTCGTACGTACTTTCTGACTTCGTACTATGAATACTTGTTGAATTACTTTCATTCACGTCATTGGTATTTGGAAAATATTCACTCAGAATTTTTATATTTGTAGGCGAGACGTATTCCTCCCCATTTTTCTTTGTACTATTTAAACCGTTGAAATAGGATGAATTATATATATTTATATATGTTTTTCTTCTTTTAATATTGACATAGGAGTTATCTGTCTTATTTACTTTTTCAATATTTGCTTCGTTATTTCTTTTCGAATTTGTTTCATTTTTTTCTTTTTCTACTAAACTTTCTTCTCTTTGTCTTAAAGTAATATTTTTATCATTCATCTTCATTATAAAACTTTCATCCGTTTCAACATTACTTTCAAAGTTTTTGATGTTTTTATTTTCCCATATGTTTGACGTATTTTTATATTCTGAAAATACCTTCGGGAGTAATTGTGTGAAATTTTTATGACCCGTGTTTATAACATCTTCGTGCGAGGAAATATTCCGAAGAATTCCATCATAACTTAAATTGCTATCATTATCACCCTTAACAATTTTTCTTCTCGTAAATTCTTTCTCGTCTTTTTCTGGATCAACTTTAAGTAATTTATCTATTAAATCATCCAAACTAACATTTTTAACATTGCTTTTATTGCTATTAATATAATTTGTTAACACATCACTTACTGTTTCATTATTGACAAATATAAGACTATTGATCATATAATTATTGCTTTCTTCATCACTATTTTCATTAACATCATTATTATCATCTACAATTAATCTATTTCTATTATCTATCTTAAAATATTTCTCACTTTCTTTATCTTCTCTTATCTGATTATCATCTTTACTTTTATAAGTTAACTCGTCCGAGAAGTATATGTCATATTCTGAGTCATCCTCATCTACTGGTGCGTCATTTTGAAACACGTCTTCAGAATCTGAGAATTTTTCTATTTCTTCTTTTCTATGGTTTAGTTTATGGTCTTGGACGACTATTTTTGGTATGAACGGAACGAAACTAGATACATCTATTGCTAGGACAATGGTTTGGGATAGTTTGAGACTATCGATGGCTTGAAGAATGGTTTCCCCTGTTGAAGATCTGAGAGATGCGCAGAGGATGATTACTGAAATAAAGAAATTAAATTATATTAATATTTATACACTCTTCAGCCGTTACTTTTTTATTTTTTTTAAAGGGCAACCCCAGTCACATACCTCATGCAGTACCTGGAGATATGTATCTCCATAACGACACACACATGCACAAACAGGATTTAATGTCCCATTGAAGTGAGAAATGCTGTTATTTTTTTATTACTACTACTACTAGATTATCACGACATATCCCACAAGTGGGATAGCCAGCAAATCAGCTGCATGTAATAAATATTCCTCTCCGTGCCAACCAAAAAATAAGACGCTTAGAATGGGTGGTATAATTCATAGCTGAATTTGAGATGTAAATTGTCTTTGATTTTTTGGACAGACCTGCTTTTTATTGGACACTCAAAAACTTACGTAAAGAGTGAGAAACTAATTCTTTACAAAGTGCTTCATGAATCTTTTATTTGATCTGTCGTCATAATTTTTTTTAGACAAACTTAGATTTTTTAAAAAAATCTAAGGCATCACAGTGAGAAAAATGATAAGGTGATTAGGAGGAGGAAAATATTTTGAAGAAAAAACAATCGCATAATCAATTTGTCACAATCGTTTATAATTTGTTGATATTAAGTATTATGGTAAGTTCAATAAAGTATAATTTATACACATGTGTAGATAAAAGGAGTAGAGGAAGACCTCCAACACGTTGGTCAGACGACATTAGAAGAATCGCCGGTGACTGGTTGCAGAAAGCCCAGGACAGAGATGCTTGGAAACATATGGGGGAGGCTTATGTTCAGCAGTGGACAGGAATAGCTGCATAAGTAAGTAAGTAAGTAAGTAGAATAAATAGTTACACGTTAAAGGAGTTTTAAAAAGAAAATCGTAGAAAAAATATTGCCAATTTGTAGAGTATAATAAGTATTTACAAATTTTTAAGCCTTTTTGTCCAAAGGAAAACAATAAATACTCAGATATTATCTACTGTTTTGTTTTCTGAATAAACAAAATTATTCATACAATATATTATTTTCAACAGATATATAAGCAAAGAAAAGCGAGATAAAAGAGTACGAAGTTATAAAGCTGAAAAAAATAATAAAAATGAAAAATACTTCAGTTGAGTGAAGTTAAGTGTGTGGAAAATAGGAATTTATTTAGAATAAAATTTACCGAAAAAATAAAATAAAACGTTGTTTAAGGAGATGTAAAAAATTGGATTTTTCATCGCACAACTCTTAAAATCTAGATTCCATCATTATTTACTCGCTACTACATTTACAGGAGTGTAGGAACGTTGGTTCTGTGTTACAGGCTAAATTCTGTTTTATTTTAACCCCTATTTATCTTAAAACCTTCTAAGTTTTCTTGTAATCCATTTGAGAACATAGATATATGTATATATGTAGAACTTTTCGCTGGTATTTTTCTTTTCATTTATTTGTTTTTTTTTTTAATGCAGGGGAACGCAGAACTTGGAGGATGAGGACTAAGAGAGCCGACCCAAAATAAATGGGATAAAGGCGAGAGCGAAGATAGAGTTTTTCACCTTTTCTCGGGAGCACAGCGTCGAATCAAGACTATTCTATTTTTAGCGATATTTTTCCAACAAATTTAGTAACTAACATTCAAGATGGGTCGTATACATTATCGCTGAACTGAAGATTTTAAAATGTCCATAAAGTAATGTTTTAGGAATTCCAGCCTTTAACATGGTTCTCGAAAACTTGCGGAAAATTCGGTAGACCTATACTTTACCGGGGCCTCCACAGGATCTTTTTTGATCGCTTTATCACGTTAAAATGACCATGAACAGGTTATATGGCTAGATAGGGTATTGATTCATGGTCATCAAGAATTGTTAGATGGAGACCATGGAATGAAAATAGTGGGCTAGTTTGACCCGAGAATATATTATTAGATGATATTATCCCTATTATCGATAGAAAGTGAGCTAGAGTTGACCAAGAGACAAATGGCAGTTTGTTCAGATATTTGAAATTGAAAACCGACTGCCGGGAGACGGAGGATCTTGATCATTTATTCTTCGAATGCCCGATTAACATCATCTACCCAACTTTGATTAATGACCTGGCACATTATAGGGTTCCTCTACCTACAATTAATATTTCCTTGCTTCTGGGTTTAAGATACAAAAACATTTTCAAACTCCTTGCCCTATTCCTTAAGGCCCATTTGATAAAGCTTTGAATGTTGTTTTTTTGTTTTTTGTCCTGAACAAATAATTTTTATTTGCAGTTTCAGGCTAGGAATACCCTCAAGGGTGAAAGCCAAGAAATAAGAGAAAGAGAGAAAAATTGAAAACTAATTGTGATATCCGCGAAAATTTGAATAAAGTCCTGTGATTGGTTCAAATAGATTGAAGCGTTTAAAACTGATTTTCTCGTGGATAGAGATGGATTTTCATCGTATTGATTAAACTACATTGTAGCCAGCTAAAGTTCTTAACTAGCAATAATTGCACTTTGGATAAACCTCATTGGTTACGATATCGCTACTGCGCAAATTTTCTGTATTCATCAAAGCGAAAGGGTCCAATTCAAATTGTGTCTTATAGTCTACAAGGCTTGGAACAATATGGCACCTCAGTCACTTTCTGAGCTCTATGTTCTCAAAACGCCCGCAAATGCACCTCTACGCTCAGCTACAACATCAAGATCAATAGAGCAAACAAGTCCTGATTCTATGATAGGGTTTTTGGCGTCGGTGGACCCGTCATCTGGAACCGACTGCCCGAGGACTTCCGTAAAAACCAATCGATAACAATGTTCAGCAGTAAGTTGGAGACATTGCTCTTCCAACACAGTTGAAGAGAGATGAATGCTCCATCAAACGGCACCGAATAAATCATCCAACATACATAAATACATCATCTGTGAAAATTGGATCGATGAGGATTTGCAGATATTCACCTAAAAAATGTAAAAGGCCACCATCCAGCAGTGGATCGATCTATGGCTGATAAAAAAGAAGAACATTGGGCATTCTCATCATTGGGCAGTCATGTGACTGATCCAGAACCAATTGGATTCATAAATAATAATATTATGATTCATTCATTCTTCCATTTATACAACAGTATTTGAAATATAAAAGTCATAAAAACCTAACCTAACTGGGTTAAATTTATACTAGCAATGTTACCCAGTGTAGTGCTCCTTGTTATAAAGTTTTTTTTTGTTGAGGTTCCTTTACATGTTTAATCGAGCAGATGACACACTGTCAATCATAATCATATTATCGTCCACCCACATACATACAAATATACATAAAAATATATTTTATGTAGATGGAAAGTTTGTCAAACATACTATGATGTACTAGCTATACAACCAAAGCAGGTGACACATGAAAATATTTTATTTTTATTATTTGTAGAGCACATATTTATGCACAAATAGCATAAAATAAATCAGATAGGGTAAGGTTGCTCAAGTCGTACCCCCTAAGGAAACAATGCTATAATATTTAGTGCAATGAAAATAAAACAAATTCATCTGCATATATTAAATCTTCATTTAGTTGCCTTTTAATCGACAATCATAGAAATTTGAAAATATTTTAACAAAATAGGTATTTTAACGTTTTTCAAAAATATACCTTCGGTACGATTAAGGCGCCTAGTCGCCAAAGTCGTACCACCTATAGCCTTAGTCGTACTTAGAAAATATACCTTTTGAACACTATAATAAATTATACCTATAGAAAAATACCTACTCAATAACCAGATATCATATGAATAACTAAAAAAATATTAACAATGCAGTCTGAGATCAACTTAAAACATTTTTTTTTGTCAAACCTAATTATTAAGTGAATAACACATAGAAAATAGAATTATCATATCTTAAAAAAAAAATCTTCTACGGGATTCATTAAATCCAATTTCTCCACTCCGATGTTTCTGTGTTCGATGTTTCAGTGATATAAGAAAGGAGTAAAGAAATGTGGAATGAAAGTTGGTGTAATCACAAGGATGAATGTAAATAAGTTAAGATGGTTTGGGCACGTGGAAAGAATGAATGAGGACAGAATGACCAAGAAGATATATTTGGCTGAGAGGAATGATGCTCGGAGACGTGGACGTCCGAGGATCAAATGGCAAGATCATTTAAATCAATTCCTACAGGACGGTCACGTGTTGAGCACATTGAACAAGAAAGCATGCATGAGGAATTGTATGACAGCGACAGAAGCGAAAGAAGTATGCTATGATAGAAAGAAGTGACGCTCGATCCTTTCTGCCTACCCCGCGAGAGAAGTCGCGTGACGGTATGTATGTTTAAAGCTTCGTCCATGTCCTCCTGCATCCAAGTACTTTCTCTTCGCCATATTTAGGTATTACCTACCTGATAAAATGTTAAGTAAATTATTAAACAATTTTCTTAATACCTAAGTCGTACCGGTACGAGTAAGGATTTTTTCACAGGTACGACTTAAGCGCCGGGGTCTTCTATGTTTAAAACTAAAACCACTGACGTAACCTCAAAATGTAGTACCGTTTGAGTATGCGTAAACTATTGCCAGATAAGTCTTACAAATAGACATAAACAAAGAAAATAGGTAAGCATTACATTCCTGCCATAAAAAGCTTACAAATGAGTCAAAATATTTAATGAAAACTGTTCAAAAACTTACTTTTTCAATATTTTTGCTTCAGGAAGCCGGCCGGCCGCCCACTTTTTTACGTTCGCTCACTCAACTAAAAAGTTCAGATTGACGACACTAGATGGTGAAATTTATAACTATCAGATAAGATATTGCCGGGGTACGACTTAGGCCGTGGTACGACTAAAGCAACCTTACCCTATTTCAATTGGTGAATCGTGTAGCAGTTAAAGAGTGAAAAATTCTCCACAAATTTCAGAAAGACTTTCAAACAATCACTTTCAGTATCAATAGATATTGTGTAAACATATTTATTTGAATTGAGCTTGAGCTCAGCTAAAAAAAAAACAAATGGTAAATGTTTTGGACTGAAGCTTCCTCATTTAGATTTTAATTTTTTAAACATTCTAGAGAAATCTAATATTTTAATTTAATTAATTACTTTTTTTATCAATATTTTGGGGTGTTCTTATTCATGGGTTTCATACATAGTACGTTGTATTGATTGCTCTAGTTTTTAACATTGTAGTAAAAGGTATTATTTTGTCCATAATCTGTGTATTGTTGTTTGTTATTTGCTGCAATGACTGCTTGTCCTATGGGACAGATAGAAATAAATAAATAATATTGGCGTCAGGAGATATTCTCAACTTTTCTGTTAATAAAATACTTCTACCCAGATTTATGCAAACATCACATATTATGACAGTATAAATTCAACTTTATTTAAAAATAACATTACATAACAAATATGTATAGACAATTCACACAGACTGAGCTAGTCCCAAACTAAGATTTTCCCCTAGCCGGGAAATGAACCCGGGACCTCGTGACTCAAAGGCAAGTGCATTAGCCTCCGCGCCACATTGGTCGTCAAATGCAAATATAATGCTCGAATAGACACACAAACATCAGATATATAATTTTATATTTTGAATCTAAGCCAGTAAATACGTTAACAATTTTGACAGTTCAAGTGGATAAAATGGTTTGATGTTAAAAGGTGAAGCTGTGGATAAATTTAGTATAACATACAAAGTAAAGTTAAAAATTTAACATGGGGATATAGACAATTGACAACAGGTGGCGTTAGTTGTGGTTTAAATTATCCATTCATTTATACGAAATTGGAGAAACTAACAAACGTTTTAATAATAAAAATATGGTATTTGGTGCCGTGTAATGATCCGTGACCATCTCAAGGGCGCCGTGACTTTTTCTGAAAAGCAATGTTTTCAGCTCACTTCTGAATGTGATAGTAGAATGGTTTTGTCTTAAATCCGCTGACAATCTATTCCAGGCAATTGGCCCCGCAACATATCCATAAAAGCATCACATTATGGTGTAGTTACATGTAAAAAATATTCATAGAAACATTTTTTATAAAAAATCTATAAAAATATTCAATCGCCAGGTCATAGACATATCTGTCAAAAAATCATTATAATAATCATATCATGATAGACTAGTCAAAATTTCGTACAATCGTCAGATTGTCATAGAGCTGACAAAAATATTCATTTATATGATTTAGATCAGAGGTTCCCAAACTTTATTTTCTCATAGACCACTTCCAAAAATTTGCTGGTTCTGGTGGACCCCCTGTATTTCAACCCCCCCCCCCCGTTGCTTAATTTTCGAAATGGTATAGGAATTTGAAATATTTTTAAAACTCCTCGGTTTTCTTAGACAATATTTTCTCCCAGTACCTTTTTCTACAATGTACCGGGTATTTGTACCGACTATTGTTTATGTCAATATCTGGTGCTTTTACCAATTATCCCATACTTAAACTATGGATTCGTGGACCCCCTCTTACGACTCGTGCACCCTCATATTTTAGTCATGCCAACGTGGACCCCCATCAAGTCTTCCGTGGACCCCTGGGGGTCCACCTGGACCACTCTGGGAATCACAGATTTAGATAATAAATATTTAAAGAAAAAACACTGTTTACTTTAAAATTAAAAAATTTATAAATAAAAAATACTTAAGAGTTTGAAATTTAAAACTCTTAAGTATTTTTTACTTATAAATTTTTTAATTTAAAAATGGAGTTTTACTCATTTATTGAAAACAAAATCACTTTTTACTTTCATTTAAGAATTTAAAAATTTACATTATTTATATGACTATAAATGAATATTTTTGTCAGCTCTTATCTGACGATCATGTTTAATCTGTCAAAAATATTCATAAAATTATCACATTTCGGTAGACATGTTGATAACATACGAGTATATACATAGAAACATTTTTATAAAAATCTATCAAAATACCTTAACAAATCGACTAATCAAAGACAACCATGTCAAGAATTCATTATAATCGTCAAATCATGATAGAGCTGTCAAACCTTCGTACAACCGCCATATGATAAACCTGACAAAAATATTCGTTAATCGTCAGATCATTATTTTTATTTGGATGATTTGCAAAGTGCCGTTTTGTGAAAAAAATCCACCTCAAGGGCGCTCATCATGATTGAACTGTCGAACAAATTAAAAAAAATCATCACTACATGTAGTGTTAGTATATTTTGACAGTTAAATCATGAAATGACGATTGTTTGAGTTTTTTGATAGGTTTCGATCAAATTGCGAATATGAAGGTTTTTGACAGGTCTACCAATATGTGATGATTTTATGAATATGTTTTGATAGTTCAATCATGAAATGACGACTGTTTGGGAATTTTTGTAGGGTATGATCAAAACCCGAAAATGAATAATTTGGTGAATAGATAGATTTAATGAATATATTTTGGCAGTGATAGATTTTGATCAAAACGTGAATATGAATATTTTTGAAAAGTCTACCATGATGTGATGATTTCATGAATATGTTTAACAATTCAATCATGAGATGACGATTGTTTGGGTTTTTGATGGATTTTGATCAAAACGCGAATATGAATATTTTGACAGATCTTTCATGATGTAATGATTTCAAAAAAAAAAATGACAGTTCAATCATGAAATAACCATTTATTAGATTTTTTGATAGAGTTTGATCAAAACGCGAATATGAATATTTTTGACAGATCAATCATGAAATGACGATTGTTTGGGTTTTTTGATGGATTTTGATCAAAACGCGAATATGAATATTTTGACAGGTCTATCATGATGTGATGATTTCAAGAAAAATTTTGACAGTTCAATCATGAAATGACGATTGTTTGGGAATTTGGTAAGGTTTCGAATATGAATATATTTGACAGGTCTACCACGATGTGATGATTTCAGGAAAAAATTGGTCAGTTCAATCATGAAATGTTCATTTAATGGGTTTTTTGGTAGGTTTTGATCAAAACGTGAATATGAATAATGACTAGTCTACCATGATGTGAGATTTCATGAATATGTTTGACAGCTCAATCATGAGATGACGATTGTTTGGGTTTTTTGATGGATTTTGATCAAAACGCGAATATGAATATTTTTGACAGGTCTATCATGATGTGATGATTTCAAGAAAAAAAATTGACAGTTCAATCATGAAATAACCATTTATTAGAATTTTTGATAGAGTTTGATCAAAACGCGAATATGAATTTTATTGACAGTTCAATCATGAAATGACGATTGTTTGGGAATTCGGTAAGGTTTCGAATATGAATATATTTGACAGGTCTACCACGATGTGATGATTTCATGAAAAATTTGGTCAGTTCAATCATGAAATGACCATTTAATGGGTATTTTGATAGATTTTGATCAAAACGAGATTATGAATTTTTTTGACAGGTCTACCACAATGTGATGATTTCATGAATATGTTTGACAGTTCAATCATGAAATGACGATTGTTTCGGTTTTTTGATGGATTTTGATCAAAACGCGAATATGAATATTTTGATAGGTCTATCATGATGTGATGATTTCAAGAAAAAAAAATGACAATTAAATCATGAAATAACCATTAATTAGTTTATTTGATAGAGTTTGATCAAAACGCGAATATGAATATTTTAAATTATGATGTGATGATTTCAAGAAAATTTTTGACAGTTCAATCATGAATGACGATTGTTTCGGTTTTTTGATAGGTTTCCACACATGAATATGAGTATTTTGACAGGTCAACCATGACGTGTAGATTTTATGAATATGTTTTGACAGTTCTATCATGAAATGACGATTGTTTGGGAATTTGGTAAGATTCGAATATGAATATATTTGACAGGTCTACCACGATGTGATGATTTAATGGGTATTTTGATAGATTTTGATCAAAACGAGAATATGAATATTTTAGACAGGTCTACCACGATGTGATGATTTCATGAATAGGTATGTTTGACAGTTTAATGACCATTTATTTTTTGATAGAATTTGATCAAAACGCGTATAGGAATATTTTTGACAGGTGATGACAGCATGATGTAATGATATCAAGAAAAATTATGATAGTTCAATCATGAAATGACCATTTAATGGGTTTTTGGACATATTTTGTTCAAAACGCGAAAATGAATATTTTTGACAGGTCTACCATGATGTGATGATTTTATGAATATATTTTGACATTTCAATGACCATTTAATGGGTTTTTTGATAGATTTTGATCAACACGCTAAACTGAATATTTTTGACAGGTTTACCAAGATGTGATGATTTTATGAATATATTTTGAAAGTTCAATCATGAAATGACGATTGTTTGGGATTTTTGTTAGGTTTTTGATTCAAACGCGAATATGAATATATTCGACAGGTCTACCACGATGTGATGATTTCAAGAAAAAATTTGACAGTTCAATCATGAAATGACTATTGTTTGAGTTTTTTTGAAATTTTGATCAAAACACGAAATCATCACATCGTGGTAGAGCTGTCAAAAATATTCATATTCGCGTTTTGATCATAAGCTATCAAAAAACCCATTGATTGATCATTTTCATGATTGAACTGTCAACATTTTTTTCAAATCATCACATCGTGGTAGACCTATCAAAAATATTCGTATTCGCATTTGTTAGATTTTGATCAAATTCTAACAAATTGCCATATAATCGTCAGATCATGATTGAACCTCCAAACATACCGATTTATAGAACCATCATAATTATCATTTTAGATAGTGTCATGAGTAACCCTGCCGGGTCCTTCTGATTCTAAGGAAAGTGCATTACCTTAACGTCACAGCGGTCGTCAATTATTACAAGACAGATTATTGACGGCCGGTGTGGTAATAATAAATTTTAATCTTAATATTTTCATATCATCACGGCGTATCCCACACGTGAGGTAGCCAGTGGAACAACTTCACGTAATAAACATGCAAATCCTCCTATTTGGCCATTAGTAGTTATAACGTTCAGGATGGGAAGCATATCTCATCGCTGAATAAAAGATGTAAAATATCCTTATTTTCCGAGCACTTACTGAAAACTTACGGAAGAGAGCGAGAGATCAATTGTTTGCCGGGATATTGTCCTCTCTGTACTTATTAGTTAAAATGTTCAGGATGAAGATCTTAAATGTCTTAATACATGATATTTTACGAATACTTGCTTACTACAGGACACTCTAAAGCTACTAAAAAATCTGGGAGTTGTATTTTTTACCGGAGACTCCAAAACTAAGCGATGACAATAAAAATATACCATTAGATTTTTTTTTCTGTAGACTAATGTATGTAGAGTTAAAAGCGTGCTAGAATTTCAAAACGGTTATGATTCGTTTAAATAATAATAAAAGCATTTTATCTCCATTTTAAAGAACGCTATAATAACTATCCAGGATAACAAAAAGAAAATGCAGTAAATTGCTCTATAAGTGTTTAATTTTATTTTATTCTCCTCTTAATGAATATTCATTCATCCATTTATTCATACTTTGCAATGAACATAAAGAAAATTTTATACGTTTAACACAAAGAAATGTTTTGAAATAAAAAATCACAGCGAATTTTGAAATCACCGAAATCATTATTTAATTAAAAAACATAGATTCAAAAAAAGAACAGTATTTTATACCTCTAGAACAGAGGCATCCCAATTATACAGGGTAGAAACGAGCGTTTTTCATCAAGAGGTAATTATGTTAATTTTTTCGACGACATTCCTAACACTCTGATGATAATTGTATTGAGAATGATGTATTAATTAGTAATCGAGAGTAATCCAAATTAACATAATATGAGGTTACCATTGAATGGTCCAGAGTCCAGAAAAGAAGAAAAAAAACATAATAATATTTTGGTACATCGCCGAGATGTATTCTGTGCCCGTTACTTTTTCAAGCTACTCAACGGTATCATATTTAATTCAATAATACTGGAAAATTTCAATATACATAATTTGCTCCCGATGCATATGGACGAGAACGGCATCACGATTTTTTTACCGTCCTCAAAGCACAACAAACATATTGGCGAACTCCCCAGAGGGAAGGGATATTCAAATGTTTAATGGTCCGGCTGGAGAAGTTGATATCTTTAAAGATATCGTTAACGTGACGTGTGGAGAATTTATATGAAAAATTGAGTATTATTCTAGTTGTGATGTCGTTTGGATATCGTTTAAGGTTTTCTTCTGGGATCGTAGTGGCCATAAATACTTCTGAGATCGCATTGGCCAATGATCCTTGTAAGAATCGTCTTATTGTCAGTAATAATAATAACGATTTAATAAACGATTTAATAAACTCAAATATTGACTGTACAGACCTTTTAGCAAAAATTACTTTTAAAATACCAAATAGACGAACGAGACACACCTCGACTTTCTTCTTAAGTAAAAAAAGTACTAATGCTGCTCAGAACTCGCCACTACATCGATGCGTTACCACATATAACAATTTGGAGAAGGTGAGGTCCGTGGACATATTCTGTATGTCCAGGAGCCTTTTTAGGAGCCACATTAGACAGGAATGAAATATTTGTTTATTTTTTCTTTTCTTTTCTTTTCTTTTTTTCTTTCTGTGTTTGTACTGTACTGGCAATAATAATAATGAATTCAAAGATGGGCTGGTCAAGTGCAAGAAATATGTTCAATGGTAATTATGTTATATTTTGTAAAATTTTATTGTATGTTGCCCATTTTTTTAAATAAATAAATAAAAAAAAAAAAAAAAAATAGTGTCAAGGAATCTGTCGGGTAGAGCTTAAACCTCAATCTGTGTTTGAAAAACTAAAAATATAAACAGTTTTTTGTTTAATAAATAAAAAATATTACTTTTTGCTATTCCACTATGACTTTATAAATCGCTTTCACTCTTATCAGACGAACGTAGAGTTTTCTTAGAACTAATCATGTATATTTTTTATTGTACGAGAATAATGCACTAATCAGGATTGTCAGCAGATAATAGTTCAACTGAACATTTGTTAAATGTTACTGTTATTTTCAATTCACAGTTGTTTCGAAACTAAGCTCATTCAACCATATAATTATTATATTATATTCCTAGAACGGGTACTTAGTGAAACGTTCCTATAAACCCGTTAGTGGTGAGTCTAGAGTTTTCGTACTGGGTAAACCGACCCTCGATAAAAAAAATAACGATAATAGTAAAAAATATGTGAAAGTATAATATTAAAAAAGTTTCACTTCCTTTTATTATGAGAATACATTTTACTTTAATAATAATACGAAAACCTAAATTATAAAAAAATAAAGAAAAAACTTGTATTACCAGTATTATAATAATTATAATTGTCCCCCAACCAATTCCTAACCGTCCTCAAAGTTCGATGGTAAGACGATGCATTTTACTATAAACTAGGATTCTTTTTCTATATTTAAATCTCTCAATGTATTTAAACACATCTTCATTAATAAGCACATCATTTATCATTAATCTAGTTTTGGTACTACGAGTGCGCGATGAGCGAGACAAAATAAAACAGAAATATGCCCCGTAAGCAACCACATGTGCGAGTAAGACAAAATGCTATAACTCACTTCTTGCCTATCTTATTATATGAATACTGATTTACGAGTTACACAAGCACGCGCTAATTTTTAAATTACAGACTGTTAATGCGAATACTTTCATTATCTTTTTATCTTAATATATTTGTTTTTATTTACTTTATTTTTATCTTAATATAATCGCAAAGCACGAGTTTTACTTAAATTAGAGGGGATTCATTGTGTATAAGATTTTATTAAAAAAACTGTGTAACTGTGTAAAACTGCCTCAGAACAGACTCAAGTCTAGTGAGGTAGTAAATTGCAATATGTATAATTGTTAAAGGAATATGTTTTTATATTAGTTATATTTAGTAAGTAGAATTTTGTAGTAGTAAGTTTTATGTTATTGTTTAAAAAAAAAAACAAAAAAACTCAGAACAGCCCGGCTTTTCGGCTTGTAGACAAGTAGATACGTCACTGGATTTCTAGTTACATGTTCATATAGTGGAAATTGCAAATGTCTGCTTCACTATGTAATATACATATATCTATATAATTATAATATTATGTAGTGTATGCATATAGCGTTCCTTCCAACACATATACCGCACAATCTGTTTGACAAACTGATCATCAAACATAATTTTTAACTACAAGTATTTTTACATCAAATATCAAAATCACAGATCGGTAAAAAATGCGTTATATTTTAAACAATGTAGCTTGGTAGCCTTTAGAGCACATAATAAATAGTTTATTTCATAAAAAAACACGACAAAGAACCAATTCTTAAAAGAATTCTTCTTCAATGACCAATCTCATATTCTTCTTCGTAAGTATTCGAGTGTTCTGTAAGACAAATGTACGAAAAAATAAAGACATATCACATATTAAATAAATTCAGCAATGATTGGTCTCAATTTTTGTTGACATAGACAAGACAGCTTGCATGTTTATTACATGCAGCTGGTCTGCTGGCTACCCCACTTGTGGGATATGCTGTGATGGTGTAGTAGTAGTGGTAGTAGTTGTATTTTTTAATGATGTGAAGGGCTTTAGAGCATGTGCTCTATGTAGTACTATGTAGTAAAAAAACAAATTAATGTAAAGACAGTTGGTGGAACAATCATAGGCAAAAATCCTAAGAACGTAGAAAAGTTTTCTTCAGGACTGAGTGGCAATGGCCTCGAGGACAACAAGTAGCCTAACGTTTCGCCCTGAGAACATTTTAAGACAAAAAATAAATATTCAAATAATAAAAAAAATTGTTAGGATTTTTCATTATGACTCAGCAGTATACATTCCTGTAGGGTTACTCCTGCCATAATCTAAATAATATATAATTAAGATCAAGACAAGATAAATAAGATTATTTATGGGGAAAAAGGGATTCCACTGATTGTGAAGGTGGAGATATTGTGCAGACAGTTAGACACATAGTACAAGACTGTCATCTCAAAAAAATCAGCGGGGACCTGCAGGACATCTATGAAGCAGGACCTGAGGCGGTGAACTGGCTCTCAGCACTAGAGCCAAGACTGTAGAGGATACGACGCAGCCCACATGGGTTAAGATTTATTAACACACCGAGCCTTACGAAAAGTAAAGTAAAGTAAAGTAAGTACCTATATTAAAATTGTCTCAAGTGTAACCCGAACAAACTCAGTAGATCAAATTAGTTCACAAAAAACTACCTCTTGACAAAATAAACAAGAAAAGAGAAGTTCAAACATGCTTTCAAATAGAAGCACATCAAATAATCTTTGAGAATAAATATTAAAAAATTACTTTGTCATGAGTTCACAACAAAAAATTGACAAATTGTTGGTCAAGCGAGTCGTCAAACTCGTCGAGCAACCAATCCAGTGACATTACAATACAGATCCAATATTACAATACATAGATGGCTGGTTTAAAGGCGGATGATCATTTAATTAAAAGAGTATGTAAGGAATATGGGAATTATCATTTTGATATTAGGTATATTGGGTATATGGGTAGGTAGAAAGGATTATGGGAAGCAAATCTGGTAGAATATAATTATGTACCTGCATAGCAGTACGTGGGAAGCAATATGGGAGGATTTAAGTGGAAGATTAATTTTATTATATTGTGTTATTAATATACTATACTATACCTACCCTCACGCCCTGTCCCAGGTGGGGTAGGCAGAGAGGACAGAACGCCATATAGATCTATTCTTACACACTTCTTTCGCTTCCTCCACATTCATCGAATATTCATACGAGTGCGTCGGTAGCCTGGAGGTAGAGTCTCGGCCTCCAGAATAAGGGGTCCGTGGTTCGATCCCAGGTGCCGGCAAACTCCCCTTTCACGACACAAGCTTTTAGTAGCTTACTGTGAAAGGTGTATAAGGTTGTATTTGGGTTTATAACAAAAACCCAGATATATCTTTTTAAAAAAAAAAAAAAATCCAGTTTCTCACACATGCATGCCGATTTCTCTTACTCAACACGTGGCCATCCTTAAGAATTTGATCCACGTGATCAAACCTCGTGGTTCTTGGACGTCTGCGCTTCCTCACACTCCCTCTTTCAGATAAAACTAATTAATATTATAATTGGATAATTGTTATAATAACTGTTACATATCATCGTTGTATATTCAAAATGAGGTATGTGAGAACATTTTTATTTACTATTCAAAACTGTTCATAAGGCCGTAATGATTAGGACATTAAAATTATTGTTTAAACTTTTTATTGGCATGTGATATTATTCATTTTTTAATATTTGATATTAAGAATCACTTTATAAAATGGTTATGATGTCATTATAAGCAGTTTATTCTAGAAATGTCAAAACATACCCCATAAATTTACATACCCCATTTTGAATATGCAACGACGAATTGTAAATTATTATTTTATTTTTATATTTTTGGACTTAAAATTTTATAAGCTACCCTGATGATGAAAGCAGAAGCTCCCAAAAGCGGGCTCGCGATCAATAAAGTCGCTATGGAAGTACTAAATTAAAAAAAGTTTTGAACAATTATGTTCACTTTGTTTTTGATTTGTATTGTATAGTTTGATTTAGTTTACGTTTTATTTTATGCCAAACAAACAGCTTAACAAAAAGTTCAAAATAGTTTTAAGATCTTCAGTCTAAATGACACCGGAACAATTAAGTTTTATATTTTAGTGGCTGCTTGTTCGTTTAATGTTAAGAGTATTTACTAGTTTAGTATTGTTTTACCGGATTTGGGTTCGACATGCAGATGACAAAACCAATCAGAAACCTCGATTGGAGAACCATGTTTACAAAATGTTAAATTATGTAAAATCTAATCGGAAGAAGTGAGAAAGGTGTCCAAACGTTAACGAATTGGCTCTAGACTGGCTTAAGGGGCCCCTTTAGCAAAAACGATAAAACATTCAATTTTCAACAAGTTTGGTACACAAACTCTCAAAACTTGTTGACCTTACGAACATTTTGATTTGATAAAATATGAAAACAAATAATAGTTACCAATATCAAACTTTTACTTAAAAAAAAAACTCGACTTAGCTTCATAGTATTCGTTTATAAAAAAGCATATTTCTAAAAATCGAATTCAGGGGTGTGTTTGGTACATAAATGCACGAGAATCCTACAAATTTTCATATATTTATTTTAATATTGAGAATATTTAGATAGTTATTACAATTATACAAACAAAAGAATTCTATTTTATTTTGTTTTTTTCATGGATATTGACCGACATAAAAAATATTTTTTGATAAAATTTCTCATATTTTGAAACCAAAAATCACCTTAATTTTTTGTATACTAAAAAAAGTTTGATAAAAACTATAGTATTTATATGCTTGATAGGATGAATAAAAAAAATATATATTCTACAAATAATTTGTATTTTGATATAACAAAGAGTATCTAAATAAATCTCATCAGTCTGCGATTTATTTATTTTTAAGTAAAAAACTGGTAATAAATATTTGATTTTTTATTTTATTAAATCAATATGTTCGCAAGGGTCAACAAGTTTTGGCAGTTTTTCTATCAAATTTGTTGATTATTTAATATTTTACCGTTTTTGCTAAACGGGGCCCTTAAGTGATTACTTTCGGACAACGTTCAACAATTCCGCCATTCTCACTGATGTCTGATTGGTTTTGTCATTTGCACGTTGTGCCCAAATCCAGTAAAACAATACAAAATGAGTAAATATTCTAAACATTCGTTGCTAACTAGTACCGGAAAAATATGTTGATTTATTGAAAATTTAGAATTATTTTGTTGATTTACCTAGTTTGAAATATTGTTAACAGATAAAATGATTGGCATATTGATACTTCAGTTCTCATTTCAATTGCTCCTTGTAGGTACAAGTTGAACAATAGTTTCAGTGTAGTTGACGTGAATCCACTTGGGAAACACAATTCTCAAAATAATAGAGATATCTACATATTTTAGTTTTTAATATTCTAATGTAAGTTCGTATTTAGTAGCCCATAGCTGCTTGTCACTTTCCTGACAGTTTCTCTCTGGCTACCTTACAATAATAATAATAATCTACTCAATAATGCAATAGACAATCGTATTAATATTTTATAAAAATATTTTATTCAGAATTTTAAATTGAATATTATAAAGGGTGTATTGCTGGAATAAGATAATCTTTTATGTACATACATACATAGGCTCATACAGGTCCGAGTTTACCAAATTTTGTTGTGGATTGTGTATATTAAACATATTATACTAAAAATGTGCACATTTCTCTTATTTATTTATTCTCTACTACATATTGAAGAAAGGGCGACTAAAGGGCTGCAGGGGTAGAAGACCGTTAGGCAGACAAAGACAAGGATTGTTAGATAACATCATCCGAGATCTAGAGGAACTCAATACTAAAGACGACTGGCAGTCAATTGCTCAAGATAGAAAGGCTTGGAGATCGATTGTTTCGAAGGCAAAGGTCCTGCAAGGGTTGTTCGGCCATCGGAAGTAACTAGATATTGATTACAAACAATTTATTATTTAACACTAAATTATAAACTCATTTCAAATACTACAACTATTGCACCATCACGGCATATCCTACAAGTCGGGGAGTTAGCAGATTAGCTCCATGTAATAAACATGCAAACTGTCCTTTTCCTAGTCCCGAAAAAAATGTGAATCTCATTTATGGGTATTAATATGAAGATAAACATATACAGAATGCATCAATAACTTACACGTTATACCAAGACTCGGAATGATTTGAAAAATATAATTTATACAAGCGAATAAAGATGTTTTATAAAAAGACTTCAATATTTTTCATAAAAATAAAATCCTTTTGTTTCTTTGCCTGATTTGAAATTTGCCTCTTCTCGGTTCACGACTTTCTTGACAAATCTAGTTCTAAAAATATGTTTTATTAGAAAATTATCTAGAAAACCATCAAATTTAAATTATGTACAAAAAATCATATTTTATTAGATAATAATCTCTCAGTGTTCCAACGGTACACCCTATATAACGACAATGTTGATTCTATTTCCGTTGAGCTTATCAAATATTTAACTTCTGATCTTCGGTCACGAAGTCCTGGGATGTAATAAAAGTCTTAAATACTTACACACAAAATAATATTATTTACTTTCTTACAATTTTGTAACATTTTCTTCTATTTTTTTTTATCGACTAAGAAATTTAGTACACGCATCCCATGAGTTACAAGATTATACACTCCCTTGGGAACATCTGTTGTATTTTCAGAATTGCGTGTGTTTCCACATTTGGAAAGAATGAAAGCAGCGAAATATTTCAACGAGGAACCGAAGAAAACTAATGGTGCATTAGTTAAGTGCAGGCATTCAGTCGCTAAATGAATAAAAATATGATGTTTTTTTGTGATATTATTTTTCTAATTGTGCGATCATTTGAATATTTGACGTTGTAGATCCGGACTCTTTTCATTCGCGACTACAAAAATACTATGATTTAACTTTTATTTAACGATAATATTTTATAACTACATCACAAATTACAAATTGTATATGCATGACAAGTCAAAAAAACAAAAACATTTTAAATAATTTAATCCCTATTTTTTTGTGTATTTTTCATACCTATTTTAAATTCCATAAATAAATATTTCGAATTGTTTAACTATTGAACGCAACAAAGACAACATATATGTCTTTAACAATAGGTACGATTATTATATTTCACTTTCTGTTGTGTTTTTAAAGCATAATATAAATATGTCAAAATTAAAAATTGGCGATTTCTCGAATTTAAGACATTTCGACTTGTTGAGTTATGAAACTAGAAAGTCGATTATATAATAAAAATAACACTTTGTTGATCAAAAAATCATGAGCAATTGGCGAGCTTATTGCCTGGAGGCAATATCTTCCAGCAAACCAAATATAATGCCTTATATAATGTCTTAAAATTGTACCTATATTAATAAAAAGTTTGATAGTGTTTTAATTCCTACAAAAAATAAATAAATAGGACTATAAATTTTAAGAAAAGTGAGTGTTGAAATCTATTTTGAGAATCACACAAATGTTATATTACAAACATTAATATAATAATGTGGTAGATTAATATCTGAGTATTTTACAATATATAATCCCGCAATGGAGTTATTTATGAATCCATTAGATACTAATTCGCTTCTGCTTATAGCTCCATTCTGCAATTCGGAAATGCGTTTCAACGGTGGAATTTTAAAAATATGTTGGATTTATTATTATTATTATGTATTTTTAAAAGGATATATCTGGATTTAGTTATAAACCCAAATACAACCTTATACACTTTTCACAGTAAGCTAAAAGCTTGTGTTATGATAGGGGAGTTTGCCGACACCTGGGATCGAATCACGGACCCCCTGTTCACGAGGTTGAGACTCTACCTTCAGGCTACCCACGAACTCTATTTATTTATTCTTTACTCTACATTGATTGCAAGCAATTTTACATAGAAGTTTATTTGCTTTAACATACAAAGGTCGCTTTTATCATAGAGGGGCGATTTCTTCCAACTGACCCAATTTCATGTGAATTAAGAAAAGAGGAGAGAGAAAAAAAAACATCAAAAGCACTTTTGATGAAAAGAGTGAGCGATAGTTTTTTTTCTTGTTTCTCTCTATCTATGTATATATAATATCTACTACTAAGACTCTTGACAAAAATGGGGTACAGCTCTTAATCATCGAAAAGATATTTTAAATAGGTACAGGCGTCCTATCATAGGCATATGAAGCTTAATAAATAACTCCCTATTACTTACTTACTTTCGATGGCCGAACAGCGCTTGCAGGACCTTTGCCTCCGAAACAATAGATCTCCAAGCCTTTGTCTCTTGAGCAATGTAATTCCAGTCATCTTTAGCATTTACCTCCTTTAGATATCGTTTGATGTTATCTAACAACACTGAGAAAAATACTAACGAAATTTCACAACGAATCATTGGTAGGTACTATCAGATTAGGACCAGAGATCGTACAAACGATTCATTAGTACGAATCTATAATATTAACTCTTCGCAAACAAGTTGTTGGTAAATTTACCAATGATTTGTTTGCGAAGAGTTAATATTATAGATTTATACCAATGAATCGTTTGTACGATCTCTGGTCCTAATCTGATAGTACCGTACCAATGATTCGTTTTGAGTATTTTTCTCAGTGAATCTTTGTCATGGTTTGCCTAACGGTCTTTTGCCCTCGGGTATACCCTGTCGAATACCCTTAGTCGCACTTTCTTCTCCGGATCTGACGTGGCCAATCCATGCCAATATTTGGGATCTGATCTCACTTGTGATGAAAGGTTGGTTAGTTGTGGAGCGAATTTCTTCATTGCTTCACTAAGCCTCCAGGTTCCTTCTGCAATACTCGGTCATGGACCCAATATAGAATCAGATTTTCAAAAAAAAAAACTCCCTGTGACAGGACAAATAAACAAAGAAAACTAATGCTGAAAACGTGGGTGACTATCTATTTATTTCGGGAATTTTATGGGCAAATAGCTTTCGTATACAACATGCTATCAACTAATTAAGTTTTCTTTCATTCAGAACAATATTATGTTTCTTTCTTTGAATGAATGAATGAATGTAGGTAGTAGTAGTAGTGTCATTGTATCGCTATGAAAAGATTTCAATCAGAGATGAGATGGGTAAAGCTTTTAAGCTCAGAATGCCGAATATTACCGAATACTGAAAGTAACAAGACTTGTTCAGCTTAAAACAAGTTTCCAATGAGTGCTAAGTGTTTTTTTATGATTCTTATTTAATTTCTCATCAACTTTTTTCCCGGGAATATTGGCTGGAAAGCTACCTTCTCTACTTAGAGTGATTGTGCGTCAGACGAGTCAACTCTTCCCACAACACTTCATTTGTTGTAATGTCGTTATTATGAAACGGTGTATTTGAGAAAGGGTTTCTTCTAAGATGAAATTTTATGATTATCATGTTTTTATGATAAACAAAAGATTGGAAACTCTAAAGCAGAGGCCTATGTTCAAAATTTGATTTAAAATGTTGAAGATAAAGAAGTTTTCGTAAACGTTGATTTCGTGAAATTTTTCGAATTACTTATATCTTTTCCGTAAGTTTTCGAGTGTCCTGTAAAAGGTATTTGATAAAATAAAGAAATCTTACATCTTTAATTTATTAGTGGTGAGGTTTGCTACCCATCCTGCATGTCTTAATTCTTTTGACACGGAGAGAACAGATTGTACGTTTATTACATGCAGCTGATCTGCTGACTACCCCACTTGTGGGTAACCAGCAGACCAGCCGTCTCTGATAAAGAATAGGCCTTCTATTCTTTATTGTAAGTTTTTGGATGTATCGCTAGTTAATCCTTCTAAAATAAATAAAAAATAAAAATAAAATAAATAAATGATATTGTCCTCCAAAGATTAGATTTTCGGGAAGCGTCACGTTTTAAGACATTAAACATCTCCAGTTCACTGAGCCTAATATTTTTACTATAATTGACTCAGAAAAGACGATTTACATGTTTATTACAAGCAATTGGTCCGCCGGCTACCTCTTATATGGGAGATGTCGTGATGGAAAGGAAAGTATGGAGAATCCAAAAATCGGATAGTTGCCGAATACTCGCTTCATCTTGAATATCTTTGTAATGTACTATCTATTTCTGAAAAGCCTCCCCTGAATTAAGTAATGAAATTAACTTCATGAGATATTTTAGTAATTGATTTAGTTTCAGGATTGTGAAAATTACTTTTCAGGCATTTAAAAGAATTTATTATCAGCAGTTAGCGTGATGTTTATGTGTGTTCATTGTCTCTTTATGGAAAACAGAAAGTTTATGAATTTTACCTAGCTACAAATAACTATTTATGGAGTAATACAAATTGTAAAGGAAAATGTTTTTATCTATACTCAAAATAGAGTTGGGCAGGACTTAATATTGTCAGGTGTTTCGACTTAAAATTTGCTAGAATAGTTCTAGCAAGGCAGCTATCGAGAAAAGTTAAGAGAAGAATTGGATGGCCACATACTGGAAGATCGGATTACGGAAGGGTAGTCGCTGGAAGGATGTGGATGCAGAAAATCCAAGACAAAAAAAGCAAAACGAAGACGAGGCTTTTAAACATGGAATTTAAAGTGATTAAAGCAAAAGAATTAATCTATTTATATAATTTTAGCATATCCTACAAGTGAGTTAGTCAATGAAATCTTTTTTTTTCCCAATGTTTTATATAAGTAACTTCTTTTCCCGGATATTTCAGGATCCCAATTAATTTTATTTATCCGTTTGGGTGACAATTTCTTTATTTTTTCAACTCTCTCCAGTCCATCATTACCACTAAGCAAGTGTTGGCATCTCCGACCCTATCACGTCAGTAGGCGGAGGACCCGGCTGACGTAGCAGATCCCACCTTGAGACCCGCACATCCACGAATACCTTAAAGTGTGCAGCATTCGTGGCATTTAAAAACCAGTTGGTTCTGATGATTCTTTTTGTACCATTTGTTTAGATGTTTAGTTTGAAAATTTTATTGTAAGAAAAACTACTACTACTATCCCATTACGGTGGCGTGTGTCCCATTACTATCTCACAAGTGGCGTGGTCAACAGACCAGCCGCATGGATAAAACACGCAAACTGTCCTCTCCATACCAACAACAAATAGCATCCAAAATAGTTACAAACCTCATTAAACAATTTGAAATGTAAAATGTTTTTATTTTTCCGAAAAACCGCCTTTTACAGGACACTTAAAAACTTTCGGTAAGGAGTCATCATCATCATCATCGCCCTCAACGCTCCACTCGGGAGCAAAGTGCAGAAACCAGCCTTCTCCATTCAGAGCGTCTCTGCGCCAATTGCGTCACCTCTTTCCACGACATTCCCTGCGTTCTGATGTCGTTGTCATAGGAACGGTGTATTGTGAAAGAGGGACGTCCGGGCCGACGGAACCCTTGCGGACGGAAGACCATCGATAAGGAGTGGGAGGCTTATTATTTGCCGGGTGCTCCACGGAATCTTATTTATTTTTATTTATTTATTTTATTCTTCTTGCACATCATCATTCATATAACAAATAAAATAAAGCAATATACACAGGAAAAAATGTGATGATGTGCAGTGGCGAGATTATCACTATATAGTGATTTCTTCCATCTAATCTTGGCATGTTAAGGATGACTTGAATGATTATTATTATTATTTTCATCTCAAAAGTTTCACCCTGCACTGAGACCTTATTAACCTTTTGCTAAGGCGATCTCAGCAGGAATAAAACGAAACAATATCAAATGAGAAAACACAAAACAGACATCATAGAAAAGATACTAAAATTATATGCAGTTAGCCCGCTGGCTACCTCACTTGTGGGATATGCCACAATGATATTAATGAATTTATTTATTTTCAACGCACTAAACCAGTTTTCTGCAATACAATAAAATAATAATATAAGGTTTATTAGGTCAAAATGGGTTTAGATTTCAATTACGACAGTCATAAATATCTTTTGCCTAATGTAACACCATATAGAGTACCTACGTCTTTACTGCACGAATGATTTCTGATTCTTTATGTTATTATTTGGCATTACTAGTTTCAACTACGGTATCGCTCAGGAAATAATAATCAAACTGGCAAATTAATAAACTCTTGCAGCAGATAGCATTATTCATATATTTTTTTAATTTATTTAAGCATATTCATAGTTTTCGCCTTTTACATGTTGACAACATAAAAATTAAATCCAAAATGATACAAATTAAATCCAAAATGATAAGAAAGTCAGTTATTTTAGATGGATTAACTATGTAACAGTTACGAGACATTTTGAATGTTTTTTAAATATTCTACAATGCACATCCGTTACTTGATTATTAAAATCGCGATCGATTTCGGTAAACCTTTACCATTGACGAGCGATATAATACTGACTAATATTTTTGTTAAAATATCTACAAGAACAAAATAATTGAAAACAATACCTGTTAAGGATTAGGCATTGTAAATATTGTGAGAAGAGGTGAAATCGATTGCGATTTAAAAAATCAAGAAACGGATGTGCATTGTAGAATATTTAAAAAACATTCAAAATGACAAGAAAGAGTTGCGTTGATTGTGTGTATTACCAATTATATAAAAAATGTCAAAATTTTCGACTTGTTCAGTTATGGAGCATGTTATGGACAGTCGATATGCATTCATTGGACACAGTAACTAAGCAACGTAGACAAAAAATATATACGTTCTTTGCAAGGTATCATTCTCTAGGCAGGCTTTAGCTTAAAAACATTATACATAATAATATGTACCTATCTTTTTTATTGCCAGATATTTAAAAACTTTATAGATACCTAATTGTTGAGTTATCGAACTGGGCAGTCGAAGTATAGACATAAACGAACATATATATTTATTATATAACGAGTCCTATTATAGTGTGTCCCTCAGTGTTCACATTGCGTAAAATTAAATATAATTTTATCAGTGGCAGTTAGATTATTTTCCAGACAAGCAGTTACCTACGCACGATGCTCGCTTTTGACAGTACGGCGAGTGGCAACACTGTATGTAGTGGGAGGAAATAAAAGAACAATCATAATATATTAATATATGGTTTAGTTTTAAAAATTAATCATAACTAATCAAAATCAAGAAATAAAAATGATTATTTAGTTTTACGAGTATTTTATTTTTTAAGACTTCTGTAAATTCACATTACAATAATATGTCGGTGGAGTGCATTAGCACATTGCCTCGTCTAGGTGGTCTTATAAAAATTCCAAAAAAACCACAACGTTTGCGCAAAACCACTACTCCTACCTAGGAGTGAAGTGGTATAATGCTTTGCCGGTGGATTGCAAGGATCTAGCAAATATTGGTATAGCTAAGTTTAAGTTAGCTTTAAAAAAGTTAATGAAGTAGATTTTTCTTTTCTTTGGGTATAGATTATTGATTGAAAATGTTGCACCTTATTGTTATTTAATTTGTACTAACATGTTTATTTTGTACGATGTGTTTTTCTTTTTTTTTTCTTTTCAAGTTTATGGAAAGTTTCAGGATTTATTTTGGTAATGTTTTTGATATTGTTTTCTTTTTATTTACTTTTGTATTGTTTTGTAATATTGTAACAATGTAGCTCACTTCAAAACACGAGATTATCTGTTTTTGAAGTTGAGTCATTGAAAAATAATGTTTTATTTATATGTATTTGTTAACTATGTAAATATGTTATAAAAAAAAATTATAAATAAATAAAAAAAAAAAATGTGGAAATATATTGAAAAATACCTATATAATTTTTATTTTTGTATTTCTTTATTCTCTACTGTACATTGACTACAAGCAATTTCATATAAATTTTTAATTATTATTAAAATAAAATTATTAACTTGGACAGCTTAGTCGGTTGGCGTAGCGCGGAGGTAATGCTCTTGCCTTTGAGTCACGAGGTCCCGGTTTCGATTCCCGGCCAGGACAGATTGAAGAATGACCTTTATCCAATTGTCCTGGGTCTGGGTGTTACATGTACTCGTATATGTGTTAAGTGCATTGTATATAATGTGTATTGTCGCGTTAGTACCCATAATACAACATTCATATCTTAGTTTGGGACTACCTCGACCTGTGTGATATAAAAAAAAAAAAGATATATCTGGGTTTTGTCATAAGCCCAAATACAACCTTATGCACCTTTCACAGTAAGCTAAAAGATTGTTTATACTTGTTATGTTTACTTTTGTAATGAATAAAATATCATAACACATCAAAAACAAAAAAAATAATAATTATCTTAAACTAAGGTTGTATTGATTTTTGTAGTGGTTCAGTTTGATATTGTTGAAAACTAAAAAAAAAAAAACTTTATTTTTCCGATTCTAATCTCTCTTGTAGATGTGTCTGAAGGGTTGGTCGGCGACTAAGCCACCAAAACCACCACATAAAGGAAAATACAGTAATCTCATATCGTAATATTGACAGAAAGTTATAAGAGCGATTTATTTTAATCTATGAAGTCCCTCTCATATTATGATGAAACTAGTGCTCCGACTAGTATCCAACTACCATTGTTGTTAATATATTTTTTGTACAGCGCAAATCAAATAATGTAAGCAAAATACATTTTTGTATTTTATTTTACTTTATTTTGCAAACAAAGAGTTATAACATAAATAGCAATACACAATTACAATTAGTAAACCAGCAAAGTTTGCAAACATTGTTTAGTATTTACATATATATGCGTATATACAAGAAAAAACAATTCACACGAAAAAAACAAAAGTTTTAAAGCACATGTAATCAATCATCTGGAAATCAGGAAGGGAATAAAGGAATTGGTCTATGGGGGTAGAGAAGAAAAGCATCAAATGATTTAAGCATCTTATGATGTGTTTCTTGTGCCCGATGTATGTTTGATTACAGCATTTTTTTGAGTAATTTTTTTTTTTTTTATAAAAAGATATATCTGGGTATTGTTTGTTATAAACCCAAATACAACCTTATACACCTTTCACAGTAAGCTACTAAAAGCTTGTGTCGTGAAAGGGGAGTTTGCCGGCACCTGGTATCGAACCACCGACCCCATGTTCACGAGGCCGAGACTCTACCTCCAGGCTACCGACGAACTCTTATATTATTCTATGCTTTAGTGAGGCTTAATTGGAGGGTCTGTTTGCCTTATTCCAATTTTTTTTTAATATTAATTAACAATATTACTCAACAGATACCTCATCCGCACAACCAATTATAGTCCATGGACTCCTGAAATATCCGACAAATAAAGTTATTTCAACAAATAACCAATAGATTATGCAAACTCATTCATATAGAGAACAGAAAAGATGACTCAATGCTTACGAATCGGCTTTGGCTGGTTTAAGTGCATTTTACTCATGTTACTTTCACCAATGCCACTAATTCAGTTCCTATGTATAAAAATTAATTTTCTGTATGTGTCTTTCTGAAATGAATATTTTTTGTTTTTCTCTCATAAACTTATCGATGTTTATAAAGAAAATTGTCATCATAAAACTTAAGACTACAAGCGGAATATCATGCGAAAGCATTTATACAAAAAAATGATTAGAAATTGTCCCGTGGAGCACCCGGTAAAGAATTTGTCTCCCACTCTTCTGCGTAAGTTTTCGAGTGTCCTGTAAAATGCAGGTGTTCGAAAAAAATTAAGACATTTTACATCTTAAATTAAGCGATGATGTTTGCCACCCATCCTGAATGTCTTGATTTTATATGGGCACGAAGAGGACAGTTTGCATGATTCTTACATGCAAACTGATCTGCTGGCTACCCCAGTTGTGGGATATGCCGTGATGGTATAGTATAGTTTAGTATGATTAGAAATTGTGAATAAAACTTAAGTGAGAATATTATGTAGGTATCCGACACGACGGAAGTTTTCCCGCTATGAAAACGGTTTTTCTATTACTGAGACAAAATATCGTCTGTCTAGTTCCATAACTCAACATGTCGAATATTTTGATTTACATAATTGGTAATACACACAATCAACGCATAATATTACGTGATATCTTCTAAAAATATTGTACTTGGCACAAATCGTCCCACAATGGACGGGTTGCCGTAATCTTATAAATAATAACAATCAACGCCACTCTTCCAATACCACAACACAAACAAATATCTATAAAAAATACACGATTCTATTTATGTATTGAATATTTCATTGTGAAATAAACATATTATGTAAATAAATATTTGGAATTGTTTAACAATTGAACGGAACAATGACAACATAACTATATTTTCAACAGTGCAATTTTTATATAGGTTATTTAATTTTCTGCAGGGATACTCTTGAGATAATCTAAATACGATCTTAATCTTGTCTTGATCTAATTCTAAATCCTATGACGCGCAAAGTGATTATAGTCAAAAATACGTGCATACCAATCTCGCAGTAGTGGTATTTTTATTTATTTATTTAATTCTTTACATTGTTTACAATATTACAGAATAAAATAGTGTCATATAAATGACAGTTATACAATTCAATGAACAGAGGGTGAGTTTATCGCTAAAATGCGATGTCTTCCAACTTACCCGGTTATTAAAGTTAAAACAAAAAAAAAACACATAATACATATATACACTCATACACATCAACAGTAATATTAAAAGTAGACAAAAAAAAATAACACATGGAAGCAACAAAATACTATAATTTTTGACTGTAGTCACTTCGCGCGGTGTATGATTAAGTTCATGACAAGATTAATATCGTATTTAAATTGTGATAAGAGTGACCCTGCTGTCGTGTTTTTAAAGCAAAATATAAAAATAGCAATATTACAAAAATGCCTATTTCTCGACTAAATAAGACATTTCTATAATTTAGAAAGTTATGAAGAAATGAACATTTTATAATATGTTGAGTTATGGACCTGGACAGTCGATATATTGTCGATAAAATGGCCATTAAATTTAATAAGCGCTATAAATCACAATGTAATAGTTTAGCGTCTTAAAGACTTATGGACTCTTATGTGACTTATTATTATTATTAGATTTATATACTTCTATCTTTGATCCGTTAGTATCGTGAAGAAGAGATAACAACGTACTAGTGTAGTGAGCAGGCAACACCAAAATGGTATTGTTGTTTGTTGTGGTCAGTTGGTGTGACGTCAGGATATCAATAAGAATTGTCACAGTTCGAATTCTCGCTGCCTGGCTGACCACACGTACTTCTTCTCTGCATAACTTGTATTGTAACATAATTGTTGTATTTCTGAAACTGTTTTAATTTTTTTTTTACGCGGCGGCAGAATTGCCATCCACACTTCTCAGCATTATACAACCAGATCAGTCATGGTCACACAAAAACTTAACAGTCTAACGCCGGGAAAAATTCACCTATCCAGATATACAGGATATCAAAGGATTAGGCTCAAAACGCGGGATCAAAATACCAGCATTGTGCCTGAAATATCTGTGTTCATAAACTTTTTTTACCATATTACAAGTGTTTATTATAATAGATTTTTGAATTTTGATGTACAAATTAACCGGTAAATCTAATTTTTATAAATTATTTATTAAAGATTTCGGAGTTACCTCTGTAGCTGACATGACTAAAGGTATTATATAAACGGACCTAGAATGCCAAATATTTTTTATTTCTCCTGCTAGTTCTGTATATTTTAATATTCTGTATATTGTTCATAACTCAACATATTAATTATTTTTTATTAATAACCGCGACTTTTATTGTCCACATTTGGTAAGTAACCTTCTCTTTATAACCTTCTGATCTGGAGTCAATCAATCTATCTTTACTTTGCAATCTTTAGATTTGCTATCTTTATAAGGATCATACTCTCTTACATCTACTACTTCACTCTTCTACTTTTATTGCTTCACTGGAACATTTTCATTTATGTAATGAAATACAAGTACTCACCAATTAGACATCTTGATTGGAGAACCATGTTTACACAATGTAACATTGTGTAAAATATTATCGGAAGAAGTGAGAATGGGGTCCCAACGCTTACGAATTGACTCTAGGCTGGCTTAAGTGATCACTTTCGGTGTCCATGGACAACGTTCACTAATTCCACCATTCTCACTGTCATGATGTAAGGTCCACCAATCGAGAAACGCTTTATGCAAACAAACCAACCAAATGCAAAGCAAACATTCTTTTGAGATTTCATGTAATCAGATCTCAAATGGATCGCGATCTCCCTTCTAAATGGCGCCGGAAGAATAAAGTTCAATACTTTATCGGCAGCCGATCCAAGTACTCAATGCTCGTAGAGCTAATGCACATAGAAAATTGTTCACAACAATCAAGCTCCTTAAAACTTACATATTGGTAATGATAGGGGACTTTACTGGTCCACTTATGGCTATTTACGATTCTGTTATTGTTATCTGTATGTGACTGTTTGTATCCCTGTAAAAATCTATTACTACTATCTACTATTATACCCTCACGCCGTGTCCCAAGTGGGGTAGGCAGAGAGAACGGAACGCCAAACAGATCTATCTTTACACACTTCCTTCGCTTCCTCCACATTCATACAGTTCCTCATACACGCACGTCGGTTCCTCTTACTCAACACGCGGCCGTCCTTGAGAATTTGGTCCACGTGATCAAGCCACGTGGTTCTCGGACGCCCGCGTTTCCTCACACCCTTTCTTTCAGATAAGTATATCCTCTTTGTCATTCTTTCCTCTTTCATTCGTTCCACATGACCAAACCATCTCAATTTATTTACACGCATTCTGTCCACAACAGTCTTCTTGCATCCGCTCATTCTTCTAATATCCTCATTCTTCACTCTATCACGCAGCGTTTTACCAACCATTCTTCTCAACGATCGCATCTCTACTGCATTTATTCCATTCTCATTCTTCTAATATCCTCATTCTTCACTCTATCACGCAGCGTTTTACCAACCATTCTTCTCAACGATCGCATCTCTACTGCATTTATTCCCTGTAAAAATGTAATAAATAAATAAAATAAATAGTATTTTGGTCACATAATGAGAGGAGAAAATATGCCATCTTACAACTGATCACAAAAGGAAAGATACGGGACCGTAGAGGGGTTGGATGAAAGCAGCTTTCCTGGATCTGGACCGGGATGAGAGGAGTTGTGTGCTGCCCAAGACAAAGTATCTCCCTACAAAGTATCTCCCAGGTGATCGTCATTGTCGGAGGGACCCAATAAGATGAAGAAAGAAAAATGAAAAACAAATGTTTTAAGTTTTAAGAAGCACTACTACTCGTATTACTGTACCATCACGGCACATCCCAAAAGTGAGGTGGTCAGTGGTCTCTAATTGACAGTAATAAACATGCAGACTATCTCTACGTACCAGTAATAAAATAAGCCGTTCAGGATGAGTAGCACTCTTCATCCTTGAATAAAAGATGTCAATTGTCTTAAACGTGAATTTTTACGAACACCAGTTCTCTACAGGACATTGGAAAATTTACAGAAATAAATGATAATATGAATAATAATAATTTACTGAAAGAAAACATCGCCTTTGGCTCTATTAGAGCAACATTGTATTATGTAGTAACCACACAATATTCTACAGCCATTATCATCAATTAGAACTAATTGATATATCTTTATACTACGAGTTTATTCTCTTTTAATTAATTTCGTTTTAATTAGCACTTTCTAACGGTACAGACTATTAATATTCTAATGATATAACTTAATTGAAGCAAAAGTGTTTATGTATTATTTTTAATTTTCAGTAAGAAAAATGTATGAAATTTACAACGTGAAAAATGTTTTAATAAAGAATATTATAGGTACATTGCCATATTCAGGCTCTGGCTGGTGGGATCCCTTTTCATATTTTCTTTTTTTAATAAATATATATGTTAAATAATTCTAAGGTTTGTACATTCAGTGTGAAAATTCATTATGATGATATTATACTTTAATTACAACACAGTTAACTTTTCACTTAGATTTATTCAAATCTCGAGCGCTTTCGTCAATGTTCAAGAGAACTTATTTTGAAAGAGTTTTCCTGAAAATGTCAATTTATCAACATTGACGAAAGCGCTCAAGATTTGAATGAATCTAAATGAAAAGTTAACTGTGTTGCAATTAAAGTATAATATCATATATGTTAAATATTATCAATATTTAATTTCAATTATGTATATGGTTAGGTAACTGAAGAAATAGAGGGCCATAATCTTATCCTACCTACACCCTGGGTCCTGATTATTGTCACATTGTCCATTACCTATCCCTTGGTAGTTGCATAACAACAGAATACATTGTTTGGACAAGTGGAATGAATGGATATAGAAAGGATGGCAAAAAATATATTTATCCGAAAGAAAGGCTGTTAAAAAGCGCGGACGTCCGAGAACTACTTGGTTTGACTACGTGGATCGAATTCTCAACAATGATGGCGTCTTGAATAAGCGAAAGAAGTTTGTAAAGATATATTAATTGGGGTTGCGTTCATTCTGTTTACTCCGATCAGGTCACGGTGTGAGGGTAATATAAAGTTTTTAAAGCTAACCTTTTGTATGAGCGCTGTGGAGTCCTCTCAGCGCCTGATTCTCCCAGTAGAGATGTCTCGGTGTTACTCCCAACTCCTGAAGGCCAACCTCTATCTTATTGGCTAGGACGGGCCACCATCCAACATCTGAAACAAAAGTATAAAAATATGACATTAGTTTGGAAATATTAGATCTGAAAGTCAATATAATAAATAAATAAAACAATACAACTAATATTCTTCACAAAGCTTTGTTCTTCCACTCTCTTCTGTAAGTTTTCATTACAAACATTTTATGACTACTACTATAGCATCACGCCATATTCCTCAAGCGGGGTAGCCAGCAGATTAACTAACTGCGACAAACTCGCCCACTGTATATTGATTGTATTTGTTTTAAATGTTTTTCTGTGTAAGTTGTTTGTATTCGATGTACAATGAAGAATAAATAAATAAATAAAATACTGTAGGTAATATAATTATAATTATGGTAAAACATATTATAAAATTATTTAATTGGAAAAATCTCAATTCTGATTTTTTTTACGTATTTTTGTATGTAAATAACTCCCCCCCCCCTTTGTGGGGTGACTGAGATAGAATGGATGAGCGTACTGAATTATGATATCAAATATTTTTGATATCAAAATGATTTATGAATGAAAAATGCATTCGTATGTATAATATTATATTTTATTTTGTGACCCTGCTTTCGACCAGTTTTTGCTGTCCAACAAAAAATACAAAATGCAAATATTTCTGGATTTGGGATTAATGGTGTAAATGTATTGTACGAAATTTAGTACGTCTGCATTAAAATATTTTAGTAAGTTCGTTTGTTTATATCTTGGTTGGTTGAAACGTTGTTTGATAGAGTGAAGATATAACAAGAATAAGCGGTTGGTAGAACGTTGCGTGATAAAGTGAAGAATGAGCGGTTGGTAAAACGTTGCGTGATAGAGTGAGGAATGAGAATGTTAGAAGAATGAGCGCGTAAATAGGTTACGATGGTTTGGACATGTGGAACGCATGAATGAGGAAAGGATGACAAAGAGGATATACTTGTCTGAAAGAAAGGGCGTTAGGAAGCGCGGGCCCCGAAGAACCACGTGGTTTGATCACGTGGATCAAATTCTCAAGGACGTCCGAGTGTTGAGTAAGAGGAACCGACGTGCGTGCATGAGAAGTTGTATGAATGTAGAAGATGCGAACGAAGTATGTAAGGATAGATTTATACTATACCCTCACGCCATGTCCCAAGTGAGGTAGGCAGAGAGAACGGAACTCTATATAGATCTGTCCCTGCATACATACTTCTTTCGCCTCCTTTATATTCATGTAACCTCTCATTCACGCATGTCGATTTCTCTTATCCAACACACGGCACTACTTAAGATTTTGAACTACGTGATCAAGTCACGTAGTTCTCGGACGCCCGCGCTTCCTCACACCGCTTTTTATTTTATTTTATTCATTCATAAGGGACACAAACAGTTCAACTTAACAAATATTAACATTCATATTTCTCCAGCAAACAAACCAATCAAGGTCCCGCAAATTAACGAAGCGTATGACGAACACGTTGCTAGTAAACAGTAATAATAATACATACTTTACCTTACTTAAATCAAAAACAAAAAAAACAAGACAAAAATCATGAAAATAAATAGTTAAAAATTACACTAAAATAGAATTTATAATAAATAAAAAATTAAAAATTAAAAATACAATTTAAAATTAAAATCATATCCTCTGTATTGGTCGGTTTGATAATTATTTCTTGTGCGATGTCGAGGAAAATTGTACTAGTAATAACAGTAACAATGACAATATGCGAATATATGTTGTTACAATGTACTGTATCTATGATATAACTAGTACCTCTCAATGCCACAATATAATATGCACCGTTGCTGGCAGTAAATGGTTGCAGATTAAAAGGTATCAAATATTATACCGAATGCAGTTCACCGAAAAAGCGATTTACCGAATTCATGGTCATGATAACCATTAAGTTATGTACCTAATCTTCATGATAATCACCTTTTACAATATCCACAAAATGCTAAATGGGACTGTTCAACTGTTCACCATATTTGGCATTGACCAGTTTATTTACTTATTATTATTTTTTTGTAGCACTGCTCGCAGACTCCGAGATGGAGCTGAACGAAGCTTTAGGAAAATTGGAAAGTATACTGTTGTCAAAGTACAACATGAAAATAAATAAAGAAAAAACAAAATGTATGGTCGTTGGAAGAGAGGAAGCGACTGCGAACATTGCATTAAATGGAGTGAGCATCAAACAAGTAAGTGAATTCGTGTACCTGGGCAGCAGAATAAACCAGGATGGACGCTCCAAAGCAGAAATTGTAAGCAGAATAAACCAGGCAAGGATTGCCTTCAACAAAAAATCGAAGATATTGGAATCCCCAAATATCGACTTAAGCGTAAGGAAGAACCTTACTAAAGCCTTTGTATGGAGCATTCTGCTTTATGGTTGTGAGACATGGACCATCAGCAAGAGTGAAAGCGGACGGTTGGCGGCCTTTGAGATGTGGTGCTACAGACGCATGCTTAAGATCCATTGGTCGGAGCACGTCGAAAACGAAGAAGTCTTAACCAGGGTAGGCGAAAAAAGGCAACTCCTTAAGAGAATCAGCCAACAACGAGCTAACTGGATTGGCCACAACATCAGGCACCCAGGACTACTCATCGCCATCGCGGAGGGTAAGACCGAGGGAACAAATGGCAGAGGCCGACCAAGAGACGCATATATGGACCAACTGAAGAGGGACATGAACTGTGGCTCATACGTAGAGCTTAAAAGACTGGCTGAGAATAGGGAGGAATGGAGAAGAAAAACCAAACTCGTTGCAGACCAATCCAATGGATTGTAACTAAATATATATATATTTTTTTGTTTTTTACATGCACTGAGGAGAAATTATCTTTGGCCTTTTTCACACTCAAAAAAACTTTGATAAGTACAATAAATTGTCTTTATTTTTTTACGTAGGTAGTGATTTGTGGTTATTGTATTGTTTGTGAAAAATTGTTTATAATTGACTGTCAATTCCAAGTGCCTAACCATTGATCTACGGATGATAAGAAATAACAAAGTAAATGTAGAGAGTAAATGTAGAGATTCATATACTTACTTTTTTCTTACTAAGTTCTTCTTTTTGTTACAATGACAGGTGACCAAGGTAGGCAAAAGTAGCCAACTCCTCAAAAAGATCAGCCAACAACGAACAAACTGGATTGGCCACCCTCATCGCAGAGAGCATGACCGAAGGCAGAAATGAAATAGGCCGATCAAAAGGCATCTCTGTTGATCAAGTGAGGAAGGACAAGAACTGTGGTGCAATAGAAGAAGATAGAAAGGAACGCAGAAGAAAATCCAAACTCCAAAACCAAAAACCAATCCAATAGATTGAAATTCGCTATACATGATATATATTTTTATTTATTCTTTACTCTACATTGATTACAAGCAAATTTACACAAAAAAATATTTAAATAAAATACAATACAGAGTGCGGGTTTCTCGCAGAGGCGCAATTTTTTTGAACCAACCCGAATATAAGACATTAAGTGTTGCCGACCGACGGTATTTGTTGGAAGTTCATAATTAATATAAAATAATTTTAAAATTGTTTTCATTTTTAAACAACAAAGCGATGAATTTCGGCGGTGAATTTGTCGAATCACTAAAATGATACAACATACATACAAACTAACTATCTTCATAAATAATAATCTGAAATAAACCCACTGAATGTAACATTTTCAAATGAAAGCTGACAAAGCCGCATATTCCTAGGAGTGTGCATAATAGTCCCTACCGCATTCTTCATTCCGTGTCTATTATAATGAACGTACTGTAGTATCTAAATAACCATACATACTATACTATACTCCATTCATAACAAGTTGACGAGAATACAGTGTGGTTCTATACTCTTGTCATTTCAAATAGTTGATTACATCTATTGTTGTTTATTTACTTATTTATTTCTTTTTACTCTAAATAACTTTTGATTCACAAATGTGAATGCTTAAGTACTTTAAATACTTTATACAAAATTAAATATTAAAATTTAAAACCATGTAGATCAAATTCTCAAGGACGGCCGTGTTTTAAGTATGTAAGAGAAGTCGACGTGCGTTAGAATCGACGTGCGAAGTATGTAAGAACAGATCTATATGGCGTTCCGTTCTCTCTGATTACCCCACTTGGGATACGGCGTGAGGAAAAAATATATAGAAATTTAAAATTTAGTTGATTATCAAGCATTTTTGCTTTTGTCTTATTTGGGTTTACTGTGATTTCCCCATTTCGCAATAAGGTGAATACTGCTTGTCTCTGTATCTTTGTTCACTTTTTACTAATCGCCTGATGATGGAGTCGAAAGTCTCCGAATACTAGGTAGCGAGGTTAATAAATTGATTTGGAAGTTAACTACATACCTACTGTGTTTCTTTTCAATTTATTTTGAAAAATTATTTCGTGGAAATCATGTATTATTTTTGACTTAAATATATTTATGTATAGTGAGTTACAATCCATTGGACTGGTCTACAACGATTTTGAATTTTCTCCTCCATTCCTCCCTATTTTCTGCTAGTCTCTTTAGTTCTACGTATGTGCCACAGTTCATGTTCTTCTTCACTTGATCCGCATAGGTGTCTCTTGGTCGGCCTATACCATTTCTACCTTCGGTCATGCCCTCCGCAATAGTGATGATGAGCAGGCCTGGGTGCCTGATGTTGTGGTAAATTCAGTCGCCTACTTTCGTCTACCCTGATTAAAACCTTTTAGTTTTTGACATGTTCCGACCAAAAAATATACAGCTATTTTTTATTTATTTATTCATTCTTTGCTGTACATTGATTACAAAAAATTACATAAAATGGAAACATTCAAGTTAAATACAATCAATATTCATAGGATGAGTTTATCGCAAAGGCGCGATCCCTTCCAACTTACCCAAATATTAAATAAATAAACTTTTCGTGTTAATTGGGATACGTAATCTTTTATGAATTTGTCCAATTTTGTTTTCGCCGGGCCCTAGGGAAGTATTCTGCAGGTACGATGTTAAAATATCATGTTAACAAAATGTTAAAATAAAAGCTGAAGGTAATAGATGTAATGTTAGGTATATGTATGACATAGAAAGTAGTATGTATATATGTTGCGAGTACAAAAATAAGGTACCTAATTGAATACGCTTGTGTCACACGGGACTGTATTAATACGGGATGTTAAAAAACAATCTCGACAACGTTTTAGAAACATTGTTAATACAGAGGATGATCAAACACATACAGGAGCATGATGATATATTATATATTATGGACAATTTGTAAAGCGCCGTTTACTCATAACGTGACTCCAAGGATACCTGCAAATAGACTCTTACGCTCAGCAAAGATATCCACCCATATGCTGGAGGAAATCAATGGAGCAAACAAGTCCTGCTTCCATGATAAGGCTTTTGGCGTCGCAGGACCCGTCATCTGGAACCGACTTCCCGAGGATCTCCGTAAAAACCAATCGATAACAACTTTCAGGAGGAAGTTTAAGACATCGCTCTTCCAACATAGTTTCCCGCGTCCTTGAGATGGATGCTCCATTAAACGGAGCCGAATAAATCATCCAACATAATACAATATTCATACTATCTTTAATTTGAGACAAATTCATTCTGTGTGGATTGTCTATGCATGTTATGGTATGTTCTACGGCATAATTGTAGTTTATTTGTAATATTTTTTTATCTATCTAATGTTTTTTTGTTTTTTTCATATCAAAGGCTTTTATAGCCGTGCAATACTGTATAAAACAATTATTAACGATTTGTTGTTTTAACGTTATATAATACTTTACTAAGCATAACATGCATATTTCAGCCATAGACATAGTATATCTTTGATTTCAGCCTCATTCTTATGTTCAGTGTTGGAGAAAGGCTTTTTTTTAAACTAGTCGTTTCTTCTTAATTTCATCATTTATTCCAGTTAATATTTGAACACCCCTCAAACACTGGAAATGAAACAATCACAAAACGAATAAAACATCGGAAGTTAGAGGGAGATGGAGTGATATATAGAGTGAGCGAGTGATTGATACCCCGAGGGGAAAGTCGGATATATCGGAATTACATCGATACGTTACCTACAACATTAAGTATAAATATGTCTGATATAATAAATATGTAAAAAAAATACTACTTCGGAGAATGTCTTTATTTCGCAGCAAAACTGCACTATGTCGATTTTTGGCCGAAATAATTTGTTCGTCTGGTTGATATGTTAATGTTCGCCTGAGTGTGTTAATATTTTTAGATTTAAACTATAATGTCTTAATGTTCGTAATTCTCTAATCTTTTTATCAACGCAATTGTTTCATTTCTAAAATATGTCTGGATAGCCGCTTGAACGCTCCGTGGTGCTCCTTCAAACTCATATTTATTGTATCTAGCTTAGCATTCATTGTACCAGACATTGATGTATATATTAATATTGTTGAGGTATTGAGCAAATTTTTTGAAAATTATCTTCTAATTACGTCAATAAAATATATCAGACGTATTAAACTTTGTTTTTGACATAAAATTATGTATTTCTTAAAAGTTGATAAATATCACGACAATATTAATGTATACACCAATGTCTGATAAGTTTTTGAGGTTATGTTACATAATAAAACCATAATACTCATGTAAATGGTGAAAACGACTATCCTCAGCTATCGCGGGATTGGTATGTACGTATTTTTTACTATAGTCACTTCGCCCATCGCAGGGTTGAGATCAAGACAAGATTGAGATCGTATTTAGATCGTGTCCTGAGTGAACCTACAGATACACTAAAAGTCAATTCTTGACATTATGTAGTTTCCTTTCGACGTACAAATATGTTCTTTATTCAAAATATTAATGAACATCGGAATTACTATAAAAAATAATGCGGGGTTTTGAGTGAAATACGAGTATGATTTAATAAATTTTGTTAGAATTCTTTTCATCAATTTTTTGGATATTACCAATAAATTTTAATGAAACGTTTTCTGATAAAAAATGTATTAAAGTAAAGTTACTAATAAACATTAAATTGGACTGCGCTATGGAGTAATATTTAGGATTGCAGTCAGCAATCTGAAACAATTGATGTTTTGAATTGAATCAAACAATTGAATCAAATAATTGATGTTTTTTATGAGTCAATATAATTGACAATTTAAATTGTTACTCAACAAAAATCTCATCTGCACAATCAAATGACTGTGCAAATTTATTTTAGTAAGGCGTTCCATATGGCGCGAAGGAAACGCTATCAATAACATTCCAGGTTCCATAAAGAATGACATTTTTCAAATTTTACAGGGTCGGGACCCTAAAAAGGATATTGAAGAGAGAAGTAGTATAAAAGATACCCACAATGCCAGTTTGGCCGGCTGGCCCTTCAAACCCGCCCAATGGACATTTTTGGTTTGAATGTGCGGATAAGCAGGAGTTTACGACTCCTGAGATATTTTTTATTTTTTTGTGTGTGAGGTGGGTTTCTCTTCAATGTCCAGGGTCGGGGTGTTGCAAGATTATTATTATTATCATCTTAAAAATGTCATCCTGCATTGAGACCATAATAGCTTTTAACAGCAGGAAAAAAAACATCAAAATCCAATAAAGCAAGATAGAAATAAATCACAAAAGACACTATATACGTGTTTAATGCATTATTTATGTGTGTTAGTACTTATGTATAATACAAGATTATTATTGTTATTATTTTAAAAACATCACCTTGCGCTGAGACCATAACAGCTTTTGGCCAAGGCGGTCTCAGCAGGAAAAATGAAACATAAATGAAAAAAAAAACAAATAAACAAAAAAATAACAAAGAAATGCCAAGTAAAAAAAAAACAAAAGATATTATCAAAAAGAGACAGAATCAAAGGAGAATCTCTATCCTGGCGATAAAGTCATTGTATGTTATGTTAAAAATATCGACATGAACATTCAAATCATTAAACAATTTTATACCCTTTCCGATACATAATATCTTAATTTGGGACTAGTTCGAATTGTGTGAATTGCCTATACATGTTGTGTAAGATTATGTTAGATATCTATCGCATCACATTCATACATACAAGATAATAATAAGAATATGTCACTAAATCTGCTTTGTGGTTTGACACATTGTTGTGATCTATTAATATGTAAATATTTTATGTAGGTATATCAGCAAGTAGTAGAAATTTCAATTCAAAATTTTATTATCAAATAAGCCTTTACATGGAAACAATAAGAAGTCGATTTAATAAGCATGACTGAAATTAAATAAAGATCAAACGCTCTCTACCGGACAATAATGAAAATATACACAAAAAATGGTACCTATTTCATTATTAATTCCGAAGTACTTTTATGAAATAATAAAGTCACTTATCACAGAAAATAACAAATCTACAAATCAAAATATAATTGTTATTTAAAATCCTCATTCTTTTCGCTAGGAGAATAAAAAAAAAAACAAGTGTAGTTACATTTGAGATAATAATAATAGTCAATATTATATTGGGGGTTAAAAATAACAAGAGTTGTTTTTGTAAAAACGTAGCCAATCTTGATTGCACTACATACTTATACATAATAATATTAATAAAAAATATATTTGTATTTTATCTCCAAGAAAATTACGATATGTTCATTTTGCCTGACGTTCCTCTTTTACATGAAAAACAAATTTTATACCAAAATACATAAATCTATCTATACTACTATACTCACAAGTGGGGTTACCAGCAGACCAACCTCTACACGTCAACAACAAAAATAAGATATTCAGGGTGGGTGGTAATCTCATCGCTGAATTAAATAATAATATAAAACACTTTTTTGTCAAAATTAAATTGTAAAAAAGATTAACATATTGTCTTAAGGTAATATTTTCCAGTAAATCTAAAAGATGTACAATATCTTCATTTTTCGAACACCCGACTTTTACAGGACACTCGAAAACTTACGGAAAAGAGAAGGATACCAATACTTTACCGGGTGGTTCACGGAATAAAAGAGGACGCAAGGGAGGACAGAACCCATGAAAGGAGAACGGTTGATCACCTTACTAATTGCATATGCATATAAAATTCACACATATCGAGCTAGTCCCAAACTAAGATTGAATCTTGTGTTATGGGTACTAACGCAACAATTCACACATTATATACAATGCACTAAACACAATCATATACATGTAACACCCTGACCCAGGACAATTTGGGAAAGGTCATTCTTCATTTTGCCCTGGTCGGGAATCGAACCCGTGAACTCGTGACTCAAAAGCAAGAGCTTTACGTCTACGACACACCGGCTGGCGTGGCTTAGCGTATATTATCAATAAAATATTTTATTGACCTAAAAAGTGAAAAGACGTTTCACTCGTGTTTGTTTAATCTATAGTAGAAGAAAATGTTATTCTCAAAGTGGTCAGGGGAGACTCGGCGGGGGTCTACGTTGGCGTGACTAAAAAATTGGGGTTCACGAATCCATAGTTAAAGTATTGGATATTCGGTAAAAGTACCAGATCTTTTTATATGATTCGTGTCAATAATTTTAAGAAAACCGAAGAGTTTTTGAAATATTTCAAACTCCTATACCATTTTGAAAACTTGGCGCGCGAGGGAGGGGTAGAAATTTAAACAATTGAAATAAACAATAGCCAGTCGGTACAGAACCCGTTACATTTTAGAAAGAGGTACCGTGAGTAAATATTCTGTAAGAAAACCGAGGAGTTTATTCTTTTTCTTCTTATGCAGCTATTCCTGTCCACTGCTGAACATAAGCCTCCCCCATATGTCTCCAGGCATCTCTGTCCTGGGCTTTCTGCAACCAGTCACCAGCGATTTTTCTAATGTCGTCTGGCCAACGTGTTGGAGGTCTTCCTCTACTCCTTTTATTTTCACGAGGTCTCCTCTCCACTACCCTTTTTGTCAATCTTTGATCTTTAAGTCTAGCAACATGTCCTGCCCATGCCCACTTCAACCTTGCTACTCTTTCGACAACATCCGTAACTCCCGATCTTCTACGTATCTCCGTGTTTCTATAATGCGATCAGAGAGTCTTATTTGTAGCATCGCTCTTTATGCTTCCTTTGAGCTACATGGAGTTTCTTGATAGTCGACTTGGTTAGAGTCAAAGTTTCTACCATCTCGAAAGTTTAAAAATTTTGTTCCACAGTAAGAAATTAAGAATATTGTTATCTGTCGTCATATAGGGGGAGTGGGGGCAGATTGATACACTTTTTTTCGGAGTCTCAAAACACCCTCAAGATAAGAACATTGAGATCCATTTTGGAGGTCGTTGTGTACTCTATTGACTTAACTGTTATATGTTTGGAGAAACTTTCACGTAGAATTTACTGTTACCTTGCAATTTCAATTTTTCCAAAAAAACTCTTTTGCATCAAAGTGCCCCACTAGAGGGGCACATTGATACACATAGAGGGGCACATTGATACATATCACTATATATGAAGATATTGACTTGGAAGTATGATAAAAATATAATTGCTTATTGTAAAAATACTCAGAATATAGCTTTATTGAAGAAAATGTAAAAATAAAATAAAATCAGTATTGAAAATAACACCATAAAATTTTAATATTTGGAAAAAATAAATAAAAAACAAGTTTAGAAGAAAAAAAAGATAAAAAAGTATGAAATTAGAAAATACCATGTAAGTGGGTACCTATTATTGTACTTGACATGCATTAATATAGAAGATGAGGAAATAAAATTGCAAAAATTTACAAAAAATCAAACGCTTTGATACAGCCTGTGGTAGTTTGATTCGTAAAAAGTGTCCCACTCAAAGGTGTATGAAACTGCCCCATTTGCAGTATTCACAAAAATCTTTAAAATTACAAAACACACGGCTGGTGTAGTATAAAATCATTATTTATATTAAAAATACAGTGGATGTACATACCGTCTGCGATAGTGTCACGGATAAAAGAAAAAAAACTGACATGAATAACAAAATTTTACGCCATTGATATTTTTTTACTTTTGATACACAAAAACATACTTCAGCACATAACTTAAAAATGGACAATATGGCGGCTGCCCTTTCTTGGTCAACTCAAATGATATAATTAACGCCAACTTTTAGTCCAAGATAGAACTGCGTAGGTAAAACAGTTTTCTCGATACCTATGGTGTATCATTGCTCCCCTTGTATCAATGTGCCCCCACTCCCCCCATGTATAGTTAAACTGACTGTTTGATAAAAATAATAAATAAATATACCTACCTATAATAATAGCATTATTTGCACTTAGTCTAATAGTGTCACGATGGTCCAGTAGCATCTTTTTGAAATATAGGGGAAGTTTTTTCAACCCTTTAGTTATACCTTTGTACAATATAATTAATACAGAAACTCGGTAAAAAAGTAATGCAAAAACAAGCAATTTTATTTCATTCGCCATGATTTTCAATTTGGAATTTAAAAATGAAATAAATTAAATATAAATTGACTAGCCTTAAAACCCGGCTTCGCTTAGAATATGCCTAAGAGCCATCAACGTCTATAAAAAAAAACTTTTAAAATAATTGAACCAACTGAATATACCTACGCTGCGTTCTTTATTTATTTATTTTATTCTTCACTGTTCATTGGTTACAAGATAAATTATTTTACGTAGCAACTGTTGGAGGGCAAGATAGAGGGAAGACGGGGAGTTGGCAGAAAGCAGATGTCCTGGCTGCGCAACATTAGAGAGTGGACCGGAATCCGGACAGTGGATGATCTGTTCAGAGCAGCACAGAACAGGGAGGTTTTCGCCGGAGTGATCGCCAACGTCGGGGGGACATGACATGGCACAGAAAGAAGAAGAAGCAACTATTATTACGATATTCAATCAGTGATGAGGTATGCTGACCATTCCGAATGTCTCAACTTTTATTGACTCCATGAAGGCGACTTGTACATCACAGGAAATAAGAAATTGCTTTTGCGCATAAACGACTTTGGCGGATGTACAAACGTATTTTTGTATATAGGAATGAATCAAAATATTTATACAGAAATTTGTCAGAACTAATCAATTCAGTTATGAATATTTGAAATCAAATTTAATAAAAATATAAATTCAATTATAATACAAGGCAACATGAATCGAAATATATATTTTTTAAACTCATTCAGTAAGTATGTAAAAAAGGTAGAGAAAGAGAGAGAGAGAAAGAGAGAGAGAGAAAGAGAGAGCGAGAGAGAGAAAAATAACTATTAAAAATCTTTTCTCGTGGTTCAAGCAAAAGTATTGAAATTAATTATTCCGGCGCCATTTAGATGGAAGATCTTGATCCATTTGATAATTGAAACTGGAAATTTAAAAAAAAAATGCCTTGCTTCTATGGTTTGCATTTAATGTTTCTTAGCGTTGAATTTAAGATGTAAAATGTTCAACATTTGCTACACAACCTCAGTCACTTTCTGAGCCCCGTGCTCTCACAACACCTGCAAGTAGACCCTTACGCTCAGCAAAGACATCCACCAATATGCTGGACGATATCAATAGAGCTAACAAGTCCTGCTTCTATGACAGCTTCGGGGAGTCGTTTCCAGAGCTCGTCGTCTGGAAACGACTCCCCGAGGACCTTCGTGAAAATTAATCAATAACAACGTTCAGGAGCAAGTTGAAGACATCGCTCTTCCAACATAGTTTCCCGCGCCCTTGAGATGGATGCTCTATTAAACGGCGCCGAATAAATCATCCAACATACAAACATACATCCAACATACCTACATACCTATATATGTTCCTGATACATATGGACGTTCTCGGTATCACGATTTTTTCACCAGCCTCAAAGCAGAGCAAACATATTAGCAAACTCCCCGGTGAGAAGGGCTTTTCAAATGTTTAATGGTCTGGCTGGAGAAATGATATCTTTAACGTGACGTACCTATGCAGAATTTATAAGAAAAATTGAGGATACATTGTACCTAGTTGTGTTGTCGTTTGGATATCGTTTAAGGTTTTCTTCTGGGGTCGCATTGGCCTTCAGCTGTAATGATCCTTGTAAGAATACTCTAATTGTCAGTAATAATAATAAAAATATAATACCTGCCTTTTACAGGACTCTCAAAAACTTCCGGAAAAGAGTGAAAGAAGATTTTTTTGCGGGTGCTCCACGAAACATATTTTTGCTTATTAATATTATTCATGTGGAGCACCCGGTAAAGAATTGGTCTCCCACTCTTCTCCTTAAGTTTTCGAGTGTCCTGTAAAAGGCAGGTATTCGAAAAAATTAAGACATTGTACATCTTAAATTCAGCGATGAGGTTTGCCACCCATCCTGAATGTCTTGATTTTATATTGGCACGAAGAGGACAGCTTGCATGTTTCTTAAATGCAGCTGGTCTGCTGGTTACCCCACTTGTGGGATATGCCGTGATGGTATAGTAGTAGTAGTAGTAATATTATTCATCACTTTTCAAGAATAATTTGTTATTCACCAACAAACAAAATTTCTATAAATTATTATTACGATCTTTTTCACCCCGTCAGCTGTGGTGTTGAGTTAAACCTGGTTTTTCAATATCTGTTCAAGTTGCGGTGAGTTCCTAGCTTAGTCAGTAGACAACTTAACTTCTTTATCACCGCACCATATCTCTCCTTAAGCCATAAATTATAACACCAGTATCATCATATATCCGGGTACTTATCTAACTAAACGGCCAAGGGTGTACCTAGAATTTTTGTTAGGGGGGACAATTTATTTATCCTTCATTTGAATTAATAGTTATTGATAACTCGTTTTATCTAGAGTTAGTTCAGTTTGCTTCAAGAGGGGACAAAGACCTCAGGTCAAATGGTCGGATGATGTAGCTAATGAAAATCTTCTTATACTATACCATCACGGCCTATTCCACAAGTGGGGTAGCCGGAATACTAGCTGCATGTAATAAACACACGAGCTGTCTTCTTAGTGTCAATAAAAAATCCGACATTCAGGATGGGTGGCAAACCTCATCACTGCTGAATTTAAAATGTAAAATGTCTTTATTTTTTCGAACATCTGTTCCGTGGAACACTCGGAATAGAATTGGTATTCTTTCCACTCTTTTCTGTAAATCTTACAGTATCCACAACAAAAGATAGTGCAACAATAAAAGGAGAGGCATATGTCCTAAGATGGACCTTAAATGATCCAAGAAAGAATTGGGTCCTGAAAGCATTTCCGACCGATATAAATCTAAGATTCCGTTTTATCCGGTTTGATTTGGTTTAGCTCCAAGGGCGTTTCATCTGGCTGCTTTGTTACTATTTTTTCCTGGAACCTTGTGAATACCAAAGAAGTAGAGGACGACGGTGTGATGACGTTAGAAAAATTGTTAGTGGCTGGTTGCAAAGAAGAAATATGGGAGAGAATAATGTTCAGCAGAGTGGAGTATAAGATATGTGTGATGGTGTTTTCGGCCTTGAAGGGAGTATCACCATCTTATTTGTCGGAGATGTGCGAGATGGAGACCATCAGTGAAAGACGGCTCATGCTTCGCTCAGCACAGGGTGAGGCAAAATGCAGACTTGTTGAGCCATCTCGATCTCGCAAAACAGGCTTTGGAGATAGAGCGTTTAGTGTTGCGGGTCCCAGATGTTGGAACAAGCTGCCTCTGTGTCTGCGAGAGGAGGTGAATGGAGAGAGTTTTAAAAGAGGACTGAAGACACACCTTTTTGCTGGGAGTTTCGGGTGATGGATACGATAAACGGCGCCCTTGAGGTCATGTTATGAGTAAACGGCGCTTTACAAATTGTCCATATATATATTTGACAGAAACAACTGATATGTAGGTAAGGTAATTAATTTAAAAAAAAAATTACTAGAGGGGCAAACACTATCCCCCACCTCCTGCTAAGCACTGTTGTACGCCTTTGTAAGGAACTATGTACTTCTACTCAGTGAGGAGGAAGTCACAGATGTATAGGGCAGATAAGAAGCTGTATTAAATCATCAAAAATAAGTCGCAATTCTTGCTTAAACAGTGGTTTATTAATCCTTACAAAATATTTTTTTATTGTTGGATAATTTAGCACTTTTGCTTGAAAAATAATATTTATTTACGACGCAAACAAGAGGACGGAATGGACGAAATAAAAGTATTTATTTGGGTTTATTATCAAACTTAAATACACCACATACTTTTATAATACTAGAAACTACTTAAATTGTAAAGGTGGAGATTATTTATTTTATTTTTCACACGGTGTAAGCCTTTAACTTATAAAAGAAAATCAACAGACAAATTTTAATTAACAGCTGAAGGTATAAATTTACAAAAATAAACAGTAAGATGTAAAATAAAATAAGTAGTTACGTTGCACAAAACAGCAATGATTAGGAGAATATGCGACATGGAGAACATTACAAGATGAAGTAAAAAAAGGAGATAATTCCGTAAAGACCACTTAGATCAGAGGTGGCGAACCCGCGGCCCGTTGGGTGTCTACTCGTAGCCCGATGTCTACTAGTGAAGTAAAATTGGTAAATGTGCCATATATGGAGTATATTGGTTGTGGGGAGGTGGGAAATCTCATTTCTAAAATTTGGCCCGGCTGCTGAAAAGGTTAGACAACCATGACTTAGATGGATGATAACAAGATCATCTAGTTTGCGTCCATGTGGAAGACCACTAGAAGTTTGAAAGATATCTGGTCTTCAGGGTTACATGAGGGTACAACTTCCGAAGCAATAGATCAGATGTGTACATGATTAAGAGGAACACGAAGAAAAATATATGTGGAGGATGTGTTTTATCAGCAGATCTTCTCTCGAAAGTTCAATAAGTTCCAGACCACATATAATATTATATTTAGTATTAATATTGTGTTAAGTATATTTCTCGTGGCTTCGTTTTCAACTCACGAAGTTTTGAGTGCCATTCACATTGTTTCATCCGAAGTGAAAGAACCGAAGCTGTTCACCAAAAGTGAACTTTTCATCCTGTGCTTTCACTGTCATGTCTATACTCACGGTCATGTTGTCAGTGGTTTGACATATTTTTGTAAAAAAATATTGAGTAATAATTAAGTGAAGAACAACGGGCGTTAAAAATAATATTTCTAAAGTTCTTTTTAGCACACAACAGTGCATTTGTTTTATTTGTGATTCTGAAATTTGATACTAATTTGACAAGCATAGAGTAGTAACTAAATAAGTATTTAAATTCTGAATAATTTAACATGCCCTTTTATTAAGAACCGTCAGCCAAAAATATCGACTATGGAAAGAAACTTGTTTATGGTCGTTTTAGTGAAAGGAGCTCTCATCAATAATATGTCAGGGTGGTAATCGCTTTCATCCGTCATTCCGAGTGATCACTGAAGATGTAACGTCCACTCACACTTGTCACTTTCGATGATTCATCCTGGATGTTCACTCAAAGTGAAAAATGTCAGTATCCATTTAATTCGCTAGAGAGTAAATGTATGAAAGTTATCCTTAGAAACTATTCCAAACAGTATCACCCAAAAGATGGCGATTAGTAGGAGTATCTATACATATAAACAGTTGAAGTCATAATATAATAATATCTAGTACAAGAGGTACCGGAAACTTGAATTAATGTTAGATGACAGTGGAATTCTCACGAGAAGCGATAATAACATGTTGACTGTAGATGCAATTAAATTAAGTTTAATAATTTAATTCAAATTGAAGCAAAGGCTGTTTATTTGAATATTGCATTGAATAGAACTTCTAAACATAATAATATTGTTTTGAAGATGTTTGAAATAGTTTCGTGGAATCCTGTACTACTATACTATACTATACCCTCACGCCATGTCCCAAGTGGGATAGGCAGAGAGAATGAAAAGCCAGATAGATCTATTTTTACACAATTCGTGGAATCGCTGACTAAAAATAGGTCTTTTCGAGTATCTTGTAATTAGTAAAATATCACGTTAAAGACATTTCACACCTTCAAAGGTGTGACACCTATCTTGAATGTCTTTGTTTTTATTGGCACAGCGAGGATGACTTTCATGTATATTATATATCCGCTGACTACCCCACTTGTAAGAAATACCGTGATGGTATGAATGAATGAATGTTTGATATATCTATTTGACTATGCAGGGCGGGTGTGTTTTTCAGTACTTAATACGAAAAAACTTAATATTTATGTAAATTAAAATAAATGGTCAACATCCTCACTTCTGAACAAGCGGAAAATATTAGTGCATATTTATTTCTACAAAATGAGGTCGTGGTATTCAAATAAATCGAAGATAATATTTATAATTATAACATACAAAAACAAACCTGGAAGACTGTCTATGTACGAAAAAAGCTGAGTCGACCGTTAGACAGCATCAATCTTCGATCCCTATCTCATCGACACGCAAGAACGACCGTGATGATTTCCCTCATCAGCATTTGTAGAGCACAATCTACATACCTGGACAAAAGTTCTTATATAAAATACCGTCACATAATCTCTTTACATGACTTTTACTTACAATAAAAACGAGTATAAAATCTTTGTATTGACTAGTGCATATCAAGGTCACCACATATAACCGACCCTACCATAAGAACTAATATAGTGTAGTAGTGGTGAGGTAAGTAACTTTAGCGCTGTTCTGCACTGTAAGTATTTACATGTAGTAAAACTTCTTCACGAGTTTAGTAGTGTTAATAATATAAGTTTATTAGATTTCATATTATAATATTCAACTCTATGTAGTTTGCTGTACGAGTTTATTAATTTATAGTTTAATATTATCTCACTGAGGGCGTTCGTGATGTTTCTTCCATATGATTTTCAGTAGGTATCTACAGTTCCAAGTTGGTCTTTAGTTCATTAGTTGTCTACTACTATATTATGGCCAATTCTGAATCATAAAATAGTTTAGTTGCACTAACTAAGTGTAAGGAGATATTTGAGTCATTATATTTAGTTCAAATTCGTATTCACAGTTTTCCGTACTAAAACTAATTTAGTTAGCTAGTTCATTTTGACACCTTAGTACAACTTCAAATTTCGAGAATCTATGGATTTCGTATTCAGAACGAAATTTTAGTTGACATTTCTGACAACTACAATTAGTTATATTTGGCAGAATTTTATTCGCGACTTTTAATGTGCGAATATTATTAGTTGCTGTCATTTTGCCGCAGAATATTGCTATATTTTGGAAGTTTAAAGTTGTTTTTTCAATTAAAAGTAAAAAATGGATATTTTTAGGGTCCTCGCAACTCTTGGCATCTATAAATCGTAAAATTATACCACCACCGACGCAAATGCGAACATCAAAATATACCGGCAAATCTGACATTGCACAATTTTCACGCGCGACAACTATTAAATTGTTGCCAGAAGTGTAAATCGGAACGTGAAAAACATTTTTATTTGCGGCATCACCGACTTATATTTGTTTGTCCCATAGATTTTACCGTTTGCCCTTGGTTGTTATCGAGTTTATAGTTGTTTATAGTTCGTAACTAATACTGAATACGAATTTGTACTATAATGACTAATATTAGTCAACTATTATTAGTTAGTTTAGTTAGTTAATCAAGATTCAGAATTGGCCCTATTATGTCTGTTTTTTTATAAACTGTCATACCTATTTATTTCACTCAATTGCTATTGTATGTTTATTATTATTTACTATCCTCTGGGGAAGGATATCGAAGACGTTAAATCTAATCTAAAATAATCTTACGTTGTGGTTTTAGTCGCTCAAAAGGCTTCGCATGGTAGCCCACTCTTGAGGACAAAGATTTTGCTTGAAAGAGTTGATATATTAAAGGACTCCCTGGACTTTTAAGATATCCAGACACGGAGTGAATCTTCAATGCTAATAGTATCTAAAGCATTGTACGTATTTTCTTGTCTGGTAAAGTGTCTTAAGTGTGTACTCCGGCATTAATTTTTCAGTAATGGAACTAGACTTTTAATGTTGGTCATATTTTTACCATTAGTATAGGACAGTGGTTCTTAACCTTTTTAGGTGTCCGCACCCCCGTGTATCTTCAAGTATGATTTGGCACCCCCAAATATCTGGGAGAAGAATATGAAAGGAAATAACATGGTTTAATGCGATTTTGAAGTAGTTTCTTTTATTAAAATAATTATTTATGTTTAGTCCAATAAACGAATATTTATTTATATTTATTTATTACAAATATTTATGTATGAAGTACAGATACTAACAAAGGAATTAATGACTTCGTTGCTGTTGCTTACTTTCAATTATCTTTTGAAATCGGGGTTCTTTGGTTGAAAGAGCCACACGCATGTCGCCACTCGCATTTAAACGATTTCTGGTTTTCGTTTTTATATTGAAAAGTGATTAAAATCCTAACTCACACAAATATGTTGTAGCAAACGGCACAAGAACTTGCAATGCTCTCCTTGCTAACTGTGGAAATGGTTGTAGCTGGGCACACCAGAAATCTTCAAGTTTCATCTTTGCAAACTCCAATTGAATTCGATGGTTTGTTTGTAATTCAATGAGATCATCTTTGGTAATAGGTAAAGTGAACATCAATTGGATTTATCGCACAAGTTTCTTTAGTAATCGTATATGTCAGACTTATCGTCTAAAAGTGACCATTTTTTTATCTTTTTATCTATTGACAAATTATTTTATTTATTTATTTATTTTATTCTTCACTGTACTATATTGATTACAAATATTACAATATTTCAAATCAATACAGAATATCACAAAAATATCAAATAATTTACAAATAATTAATAACACTGTTATATTTTCACTTTATTGTATTTAAACTCTTAACGTTTTCGCCCACTTCAATGGGCATTCTCAAGATTTTAAATAAAATATAGTGAAAATATAACAGTGTTATTAAATATTTTAAAATTATTTAATATTAATTTTCACAGTGTAAACACAAAAACTCTTCAACAAAAATATCAGTCATACAATGCAATGTACAGAGGAGCGTGTTTGTTTCTAGAATGCAACGTCTTTCAAATAACCTGAACTTCCAATTATATAACAGCGACTTATGTTTATTGAAACTTCGCAAAAATGCAATTTTAACAGAGGATATTGGGTGGTTTGGAAGATATCACGCTTTTTCGATAAGTTTACCGTCTGTATATTGATTGTATCTAATATCTTCTTCTTCGCCCTCGCCTTTACCCCATTTACTTGGGGTCGGTTCTCCTATTCCTCATCTTCCAAGTTTTGCGGTCCCCTGCATCCTCCGCGCGCAACTTTGCCTCCTTCATGTCCCTGGCAATTGTGGACATCCAGGTGGTCACTGGTCTGCCTGGTCTTCTGGGTCCTACTTCCACGTCCATCGTCTTTTTAATCATATTATCCTGTGGTAGTTTCAAGATGTGCCCGTACCATCTTAATCGGTTTTCGGTTATTTTTTCACCGATGGGAGCGACTTTGAAACTACCACGGATATGGACTTTTCTCACCCTATCCATCCTTGTTACACCAACAGCCCATCTGAGCATTTTCATTTCATTGGTGTGTAGAATCTGGGCGTAATTATGTTTTAGGGCCCAACATTCAGATGAATAAGTCATTTTCTTGTCACACAGTACACCAGAAACAGATCTCCATTTCATCCATCCAAGCTTTGAGCGCTGTGCAATGTCATCGTCAATACCACCCTTTGCGGACAATATTGTGCCGAGGTATCTGAAAGATTCGACTGTAGATTGATTGTATCTAATATAAAAGCATTATTATGTAAAAATCAATATGCACCAAAAATTGATAAATAAGTGTTTTTCTACTGCCTGCCTGGTAAAAGCTGCTATAAAAGACATATTAAGAATATCTTCCTCTTCTTCTCCAGCTTTTGTTAGACCCAAAAGTTTGTTCATGCAAGAAGGTAAAATAAAAAAAAAATCTACTACAAAACGCGTTGAATGTTATTTTATTAGATAAATTTATATAAACTTAAGCCTCGTACAAGAACATGTTATACAGAAAGATATAATACAATCATGTATATATTATATGCAGTAACCTACCCAAGTTAAACTTTGAGCTTCCTGAAGATAAAAGCTTAAAGCTCCCGTTACATTTAAACAAGTTTTATGTAGGCACACACTTTCCAAGGAATTTATTAACTAAGTAAGTATGTACGTGTCTACGTAAAATAAAATATATACATACAAATGTGTGTGCTTTTACCCCTCACAAGTTTAAGAGGAAATTAGAATAGGAATATAGTTCTATCTATCTATCTATTCTCTCACGCCGTATCCCAAGTGGGGTAGGCAGAGAGAACGGAACGACAATTAGATCTGTCCTTACATACTTCTTTCGCTTCCTCCACAGTCATAAAATTTCTCATGCACGCACGTCGGTTTCTTTTACTCAAAACACGGCCGTCCTTGAGAATTTGATCTACATGTTCAAGCCATGTAGTTCTCGGACGCCCGCGCTTCCTCACACCCCTCCTTTTAGCCAAGTATATCCTCTTTGTCATTCTCTCCTCTTCCATTCGTTCCACATGACCAAACCATTTCAATTTATTTACACGCATTTTATACACAACACTCCTCTTGCATCCACTCATTCTTCTAATATCCTCATTCCTCACTCTATCACGCAACGTTTTACCAACCATCCCCCTCAGCGATCTCATCTCCACAGCATTTATTCCACTTTCGTCCTTCTTCAACCATGTCCACGTTTCGCTTGCATACATAAGTGTCGGTACCAGGATGGTATTGTGCACTAGCAATTTTGCCATGTTCCATACATTGTCATTGCTGACAAAGGAATATAGTTACTATGTTTTATATGTGTAAAAGTTTGGTGGATGTTACATCCATCTGTACTATCATGGTATGGGAAACAAGTGGACTAATTTATTGTATACCTAAATAATGTTTATCAGAAATTGTCTGCTAACCGAAAAAATAAAATGGACTTAGTGTCAAATATTTATGAAAATTCTTTACCTTTTACTCAAATGATTTCTCTTGTACTCAAAATTTCTACCCCTCCCCCATCCACCTAAGTCAGGTTTGAGGAATGTTTGAGGTATGTCTGTTTGTTATAGTTCATTAGAAAACTTGCAAAAAAGATTGTCGGTGATTAAAATTTGTTCTATTACGGGAATTTACGGAGAACCCAAAAATAAAAACTCTTTCAGGAATATTACTCAATAGATAACTCATTCTCACAACCAACAGACTGTACGAACTCCTTTTAAATAGGAAACAAGATAGGTGTTCCTATGCCTACGAATCGACTTAGGTTGGTTAAAGTGCACTTTCTTTACCCATGGTACGTTCACCAATACCACTAATTATTGTTTTAAACCACTATGATTACCTCTGTTGAGCATTCATGTCAACTAACCAACCTAAACTGGCTTAAGCCGTTTCGTAAGTATCAGAACACCTTTCTTGTTTCTTGCTAAATGGAGTTTGCGCAGTCTGTTGGTTGTGCGGATGAGATGTCTGCTGAGTAACAATATTCTTAATATCTGCAGGATATCTCTTGACACAATCTAAATACGATCTTAATCATAATCGCCTTCACATTCTCGGAAATAAATTCAATAATTTAATAGACTTGTTCCATGATCCAATCCACATACTAAAGTTGAATCTATTTGCACATTACAATCACATTTATATAAACAATAATCAGGAATCAACATCTTAGTAGGAACCCTTCCTCCTTTTATATACCTACCCATTTTTGTTTTTAATTTTAAATATTTTTATTTTGTCTTAAGTATGTATACCTACTTCTAAAACATTTTAATTTTCATTTGCTGAAGTATAATTTTATCAGATTCTGTTAAATTTCTGTAAATTTTATCTATTGATATTTTATATTGGTTGCCTTCTGTTGTTTTATTTAAAAAATGTAATGATAGATGTATGTTTGTAATATTGATTTGGTACCTAGGTTTTGTTATGATATTGTACCTATGTAAAATATTGTGTAAAAGGCTAATTAGCCGTAAATAAATAAATAAATAAATACGATGCGAGAAGTGAATAAAGTCTAAAACTCTAAAATACCGTGATCCGTTTGAATGATGTGAACGTATTTTTTACTATTGTACGTCACTTCGCGCGAAAGACAATATAAAGATCGTATTTAGATTGTGGCAAGAGTAACTCTGCTTTACTCACGCAGGTGTCAAAATCCAGTAAAATGCGTAAACTTTCTTTACCAAAGACTCTGAAACGCGAATACTTTCTTTGTTATTCAAACGACAGGATTTTTTTTACGATGATAATATATTGAATTTAAATCATTGATATGGGATATAATGCAAATGAGTGAGAACGAAGAAATCGATGCTTTGATTACAATAATATCAATATCGTAGGTATGTTATCTAAATAATGATTTTGGATATATGTATGTTTGTTTGTTATTGTAAAATTTATTTTACTGTGGTTGTGACTATGATCTGCTATCCCGTGGAGCACCCGGTAAAGAATTGGTCTCCCACTCTTCTCCGTAAGATTTCGAGTGTGCTATAAAAGACAGGTGTTCGAAAATTTAAGACATTTTACATTTTAAATTCAGCAGTGATGAGGTTTGCCACCCATCCTGAATGTCTTGATTTTATTTTTACAAGGAGAGGACAGCTTGCATGTTTATTATATGCGGCTGGTCTGCTGGCTACCCCACTTGTGGGATATGCTGTGATGGTATAGTATTCATAGTAGTAATAGTGTTATGGTCTGTTTGTGAGGGATGGAAGATACGATAGGGACATCGAAAGAAGAAAAATGGCTGGTACTAGAGTGAACGGTGCACTTGGATCCATTGTTAGCGATTGCAATGTGTCGAACATGGCAAAAATGCTAGTGCACAATACCATTATGGTACCGACACTTATGTATGCGAGCGAAACTTGGACGTGGTTGAAGAAGGACGAAAGTGAAATAAATGCTGTGGAGATGCGATCACTGAGAAGAAAGGTTGGTAAAACGTTTCGAGATAGAGTGAGGAATGAGGATATTAGGAGAATGAATTGATGTGAGAGGAGTGTTGTGGAAAGAATGTGTGTAAGTAAATTACGATGATGATTTTGTTTTGACGCCGTTTAACAATCCCTAGACCATCTCAAGAGTGCAGTTTTCAATTTGCTTCTGAAGCTGGTGATAGTCTGTTTGTCTCGGTAGGTGATTCGATTTGAAACATCAGAATTAAAGTCGACCTTTTCGAGAAGAAACATATTTGGCGATATTTATGTATATATGTAGGTACTTTTTTTCTACTCCTTAATTAGACATTTCGTGAAAATAGAAAGTGTTTGTGTTTAAATGATTTTTTTATAATTTTTATAATTTATGTCAAGTTTTAGTTAATTACACAACAACGCCTGATCAATAAGCTAGTAGGTAAGTATGAATAAATAAATTAAATTGAAATATATTCACGAAATTTGTTCATGCGTTCCCGTAGAAGTTTGAATGTGTGTATTAAAAAAATATTCCTAAACCTACCTGTCTTCCAAATCGCTCGGTAAATTTTTCCTAAAGTTTATCGATAGGAATAATAATAATAATATGTAAAGTTTAACGCAAATAATTTAAACTCAAAGCTCGTGTAAATATTCTAATGTATGCTAATATCAAATAAAATATTACGAAATGAAAGCTTCTTACGATGTAAATTATATCGATGTTCTCTGGTGAGCTTATGGTAACATATTTATTTATTAGCTTTTATAACCTGGCATTGCTCGAGGTTATATAAATTAAATAAATAAAACTTATTAAAAAAATATAAACCTAATGTACAAAAACCAGAGGTTATTATGTAATTGAAACAAGTGTTTCTTTCTACTATAGATTATTGATTCCGAGAGAAACGTCTTTCCACTTATCAGTGTGTATCGGGAATAACTCTCTAGACGAGATTATTTGAATAAAGAAAATTATAAGATTATCTTGATTCGTTAATACCTCATGAACACTTTGTTTCTAAAGAAAAAGCTCCTAATTATCATAAATTAAGAGTAAGTAGGTAAACAAAGGGTTGTAGGGTTTCCAAAAGTTTGGTATGTTATTCTTAAAGTAATAATAATACATATGTATGTACTGTGTACTTAGTATTCCGTAGGAAGGAAACACAAAAACCTAAGTCATTATGCTAGTGTGGCTATCGTATAGCAAGTAGCAATGATAATAATATTATTATTGTTTAAGAAATTCCATGTTAATAGGAAAAGGGATGCCTATATTGTACTGTACTACCAATTTCATACCAGAATATTGGTATTAAAAAAAAATCTTTATTAGTTTTACAGTATTTTGAGAAATAAGTGTGTCATAAATCGAGACCGTACCAAGGCAGATTGAATATTAGTTATTTAATTCTGCTTTGTCTCTGGCTATTTACCTTACTCTGTTTAATCATTCAATCTCCCATGATAAAATATACACTATCACGCACACACATATACATAAACATTTACTCCCACATACACACCCACCCACACATAGATATACATCAATATACATAAAAATGATACAGTTATACTGGCTGACAGCATTGAAGATCTCCAGAAACTATTAAATGATGTCTGTACTGCAGGAGAGGAGCTGGGATTAAACATTAATGTCAATAAAACCAAGTGGATGACCTTTGGACGACTAGACTACTCTACAGCATCTCTTCAGTTAAAGGGTATAAATGTTGAAAGGGTAGAAAAGTTCACATATCTCGGCAGTGTTATAACGCAGTCCCTGGATCCCGATGTTGAGGTGAAACGCAGAATCGAAATAGCAAGAGCCACTTTTAATAAGATGAAAGCACTATTCTGCAATGACAACCTTAATTTGAAGCTCCGTCAGAGAATGATAAAGTGTTATATCTGGTCTGTGCTGTTGTATGGTTGCGAAACTTGGACACTTAAGGTTAACACAATGAATCGGTTGGAGGCATTCGAGATGTGGATTCATCGAAGAATGCTTCGAATACCGTGGACAGACTTGGTGTCCAATACAGAAGTACTACGCAGAGCACATACAAATAGAGAGCTCCTGACAAATATTAAGGTTCGTAAAGTCTCATATTTGGGCCACATCCTGCGAGGCGATAAGTATAGGCTTCTGCAGTTGATAATAGAAGGCAAGATTGAGGGACGTCGAGGAGTGGGAAGGAGGCAGATGTCTTGGCTGCGGAATATACGGCAATGGACCGGAATAACACGGATGGGAGAACTGGTCCGCACAGCACGAGACAGGGAAGCATTCTCCAGAGTGATCGCCAACGTCGGGGGGACCTGATATGGCACTCATAGAAGAAGATACATAAAAACACACTCCTACATACTCACCCATCCACACAGACATATACTTACACCCGTAGGTATACATAAACACACACTCCCGCATACACATCCACCCACACATAAATAAACACCCATATACATAAACACACACTCCCGCATACACACCCACCCACACAGACATACATATATACCCATATTCAAAAACGCCGTATTAATAATATCAGTTATTTTAAATTAACTATGTAACAGTTACGAGACATTTTGAATGTTTTTTTAAGTATTCTACAATGCACATCCGTTAAGTAGCATTCACATTACTTCACTTTGGATGATCATCCAGAGTGTCAGGGTCAAACCTGTTCATCGAAAGTGAAGACGTCTGTTCACATTTGTTCATCCTATGCTTTCACTGCCGTGTCAACACTCTCACTCATGTTGTATGTAGTTTGACGTATTTTCGTATAAAAATAATTGAACAAATTCAAAAATGAAAAATAACACTTAAAATATATTAATATAGCTCTCGACTGCATAATAATTTTGTACATGATTCTGACATTCAATACAAATTCATAGAGAATAAAACAAATAATAAGATGAAATTTGTTTATGGTCGTTTCAGTGAAAGGTCCTTTCATCGAAATTATGACGAGTGGTAATCTCTTTCCTCCGTAATCGCTAGTGATCACTATTGATGAAACGCCTGTTCACACTTGTTCATCTTGGAGGATCATCCGTAGTGATCACTGAAAGTGAACGTATGTGAACGACCCTTTACTTGATTAAAACCGTTACTTGACTTGATTACTTGATACTTGATTAATCAAGTAACGGATGTGCATTGTAGAATACTTAAAAAAACATTCAAAACTAAGAGATTTGACAATTTATATATCGCCGCACTGTGATAATATCACTTCAAGAGCGCTTCACAACATCTAGGATCAACTTCCACGTCCATTTATAAAATTACATAGTATCAATTAAAAATATTGTCATCAGAAAGTTAAAATAACAAGGTTAACGAGGTTCCTGAATATATTTATCTATAAACAGTGTTACAGAATTTCCCACAAATGGGGCTACCAGCGGACTAACTGCATGTAATAGAAATGAAAACCGTCCTTTTCGTGCCAATAAATTCATTCAGGATGGGTAGGTATTACTAGGGCTCAAAAAAACTTTTTCAACTTCTGCTAGTTCAAGCACTTTGAATCGTTCTGAAATTATAACTCCCTGCTTGGACTGCTCATCGCAATCGCAGAGGGCAGGACCGAAGGAACAAATGGCAGAGGCCGACCGAGAGACGCCTATATGGACCAACTGAAGAGGGACATGAGCTGTGGCTCATACATGGAGTTGAAGAGACTGGCTGAGAATAGGGAGGAGTGGAGAAGAAAGTCCAAAGTCGTTGCAGACCAATCCAATGGATTGTAACTCATTATATATACTTTTAATATAGGTACATACAGTGGAACCTCTCATAACGAGTAATTCGCATAACGAGCCAAAAAAAATGAGAAAAAGTTGCTCCCATAACGAGTGATATTTCGCATAACGAGTAACATAGAAAGGGCAGATAAGTCCTTTTTTCACGACATTCACCTATGACCTTGTGAGCCGAGACTTTCGCACTAGTACTAGTTCATCAGTCTGTGTTTAGCACTCGCTCCGTTAGCGCGTTGGTTTCGCATGTGACCACCCATTCTTCCAAAATTTGTATTGATATTATTAGTATTTTTTTATGTGCAAAGTATTATAATCCGTTCAAAACTGTCCCCGAAGAAAAAACACAAGAAGACAGCCAGAAGAATAAGCCAGCCAGCTCAATATATAATAAGGATAAAAATTATTTGAAGGTAGGTATTTAGTATCGCTTATAATATTTCTCATGACTTGCAATCCCTTTAAGAATATACACTGAGGAACGTCTGTTGAAAACCGCGATGTGAATGTGTTACAACTTACAGCAGCAATTAGTTGACTTGGGTAGTAATTGATATGGGTCTGACGTTAATAACACCGCTCCCACTATCTTCTTACATCCTTCAGCGTCCTCTAACATCCTCCAACATCCTCCAACATCCTCCAGAACATGGGTTCCCAACCCTGAGCCCGCGAAACAATTTGTATGCGCCCGCGACTACACGTTCAAATAATGAAGCAAAAAAATAGAATTGAGTTAATCATGAGAAATCTTTGTAAAAAAGAAGCCTTCGAAATGAAATAAAATATTCTGTAACAAAACCAATTATATTTTAATTTTATTTTTACAAACATATACAGCTTTTAGCTTTTATGCATAAATGTCAATTATTAGGGCTGTATTTATTTCTTTCACTTACGGCTTTTACATCAATAAGGTTATTACATAATTATTTATATTAGTAATCAATTCATATACATTAAAACAAATAACAAAAAGGAAACCTTAATTGATCAATGAAACATTTAAAAATATTGGCGCATTGAAATAAGATCGAATTCATGCAAATATACATAAGTCAAATGTAATAATTAAAACTTGAAATTTTCAAATAAAACAGTCGAAATTCAAGTTATGAAACAACGAACCTCTTCAATCACTCACAAGAAGTTTGAGAAGGAGAAAACATAATCCCAACTGTCATAAAAAAACAATACATGAACATACACAATAACACATACCGTCTAACGTGGCAACTTTACCTATCAGTGGCAACTTTACCTACCTCTATCAGGTCTCAAGAAAACTATTCCTTCACAAAATGTATCAGCAGTTGTATGGTCGTTTCAGTTTAGGAATGTGTGTTAATTAACTGGCAATACTAAAAAAAGTTTTCGTTGGCAGCACTGCAATAACTGTCAAGTTATATCTATATTTCTGAACGTTTTGCATGCAGTCATTTCTGGAAGTCTTACCAAATTTGATATAATTATTGTGTAATTACTGAACTGAGGTGAGTCATATTTATATATTCTAAACAGCACATACTTATGAAGATATTAAGATAATCAGAATGTTTTAATTTTCACTGTTTTTGGAAATATTTTACTTTATATTAAAAGTCACTTTAGGTAAAGTTGCCACCACTTGAAGTGGTGGCAACTTTACCTAATGTTAGGGCTACCAACATGAATACATATATATACATTTTTATCTACTTAATAATTTTTGTACCGAGTTCGATGGGAAAAAGTGCTCTACGCGTGTTTATTATATTAAATTCAATTAGAAATTTAATTAAAATTAAGTGTGAGTAGGTAAATATAAAAAAATATTGCCGTGATTGGACAGGTGTTCAAAATAATTTGTGGCAGCCCTACAATAAAACATGGATTAGTATGAAAATGTTCATAGAAGCTAAGGCATCTTTACCTACAATCATAAGACAAATTATAATATTAACAATGTTGCCAGGAAATGTATGATTTAAGTTATAAAAATCAAAGACAAGTGTAGAGAGTGTGGTAGGCATGATAATTCAACTTACGTTACACTCTTAATCCCCGTTTATTGAAAATATTGTGAGTGGGTAAAGTTGCCCATTTCCTTCCATCTTTACCTATGATTTATTTTTATCAATAACTCGTTAATTTTTGACTTTTATTTATACGTGTATGCAGAAATTTACAACCTTTTATTATTTAAACTTATATAAAGTCATAATTCACTCTTATGGATATTTATTTCAGAGATATTTTATTTTTTCAAAAAAAATGTGGTAAAGTTGCCATGGTTGACGGTAAACATACTCATACATACAATAAAAAATAACAATCATTATAAATTTCGTGTAATATTTTAGTTGCCTTTTTTTAAAAAAAAAAAATATATATATATATATATATCTGAGTTTTTGTTATATTAAACCCAAGTACAACCTTAAATATACACCTTTTACAGTAAGCTAAAAGCTTGTGTCCAGAAAGGGGAGATTGCCGGCATCTGAGACTGAATTGCACATCTCATGTGCACGAAGCCGAGACCCTACCTCCAGGCTATCGATGAACTCAACCCCTTGGTAACACTCTTATTATTTTTTTATTAGACTTGCGTCCCTATTATTTCTTTTACTCTCGATTGCGCCCGCGTGACAAAATGGTTGGTATCCCCTGCTCTACAGTCATGTATTCCTGTACTCATGAATCTGACACTGAAAACCAAAGGCCTTTATAGACTGATTTCAAAGATTAATCTTTCAAACAATATTATGTCTACCTATATGCGTTTGTGCTTTTGCAGGCTTTATCGAAAATCAAAAAGAGGGAATTCTAGTTTATAAAGTTTAAAATATTAATGGTAAAATTGTAATTTTTATTGAAAGTTTGACATAACTAAGACATTTTGACAGATAATACACAGAGAAATGTTCCGCTTAACCACAAACAAATATCCTAAAGCATGACAGCTTGACATTATCAAGTAGGTAATGTCAAGCTGGTTTGTAGAAAGCGCTTACAATCATTTGTGTGAAAAATAAACAGTGCTTTATTTGTTATGATACATTTTTAAAATTCTTATATGTATTTTTTCACAATGTAAAAGTTCAAACTCTCCAATAATAAAATATACATTACCGAGAGAAACAGTGCTCAGAGTTGTGGCTGTCCGAGAACCAAATGGAAAGATCATATTATAAACCAGATTCTACAGGATAGATAGGTGTTGAGCACATTGAATAGGAGTTGTAATTAACTGTGGGGAGGTTTCGTCGGGGGGAGCCCTTCTCTGAGGCCTCTCATATAAATAAAAGATTTTGCACGATGAGTGTGGACGACATAGGAACATTCCTGAAACATCCACGGGTAAGGAAGGGAAAAAGGCTTAATGAATAGGAGAGTACGTGTGACAGTGAGGCAAGCGAAAATTGTAAGCAAAGATAGTAAGTAAATGGTGCTCGATCATTTCTACCTACCTCGCAAGGGAAGCGACGTTGTGTCGTTGTCATTATGATTTTGATGATGGTCAAAAGTTCAAAGATTATTATCACTCGCAAAGTGAGAGAAGAAAACGTACTCGAATTTTAGAGAATTTTATGGCAATAGAGAAAGCGAAAGAAATATACCAGTACATCTGCAGGGTTACTCTTGACAAAACTAAACACGATCTTAATCTAGTCTTGATCTTGATCATACGACGCACGAAGGGACTATGGTCAAAAACACCGCGTTACCGCTAACGCGCTATCGGTTTGCGTGTATTTTTGGCCAATAGTCACTTCGTGCGTCGTATGATGAAGATCAATACTAGATTAAGATCGTGTTTAGTTTTGTCAAGAGTAACCCTGCTGTAGTTATATAGATACATCTCTGCAGCATGAGTATGGGATGGATATATTGAAAAATAGAACAAACCTGATGTTATGATGACGGCTGATCTCCAGGACAGAGTCATGGCCAGTCCCACGATGGCATTAGCTGTCTCTTCTAAAGAAGGCACCAGACGCTGGGTGCCACGGGTGACCTGGAAATAATAAGGAAAGAATATTATTTTTTGATGACGCTGCTATTCACTGTCCAACTTCTGGACCTGTACGACTTGTTTAGTGGTCACAATGAAAAACTTTTTCATGTTCAAGAACTTTTGTACTATTCTTAGTAGTCTAAAATTCTTTTAATGCAACTAATGATATCGCATATTCATTCTAATGGTCGCTCACAACTTGACCACCAAATCCTGCAGCCAAAGGAGATGAATGCGTGCGTGGGACACTCTTTTACAGATGGTCGATAGATTGCGTAATTCCACATATGCATGCTGGTGAATCAAGTCTTCTACATTTGTAAAAGTTAGAAGCAGTAGGTCCAACCTACATCACACCTTATACTATTTAGTTTTCACAATATTTTCCTGAGCAATGTGTAAATCCTGGTACTACTTTAGTTGTACATATTTGGATTTTTACTGGCCATAATGTCCAAAATTCTCTCCACACATCTTCAGTACTCGAGTCCGAGCATTGTTGCGTAGACAAGAAAACATATTCACATCTCCTCTCTTCCCTTTTTTACGCCAAAAAATTGGCATATTGGCGCTAAATTCAGAGTCCTGTCTCGGGGTAGCATTTCTTTCATCACAGAAATATAATATGTTGCTTGTTCGTGCGTTTGTGCCGTTAAGGCGGCCTTATAAAAAAACATTTTCTTTGTTCGTAAGTTTTATGAGTACACATAAAATAAACCGTAAGAACCAATTGAAAGAAATCGAATTAATAATTTACTCGTACTATTGTTAAAGGAGGTTTTTAGGTACTTATTTTGGTCAAAATTTGACCACTCTTACTTGATAATTATATTTTTTGATTTCCACGTCCACTTGCTCTTTTATTGCATATATCTTCACATGAACAATATTTCAGTCCCTTTACGTGGTTAAAGTATTTGATATTTATCTCTTTATTGTCTTAAAAGCTAGTTCTAAGAATACCCACATCACAAATAAAACTCCAACTGTGCAATTGTGTTAGGTATATAAGTTACGATGGTTTGGGCATGTGGAAATAATGAATGAGTACAGAATGACCAAGAAGATATAATTGGCTGAGAGGAATGGTGCTCGGAGACGTGGACGTCCGAGGATCAAATGGCAAGATCATTTAAATCAAATCCTACAAAACTGTCACGTGTCGAGCACATTAAGCATGCATGAGCAATTGTATGACAGTGATGAAAGTGAAAGATGTGATATTGTACAAAACAGTAGATGCTTAGTTCTGCTACTACTGCTACTATTTTACCATCATGGCACATCCCAAAAGTGGGGTAGCCAGCGAAGTAACTGTTCATAATAAACATGCAGATTCACCTATCCGTGCCAGTAAAAAATAAGACATCCAGAATGGGCGTTATGCCTGATCAATTGCTCTGCTTTGGCTATATTCAGAAAAAGCCCAGTGCGAACATGATTCACTCACCAACTGAAACAAGCTATTTTTCTGGTTTTTTAACACTAAAGCTTTTGATATTCTGGAAGAACTAAATTGGCAGTGAAGAGCGTTGAAACATCTTAAAAATAATTTCTTTTCATTGTTTTCAAGTTCATTTTGATTAGAGACGAAACAAAATGGAAACAATTTTAAAACCTCATTTCAAAGGCTATCCTTGATAGCTTGACCATGTGTTTTTTCTGATAGAAAATACCAAATAATATTGTATACCCGGCAAGGTCTGAGGTATTTTTATGACAATAATATCCCTTAATAAAGTACTTTATATTTATTACATATAGAAAACTATGTAATATAATATAAAACACAAAGTTAGTTCTAACTTCTCTCACCAGGGTCAAAGCGATAACTATTTGTGATCAGTGTCGGTCAATATTATATTAAGGATTGTAATAACAAGGTTAGAAAGTAACTTTCAGTCATTCTCCATAAAATAGAAGCGAAAAATACTTGTTTTTCGTGATTGCTATACTTATGTACATACATTGAGGGCTTAGAACTATGGAAGATTGGTGAATTGAGATTTGATCAAATAAGTTGAGATTGCTTTGATATAATATGTAATATGAAAATTGTTGGTATAGTCTTAACTGAATGGAATTCTGAAAGTGTTTTAATGAGAGCTTTAGGAATGAAGGTATAGGGTCAACAGACCGGGGAAGCTTTTGACAATTTAGTTATCTATTCTTGAAGAGCAGCGGAACTGAAGAGGTGCAAGATACCACGCCACGTAGATCAAATTCTCAAAGATGTTTATTTATTTTATTTGTTTATTTACCACATGTACATTGCGTGAGCCTTTTACACATTAAACATCTAACAAAGAAATAACAAATCGAAATAAATAAAACAAGCGTTTTATTCTACTATTGATTTAATTTATGAGAGAGACGTCTTTCGTCTTATGAGGACATTGTCAATCTGATTTTAAAAATACAACAATATTCTTAGAATTAGTTACTGATTATTACTGGTAATTAATAATTTCTTAGAATTAGTTACTGATACATACTACATTGTAATATTATACTATACTCTCTTATCATTGTTATTGTAAATATTTTTATATAGGTATATGAATATTGTTGTATTTTTAAAATCAGATTGACAATGTCCTCATAAGACGAAAGACGTCTCTCTCATAAATTAAATCATTAGTAGAATAAAACGCTTGTTTTATTTATTTCGATATGGAATTCTACTACCTAAACACCGACACAGTGAATAAAAAGAAATTACAATTTGACAGACATGTTGAGTTATAAAAGTCGACGTGCATGCATGAAAAACGAATGTAAAAAAATAATTTACCGTTCTTACTGCAAAGAATGCGGAATAATGAGGTCGATGAAACATATAAAACCAGATTTTTAGATATTTATCACTTCGATTAAATGAAATAATTACCAAATTATTCACTTATATCATTACGGCCTTTCACACTCAAAATGAGGTAGTCAGTGGACTTATGCATACAACAAACATACAAATCGTCCTCTCTGTGTCAATAAAAGTTAAGAAATTCAGCATCGCTACTTTAACTAGTTCCAACTCAAAATAAGCAAAGTTGTACGAACTGCCAAACATACTTTCACATTGCTGTCGCCACTTTTACATTTGAAGATGTTGACGACAAGGATGCTCCAATAATACGGTTAATTACAATAAACAATAAGGAACATCAGAGAAACAATAAAAAGTGTTTATCAAACAACTGGCGCAGTCTTGTGTTGAAATGCCTTACTAGAATATTGTACCTAAAAGTGTATTTGATTGGTAGTATTATTATAAAAGTTGTAGAGTATGGATTGGACACAGTACAGTAATGTCGAAAGTGGAGACGGTATAGAAAATGGGATGAGAGAAGTACAAGTACATATATATATATATATATATATATATATATATGAATGACTGTGTGATCAAATTTTCATCGGAAATGCATGTGCAACATGCATTCCATTAATCCAATCTGCATATTCCGGTGACGGGCCGTGTCTCGTCCCATATGCAAAGGCAAGAGCCAAGTCTCTGCCCGACTGTACGCAGTGAAATGGAGTAAAACCTTCACCTCATACTATCTCCTGCGTAAAATCAAGTGATCTTTCATTAATGGAATGCATGTTGCACATGCATTTCCGATGAAAATTTGATCACACAGTCATTCATAATATGCGATACTCCCCGCATACTGGATTTAATGTTGTGTCGGCCATTCTGCGAGATGGTCCTGAAGAAGCACATGTATACACAATGCAGAAACACAACACCTATTCTGCAAATCCAATCTGCATATTCCGGTGACGGGCCGTGTCTCGTCCCATATGCAAAGGCAAGAGCCAAGTCTCTGCCCGACTGTACGCAGTGAAATGGAGTAAAACCTTCACCTCATACTATCTCCTGCGTAAAATCAAGTGATCTTTCATTAATGGAATGCATGTTGCACATGCATTTCCGATGAAAATTTGATCACACAGTCATTCATAATATGCGATACTCCCCGCATACTGGATTTAATGTTGTGTCGGCCATTCTGCGAGATGGTCCTGAAGAAGCACATGTATACACAATGCAGAAACACAACACCTATTCTGCAAATCCAATCTGCATATTCCGGTGACGGGCCGTGTCTCGTCCCATATGCAAAGGCAAGAGCCAAGTCTCTGCCCGACTGTACGCAGTGAAATGGAGTAAAACCTTCACCTCATATATATATATATATATATATATATATATATATATATATATATATATATTCTATGAAACTACAGGCGATGCAAACATATCGTCCAAACTTAATACAGGATCATGCAAGAACTTTCCCCATTAGCGGTTACTATATTCCCTTCTTAATAACGTTTATCGATATTAATAATATTATTTTCGAGAATGTTTAGCAAATAGAGTAAAAATTAACGATTAACGCTAACTTCTATTAAAAAAAGAGTTTCGTTAAAACAAGTTCAATACTTTTTCTAGTGAAGGGTTCCCAAGCAATTTTTGAATATTACCCATCACAGTTAATGTGATGATTTTTGTGGCTCTTACGAGAACTTGTTTAGCTCCTTTTAGAACCTCCTCGTAGAATTATCTATGGCATCTCCCACAAGTTGAGAAATCAGTAGACTAATTTCATTGTAAAAACCATGAAAGTTGGCTTTTCCGTGCTAATTCAAAATCAGGATGGGTGGCATATCCCATCGCTGTATTGAGAATGTAAAATTCATTATTTTAGATTTTTAACAAATACCTGTCTTTTACATTATTTATTTATTTATTATGCTCTAAAAATTACAGAAAAAAGAGTAAACCGATTCTTCGCCAGGAACTTCACCTCTTACTGGCTTTTTGAAAAATCACCCAAAGAGTCTTTTCATTATTTTAGTAGCCTCTTGGAGTTAACTGTCGCTGTAATTCTATTGTATCGTGCGATAGATTTTCAAGAAATGAATGACTCAACGAGAATGGGGGTAAAAATTTTGGTTAACAGATAAACAAATCCTTCTTCTTAAATTGCCATGTCAAGTCCCCCCGACGTCGGCTATCACCTTGACATAGGCTTCTCTGTCTAGCCAGAAAAACACTACTGATGTTTCTTAGTCAGGACATCTGCCGCCTTTCCGCATAATCATGTTAACAGTTAACTGGGTTAAATTTGTGATTAATGTTGCCTAACTCTGGAAGCTAGATGTTTAAGGGAATAGTGCCAAAGGCAACAACTACATTATACTGTATAAATATTGGAAGTCGTACAACTTTTTACATATTACATATTTGTATTCGAATAAGATATTTAACTTTTTGGATTATTAAACAAAGTTGTTTAACTTCATTCTTTAAGATGGCTTTATTTTTTATTCATCTTGGTGGCCAGAATTTATAAACAAAATGGTTCCGTTGGTTACAAGAAACATATTAAGAAAAATTTGAGAGCAAAAAATTACAAGGTTAAGTGTCGTGACTCACAGCCATTTTGGAGTATAGTGACTCAAAAGTGAAAATCCAACAATAGAAAAAAGACGTTCATAGAAGTTTGCGTGTGGTATTATCTAAATGAGAAAATTTATTGGGAAGGGGACAATCCGAGAAAAAATAAAAGAAATACTCATTGTCAACTCAAAGTCGGAGAGAGAATATTATTGAAGTAACAAAAGTGAGAGAGGTGGGTATATATACTTTAGAATAGATACTTAAGACTTTTATGTATTGCCGTCTCGCTCAGATTTAGCATAAATTATTGTTACGGACCTGAATAAGTATATATCGCCGTCTCGCTTAGATTCGACATAAATTACGGTGAATTGTGTCGTTCAGTACTAAAGAGGATTATGACGATGTTAAAGTGTTGAGATTTGGGTTTTGTGAAGATTTGAAGGTAAGCAGTAGGTTTAAGTATATTATTATGGGAAAAGGTAAATAGTCCTAGGTCGTATATTTCAATGTGGCTTTAAGGGTGGACCTTATCATATTGGTCGATTTCTTTCTCCAGGCAGGTCTCCGTAAAACATCTTTAATTTATCAATGAGGTATGATACTAATTCTTAAGGTTTTAAGCACCGAGAGGACGTCTTGCATATTTGTTAGATAAGTTAAGTACCTAACATTCAGATTGCAATGAATAATGGAAAAATTAATATCAAATATTAGATATCGGGAAAACCGCAAAAAAACCCATATCAGAGATGACCAATATTTTATTAAGAAGTTGCCATTCTCTATGAGTAGGTATTTGATGATTGGTATTAAAAATTGTAGATAAGCCAATATAAGTGTTTTATTTTTATTAATTTAGCATGAAATTCCACCAGGTACTGTCGGTTGATAATATTAACTACAATAATACTAAGCTGTATGCAAGAGTTAAACCGTGGAGCACCCGGCAAAGAATTGGTCTACTACTCCTATCCGTAAGTTTCTGAGTTCCTGAAAAATCCAGGTGTACGAAAATATAATGACATTTTACATCTTAAATTCAGCGATGAGATCTGCCACCCATCCTGAAAGTCTTGATTTTTATTGGCACAGAGAAGACACCTTTCATGTTTCTTACTTGCGGTTGATCTGCTGGCTATCCCAGTTATGGAATATACCGTGGCGTAGTAGTAGTAATAGATATAAGAACTCGTGGATACCGTTGATGGTCAGTATATCTCCCCCTTATATTTCGATGTGAAGCGTTTACTGGATTAAAAAAAAAACAAAATAAATTGAGTTAGTTTTTAATTTATGATAAGGGCTGCCTTAAGGGTAGATTCAAATATTCGGGCTATGTGTCTTATTATTTAAGTAAATGGTCTTTATGTAAAATGTTCATACTTAATGGATTTACCTTTTCACAACTTGATCTTTGAATTTGTAAAAAGGTGAGTACTTTATTTATTATAGTTGTTAGTGTAGTGTATAAATACAATAAATCCCTTGGAAGCATTTAAATGTGGTTTCAAAGAAGAATGCTTCGTATTCATTGGACTGATAGGGTCACAAATGTAGAGGTGTTAAGAAGAGCTGGAATGGACAGAGAACTCCTGTTGGATGTCAAAGTGCGTAAGATCTTGTGTCTGGGACATATAATGCGTGGAGAAAAGTACCACATTTTGCGGTTGATTATGACAGGCAAAATAGAGGGACGTCGGGGGGCTGGCAGAAGGGAGACATCGTGGCTGCTCAATATACGAGATTGGGCTGGGATGAGAGGTGTGGAGGAGTTGTTCCAGATAGCACAGGACCGAGGAGCCTATGCCAGGGTGATCGTCAACGTCGGGGGGACCATACAGGCCGCCTACAAAAGAAATAGAAGTGTAGTGTAGGTAACTAAACGACTGATAATAATGAGTCTTTTTTCACCCTTTCTTCAGTGCTGAGGATCGTGATCATCAATGGATTTTTTTTTCAGATAACGTGAACGTATTTAAACATCAATTATTTTGGATTATTTTTATGTAGATATGTAGTATTACATTTGCAGAATAAGTACTCGGTGGATCTTGTGGATTTTTAAGCACAGAATTAATTATTTGTATTTTTTTTGTACGCGTTTGACATGTCACAAGTAGGTACTTAAGTTTTTACGTTTGACTGATTTGTAGGTTAGGTTTGTGTTTATCTGTTGTTATTTTATGCAAAAGTAAATTTATTGACAATCATCTCATTATCATGTCATTTCTTGGATGAATAACTATACAATTACGTAAAAATTCATAAATTGTCTTTTGATGCGTTCACTATATCTGGAATTTCAACGATTTATTAAGTGAAAATTATAAAATATTTCCAATGAAATTAATATTCTTATAAATCTCATCGCATATTTAATTGAATTTATGTCAAAAAAGAGTCCCCAATGATTAAGGCAATTCAATATATTATTTCAAATCTTCGTACCCTTCATGATAAAATTGGCTCTGTAGCTATGCCCTCCCTAGGCCTTGTTAATTATTACAGCCAATACATCACCCTCTATGTCTTCCGCTGAAACATATATATGCCATTTTGTATCTACATATGTATGTATATGTTACTGGTTGTTGAGGTAAATGAGTTGATTGGTGGGAGCGTCACAAGGTCAGAGAAAAAATACAAAAACTGAGGGTTTTAACTAAAACGTCGTTTTAGGTCAAAAATTGATTCTCTGTACATATGGAGCGAATGGCTAAAAAAGATGACTAAGAAAATGTATATATCAGAAAGAGGGAACGTGAGAACACGTTGATGTCTAAGAAGTACGTAGATGGAATACGTGGTTTGAAATTACATGAGTGTGAAAGAAGCGAAAGAAATTTGTAAACATCGGCTAATATGACGTTCCGTTCTCTCTGCCTACCCTATTTAGGATGTGGTGTGAGGTTAAAGAAAGATTTTATGAAACTTAAGCGATTTGTAGAAATGCATAAAAATGATAGGGGATGGAGAAGAGTGGATAAGAAAAACCAGTCTTATTGCAGTTAATTCTAGTAGGTAGATTGTGACTAAGAAGAAAAAGAAAATAAAGTTTTTCTGGCGCAGTCGTTATACCAAACCATAGAAATCTAGGGATTAGAAAGAATTATGAAAGTTTTTTTAACGGATTTGACATTTTATTTTTATATTTTTACATTTTACATTTAAATTTCTTAGCCAGATGATTGCATCGGTGCTCAAGTCATAAAAGTCCCCACGACCATCCAGAGAACACTCCATAATATTAAAGTCCTAACTCATAGTTTTTAAAAATATAAGAATTCATTCCGTTTTTTTTTGCTGTCAGGTGTTCTGACCAAAAATGCACATTAAATTTCTGAAAAAGTAACATAAAAGCTAAAATTTTAACTAATATACAGTAAGGAATAAAATTAATATAAATGAAAATAGTTACCTACATATTTATTATATGAAATCCAGGCCACAACGGTTCTCAAATACTTGGTATACTAAATTTAAAAAAAAATTGGCTTTAAAGCAATCTCTAAAAAACATCTATACCATGGTGGTGTATCCCACAAAGAGGGTAGCCAAATGACAAAATTTATGTGATAAACATGCAAGATCCTCTCCGTGCTTATCAAAATAAAACATATAATTTATTTAGAAACTTTTATCAAAAGATAGTAATTGGTAATAATCAAAGTAAATGACGATTTGGACGAGTCGATTTTTCTATAGATATCGGTCCAGTAACCTGAGAGGAGTTGATATTTTAAAGGTTCTGTTCTGTTCTGTACCATCACGGCATATCCCACTAGTGGGGTAGCCAGCAGACCAGTTGCATATAATAAACATACAAGCTGTCCTCTCCATGCCAATAAAAAATCAAGACATTCAAGATGGGTGGCAAACCTCATCGCTGAATTTAAGATATAAAATGACTTATTTTTTTCGAATGAACGAACACCGAATATTTTAAAGGTAATTGAACAAAAAAGTTACAAAACTGTAGTTTTTCGTACTAGTACTCCATTTCATGTTTACGCCGCACATGACGGTCAAAACACGAAGGTCGACACGTCAATACATAGAAATAATAATATATTACCAAAAATAGTAAGTAGGCGAACGCATATTATATTATAACACAAGAAGGAGGGAGATAGAGATATATAGGTAGGCAGTGATGTATCCATGTATGGACTTCATTAACTTAAGAGCCTTAGATGACATCAGTGGCGTATCTAGTGAAAGTAGTAAATAGAAAGATACTATTTAAATTACGGGAAATGAAAAACAAAATATCTTTATTTTAGCAATGAGGTTTGTGACCCATACTGAATGTCTTAATATTTTGTTGGCACATAGAGGACGGCTTGCATGTTAATTATATAATCACTATATATTGATAATCTCGCCACTGCACATCATCACATTTTTTTTAATGTAAACTGCTTTGTTAATTTTTTTTGTAATTATGAATGATGAAGAATAAAATAAATAAATATGTAGCTAGTCTGCTGGCTACCACGTTTGTGGGATATTCCATGTTGATATGGCATAGTATGGTGTAGAAATGAATATTACATTTGTTCTTTTGAATTCCCGGAGAAAATTGGTCTCCCGCATTCTAGTTATTATTATTATTATAAAAAACATCAACCTGCACTGAGACCATAACAGCTTTTGGCCAAGGTGGTCTCAGCAGGAAAAATGTTATGTAGGTATTTATCTTTCTTTTGATTTGCATAAGTTCACTGGACTCATATTGTAGTTTATGTTTTCGAGTGTCGTTTAAAAAGCTGGTGTACGAGAAAACAATGACATTGATATCTTTAATTGATTGATGAGGTTATTTTTGATTTTTGTTGGAATTTGCCCAGGGAATATCAATAGTGCGTCGAAATTCTGATGATTTCATGCAATTTTTTTAATAATTCACACATATTACATATTTTCAAGGATGACCATGATAATTAAGCATAAAAAAGCGTAATTCAGTAAGCATAAAAAACTAAATAACTTAAAGAAGATAAAATGTAATTACATAACTAAAATAAGCAATATATCACCCGATACTAAGTGATGGTGAGCTGGCTCGCAAAATATAATTATATAGTCACAGTGGAATAACTGACTATTTTATTAAATTCAATTACATATTGCCATGATCTTTCACCATGAACCATAAGTCGATAGTGGTTTCCGGATAATCCACGAGAATGAGCAATGAGTGTGAAAGCGTTATGATGTATGAAATCTTAACTATTGCACCGTCTGCATGTGCAGTGTAGTAAAGGCGTAAAAAAGTTTTTTTCCCTATCCCGAAATTTATTTAGTAGCCCTCGTATTAGTAATAGCCAGTGGTCAACAGCTAGGGATGGTCTGGATGGGGGAGGGGGAGGTGATAACCGATAAATCAATGTACACCCCTACGAAAACTCCACCTTATAAACCGTCGTGTTTTTAATAAAAATGTTTACAAATTAATTCCAGAGACTTTTTCGAGACCCAAATGGTTTTTATGATCATTCATTTTATTTCGGGCAAGGACACCCCACTTAATCAGTTTTTTTTTTTAATAAAAAAATGTACGTTAATTTGTCTGATAAAACATTTATTTAAAATGCAATAAGTATATCAATTATTCCTTGGAGCACCCGACAATGAAATGGTCTCTCACTCTTTTTCATTAGTCTCGAGTGTCCTGTAAAAAGCAGGTGTTTAAAAAAGAAAGAAATTTTACATATTAAATTCAGCAGTGATGAGGTTTGCCACCCATCCTGAATGTCTTATTTTTTGTTGGCACAAAGAAGACAGCTTGCATGTTTATTACATGCAGCTGGTCTGCTGGCTACCCCACTTGTGGGATATGCCGTGATGGTTTAATAGTGGTAGTCATAGTAGTCAGTTAATACTTATTTTCATTAATTTCGTTTTCTTTAGATATGTATTATTGACAACATTGCATTAAAAAAATGTATCTGGCTTCTTGTTGTAAACTCAAATAAAACCTTATACACCTTTCACAGTAAGCTTAAAGCTTGTGACGTGAAAGGGGAGTGTGCCGGCACCTGGGATCGAACCGCGAACCTCATGTGCATGAGGTTCGCGGTTGTGTGCAGGCACCGACGAATATAATATCGATGACTTAGAGTACAGATGTTGTATGTGCAGTTTTTACCAAAAATGAGTTATTATATGCATGCGAATCTACATCATCTGAAGTATGTTGCTTAGGAATATTATTACGTAACTCTGTGTCATTGACGAGATATATAACAAAAACTATGTGTGTTAAGTACCAAATGGTAGGTATGGCATCTCAAACTTTCAACTTCGATTATCTCAGAACTATGAAAACTGCACTTACAACATCTGTGCTCTGAGCGATCGATATATGCATATTTATTTTAATATGGTAGGTGCTTACTATGTTAATGTGTCGTGGTTAGTTTGAAGAAATCACTTTATAGTGTTAATCTCGCCACTGCATGTCGTTCTAGTACTTTGCATTTTTGAATTATTTTGTTAACACTGTTATACAATGAAGATGTGCAAAAATCCACACATAAATATTTGAGTCGGTTCGTATGTGCGTATGTCCTCAATGGACTCTGAAATAAGGAAAGACGGAAGTAAAATAATACACTCTATACGAGGTCTCATCTCCTGGGCAGGTTTAAGGCTAAAAACATTTTAAATATCTTATGTATTGATAAAGATATTACAATTTTAATGATATTCCCATACATTCGCTTGACAAAATTGCCAAGCGAATGTATGAAAATCCAATATTTATAGTCAAACATTTTTCATTGTATTGAATTAATTTCAAAATGGATGTAACAATAAATAAAACAATACTGAAACTAAATAATTAGGGACTGTTTACATAATGAAACATTGTGATTGCTAATGACAAAAAATCCTGAATATGAGAATAAAAATTGCATATTTTTGACATTTTGAGCTATTTTCATAATGGAGGATATTATGAGACCATAGAAATCCATACTGTAGAATAAGAATAGTATTATGTAAAAAATCCATAAACAATGTTAATTGATTTTTTGTATAAATAAATACAAAAGTACCTACCTCGGTACTAGCCATAAGAACCTATTTATTTTCGCCTAATATTTTTCTTTACTTTTCATGGCAAATCACTTGAAGATTTATGTAGGTACTACAAACTAAAAATACCAATTTTAACCCATGTATTTGCACGGTTTCTGTTTATTTAAACCCGAGCAATGCCGGGTTACAAAAGCTTGTAATAAATAAATAAAAATTACCTCAACGAAATAAATAAATCAAATGTTTTATCCTAATATTTGATTTGTTGTTTTTGAATTCAACTACCTTAACACCGACACAGTGAATAAATTGCCTCAACATATTTCGTGTCAAAATTAATTTCAAAATTCGAATTATATAGATAATAATTATTTCAAAATGTTTGCACAAAACTTTTCACATGTAAGTAACATGCTACTGCGCAGACATCTATTGAGATTAATTGCAAACAAAGTTCGCAATTATTAACTACATACATGTATCAACTCATTATGGCTGCTACAATATTATGTTATATTATGAAATATTATATTTATACCATTATTTTATTATAATTAATCGTTAGAAGGCTTAAATTATGTGAATGTCTAATAACCCATTGAGTTGTTGGTAAAAAAAGTCTCCTATTTTTTTTTTGCTAGTTCAAGTGTTATGTAAAAGGCGGGTATTCGTATAAATTCACGCTAAAAACATTACCTAATAAAAAATCTTCAAAAAATAATGGTGTAGCTATTTTATACATTTTTTAAATAGGTACTTAAATTATTGACCTTTGTGGTATGGCGGTTGCACGCCAGAGGGTGATCTCCGGTCGGAATTACCAATCCGCATAGGAGCAGCTGGCGGGGCTTTCAACAACATGAACAAAGTTTGGAAGGCGTCTGGACTCAGCATCAGGACAAAATGTCGCTTGTTCAATGCGTGCATCATCCCAATCTTTCTATATGGCTGCGAGTCTTGGCACTTAACCAAGGCTCAAGAGCGGAAGATACTAAGCTTTGAAAACAAGTGTCTTAGAAGGATTTTGGATGTCAGATGGTATGAACATGTTACAAATGATGCTGTGCGCCGGCGCACCCAGCAGAGACCTGTAATCTCCGTAATACAAGAGAGACGATGGTCCTGGCTGGGACATGTTTTGAGAATGCCCAATGATAGTTGGCCAAAAAGAGCACTGTTCTTCCGTCCGCAGGGGTTCCGTAGGCCCGGGCGTCCCTCTTTCACAATACACCGTTCCTATGACAACGATATCAGAGCGCAAGGAATGTCATGGGAAGAGGTGACGCAATTGGCACAGAGACGCTCTGAATGGAGGATGCTGGTTTCTGCCCTGTGCTCCCGAGAGGAGCGTTGAGGGCGATGATGATGATGATTGTGGTATAGACAAGTAATGCAGTACTAATTTTCTCACAAAGTATGTTCCTAAATTAAAAATAATATAAATAATATCTATTATGCTGTTTTACTCCATAACACTAAGATATTTATTGTCTCAAGTCTATGTATACTAAAGTAGGTATTTTATAAAATAATAAAATTAAAGTATCACAAAACACTATTTCACTTCCACTCCATTTCATCCAAATGTTAGAACGTTTTAAAACAATAAAAAATAATTCACATACTATATATCTTTTGTAGTTTTTTTTAGCATCTTGTTTGGGGTTTGTTTTTATATACTTTTATCTATATGTATTTTCTATTGTTTTATTTTTATTTGATTATTATTTTATTTATTCGGGTTGGCTGGAAGAAATCACATATGGGATAAGCCCGCCTTTTGGTAATTTATTGGAACAAAAACTTGTACATAGTATATATTGATGCCAATAAAGTTTTATTTATTTATTTATTTTTTTATTTTTTTATTTTTTATATCTGAAAAAGGCATGAAAACCCCTACAGCAACAAAAAAGTACAATAAATGTTTTTTAAGCTTTGCTTAGCAACCCCAAAGTGTTTGGTCGCAAAATTTGATTGATCGCATTACCAATTTTCACTTAATGAATAATTGAATTAATTTTATTTATTATTATTACTTCCCATGCACCTTAAAGGGTTAATTTTAGTATTAAAAGAATGTTACGTATTTGTACATGGAATAGAATTTCATTAATTAATTATGTATAAACACGATGACAGAGTTATGAAACAACGTGTCAACTACACTTCACTCAAACTTTTATAATTAGAACATTAAACCTATTAGGTAACTAGCAAATCTGATTATTATTAACGATTAAAGGATTAAATACACGTTAATTAACTGCCTTTAAAATTATGATTAACTTTTATTTTAATTATTTCAATTTTTAATGTTGACATAACCCCCTATTCTATATTGATTCAAACTAAAATAGGAACGTTCCAATTTCAGTTAGTCTATATTATAGCCCCCTATTCTATATTGATTCAAACTAAAATAAGAACGTTGCAAATATTTATACCTACCTAATCAAGTTCACTTGAACTAACGGAACTAACATTCGTATTCTATATGATACAAGTTGTATATAATAAATTCTAATTAGGAACAATTTTAGAGTTTATAGAATACCAATGTAGACTAACTAAAATTGAAATGTTCCTATTTTAGTTAGTGAACACTAAAAATGAAATAGAATCAGGTGTATGGTACCTACGTCTATGGGCCATGGAGCATTCGACAAAGAATTGGTCACCCACTCACTTATTCCTTAAGTTTTAGAGTGTACCTACTGTAGAAGGCAGATGTTTGAAAAAATAAAGATATTTTACATCTTAAATTCAGCAGGGTTTAGGTACTACCCATCCTGAATGTCTTAATTTTTTGTTGTCTCGGAAAGGATAGCTTGCATGTTAATTACATGCAGCTGGTCTGCTGGTTGCCCCACTTGTGTGAAATGCCGTGATGGCGTAGTAGTAGAGGAAGGGTGGGGCGAGTATCTTAATAAACTAAGTTTTCGGAGAGCTCGTGCCTATTACATGTACTGGATTGTAAAAGATTCCTGTAGGTGTAGGACCATATTTTGTTTTTTTCTTGTAATTAATATATGTTTTAAAATTTATTCATTTATACCATCACGGCATTTTCTACAATTGGGGTAGCCAGCGAACTAGCTTCATGTTAAAAAAAAACATACAAGTAACTCTCTTCGGGCCAATTATGGTACAATCTTTGACATGAAAAAAATCCAATAAAATATCAATCGATAGAGAAAAACAATTACACATTATTTCAAAAATGCTGTCAAACAAACTAACAGCCAAGTAAATTATGCAGGAGCAATAATATGCATAATTTGATACTACATTGTCATACGAGTATATAATATATACTAATAAATATAATAATATAATATATCATGAATTTTGGGCTAATGTATAATATATTATATTATACATTAGCCCAAAATTCATGAGACGGTATGTGCACACAATATGAGTACAGAACAAGCGATATAATTAGAACAGCCGTTCAGCATAATTTGTATGCACAATACCCAGCAACACATTAATTTCTATTATCTTGATATTGATAATGTAATAATAAAACAAGATACTACAGTTATTCCACTGTTGATTTTATTAATTTGCGAGCCGGCTTTCAAGAGCTTCCGCTCTCATCGTCGGGCAAAAAAAAGTTTTCTTTTGCCTAAAGATAAGAGTTTTCTTTTGCCTGACCATGAGAGCGGAAGCTCTTGAAAGCCGGCTCGCAAATTAATAAAGTCAACAGTGGAATGACTATGTTTCTACGATGCCGACATCTACTAAGAAATGTGGTAGTAAGATTGCAACAGAAAGACTTGTCAAGGAATGGCTCTTGAAATCTGGATTTAATTATAACTGAAATATGTGAATACTATAGTTATTAAGTATAGGTTTGCTTCTATTACTTATGTAGGTTTAAATCATTTTCACATTGTTATAATGAAAAGGGACGTGCCGGCAAATCCGTTTGTGGCGTATTATTATTATTATTATTTATTTATTTATTGTTATTTAAATGTGGTTTTTCTGTGAAATAAATAAATAAAAAAAATAGTAATAATTTATTACAATGAAGAATTTTCTGATAAATGGAAGCCTCCAGACTTCTGAGATATTCGGGTGGACGGTGGATCTCCTTCAATATTTCCACCAAGAACTGTCACTCGACATATTAAACTTATGTTTATACCAATTTTAGAACCTTTTTTCTGACATCTGAATTTAGTAGGTACGTTTTGCGTTTATAGTCTATGGTATAAGTCTGTAATTAAGCCCTCAAAATAATTCTTGGAAGAACTTGATCTAATTATTAAACACCCTTTGTAAGTAAGTATTATTTATTTATTTACAGACAGCTTAATAAACAAAAGTTAATACTGTTAGTAATTTAATATTATTATTATTATTAGGTACGGTATTATCTTGCCGACTCTTTGTATATTAAAGAGTGAAAAAATAATACCTCCTAAAAGCTCTTAAAAACAACATTAAACCGTCTTTGTACAAGGGAAACTAATTAACTCAATTTTATATAAAATTACCTGAGACAAATATCGTCCCTCATCTGACTAACTGTCGTAACTGGTGAAATGTAAATTGTTCAGGAGAGCATTTTTAGTGTTTTGGCGTGCATAGTTTCGTCTCTCCCAGCTATACGAAAGACTCTAAATGTATTTTATTATTTTATTTGTATTTTTATGTATCTTTGAATCGTTTTTATGATAAATTAATTTCCATAAGTATATTGGATTTTTTTTTATGCGCCGTCAAAGTAGATAGGACCCTTTGTGAGATTTTTTTTCATGGCCATATTTAGTTGTGCTCAGATAGGACTTAACTATTTTAAGAGTCAAAGGTTAAAACAAAACGATTTTATAATATGAGAAAGTATATTAATTAACAAGAGTGTTTACAATGTAATAACAGCAGTTTTATGGAAAATAAAATGATAGTAAATCACTAAAAAATAAATTAGTATACAGATTATGGTGTTCGAGAGTTCTCATCCTCATCATCAGATGTTAATAAATTAAATTAAATTCTATCTTTTCCCTCACGCCGTATCCCAATTGGGGTAGGCAGAGAGAACGGAACGCCAATTAGATCTGTCCTTACATACTTCTTTCGCTTCCTCCACAGTCATACAATTTCTCATGCACGCACGTCGGTTTCTTTTACTCTAAAATTAAATTTCGTGATTATTTTCAAAATAACGAATTTAGTGATGGAAGGACTTATAAAACTCAGCCTCCTTGAGTAATCTTATCATCGATGTATCGCCAGTAGTCAAAGACATCAAGTCAGCATATTTTGCCTGGGAAATTTTAGATGGAGTGGATTTGAGTCGAGAAATCTCGTTATGCAATATTATTTTAGATACTTGTCGGTTCAAGGATATTGAACGATAATTCGTTTCACCATCACTAGTTTTAAAAGAAAACTTAGTAAGACTGTGTTTTTCTACTGAAAATTACGTCATCTCTGTCCAGTTTACATTTAGCCCTGTGTCGTCAATTCGAAGGGAGAGAAGACGTAGCTCAATTGATAATTTCTTAAAATCCAAAAAATCTGAATAGTTGTGGGGTGTAACGGTAAAAGGTTTGTTTCTACCTGCTAATTTGAAAATAGGAACTAATTGACTAGGGACAAAGATGTTACCACTTTTCTTAAGCGAATAGTTAATGGCACTGTGTACCGAATCACCTTCACTTTGTCCGTGACATGGAACAGATAAACGTAATTTTATTTCATTATTATTTCTTGAATTATTTATAAAGTAAATTAGGGTAGAAGCGATTATTGAATTTTTGTTTTGACCGCTACAGTCGTCGGCAAATAAAAATATTTTTTTGTAACATTTTTCATCATACATATTCAGAAAAGAAAAACGTAGTTTAAATTTCAGAGGAACCCCTCTTGCTTGCACCTTCATGCCACGTGAAACGATAGCACTCATCAGAAGACATATCGTATATTGTAAAGTTATATACTAATAAACGTCTTTTATTGAAAACTGCATTTTCATTGCTGATTGGTAAGTTGATAACTTGCTGCATATCAAACGTAGCACACTGTGTTGCAGAATCTTGCTGAGCCTTTGTTTTGCCAACCATTCTAACAGGACTAACAAGTATTTTTTTCATTTTCATGCTTAAGTTATTGATTTTTCAATTTAGTTTTAACATCTTCTGAGCCTTCGCAATATGTCGTACACTAGCTACACTGATCCTTTTTCGGTAGATGGAAAGACAGATTTTTTTATATTAAAACTCTTCTGTATGATACAAAACTTAGTTTTTCAGGATTGTTTTTCAAAGTATCCAGAAACAAAGCGTGCATTTTCTCAATGTCAAGTCACTATGCAAGTATTTTCATGTCGTCCTTTCACGACAATAGTGAGACTCAACTTTTGGAAATCTCTCATTTTGTTCCTCAATATTGCGTCTCATTCTCAGATCACTTTCAATGTAAAATGTTTTGCGCCCGCCACGATTTTCTTTTCCTAAAATCCTCGTCGGAGTTATTTTATCGATTGCTGGTTTAACCGTTTTTTTCCAACACTCAGTGTATTTAAAAAAAATGTTCGGCATATCTGCTGTCCGTCTAGCAGAAGATGCTAATAAATTGTAAAATTTCTTCTAGAATTCAAACCAGCAGTTTTTTTCGTCCCAATTTTTTTGTTTAACGATGTACTCGCGTTGTAATTGTACGTTGTGCCGCACTTCGTAAATATTTGACATATTAATTCTTTCAGTACTTTATGCTATACTAAATTATGATCGGGATATTGAGAATCTCTACTAAAATGATTCCAACAAAGAAAAATGCTATCCTATGTGAGAATAAATGAAAAGTTATTCCCAGTTAATGACTATACTAAGTGTCGTATTTCAAGGTAGGGCCTACATCGGATATGTTTTTCATTTATAAAAAAATCACACTAACTGTAGTATCTGCACTTACGTCCGTTAGTGAGATATTATTTTGATTAATTCGTAGATACGACAACAAATCAGAAAGCTGTTCCAGGATAACAGCAGTAGCTACAGCTGTGATCTTCGGTGAGAACATGCGTATCAAATCAAAATACATGGTGGCGGTCATAACTCAGTTTTGTCAAAAAAGTCAGTTACGACAGTTAGTCAGACGAGGGACGATATAAGTATTTTAAATAATGTAGTACAAAAAACCCTAAGTTTATAAGAGAGAAAATCGGAGCCTTCGGTAAGTCGTCCCGTAGCTTAATTGGACAAAGCACTCCTCGCGACAAGGTTAGGGATGCGGGTTCAAGTCCCGTCCGGGTAGGGTTGCCAGATGGTATCCAAAAGGAGGACATGCCCTCCATTTTTATGTTTTGTCCTCCCGTCCTCCCTTAGGTACATACTGTAAGTCCTCCTTTTTGAAAAACTGAACTCTTCACTGGCATCCTTGAGACGGTCTAGGGACTGTTAAACAGCGTCAAAAATAAAATCATCCAAAATCATCATCAATACAACTTCAAAAAATGACATGTGAAGATTTTTATAATTAAATGTTAAAAAAACAAGATTTTCTTTCCAAAATTGGCAGCTCAGCTAAATATCATTTAAATAAAGTACTACTATACTATACCCTCACGCCGTGTCCCAAGTGGGGTAGGCAGAGAGAACGGAACGCAAAACAGATCTATCCTTACACATTTCCCTCGCTTCCTCCACATTCATACAGTTTCTCATACACGCACGTTGGTTCCTCTTACTCAACACGCGGCCGTCCTTGAGAATTTGATTCATGTGATCAAGCCACGTGGTTCTCGCAGTAAAATAATACAAAAAATTGGTTTAATTTCTGGATGTCCTCCTTTTTTACAGAAAATCCTTCTTTTTAGACCCATCTGTCCTCCTTTATCAAATTATCATCTGGCAACCCTACGTCCGGGGCACTACCGAATAAGCTGACGATGTCTTTCTAAGTCTTGTTATATGGTAGTTTCATGAGCAATATTTACATAATAATATAACCTCGAAAATAACATCAATACTTTGAGTATTACTAAACTTTATGACTCAAAAATGTTTTTTTTTTACAAATTTATGTTGAAATATATCCTTAGTTAGTTTTTCTTGTATCTCGACGCAATTTCACAAAGGATTTTTATTCCAAAGAAAATAAAATTCAATTCAGTTTAATGAACCTTTTATACAATTTTCCCACATTAAGTTAAATTTGCAATGATGGACCGACGTCCGAAAGGCTTTTCTTTAGATATAACAATAAACATTTATTTAATAGATATGAGTTGGTTTAAAGGACTGGTTGGTAGATATGAAAAGGAGACGATTCTGGAGAGACCATGTAGATCTGATGGCTGAAAACAGAATCGTACATATGTATAGCTGCTAAGGAAACACCAGTTGCTTCACGTCCCCGAGGAAGACCACCAAAAAGATGGAAAGACAGCTGGCCTTCAGCATCACAAGAGTCACTTCACCGTGGTTCGATCCCAGGTGCCGGCAAAACTCCCCTTTCACGGCACAAGCTTTTAGCTTAGTGTGAAAGGTGTGTAAGGTTGTATTTGGGTTTATAACAAACCCATGCAGATATATCTTTTTTTAAAAAATAAAATACTAGGTTGAAATATGTTTACGCAAAAAAACCTAGAACATAATCCATAAAGATGGTTGCTGTTAGTTGACATGTATGCTCAGTGGATGTCTATATAACGGTTTGAAACTGGAATTGGTTGGATTGGTGAATGCTTAAACCACCCTAAGCCGATTCGCCAGCATCGGAACATCTTACTAAAGAGAGTTTGCACAATCTATTGGTTATGTGGACGAGGTGTATGTTGAGTAGGTACTATTCTTAATATCTACACTCACGGAGCTGAGCGAAATTCAGTAAAAGACGAAATTATTTTTAACGTAGGTATATACAATAAAGTAATGTTTTATTTTTCTCCTGAGATATCCGGATACGAGGAGGATCTTTCTTCAATGCTCAAGAGGACAAGTTAAGCCTCATTGTCCACCAGACAGTTTTTGTTTATTTCTTGGAAATAAGTTTCCTCGACTTGTAGAACGCTGATGATTAATTCTGTCCATCTCTGCTTTAGAGATAACTGCCCCTGCCAGAATCTCCAAACTAAGCCTTTAAACATCTCTAGGATATTATAGTTTTAAATATAGAAAAGAATATTTAATTATTAATTTTGTAGCTTTTACCTGCGGACAGCTCCATGAGAGGAGTGGTTTCCCCCACATGTCTGCTAGACGAGTGGTGACATCGCACATGTCCTCAGCTATGGAGCCCATGAGGGCGCGAGTGCTCTCTTGAGAGAGGGCATCGAGGATGGCTGAAAGTCCTCTGCTGGATGTTTCACAGACCACTGGAAATAAGAAGAAAAAATAATTAAATTTCGTTTATCCAACTTTAATATATTACTGTTGGTAAGAAATAGATTAACTGGTACTGTTATTTGAAATTATTTTCTCTACGTATCCGAAAAAGGATAAGATAGAAGATAATGGTCAGATATAAAATTTGATGAGGAGACTTTTGTTAACCATTTAGAAAGTTTATTTTTCACTCTTAAAAGATGTTTAGTCCCTACACAACATTATATTATATAATAAAAGAAATCCCCTGTGTACTTTACGGCCATGTTGCACACGGTCGTACTGTACTTAACACTCTGTGACTTGAACCTGTGTGAATTTTCTCAGTTGTTTATGTTATTTTATATTTTTCAGAATCGTGAATAAAAGTTCGTATATAGTAATAAACTAGAGTATTTTCATTGTGCCATTTTATGAAAAACTACCCCTAAGTATAATTAGAAAAGTAAACAATTAAGAAATATTTTTTCAAAATATAAAATTTTAGAATGTCTGTTATTTCATAAGCACAACCTTTAGTACGATAAAAAATTTAAATATTGTAATAAAATAATATGGTTATTTATTTATTGTTTCTATTATTACTAGATTTAAATATTATTGTGGTGTAGTAAATAGTAAACGTTAATTAAATATTTTAAAAATGTTTCGTGATTACTAATTGTTTAATGCCGATAAAATCAAACAAATTATTTAATTACTTTTAACTATACAAGCAAGTAAGCACTCCTAAAATGCATTATGTTTGTAGGTGGCAAAAATATCATTTTTTTTCCATTTTTCGGCAACAAATGTCGCAAGAAATGTCACCACACAGTAAGTAGGTACTAAACATTGCATTTATGTAAAAGTAACGTTAATATTACACGACATGTCACATAATTCATACATAAACTCAAATCTTTAATGAACTATTTGAATTAAATCAAAACATATAAATGTTTATGAAAATGAATCGTTCTATTTTTAAAATAATAATATGTGGTATATACATTTCGAATATGGATAAATGATAAACGACCCATCAAGTGGAAAGACATCTCTCTCGCGTTATTTAAATCATAGTAGAACGAAACGCTTGCTTCAATTTATCCCATTATTAAAATTTACTACTTGTGTACCAATACTGAAAATAAATTCTTTCAAAAACGAGTGTATTGTGGATGGCATGGTACGAAAAATATGGAACCAAATGGACCTGCCCTTATTCCAGACGTGGACGGCATTAGAATGAAGAGAAAAATATAACTTTTTTTTTAATTCATCCACGTGCATCACGGAGTGTTAATAAACAATAGTACAGTAATGATTGTATTACTGGGAACATTCCAATGTATGTTTGTTGCTTACAGTTCTCCACACCAGATGGCTCTTATGTTGCACCAGATGGTGACGGCGGAGTATAATACAACAATATCACACAATATTATATTATGTTCTCAGTACAGTACCTACTGACATGGACTACTTTAATGTCTACATACTGTAACATATGTATTTTATGGATTCAATGCAAAAGTGACATGATTCAAAATATTATATACATGGACGTATTTTATTTATTTTAGGCACAATATGGAACATATTGAACTGATAGAATATGTTATAATATTTAACAAGTTTGTTGGAGCCAAAGGCTAGACTAGATTAGTAGCACAGTACAAAAGTAATGTTCTTCCATCCGCAAGGGTTCCGTCGGCCCAGGTGTCCCTCTTTCACAATACACCATTCTTACGACAACGACATCAGAGCGCAGGGAATGTCGTTGGAAGAGGTGACGCGATTGGTACAGAGACGCTCTGAATGGAGGAGGCTGATGTTTTCTGCCCTGTGCTCCCAAGAGGAGCGTTGAGTTGAAATATTCTTAAAACCATGTTCCAAAGTTAATAATAATATTATGCTGTTTTACATACTCCATAACATTTACATGGTAATAGTTATTTAGAATATTTACAATGTTTTATTGTTTAACCGGATTTGGACACATCGCGCAGATGACAAAACCAATCAGACATCTGGATTGGAGAACCATGTTTACACAATGTAACATTGTGCAAAATCTAATCAAAAGAAGTAAGAAAGGTGTCTCGACGCTTACGAATTGGCTGTAGGCTGGTTTGAATTTTTTTTCTTCTACTCAAAAAATGTTACTATTCTACTCATCGGTCGTTCTATATACCTTTCAAAGCAATAAAAGAGTTTTTCAAGATAAAACAATGAATGTCCTTCAAGTCTGCAACAATTATTATTCACCTGTATATATGCCCTTATATGAAGATAATAATATGTATAAACAAACAATGGTTAACGTTGACTGAAAGACTAGGAGAGAGGGAGAGAGGGAGATATATTATGAACTTATCTTTTTGAACAAACGCTCATTTAAGACTGATTGATACGAAATTATATTGGATGCTAAATATGATTGGTCGCATTGCCATTTTTTTCTGTGGATTTCCAGTTTTTATTAAAGGTTATTGGCTGAAGCACAATCAAATATTATAATTTAATATAAAGGTTTGGTACTAGAAATAAGTGCCTAATTTTTTTTATCCCCAATTCAAAGCAAGCCGTTTTAAACACACAAACCAACCAAGGGTATGTTTGAATATTTATTTAGGAAGATTCAATTTTGAGAATTCGGAAAGCTTTAGTTAAACAAACTTGAGTTGAGGTTGAATGACGAGTGTTATAGGTAAATTATTTTTTATGAATTTAAATTTTATGGTAAAACCAGTGAAAACGTAAAATGGTTAAGTAAAAAAAATCTTTGTTACGTAGAGGTAACGCTTTTGCTTTTGAGCCAAAAGGTCCGGGGTTCGATTCCCGACTAGGGCAAAATGAAGAATGACCAATTTTCAAATTGTCCTGGGTCTGGGTGTTACATGTATAGATATGTGTTAAGTACATTATACAAATAACTTAGTTTGGGACTGGCTCAATCCGTGTTAATTGCCTATCTTTGTTGTGTCATGTTAATTTTGAAAGAAATAATACTAGGGTTAACGGTGCACTTCGACCCATTGTCAGCAATGACAATGTGTCGAACATGGCAAAATTGCTAGTGCACAATACCATTCTGGTACCGATACTTTTGTATGCAAGCGAAACGTGGACAGGGTTGAAGAAGGACGAAAGTGGAATAAATGCTGTGGAGATGAGATCACTGAGGAGGATGGTTGGTAAAACGTTGCGCGATAGAGTGAGGAATGAGGATATTAGAAGAATGTGTGGATGCAAGAGGAGTGTTGTGGATAGAATGCGTGTAAATGAGATGGTTTGGTCTTGTGTAACGGATGGAAGAGGTAAGAATGACAAAGAGGATATACTTGGCTGAAAGGAGGGGTGTGAGAAAGTGCGGGCGTCCGAGAACTACATGGCTTGAACATGTAGATCAAATTCTCAAGGACGGCTGTGTTTTGAGTAAGAGAAATCGACTGCGTGTATGAGAAATTGTATGACTGTGGAGGAAGCGAAAGAAGTATGTAAGCACAGATCTAATTGGCGTTCCGTTCTCTCTGCCTACCCCACATGGGATACGACGTGAGGGAATAGATAGATAGATAGAAGTAACAAACTATTACAAAAAATCTAATAAAGAGTCTTAGTATTTTGTTTTTGGTCCTGACATTCAATACTAATGAATAGAGAATAGGACAAATAATAGGAAAAAATTGACTATGGTCATTTCAGTGAAAGGACCTTTCATCAAAATTGCGTCAACTGGAAAATTGCTTACTTCCGTCATCGCTAGTGATCACTAGCGATGAAACATCTATTTACACCTTTTCCATTTGAAGGATCATCCGGAGTGATCACTGAAAGTGAACAAGTGTGGATTCCTTTATATATTTTATATATACACACTATTATACACACCTGTCTTTAAGAGAGTCACAATTTACAGAAAATAGTGGGAAATTTATTCTTTACAGGAGACATGCCATTTCACAGGATACTTGTTTGTATGTATGTTGGATGATTTATTCAGTGCCGTTTAATGGAGCAACCATCTCAAGGGCGCGGGTAACTATGTTGGAAGAGTTATGTCTTCAACTTGCTCCTGAACGTTGATATTGGTTGGTTTTTACAAAAGTCCCCGGAGAGTCGGTTCCAGGTGACGGGTCCTGCGACGTCGAAAGCCCTTTCATGGAAGCAGGACTTGTTTGCTCTATTAATCTCATCCAGCACATTTGTGGATGTTTGTCCTGAGCGTAGGGATTTACTTGCAGGTGTTTTGAGAACACATAGCTCAGAAAGTGACTGAGATACCCATTCAAAAAAAATAAAACAGAAAAAATTGGAAGATCCATTTCACGAAGAAGAATATACAAATGTAAGCAGATTTTTAATTTTTCCAATCTCTAAATATCTCATCCAATTTTTTTTATTTTTCATATTTGTCTCTGAAATCTAATCCTTTAAAGCTGTCTATTATTTTTTTGCTGAAAAGTTTTGATTGTGTCGACACTAAAAACGTTATCATTTTTTTTTACATAGAATTCAATTATTTCAAGCGTGGGAACTGATAGAAAAAAAAAATATGATTATCGATTCACTCTCGTCACCACCTTTGACATTTCACCTAAGCCTGATGTCGATAATATTAATAATAATACGGAATGAAATTCGTCAACGAAATCTACAGGATGACGAAAACTTTCCAATAATCTAATCCGGTTATACGTTGTCTCTTGTGGATATATTTTTTACACAATTAGTTACAAAAACAAACACTGCAAAGAGATTGACAACAATCTCGAACACATCTATAAAGACGGTTGCTGTTGTTCGAAGTATATTTTGTTTTGTATTTTTTAAATTTATTTATTCTATATGGATCATACAGTTATAACAATAAATATAAACAATTAATTATAACAATGAGCAAACTAATCAAGATCCCTTTCTTACCAACTAATAAACATAAATTTGAGGTACTTTATTAAAATAAAAAGATGAAGGAAGAATTAAAATGATAAAACAAACATATTGACTGTGTTCAAGGCACTACATGGCATGTCACCGGTGTACATCTCGGAGTTCTGCATTTCTGAGGAGGTAACGGAAAGGCAAATATCACTAAGGTCTTCCAACACAGACTCTGTCAATAGACTTGTTGTGCCGCGTAGAGAAGATCTGGCTAACAACTATGTTGACCGTGCCTTCTGTGTGGCTGGTCCGTTGCTGTGGAACAAAATTCCCTATGATTCGCGGACTCTGGAGAGTGTGGAGGCGAGGTTAAAAACCCTGTTTAGAATATTTACTATTTTTTTTATTGTTTAACCGGATTTGGGTGCAGATGACAAAACCAATCAGAAACCTCGATTGGAGAACCATGTCTACACAATGCAACATTGTGTAGAATCTAATCGGAAGAAGTGAGAAAGGTGTCCCAACGCTTACTAATTGACAACGACACCGAAAGTGATCACTTAAGCCAGCCTAGAGCCAATTCGTAAGCGTTGGGACACCTATCTCACTTCTTCCAATTAGATTCTACACAATGTTGCATTGTGTAGACATGGTTCTCCAATCGAGGTTTCTGATTGGTTAAAAACCCTATTGTTCAGGCGGTGTTATGATTCTTGAATGGGCCCTTGTGGTGGTTTTTCCACAAAACGACGCATCTTAAAAAAGTTGTCTAGTTATTATTTTTTTTTATTTATTTATTTTATTACATCATAATACAAATACATAAATTTTTCACACAATATAGTGGATTACCCAACTAGGCGAGACCTGTTCTAGGGTAATCCAGTTTATCAATACATTCTTAAAAGCAATACAATTCACAATAATATTTTTCGAAAAAAAAAGAAGAGAAGAGAGAAAAAAGAAAACTTGTGATCAATACTACTCACATATTATGATAAAAATATTAAAAAAATGTGAAATTTGGCAAAAAATGGTAAGAAACACAATATGTGAGTTGATGGAATTTGTGAAAGTAATGAGTAAACTGCACATAAACCAGCTTCAGCCGATTCGTTAACATCAGCGCAGTCTTACTGATTCCAACTATAGGGAGTTGTGGACAATCTACTGGTTTTGTAGACGAGGTGTATGTTGAGTTATATTCATGGTTGAGATATATTTATAAGTGGGTAAGTGTGAAATACCACGCACAGTTTCATAGACATAAACAAACAATCGGTATTATTAATAAATATAAACGTAACTTTCACATAAATAAACAGACTTATACAAGATTATTACCCCAGCTTATGAAGGATTATTATCTTAAATTAATAAATAAGTTTTGCCATTACAAAGGTCCGGTTGTATGTCATTCTGGTATTAATTAAAGTAGGTAAATACATTTAGGAAAATTAATTCTATAAATGGAGATTGGACGTTTATATTTTATTGTGAAAGTTATTTCTTTATCTCGTAATTATGGTAAATTTTATGTTTTTGAAATTATTCCGATTTATATCAAATACAGAGGGTGGACAAATTTGTTTACTCACTCAAAAAAAACAAATTTACACATTTCTTGCAGTAGTTATGATATTTGAATATATTTCGATACAGTCAGCAGGGCTACTCTTGACAAAACTAAATACGATCTTAATCTAGTCTTGATCTTGATCATACGACGCACGAAGTGACTATTGGCCAAAATACACGCAAACCCATCGCGCGTTAGCGGTAGCGCGATGTTTTTGACCATAGTACCTTCGTGCGTCGTATGATCAAGATCAAGACTAGATTAAGATCGTGTTTAGTTTTGTCGAGAGTAACCCTGCAGAGCTGCGTTCGAAGGATGCAGGGGAACTTGGAAGATGAGGACTAGGAGAGCCGTCCCTAAATAAATGAGATAAAGGGGAAGACGAAGATGAAGAAGAAGAAGTTATGATATTTTAAGTAATATCATCCTGTTTCTTTCTGTATCTGATTACTGGTAGTATTGTTCAGATTTTTTATCAGTGGCAGTCCCATAATTCATACCCAATGAAGTTTTCTAGTTCAGTTCTTGCTGTCTTCAGATTTGACTATTTTGGAAATGTAGTTTTACAGAACTCAAGATGAAGAATAGTTCTGCGTCTTCTTCTTCTTCCTGTGCAGTATTAGGTCCCTCCGACGTTGGCGATCACTCTGACGAAGACTTCTCTATCTTGCGCACCCCGGACGAGTTCTTCACATATCTCATCTCAGTCCAGTCTCTAGTGTTGCGTCTACACTTGATATTTTGGCATACTTAGTTAACAAAGTTGGAATTTATTTATTTTAGGTGAATGCATAAAAGTTTCGATTATTTTTAATTATTTTTATGTAGATATGTAGTATTTTATCTAAAAAATAACAATCCGGTATATACCTAATTGTGATTTTATTAAGCACAATATTAATTATTTGCATTTTTCAAACGCTTTTGATATGTCACAGTAACTCAAATCTTTACGTTTGACTGATTTTTAGGTTAAGTCATGCAAAAGCACATTTATTGACAAGTGTTTTATTATCATATTATTTCTTAGGTGAAAAACTATATGTGACGTGGTTAGATGGAAGAAATCACTATATAGTGATAATCTCGCCACTGCACATCATCACATTTTTTCTTATGTATATTGCTTTATTTATTTTATTATATGAATGATGATGTGTAAGAAGAATAAAATAAATAAATAAAAACGTGAATATAATATATGTAGAAAATTAATTTTTGGTTTATGAAAAGTTCTCCTCTCCTTAATATTTACAAAAAACTTATATTTTTGGATTTGTGCTCTTTTGATCCAAAACCTTTCATATACCGTATTATATTTCTTATACCTACTGTTTATAGTTTTGATGTTGAGCAGTCATTTCAATTATTGCTATAAATTGTCAGAATTTTTCCTGTGTTAAACTTTAATTTCAGGAACAGAACTACGTAGTGTTTTCTTGAGAAAAGCTTGCCTATTTTATGAAATTATTTATATCTCCTCAATGAGACCCTATACAAGCTTAAGCTTTAATAAGATTCAGGAGTCCCTATGCTATTTTAGGCACAAAAGCGTCTTTGTAAAGTTTCTAAATAAACCCCCAAGTTTATGTATTGCTTTTCCATTACATATTTTCATCATCTCTAGCCATCTCTTCACTGCTGGATGTAGGCCTCTTCCATATTCCTCCATCTTTTTCTCTCCTGCGCGACTGCTGTCCACCTCCTACCCGCGACATGGACGATATCGTCAACCCATCTTTTCTGCGGTCGACCCACTCCCCTTTTTTGATCCCACGGTCTCCAGTTCACGATTCTAGGTGTCCATCTTTCAGTTCCCTGTCTAGCCACATGACCCGCCCACTGCCATTTCAATTTTGTGACACGGTCCACCACATCGGCAACTTTTGTTCGGCGTCTGATATTTTCATGTGAATATTAAATTTAGCTCTATTCACGTGTATGTAAATCTGTTTATATATCCGTTATAGACCCCTTAAACAGAAAAAAATTATAGGATTAACATCATATGCGTAACTAGGATTTTTTCTTGGGGGGAGGGGGCAGCTAAGCACCAGTTTAACCAACGTTTTTTTTTATATATTTTATAATGTATTTTAGATTGTGATGAATATAGTACCTATGTACTATGGGATGAATTGCATTCTTTAAACTGAAATATATATTTGAAAATATTGAAGTCCTCACAAGTCTTAAGAGAAAGCTCTATGATTAGTATGTCCTGCAAGTGATTACATATGGGCTAGAGACTAATGAGCATTAGCTTGAGAGACAAAATAAGAAATGAAACCATCCGACAAAAGACAAAAGTTGTTGACATTGTATTTAGATAAAGTCTCCAAGATGGAATGGCAATGAGTTGGTCATGTAGCAAGGCAAGAGGATAGCAGGTGGACTTCCATAATTCTTGAATGCAGGCCGTGGGAGGGCAAAAGAAGTGTTGGAAGACCCCAAAAAAGATGGGTCGACTATATTGTCCAGGTGATGGGAAAACAGTAGTGTCATGTTTCTCGAAATCGAAAAGTGTGGAAAAGTTTTGAAGAGGTCTATATTCAGCAGTGGAGAGAAGAAGGCTAGCAGTAAGTAAGTAAGTATGACGAGTCCAAGTGCCTGCATAATAAGGACCTAAGGACAATTAGAAACAATAAACTACAAACTTTTCGTGACTACTTTAAAATGTTTTACAAAAAAGTTTCCTACAGATGGCTTTACGCAAGAGTGCCAGTTTCAAAACTAAGTATTCAATATACCTAATACGAGTTTAACATAAGTTGTGTTGAATGTGACTGAATTTTATTTTATTAGGGTAGCCATTAACAAGAACAGTCGTTTAATTACAATATGATGTTACATAATACTACCTACACACTGTGTAAGCAGAACATAGCATTAACGATTAATAGATTCGATTCATGTGTTAATTGATAATCATAATAATAATGAAAATCCACTGGTCGGAATACGTTGAAAACGAAGAGGTGTTTATCAGGGTGGGCGAAAAAAGGCCCATGGAGCACCCGGTAAAGAATTGGTCTCCCACTCTTCTGCGTAAGTTTTCGAGTGTCCTGTAAAAGGCAGGTGTTCGAAAAAATTAAGACATTTTACATCTTAAATTCAGCGATGAGGTTTGCCACCCATCCTGAATGTCTTGATTTTATATTGGCACGAAGAGGACAGTTTGCATGTTTCTTACATGCAGCTGATCTGCTGGCTACCCCACTTGTGGGATATGCCGTGATGGTATAGTAGTAGTAGTAGTAGTAGCGAAAAAAGGCAACTCCTTAAAAGAATCAGCTATGAGCTAACTGGATTGGTCACAACATCAGGCACCCAGACTTGCTTATCACTATCGCGGAGAGTAGGACCGAATGCAGAAATGGTAGAGGCCGAAAAAGAGACACCTATATGGACCAACTGAAGAAGGACATGAACTGTGGCACATACGTGGAACTAAAAAGACTTAGTGAAAATAGGGAGGAATGGAGAAGAAAATCCAAATTCATTGCTGATCAATTCAATGGATTGTAACTCACTATATAATAATAATGTGACTATTTACATGGCGCCATATTAACATAAAAAATAGTCGTCGATTCAGAATACCTACACCGTGAGGAAATGTACTGTGAGCGGGTTCGTTTGAAGGAACATGCTTTCCTTGTCACGTTTTTGTATTCATTGTCTCTTATATGTTGATTGTTTTTGCTTCAAGTACCTATGTTTTTTAAATGATTTTGATTTTTTATCTCTCAGTTTTCTGTAATTAGCTGTGACACCCATTACATTTTTAACAAATCATCTTATTTACGAACTAGCGCTCCGCACCGGCTTTGCACGGGTAAAAAGGTATTTTAAAAAAAATATTAGTTTTAGTAAAGATCACTATTTTTTTTAAATATAATATAGCCAATATAACCCGGGGATAGTGTAGCTTCCCAACAGTGAAATTTTTTTTCAAATGGTTCAGTAGTTTCGAAGTCTATTCAATGCAAACAATCAAATCTTTCCTCTTTATAATATTAGTATAGATAACGAAATTAACTGTTTCAATAGCGGTTAACGATTAAATATGTTAAATTATTAATTAACGGTACCCATTTCTGTATGTATGTAGGTATTTGCTGTTAGAGACAATTTTACATACTTAATACATTATAATGGGTACTTTGTTTAATTAATTGTTAATAATAATATCACAGCCATTTTATATAATGGCATGCTCAGGAATGAATTTCACTATTAGAAAATTAGTTAATAGACACCACATCTGCACTCTAGCTTCAATGATGTACCAATGTTTACGAACCGGCTTAGGCTGGTTTGGGTACATTGCACCTACTCATTTTTTATGTAGTTTTAGCGTCAATGTTTTTTCTTTGCTAATTGCTGAGTTTATTATCCACTACAGGTTTTGGACGACACACAAAAAATGGGGTTCTTGAGGTCAAGTTCTGAGTAAACGGCCCTTAACAAATTGTTCATAGGGATATATAAAATTCAAATTTTTGGTTTTCGCCTCGAAAGCCATTGCACTGCCTTCGAAATCACATTGTAGATATCCGTCCGATTTCCCTGTTGCTTTCTCACCAAACACTTCTACACAAGGTATTAAATTATTTATCTAATAGTGAGTTCCAGACACATTCAGTAGATACTCTCTTGTGCCATCATTACAACCTCACAGAACCTCTGGTTTGTACAGATTTTATTCCACTTCCTGAACTTAGACTATACCTAAGATTTTCATTAGTACAATATTGTCGATAATGTTTCCAGCAAAATAACGGTCATCTTTCAGTAATAGCAAGTCCAACACATACCTAAACATTCGCCCTGGTTTACCGAAAACAAAACAGTATTTATTAGGTACTACTATACCTAAATCACTCGCAAACGAGTGGATGGCCTTGAGAAAAATAGAATAGGTACTACTATAAGTTTGACAACACAATCTATTATTTTCACATGTACCAATCACAAATTTAAAAAACAGCTCACATTTTTCACAGTCGCAGTTGAAAAGAACAGTTCAATATAATACTGTACTATTTTAAGTCGGTAAGTATTAGTCAATAAGTTACATGGTATTGTTTTAATGTTATAATTAAGAGTCGTAGACAATTCTATAAGATGATAATTATATGAGACTTAATACTTGCTTAAAATTTAACAACAATAATGAAATAACATAAGAGAGAGCGAGAAAATGAAGAAAATAACAACCGTCTATTTATTCTATATAATATCTCCTTATGCAGCACTCTTTGCGAAGTAGGCAGAAACGATGAAGCACAAAACACAACATTCAATTTTATCATAATTAATATATTCATACAATGTTTTGGCATTTAGCACTTTATGAATGTATACCTACATAATAATAAATCTATGACGTATAACTATTAAGTTTGAATAAAAAAAGAGTAAAAGAGAAAAGAACATATCTAAAATAAGGCAGATAAAGATCAATGTGTAAAAAAGGGATGGTTCTATTATTATCATCTGCCGTTGACTATAAATTCAAATTTCGTTATGTAAGTACGAGTGACGAAATGCAAGAAAGTGTATTCACACAAGGCATTCTATTGATAATGAGTGTCAATAGAAAGTACCTTTTTATTTTTTTGCACATTTTATTTATGCACACAATCAAATGGAGCTGTCGCGATTGTATCGTTTCGTATTAGTCAATTCAACGCTAATGAGACATGCCAAAACACACTTCATTTAAGCCAGCATGTAGCCAATTCGTAAGCGTTGGGACGCCTTTCTCATTTCTTGCGATAAGATTTTGCTCAATGTAACATTTTGTATTTATTTTATTTTATTGCATTAGAGTCATACAGTTTATCTCACAATATATAATAACAATACAATATCTTACAACACATGAACCAATTAAGAATCTTCAAATAATTAATACAACTAGTACAAAACATCAAATACAAAAAAGCTACAAAACATAAAAAGATTATAGAAACATGGTTGAAGTTTGAAATAATAAAAACACAAGAACAAAAGTATATACACGGTTCTTCAATCGAAATATTGTCTGATTTGTTTAGTTCATTAATTCTATTTATTAAAACTAAAAGTATATAATAATGTTCCTTTATTGCGGTTTTTTGAAATTGTTTTTCAAAATCATGTCTTTTCGATTGAGTTGATCACAATAAAAATTCAATAACGCGTACATTATACGTCTGCTAGTCAATCGACCGTAACTAGGGCAGTGTTATTGTATACATAATAAATTATTCATAATATATTACATTATTTAGCAAGGACGAATCAAGTATAAATATTATCTTCTTGGAAAAGGTGGTTGGCGCAGTTAGCAGTTTTCACTTGAATTGATAATATGAGTCATAGATAATATCTCAATTCATCTAGCGTAAGATGGTCGGTAATGTGGTGTTCACATTTGGCGAATATCGCCGGGACACCAAAACATCGTCAGCCATTTGAACCGTGTGAACAAATTGACAGCTAGTCTGAAACGATAAAAACTAGTAAAAACGATATCGTCTCAAGTTGACCACCTTTCAACTTTTTTCTCTGGTTGAGCGGTTCGCGCATGCGTAAATGAGCGCGGCGTCCGTATCCATGGTAAAAACTTTATAATCTATAAATTTTATAACGTTTCCTGTTTCATGACAGTTGTTATCTTTGTTATTGGTTTGTGGCGTTTGTTTCCTTAGTTAAAAGGCGCCTTATTACCTCTATTATTACATTTTCAACTAATAATAAACAATTCGCGATCTCCATCTCGACGTCCACCATTTTGAAAACAACGTCAAAATCAAAGCGCATTTGACAGATCGTATCTATATCGGTGGACTGTGTGAACAAGTGTGACGATCAATGGGCGTCCGGCGAATTTTGTTTTATATGCAAACGAAATTCGCCTGGCGATATTCACCAAATGTGAACACCCCATAACTTGATGGTAGATTCTTGGTCTTACAATTGAGAGATCCCGGGTTCAATTCTTTCTGCTGCCGACTTACCTCATCTACACGATACAGCATTTATTGCTTATCGTGAGAGTGTTTGAGGTAATTTGGACTTAGGTATATCAAACCCGGATTCAACTTAAAAAAATTGATTCCGTGTTCCGGCGAGTCCTGATCAAAGATTCGGTCTACTACTCTTTCCAGTAAGTTGTCAAGTTTCAAGTATTCGTAAAACATCTTGTATAAGACATTCAACATCTTCTAACAAGCAATGATGAGGCATGCTGCCGAGAGGACATCTTGTATGTTTATTTTTTCATTCTTCTTATGACGCTCACACCAAGACCTCCAAATTCGTAAGAGCGTGCAAGTCCTCCTTGTTGTTCCGAAGTTCTCCTTGGAAAGTGTCATTCCACATGTGCACGCTGGTGAATCAATCCATCCTCATATTTATAAGTTATAAGATTGTATAATGTTGTTGTATGTTTACGTGTGATCCCAAAAACATCCGTCATTTAGCGTTTCCACGAGGAACGTTTTATGTATTAGATTAATAATGTTATTTACTTAATTCTTAACATTAAATAAATAATGTTTTCTTAATTCTTAATATAGAACATGAAAGAATGTTGTCTTTGAAAACAAAACAAACGTTATACAGTTTCACCACATTAACTCAAACTTCAAGGGCCCGCCAAAAACTGGCATTGAGAGAAATTATTACATCGATCGTTCGATAATAAGTTATATTATGTAGTATTATTAAAACACAAGTATTAGGCCACCAGAAACAAACAAGGATCTCTCGAAAGTCTATGACTCCACCAAAATTGTACTGTACAAAACCCTGATAAAGCCAGTTTTGATAAATGCTTCTGAAATCTGGGTGCTTACAAAAGCTCTAGCTAGTAATCAATTGCAGTATTTGAGAGAAGAATCCTCAAAATAATTTATAGTCCTGTGAGAAATATGGCTGGCGTCGTCGATACAACAAACAGCTTTATGACATGTAGGTATGGAGAGCCCGATGTGCTTAAGATGGGATGGTCACATAATCAGAATGGACGACGACAACCGTGTAAAACGCCTCACACTCCTCACACCACAAGGACTAAGAAGACCAGGAAGACTCAAACTATGATGGACTCTGTCGGCGCCGATGTATCCACACTGCATATCACAATCTGGAAGACAAAAACAAAGGACAGACGAGTGTGGAAGAGACATTAAAATTCAGCCGAGATCCGTCAAGGGCTGTGGAGTTTATGATGGTGACTATCATTAGACCACCATTAAGGTAATCTACCACCAAAGATATACTAGATAGGTAATTCAAAGAAAAAATCGGTCCTACAGCCGATCAAATTTTACAGCCAGTTTTAAACCAGCGTCCGTTGAGACGGTTTGTTAGACAGCGCATAACCGTTATCATCTTAATGATATAGAGTGAGACAGCATAATATTATTATTATTATTAATGCGTTAAGTTGGAACACGAATATTCCGCAATAATCTACTGAATTGCAGGTCTAGTATGTTTATGCCTACCACTTTGTAATTGTTTTCGTATGGAATTATTCCTTCAGAACATCAAGCTTTTACCAAGAAACTTGATATTTTCTTATAAGAATAATGATAAGTTATCAAAGTTTGACTGTAAAACTAATTTTGATACGACAATATTATTATAATATTAATTCTACGTATACAACAAGATATTACAGGCTCATCAAAAGGGTTGGTTATTTTAGTAATATAAGATCAAAGGGGTGGTGGAATCATTGAGATGGGTAATAATTTGTTAATTTCATTAAGTACCTGCTTAATAACTTAGGCTTAAAAGTATAAATACACGTGAAATCAATAAATAAATGTCTCAAATAATGTTTTTCAATTAATGTGTTTCTTCTAAGCATCTATACTATTCCCTCACGCCGTATCCCAAATAGGGTCGACAACTTTTAAATTTTTTTTTTGAGTTAACAAACATATTTTTGATTTCGATGTTATTTTTACAATAATTAACCATTGTATGAGGTCACATATGTAAAATTTAACACGTGAAACTTGATATAATTATTATATGTTTATTTCATTGATTGGCATTATAATGTATGTAAATTATTCACATAGTTTTAATGACAGATAGTATGTGAATAGAGGATTTATTGAAAGACCAATCATTAATTGATTAATCAATTTATATTGAATACCTAATAATTCATGTTGATTATACAAAGTATAGTGAGTAATAAGCATTAGTGAATGCTTTCATCAACTCAAATAATAATTGTACTTCTAATTACAAATAACGAAGAGAAGCCCTCTTCACACCACGATATCTCCATCACCCGTTCGTCATTATGACATCTCCTACATGTAGGGTAGGCAGCGAACAATCTGCATATAGCTTGTCCTCTCCGTGACATAAATAAAATAAGACAGGATGGTTGCCATATTATTATTATTTTAAAAACATCACCCTGCACTGAGACCATAACAGCTTTTGGCCAAGGCAGTCTCAGCAGGAAAAATGAAAAAAACAAAAGAAAAGAAAAAACAAAGAAATGTTAAGTCAAGAAAAAAAAGATATGATCAAAAAGAGACAATCAAAGAAGAATCTCTATCCTGACGATAAAGTCATTGTATGTTATGTTGAAAATATCGACATGAACATTCAATTTTTTTTTTTTAAAAGATATATCTGGGTTTTGTTATAAACCCAAATACAACCTTATACACCTTTCACAGTAAGCTAAAAGCTTGTGTCCTGAAAGGGGAGTTTGCCGGCATCTGGGATCAATTTTAATTAAACAATTTTATAATAGCCTTTCCGACAGGAGAGTTTGGTATTATATTTGTTCTGCTACCAGGGGGGTAAAAAAGTAAATGCTGTCGAGTACTTGAAGATGTTACAATAAAGTCTATTTCGTGATAATTATTTAACGAATACTGCCTTTTACAGGACATTCGAAAAATTACAAAAAATAGTAAGAGACCTAGTCTTTGCAGAAGACTAGGTATCTTACTATTTTTATCACACACGATTAATTTATTAACATTCGAAAAATTTATCATCAATGGCTCTATTATGGCTCCGCGCAATGTAAATTTTTGAACTCTACCTATTCATTCATTTTCCAAAAGCTGGGTAGCCAGCGGAGTATTTGCTTGTAGAAAAAGAACATGCAAGTCTTTTTCTCTGTGCCAATAAAAGTTTAAACGAGAGAGAGAGAGAGAGAGAGAGAGACTTTGTTTATACCGAGGACTCCACAGAGTAAAGTTCCTATATAGTTCCCGATCCCTTTGGAGTGTTAGGTGCGTGGATTGTAGTTTTTTCTTTTTTTTTCAATCTAATTTATGTACGTAGCTATTTTTCTTATTGTTTGTGTTTTTATTATTTTTATTTGTGTTTATAGAATACCTAATATCACATGCCAATAAAAAGTACAAACAACAGTTTTAATGCCCTAATGAACAGTTTTGAAAGAGTTAGTATGCCAAAATAAAAATATTCGCACATACGTCTTTTTGAATATGCAACGACGAAATATCAAACAGGACGGTCACGTGTTGAGCACATTGAACAGGAGAGCAAGCATGAGGAATTGTATGACAGTGACGGAAGCGAAAGATGTATGCAAGGATAGAAGGAAGTGGCGCTCGATCCTTTCTGCCTACCCCGCAAGGGAAGCGGCGTGATGGTATGTATGCATGAAATATGAAATTTACAACCCGCCTTTTGCCCTTATAATACACTTAAATTAGATTGCTCGCGTTTTATTACAAATTTTACAGCGTTATTTTATTAAATACTTGTACATAACGATATAATGTTATATAGGTTAGTTTATTATTAAAATAACAAATGTTCACACACCCCACACGTACATAAGTACCTACTTACCTAGCTACCCTTAAATATATTGTGTTCATCCCTAATTATATTATACTTAGCTTCATCCTCTTAATATGATATGAGTGTGTAATAATAATAATAGTGATGTTATTTTGTATTTTCTCACCCCGTCATAGAATGTTCTTTTCATGAACGATATAATTCTGATGTATGTATGTAATATTATATTATGACAAAGAGGATATACTTGTCTGAAAGAAGGGTGTGAGGAAGCGCGGGTGTCCGAAAACCACGTGACTTGATCACGTGTATCAAATTCTCGAGGACTGCCGTGTGTTGAGTGAGAGGAACGACGTGCGTGTATGAGAAATTGTATGGATATAGAAGAAGCGAAAGAAGTATGTAAAGGTAGATTTATATGGTGTTCCGTTTTCTCTGCCTACCCCACTTGGTACACAGCATAAGGGTATTGTCTCATGCGGGATAGGCAGAGAGAACGGAACGCCATGTTGATCTATCCTTACCTATGTATATAGGTACTTTTTTCGCTTCTTCTACATCCATACAATTTCTCGTAAACGCACATCAATTTCTCTTACTTAATACACGGCCGTCTTTTAGTATTTGACTAAACTGTTTACAATAATTTAGTATTAATTACACATTGTCAACATAATATCATACATTATTTTGGTTAGCTGGAAGATATTGCCTTCAGGCAATAAACTCGCCAATTGCTCATGATTCTTTTTTTGATCAATAAAGTGGTTCTCGGACGCCCGCGTTTCTTGACACCCCTTCTTTCAGATATGTACGGGAAAGCTTTTCAGGTTGTCTACTAGAGGACGAATTTTTGTTTATATTTGCGGATAAATAGGAATCCTTGATTCCTGAGATATTCGGGTGTATGGAGGTTCTTTTTTTATATAAAAAAAAAACATTGAGAGGGCTACCTTTTTTATGCCAGAGGTTTACCGTAACAACAGATTAACTCAATATAATAATATATATCAGCCGTAATAGATAGATAGATAGATAGATTGACATCTGTTTAATGTTATAGCATAACATAAGGCAAAATAGCGACCCTTGTTAGAGTCAGTTATACTAAATACATACAGGGGTAGGTATATACGTACCTTCTGACTATTTTATACTCTGAAGGTTTTTTTTCAGCAGGTTATCCACACGAGCCCTTAAGGGTCACCGCACAACGGCAGCTAGGGGTAGTAACTGCTACCCTTCAGGATTACGTCGCCGGATTGACAAGAGGGTTTTTATTTTCACGATATTTTAAGGGTCTATAATACATTCCAAATTCAATTTTGCCATATTATTATAATAATAATATAACTGAGTTCTGAAATCTAGTTATATTACAAAATGCTAGATTTTATTTGATAGATTAAACGAAGCATAAAGAATATTCAATGGAAATTCTATGATTTTATCTTACTGTACGAATAGAGAGTGCTTCGGAACGAGGCTAGAAAACACACCTTTTCGCTGGAAGTTTTGGACAATATACACATATGGCGCCCTTGAGGCCATGTTATGAGTGAACGGCGCTCTAAAAATTGGCATATTAAATGTTATAAATATACATATATTATGGCGCCCCTGAGGTCTCGTTATGAGTGAACGGCGCTCTACAAATTGACATAATATATTATATATAATAATCGTTATAATTATGGATCATAATTGGTACCTATTACTCAATTTCAGCATATAAGTCACTTGCAAGATAGAGAGAGACAATAATTTGTAAAATATCCAGTTTTATACGAAAACAAAAATATTTTTCCATTATTTGGAATAAATTATTCATTCATACCGTTAAGGCACAAACTTGTAGAACCTTATAGGGCAAACACTTCCAAATCCACAGAAAGTAGCTTCAAGGCCGAAGAGCCAACTGCCTGGAACAGATTGCCATTCGGATCTAAGACAATACCAATCTACTGCCACATTCAAGAGAAAGCTGGAAAGATTGCTGTTCAGGAGAAGTCACAGCTGCCTTGAGATGGTCACGGTTCAATAAATGGCGCAAAATACAAATCTTCCATAATATCATTTCCTACAAATGCGTAGATCAGCAAACTAATTGAATGTAATGAACATGCAAGCCGTTCTCTGTGTGGCAATAAAAGCTTGTTGAGTTTTACAAATATACCTACCTGCTTTTTACATCACACTCAAAAGTTTATAGAAAAGAGATCTACTTTTTGTCGACGATTCCCACAGACTCACGGACATATAAATTGAACTACTATTTCACAAGTGGGGTAGCCAGCGGACTTACTGCATGTTATAAAGATTCAGATCGTCCTTTTCGTGCCTTTAAAATGAATAGGGCATTCAGGATAAGAAGCATACCTCTATGGCGTATTTAAGATATAAAAAAAAGATAAACTTATCTGGGTTTTTGTTATAAACCCAAATACAACTTTATACACCTTTCACAGTAAGCTACAAAAAGCTTGTGTCGTGAAAGGGGAGTTTGCCGGCACCTGGTATCGAACCAAGGACCCCTTGTTCACGAGGCCGAGACTCTACCTCCAGGCTACCGACGAACTCAAATCTCGAAAACTAACGAAAAAATAGAAGACCCATTGCTTGCGGGGTGCTTAATAAAACACATTGTGTTTTATTTACATTTTTATAGATTGTAAACATCGATAATCTACTTGTTATATCCACAAACTTCATTGGTCAAATATTTATGTAATATACTGATTTGTATTATGTGCGAAAAGACTGTACGTTTGCATGGTTAATAAATAAAATAAAATAAAAATATAAAGCTTAACTATTAGTAAAATCTATTAACTAAACATCTTTTTATCCTAAATCTAATTACACTTACCCATTCATAATATAATTATATTAAATCGAATTTACTACCTCGCTAGACTTAAGCCTAGCTTATTAATAAGCTTATTCCGAGGCTGTATATCTGAAGATATTATTACGTGGAGGTATGAGCTCTTAACCTTTTCAGTCTGAAAGCTTAGAAAGGAAGTAAAAAAAAAACGGCATTGAGGTAAGTTGGTAGAAAGAAATCACTTGGTATTCACCAAACGTAATATTCTTTTGTGATTGAAGATTACTTCAATTTGTCTACGCCGTCACTCACCTACTCACCTTGCAGGGTAGATGGAGAGTAGATAAACATATTTTTATTCTTAGTTACGTGTGTGATTAGAATATGTTATTTATTTCTTCTCCTTAAACGTTATCTAACGTTACTTTTGAGAACACAAGGCGGATATAATAATTCAGATTCATATATTTATTAAAAGAAATTTTGACTTATGATTTGACTAATTTTATAAATGTTATGATTTAATTTCCAATTGTATTTTGTTCTTCGCCAATTGTTGTTCTCTTGTTGCTCCAACTGTTTTGTGAATGAGAATTATGATTTTTTTTAATGTATAATATAACATGAAAAAGGCTAACGCCGTGGATGTATGTATATATATATATATATATAAATAAATAAAATAAAAGAGGATATACCATGTGTTCATCGCTAGCCTGGATGTAGAGTCTCGGCTCCATACACAAGAAGTGCACGATTCTATCTCTTGACAAAATCTAAATACTATTTTAATCTTAATCATACGATTAAGATGTAACGTAGCAGCCTTCACAAAAAGTTTAAAGAGGCATATCGTTGATGGACGTGAGTGAGAGTGGGCTATAGAGAGAGAGTGAGAATCATAAGACTGTATTAAAATAGTGTAATTAAAAGAGGTATAGTAATATAGTGTAATAAAAATAAGACTGTAATAGTGAATTAAAATTAAGACTGTTATGAAACTGTAATAAATAGTGCAAATACCTATATAGTAATAATGTTATGATCCCCTTATACGAGCATAATTAGGCTGACTGGGGACGAGTATATGTATATCCACGGAAAAATTAATAGTTATATTTTGAATTGTTTTAGTTATAATTTAGTTATATTTTGAATACAACGAGCTAACTGGATTGGCCACAACATCAGGCACCCAGGACTACTCATAGCCATCGCGGAGGGTAAGACAGAGGAGACAAATGGCAGAGGCTGACCAAGAGACGCATATATGGACCAACTGAAGAGTGATATGAACTGTGGCTCATACGTAGAGCTGAAAAGACTGGCGGAGAATAGAGACGAATGGAGAAGAAAAACCAAACTCGTTGCAGACCAATCCAATGGATTGTAACTCATTATATATATATTTTGAATTTGTGAATACATATTGTTAAAAAATATTTCTTGAATAAAAAAAAATATGCGGAAAAAAGATCGTATTTAGATTGTGTCAAGAGTAGCTCTGCAGGTTCCGCTAAGTTTTTCTTTCATAACACAAGCTTTTAGATTACTGTGAAAAGTGTAGATATAAGGATGTTTATAATTAGTTTTTGTACCCCTAAAAATAAATAAAATATATAATATTTATATTTTTATTTTTTCTGGATGATACAATGCAATATAATCCTGCAGAGAAATGGCCTGGATGAAGATGACAAAGGAAACAGAAGAATATATAACCTCAGATCGAGAAGAGCCTTCAGTGGCAATAAGTTTGGACATTGCCAGGAAAAAGAAGAAGAGTTTTGTACCCTCAAAATTGAGCTTTATAGGGAAAAATAGAGCTTTAAAATTTTAAATAGCTGTTTCTTCTGTTTCGGCTTGTCTGAGCGTCAATTTGTTTTCATAAGATGCGAAACAAAAAGAATTTCTCTGAAAAAATAGATCTCCCTTACAATAATAATACATAGTAAATTGTTTTTGATGGCAACCTTATTTATTTTTATGTGGCAATACAACCCTCTATGTACGTACCTACGAGTCTACTCTTATTAGGGGATGATAACCGTGTTTTTATTTTCCCGACAACCCTTAATAATAAACTAATCTAGAGTGCCCTTTAGAAGGATGAGTAATAAATGCTTTTTTTGGATATATTGCAGAATTTGTGAAACATGCTAAATCAATACACCTATCTATTCGCCTACAATATATGTACATTGTTAAAATGTGTACACTTGTAAATTGAGCGAATATTAATACCTTCTTTGACTGCACTGTTTGTTTTTATCTATATTATATTGTCAGTACTCATTCTGGTCGAAACACATTTGAGCGTTACTTTTTCGTTTCGTTTTTATTCGAATATAGAAGACGTTGCGTGAAAGTGTCAATTTTACAATACACAAAAGGTACTTGTGTATTTTAGCTACGAAAATTGAAAAGTGTCAATTTCCGTAGATACAATACACAAAACCCCTATTCTATTTCATTTTTAGGAACTAAAACGTTTCTAAAATAGGAACGTTCCAATTTTAGTTAGTGTACATTGGTCTATAAACTCTAAAATATCATATAAAATACGAATTTTAGTTCAAGTGACCATAATTATTAAATTTAGGAACGTTCTTATTTTAGTTTGAATCAATATAGAAAAGGGGGTAATGGGTACTTGCTTGTGTATTTTAGCTACGAAAATTGACACTTTCTCGCATCGTCGTATATATTCGAACGAAAACGTAACGCTAAAATGTGTTTTGACTAGGCCTACTGTTGTGTACTATTGATGATAAATAAATAAATACTTTCACACCGTATCTCAAGTGGGGGTAGGCAGAGATATCGGAACGGCATATTAGACTATCTTTACAAATTTCTTTTGCTTCTTCCACATTCATACAATTTTTCATACATGCACACCAGTTTCTCTTACTCTTCTCTACCCTTGAGAATTTGATTCACGCGTATACCTCTATTAGGTATGTATGATAAAATAGTAGGTATGTAGTTTTTTTCTGACAGGTTTTGAAGGTTTCAATATTTTTTCATAAAAAAAGTTAAACACCGTTCACTCATGCCATGACCACAAGAGCGCCAAATGTTAATTTATTGTCCGAAACTTCCAGCGCAAACAGATATTTTCAATTTCTTTTTGAAGTTCTGCAATTTGCCTCTTCTTGCAGACTTAAAGGCAGCTTGTTCCAGCTTCTAGGAACTGTTAGTATACCTACATATATTAGCTTGATATTGACAAGAACAATAAAAAAACTGATAGGAATCGGACGTTAACAATAAAAAGTCGATTTCCTAAAAGTCCCGTAATTAAAAGCAATACTCGTAGCGGTCCATATAAATCGCTGCCAATATATTTTTTGTAATTGTTATTTTCAAAAAGTAATTTGCGATTGATTTCGATTTCGTGTAATTACGAAAATAAAGTTTTTATTTCTGATTATTTGTTGTTCATAACATTCCGCACCCTTTGTTTTATATAACATGGGGTGAAAGAATTATTATTAATCAGAAAATACTTCAGGAAATCAGTGGATAATGGCATACCCCCTGAAAAATAAAAAAAGAGGTTATGTGGAATCGAAATGATTTGCAATAATCTAAAATAAAAATTTACAACGATGGAAAACTTTTTAAAAACATTTTTTGAAACATTACCAGTGTATTATTTGCATTTACACATGCAGGTTGTTCTCACCATGTCAATGTAAAATTAGATAATAGGGTAGGTAGGGAGGCACTTCGCATCACTGCTGGATTGAGAATAGTAAATATTTTTTGATTTTGAAAGAGGTGTGTTCAGCGTGCCATGGAGAGACATTAGCTTGAGAGACAAAATAAGAAATATAATCATCTGACAAAAGACATAAGTCGTCGACATTGTTGATAAATAAAGCCTCCAAGCCAAAATGACAATGGGTTTGTCATGTGGCAAGGCAAGAGGAAAGCAGGTGGACTTCCAGAATTCCGGTAGGAGTACAGAAGAAGTGTGGAAAGACCCCAAAAAAGATGAGTGGATGATATTGTCCAGATGTTGAGAAAACAGAGAGGTCGAGATCGGAAAAAATGAAAAGTTTTGAAGAGGTGGAGGGAAGAGGATAAGCAGTAAGTAAGTAAGCAAATATCTTATTTATTGATTTGGCGGTAACGTTGTGGTATTTTCTAAACATAATTACAAATGTTTGAAGTCAAAAAACTTTACAAATACCACTAAAAATATTTACGTCATGTAAATTTAAAACATGAACGTATCATATTGGGCTTAGAAAAGACTATATCAACTTACTTATGTTATGAATTTTTGACATAATTGGATGTCGGGAACTGGATTTTACTTACTAGAAGTGTAGATGTGAATCACAATTTGAATCACTCTAGATTAATCATCACAATTGATCACACTCACTGATAGTCAACCTATTTGAATAGGTATTAACTAGGTAGGTATGTTGTATATGATACACATACATAATATGACGTGAACTTCCTTTAGGAGTGCACAACACAAGAGTTTCGACGCTTATGAATCGACTCAAGGCTTGGTTAAGAGTACTCTTTAAACCTAGGTAACATTCCCAATTCCTCTGTGTCATGCTTATCACATGATTTGAAATTTTTTGAAAGTTGTATAGGTATATAGTTCAACAAATGAAAGAATGGTAAAATATCGAAATGAACTGATACATGATAAGTTTACAACATTATACAGTTTTCAAACATCAAAAAATGTATACACTTCAATATTAAGAATAAAACAAATCACACCATAACAGAACAAAACCAATAATAATCTGATAGAAACACAATTAAACAATAACAGGCATCATTCGGTTAATTAAAAATAGCTCTAAGTATAAGTACATAAATACGCACCTACACAACCACAATACATTTTTATGTTGCATATTATAATATAAAGGCATTTGCAGAAAATACTATCAACACGCTCTTGTTTTTTCTTAAGTTTTCGAAGGTCCTGCATAATCCTTGGTACGAGATCATGATCAGTTAGGTAGATTTTATGACATTATTATGTTCTGTTAATAAAATAAATAGATAAATAAAAAAAAATGTGTTTTATAACAAAAACCCAGAAACATTGAAAAAATATAAATAACAATGAAAACACAGATGATAAATCAATTTCTAATAACTCATACACAATCAATTGCCACAAAAACATACGTTTAAACGCACTTACATAATTTATTTATAAAAGGTAATTCACTTTTTACAGTCTCCTAATTTAATTTTATATGTAGGTACATAATATAAGCATGCAATATAATTTCAATAATTTGTTATGAGATCCAGCATGTGTAGCATACAATACCCTTGTGCGATTTCAAATAATTTGATAAACGGCATCGTATAAAATAGCAGACATAACCTCAAAGGCGGCGCACAGACAGCTGGATGCGAACGTCAATCATTAAGCATCAAGCAAAAATCTTGAATCTTTCGGCGACAATTCGGAGCATTCTCCAAATAAATATTCGAATGAATGCCTTCGTTACCCATCCATGAGACGTAGCGAAAGCATTCATTCGAATATTTCTTCGGAGAATGCTCCGAATTGTCGCCAAAAGATTTAAGATATTTGCATTTAAGGGTGCAGAGGAAGTTTTTGAGGGTGATAAACTTCAAGAAAGGTATACCGATTGAGGACATTAACTATCCTGCCCTTATGGAAGAACTTAAACTACTTAGTCTCCAACATCGCAGAGAGATTAGTGATCTTTGTCTACTCCACAAATTAATAAATGGAGCAATAAACTCCCCAGATTTGCTAGCACTCATTCAATTTAACGTCCCAACCAGGAGCACCAGACAGTCTGTGTTGTTTCGCGAACAGAATGCTAAAAACAATTATTTATTTCATTCACCAATGATTCGCATCCACAGACTAGGTAATCTGGTAAGTAACTCTACTGACATCGTTGCCGACAGTTTTCGCAAATTTAAAACTGACGTGATCAATTATTTTTCTCAATTGTAAACTGACATTGGGGACATTGGATCGTTGGATGAATGACACATACCTCATTATATTGGGAGACGTTACATCTCTGTATATTTATTTGTCATGCATAAATCGAATTCAAATTGTGTTTTTTACACATTATATCTTTTATTAATCAGTGTTTACACTTTGACAATTTTATTTTACTTAATTTTATTGACTTTCCTCTTGAATTTGAATTGACTTTGTTATTGACTTTCTATTGAATTTCTCATTGACATATTCATGCTTGTTAGTATTGACATAAATGATTTATTTGACGTAGACCTATTGTTTCCCATCGACTTCTGTTTTATATTATTTTATTTTTTGACTTGATATTAATTAATTACTCTATATTTACTTCTGTTTCGCATTATTTTATTTTTGACTGCTTTTTTGGCTTTATATTAATTAATTACTCTTTATATAACTTATTATTTTATATTTGACTTGTGATTTCTGATTATCGTGTATGTTTGTATTTGTTGTCTATTATTCTGATGTTTGTAAACATGTAAAAGGCTCACGCCGTATATTGATGTAAAATAAATAAAAATAATGCTTGATGATTGACGTTCGTATCCAGCTGTCTGTACGCCGCCAAAGAAGAATATCTGTTAGAACGAAGACATAATTCATTTTAGTACAACCAGACCATGTTATTCACTTTCTTAATTTTTTTTTTTCATATTTTGTCTGTTAATTGTCTGATATGTTGAGACTTTCAAACAAGAATTATTTTTTTACTCAAGTTTTTCTACCGTGAAGTACCTAAGTGATTTTTAATGAAAATTGATCTTTAGAATAATTATTGTATTTTTTTTATTTATCAACATATCGAGATAATTAAAAAAAAATAGGTATGTTTTTTTCTCTAGCTTCAAAAATATTTTTGAACATCAATATATATCGAAAAATTTTAACAAAATTTTTCGATTATAGGATTGTAAAATTGAGTAAAATTTCTATTTTTCTTTTCTATTTATTAAAATAATTTTCAAAATTAGATCGATGAGGTATAAGACTCATCTTTAATATGTATCTACTTTTTTATGGCACAGAAAAGGCAATTTTTGTTTATTAAATAAATACACTGATAGATTGGAGTTGATAATTTATATTACCAATGAAATAAAAAAAATCGAAAATTTCGACTTGTTGAGTTGTGGTACATGGACAGTCAATATTTTTAACAAATGATTTTATTTCTTACCTGTTTTTGGAAGAAAAGACACTTCAATATCCGATGGAAGGTTAGCACCCTTCATTTTCATATATTGCATAAAGCCTCGTTTGTAATCTTCAGCCGTTTCCAAGACACCATCAGAACCATAAGAGTCTTCATTACACAGTTCTTTTAAAAACACTACCACTTTCGAGCCACCACTGCGCGCTATGGTCCAATCGGGTGGTTTCATTTTTGTGACGTCATCCGGTGCGGCTCCCCTATTGGTCAACAACAAGAGGGCGAGCAGTGGCACCGTTAATTTATTTTCGCGGGGACCGGCCATAAGTAGTTTTTTTTTTATATAAGGTCTATCGATTCATTTTAAAGCTTCTATATCCTCCGCGTCTTGGTTCCATAGTTAGTTTCTGAAATAAATACAATTAAGTAATTAGTTTTACATTTAGGTATACTTATTTAAATTTTATCGAACCATTTTTCAAACTTTTCTCAAATTTTACTGATACTCGTATTAATTTATACGGGACAAAGTTTATGTAATTTATTTATTATTGAGGTGCGCAACAGATGTTTTATACATATTATCAGTTGAATAGGCAAAACTTACACAAATAATCAAACATCCAAACCATGCACACGACATCTATAGATGCATTCATTCGATCTCATACAGATATCTCGCTAATACTTATGTGCGAGAGTGCGATAAAGTGTAACTGGGCCATAAATTCATAACAAAAACCGTTTCCTCTTATTTCTCTGAAGTTCCATCACTTTTCTGTCGCGGATTAAATTCAAATTTAATAAAACCAGTAAAAGGATGTGAAATTAGAATTTTTCAAAAACAGCAATAGATTTATAAAATTATTTGCTACGCGCACTTGTAAAAATTAGAATATAGCCATTTTTATAACATTTCCCCTGTCTCTATGGAAGCGTTCTATTTCACTATGGTGTAGGTACCTTTTCAATATAATACTGCAAATTTAAATTTTCCACAACATAAATTTTGTTCTAAAATTTATTTTTCAAAGGCTTGTTCGGTTGAAATAAAATTTGACAGACAAAGTCGACACAAGACTTATTTCTATTTGTGAATAACACATCGTTTAGTTTGACAGTGTGTGCTTTTGAAACTAGACAGTATTTTTTTGAAATGTCAATTTGATCTCCTTTAAATTTTAAATTTAGATCAAGACTGTTAATTCTTTGTTGGAGGTTGAAAAAAACTTTGAATACAGATATCTCCCTAGGCTAGGTACTAAAAGAAAGTTCAGTTGAAAGCAGAACACAATAAAATTAATTTGTACAAATTTAAATGGCATGAAATTTTTTCATCTTCGTAACAATTGTGTTATTTTAGCAAAGTTATTCAGCGACACCTACTTCCAGGCGCCCACAATAATTAAAAGAACATGCGCCACTCTCAAATTTGATCCATAAACAATTAAACAATTTTTATTTTTATCGTAGAATGAAAACAATTAGGTATAATGATAATAACAAGACAATTTTTCAAGGTGCGCCGTTTTGTAGAAAAACCGCCGTGAGGGCCCATTCAAGAATCATAACACCTCCTGAACAAGAAGGTTTTTAACCCTGCCTTGAACACCTCTACACTTTTCAGAGTTCGCAAATCATAGAGAATTTTGCTCCACAGCAACGGACCAGCCACACAGAAGACACGGTCAACATAGTTGGCCAGACCTTCTCTATGTAGCACTACAAGTCTATTGACAGAGTCTGACGATATAAGTTTTCCATGGAGTTCCAGGCAAACAAAAGGTTTCACTCTCTTTTGTGAGTCTTTGAGTGTCCTGTTGTACAAGGCAAGTATTCCTAAAACATTTCATTCAAGAGATTCAACATCTTCAATTAGAGATGAGATATGCCAACCACGCTGAATATCTTAACTTTTATTGTTACGGAAAAGACGACTTACATATTTATTATACGCAGTAAGCCCGCTGGCTACTCCATTCTTAGGAAATTACGTTATAGTAATAATGAACGAATTTACAAACTGACTCAAAATAATATATTAATGTGGTCATTTAAACTTTAATATTTATGTAAATAAAACTTCGCCATTAACGACAATATCAGCAGTGGCTTTAAACTTTACTCAACAAGTTTCAGGCTCTTACTTCCGTTTCAGTATATAGCAGTGGCGCACCTCCCATTAAAGCCGAAAAGCTGGATTTTATGTATGTATTCCAAAATTTAACAAAAATAAATAAAATTACGTGTAGTTAACATTTTGAATATTTTAAATATCGCGCATATGCCATTGTGCTATATAATTTGTTTCAGTTCGCGCATTGTTTCTTACGAGGCTTATGCTTTTGTCTGGCTCAAGTCACTTTGAACAGAGGATTCGACTGGTGGTCTTTCACTTTAAAATTTGAGGAAGCAAAAAAACTAAAACTAAAATATTGTATCATTGTATGTAATGTATGTATTGAAAAAATATAAAACATAATCTCAATAAAAATTAATTTATTTACTAAATTTTTTAACAAATATACACTAAAACTAAAAAACATATAAAATATTAAAAAAAAAAACAAAGTAATATGAAAAAAAACAAGATAAAAGTAAAATGAGAATATTATATCACCAACAGTCCACTCATACATACATACATGTGAAATTCCCACTCAACACTCGCGCCCACAATAAACATCCATACACAAACACCATCCTAGCCACTCCGAAAGACATGACAGAGTGTAAAATAAAATAAAAACAAAACAAAACAAAAGTAAAATGAGCATACATATATCACAAACAGTCCACACATACACACATATGTGAAATTCCCATGCAACACTCACATTATACATCCATACACAAACACCATCCTCATTCATTACGAAAGACATGACAGGGTGTAAAATAAAATAAAAACAAAACAAGATAAAAGTAAAATGAGCATACATATATCACAAACAGTCCACACATACATACATGTGAAATTCCCATGCAACACTCACGCCCACATTATACATCCATACACAAACACCATCCTCATCCATTACGAAAGACATGAGAGGGTGTAAAATAAAATAAAAACAAAACAAGATAAAAGTAAAATGAGCATACATATATCACAAACAGTCCACACATACATACATGTGACATTCCCACGCAACACTCACACCCACATTACACATCCATACACAATAACCATCCTCATCCATTACGAAAGACATGACAGGGTATAAAAATAAAAAGTTTGATTTTTGAATTTGAAATGCGCCTTCCCAGTAATAAAACTTTACACCCACCACTAAGTTCTATTAGATAGATATTTATTTATTTATTCATTCATTTATTCATTCACCAATGACACACTTCAGATAATACATGTAAGTTGAAACAATATACAAGAGACAAAATAATATAAACAATGTATTACCCTATTTAAAAGTGCGTACAATTTTCACTAATCACAATATTTTAAGCCCATAAGGTTGTCATCTATAATAAAATTTAATTTAATTTATAAAATAAGAATAAAACAGTAGTAATACAATAAACAACACTAAAAAATTAATAGTCATTACAAATCCACAATTAAAATTGAACAATTAAAAAAAAAAAACTGAAAAACTATTCAATTAAAGAACAAATCAATAAAAAACCATTAAAAATTTAAAAAAAAAAATTAAAAAGTAAAAAGATTAAAAATTCAAAAGTAAAAAAACTAAAAAAAATCCTTACACTAACAACCCTGACAAACAGCAAGAGAATGGAAAGGGGAAAATCATTGGGATAAGTGGAACACCATCAAATAAGTAGGCAGTCAATTATATACTGTTCAAAATCTGCAAAACATATATCACAAACATATATTGGTATATTGGTATAGTGTTAAGTGCTAAATTTATTCCCTTCTGTAAATATTCCTAAGTGCTTACCTGCATAATTAATAATATTCAGGTATAATATATAATATCACCTTTGTTCAAATATCAATACTACCATTCATTCATTTATTCATAATATCGTAGCGTTTCACACAAATGGGGTAGCGTGTAGACTAAATGAATATAAAAAATATGCATATCGTCCTTTCCGTGCTAATAAAAGCTAAGACGTTCAGTATGGGTGGCATTCCTGTTTCAATCTTCAATGGCGACGTACAGACAGCTTGATGCGAACGTCAATTATCAAGCATCAAGCAAAAATCTTAAATCTTTTGGCGTCAATTCTGAGCATCCATGAGACGTAACGAAGGCATTCATTCGAATATTTTTTTCAGAGAATGCTCCGAATTGTCGCCGATAGGTTTAAGATTTTTGCTTGATGCTTGATGTTCGCATCCAACTCTCTGTACGCCGCAATTCGTAATGGGTTGTATTGGATATGATACGTTGGAACATCGCCGAGATGTATTCTGTGCCCGTCACTTTTTCAAGTTGCTCAGCGGTATCATATTTAATCGAATAATATTGGATAATTTTAATAAGTGACGTTCTCAGCATCATGAATTTTTCACCAGCCTCAATGCAGAATAAACATAATAATAATAACTAGACAACTTATTTATGATACGCCGTTTTGTAGAAAAACCACCGCAAGGGCCCATTTAAGAATCATAACACCTCCCGAACAATAGGGTTTTTAACCTCGTCTTGAACACCTCCACACTCTCCAGAGTTCGCAAATCAAAGGGAATTTTGTTCCACAGCAACGGACCAGCCACACAGAAGGCACGGTCAACATAGTTGGCCAGACTCCCCCTACGCGGTACCACAAGTCTATTGACAGAGTCTGTATTTGCAGACCTTAGTGATTTTTGCCTTTCCGTTGCCTCCTCAGAAATGCAGAACTCCGAGATGTGCCTATACTGGTGCCGTGCCATGTAGTGCCTTGAACACAGTCAATATGATTTTAAACTCTACTCTTTCTCTGACTTTGAGCCAGTGAAGATCTTTTAGAAGAGGTGTTATAATATTGGTAAAGTCCTCAGTAGGAAGAGCTGTTCAAATGTTCATTGGTCTGACTAGATATTATGTTGATATCTTTGGCGTGACGTATGTGCAGTTTGTCAGAAAAATTGGAGATATATTATAGTTGTGTTGTTGTCTGTTATTGTTAATTTTCTTCTAAGATCGCATTGGCCTTCAGGTGTAATGATCATTGTAAGAATCGTCTCGTAAGAACTTCATATTCAGAAGATTTTAAGAAAAGTGAATTTTGATACAAAGACAAGTCTTATTTGTAAAAATTAATATGATAGGATATTGGGAGAAGCCCGCATTGATAAGAAAGCAATAATTGTAAGTAAATGATAAAATACTTATTACTTTAATCTTATTTTGAACTACACTTGCAAGTTAAGAGGCCCCTAAAGCAAAAACGATAAAACATTTAATTTTCAACAAGTTTGGTACCTATACAAACTCTCAAAACTTGTTGACCCTACGAACATGTTGATTTGATAAAATATGAAAACAAATATTAATTAACAACATCAAACTTAAACTTAAAAAAAACTGATTTTAGCTTCATAGTATTCGTTTATAAAAAAGCCTATTTCTAAAAATCGAATTCGGGGGTGTGTTTGGTACATAAATGCACGAGAATACTACAAATTTTCATACATTTTTTTTAATATTACGAATACTTAGATAGTTATTACAATTATAGAATAAATAAATTCTATTTATTTTTGTTTTTTTCATGGATATTGACCGATTTAAAAAATATTTATTGATAAAAAATTTCATATTTTGAAACCAAAAATCACCACGTGAACTCAATTTTTTGTACACTAAAAAAAGTTTGCTAAAATCTATAGTATTGATATGCTTGATAGGATAAATAAAAAATATGTATATTTAACAAATAATTTGTATTTTGATATAACAAAGAGTACCTAAATAAATCTCGTCAGTCTGCGATTTATTTATTTTTTAGTAAAAAACTAATAGGAATTGGTAATAAATATTTGTTTTTTTTATTTTATCAAATCAATATTTCCGCATGGGTCAACAAGTTTTGGCAGTTTTTCTATAAAATTTGTTGAAAATTGATTATTTTAACGTTTTTGCTAAACGGGGCCCTTAACTAAATAGTGTTTTTTTTTCAATCCAATTTCCTTAAACGTGAAGTTTTAGGCATCCCTGCCTCTTACAGGCACTCGAAAACTTACAGAAAAGAGGAGGAGACCTATTCTATACCAGGGATTCCACGGGACATGAGTAGGAATCCTTTTTTATTCCTATGCCAGCAGACTCCCTGTTTATCATGAAAAAAGCTTACTCTTTGCTTGTTACAAAAAGTATGGAATTCAGGATGGGAGAAAAACTCTATATCTGTATTCAAGTCGCGTCATCGCGAGAGAATAAAAAAGTTTCTAAAAATAATGTTAAAATTGATTAGTAAGCAGATTCTGTCGAACCAAGTTTGAAAAATAATAATAAAAATATAAGCATTGATTCAATCAACTGAATACTGAAAACTTTTAAGAAAGTTTACACTAACTCAATCCGTATTGTTAAAAATAGCTTTGTCACTGTCCCACGGAGTGAAACATTTCGTAAAGAGTGAGCTTTTGATTGGTTCTATTCTTCAACATTTCTATTGGGAACATAGAGTGAAAAAGACCACCTTCTCCAAAGACAACAAAAAGGAAATTTTGTGCCATTTCTTTCTCTTATCAATAATTTGAAGCTCCCGGACTTCAGAGGTGTACAGGTGTACAATGTCTTTGCATTTAAACATTAGAAAAATGAAAGAAAGCGTTCTTTCTTTAAGATGTTTCGATGGGAGAGAATCATGTTTATACAATGAATCATTGTGCGAAATTCCAACGGAGGAAGTGAGAAAGGCGTTCCAAGACTTACGAATTGGCTCTAGGCTGGCTTAAGTGCCCAAACCCGACAAAACAATATAAATATAGGTAGTGAATATTCTAAACGTTCTTTCTATGTTTTTTCAGGTCAGTGTGAACACTAATTGTTATATGAATTTACGTTTCGTAGAGTTCCAGAAAAAATAATAGGTTGCCCACTCCTTTCTGTAAGTTTTTGGGTGTCCTTTAAAAAGTAAATATTTTTTCAAAAAATATCACTTATAATTTACCATCTTAATAATAATTCAGGCATGCCACCCATCCTAAACATGAACTGAATTTTAATTGCCATGATTTGCATGTTTACTTTACTGATTGTCCATTGACTACCCCTTAAGGGCCCCGTTTAGCAAAAAACGGTAAAATATTCTATTTTCAACAAATTTGATAGAAAAACTGACAAAACTTGTTGACCCTTGCGAACATATTGATTTGATAAAATAAAAAATCAAATATTTATTACCAATATTAGTTTTTTACTAAAAATTAAATAAATCGCAGACTGACGAGATTTATTTAGGTACTTTTTGTTATATCAAAATACAAATTATTTGTAAAATATATATTTTTTTCGAGTTAGAGTTCGTCGGTAGCCTGGAGGTAGAATCTCGGCCTTCAGAACAAGGGGTCTGTGGTTCGATCCCAGGTGCCGGCAAACTCCTCTTTCACAGCACAAGCTTTTAGCTTAGTGTGAAAGGTGTATAAGGTTGTATTTGGGTTTATAACAAAATCCAGATATATCTTTTTAAAAAATAAAAATAAAAAAAAAAAATTTATTCATCCTATCAAGCATATCAATACTATAGATTTTAGAAAACTTTTTTTAGTACACAAAAAATTGAGTTCATGTGGTGATTTTTGGTTTCAAAATGTGAGAAATTTTATCAAAAAAAAATTTTTTAAGTCAATATCCATGAAAAAAACAAAAAAAACTAGATTTATAATTGTAACAACTATCTAAATATTCTCAATATTAAAATAAATGTATGAAAATTTGTAGGATTTTCGTGCATTTATGTTTTGAAATATGCTTTTTTAACACACGATTTTTTGAAATATGCTTTTTTATAAACGAATACTATGAAGCTTAAATCGAGTTTTTTTTTAAAAGTTAAAGTTTGATATTGGTAATTAATATTTGTTTTCATATTTTATCAAATCAAAATGATCGTAGGTTCAACAAGTTTTGAGAGTTTGTGTACCAAACTTGTTGAAAATTGAATGTTTTATCGTTTTTTCTAAAGGGGCCTCTTAAGTGGGAAATGCTGTTATATTATCAATGTCATTTTTATTGAATAAAAAATAAACGAGATAAAAAGTTGGATACTTGTCAGTGCTGCAAGTATCTTAAATGTGAAAAGCGCTTAAAGCTTGGTTACATTACTTCGCTGAGCTTTCCATAGAAAGGGTGAGAGAAACTTTTTAAATAAAAAATAAACTTGAAGGATTGTTGTTTATTGCAAAATATTGTTTCATATTTTTTAGCCCAAACTTTTCAGTTATTTCTGAAAATCTATTTTCTTACTGACAAAATAAACTAAAAAGAGGATGATGGATATAATTATCTATACTCCTCCATTCAGAGCACCTATATGCCAATCGCGTCATCTCTTCCCACGACATTCCCTTCGCTCTGATGTCGTTGTCATAGAAACGGTGTATTGTGAAAAAGGGACTCCCGGGCCGACGGAAGAACAATGCTCTTTTTGGCCAACTATCATTGGGTAGGCATATAATATTTATTTATTATTTATTTTATTCTTCACTATACATTGGTTTCAATATTTCAAATCAATACAAAATATCATAAAAATATCAGTTTCACAATTCAACGTACATAGGGCGAGTTTATCGCCAAAATGCGATGTCTTCCAACTAACCAGGATTCACTATCTTTTCACTTTGTTACGGGTTGGTCGCATTCACATACCAACTTGAGAATCGGTAAAGTGGACTTCTAGAATTCTGAAGATGAGGAGACCGTGGGAGGATAAGAAGATTGTTGAAAGACCAAAAAATATGTAATTTTTCATAATTCAAATCTGTCTCTCTCTCTCTCTCTCTACCATCATGACATTTCCCACAAGTGGGGTAACCAGTAGATTAACTGCATGCAGCAAACATGCGGATTGTTCTCTCCGTACCAATAAATGTGAGACATTCAAAATATGTGGCATACCTTATAACTTAATTAATGATGTTTGGAGTATTTGCTATTTTTTTATTGTTTAGCTTGATTTGGGCACAACGGGCAAATGATAAAACCAATCAGATAATAATCTCTCGATTGGATATCTTGATCCATTCAAGAGATCCCCAAAAAAAAACAGTTGAATCAAGCGGTTGAATCCCCAAAAAACGGTCAAGAGAATCCCAAAAAACAGTTGCTTCTATCATTTTCATAAAGTATCTAAATGTTTCTTGATTTGGAGGACCTTATATCGTGACTGTGAGAATTTGTGAACGTTGCCCATGGATACCGAAAGTGATCACTCAAGCTAGCCTAGAGCCAATACGTAAGCGTCGTTTCATTTCTTCCGATTGGATTTTGCACAATGTTACATTATGTAAACATATTTTCCAAATGACATGTCTGATTGGTTTCATGATATTAAAATACATTAGTGGTGCAAAACCATTTTCATTTATCAATGTGGGTTATTTTATATCAGCTTACATTTACTACTGGGAAAAATAAGAAATAAACTGAACTGTCAGAATATGATAAAATTGAAAATCCACTGCTTTCGTAGTCTGGCAATAATAATGAGTTTCTATTTTCGAACTGAAATTAATTTTGAATCTAGACTTTAAAAAATAATTCCTACTTTGTAAAAAAATCTCAAAAATTTCATTCCCTTTGGTGAAAACCGAAAGCTCAATATTCAAAATGTTCTTTAAAGTAAGCAAACTTAGTTAAAAAGCACTTAGAATTTCCCCTCTAAGGAAAAAAAGTAATTATCATTTTGGTCCTTGAGGAAAAAGGCGTCTTCATTGAACCAAAGAGAAATTTGGACGTAATAAAGCCACGTTCAGACGTGTCGATCATCGCCTGGTCATGTAAAGAACCTAGGGTTACCAGATTTAATTTTAAGATCTTGCTAGATGCGTGACGAAATATGCTAAAATCTGGTAAGTTTCTGAAAAAAATTGCATAAATAATATTGAAGTAAAAAAATTGTATCTTTAAAAACAAATAATATTGTTGCAGATATAAAATTTAATATTGCCAAATTATTGCTATAACGTGCCTTAAACTTTATTAAAAAAAACTACCGAACTACGGCAACTGCCAAAATATCCTAAATTTTAAAATAAGTGTTATATCCTGCTAAGACAACTGAAACCTGCTAATTAAAAAGAATCACCAGCTTTTAAAACTACATAAGAATGTTCTCAAAGAATTTAAAACGTCAGAAATAGAATCGTCTGAACGTAGACCCTTTTTCATCTTTTATTTCACAGTATTTTTACAATCGCTATCACGATCCAGGTATAAATCGCACAAGATTTTACCGTTATTTTGTTTGTACAAAGAGGTATGACATAACTGGAGTGTCATGAGGAAACATATTTTGAGCAAAGAGGGAAATATCATATTCTGAAATATTATTTTTTTAGAATATTTCTCGATTATGGTAATTTATTTACCAATAGGTATGGCATCAAGTGTAAGATTATTAGAATTAAAATACATTTAAAATAAAACACTGTATTACTTTCACTATGGATAATATTTGACTCAGAGGCCTTTCGGGTAGACACCCATTATCAGTGAGTTTTTATAAGAAACAAATAAAAACTACTGATGATGGGTGTCTACCCGAAAGGCCTCTGAGTCAAATATTATTCATAGTGAAAGTACATAATACAGTGTTTTATTTTAAATCTATTTTAATTCCATTAAAATGATCTTTGAAAAAGTTATTCCTACTACTACTACTACTATACCATCACGGCATATCCCACGAGTGGGGTAGCCAGCAGACCAGCTGCATATAAAACATGCAAGCTGTCTTCTCCGTGCCAATATAAAATTAAGACATTCAGGATGGGTGGCAAACCTCATCGCCAAATTAAAGATGTAAAATGTCTTATTTTTCGAACACCTGCCTTTTACAGGACACTCGAAAACTTATGGAGAAGAGTGGGAGACCAATTCTTTACCGGGTGCTCCACGGGATATTTATTCCAAATACCATTATAATATTAATTTTGTGGTGTACAGGTTTTCTTGAGTGACCATTCTACTAAGTTTTCACTTTCATGATTTTGAAGCGACATGGATCCATGTGAACACAGCGTAATACAAAAGAGATGCGAAAATAGCTGGGATAATCACTTAGAATCTACCGAATTATTTTGTTTATTATTTTAAGATTTATTTTTTCTTTATCCCCTCTTCAATAAGACGCAATTAAAAACAAACAAAATTGTTTTTTTTTATTGCCACCTGAAATTTCGAGTGATAATGCTACATAATGTCTTATTATATTTTTATTTTGTATGAAAATTCATCGAATTAATCAAATTTAGGTTACGTGGTTGTTTTTTTTCATTCATAATATGTCGTTTTCAAAATTTTTGTTTTACATACAATAACCATTGTATAAGGTTACACGTGTAAATAAGGCTGAAAAAAGACAACATCACCTGATTTGGTAATGCCTCGGATGGGACTTGAACCCGCAACCCATCCTTATCGCTATGTGTGCTTTGTCCAATCAAACTACCAGGAGACGTCTTCGAGAGAGAAAGTCTTCGAAATTCTCTCTTACAAACCTCATTGTGGTTAGATGGAAGAAATCACTAAAAAGAGGAATCATCTCCCCACTGCATATCATCACATTTTTTCCTTACTTATGTAAACTGATTTGTTAATTCTGTTATGTGAATAATGATATGGAAGAAGAATAAATAAATAAAACAATAAAAGCTTCGCGTCCAGGGCACTAGCAAATAAGGTGACATTGTCTTTTTTAAGACTATGATATAGTTTTATGAGTTTAATTTACCTACAATATGTGGTATTAAAACTTATCTTATTTCTTTATAATAGAAGAATTGGAGGTTTTGTATGAAACTAAACTAACATAGGTAAGGTAGGTATTAGTACAAGTAGTTCTTGAAATTTGTTTTCAATGCCAAACTTTCGGCGCCCGACGAACGTGAAAACTATCGTATGAACTACAATAAATATTAGTAAAGATTATACCTATCATGTGAAAATATAGAAAACACCGGTTGTACGAAAACTATGGTATTCCAAAATATTAAGATCCGAAAGCTTTATCAATGAAGATAAAGCGTTCGTGGCAATATTTCTATCTCTTTTTTATTATTTTTTTTTTTAAATATATGACAACCTTATGGCCTAATGAAATATAATATATCAAATCTAGTTTATTTGAATACACTTTTAAATTGGGCAATGCATGGTCTATTGTAAAATGATTATAATTTATTGTTTGTATTTACTTGTATGTGTTGTCTCAAATGTGAAACAGTTTTTAAATAAATAAATAAATAAATAAAAAATAAAACATGACAAATAATGCACTATGATAATATTATAATCGACTATGTAACAGTTGCGAATAGAAATATATCTTTTCTAAAATGTTAGAGCACTCGGCCATCCTAGAAACAATGATATTTTTTTATAGAAAGCTACTGTATCTGAGTTTGTATTATAAATCCAAATACAACTTTATACACCTTTCACAGTAAGCTAAAAGCTTATTGTGCCATGAAAAAAGAGTTTGCCGGCACCTGCAGGGCTACTTTTGATACAAATTATATACGATCTTCCAATCGCCTGAAGATGGAGCCGAGAGTTTCCGAATACGAGTAAGTGTAGATAACAAAGTCTCTTGGAAGTTAAATATATAGTGTTTTTATTTATCTTAAGCAATATTCGTATAATTTTATTACAATGCCAGTTTTGTCAGTAAAACACAAGTTTTCCAGTGTTTACGTTTTCGATAACAACACAGTATGGAATTTACGTGTCTCTCCTCACACTAGGTAGGTACTGTAATATTTTATATTAGATATTATATAGGAAGAAGTGGAGAAGGCGATGCTATGGCTGTTTTACTAGAAAAGGTGGTTGGTGACTATATAAGATGTATCTGTCGCAGTCGTTTTGAAGAATCCGTCCGTTTACAAACGGCGTCGTCGTTTTACAAACGGCAGGCATATTATAAAATGACGAACGTGCATTCCGGCATATTACAAAACGACTAGTCAAATTGTAATATTTTAGTTCTTTGTCGCCGTCTCATGGTGTTGCGTATCAAAACATACATACATATATATGGGGTTGCGCGGGAGACAGTCGTAAAACAATGGTTCTATTTTATATCAACTATTTTTCTACGTGCCGTAAAACTAACAGGTATTATGAGTATCACTAAATGCCGCACCGATAGTAGGTATTTTAAAATAGTATAATAAGTAATTTATGGTTTATTAATTTTTGGGCTATTTAAAAGAGAAGAAGAAACTTGCCTTCTTTATATTTATTGTATTTAAGAATGCATTTCTCTATAAAATCTCTCTAAAAAAGGTTTGTATTGTAATGAATGTACAGAAATAATGGATAAATAAATAATTCAACAATAATAAAAACTATTTTTAACTATAAGACAATAATAACAGTACACTATTCTTCTGTTTTTTAAAATAGCTAAAACATATTTTTTTTTATAATTGGTTTACATTTTAACAATAGATGAACTACTTTTTTGGTGGATGCTAAATTGCGTAGCCACAAAACAGTTTTTTTTTTGTAAACTGTAGTAAAAAAAATATCCCTTCTTCTGCATTAACAATTTAACATTTGTTTTATTTCTTTATTTTAGGTCAGGTCTTTTTATTTATTGTCTTCATTGTCTTTTTATCTCAATGGTATTTGAAAAACGATTTTTTATTTATTTTTTCAATCCATAAAGCTTTGTATTTGCAAGTCTTAAGGTACACAGATAGTAATTGGGTACATAATATTTTTATATGAATTGTTAAAAACAATTTATCTCTTTGCAATTGCACAAAAAAGGATACTACCTAAATTACGCAATAATCAGGAGCAAATAATGAAAGTCGTCTTGTAATAGTTTAGACAACCCTTAAAAGTATTTTGATGAAAATTTATAATTAATTAATTTAAAATTATTTCGGTATAATTATTTGTGTCCAATAACAGTAGTATATTTTTGTAAGGCGGTAATAAGCTAGAGTGTTAATTAATGAATTAAATTAAAAATACAACTGAATCAACCATTTTGACAAAGATTTTTTTAAATTAATACAACAATATTCCGTAGAGCATCCAGCAATGAATTGGTCTCCCACTCTTTTCAGTAAATTTTCAGTGTCCTGTAAAAGGCAGTTGTACAGAACATAAAAACATTTTTTTAAGTAGACAAACATGCATACATAGACAATTCACATAGATCGAGCTAGTCCCAAACTAAGATAAATCTTGTATTATGGGTACTAACCCACTAACGCGACGATACACACATATACTATGCACTACACAAATACACCTACATATAACACCCAGATCCAGGACAATTTGAAAAAGTTCATTCTTCACTTTGCCCTGGCCGGGAATCGAACCCGGGACCTCGTGACTCAAAGGCAAGAGCGTTACCACCTTATTTTACATTTTCTTATTTATTTATTCTTTACTGTGCGTTGATTAATCCGGAATCCGGAATCAGGGGAATAAGTAGGGCATTCAGCCGAATTAGAGAGAGAACGTTGGAAGTGTGGCAAGAAAGATGGGACCGGGGGAGAACCGCTAGGCTTGTCTACGGTTTTCTCCCAGATGTGAGAGAGAGGATTAAAAGGCGTTTCCTGTCCTTTGACCACTTTTCTGTTCAGTTGGTGACGGGCCATGGGGAGCTAAAAGCCAAGCTCTTTGAGCTTGGGCTTGCGGACGACCCGTGGTGTGCTTGTGGGACGGGAGCTCAGTCTGCGGGGCACATCCTGTGGGAGTGCCCATTGATGATGGATGCAAGAAACGTGATGATTGATAGTATGAGTGATGACACTCCTAGACCCTTCTGGTTTGCGGAGTTGATGACTTGTCCTGGGAATTTCAGGGCCTTTTTGAAGTTTGTAGATGTCTGGGTGTCTCGGTGGGATCTCCTGCGTGAGCCGGGCTCGCTTAGGAGAGCTTGATGGTTGATTTTGCCTTGTGTGATTGTGACTGTCGCGGGCGAACTCGTTTTTTTTTTCGTCTTTGTATTGTCCTGTCTCCCTTGGTGGAGAGTATTAGGTCTGGTTGGGATGTCCCTTGGGGAGGGAAGCGTCTTTGCAACAGCCCCGGTAACGGCGACCCTCGGGTTCGCCGGCCTGAATAACCTAGTAAAAGTCTCTGGACACCTCAACTCAGCTTTTGTTCCATAATATTATGCAATTATTTTGTAAATATATTACGCACTTTTACTTTTTATTATTTTGTAACTTAGGTTAAGATAACTTGTTTATTTGATTACTTTTCTTTTTTTTGTATATGTTTGCTTCTCTCGTATAAAGGTACATCGAAGGAGTTTAGTCAAAAGATTTCACACGGAGGTTTTGGCGGTTTGGTGGTTTGGCCGGCCAGCCCTTCAGGCTGCCCACTATGGCGCCTCCGGTGTGGACAAGATTTGTTAAGTGTAGAATTTCGGATAAATGGAAGTCCCCAGACTTCTGCGGTATCCGGGTGGACGGTGGGTCCTTCAATGTGCGTTGATTACAAGCATTTTTACATAAAAATATAATAATAAAAATCTTTACTGCCCAAAAATAGTATACAAGGAGAAAATAAATAATTTAAACTAGACAAATAAATTTTGTGCAATTGGCGAGTTTATCGCAGAAGCGCGATATGTTCCAACTAACCCATAAAACCCAAATATAATTATTTGAACAATATACAATCAAAATGCAGAGAGCAGCACATCCTGTCTTAATTTTTTGCTGGCACGGAAAGGACGGCTTGCACGTTTATTACATGGGGGTGGTCTGCTGGCTACCCTACTAGGGAGATATGTTTTTATGGTATATTAGCAGTACAAAAATAAATTATCTGATGACTTTTAATTTACCAGAAATATTACTAATGAATTGACATAGGTAATATTTCATTTTTTTTTTCTGATTTACCAGCATTTACACTAACTTATTTAATTTATTATAATATCTCAAATAACTTGCATATCTACATATTATGTTTTTCGTTTGGCAGGGTGTGGTTACTAAAGGGGACTATCTCCCGCGCAATCTTATACACGAATGCGTGTAAGTTTTAGTTTTGATGCGCAACGCCATGAGACGGTGAGTAATGGAACTAAAATTCTTCAATTTGACTAGTCAGATTGTAAAACGCCTAGACGTATTGTAATTTGCCTGAATATTATATTTCCGTCATTTTGTAATATGCCTGCCGTTTATAAAAAGACGACGCCGTTTGTAAACGGACGGATTCTTCAAAACGACTGCGACATATCTATAGTTAAGAAGTAAGAAGGTGGTTAAGGGTTGGGTGATTTATATGAATACTTACTTAAGCAACACACTCAAGACTTTTCATTGTCTCTTTTTTGGTTGAAAATAATGACGTATAGTAATGATTCTTGTTTGTTCCATTAAAAACAAAGCATTCGGTTTTGAGTGTATCATGTATGCATGTAAACTAAATAATTATACACAATTTTGGGTGATCTTGTCAAAAGCAGAAATTCTTAAAATTTCAAGTATTAGGTATTTATTTATTTATTTTATTCTTCTTGCACATCATCATTCACATAACAAAATCAACAAATCAGTTTACATACGAAATAATGTGATGATATGCTGTGGCGAGATCATCACTTTATAGTGATTTCTTCCATCTAACCACAATAACATAAATATTATTAGTATTTTTTGTATATAGATTACGTACTTAGTTTTTTTTTTAAATTTAAACAGTTGGTACAGACACAGATTCTAACGTATCTCATTCTTACGTAAATTATAGATTGAATCTCCAGGTATGTAGTGCTTTTTTGCTTGTATTGGAAGAACGCCACTTCTAAAAGTATATTATTATGAGAGTACATAGGTAAAATAAATGTGATTTTAAATTTAATTTTTCGTCATGTGATGCTGAGTAATAATAAATCCTAGGATGTGGGATAGATGATTTATACATTATCCTAAGTATAATCCTATCACGTGAATCATAAAAGTGTTGAAAATGTGCCAAGGCAATGGTCTTGTTTAATTTGTTGGCTCAAAACTGTGACATATTTTTTCGCTCTTACAGGGAGGGATAGTAAGAAGGTTTTTGTCCCTGTAGCTCTGTAAGTGATCTCCCATGATTGTACTATTTCATAGAACATCATGGAAGAATCAACTCGAATAATTCTTTCGAATTTTCTTGTTAATCTTATATTGTGTTCAAAATGTAGAATCTAATATTGTTTTGTTAAATAAATGAGATATGAAATAATAATAATATAGACTATTTATATTTGGCGCCGTTTAATGATCCGTGACCATCTCAAGGGCGCCATGGCTTTTCTTGAAAAGCAGTGTTTTCAGCTTACTCCTGAACGTAATAATGTCAATAGGGTCTAGGAAAATTCACCGACAGCATACCTACAGCATACATTCATCGAAAACAAAATTTATCGACAAGTACAAAACGAAATATTATTGTTGTCACACTTTTGGGATTGTTTCATCTGGTATATACAGGATGTTTAGAATATTTTGTGCGTAAAACCATCCAGCATGTAAAATTTTTCTTAGGATCGTTCATTTTTTTATTACGAGCAAACTCTCTGAGGATTTCATACAACCAAGGTGTCACCTGACAAAACTTTTGGAAAGAATTGAATATATTATAAAAATACCTATGTATTACCTTCTATAAAAATACTACAAAAACTTTCTCAGAACTTTTATTTTATCAGCATGTCTAAAACATTCTTTAAAATAATATGAGAATGATGAATAGTCAAAATTTTGGAATAGAGCAGCTCCAGAATGGAGAAACAAGTAGGCATTCGAAAAACTTGTCTTAAACTCCTAGATAGTTATATTCTCGCTTCTTCATAGTTGGTAGTTTTAGCAGAGAATGGCTCAATTCAAATATTAAAAAAAAAACTGCTTATAAATGTCAGACAATGAAGTTGGAAAACTAATTTTCTAAAGGCTATATCATGGTGACGTCATTATATATTACCGCACCTACTGTACATTGATTACAGGAATCATTTCATCCATGTACATTGAAGAACCCACCGACATCTCGGATAGTGTCTGGAGACTTTCATATATGAAGGTGCTATATGTAGTGGCAGCCTGAAGGGCTGGCCAGCTAAAACCTCCACGTGTGAAATATTTTGACTACATTTCTTCGATGTCCCTCAAGCCGAAAGAAGCAAACAAATACATAATAATAAATAACAACAAAAAAGATATTTTGAAAAGGTAGTGAAAGTAAAAGTGTCAGTGGTCTGCTGGCTACCCCACTGGTGGGATATGCCGTGATGGTGTAGTGTTGTGTAAGATTTATAAAAAAAAAAGATGTAGGTACCTATTTTGAAGAATTAAATAAAATAAATAGTGGAATAAATTATTTAATGTGAAATTCGAGTAAGTTTTAAAGATATATAAAAATTGTTATAGAATGATTTAACTTTGTAAAAGGCGAAAGCCGTTTATTACATGAATACATAAATAAATATAAATCAACTTCCCCTGATATATGACAATAATAAATATACTTGAAATCTTTTAGATTAGGTATATGTGTGTAGTTGATAAAGAGTCCATTTGAAGGCTTACACCGTAAACTATGAAAGATTTCCATATTATCTTATCTTATAACTTCAGGACTATTTAACATGAGGTGGGGATCCTCACTTACTTACTTACTTACTTACTGGATATGGAAGGGACGACAGAAAAGGTTCTTCAATACACCGGACTTCAATAACATACATACATACATACTTATACAGTGAAAACATTCAGCTGATTTAAAACAGCGGCACATTGTTTAGTAATTTCATAGTGCCGCTGTTTTTATACATCTACTACTAATACTATACCATTTTTCCTACAAGAGGGGTAGCTAGCGGATGAGCCGCGTGTAATAAACATGCAGATAGTCCTCTTCATACCAAAAAATAAGACGTTATTATTCAGGGTGGGTGGTATGCCTCATCGCATTTTATAGATTTAACTATAAAAAAAATCGAAGTTTTCGAGGGTAGCTTTGTGAGTTTATAACATTTTATATTATTTTATTTTTATTCTCAATAGTGGTATTTGTGAGTGTGGAGTCCCCGCAAAAAATAGATCTCACTTTTTCTATTTTCGATTGTTTGTAAAATCATCATCATCATCGTCGCCCTCAACGCTCCTCTCGGGAGCACAGGGCAGAAACCAGCCTCCTCCATTCAGAGCGTCTCTTTGCCAATTGCGTCACCTCTTTCCACGACATTCCTTGCGCTCTGATATCGTTGTCATAGGAACAGTGTATTCTGAAAGAGGGACGTCCGGGCCGACGGAACCCCTGCGGACGGAAGAACAGTGCTCTTTTTGGCCAACTATCATTAGGCATTCTCAAAACATGTCCCAGCCAGGACCATCGTCTCTCCTGTATTACGGAGATTACAGGTCTTTGAAAAGACCTTTGTTTTCAAAGCTTAGTATCTTCCGCTCTTGAGCCTTGGTTAAGTGCCAAGACTCACAGCCATATAGAAGGATTGGGATGATGCACGCATTGAACAAGCGGCATTTTGTCCTGATGCTGAGTCCAGACGCCTTCCAAACTTTGAAAGCCCCGCTAGCTGCTCCTATGCGGATTGATAATTCCGACCGGAGATCACCCTCTGGCGTTATGGTTGCTCCCTGGTACCTGAATTTGCTAACCTGAGATATATGTTTGTAAAAGGCGGGTAGATAATCGTAGAACATCACGAATTTGCGAATTTAGCATCTTCAATTCCGTGGAGCACCTGGCAAGGAATTGGTCTCCCACTTTTTTCAGTATGTTTTCGATTGTTCACCATCATCCTGAATCTCTTTATTTTCTTGTTGACGCGGAGAGCACAGCTAGCAACGAAATAAAAAAAAAAACAAATGTTTTTTTCCACTACTTATAAGATTTAATTTCGAAAGGACATTGTCAATGTCCTAACAAGACGAAAGACGTCTATCTCGTCCATAAAACATACAGTGGAAACAAAAACACTTGTTTTTTTATTTCGTTATGGAATTCTACTACCTAAACATCGAAACATTGAATACACAGTTTACACGTTTTCTACATGCATTTAGTTAGCCGGCTATCTCATTTGTGGGATATGCAGTGATAATATAATAATAAAGAGATAGATCTAAATTGAATATTCAAATGCTGAAGATATCCCACAATCTTGTATAGCTTTAAACCCACATACAAATTACCCCATGTTTTATATTCAGTGGTGTAAAGTTGTGTTATATTATTCTATGTACCTAGACTATCGCTTAAGCCTTTACACTTAGACTAGCTTCCAAATAATTTATATTGATTTCTTGCTGTTTTTATGTGCTTATTTTTATTACTTTGTTTTGTATGCGGTGTTGCCATAACTTAGTGGCAAATACATACAAGATTTTGGAACAAATGTTTCGAAAGAGAGAAGTTGTTTTCATATCCAATAAAAATATAAGACATGCCTGGATTTCAATTTCTACATAAATACATACCATCACGCCGCTTCCCTCGTGGGGTACGCAGAAAGGATCGAGCGCCACTTCCTTCTATCCATGCATACATCTTTCGCTTCCGTCACTGTCATACAATTCCTCATGCATGCTCTCCTGTTCAACGTGCTCAACACGTGACCGTCCTGTAGGATTTGATTTAAATGATCTTGCCATTTAATCCTCGGACGTCCACGTCTCCGAGCACCATTCCTCTCAGCCAAATATATCTTCTTAGTCATTCTGTCCTCGTTCATTCTTTCCACGTGCCCAAACCATCTTAACTTATTTACATTCATCCTTGTTATTACACCAACTTTCATTCCACATTCCTTTCGTATATCACTGTTACGCACACGATCTCTCAGACTTTTACCACACATCCTTCTCAGTGATCTCATTTCAACTGCATTTATGCCACATTCATCCTTCTTTAACCATGTTAGCGTCTCACTTGCATACATAAGTGTTGGCACTAAGATAGCAGAGTGCATCAACCTTTCAGCTGTGGTGGATATGTTTCTATTTGCAATTATTGGTCGGATTGCACCATTTACCTTATTGCCAGCAACTTTTCTCCTTTCAATATCGCTTTCACACTTCCCATCTCTCGTGAACAAACTACCTAAGTACACACATTCGTCAATTTCTAATCTTTTTAAATTCATTTGTTTGACATTGTACAGGGAAAAATAAACCATTTTCCATTGATTCGACACATTTTTAATCTTGTCCATGGAGTCCCCTGTATAGAATGGGTCCCACACTCTTTTCTGTAAGTTTATTAGTGTCCTGTAAAGGGAAGATGTTTGTAAAACCTCATGCAGGTAAAAGGCAATGAACTTCTATAATAATTCATAGATAAGATATGCCACTGAATGACTATTTTTTATTGGAACGCAGAGGACAATCTGCATGTTTATTACATGAAATAAGTCCGCTGGCTACCCCACTTGTAGCACATTATGCCGTGATGGTATAATATAGGTACTATTATTGTGTAATGTTTTGATTATGAATCTTAATGTTATTGAGATGTTAAATAAATTAATACCTACTACCTACTACTATACCATCACGGTATATCCCACAAGTGGGTAGCCAGCAGACCAGAGGCCTGAGTCAGTAACACATTTTCACGTTACGTTTTCGTTCCGTTAGCGTTCAAATGCAGACGATGTTGCGCCAAAGTGTTAATTTTCGTAACTATTGTGTATCTTAACTTCGTCTATACTCGAACGTTAACGGAACGAAAACGTAACGTGAAAATGTGTTATTGACTCAGGCCTCAGCTGCATGTAGTAAACATGCAGGCTTTCATCTCCGTGCCAATATAAAATCAAGACATTCAGGATGGGTGGCGAACTTCAGAAATTAAAAGCTATCTAACATTTAAAGTCCTATTAACTTTTTAATCCAATTTAGTCCCCAGCACAGACTTAGTCTTCCACTTTTTTCTGTAAGTTTTAGAGTGTCCTGTAAAAGACAGGTATTCGATAAAATTCTCGTGAAAAACGTTGAACATGTTCAATTCGGCGATGAGGTATGCCAACCATTCTGAACGTCTTAATTTTTATTGGCACTTGCATATTTTTTAGTACCTGCCTAATGAACATGCGAAAATGACGAATCGGGACTTAAAGTTCGTCAATTTTCTATCCCACCTGTAGGAAATGGCGTGATGGTGGTACTCCTCAAATAAGCAGGAATTTTTTATTCTCATCCATTAAAATCTGCCGTTTTTGAGAGTGCCGTAAGTGAAATAATGCCGCTGTATTTGAATCTTCTACCCGAACCAAATAAAATTATTCAAAATTATGTCTTTTTGGGACCATTAACAACAACCCAAGATTTAAATTGGTAAAAAATATATAAAAAAGGATAAATTATGGCATAAAAGTCTGAATTGCGATAATGTATTTTTGCAAATATAAATTTTCTGGTGAATAACAAGTCACCCACTTTTTTTGACTAGCTTTCGAGTGTCCTAGAAAAGTCAAGTATAATCGAAAAAACAGAATGTAAATAACATTATTATTATTACTGACAAAGAGACGATTCTTACAGGGATCATTACAGCGGAAGGCCAATGCGATCCCAAAAGAAAATCAACAACATCTAGACAACAACACAACAATTACAACACATTCTCAATCTTCCTGACAAACTCCGCATACGTCACGCCAAATATATCAATGTATCTAGCCAGACCGTTAAATATTTGAATAGCCCTTCCTATTGGCGACTTTGCCAATATGTTATAAAATGATTATCATAAACGATTATGATGAATGACTTTTAAGCTACCGAATATGCTTGGTATTCTAAGCTTATTTAGTAGGAGAAAAGATTTTTTTTTTTTTAAAAAAAAAGATATAGATAAAGGCAATAAACCCGCCATTTGTGCTACTTTGTTTATAACACAATAAAGATTATTTTATTTTTTATTTTATTTTTTTTATTTTATATATATCTGGGTTTTGTTAGAAACTCAAATACAACCTTATACACCTTTCACAGTAAGCTAAAAGCTTGTGTCGTGAAAGGGGAGTTTGCCGGCACCTGGCATCGAACCACGGACCCCTTGTTCACGAGGCCGAGACTCTACCTCCAGGCTACCGACGAACTCGACGAGCTTATAACTTGTGTATTGATTGAGTGGACTTTTATTTTGTAAAAGTCCATATTTCTCTATGTAAAGACACACAAACTGTTTGAAGATAAATTGAAAAAAATACAGTAGGTAGTGGCGATAAGAAATAAGACTTACTTTTTTCTAATCGCCTGATGATGGAGTCGAGAGTCTCCGAATACTAGTAGGTAAGCGAAGTTAATGAAGTCATTTGGAAGTTAACTAAAGTTTTTTCAATTTATCTTGAAATGGACTTCCAACAAGTACCTTCGGTCAATAACATCGAAATTTCAAACTGTTAAAGTTTTACTATATTTAATAACTAGCGGTCCGCACCGGCTTCGCACGGGTAGATAGGTATTTAAAAAAAATATAGTAAGGATCCCATTTTTTTTAAATATAATATAGCCTATGTCACCCGGGGATAGTGTAGCTTCCCAACAGTGAAAGAATTTTTCAAATCGGTTCAGTATTTTCGGAGCCAATTCGGAGCAAACAATCAAATATTTCCTATTTATATATTAGTAGGTATAGATATAGTAACCTGGTTTCGACTTACAAAGTCAATGTCGCAGTTTGACAATGACTTTGTAAGTCGAAACCAGGTTACTGTACCTATTATTAAATATACATAGTAAAGTTCTCAGTTTGTGTTTATATCCATAAAAAATAAAATAAAGTTATTACTAGTGAAATATACTCACCAAATTTTTTAAAACTCACATATTCAGTTCACAAACACTGAAATAAAAAATATTTTATTTTTTTAAATAAAAGAAAACATAATGATCAAAAATATTTATTAAAAAAATAAAAAAAAAACTGAAATACAAATAAAAACTAAATTAATAACAAATAAACTAAATTTTACATTTCTTTATTTTTAACATCTAGAATGCATATTTGAGCTTCGTCACCCATCTTATCCACGACCTACATGTTCATTGATTAATTGTGGTTAGTCCGCTGACTACCCCATTTGTGCGATATACAGTAATAGTGAAGATAGATCAAGAGATAAAGTGAGTTCTTTTTATAGTTAAATCTAATTCATTGTCAGACAATGAAAAACATGTAAACGTTCGTGATAAACATTTATTTATTTTTGAAAAGCCAAAGTGTGAAAGTTCGACATAATTAAATATTTAATTTGATTAAATAATTTGATTTAATTAAATATTTAATTTGATTAAATTAAAACACCGTGTCTTTCACTTAAAGTATTTTCATAAGCTTTTCGGACTACATCCATCCTCAGTGAAAAAATACTTAAAACGTATTTTTTAAACGCTTATGAAAATATATACATAATACTTTAAGTGAAAGACGCAGTGTTTTAATTTAATCAATTTAAATATTTAATTAAACATTTATTCAAATGTTGTATTTTTGGCTGCAGTGTATTAAAATTTTGGAAAAAGATATTGGTGAAAGTCCTTGAATAGATTGTGACATTTGCATTTTTTAATCTTCGTGTATTTAGGTATAATAAGATTTAAAAAGAATTGATGCCTTAATTTATCTTACCCCAAGCCCTATTTAATTTTGTGGATATAAGAGAAGAAATTATAAATAGTTGTTAAATTGTAATTAATATAAATATATCTATTAAGAATATTTTTAATAAATATATATCTTAAATTGAATTTATTAATCAAACAAGTCGAAACATTTCTTACATATTATGTTTTGTAATAGATTAGGTAGCCAGCTGATCACCTGAATGCAAGAACGTTCTTTCAATGTCAAAATAGAAAGAAGTTATTATGAATGGATGACGCGGTACATAGCGTAATACAAAAATGCTTAAAATTGAAGAAAAGTTGTGTTTTAGAAACAATTTTTTTTACATGATATTAAAGTAGTTTTTTACAAATAATAATTCTAAATAATTTGTTTTTCACTGTGTAACTAATTACAAATAAAAGTATCAAAATACATTAAGTAGTTGTAAAAGGTTAAAATAAAACATTTTTAATTAAAAAATTAAAGAGAAAAATAAAAAAAATAAAGCAATTAAGAAAAAAGTGCCTGAAGGGTTTTCGTAAAAAATAAAACTGAAAAAAAAACAAAAATATTATGTTAATTTAAAGTTTTATTGAAAATAATAAGTACGTTTTAGTGAAAAGGTAAATAAATACTTTTTATTTAAAAATAAAAATCAAAATTTATCGCAAGGAAAACCAATTTTTTCCAAAGCATAAAATAGACTTGACAGAAATTCAGGGTTACGTTATTTAATGTGCTATTATTGTTATCTACGTTGTTTTTGTTGATCCGTTATTCTACGTTTACGTTGACTTGAAGTTGTTCACGTTTAGACAATGCTACGATATATACTCAGTGCTACTACGATTCGACGACCACTCCGCGTAGAGGCGCCGATCGAACTAGGACGACGCTAGGCATCGCGGCGCCCGATACAGCCTTCGCCGGGATCACTAGGGTGACCATTTTTAATATTTCAATAAAAGTTTTTTTTGTATTAACCTTGTGGAAGGCCAAGGCAATAATAATCCAATGGTGTTTTTTTATCGAGTTAGCTTTAACAATTTTAAGTTAATAACATACATATGTTGATGTTACTAAAGCATGGTAGGGCAATTTAATATTTTTAGCAAAACAATGATTTTTAAAGGTTTCGAGGTGTGTAAGACTAGGATATGTTCTCACAAATAATTGTCAACGTCGGGAGTACCTGACATGATACATGAAGAAGAAAAATATTTTTTATGTTTAAATTATGATACGTTTTTTCAATTATATGACATGAAACATTGTTGGATAACATTATCCAATTAATTGGTCTGTGGATCAGTTAATAAAAAATGTACTTATTAGTTATGAAAAAAAAACATAATGATAACAAATGTTAAAACAAAAAATAGCATAATTCTATTAATTAAAAAAAATATATAAACAATGCTTTGAGTTGCAAAAGTTCATTTTCTATTCTTTTAGTGAATTTAAGTAAATGTGAGAAGAATACTAGAAAAATATTTTTTATTGTTAATTTTCAAGTATTCTTTTCAAATATAGAACAAATAACAAACAACATTTGTATAGCACCGTTTACTCATAACATGACCTCAAGAGCGCCGTATACCGTATCCATTACCCGAAACTCCCAGCAAAAAGGTGCGTCTTCAGCCTTCTTTTAAACCTCCTCTCGTAGATACAGAGGCAGCTTGTTATAATATGTCAATTTATTAACGGTCTTAATTAAATAATAACGTGTGGTCACCGCATACGTTAAAGAGATGAATTCTCGCGTTGGTTCTAAGCCGTGCCCGGGAAAGTGTATGGTACGGTCCTACGAACATTACTAACACCAATACTAACAAACTGGTATAGCTGTATACTCCATAAACTTCTTACACACACTAACACAGATATAGGGATATACCTATACCTCTATATACCATGATACCTATACAGTGGAGATATCCATGAACGAGATAGAAGGGAGATGTATTGGCTATTTTGAAATAAGCTTAAGTCCAAATATTTTTTTTAATTACTACTACTAATATTTTATTAATTGTGTCGGTGCACATGTAGTAGAATTCCATAATTATGTAATTTGAAACAAGTGTTTCTTTCTACTTTAAGTTATTGTTCACGAGAGAGACGTCTTTCGACTTATCAGGTCATTATTAAGTCTTTTAAAGTATGTATTAAACTGGAAAATTGTTTAATTTAAGTATACTATATCGTTTCAGGGAATGTATCCCCCTTTACACAAGACTTGTCTTTTTAAGGGTGATTTAAATATATTTAGTGCAATGTTATAAATTTATGTAACTACATATGTTTCTGTGAATATTTTTGACAAATAAATATTATTATTATTATTATTATTATTATTATTATTTAAAAAAAAGATATATCTGGGTTTTTGTTATAAACCCAAATACAACCTTATAAACCTTCACAGTAAGCTACTAAAAGCTTGTGTCGTGAAAGGGGAGTTTGCCGGCACCTGGGATCGAACCACGGACCCCATGTTCACGAGGCCGAGACTCTACCTCCAGGCTACCGACGATCTCACAATCATTAATTATCAATCTGAATTATTCACAATTATTCAACAAGTCGAAAGAGTCTCTCCCGTGAAGAAAGAAATACTAATTTCAATTTGCCTAACTATTATTTAAATTTTATTAATTTATTTTTTACTCTACATAGTTTTCAAGCAAATTTATACAAAAATACATTTAAATCAAATACAATCAATATACAGAGGGCGAGTTTATCGCAAAGGCGCCAACTAATTCAACTACTTCTATCCCATCACAACTAATCCCACAAGTAGGGTAGGCAACAGACCAGCAACATGCAAAAAATATGCAATTAGCTGTCTTCTCACTGTCAAGAAAAGATGGGTGGCAAACCTCATCGCTGAATTTGATATGTAAAATGTCTTTATTTTTTCGAACACTTGCCTTTTACAGGACACTCGAAAACTTACGGACAAGAGTGAGAAACCAATTCTTAAATGGCGGATTAAATAAATGGACTTAATAATTTCTGAAATAGGCGATATCAATATTAAGAGAACAGATAGACAGAGTGAGACAGAATGACAACACATGAATGATGGACAGAGATAGATGTAATATGGAACGGTAGATACGAATTATTATTATTATTATTATTTCCAAGGGTGTGTGAGGGAAAGGGATGACTAACCACCCACTGGAGGGGTAGTCAGCGAGAGAGAGAGAGAGAGTAGCAGCAGCTATGATACTTACCTATATAACGTGAGAGCGATTGAGGAAACACCAATACAATTTAGTAGGTAGGTACTCAGTTGACTTTGAAATAAAGGGTAGCATGCAATAATATATTGTATTGTTATTTCAACATGGACAAAATGTTATCGGGAGATTTTACCTATCCAACTTACGTGAGGTTTACTGTGTTTCGATGTTTGGTATAATTTTTAATATGAAATATTATCTATGGTTCGGAATCTTGGTATATGACCCTAAAAGACCAACAAAGACTTCTGTATTTTGAAAATAGGGTTCTAAGAAAAATATTGGGTCCACGACCGGGAATTGCAGAAGGAACCTGGAGGGTTACAAGTAATGAAGAAATTCGGTCCACAACTAACCAACCTTTCATCACAAGTGAGATCAGATCCCGAAGATTGGCATGGATTGGCCACGTCGTTATATCTGGAGAAGAAAGGGTGACTAAAGGTATTCTGCAGGTTATATCCGAGGGCAGAAGACCGCTAGGCAGACCAAGACAAAGATTGTTGGATAACATCAACCGAGATCTGGAGGAGCTCAATGCTAAAGACGACTGGCAGTCCATTGCTCAGTATAGAAAGGCTTGGAGATCTATTGTTTCGGAGGCAAAGGTCCTACAAGGACTGTTTGGCCATCGGAAGTAAGTAAGTATGAATAATATTATTACTTTTTTGTAGAATCTTCGGCAATCAATAGATCTCCCATTCTTTTCTATAAATTTTCGAGTATCCTACTCTAAGAGGCTGGTATTCTTTAAATGTCACGTATTTATTATTATTTGGATGATTTGTAAAGCGCCGTTTTTTGAAAAAATCCACCTCAAGGGCGCTCTTTGCTAACTAAGGTTGTGCCAGGATTATTCCGTGAGATTTCTTGAATAGATAAGTCTTCAGTTGGTTCTTGAAACGAGATATGTCCTGCGTTTCTCTGATCATTTGTGGAAGCTTGTTCCAGACTACAGGTGCAGATATTGCAAAAGCACGTTCCACGTACACTGGTTTAGATACAGTACTGGTCACCTCCAATTTAGTTGTAATATCTTGACAAGACCTAAGTGTTGTCTGTCTATGACTTAACGCCTGTCTACCGCGGAGTTCCATGATATATTCTGGGGCCATAGCATGAAGTGCCTTAAATACTGTCAAACACACTTTAAATTCGACTCTCTCCGGACATCTGAGCCAGTGAAGAGATTGAAGGGTGGCATTTAACATCTTCAATGCAACAGATTACACGAAAATGATTCGAAAATACAATGGGCCACTTGCAGATTTTTTTTTATAACATAAAATTGTAAATTAGTATGAAAGAAACACAACCACAATTTATTTTATTTTTTCTCGCACTATTTTCTTAGTTATTAGCTTTTAAAAATTGGATTTTCTCGGAATGATCAAAAACGATATGGCGGCGCTGTGACGTCACGGAGTCCCATGTGTGTATGAGATTATAATCTGTGGTTGCGAAAGTTACTATGAGTCACGGGACTCCGTGACGTCATCAGCTGTTTAGAGTGTTTTGCCAAACGTCAAAAATTTTGGGTTTTATTTTTGGAAATTCTTCATAATTTAGATATTTAAAAAAATTTAACTGACATATTTGAGTTTTCCGACCTCAAATTTACTGATTTCCATCATTTTTATTAAAATCCCCCACCACTGCAAGTGGCCTATTGTTTGAATGCAAAATTCTTTGAAAAAACAATGTTAACATTTTCTAGAGAACCATATACTCCGAACAATAATATAATACTGATCCATGCTCAGTTAGGTAGATCTTATATTGCACTATATTATGTTCTCTAAATGCTAGTAAAATTTAATGTAGTACCTATTAATATTTTTTTTTTATTTTTAATATCAATTCACGGCCTGCAGGGTTACACTTGACAAAACTAAACACGATCTTAATCTAATCTTGATCTTGATCATACGACGCACGAAGGGACTATGGTCAAAAACTCCGCGCTATCGCAAACGCGCGTTCGGTTTGCGTGTATTTTTGGCCAATAGTCACTTCGTGCGTCGTCTGATAAAGATCAAGACTAGACAATGATCGTGTTTAGTTTTGTCAAGAGTAGCCCTGCTGGGCCTTTTACATATAAATATTAACATAATTATTATAATGTACACAAACAGTATTGCAATATATGGACACACACAGCACATTAAATGGACAATAAAATAAGAACCACAAATGAATAAAAATTTAAACATAGGTTCATTAGGAAAACGAACAGATTTTTTTTTTAGATTTTATATGTCAACTTGATAATTACTTTTACATAGTCAGCATGAAATATTCTTAACAAAACAAGTGAGATGTCAAAAAAATACAAGTAATTATAATAGATGTCAAAAATTAAAAGTAAAAAGTCAAAGGTATGTAATATTATTAGACCACCTGAGGAATGTCAGTCAATATAGAAAAGTCAAGAACGAGATATAAAATAATTTAAAGTGGTCGATATGTTGAATATATTTTATGTATGAATCTATCATTTTTTTTTTGGGTGCACCAGGGTTACTCTTGAAACAATCTAAATAAGATCTTAATCTTAATCGTACGACGCGCCTATAAGTGACTATAATCAAAAATACGCGCAAACCAATCTCGCGGTGGTGCGTTATTTTTCTTTTGCTTAAGTCACATCGCGCGTCGTGTGTTTAAATAAGGTGACCATTGTACTCATTTACTGAGTTTTGTACTCTTTTTTGCAAACCGTACTCTTTGCAAATTCTGTACTCTGAAAGTACTCATTTGAATAATTTTATACTCATTTCTACTTCTTAATATTTTTGATTATTTTATTTCAATTTTATTAATTAAATATTTAAAACTATTCTGACAGTGATTTGAAGAAACTCGAAGAGTAAATTTAGGTATATTTAAATGAAGAAAATTGAAGAAATGGAACGATAAGGAAATAGAACTTGACAAAAGATGGGTAGAAATCTTTCGGCATTTTAGAGTAGAACATATCGCACATGAAAATTTAAAAGTTTAAATAGAAATTTCCTTATGTTGACCAGCAGGGTTACTCTTGACAAAACTAAACACGATCTTAATCTAGTCTTGATCTTGATCATACGACGCACGAAGGGACTATGGTCAAAAACGCCGCGTTACCGCTAACGCGCGATCGGTTTGCGTGTATTTTTGGCCAATAGTCACTTCGTGCGTCGTATGATTAAGATCAAGACTAGATTAAGATCGTGTTTAGTTTTTTCAAGAGTAGCCCTACAGGCACTAATGCTGCTGTTGAAAGGGTATTTTCACTAGGGAATGATTATTGGAGCAGTGAGAAATCGCAACTTTCTGCAAAAACATTATCTGCCATCTTAACAGTCAAATTTAATATGCAAAATGAAAGTTGTTCGGATGTGGCTACATTATTAGACGAACATCCTTATTTAGCAAACAAAAAAATCCACTCCGAAGAAAAATATGTTTTTAAAAGAAAATAAAGTTTTTATCCTTTTTTCGTCTCTTTTTCACCTATGAAATACTTGCAAAGTGTACTCTTTTTGAACAAAAAATAGTTGGTCACCTTAGTTTTAAGATTTATTTTTATTTATTTTATTTATTTATTCTTTACTTACATTGATAACAAGCAAGTTCACACAAAAATACATTTAAAACAAAGACAATCATACAATCAATATACAGAGGGCGAGTTAATCGCAGAGGCGCGTTTCTTCCAACTAACCCAAAGATCAAGACAAGATTAAGATTGTGTTTAGATTATGTCGAGAGCAACCTTTGCAGATAAACATTAACAGGATACTATTAAATTAATTAAAATAAAACACTTATTTGTAGTATATCCACGGTGACTGCTCGCGTCCAATAAAAAGTCAACAAATAAGTGTTTTATTTTAATTAATTCAACATGAATTTCCACCAAGTACCGTCGGTTGAAAATATCAGGATACTATTATTCCATTTTTTCAATTTATTTATTTTTAATGTACCTACATTGGTTGCAAGCACTTTTTTTATTTATTTATTTATTTTATTCTTCACTGTACATTGGTTACAATATTACAAAAATAAAACAGTGTCATATAAATATCAGTAATACAATTCAATGTACAGAGGGCGAGTTTATCGCTAAAATGCGATGTCTTCCAACTAACTTTACTGTACCAACATTTAAACGAAATACAATCATACAATCAGAGGGCAAGTTTATCGCTGAGGCGCGATTTCTTCAGACTAACCCAATTTCATGTAACCTACAAAGGAAGGAAGAGAGGAGTTACAAAGGAGAAGAACAGGTAGGAAATGGGATTAGGAAACATGTGATAAATTTTGAGTGATAAAGTTTGATTAAAAATACTTTTGTTTGAATATTTCATGTACATTTCTTATACAATCACGGCAACTCTCACAATTGAGATAACCAGAAAATAATTGTTTGTAGCAAACATACAGATCATTCTGTCTGTGCCATAAAAATAAAACGTTCAGGATGGACATATTGTAATCATGCGATGTAGTAGGTACCCATATCAAGAGATCATGAACCTCAGCAGTGAGGGTAATTAATAACAAGATAAATAGAAATAATATTATTAAAATGATGGTTTATTACGAAAAGGTATGTCACATCCCTAGAGTTAAGTAGATTGTGGTTATTAATACACTTCCCCTTTCTACAAAGTTGTATCCATATATATACATATAAATTCACGTTCGCCTAAACAGATAAATTACTATTTTTTGATTGATTGAGCTAAGCTTTTATATACTGAAAGAAAATTTTATTGAAAGGATTCATGTTCCTACCTTTATAAACTTAAAATGGTACATTTTTGTTGCAGCTTTTTTCATACGCACTTGCCGCCTGTCTTTCATTCGTCAAAAATTCGTCACCAAAAAGAAATAGATATTTTTTTATTCCGTGGAGCAACCGGCAAAAACTTGGTCTCCCACTCCTTTCCATAAGTTTTCGAGTGTCCTGTAAAAGGCACGAAGAAATAAAGCCTTTATACGTCTTAAATTTGGTTAAATCGGATTAGTTGGAGGAGATCGCGCCTTTGCGATAAATTCGCCCTCTGTATACCTACTTATTACGATGATGTATTGATCTTCCGGAGAAGGGTGAAATCGTATCTGGTTGATAAATCGTTTTATTCCATTGACGAAATGATGAATGAATATAGTATTTCATAAGTTTTCATTTATATAATTTGAATTATTTATTTTAACATTTTGACGTTGTGGATCCGGACTCTTTACATCCGTGACTACAAAAATAATGTAATTTGATGTTTTGTTTTACTTTGATTGTTCTTTCATTGATTGTATTAGAAATTGTAATGAATTTTGTGAATGTATGTATGTATGACGAGTCCAAGTGCCTGCATAACAGGGGCCTAGGGACAATTGGTAAACTATAACTATAACTATTGATTGTATTTATTTTGAATCCATTTCTGTGTAAAATTGTATGTTTATAGTAAAAATTGTATGTTTATAGTAAAAATTGTATGTTTATAGTAAAAATTGTATGTTTATAGTAAAAATTGTATGTTTATAGTAAAAATTGTATGTATATAGTAAAAATTGTATGTTTATAGTAAAAATTGTATGTTTATAGTAAAAATTGTATGTTTATAGTAAAAATTGTATGTTTATAGTAAAAATTGTATGTTTATAGTAAAAATTGTATGTTTATAGTAAAAATTGTATGTTTATAGTAAAAATTGTATGTTTATAGTAAAAATTGTATGTTTTTAGTAAAAATTGTATGTTTATAGTAAAAATTGTATGTATATAGTAAAAATTGTATGTTTATAGTAAAAATTGTATGTTTATAGTAAAAATTGTATGTTTATAGTAAAAATTGTATGTTTATAGTAAAAATTGTATGTATATAGTAAAAATTGTATGTTTATAGTAAAAATTGTATGTTTATAGTAAAAATTGTATGTATATAGTAAAAAATGAATAAATAAATAAATTCAGCGATGTGAAGTTTGCCACCCATTTAGAATGTCGTTTATTTTTGTTGGCATGGAGAGAATGTAAATAGTTACATGTACCTAATAATACTGCAGCTGTTCTGCTGGCTACCCCACTTGTGAGATTTGCCGCGATGGCATAGTAGTAGTAGTAGTGTTTTATTATTAACATCTACAATTCAGCGATGGGTATGCCCCTATCGAAGTTCAAACTAAAATTTGTTTTTTTAGACATGTCAACTTTTGCCATATTATCACAGATTTGGGATCCATTTCCATAGTGACTTTATGAATCATGAACCAGCTTTCAAGAGATTCCACTCTCATCTTCAGGATAAAAACGTAAAGTGAAAAAATTATATTCAAATACAAGTTGTTATGGAGAAAAATAGTGGTAGAAATAATTAACCAATATGCAGTTATGAACTATGAATAAATTAATATTACTATACCCTCACGCCGTGTCCCAAGTGGGGTAGGCAGAGAGAACGGAACGCCAAACAGATCTATCTTTACACACTTCCTTCGCTTCCTCCACATTCATACAGTTTCTTTACATGCAAGTCGGTTCCTCTTACTCTACACGCAGCCATCCTTGAGAATTTTATCCACGTGGTGCTCGGACGCCCGCGTTTCCTCACACCCTTTCTTTCAGACAAGTATATCCTCTTTGTCACTCTTACCTCGTTCATTCGTTCAACATGCCCAAACCACCGTAGTTTATTCACGCGCATTCTGTCCACAACACTCTTCTTGCATCCGCTCATTCTTCTAATATCCTCATTCTTCACTCTATCACGCAGCGTTTTACCAACCATTCTTCTCAACGATCGCATCTCTACTGCATTTATTCCACTTTCGTCCTTCTTTAACCACGTCCATGTCTCGCTTGCATACGTAAGTGACGGTACCAGAATGGTATTGTGCACTCGCACCTTCCATCCCATCAATTAATATTTAAAACAAGAAAATATCTCCAGCATTAATGGCCTTTGTGAACCTATAGGTAAAAAAATATAAATGAATACACAAAATGTAAATTCGTTTAAATTAATTTTATTTTCGATATTTTTTTACATCTAATGATACAGAAATTAATTATTTTACACAATAAAAATAATAGTAAAAAATAGTAAAATTAAAAGTTTTAACGAAAAACTACTATACCATCACGGCATATCCCGCAAGTGGGGTAGCCAGCAGACCAGCTGCATGTAAGAAACATGCAAGCTGTCCTCTCCGTGCCAATATAAAATAAAGACAGTCAGGATGGGTGGCAAACCTCATCGCTGAATTTAAGATGTAAAATGTCTGCATTTTTTCGAACACCTGCCTTTTACAGGACACTCGAAAACTTACGGAGAAGAGTGGGAGACCAATTCTTTACCGGGTACTCCACGGGATTTTAATATACATATATATCAAGATATCCATATCCAGATCCATATCAATCTGTAATAGCAGGGCCTCTCACAAAAATGGAGTAGAGAACTAACTTGATGTAGTACCTAGTAATGAACATTCAGGTGTTTCTTTTCGTGTCATAAAAAATGACATTAAGAATGAATAACACACCTCATCACCGCAAATAGAAAATGTCTTACGAATAATGTTTTATTTAAATGTGAGTATGTATCTATTATCTCCCACTCTTTTCAGTAAATTTTGAAGTGTCCTATAAGAGACTGAAATTCTTAAAACATCATGTTTAAAACATTTAACATCTACAAGTAAAGCGATGAGGTATGTCTTAATTTCTATTGACACGAAAAAGGCATCTTGCATGTTTATTACGTGCGCTTGGTCCGTTGTCTATCCCACTCTTGATTAATGGATGGTATGACTGAATGCATGAATAATTTAGGCTTTTATTCTTTTACGGTAGAATATTTGATAATTTAAATAAAAAGTGGGACACCTATCTTATTCCACAAGTTCCATGGGATCTTATTCCACAAGTTCCACAGGATCCATATTCCACAAGGTCATCCTGGCTGTCAGGAACATTGTGGAATGAAAAACAGCACTATTTTTGGATAACATTATGAAACATTCTCAAGACGTGATCTAAACAGCAGGGTTAATCTTGACACAATCTCAATACGATCTCAATCTTGTCTTAATTTTAATCATTGCTATTACGATGCACGAAGTGACTATAGTAAAAAATACGTGCATACTAATCTCGCGGTAGCACGGTATTTTTTACTATAGTCACTTTTAGATTAAGATTGAGACAAGATTAAGATCATATTTAGATTATGTCAAAAGTATCCCTGCAGGACTATCCTTCCTCCTGTCTTTCTGTATATATATACAATTGATTATTTAATATTTTCTAGTTAACATTTTAACATGGATAGTCGAGTACAATTATTGTAGGTACAATATTAATCATAATTAAATACGTTTTTTTTATCTCTAGTGGAATATTTTATTAACCCTAATAATAAATTTTATTTACAGAATTTTGTGGAATTCTACGAGTTTTTAAATTCAATATACAACACGATGTTTTCCACAAATGCGGTAGCCAGCAGATGTAATCTGTCATTACATAAAAAAGCTGAAGATTATTATATTTCATACACGGCTTATATATAGGCGCTATTTGTTTTATTAATTATTTTTTAAAGCGGTGGTAAAATTGTTTTAAACACTTCTCAGCGTTATACAACCAGAATAGTCTCCATAATATGATCAGTCATGGTCACACAAAAACTTAACAGTCTAATGCCGGGAAAAATTCACCTATCCAGATATACAGGATATCAAAGGATTAGGCTCAAAACGCGGGTTCAAAATATCAGCATTGTGCATGAAATATCTGTGTTCAGCAGGGTTACTCTTGACAAAACTAAACACGATCTTAATCTAGTCTTGATCTTGATCATTCGACGCACGAAGGGACTATGGTCAAAAACATCGCGCTACCGCTAACGCGCGATCGGTTTACGTGTATTTTTGGCCAATAGTCACTTCGTGCGTCGTATGATCAAGATCAAGACTAGATTAAGATCGTGTTTAGTTTTGTCAAGAGTAGCCCTGCTGAAACAATAATACAAGTATTTATTGTAATAGGTTTTCAAATTTTAAATCGTATTTTTGTTACAAGATTTATAATTATGCTTGGCAATATGAATACCCATCTACAATTCAATGTATAATGGAGAGATTATTGCTTTTTTATTGTGTTTACGATAAAATCAACATCAGAATTGCTCCACACAAAAAAGGTAGTTTTGTCTATGGGATATTTTGTGACAGTAGAAAGAAAACTGTACTGATTGCTTCGACAAGCAGAAAAAGCTGTGCATATTATAATTGAACTTGCTGGCTACCGTTATTTAAAAATTCATTTCGTGAGTTCAATTAATTTGTACAATATATTATAATAATGTACATTATTTTTATAATTTTATCTTATATAACTAATTTATTGCACTAAAATAGGATAGAAATAGGTACATACATCAAGTATCACACACAATAAGTTTATAAAATAATAATGTTTTTTTTATTCATACCGTTCTAAATGAATTTATTGTTCACATCGATTTTATTCCGAAAAACAAATAGAAACATTTGTTCACTAAATTCTCAACTCTCTCGACTTTGAAAATGGAAGCGGGGAGGAACAATAATATAAGATTTAAAAAAATACAAAACACTTTATACAAAAAAAAAAACAAGAGAATTGAGAGATGTTAGAGGACAGATATTGAAGAATTTGGTCCAGAACCTTTTCTGGCCCAGAAAAAAGCATTTAATAATATATTCATAGGATTTCCGTTCAGTTCCATAACCTCACATGTCAAAAATTACGAAATTTTGATTTAATTGGTACCTGATACATACCAACACACAATTAACGCCACACTTTCAATTTCACAAACAAATAAAAATACATAGTTTTTTAGTTATGGAAAAAAATAATGTACCTTTTTTTTTCAATTACACATATAAATTTAGCATCTGATTCCTAATTCCTTTTCCCTTTCCCTTATGCATGTGCACGCTGCAATATATATGATCTACATTTTATTATAATACATATGTGTCCATAAGTATATTGTTGCTTGCATGTGTTATTTTTCTTTCTGTCTACTTTAAGTTTTATTTTTGTTTTGTTTTTACTATTAGGTACTGTTGATGTATATGGGTTTGTATAAGTATATGTACCTATGTGTTTTTTTTTGTTTTAATTTTAATAACCGGGTTAGTTGGAAGACATCGCATCTTAGCGATAAACTCGCCCTCTGTACATTGAATTGTATAACTGATATTTATATGACACTGTTTTATTTTGAAATATTGTAACCAATGTACAGTGAAGAATAAAATAAATAAATATTTCGAATTGTTAAACTATTGAACGGAACAAAGACAACATAATGCCTCTAACAGTGCGATTGTTATATAGTATATTTCACTTTCTGTTGTGTTTTTAAAGCATAATATAAATATACCAAAATAAAAGTGACGATTTCTCGATTACAAGACATTTCTACTTGTTGAGTTATGAAACTAGAAAGTCGATATATTGTGTCTTGATAATGACTTCTTTCTAATTATTTACTTAATATATATTTTTTTAATACTATTAATCGTTTGAGATAAAAAATATTTACAAATAATGTCTTAAAGTATTACAATAGTAGGAATGTAATTAGTTATTTTATTTATTTATAATTAATAAATTAATTTACAATTAAAATACTAATAAATTTACGTTAAAATACTTGAAAGAATTGCCTCTAAATCGGGATACTAAATTTATTACATTTTATTGTTTCTAGTTTTTTTTATAAATGAATTAAATTTAGGTAATTGCATGAAATAGTTATTTGGTAGCTTATTTTAACCCAGAACTAGTTAAGGAATAGTAATTGTTTTTGAATTAGCAATAAAAAATATATTTTATCAATTCCTGTGCATTTTTTTAACACCCAGATTTTGTTTATGTAAATTATCCCTTTGAAATATTAAATTTCAATAACTGAAATTGGACTGTTTTGTTACTTGCCACTGGTCGTTTCATAATTTATCAACAGATTAAATTCTAATCCTGGAATAAAGTTAAAGTGTTGGCAGATACATGTAAAATTAATCTTAAAATCCAAGAAAAATAATCAAAATTAAACTCATTAAAGGCACAGTATTGTTCAAATATAAAAAGGCCACTTTTTCGGACGGCACGGTGCAGGCATTCCAAACCTCAAAAACAATTAATTTACAAAATATTGTACTTAAATTAACTTTTATCCTAATCTCAGGAGGACGCCATTAACTTGGCAGCCTGAATTACATTATGTTGGTGGTGATAGCCGCTCATTTCTGAGACATTTGGATTCAAAGATCCAATATTTGAACCAAGAGAACCGAAACCATGTTGCAGAGGTGGACTGAAGTGATACTGATGAGAATTGGCGCTACTTCCGCTTCCGCTATTGTGATAATGGTGGTGAAGAGAGGAATTTGCGCCATAAGGTTGTCCTTCATAACACGACGCAGAATTTGGCTCACTTTTGATTGGAGGCGTGTTGAAAATTGACGATGGATAACTCTGATTCGATGTTTGTACTAAAGAACTTGAGCTATGATGCTGTTGATGCTGCGATGATGACTGCGATTGATGATGATGCAATAATTGGGAATGTGGTGTCGATGACGATGATGATGATGATGTGGGCACTGTAGTCGATCCTGATGATGACAGAAGCGATGTTTGCCCCAAATACGGTCGTTGGTGACTTGACGACGACGTTTGATGATGGTGATTTGATGACTTCGTTGTTGTCTCTGCTGATGAATGCGTGTGGGAGCTGGAGTTTGATGTTAGAGGCATGGGAGTCTGACTTATTGGTAGTTTTGTGTCTGAAATTAAAAGAAAGAGATAATTTTATCGATTGTGTTCAAATTGCCTTTTCTCTTTATGGTAAAATTTGGAATTGACAATCAGGCAAGCATATTTATTTATTTTTATTCTTTGCTATACATTGATTACAACAAAACATCATAATATTATATCAGTTATGAAATTCAATGCAGAGAGGGCGAGTTTATCACCAGATTGCAATATCTCCAACAAACCCGTATTACCCTTAATTAGTGTATGTATTCTTAGACTTAGTTTTACTCTTTGAATGAGGAAATTGATAGTCTAACGATAGTTTTAGACTATCAATATTTCAATCGAGAAATCCCTCGGGATTGTATTCTCACTATATCCATCTAATCCATCTTCACGTCACAAGAATATTACGTAATAATATTAAATAATTACATATTATTATGGAGGTATTTGGGGTGTTTTTGGAGATATTTCAAACCCAGATTCATCTCTTGAATGAAAATCTTCATTGGCTCTCTGTCATAAAGTTATATTATTTATGTTGGTATAAATTAGTCGATACTGAGGGTTTTTTTTTATTTATTTCCAAATAGAGCATACAAAATTAACATAAAAAACAATATAATGGAATATATTGCCCCACTAGATTAAAATCTGTTCTGGGGCAATACTAGAAAAAAAAATACAAATATCAAAATACAATTTTTCAAATATGACTTAGAATACAATTCTTTCATGTAAACTTGAATAAGAGTTAAAATAATTCAAAATACATAATAAAATAGCATGTCATACGTCAAGTCATTTGGTATGTGCAAATAAGATTAATGTAAGAGTAAGTCAGTTATTGTATTATGTTCGTCAGGTCTCTCTCAGACTCCCTTCTTCCCCTGTCCATGAGCCATTTCGTCACCAATTTGTTTAAGTTTTTCCCACTTGGGGAAATAAATTTACTAATATTTGGGATTATTCGATTATACATTCTTGGCCCAAGGAAGGTGAGGAATCTCTGAGCAATAGTCGTATGTGTAATAATTGGTTGCAATAGTCTTCCATTTCGTGTATTTGCTGAAAGCATGTGTTGTGGCATGTATGGAGTTGGATTTAGGTGTATGTGGTCTTAATAATATAAATCATGTTTCAAACTACCTATAGATTAGGAAGTAAATACTTTGAATTGAATTCCGCTGCAGTTCGAGTACCTATCTACATAATATCTACCTACCTCGTATCAAAACTATCAAGCTATCATCGTTGCATATTCAAAAAGGGGTACACGAATTTATAAATGTTTTGAAATTTCTGGAATTAACTGCTTATAATGACATCGTAACCATTTTATAAAGTGATTCTTAGAATCAAATATTAAAATTCAATACTTAAAGAATAATATCACATGCCAATAAAAAGTCCAAACAACAATTTTAATGTCCTAATGAACAGTTTTTAAAGAGCATACCTATATAAAAATGTTCGGACATACCTCTTTTTGAATATGCAACGACCCTATTCTACTTTCATAATATTATACATAGGTAAGCATAAAGTTAACCAATTTATTTATTTATTGATACAGTGGACGGCCATAATAGCCTCTATTGCGAGAATAATTTGAAGGTGTAAGTGTACAAATAATTTTCTAAAGGCAGTAATTGAGTATTACCTTCAATTCCTGGAGACGAAGGTTCTTCCTTCTTACTCCCATCCTCAGACCCGTTCCCGCCCGATCCTGACTTCTTTGGCTTCCTCTTCCTCGTCTGAATTCCATCCTTCCTCATTGCCAGAGGTCTGTTGACTCCGTGTAACTTGAAGTATAATCCACATGCATTGCACACTGGCTCTCCGTCATTGTTGCGCCTCCATAACGTTGTCGTACGCGTACCACAGTTTGTGCAGCACAAGCCCAAGCGTCTGGTCGCTGTCTGTAAAAAAGAAAAGAGTTTTTATGTGTAGAGAGAATGAGAATAATGAAAAGCTAATCATGACAGAAACCACGCCAGGTTGAGGACCCAGAAGCAGGACAATAATGGACTGGCTGGTATTTTCAGAGTGAAGAATTTATTTATTTATTTATTTCATTTACAAAACACTTTTTAAAAGATAAGTCACAAAATATCTACCTAACTGGGCATGAGCCCGTACCAAGGTAGACTGAGCCAGTTTTCACCTTACATTGTCTCAGCGCTCATTTTTCTTTACTTTAGTTACTAAGGTTATTTTCCCTACTTTATTTAATCATAACATAACACACACGCTCACGTACATCCAATGAATGAGAATATTAGAAGAATGAGCGGATGCAAGAAGAGTGTTGTGGATAGAATGCGCGTAAATAAGTTACTGGTTTGGACATGTAGAACTAATGAACGAGGTAAGAATGACAAAGAGGATATACTTGTCTGAAATAAAGGGTGTGAGGAAGTTTCTCGGGCGTCCGAGAACCACGTGGCTCGATCACGTGGATCAAATTCTCAAGGACGGCCGTGTGTTGAGTAAGAGGAACCGACGTGCGTGCATGAGAAATTGTATGAATGTGGATCAGTGGCGGATTCAGAAAAAACTCTAGGGGGGGGGGCGCAAAAATTATACACATATACCAGACAGTGCCATTTCATTTAAACTGATTATACCCATATACAAGACATACCGGATATAGATGGGGGGCGCCCCCCGCGCCACCCGTCTGTATACGCCAATGATGTGGAGGAAGTGAAGGAAGTGTGTAAGGATAGATCTATATGGCGTTTCGTTCTCTCTGCCTACCCCACTTGAGACCCGGGGTATAGTATTTTCAAATACAATTTACAATGCCTGGTTGAAAACAGAGGAGGATAACGCAGGGAGAAAGAGAGGGAGATTTAGGATGGGTTACATAATATATAAAGATAAGGGCTCCACTCTTTTCTATAAGTATGTATTCGTAAAACATCATTTAGACATTTAACATCCTTTGTTCAACTTTCATGAAAATCTCGTTTTTTATTATTTTTTATCAATTTGGTATTAATGAATACAATATGACATTAGTTTCAAAGATGTAGGTATGTAAATATTTTATCAAATTTGAAATCAAAAGTTAGTATTTGCGGAAGAGCAATGCCATCTAGCGATATTTGGATAAAGTAGTTACTGCTACTGCCACCTATGGAAATATAGTCAAATCAAGTTAATATTTAAACTACTTCTTCATAGATGCCGTACACGTCGAATGTTTGTTTATACTTCTCATCGATAGAGAGGTCTGCTAGTCTGTCAAATATTTGCGATATTATTTTATTTTCGATAACAAAGGAAATTTGGCAGTGGTAAAAATATCGACAAATATTTTTATACTTTCTAGCATGAGAATTAGTACGGTTTTTTATAAAATTATGTATCACCTATTATCTCTCTGAACTCTCACAAAATACACAAAAGAAAAATCTCTTCAGGACTGGACAAAATTGTATTACCTATAATATTTTTATGTTGTACCTAATTGTTTAATAATTTATTCACTTATATTTATATTCGTGCATTTTGTAGGGTATTTTTAAATTACTGAATCGGTTTAAAATACTCAGTTTTTGGGTAGCAATATTTAAAAAATGCCACATGATTTCTGCGAAAATTTGTACTACTTTACTAGTCTATTAGGTACAAATTAAAATTCTTACCAGTCTCTTGCTCGGTTTGATCAGCGGTCTGTTCATCCCATTCATTTTATGATAAAGTCCACATGCATTGCAGAGATAGTGTCCTGTGCCATCTCTCCTCCACAGGGGAGTTGATATAGCACCACAGTTCACACACTCACGTCCTTCTCCGAAACTATACTCCAAGCCACCGTCTGGGAATTCTGAAAAAGAAAATGCATTATACAATTGAACTATATTATACTATACCATCACGCCATATCCCAGTGGGCTAGGCAGAGAGAACGGAACGCCATATAGATATATCATTGCATACCTATTTCTTTCGCTTCTTCTACATGCACACAATTTCTCATACACACACGTCTATTTCTCTTACTCAACACACGGCCGTATATGATAATTTGATCTACATATATGACGAAGCCACCTAGACGCTCGGGCTTCCTTACGCCTCCTCTTTCAGATAGGTTTATCCTTTCTGTCATCCCTTCGTTCCACATGTCCAAACCATCATAATTTATTTACACGCATTCTATCCACAACACTCTTCTTACATCCGCTCATTCATTCTTCTTGTATAAAATTTTACCAATTTCATAATTACCTACTTTAGCGGGTCTTTCTCTAACAAATGATCAAAGGGTTCTGCATCATTGGCAGGGAGGAAAGTTAGTGATACCATAACTCTCAGAAGTGAGAAATAAAACTATGATGGAGCAGAAAGATAAAAAACTCTTTGGTTCTCGGAAACGAACTCTTGCAAAGGAACAGACAAGCTCTTATCGACATTCATGTTAAACAAAAATACTGTCGGCAAGTTAGCTACATTTAAGTGACTTGAATAAATAATGTAATGAAGGAAAAAAGAGAAAACTTACCATAAGGACTTGTCCTTTGAAAGCCATCATAAGCACTTCTCCAAGAGCTCATCATCATGGCATTCTGTGCTCCGTAGAACTGTGGAGTCAAACCAGCTCCTGCGAAGGAAAAAATGGATTTGAATGAATTTGAACTTTGAACACATAAAGATTATTACTTTTGAACATGATCCTTAAACATTCGACAAGTAACTATTTATATATTTACACTATAATTACCTAAAAGCTTTCGAATGATTGACGTTTTGACACTAAACTTGAATAAGACAAATGCGCTTTGAAAACGAAATCTCATAGAGTAAGATCAAAGATTTGAATTGTAATTTTCGTCAACAATAACACATAACTATACTAAAACTCTTGAAGCCAAATATAGAGGATAAAAATAAATTAACTGAAGATCAAAATATTAAATAGGATCATAATAATTCAGTGATAAGGTTTGCCACTCATCCTAAATGTATTAATTTTTTGTTGGCACAATGAAGAGAGTTTGCATATTTTTTGAAACCATAGCAAAGTTTGCAAATACCTATTGTTACGTATTCTATAATGTAACATAAATTTAATTGACCAATAATGAACTCACATAAAAACAAAGATTTCAAAGCAAATAAAATTAATCATCTCCAATTAAGAAGGGAGTAAAGGAATGCGACTGAAAATGGGAATAGAGAAGAAAAACATCGAATTACTCAATTCCATGAGATCCCGCTAACTTTTCAATAAATAGAACAAAAAATCATAAAAAAAACTATTCTTGATACGTAAACTGAGATTTTAAGAAATGAAAAGGACGACTCACCATATCCGTCAGCAGCCGCATGATGCCATGGATTCTGCACAGCGTTACTTCCAACGAAGTGTCCATGACCATACTGCCCAGCAGCGAGAGCTCTAGAAGGAGGAACGTATACTGGGGTCTGTCCTGAGGCCGCTGCTCCCATTTGATAGCCAACTCCAGACATGTCTCCATATCCTGCACTACTGTTGTGGAACATTTTGATTTATTTATAGTCTTTCAAAATCACAGCTTTAATTTTTAAAAATATATCGATAAAATAATAAAAATGTTAACTATATTTCATCAATAAATGCATCCATAGCCTCAATGCTATCGAAGAATACTAATAAATGTATTCTCAGCACGAAAATACGAACTTTGAACAAAAAGTCAGCGCGTATACGAAAAAACTCGACTTTTCATTTTCGTCACTACAATAAAATTGATCTATTTTTCTCAATTATTCACCAAAATCAACGGTGTTTTCTTTGCTGAATTTCTAAAACACTAAAGCACATTTCTAAACTAAATTAAAACACTTATCGTCTTTTTTATTATTTAAATCACTGTATTTCTAAATTTACTAGTAATAAACATTCGTCATTATCTGCATAACGTTTAAAACGACACCAATTAAGAATAAGTAAGTATTGTTTTTTCGTTTAAAAATATCAAATTCTTTTCCAATCATAACTTTTTATAACCATTCTTGAACTTAGTAAGTATTTTATTATTTATACTTAAGGCACATAAGTGTTTTTATTATACTACGAGTACAGCGATTATTTTTATCTCGTCACCATTACATTTAACGATAGGTTTAATTATATTAATAATTATTTTACTAAATTATTTATGTGTTTGATTTTGATAAACTATTTTAATTACTTTTACTGTTTCTCTTTTAGTTATTTTATTAAATTCTGCTATTTTTATTACTATATTTTTATTTTCGAAAATAACTTCTCTCGTAGTATCAGAGTCGTAAAAATTAACGAGGATATCAAAAAATATTGACGGTTCACCTTTCGCATTCAATTATTAATTTACATTAGTAGAAAAATGAATAATACATTATTATTTAATTCTGATTACAATTGTATTTTTTGTTCGTCTTTTTTACCGTGCCGATTTAAATTATTTAAAATTGAATAAATTAAACCTTAAAGTTTCATAAACAATTAATTGTAAGGTATTTTAGTGAACTTTTATTGAATTTTCCCACAGATTAAAGTCAATTTGTAGATTTATTATAAGTTTTACACGATGACTCTGTACCAAGAATTTTTTCAATGGGTTTTTCTTCCACGTGTTGCAATGATGAACTGATTCAATTGAACCTGAAACAAAACAAACAATAAATTAGCGATGTACTCATACAATAAACAATAAAATGTTTAAATTAATTTATTATCTCATTAGGTATCTACCAAGAATCGTATCAGTGGGAGAGCTCCCACAAATGGAGTACCTATTCAACGTAATGCAATGAATATGGAGATCGTCATCCACATGCCATAAAAATAAGACAATAAGCATGGATCGTATACATGGCAGTGAGCATATTCAGTATAGCCATAGGTGTATGTTTTATTAATACGGTTAAAAAAACAGCGGTTGTGTAAACTATCATTCACAAAGTCTTCAAACTAAAATGGAAATGGGTTTGTTACATAGTAAGAATAGAGGATAACACCGTCTGATTTGGCATCGAAATTCATGGGCAAATCCATCTGTAGTAAAATGTTAGTGGAACCAAAAACCTAATTAAGTAGATTTTGATTGATTTCCATACTAACATTGATCTTCTCCGCTGTTTTTCACACAAATTTTACAGGATTTGACTATTTTTGAAAATATAGTTTTATAGAACTCAACTCGAAGAATATTTCTGCATAGTAGTTAAAAAACTATTCACTTGTGATTCCAAATCACTCTGATGTCTGACTAAAATCATCTTGAAGCATCACAAGAAAACATAAGAAGTAAGGCGAGACTTAAATGAATATGATTCTTTTCAAAACTTTATAATCTACATAAGTACTTAATATATTTTCTGAATACTTAATCGATTTAAAAAATATCAAGAAATCTTGTTTTGTTCTGTATGAAAAGGTTTACCACAGGGATCTATTTTGAGTCCAGTATTTTATTCTGTGCAAATATTGCTTCATTTCATCCAGACTATAAAATGTTGATAATAGGTATTATGATGACAAGGAAGTAATTTTTTGTGACTCTAGAATAAAAAAGTTAGAAAATTTTGTAGAATTAATAAGTCTTCAAATATATGCCTAATATCCAGCAGTGTGGAGATGAGGGCTAGCAGTAAGTTCATACCAACATAATATTATTGAAATAGAAATAACACATTGTGCGGGTGTTATCAAGTAATTGTTAACTCTATTTAAATATTAATAACAATGTGATAAGAGGAAGTCCTACTACGATATGTTATCAGTTTCACTGCCACCATTATCACACAACATACCATGTACTTTGTAATATATTTAGAATGATAATGATAGCAAATGTCCGTGGTTGAACAGTAAAAAAATAAATTAAGTATACATATATTTCCATTCATTTAAGGACGAGGCTTGAGTTTGCTTCCAAATTGAGTATTGTTTTTATTTATTTATTTATTTTTTTTGCACATCATCATTACATAACAGTGTTAACAAAACAATATAAAATTTAAAACACTAGGATAACAAGCAGTGGCGACTGGCGAGATTATCTCTATGAAATGATTTCTTCCATCTAACCACGACACATTGACATATACCCAATTAAAACAAATATACCTACTTATATTTTATAATATTGATAACAATACCTATAAACCAATAGAAAAAAAAAAACAAAATTTAAAATAATATTAAATTTCACACACCCAACGCGTAGTAAGGATTATGGATTAGAAAGGGGGGGGGGGGGAGATTAGGGAACAGATACCGACTAAGAAGACAAAAAATTTCCCTTAACTGAAGATTTGAAAACATTGAGCGATTGTGAAACTCTATTCGAAGAAAGAAGATTGTTCCAACAACGAGCACCATAAACTGAGAATAAATCTGAAGAATCATTGATTACAAACATTTTTTTACAGAAATACAAATATACAATATCAATATACCTACAGAGAGTGAGACGATTTCTTTCAACTCACCCAATTTCATTTAATTTTCACAAAAAATCTTAAAGAAAGAGAGGAGGTACAAAGGTGAAGAATAGACAGGAAAAGGGACTAGGAAACAGACGCCAAATTTAGAGTCATAAAGCGGTCCCTGACCGCCCGCACAAAAGCGTGAAGAGTGGGGAGCAATCTGATTCTGGAAGGCAGACTATTCCAACAGCGAGCACCATGAACAGATAAATAAGTTCGCAAAAAAGTTTGAGCTATGAGCTGATATCGTATAGCACAAAAAACGGCACTTTTCTTCTTACAAACGTGAACAAATTTGAAATATTTTATATTTTCTAGTGTAATTTTGTGGAAAGGTATTATAAAAGATTATATTTAATATTAAATTAAAAAACACTGTTAAATTCCACTATGAATTGTTTAATATTGTTAAAACGTTTTCGACGAGAATGTAGTCATCATCAGTAACAACACAATACTTGTATTTTAAAACGTTTTAACAATTAAACAATTCTCATTGTGGAACTAAAAAATGTTTTTTTATTTAAATTTATATATAATCTTTTAAATTTGAAATTATTTTGTTTAAAAGATGAAGCTAAGAAAACGGTGTAATATTTGGAATAGAAGGCGCAGATCATTAATGCAACCACATCAAAACATAAATAAAAATATTTCAGGGTACCTATAAATCATTCCGCCCAATTTCAACATACCTAATAATATGTACCTACGAGTAACACAGGGATGCTACTAAATCGTAGTAATGTTGTAATTGAGAGCGTGCTGGTGGAATGTGAAGGGGGTGTCCTATTACTGACTAGCTAGCTATATAAAAACACATCATTACCGACATTTTGTCGTCAGTATGTTAGGAATCTGTTTTAGCCTAGCACATCTTTGGTGATTAATGCCCTTTTACTGTGTTTCTCAAAGTTTTTAAATTATATAATAATCTTTATCGATGTCATTTCTACAATAAAACATTGTATTAATTTTTTCGTATTTTTTTATGGCATGGCATCCTACAAGGATGATTTCTGCCAATTGTTTGAGGTTTTATACTTATTATTATTTATACTTATCTGATACCAACTCTTAATGCATGTGCTGAATGGGGAACTAGATATTTGTGTGTTATGTTATAAAAATAAACTTGTGTCATTTACTATAGAATTGTAAAACTATATTTATTGAATAAATTAATGTATTCATTCATTCTTTACTGTACATTGATTACAATACCTACATACAAATTAATAGAAAAATGCATCTAAATATAATATTATCAATATACAGAGGGCGAGTTTATCGCAAAGGTGTGATATCTTCCAACTAACCCAACTTTGTAAATTTAACATTTGAAACTATCGGTGAATATCGGCAAAAAATATTGGAGTCTTCGGTATGTCTCCTGGTAGCTTATTGGGCAAATCACACCTCGCGAAAAGGATGGGTTACGAGTTCAAATCCTGTAATGGAAGGATTTTTGCCTATTACATCCAGATGAGGTAAATGTTTGCCTATTACATCCAAATGATGTTGATTTTCACCTATTACATATCCAGATAAGGTAAACCTTCGCCTATTTAATCAGATTGAGGTTAATTTTTGCCTATTCAATCCAAATGAGGTAGATTTTCGCCTATTACATCTAAATGATGTTAATTGTCGCCTATTACATATCCAAATAAGGTTAACCTTCGCCTATTTAATCAGAATGAGGTTAATTTTTGCCTATTACCTATATTTAAATTAGATAGATTTTTATCTATTGCATCCAAATGATATTGATTTTTGTAATGTTTACTGTGTTGACTGTTTGTCCCTTGAAAGAAGTTAATAAATAAATAAATAACATTTATTCATATTACTCACCCTGGATGTTCCCCATTGCTCGAGGGTTTGTGCGTATAAATTGTAATTTTTTTTTTACAGTTGTATCAAAACAGCCACACTGTTTATTTTTCACACTTTCGCATTCACCAAAACTCAATTCATTTTTATGCAGTTTGAGAAACTTTGTGTTAATGAGTTTTAAGGAGAGGTTAAGATTTGTTTACTAATGTGCCATACACCTCTACATTATTATTATTATATTCTAAATCACCCTGTATATATTATATTTAGAATGTAAACAAATCATATATGTCTATTCCGAATGTCTCTTTATACACAATTGTTTTTTCAAAGAACGAAGAGTTCAAGAGTAGATTTAAAATTCAGAAATCTATTTTTTTTTCTATTTTTATAGTGTTACTTGTTTTATAGGAAATTCATTATTAAGGAATTAGTGATGTAACGAATATTAGTATTCGCAAAAAAATATGCGAATGTTTTGCGAATATTATTTCGGTAATAAAATATCGGATATTTGGTAAAAGTACCGGATACTTACCCGGTACATTGTTGAAAAAGGTACTGCAAGAAAATGTTCTTTAAGAAAACCGAGGAGTTTTGAAATATTTTAAATTCCTATAGGTACCATTTTGAAAATTCGGCGGGTAGAAATTTTAATGATTGAGCAATATTGTAGTAATCTAAGCAAGTCAGTATTCGCTATTCGCATTCGCGAATGTCGGCAACAAATTTTCGCATTCGCATTCGCGAATATCCAAAATCACACATTCGTTACATCACTATTAAGGATTATTATTAACGACAAACACTGTTTTATTAAATTTAAATTTGTATTATTTATAACGGTGGGTGCGCTGTTCCCGATCGCGCAAGATAGAAAAGCCTTCGCCAGAGTGATTGCCAACGTCGGGGGGACCTGATACGGCACGAGAAGAAGAAGAAGAATAACTGTTTCGGTTACAATATAAAAATGTACCTATACAATAATATATCTATATTTATTTAATATGAATTTCCATCAAGTGCCGTCGGTCGACAGTAGGTACCTACTAACTTTTCATTATATTTTTATTTAAATATCGGCAAATTGTAAAAAATCACAGAAATAAATCAAAGAAAGATAAAGCATATATGTATAGGTCTATATGGCGTTCCATCTTCTCTGCCAACCCAGCTTAAGACACGGCGTAAGGGTATTGATAGCTAGTAAAAAATCATTGATTGTATCGGCATTAACTTTGTAACACTTCCATTTTAAATTATCAAATAAAATAAAATAAATATTTATTATTTTCAGCACCTGATGATGCGAACTCAGAGTCCGAGAAACCGGTCGTGCATTAGTCTTACTCAACAGTAACATATTAAAACAAAAATAATAAATATTTATTTTATTTTATTTGATAAGTAAAAAATCAGTTTGACATTGACTTAGTAAGTCGAAACCGAGTCACTCAATTATTGAAAACTGATAAAACTTTTTATATAAATTAATATGGAGTTTTACAAAATCAACTTCAATTTAATACATATATCGGCTGTACAGTTCCATAATTCAACAAGTCGAAAATTTTGAATTTATTGGTAATACACACAATTAACACCACTCTTTCAATTCCACAAACAAATAACTATAAAAAATACACGATTCCCTTTATACATTAAATATTTAGTACATACATACATACATACCATCACGCCGCTTCCCTCGCGGGGTAGGCGGAAAGGATCGATCGCCACTTCCTTCTATCCTTTCATACATCTTTCGCTTCTGTCACTGTCATACAATTCCTCATGCAGGCTGCTCTCCTGTTCAATGTGCTCAAAACGTGACCGTCCAGTAGGATTTGATTTAAATGATCTTGCCATTTGATCCTCGGACGTCCTCGTCTCCGAGCACCATTCCTCTCAGCCAAATAAGTATATCTTCTTGGTAATTCTGTCCTCATTCATTTTTTCCACGTGCCCAAACCATCTTAACTTATTTACATTATATTATTATACCATCACGGCATATCCCACAAGTGGGGCAGCCAGCAGATCAGCTGCATGTAAGAAACATGCAAACTGTCCTCTTCGTGCCAATATAAAATCAAGACATTCAGGATGGGTGGCAAACCTCATCGCTGAATTTAAGAAGTAAAATGTCTTATTTTTTTCGAACACCTGCCTTTTACAGGACACTCGAAAACTTACACAGAAGAGTGGGAGACCAATTCTTTACCGGGTGCTCCACGGGATGCATCCTTGTTATTACACCAACTTTCATTCCACATTCTTTTCGTATATCACTGTTTCGCACACGATCTCTCAGACTTTTACCACACATCCATCTCAACGATCTCATTTCCAAAGCATTTATACCACTTTCACCCTTCTTTAACCATGTCCACGTCTCACTTGCATACATAAGTGTTGGCAAATAATGTGGGTACCTATTTTCAATTCCACATATAAATATTTCGAATTGTTTAACTATTGAATGGAACAAAGACAACAAAATGCCTCTAACAGTGCGATTTTTATATAGAATATTTCACTTTCTGTTGTGTTTTTAAAGCATAATATAAATATAGCAAAATTATAAAAAGGGCGATTTTTAGAATATAAGACATTTCTACTTGTTGAGTTATAATAGAACTAAATGGCGAGTCGCTGTTCTAATATGTTTTGAAAGTTGAATTTTGTAGTTGTTATTGTTGTTATTACAGATAAAGGGCATACATCTGTAATTTACATATTTATCTATCCTTTGTTATCACTACAATTATACCAACACATATACATATTGTGACACATTATGTATTTGGATCAAGAGTAAAATAATATAATTATACCTAACATATTATAGAAAACCTTGTATTGATACAAAGACATAGGTTGCTAAACATAATACATAAAATATATTTTCATCTGTAGCCTGGAGGTAAAATTTTGGCTTCATGCACAAGAATTGCGCGATTCGATCGCAGGTACCGGAAAACTCCCCTTTCACGGCACAAGCTTTTATTAGCTTACTATGAAAACTGTATAAGGTTGTATTTGGGTTTATAATAGAAGGGAAGATTGAGGGCCGTAGAGGGGTTGGAAGAAGGTGGCTTTCCTGGCTCCAGAACATTCAGGAGTGGACCGGGATGAGAGGTGTGGAGGAGCTGTTTCGTGCTGTCCAGAATAGGAGATATTTCTCCCAGGTGGTCGTCAACGTCAGAGGGACCTGACAAGACACGTGGAGAAGAAGAATAAAAACCTAGATATATTATTATTGAAAAGACACTATGTTCTAATAGGACCATAACAGCTTTCGGCCAATGCGATCTCAGAGAAAACTAACATTTACAATAGTGTTTCCACTTTCCTTACAAATTCAGCGTACGATTTTTGGAATATGCCTATAGTCGGGGAAATACGAAATACTTTGACTATTGGTGATTCTGCGAGAATGTTACGACAACAGCCGCCTTTTAAATAGCACTCGAATTTTTTTGCCGGATGCTCCACGGAATACTCAGAATTAAAAAAATGATTCTAATATATCTATACTATAATAAGTTATAGAATTTCTATATCTTTTACGTAGGTACCAAATCAGATACATAAAAAATGTCATCTAGCAAAACAGTTTATTTTTATATTCTGTAAAATCTTGACATACGCACATAGGAAGTTTCACAAAACCACCGACAGTATGAAACTATGATAATAAGTTAGTTAAAATAGTAGATACCTAATTATGTTGTCACATAGTGTTATCATTCAATGTGCAAGGCCAATACCTCATATACACATTATACTTATTATATTCTACCATCAGACATTCATAACACATAGCTTTTATAAAAGTAATGGAGCACATCACAGTGTGCTTGTCTAGTTGTCTATGCCTCTTATCAATAATGTAGTACATATGTCTAGGTACAATCAATAGAAAACAATAGAGTAGAGTCTTTTCAAAAGTCGATATATTTTACAAAGCTTAGGAACCACGCCAGGTTGAAGACCCAGAAGCAGGACAATAATGGACTGGTTGGTACTTTCAGATAAAAGAATGAGGATGTTCGAAGAATGAGCGGATGCAAGAAGAGTGTTGTGGACAGAATGTGCTTGAATAAGCTTCTGGTTTGGACATGATGAACGAATGAACGAGGTAAGAATGACAAACAGGATATTCCTACTTGTCTGAAAGAAAGAGTGTGAGGAAGCGCGGGCGTCCGAGAACCATGTGCCTTGATCACGTGGATCAAATTCTCAAGGACGGCCTGTGTGTTGAGTAAGAGAAATCGACGAACGTGCATGAGAAACTGTATGAATGTTGAGGAAGCGAAGGAAGTGTGTAAGGATAGATCTATTTGGCGTTTCGATCTCTCTGCCTACCCCACTTGGGACTCGGCGTGAGGGTATAGTATACTTCGTATAGTACAGTTACATATATGAATGATGATTTGTACGCACTTATAACAAGTTTTGATTGGATTTTTTGATTAGCTCATTGTTTTTAAGGAATTTTGACTGACTTTTTCACATAATGGAACTATGGTTATATTTACTTTCACGACACAAGCTTTTAGTAGCTTACTGTGAAAGGTGTATAAGGTTGTATTTGGGTTTATAACAAAAACCCAGATATATCTTTTTTAAAAAAAAAAAATTTAGGGATGGAGAGAATATTGTAAAAAAAATAACTTGTGAAATTGTGTGATGAATGTTGTGAAATTCAATTTTAACTGTAAAATATTAATATTTTATATAAATTAAAAAATTAAAAAACACTGTATTTTCCAATTTTCTTTTTAATTCGACTTCTGAAGATGAAACAGTAAGTTCTGAAAACAAAATAATTCAAATTCAAATATTTTTATTGAAATAAAATTTACAACTTAATAATATTATATACACACCTTATTACTAAAAAAACACATTTATTACATATTTGACCCTCAAAATTGAGCAGTGTCATACGGTTTTACTAAATTAAGCTTCATATATTAGTATAGTAGGAACACTATGTTTAAATGTTTCTATGTTTCGCTACTCCACTTGAAGAAAAACCGTGATTAGAGGATTAAATCCCGGCCCTTTTTTCTAATCCTGGAATTTCGAGGCTATCTACAGTTAACGTTTAACTCATTAAAAATAAAAGTGGAAAATATACCTAGTGTTTTTGATTTTTTAATTTATATAAAATATAATTTTTTTAAAGTAAAAAAAATACTTTTTCGCAACATGTGAATTTTTTGAGTTTTAAAAAACATAATTCTCAAAAATTGTGTATTTCAACAATTTATTATAAATTTGTGTACGCACTGTGAATGCCAAAATACTTTATATTCTTATTATATTTATGTACAAATAACGCGATATAAAAATGAACTTATAGTATAAAATTATACAGGTACATGTTTGAGATATAGGTATTGTGATTGGAATATTAGTTATACATATTGTATGTATAAGTACTTTTTTTTTTATTTAATATTGTAAAAAAATGTTTGTACTTAGCACTACTTACAGACCTAGCGTTGTCCGGAAATGAGAAATACGTAATTGAAACTAAGACAATAATGTTTCTTCCACTACATAGATTTTAATTGATTTTTTCATTAATTCGTAAATAATATTGATGACGTGAGTTATACATTAGATAATAAAACTTGCATTATATAAATTTAGTTCTAAATCTCCCCCCCCCCTCTCCTTTTACAATACCATTCTGATAATATACCTACTTCCTTTTTTATAAATTCACCTAGTATAAATATCTCAATAGTCAATAAGGTACTAAATTATGCTTAATATATTAGTATAATACACTATGTTTAAAAATGTTTCTATGTTTCTTTGTTTACCGTGATTAGAGGATTCAATTCCGGGCTTTCGGGGCTATCTACAAATAATCCCGGGATTCCGGGATAGTCCCGGAATTATATTGGTAATGAAAAGTGATAAAAAAAGTCAGTAAACCATTTAAAAATAAGTTTTTTTATTTATCTTTTGGCAGTGCAGGTATTTAAGTTTTAAATTATTTTTTGATACAATAAATCACAAACGACTAAGTGAATACCATAGTGCAAAACAAACTTGGTGCTCTGCATTAACAAGTTTTCCAACCTTCAGCATAACATTTGGACCATCAGTAACTATTGCCACAATATCGGTATCTAGTGAGATATTGAACTCAGAAAGGTGCTCTTTTAAGATACGAACACAAGTTTCGGCTGTCAGTGATGCAGTAATGCGAATGAGTCCCAAATTTCTGACTTATTTAAGAATTGTATTAATTCCAAAATTCCCGGGATTCGATAAATTGACTCCCGAAAATTATGTAACTAAAATATGACCGGGATTTCGGGATCGAATCCACTAACCGTGATAGTATGAATTAATGAATGATTTTTTTATCGATATAAATAATAAAATTAAACACTGTGTATTTTGACATTAAATAAGTTTTATTTAAACATACAGACAAACATTTTATTTTACGTACGTTTAGAGACACGAACAACAACTTAGAGTAGCATTAATTTGAATACAAATTTCTCTAATGGCTTAGACATGTTTTAAGGATGTCTGGTATGCCAAATATGCTGTTGAAACACGTAAATGTCATTTTTTATCTGCACTTAGGTTCGATGTACTTATGTACCTATGTTTATATATTAAACATTGAAAAAATATGTCTTTTTTTAGAATGATTTTCTATGTAACAGTTGAGAGACATTTTTATAATTTAAAAGTATTTAGACAATGTGCCAAATTTTAAATACTTCTATTTTTATTACTATACTATCACGGCATATTCCACAAGTGCGGTAGCCAGCATACCAGTTGCATGTAATAAACATGCAAGCTCTAGTTCCTCTCCTTCGGAATGAGTGGCATACCTCATCAATACTATTTTGAATTGAAGATACTTAATTTGCGATGTTTGACGAAAATTTCGGAAACTTACGGTTAAGAGTGGGAGACCAATTATTATTTTTAATATTAATAACCATCATCGATTTTATTAGTTAAATTCTATTTTAATTTTTTCAGGACACTCGAAAACTTACAACAAAAAATACCAGTTTTTAAAATGTATAAACACATACCTACCTATAAAGGCAATTTTTTTTGTATATTTTAAAATATTAAGATGGTTTTCTTTCTGTTACTCCACTTACCTACTCCGCCATTCTCGCGGAGCAATCTATATTTATTTATTTATTTATTTATTATTTACGGCTAATTAGCCTTTTACACAATATTTTACATAAGTACAATATCATAAGAAAACCTAAGTACCAAACACAATCTATATAATTATTATCTCTCTATACCCTCACACTGTATCACAATTGGGATAGGCAAAGAAAATGGAACGCCAAATAAATCTCTCTTTACACACTTCAATCGCTTCTTCTACATTCGTACAATTTCTCAGACACGCACGTCGATTCCTCTTTCTTACACATGCCCGTCCTTCAGAACTTTATTATTTTTTGTTCTTTAATTTGTATAATTACTAATTAGGATTGTGTTTCATTTTTACGATTGTTTTTCTTATAATATTTATTTTTTTCTTAAATATTTTTTTTTTCTTAAATTTTTTTTTTTCTATTTACTATATCTTAACTTTTTTGTTTTTTATTTAAAGTTTTATTATTCATTATATAATATATACCTATGTGTATACTTTTTATCTAAGTATCTCAGTAAAATACATTATTTGTTAATATACGTGCATTCTGTAACTGGGTTAGTGTGTGATACTAATAGTTTTGTAAAAAACCTGTTGAAATATGTCTATGGTTGAAATGCCAATAAAGAAAAATAAATACATAAAAATATACAAGAGAAAGAGGGCGACTTCAGCCTACGTTCATCACATGCAGGTAGTCCGTAGAAAAATATTGATAAAAATAAAATAAAATAAACATAAAAAATATTTTTACTACATATTGTTATTTGTTATGTAGCATAACTTATAGATCATTAAAATGCCAACAAATAAGAGTTGATTCTAAATATGACAAATTGTAACATTGTGAGGGCACTAAATCTTTTTTTATTCATGACGAATGGTTTGTCTCAAATTCCGTCGCTGTTTTTTTTATTTAATTTTATTTGTAATACATTAGTTATTATAAGTAATAGGTATACTAGCTTATAATATATATGGTGTGTGTGTTCGTGAGGGGATACGATGGGGTCATAAGAGTATAATATGCTCGAGAAACCCATTAGAGATGTAAAAAACATGTTGAGTGAATGGGGGTGATGGTGATCATTGGGGAAATATTGTAAATTTATTTTTTATCATAAACTATTTGTCGTTGGTTTAGGCTTTTATTGAAAGTTAATACAAAGAATATATTGAGATTGAATAAATGTGTGGTTTGATGTCAAAATTGGACAAAGCCAATTGTGGTAAAATGTTGGTACCTAGAGCCCAGAAACTAGTAAAATTGAGACTATTTTTTTTTTTTTTCAAATAACAAAACAGTAAATACAAACAAACAAAAGAACAGCATTATGATGTATCAATAAATAAATGATGTATCAACAAATAAATAAATTATGGAATATATTGCCCCACTAGACCAAGGTCTGTTCTGGGGCAAAACAAAAAAAAATGCAATTCTTACATATCGTAACGTCAAATATCATACTTAGTAAAGATATCGCTAAAATAAATTATTTAGTAATTTTTTTTGTGTTATTCAAACTATTACCTACAACTACAACTGCATATAACAAACCTGCAAGTTGTCCTCTTCGTGACAATAAATCACTAAGAAATACAGGATGGGTGTCAAACCTCATCGCTGAATTTATAATGGAAAATGTTTTTATTTTGAAAACACCTGCCTTTTACAGGACATTCGAAAACTCACAGAAAAGTGTACAATACAATTTTTTTAACGGGTTCTGCACGGAAATTCAAATTTATCGCAGAATATCAATGTTTGATATTTTCACGAAATATCCAAGAGCCCTAAAAATTTATTACAAAAATGAAACGCAAAGGATACATATTATTTTATTTAAGGTCTGAAATATTTAAAATAATTTAAATGCTTACAATTTAACCAACTGAACAAAATAAACTCTTTTTAAAGAATAAAACCACTAAGTGATACATATTTATTTGATGTAATAAGTGTTATAAGAATCTTCGAGCAATTAAAAAGAAAAACTTTTAAAGTATGTATTAAACTGGAAAATTGTTTAATTTAAGTATACTATATCGTTTCAGGGAATGTATCCCCCTTTACACAAGACTTGTCTTTTTAAGGGTGATTTAAATATATTTAGTGCAATATTTAATAAAATTATGTAACTACATATGTTTCTGTGAATATTTTTGACAAATAAATATTATTATTATTATTATTATATTACCCCCGCATCCCCACAAGGTATACAATATATTATCATCTCTAAAATTCATAATATCTGCATTCAATGTCACACACATGTTAACCCCGTATAGTGAGTGCATCAGTAGCGCACATGCCTCTCTGTAAAGTACACAAGTAGATATTATATTCGTATGTTTTACCGGTATGTATCTATATACATATATTTATATTATATCTAATAAGTGGTAATTTTGGGACCGTCCGGAGCGTGTTCAACATGAATTAGGAATGTGACAAAATGCATGACATACGCCAACTATTTTTAGAGCTTTATTTTATTTTATTGCATTTATTTGATCTTGTTGAAAGCATAGAGTGTATTAAATTTTTATTATTATAAAATCAGCCAACAACGAGCTTACTGGATTGGCCACAACATCAGACACCCAGGCCAACTCATCACCATCGCATAAATGGTAGAGGCCGACCAAGAAAGAAAAATGTACACAACATATTAAATAGCAAAGAATTATGTTTTTATTTTATATTACGTAGGTATATGGCAAGGAGAGAGCTACCTTTATGTTTCTTACATCATGTTGTAAAAATGAGGTGTTGATCAGGGTAGGCGAAAATATACAACTCCTTAAAAAGATCAGTCAACAACGAGCAAACTGGAAAACTGAAAATTAGGTACCCAGGTCTGCTCATCATTATCGCGGAGGGCAAGACCGAAGGCAGAAATGGTAGAGGCCAGCCAAATAGCACCTATATGACCGAACAAGACACACCTATATGGACCAAGTGAAGAAGGACATGAACTGTGGCACATACGTAGAACTAAAGAGACTAGCTGAAAATAGGGAGGAATGGAGAAAGAAATCCAAGCTCTCTTTTTATTCTATTTATTTATTTAGGTACATGGTACACAACAGACGAAAGACATATAAATATAAACATGTAAGCGATAAAAACATTCCAATAGTCTTACATCCAAACAGTGCACACTTCAGCAATAACACACAAAACAATTATAGAAAATTTTACACATTATACATTTTCACATGTTTTTTTTTTTTTATTTTTTATTTATTTCAATTTTATAGGATTCATACAGTTGATACAAAAAATACAATGGTCTATAACAGGGCTTCTTAAACTGTGGGTCGCGACCCCCAGGGGGGTAGACTCTATAACATATTTAGCAATAAGCAAACCAGTGAAGATCCCTATATTACCCTCATGTGCTCTACAAAACATACATAACTAAACACAACAGATAAAATCAACAAACAACAATTATAATAGAATAGAGTAAATTATGTTAACAAAATTAATAGAATAAATAGAATAGAATTTTTTTTTAACGCATTGTTTATGTTTTATCAACGCATTGTGTGTTTTTATGAAATAAATAAAAAAAAAATTAGCGCAATGATAGTTGGCGTAAGTGTTACAGTAATAATGTTGTGAGTCACATTGACGAAGTATTTCGTGTTTCCAGAATGTTGTACATACAATATGTAATTAGGTAGGTAGGTACCTATATTATGTTAGAATGAGGACTGTGCGTCATTACAGTCTGGATCTTAATACGAGTGGATCTTTGATATATTGATCACTGATTATGGATCATGAAGCTTTCAAACTGTGGGGCGGACTGATTAAAAATCCTACTACATACTATTATTTTCTTTGTTTTGTTTTTTATGCATGTATAGCCTAACATTCTGCATAGGTCCGACCCTACCACTGACGTGGTAGGGTCGGAGATGCCAACTCTGGCATAGTGGTAGGTACTGTTAGACTGGAGAGAGTTGAAAAGATAAATAAAATGTCACATAAACGGATGAATAGAATTCCTTGGACTCCAGTTCCACAGTTGCAGTTTTATCGACCTGTGGTCGTATATCTTTGAGGAGATTCTAAGAACTGTAGTAACTCACTGCAAAGTGACAATGTGTTTGAACTGTTTTACTTGTTCGACTCGCTGGCCACATATGTTCAATTCACATTCAAGTGATTCTTTTCAGGTGTCATACATTTGGTTTGTAATAAAAAATATGAAATTATTCTGTTACATAATAATATGAAAAGGGACGAAAGTGGAATAAATGCTGTGGAGATGAGATAGCTGAGGAGGATGGTTGGTAAAACGTTGCGTGATAGAGTGAGGAATGAGGATGTTAGAAGAATGAGTGGATGTAAAAGGAATGTTGTGGACAGAACGCGTGTAAATAAATTGAGATTGCTTGGTCATGTGGAACGAATGGAAGAGGAAAGAATGACAAAGAGGATATAATTGTCTAAAGGAGGGGTCTATGAGGAAGCGCGAGCGTCTGAGAACTACATGGCTTGATAATGTAGATCAAATTCTCAAGGACGGTCGTGTTTTGAGTAAGAGAAATCGACGTGCGTGGATGAGAAATTGTATGAATGTAGAAGAGGCGAAAGAAGTATGTACTATGTAGGGATAGATGTATATGGCGTACCTTTCTCTCTGCCTACCCCACTTGGGATACGGCGTGAGGGAATAGATAGAATATTATTTCTGCGTCCCCTTATGTTGGAAGCGCATATTGTGTGTAGTTTCTGGCGCTTATAATACGTAATTACTCTGATCTTTGTCTGGATACATTAGATAACACAATATCTACCAATGATATGAATATAGAGCTTTATATATAATATAACGAACAATATAGGTGGAGATGTGTGGTAAAAGTCTGAGAGATTGTGTGCGTAACAGTGCTATAGGTACGAGAGAAATGTGGAATAGAAGTTGGTGTAATTACAAGGATGAATGTAAATAAGTTACGATGGTCTGAGCATGTGGAAAGAATGAATGAGGACAGAATGATCAAGAAGATAATATATTTGGCTGAGAAGAAGGGTGCTCGGAGACGTGGACGTCTGACGATCAAATGGCAAGATCATTTAAATCAAATCCTACAGGACGGTCACGTGGTGAGAACATTGAAAATTAGTAGAATTTATTTATAATTTTTGTAAATATAATTAGAAATATGTGTATTCTATACAGGGTTGCCAGGTCTTCTCCAAAAAAATACCGAACATTGGGCAAAAAAAGTTTTAATCGTTGAACTATATTATGACCTTGAAATACAAAGTGCCATTGCACAAGACCAACTAGCTACCCTAACTTATATATATTTTATTTTTTCTCACTAATGCACGCTTTCAGCAATACGTCTTATTTTGCTTTAACTGCCCATGCATTTCGCGACATATCAAACTGATATTACATCGTATATCTACATGATTCAGCCTTCACCATGTCCACACTTAATTTATTACGGCTGTTCGTCCACAAATAATTCATATTATGGCTAAATACTCTTTCCACATAAGCATTACTACATTGGTACTGCCATTATCGTTTTAATTATCTGTTTCAAGTTAGCGCTTATGTTGATTATTAGGGAGAAAAATTAATCAGAAAAAAATACCGAACCGCCCATACTTCGGTATTTTTGTCATACCGAACACCGAACACGGTGCTAAAATACCGAACGGTTCGGTAGAATACCGAACACCTGGCAACCCTGATTCTATACCATACACAAGTTTAACCCTTTAAATGGGATAGGAAATTATTAAATTATAAGTGTATTTCATTTTAAAGTAAATGTGTTATATAATATGTTTATAGGTATTTAAAGAATATTTTTTTTTAAATCTCAATCATAAAATGAAATATAATTACTTAGATATAGGTACAATATATTATAGGTATCTATTGAAGGTATGTAGATACATAGGTACCTACCAAACACAACAAACAATCCAACACCAGACCAATCCACTTGAGAACATTAGAGCGGCGTCGGTTTACTATTGCTTTGTCTACTGAACTTGGTAGCAGATTTTAAGATAGACATTACACAGAATATAACAGATAAAATCTGCTAGAATAATAATTATATATGTTATTATGCTCTTATCTACTATAAATAGATAGATAAATATACATTAAAATTCAATATTGGATAGGTCATGGCAGCTATATTGACTAAATATTATATTAATGCATATTATGTAAATGGTAACTTATGTTTATGCATGAGTTTTACGCCATTTTGCATTTATTATGTATGAATTTTTGAGACAATTGGGTGCCGGAGACTGGATTTACTCAATAATTTCTTTAGGTATTGCATAAAAATCTATTGTAGAAAAAACATGTCAAAATTTTATTTCTGAACAAATAAATTTGTGCAATGGGCTAGTTTATCGCAGAAGCGAATTATCTTCCAACTAACCCATAACTTTCTAAGACGGGTAGATGTCATGTTTTTGATTTAACCACTTCAGATTAATCGAAACAATATCACCTATTTTTGAAGGATCAACTGTAACAGTTTCGAGACATTTTTAATGTATTTAAAAGCAATGTTAACATGAGTGGATCAAAGGATATATTCCTTTTAAATATATTCAAAATTATCAAATAAAATAAAATAAATATTTATTATTTTTTTTTTTTTTTTTGTTTCGTGTTACTGTTGAGTAAGACTAACGCACGACCGGTTTCGCGGACATTTAAATTATCAAATAAAATAAAATAAATATTTATTATTTTTTTTTTTTTTTTTTTTTTTTTTTTTTTTTTTTTTTGTTTCGTGTTACTGTTGAGTAAGACTAACGCACGACCGGTTTCGCGGACTCCGAGTTCGCATCATCAGGTGCTGATCTATATTATCTATATAAAATAATAAATATTTATTTTATTTTATTTGATAATTTAAAATGAAGTGTTACAAAGTAAATGCCGATACAATTAATATTCAAAATTATCTATTCTACTCTTAACAACTCCGGAAACGAAAAGAAACATTCTGTTTACTTCTAGAATCGAACTCAAGACCCCTCGCTTAAAAAGACCACTTGACTAGCGGTCTATACACTCGTCTTATAAGCGAGGGGTCGTGAGTTCGATTCTCGGAGTGAACAGAATGTTTCTGCCCGTTTCCGGATTTGAATTAATTGGATTGATTAATCTAGAGTAGTTTAAAAATCATTTTGCATTTATTTACTTTTTCATACTTAGAGATGAATATTTGATATCTGCAAATCGACTCAAGTTTAAACCAACCTAAGCCAATTCACAAGCGAAATTTTTAATTTCTTCAGTTACGCAAATGTCAAAATTCAGTAGGTAAAATGCGAAAACTTCTTTTAACAAATAATTAGACGACCGGTGTGGCGCAGAAGCTAACGCACTTGCCTTTGAGTCACGAGGTCCCGGGTTCGATTTCCGGCCAGGGCAAAATGAAGAATGACCCTTTTCAAATTGTCCTGGGTCTGGGTGTTACATGTATAATTGTATATGTGTTCAGTGCATTGTATATATGTGTATCGTCGTGTTAGTACCCATAACACAAGACTCATACCTTAGTTTGGGACTAGCTCGGTCTGTGTGAAATTGTCTATACATATTATGTTATGTTATGTTATATTAATTACGATATTCAGAATGGGTGTCGAAATTCACCATTGCTGAATTTAAGATGTAAAATGTCACTGTTTTTGCAAGCGAGCGACATTATAAACATACAAGTATATGAAAAAACACAAATATTGTATTTAATATACCTATTACTAATGTACCTATGCATGTATTTTGAATAAATATAATTGGCAACCTTATCACACTGTTAATTATGTATGATAATTACTTACTTATGGTGTACCATAAACTGAGGCTTACATACATACATAGGTAATTATTCCCGCATAAATAATAATATATTTGAATGTATAGGTTTGTTTGGAGTAGGTAGGTACCTACCCGGCAAAGAACAGCTGGGCCCGAAGTCAAAACACAATTATTTAACGTTGCGTTTTCGTAACGCTAAATAATTGTGACGGAGACGATTCTGGAGAGACCATGTGGATCGGATGGCTGAAAGCAGAATTGTACATATAGCTGCTTAAGGAAACACCAGTCGGTTCACGGCCCCGAGGAAGACCACCAAAAAAATGGAAAGACAGCTGGTCTTCAACATCACAAGAGGCATCAACTTCTGAACTAACAGATCGATGACCTATATCAAGAGGAAGAAGAAGAAGAAGAAGAAGACGTTTTCGTGTCGTTATCGTTCGAATATAGACGACGTTACGAGAAGTGTCAATTTTCATAGCTAAAATATACAATAGTTATTAAAATTGACACTGGCGCGACGTCGTCTATATTCGAACGATTGCGACACGAAAACGTAACGCTAAAATGTGTTTTGACTCAGACCTTTCGAGCCTAAGTCGGATTGCTCATACCCTCAGTAACGCTACATTACCTCCATAGTAACGACAGTGCAACATTAGTAATTTGCGCTGTTACCATGGAGACGGTACGAACGAATGGACGGTACGAACAATCCGATTTTGGCTCGTAGTTTCCCACTCTTTCCCGATAGTTTACACGTATCCTGTAATTTCAACTGGTCTTATGGCTACCCCACTTGTGGGATAAGCCGTGATGGTATTGTAGTATTGGTAGTATTTTAAATAGGGACATAACGTTTTGTTACCTAATTTCTGGCATACGACATTGTTGAATAACACCGTCTATATATTTTCTAATGCGTGTAGGTAGATATTTATGTAAGAACAAAATAATGCTTTGGTACATAACCGGTTTTAATGATACCTATAATATCAAAATCATCAATTTTGGTAAAATAACAAAAAAAACTCTGCTGGCTACCCCACTTGTGGGATATGCCGTGATGGTATAGTAGTAGTAGTAGTAACAAAAAAAAAGTTTTACATAATAGATATGTAGGCACCATTATAATATTACAAGTGCAATTTGTTCTGAGGAGTCCCTGGTAAAAAAGGAAGCTCCGTGTCGCCTCTTTAATTCAACAGAATCATACCTACCTATTTCTCAGTGGCGTGTCATCCATACATGCAAAAAAGCACCGCACGCCTACAGAATCTAAGAATGAAAATTTGAAACCCACAAAAACCAATTTGGATTGGCTTATTTTAGTATTTATTTATTTATATAACACACTCTCTGTGTTTAATTTATTTAATAGGTATTAGAGACTGCATCGCGATATCTTCACTGCATATTATGTGAGTGTTCAAATTTCCAGTAAAAGTCCAAAGATGACAAGACGTGTCCTGTAAAAGACAACTTCAATTCAGTGATGGGGTATTTTACCTATTTTTATTTTATTTCATTTTATTTTATAGAGACACTCAGAGAAAACTGACAACACAATACATAAATTACAAACATACAATAAGATCTGGCCACTTCCCCAATGGGTGCGTCCAGATAGTAGGATGCGAACGTCAATCAATCATCAATCTTCAACGATTCGGAGCATTCTCCGAAGAAATATTTGAATGAATGCCTTCGAAACCCGTATAAGGACGGGAAACGAACGCATTCATTCGAATATTTCTTCGGAGAATGCTCCGAATCGTTGAAGATTGATGATTGATTGACGTTCGCATCCTAATATCTGGACGCACCCAATTAAGAGTGTCTATACAGCATGCACAATCAGAGAATTTTCAATTAAAGCGTGATTCAATATAATGCCACGATAATGATAATCTCTATATAGAGATAATCCTGCCAATGCATATACATTCATGATATGTACATAATTGTATCTATGACACGGCGAGGATGACTTTTATCTTCATATCTTAGGTAGGTAGTTGTGGGAGACGTCTTGATTGTATAGATAGATTCCCTTATACACGTGACTATTTTGTAAATATGTAACAATTAGAAAGTATGTAGGTACTTATTCATTATGAAAGCGTGCCCAAGATGAAACACTTCGTCCCGCCACTGCTATTGTTACCCATTCTGAATGTTTAATTTTTATTGGCACTGAGAAGACGATCAACTAATGTTTAGTCTCTAACTACCACTTTATTCTTTATTCTTCAACATCTCCCGTAGGACCTTTACAGGACACTTGAGTTCATCAACATTACAATAATACAACAAGAAGGAAAACATTATATAGGTACTATTCTATTCTATACCCTCACGTCGTGTCCCAGGTGGGGTAGGCAGAGAGAACGGAACGCCATGTGGATCTATCCTTACATACTTCTTTCGCTTCCTATACATTCATCCAGTTTCTTATACATGCACGCCGATTCCTCTTATGCATGATGCATTTCCACAAGGTAACACTAGAGAATATACCTAGAATATTTGTTTTTATTTCAATATGGAATTCTATTAGGTAGGTACCTACCTAAACACTGACACAGCGAATTATTATTTCCAAAATAATAAAATTAATGTATTACAGACCATTGTTTTACTTCCACTTCACTTTATGCAATGTATTGATGCATTGTCATCGATAATGAACAGTTAATGTTCGAGAACGTTCTGACATTTGAATAAAGTGAAGTGGAAGTAAAACAGTGTTCTGTAATACCTACCTAATAAAATGACGTTCCACAAAGTTTCTCTCGCAAATTTCGAAAATTCATTATTTCCAGTTAATGAAGTCCGCTGGCTACCCCATTTTTGCGATATGCCGTGATATCATAGTAGTACCTACCTAGAAATTATTAGATGTATTCATGGTTGTATTAAAGGTTGCACATCACTGGAAAGTTTTATTAATAATTCCACAAACAAAGGGAAGAAATATGAATTAAATAATAATAATAATAAAAAGCTACCTACAATACGAGCTTTTATAATTGGGCGTCTCTCCCACAATCCACGCCCTCTGGACTTGTCTCGCCCCTCCCATTATTACCCCTCGCTCTTTATTCCCTCGCCGTACACAGAGGGAAACCCGGTTTTATTATAATATCGAATACTATTATACCAGATATACCTACCAACATTTTATTTTATTATATGTGTTATGGAGATGTATTATTATTTTTTGATATAACTAACTAGGTACCGACCACGGCAGGCACTGTGTATGGAGGTTTTATGTAGGACAGTATAATTTACAACATACCTAAATATTTGAGTGAGTTTGTTTTGTTTGTTAGGTAATTTGAAACAAGTCTTTCTTTCTACTATTAGTTACTTTCTACTTTAGATTATTGATTCCGAGAGAAACGTCTTTCCACTTATCAGTAGGGTTACTCTTGACAAAATCTAAACATGATCTTAATCTTAATCACACGACGCGCGAAGTGACTATTGGCCAAAAATACGCGCATACCGATCGTGCGTCGTAAGATCAAGATCAAGACTAGATTAAGATCGTATTTAGATTGTGTCAAGAGTAGCCCTGCTGGTCATTATCGATCTTAATTGTTTACAACTATTCATCTGGTTATATAGTATTTACTACAAAATAAATTCATTATAAAGTCATTATCTGTAAGTTTCCAGTAAGTTACATGAACAATGTATGTAACTTACTGGAAATTTATATGAGTTTGTATGGAAATTTATATGGATATGCCTATATGTATATTTGTGTTTGTGCCTATAGGTATATTTAATACATATTTCTTTTTTGAAAGAGATGCAAGATACGATAGAGACATCGAAAGAAGGAAAGTGGCCGGTGGTAGAGTGAACGGTGCACTCCGATCCATTGTCAGCAATGGCAATGTGTCGAACATGACAAAAATGCTGGTTCATAATAGTGATGTAACGAATGTGTGATTTTGGATATTCGCGAATGCGAATAGCGAATATTGACTTGCTTAGATTTCTACAATATTGCTCAATCATTAAAATTTCTACCCCCCTCCCCCCCCTAAGACGAATTTTCAAAATGGTATAGGAATTTAAAATATTTCAAAACTCCTCGGTTTTCTTAAAGAACATTTTCTTGCAGTACCTTTTTCTACAATGTACCGGGTAAGTATCCGGTACTTTTACTGAATATCCGATACTTTATTACCGAATTAATACCGTTTACTATTATTATTATTCGCAAAACATTCGCATATTTTTTGCAAATACGAATGCGAATACTTAGAAATAGGTATGCGAATATTCGCGAATGCGAATACGAATATTCGTTACATCACTCTAGTTCATAATACCATTCTGGTATCATTATTTACGTATCCAAGCGAAACATGGACGTGGTTGAAGAGGGACAAAAGTGGAATAAATGCAGTGGAAATGCGATCGCTGAGAAAGAAAAACACATGTGCAACACATGAGTTGTTTTTACAGACCACGCAAAAATCATGTATTTATTTATAATGTTAGGAACTATGGTAGATGTATGGCTTTTACAGAATAACATAGATACCTACTGCATATTTGGAACATTTTTTACAATAAAATGGAAAATGAAAAAAATGCGGCATGTGTGGTTTTTGCGAATCACGATTCAATTTGAAAATGGTCATTCTGCATTTGGCCGTGGCAGGGAATCAAACTCAAGACCTCATAACTTAATGGCAAGAGAGTTACCTCCGAGTCACACCTCCGCCTTTTCTAAAAATTTAAAAATAATTCTTAATATTTTTGTATTGGCTAAGTGATGTGCCTAATAAATTTAATTAATCACTTCTACTACCTCTTCACAATATAAGAATATGTATTACTTGGATGCTAAGTGTATAATAATAATAATAAGGAACTGTCAGTGGTGTTTGTTGTTGTTTTGTTAGCTCCTTCATTAAATTAATATAAGTTTGAGTAGAGTAATCTGAAACATAAGTAATTATATATTGTTCTGTTCAGTATTTTGTCCTCTATCAAATGAGTATGGTGTTGTTCCGAATTATTTGTGATTTGTGTGAAAATTACGGAAAAACTACTTTCCACCTAACTTTTACTTTGCAATTGACAAAACAATGATTAAAGTGGATTTTCATTGATTGTGACTAGTACCATTGCATTCAGTGCGCTTAAGTGTATAAAAAACGTCGCGAGTGTATATGCCTAGGAGGTTTTCCTTGATATGAAAAACAGTTTTTCCTCTCTGGCGTCTCGATGAAAATTTCGGAAAAGTACATATGACACATGTTTTTATACCAATTATTAATGCTGATTGCGATTCTAAGCTTATTTTTTGAATAAACTATACATTTTATAAGTTATGCACAAGATTTCATTTTTTTATAAGAAAAAGTGTTACGCCACTGTTATAGTGAACTTTCGTGTTTTAAAAATAAGACCACTGGAAAGAGCTCGTCAAATACTATAAAAAAGTCAGTGGTGAGTCTTATCTACCTTGTGTTTTTAAAAAGTTTAAAACAAATATAACATTTTTCCATACTAAAGTACCCACACACTGAAGGTAGTTAACATTGAAATTACCTTGCGTTGAACTCTATTAATTGTGTTTGCTCTTTTTTATTTGTTTGCATTGATATTGTTTGGACTCTTAAAAAATATACATAAATAAAATGTCTCCGAGAAAAACGAGAAGCCATACGCATAAAGAGAGAAATCTTTACATCACAATGGTGGACAATTCGTTGGACGCAAGTGAAATTGAGGCTGAAAATAATGTAGATGTCCAGTGTATACTTCGAAATAGAGTATTTGAAGTCGAAACTGAGAGGGACAGAGTAAGAGAAGAGATAATTCGCAGCAAGAAAGACCTTTTAATAAAATGCAAAGAAGTACAAAGTTTAAAAAAGAAAATATTTATTTTAGAAAAGCAAAATAGGGAAATAAATGCTTTGAATAATAAAAACTCGAAAACTGTATTTTATTTAAACGATAAAGTTTCGGAGATGGAAGCTCTAATATTTGATTTTAAATTAAAAGCTGAAAAAAACGAAGAAATTATTTTGGAGTTAAAAAATAACGAGACAAAAATTAAACAAAAACTAAAACAAGCAAAGGAGACTTGCTCCAACCTAAGAAATGTATATGACAATTTGTATCAAAACATTGAAGCTAATCATGATGTAGATGTAACCAAGATGTCTAAATGTAATGATATGTTAAATAGTCAATATTGTAATGGAAATAGAAATAATAATGATTCAAAAACAAAAATAAGTGAAAGAAAATGTGTTGAATTGAAAAGTCATAGAAATACTTGCGAAAAATTTATACCTAAAATAACTGTAATCGGTGATCAGTTCGCAAAGGGAATGGGAATAAATTTGTATATGAAAGGGATAAAGAATATTAATTGTATAACAAGACCAGGAGCTAGTATAATGGATATGCATAAGGATATCAATATGCTTCTTGATGCATCTGGATGTGGTGATAAGTTGATCATTGTGATGGGAAAATATGAGAGAAGAAATCAGAGAAGAGACACATTAGATATGCTGGCTTTAATATGTGAGAAGGCTATTCGAAAACAAGTATCTCTCATTCTAACGACAAACCATTATACAGATGATAATGAAAAAAATTTGTCAATTTATAAATATAATTGTAAACTCTATACTATGTGCAATATGAATAAAGACTTGAGATTGATAGAAATAAATAGCAGACAATTATCATTGGCGGAACAAATAATGACGAACTTGCAACCCTCTGTAAGTAACATACCAACTATAATTAGTATACCATTGATGAATATAGATGACATGAATTCCATAAGCAGTTTCTCCACATTGCATGCAGATAATGGTTTTTGTAAACCATCAACTAGTCAACATCAATTTAAGAATTGTAGTGACCAAATGAAATTGAATTTTATGGATCATTGACGTATGCAAATGCAAACAGCATTAGAAATAACTGTAATAATTTTGAAACTAGATATAAAAAGAAAAAATTAGCTGCTTTAACACATATGAAGGAAACTGAAGTGGTGACGTCATCATCTTCATCAGAGAATAGTGCAACCGTGTTCTGTGTGACTCATCAGAATGCTCAAGGCCTTCGAGGAAAATTACATGAACTCTCTACTTCCCCAGTATTGAGCCAGGCAGATGTGCTGTGCTTCACGGAGACGTGGCTTTGTGAGATGGAGGCGGTTACATATAGTGTTTTGCATTTTGATATTATTAGTAAATTTTGTAGGGATAAAACAATTAGAGGGGGTTCTCTTATAATGATTAATAAAAAACATAAATCAAAAGAAAGAATTGATATAGTAAAACTATCTATAGAAAAACATTGCGAAATAAGTTGTGTAGAAATTAATAACAAAATTATTCTATCCGTATACCGACCTCCCTCTGGTTGTCATACTGTCTTTTTAAATACCATGGAGAATGCCCTCAATCAAGCAACTCATAAAAATAATAAACAAATTATTGTATGTGGAGATTTTAACATTGATCTATACAAGCCCTCCAAAGAAAACGACTCCTTTATTGATTTTATGAACTCGTTTTTATTGACACGTAGCATCTTTGATGCTACACGAATTACAAATAAGTCAGCATCATGTATAGACAATATTTTTACTAATACCGATATAATTGAAACAAACATTGTGGATTTAGTTAGATCTGACCATAATGGGCAGTTAATTAAATTTAGAACAGAATCTGTATCAACGCACACCAATAATAAAAATAAATATATTAGTAAAAGAGTATATCATAAAGATAAAGTAGAAGAATTTAAAGATTTGATATCATTTACATTGAGTGACTCTGATTTCTTAAACTGTGACATAAATAAACAATTTGAAATTTTCTTTAATGATGTTGTGTTGACAATCAATAACGTTTTCCCAATTAAAACATTAAATTGTAAACCTAGCATGTCATTTGTAGATTGGGCAACTCCTGGTATAAGGGTATCTAGAAAAACATTATTTGATTTGTATGAAAGAAAAAAAAATGACGACTTTGATGAGATCAAAAAATTCACTAGGACTTACAGTGCAGTGTTTAAGCGGGTCTGTAATGAAGCAAAACATAAATTCCTTGCCAATAAAATTAAAAAATCAAAAAATCCTATTAAAACTACATGGGATATTATTAAAAATGAGACTGGTAGAACCCGTAATGTTGCCAATGAACCTCCTACAACAAATCATATGAATGAAAAAGTTTTAGAAAAAGCAAACTCCTTTAATAACTATTTTGTGAATGTAGCGTCATCCTTAGTCAATAATCTTTCTATTCAAAATGCTTTAAAATATTTGTCACCTTCTTGCAAATCAAAGAATGTATTTAAATTTAAAAAAGTTGCCCAGGCAGATATATTGAGAATATGTAAAAAACTTAAAAATAAGAAAACAAATGATCTGTGGCATATGTCAACGTGCCTTTTGAAGCTGATAGTTGATGGCATTGCACAATCTGTTGCAACAATAATCAACATTTGTCTTGAACAAGGAGTTTTCCCAGATAAACTAAAAATAGCTAGGATCATTCCCATATTTAAAAAAGGTGACAAAGATGATCCTGGGAATTATAGACCCATTTCGATACTGCCTGTATTAAGCAAAATTTTTGAGTCGGTGGTCGCTGAGCAGCTTACCCAGTACATAACCCAGAACGGTATATTACATCCACAACAGTTTGGCTTTCAGAAGGGAAAAAATACCTCTGACAGTATAGCTTCCCTTGTCAAAACTATCTTGGAAGCCATGGACCAAAAACGAGACACTTATGGTGTGTTTTGTGATCTTTCAAAAGCCTTCGACTGTGTGGACTATGACATTCTTATACAAAAATTGGAATACTATGGTATTACTAACAAAGAAATTGTTTTTTTCCGATCATACTTAGATAATCGTCAACAGGTGACCGAAATGGGTAGTGTCCGATCGCAAACATCAGTGGTAAAACGTGGCGTTCCACAAGGTTCTATACTTGGTCCTATTTTGTTTTTAATTTATATAAATGATTTACCAATAGCTATACCAAAGGATCAAACAGTAATAATGTTCGCTGACGATACATCTCTCTTAATTAGGGATGATAAATCTAAAGAAAAAGTTGTAGAAAATGTTCACATGGTGTTAGATCGCATGGGTGAATGGTTCGGTGCCAACGGTCTCGTGCTTAATGTGACGAAAACAAATACCGTTCATTTCTCTCTGAGAAAGAATACAAATGCTGACCCAGTGATAGCGTCACTGTGTGAGCAAGGGTTGCAGACAACTAGGGAGACAAAATTCCTAGGTGTGACAATAGATGAAAAATTGCAATGGTCACCACATATTGAATGTATTTCTAAAAAATTGTGCTCTGCAATCTACGCCATTAGAAAAACTAAAGAAGTTTGGGAATTTGTTTACTTTGCATATTTTCATAGTATCATGTCCTATGGAGTATTGTTCTGGGGAAGGGGAGCTGACTGGAATAGAGTATTTATATTACAAAAAAGGGCAGTACGAGAACTAATGAATATAAAACCCAGAGATACATGTAAGATTGCCTTCAGTGAACTGGGAGTACTTACATTACCAAGTTTATACATATATGAGTGCCTACTTTATTCCTATAAGAACATATCTAATACGCCCCTGAACTCAGACTATCACAAATACAATACTCGTTGTAAGCGAGATGTAAGACCCCTAGAACATAGATTGGCTAAAGTTTCAAAAAGCTTTATTTGTCTTAGCATAAGTTTATATAATAAATTGCCCAGTAATATTAAGGCACTCAATTATGTAGAATATCAGAGAGAAGTGAAAAGGTATCTTGTTGGAAAAGCTTTTTACAATATCGACGAAATGCTAAATGGGACTGTTCAGTCTAATTGGCATTGATTCAATTAATTTATTTATGTATAATTATTAGAATTTATTTTTTACATACACTGACGAGAAGTTATTTTGGGCCTTTTACACTCGAAAAACTTTGATTCAATGGAATTTCTTTATTTATTTATTCATTGTATTGTTGTAATTTGATTATTTTGTCATTTGTAAAAAAAAAAAAAAACTATATAATTGTCTGACGATTCCAAGTGCCAAATCAATGGCCTACGGATGATAAGAAAGAATAAAGAATAAAGAATAAAGAATAAAGAATGTGTATATTTTTATTATGTGTTGATGAAACTAACCAAATAATGTTCGTCCGCCTGTGTCGGCTGAGACTTTTTGTTCTCAACCATGTACCTAAAATGTTTTACATAAGGTGACGAATGCTTCTTGACTTAGTTTGAGGCGCTACTGTAGTTAGGTAATCGCCACGATGCGAAAAACTCATGCGACGTTTCAGTTTTTGTAGACATACCTACTGAATAATTTAAAATGAAATACAACGCTTCCTTTGATAGTTCATATCTATATAATTATAATGAGTTACAATCCATTGAATTGGTCTGCACCGAGTTTGGATTTTCTTCTCCTTTTCTTCCTCCCTATTTTCAGCTAGTCTCTTTAGTTCTAAGTATGCGCCACAGTTCATGTCCTTCTTTAGTTGGTCTATGCGTCTCTTGGTCGGCCTCTACCATATCTGCCTTCGGTCCTACATTGCGCGATGGTGATAATCAGTCCTGCGTGTCTGATGTTGTAGCCAATCCAGTTAGCTCGTTGTTGGCTGATTCTTTTATGCCGTTAGCACACCTCCGCTGCGGAATCGAGAAAGCGGCTCCGCTTAAATCTGTCAGTTCGTGTGCGTCGTACGCAAGAGCGAGATGGCATACTCAAATACATACTGTTTTCTATACATCTATCTCTTTCTAGCACCGTTTCGCCATAGATTACGAAATATGCATTCACATCTCCGCCTGTTTTTTCGCAGTCTCTGATGTTTCGCTTTTGTGCCGCTTTTGTATTTGTACAATTCGACAGATTTTTGGAGCGAAACCATGACCAAACGTCAAATAGCGTGGGTCTGCGGTAAGTGAAGTAAGATTCTCTCTATCTATATCATCATGAAATTTCCCACATATGGGGCAGTCACTAATAAACATAATAGTCGTCCTCTCCGTGCCAATATCCACATGTCGTTATTCTACTGATTACTACACTATCTATACCATCACGGCATCTCTCACAAGTTTATTACATGCAGTTGGTCTACTGATTATCCCACTTTATCTATCTATACCATCACGGCTTTCCCACAAGTTTATTACATGCAGTTGGTCTACTGACTATCGAACTTTATCTATCTATACCATCACGGCTTTCCCACAAGTTTATTACAAGCAGTTGGTCTACTGACTATCCCACTTTATCTATCTATACCATCACGGCTTTCCCACAAGTTTATTACAAGCAGTTGGTATACTGACTATCCCACTTTATCTATCTATACCATCACGGCTTTCCCACAAGTTTATTACATGCAGTTGGACTATCCCACTTTATCTATCTATACCATCACAGCTTTCCCACAAGTTTATTACATGCAGTTGGTTTACTGACTATCCCACTATCTATACCATCACGACATCTCCCACAAGTTTTTTCCATACAGTGGTTCTACTGACTACTCCACTCTATCTATCTATACCATCACGGCTTTCCCACAAGTTTATTACATACAGTTGATCTACCAAGTACCCACAAGTTTGTGGGAAAGCCGTGATGGTATAGATAGATAGAGTGGAGTAGTCATTAGACCAACTGTATGTAATAAAGTTGTGGGAGATGTCGTGATGGTATAGATAGTGAGGTACTCAGTAGACCAACTGTATGTGATAAACTTGTGGGAAAGCCGTGATGGTATAGATAGATAGAGTGGAGTAGTCATTAGACCAACTGTATGTAATAAAGTTGTGGGAGATGTCGTGATGGTATAGATAGTGACGTACTCAGTAGACCAACTGTATGTGATAAACTTGTGGGAAAGCCGTGATGGTATAGATAGATAGAGTGGAGTAGTCATTAGACCAACTGTATGTAATAAAGTTGTGGGAGATGTCGTGATGGTATAGATAGTGAGGTACTCAGTAGACCAACTGTATGTAATAAACTTGTGGGAAAGCCGTGATGGTATAGATAGATTATTGTTCAATATTTATTATTCGGCCAATATCGGATAATTACTTTGGAATATTATGCAATTTAGTTCCACTAATTTCACACTACTGCGTAGGTACGTAATAGTGTTTATTCGGTATCACGATTTCGCTGTTCGCGTTCCGCGCAAAATGTACAAGCTAAAAGCGGTTTCGCTACTACGACTCCGCTCAGCGGTTTCGCTTTCGCTATTTCGCGGCGGAGGTGTGCTAAAGCCCTTAAGAAGTTGACTTTTTCTCCTACCCTGGTTAACACTTCTTCGTTTTCAACGTGTTCCGACCAATGAATCCTCAACATGCGTCTGTAGCACCACATCTCAAAAGCCGCCAACCGTCCGTTTTCAATCTTGCTTGTCCATGTTTCGCAACCATACCCATAGCAAAATGCTTTATACAAAGGTTTCATATCTATATTTATTTATACTGTATTTATTTATTTTCGTTCTATGGAGCACCCGTCAAAGAATTGGTCTCCCACTCTTTTCCGTAAATTTTCGACTGTCCTGTGAAAGGCAGGCGTTCTAGAAAAATAAAGACATTTTACATCTCAAATCAGCGATGAGGTATGCTACCCATCCTGGATGTCAATTTTTTTTTTCGACTAAGATTCGACATTGGCGTAACACTTTTAAAGAAAGAAAAAAAAACACTAAAAAAATACTTCATACAAAATATTTCTTTAATAGAACACTATCAGCCGTATAGGTATAATTATCAACTACCTACATAGATAGATATGACATTAGAAGTAATATATATCCATTATATCCTAAATAATACCTATTAATAATAAAGTCAGTATGTATGTATGTATGTGTGTATTGTATTATTTGGTCGGTTTACTGAGTGGTTTTGATGGTTAGCGTGTAATTTATAGCTTCGGGTTTGATCGTGAGCGGGGACTCTAACCAAATGTTACAGTACCTACCTAATATGTTGAATTTTATATTAGGATTACCAAACCATTAATAGTGGGGAACATGATATGAAATATTTGTGTTAAAAAAAATATTATAGGTATAACTTTTTTATATCTACTATTACAAAAGTGACCACAAGTGGGTTAGCTAGCAGATCAGCTGCATGTAAACATAAATATTCAAACATTCAAGCTTTCCTCTCCGTGCCAACAATAAATTTACATAGACATTCTGGATGGGCGGTAAACTATGTAATTTAACCACATTTGTTGCAGACTTTAACTTCGATTTTTTTTATCCTTCGGTTTTTTATAATTGTAATTACTTTTTTCGTTCCTTTACATTTTTGATTTTGATTTTTGTTTGATTTTTTTTAATATTTCATGTATATGTAGATACTTTTTATCTTGTCTTAGTTATTTACAATATTTGTTAATTTATGTTCATTCTGTAAGTGGGTTAGAGATAAACCTATTTTTATACAATTTACTGTAAAAAAATTTAATGTTAAAGCCATACAATAACCAATAAAAGAAAACTATAAAAAAGTTCAATAAAAACCAATAGATAGCTAAATTTAAGATGTGAAATGTCTATAATTTATTTCGAACATTTGCTTTAACAGGACACTCAAAAACATGCTGATAAGAGTGGTTGACAATTCACTGCCTTTGTAGTCAGTGATAAACACGCTTTTTGTAAGATTATTTTATGAGGCAATTTCTTCTTCTTTTTCTTCTCCCTCGCCTTTATCCCATTTATTTGGATTCGGCTCTCCTAGTCCTCATTCTTCACATTCTACGGCCCCTGCATCCTCCGAACACAGCTTTCCCTCCCTCAGGTCACTGGTCTGCCTGGTCTTCTCGGTCCTACTTCTATGTCTATTGTCCTTTTATCATATTATCATGTGGTAGTCTCATAATGTCCCCCTGCCATCGTAGACTTCAATTTTTTTAGAAATGCACTACGCACACAGTCACAGGTGATACATAAGTGTATTACAGAACACGTGATTGCATTAGTAACCGAGTAGCATCGCTGTGATTGGCTGGTGCATTGTGTGGTGTGTAGTATACTCATCACTGAAGGATGTGTTAGTAATCATTTACATCTCGAAGTAGGAGCACGTCAGTTTGTTGAAAAATATATCGCTAATTTCGTAAAATAATACGGTGACCATGAGTGAAACAAAGAAACTAGGAATATTGAAATGATTGTTTTAATATTTATTTATTCCTTTGTTGTCCTCACGAAAAGAAAAAATACCTGCTGTTGATAATTTTTATATATTTTGTTAATGGTTTCCATACTTATGGCCACCACTGTATATAATATTATATTTTCATGTCAGAGGTATATACAGTTGTTCACTGTATAAATAAAAAAAAATAGTGCTTTCTAATTGTTTCTTTCTCGATTGTATGTATGTCTATGTATATTTGTTATTTTTGTAAGATTTTGAAATAAATGTTTTCTTTTTAATTTGAATTTTAATTCGCCCTGATTATTATTTTAATATTATGATATTTCACAATCTAATCCTAAGATCAAGATCATATTGCTAAAATGAAATAATGAAGTCTGATAAAGAATGAAAACTAGAAACAAAATCTTCTTATAAGACTAATAAATTTAAATATTATTTATCATACATTCAAACAATGGACACCCTATGAGCGGTGCACTCTTATATAAATTCTATTCTAATCGATTTTCAATCACTTTTTCGCCATTGGGAGCGACTTTGAAACTACCACGGATATGGAGATTTTGAACCCTGTCCATCCTTGTTATACCATCGACCCATCTGAGCATTTTCATCTTTGTCTGGGCGTTGTTATTTTTTAGGACCCAACATTCATTTTATGATGCAATTTAGTTTAGTTTATTTTATTTTATTTTCCTATTTAAAAAGTATCTACATATGGAAACTATTGTACCAACAAAAATAATCTTATCAATTTTTTCAAATATATTAGTTGAGTACTTGTTTATTAATATTAGTAATACACACATACCATTGTTATTATATTATTATTGTAATAATATACCTAATGTTTGTTTTAAAATATATATACGAATTATAGTAGGTATATTATGTCCCCGAATATAAATAAAATAAAATAATACACAATTTGTTAGTCGGAGGCAAACTGCACTATGTAGATTTTTTGTAAAATTTTGAGTGTTTGTGTTTAAGTGTTTAAGTCGTAGGTATATACCTAATCCTCTTCATGGCATATTTGAATGTTCATGTCGACATTTTCAACCTAACATACAATGACTATATCGCCAGGATAGAGAATCTCCTTTGATTTTGTTGTTTCTTTTTACTAATGCCTTTTATGTTTTTTTTTCATTTATTTGTTAATTTTTTAAAGTTAATTTATTTTTTTTAATTTTTCTGCCGAGGTTGCCTTGGCCATAACCTCTTACGGTCTCAGTGCAGGGTGATATTTTTAAGATAATAATAATAATATTCTTATACTTATGGTTAAAATGCCCTATGGTTAAAATGCCCCGAGTTCGTCGGTAGCCTGGAGGTAGAGTCTCGGCCTTCAGAACATGGGGTCCGTGGTTCGATCTCAGGTGCCGGCAAAACTCCCCTTTCACGGCACAAGCTTTTAGCTTAGTGTGAAAGGTGTATAAGGTTGTATTCGGGTTTATAACAAACCCAGATATATCTTTAAAAAAAAAAATATTCACTTATGCCTAAAATGCCATTTGTGATGTCATATTCCCCTGTGTTTAAAATGTCTTTTGTGATGGCATATTTTCCTTTATTTAAAATGTTCTTTGTGATAGCATATTCGCCTGTTTTTAAAACATATTTCCTTTGTGATGGCATATTCAGCTATGTTTAAAATGCCCTTTGTGATGACATATTCACCTATGTTTCAAATGTCCTTTTGTGATGACAAATTAACCTCTGTTTCAAATGTCCTTTTGTGATGATATATTCACTAATGTTTTTATATGCCCTTTGTGATGGAATATTCATCTATGTTTAAAATGCATTGTATTTTATTATTATAAAAATATAAAAATGATTATTAAATTTCGTTCGTCGGTAGCCTGGAGGTAGAGCCTCGGCCTCGTGAACAGAGGATCCGTGGTTCGATCCCAGGTACCGGCAAACTCCCCTTTCACGACACAAGCTTTTAGCTTACTGTGAAAAGTGTATAAGGTTGTATTTGGGTTTATAACAAAACCCAGATATATCTTTTTTTTTTTTTTTTTAAATTATAATTATAAATTTAAATCAAACAAAATATACAGATAGTAATTTCACTGGTGACTTTATTAATATGCATCCGGATTTTCACATATTCCGCTTTTATCCTCTGGCAAACGTAGGTAATACGAGACACGTCACACAACCTGAATTTTAATTTTGACAATTATAACATGCATCTACTCCGCTGGCTTCTCCTCTTGTGGGATATTCATATATTTATTTAAATGCCGTGATAGAACCTAATAAAGTAGTAAACTTTATACAGTCATTCTGAAAAAATGATATTTCTTGACATGTTGTAGTTTCCCTTCGACATATTATAGAAATTTATAACCGTAGAGAGACCCCTTCTTCCGTCGCTAATGGATTTGGAATATAACACTTAAAATGGACTTTCCGTCCAACTTATACTAGGAATAAATATATTATTAGCTATGTATAGTAAATTAATAATATCGATATGAAAAAAACAATAGGTACATTATATTATTTTTTATTCAGAGCGCCACTTTGTGAAATGTCCAAAGCCCGATATTTTAATAAACCCTCAGGGTGAAGCTTATCCTGAGCTAGCCCTTAATAATCAATGAAACATTACATAGATTATGGACCAAAAAAAGTCGTTTGCGAGAGCTGCATTCAATAAAATGACATCTTTCATGCAGAAGCAACAGTATAAAATCAATATAAAACTGAGACAGAGAATGGTCATGTGTTGTTGAAGCATGTAAATACTTCCTTTAGAATAGTCTACTGAATTGTCTATGGTTGCATTTGTGACATTTATACATACAGTTAAAATCTATGCCAATGTCTCTTTTATCAATTGTCCTTCTGTGAATATATTACGCTTTCGCATTAACTCCGACGATTTTGAATTAAAACCTGCACCCCTAGTCAAAACACATTTAAGCGTTACGTTTTTGTTTCGTTTTCGTTCAAACAAGACGAGGTAGCGAGAACGCATTAATTTTCATAGCTAAAATACACAAGTAGCTACGAAAATAGACGCGTTCTCGCAACGTCGTCAACGTTTGAACGAAAACGTAACGCTTAAATTTGTTTTGACAAGGCCTACTGATTTACATTTCCCCAGATCATAGTTGCAGGCCAACAGTGCTAGGTATGTTTGATCCATATTGCCTTGCGGAGTAGAGACTTGGACCCACAAAGCGAACATGATAATGAATTGCAGATATAGAAGCATTTGAGATGTGGCTTCATCGCAGAATGTTGCGCATCCCACGGACTGATTTGGTTGCCAACAATGAGGTGCTTCAAAGGGCTGAAACGGAAAAAGAGATGTTGTCCAGTATAAAGATGAGGAAAATGGTATATTTAGGACTAAGTACTACTACTACTACTATACCATCACGGCATATCCCACAAGTGGGGTAGCCAGCAGATCAGCTGCATGTAAGAAACATGCAAACTGTCCTCTTCGTGCCAATATAAAATCAAGACATTCAGGATGGGTGGCAAGCCTCATCGCTGAATTTAAGAAGTAAAATGTCTTAATTTTTTCGAACACCTGCCTTTTACAGGACACTCGAAAACTTACGCAGAAGAGTGGGAGACCAATTCTTTACCGGGTGCTCCACGGGATATTTTTTTTTATATTTAGGACACGTAATCCTAAATGAAAAATACGGTTTGCTCCAACTCATCTTGTAAGGAAAAATTGAGGGTAGTCGCGGTGTGGGAAGGTGACAGATATCCTGGCTAAGAAACATCAGAGAGTAGACTGGAGGCCAGAGCGTGGAAGAGCTATTCCGTCTAGCACAGGACAGAGAAGCCTACGCCAGGGCCAATACCTCATTCAATCCGGATTGCTGATTTGTTATTCTTTATTAGCCCTTCAATGTTCCTATTTGGAATTAGAGGAAAAAGATCTTCTCATTTATATTAGTAATTCATATCAAGGAAATGTTTTTTTATTCCATGAAGCACCCGGCAAAGAATCGATATCCCACTCTTTTCTATAAGTTTTCGAGTATCCTGTATAATGCAGATGTTTGAAAAAATAAAAACATTTTCCATCTTAAATTCAGCAGTGATGGTTTGCCACCCATCCTGTTGATCTTAATTTTTAATTGGCATGGAGAGGACGGTTTATATGTTTATTACATGCAGTTGGTCGACTGGCTATCCTACTTAGGAGATATGCCGTGTTGGTATACTTAGCAGTAGTATCTACCTAGTTAAAGAAATTCACGTTTCAAGCGCAAAACACCGAAAGCGAAATTTTATTTAAAAAACAACAACAATCCAAAAATATCACTGTCGTCTTATCAATGAAAGTAGTTAAGTAAATAATATTACAAATAACATTAGAGGAAAGTCACCAAATATGGAATACCATTTTGTTTTTGGGATATAAAAAAAAAACTTCATATAAATTAAATCAGTTTAATGTTTTTACTAATCAGTCATACATTTATATGTAGTAATTAACAGCCTTTAATCAAATATATTAGTTATCAAATTAAAATCTAACACAAAAAACAATCTCACAAATTAGTAACCAAATATGGAATAGGTACCCATATATAGAATACAAGCATAAATCAACATAACAATAACAAAAATGGACATTAATATCTTTGAGATCAATTAAATGAATATAACATATTGTGATCAATGAAATAAGTTACATAATTACTTGCAAAAGTCACAGATCCAAGTATCAAACTCTGGACCAGCACAATCATAATGTGCCCAGAGCCCACACATCAAGCATTTAATCCAGCTTTCTCCACTTTTATCCATGGAAAAAAGTCTTGAACAGAACATACATTCTGCATCAGCAGAGTCAGGAGGTACTTGGTCCATCAACTCATCATGTTCACTACCTTCATCAAACTGGATAACGTCTAGTTCCTCAGAGTCTTCTTCTTCACTATCATCCTTATTTTTCTTCGTTTGTTTGTTTCTCTTCGCAGTTTTCTTCTTATTCTTTGTCTTGACTAGTTTACTTTCTTTTTCTTGTCTCTTCATATTTTTATTTTCTAAATCATTTTTGTAGGGAGAAGATGTTATGACTGCTGCTACAGCAGCTTTTCTTCCTCTGCTAGATACTTTTCTTCGTTTCTCTGGCACTGGACTTATGGCATGCGGAGACACCAGACCCAAACTGCTGCGATTAAGCCCAGAAGTCGAAGGTGCAGGTTCAGGTTGTAAATTAGCAGTTGTTTGTGGTGCACGTATTTCTACCAGAACTTGACCAGTTTCAGATCTTGATTCCAGCGGAGGGATATTGGTTGTACAACCATCTATTACAGCATTTTGTTGCGCAGCAATAAAGTCCACATCACTGAAGACATTTTTATTTAAAGGCCACAATCCAGTGACTTTGAACCCGTTGGCTGCAATTTCGCCTGTTTGTACTTTCAAATAGGATTTGCCAAACAGCTCCACAATATCATATGGACTTAGAGGTCTGTTGTTGTCTCTAATCCACATGCGTATTTCCTCACTATAGTATGTTTTTAAAGGCCCCATGAAAGTCTTATCTAACGGCTGCAATTTATGAGTCGTATGAGGAGGTAACGAAACTATGTCCACGTTATTTTCCCTAGCAATATCTATTATATCGATATTGTGAGTATGACTATAGTGTCCATCTAGTATCAGTAAAACCCTCGATTCAGGAGTCGGGTTGGTGTGTTGAATAAAGTGCTTGAACCAGTCTGTAAAGATGTTCATTTGTATCCACCCTGATGGATGCGCAACTCCGACTGATCCTGGAGGACAGCCTCTCATTAGCTGAGCACTCATATTTTTTCTGGGAAAAATAATGAATGGTGGCACAAAATGACCAGTAGCATTCATGCAAACAACTATTGTCATCAGAGATCCTCTTTCTGCTGAAGTCAGTGCAGCTACCTGGCGTTTACCTTTGTGGCCGATTATTTGTGGTATCTTACTTTGTACTATTGTGAGGCCTGATTCATCCACGTTGTAAATACGATTTGGTGGATAGTTATTTTTAGTGTAAAGCTCTTCAAGGAGGTTGAAAAAGGCTTCCACTTTTTCTTTATCAAATCCAAATGCTCTGGCAAATGATGTACCAGTTGGTCTTCTTATCGAAAGTTTATCTTTATGACGATTTAAAAATAACTTCAACCACTTTTTTCCAGCCATACCAGATTCACCGAAGGGATTCTGCAAATTGTTTCGCTTTGCTAGCATGAACGCCATACGGCGAAGATCAGTTCTTGTTAAACCGTGAAACTTGCTCTCCATTATTAGTATGTATTCTACAAGCTGACGTTCAAGTTCGGAGCCCAAGATAGTTTTTCGTCCTAATGTAGTAGCTGCTGCCACTTCTGGAGACTGTTCATCTTTTTGGCAGAGACGAAATAAAGTTGTCCTAGGCACTTGAAAATGCTGTGCCGCTTTCAAATACCCCATTTTCTTTGCCCGGACGATTTTTATAGCTTGTGCCATTTTTTCTTCATCCCAGGTTTTTCGTTTGGTTGATTGCGAATCGGACATTCTAAAAACAAACATTACATATATTTTTAAAGAAATAATAGCAAGTATCTATCATATGAAAAATTAAGACCTAATTATGGAATATTCCATAATTAGATACCGACGACTGTCCATATTTGGATTTTTATACTAGTTCATACTCTTCTAAATATTTTTTCAAGTCACAATATTTTAATGACAAAAGATCACAAAATGGTGAAATAAACATAATACCGATATACTAAATAGTATAAAACTTATGTATACAAACATAACAGCTGGTAATACTCATTTATTACTTACCTTTAAAATTTTCTACACGACAACAAAACAAAACACGCCTGCCACACATGAAGCGTTCGCGCAACTGACTCGATGGTGTGAGTGCGATAGTTAGTAGACCGAATGAAACAGAAGATGGTCGAGTGTTGCGTTTCATACTTATAGTCTTAGAGAAATGAAGGTATTCCATATTAGGATACTATTTCATATTTGGTGACTTTCCTCTAATAATATCATTTTATTACAGTAATAACAAGCAGTATGTGTAATGTTTAATTTCAGATACATACAATACAATGTAAGTAAGTGACGCTGCCACTTAAACTTATAATAACATAAAATTTTATTGGTTTTATATACTCGTATTTTAAATTTTATTATATTATTGTCTATCGTCCACATATTGAAGTGCGTAATATATTTTGTTTATTATTATTATGTGATAATATGTTATTAAAAATAATATTAACATTTATTTATGCATTGTAATTTTATATTTCAGATTGCTGGAAAATTATATTTTGATGAAGGGCTCGGAAGTCCTAAGAAAAACGTTCTTGTATTACTGAACCAGGAGTGTAAATCATTTGAAAATAGGTTGCGATCTTCACAAATGTAGATCACAATCACACTAACGGTTTTTCGAATCAGAACATTTACCTTTTTTGTATGACAGTTGGTATTTTTGAGTACTTGACAGTTGATTTTCGATCAATATTAAGTGCCATCACCAGCTTCTATAGTCACCTTTAACGAAGAAAGAAAGGAGGTACAAAACAGAAAAATAATTAGGAAAATGGATTAGGAAATAAATGTCAAATTTGAGTGAGAGAGTGGTCCTTGACTGCCCACTTGAAAACGTGAAGATTGGAATACGAATGTTTGGATTCAAAACTTTTACTAATAAAAAAATATTCTACACAAGACGAAGTTTTCGACAGGGATCCTAATTTAGTCAAATATTGTGCTTGACAAGTTTTTGAATCCAAACGTTCGTAATGACAATATGTTTCTAGAGTAAAAAATATGGTATACTATTTCCTGGACAAACTTTTTGTCTAATTTAATTATTATAAGATTTGATTTGTATAAATAAACCATAGATTGTGGAAAAATCATAGACAAGAGTATTTGGAGAATGTGTCTGACTGTCCCGTGTCCCTTTCTGTCCCGGAAAAGAATTAGTGTCTTCATACATTTGAACATATTCTTTGAAAAGATTTAGAAGTCTTAAAAACAAACAAGTCACGATTAAGGTAAAGTAAAATTTAAAAACAGATGTTCGCTAATAAAAAAAATCGCATATTGAACGAAAAGGATCGCAAAAAAGTCAAAGTCAGATAAATAAGCAGAAACCAAATTTGATTACTTCAGTTTTTTTATTTAAGTAATCAAATATGTTTTAAGAAAAATATAGTTAACATATTTTCTTATAATATTAAAATGAAAGGCTTGTTATAAAAAATAACATCACAGAAACAATTAATAATAACACTCACACAACAGCGGTAACATCAAAACTGCTAAATTAAAAAATCACCTATTATTATTTAGCCATCAATCACAATATGTTTGAATAACAATATGTCTCAACAAATCATTGTTTTTTTTCTCTTTAAATAATATAAGCGAGATCTAAGGTGCCTACCCGTAATTTGATACATTAATCAATAGATCATAGATCCCTATCTCGCTTTCATCGCATCGTCAAGATCTACAACAGGTAGGTATTGAAATGTACACCAGGCACGGCGCCTGCTGTAGATAGTGATCTCTAAATCAAGATTATTTTATTATGTCACTGTTAAATAACAGTAATACGTGAAATTAAAAATCACAGTATTATTAAGTTAAAAATTAATATTCTATCAAAAGATCTCGTTTTTTCCACACTTGGCTCTAAGTTTTCATGTGTCTTGTAAAAGGCATTTGAAATGCTCAATTCAGTGATAAAGTGTGCTACGCATCCAGAATGTCTTATTTTTTATTGGCATGGAAAGGATAATTTACATGTTTGTTACATACAATGAGTCTGCTGGCTACTTCATTTGTGGGATATGCCGTGATGGTATGAATGAATCAAAGAATTCTATGTTATCATAGAAAAAAAGTCTGTTCGCAGAGATTATTTTTTATTTCATTTTAAGACAATATACCACTGCCAGCTTGATAATTGTTTAAGCTTATTGCTGGACAATAGACAAAATATAACAAATTATGAACTATCCAGCATGCGGTACCCATACTAGATATCCCAGAACTTATTCTTTCACATGAAACTGTCACTGGGGCTTAAAAGAGAGAATTTATGAGACTTCGGCATCTCATCCGGTAGTTTTATTGGACAAAGGACACCTTGCGAAAAGGATGGGTTGCGGGTTCAAGTCGCGTCTGGGGCACTACCAAATTTAATAAGATGACGTTGTCTTTTCTGAGCCTATTACGGTAAATTCGTATGTTAAATATACTTACCTAATATTTTTTAACAGTACTTCTTCAGGGCAGCAAATTTCCCGTCATAATGTTGTTGTTTCGCCGCCTTTATAACAAAATGCTATTTAAGAATATCAATGTTCAGGTACGTCGCTGTGATTAAAAAATAGCAGTTATTAAATACCATAATTCTTCAATATTTTTAATACGTCTAAATAACAATCCTTAAAAACCCATACGTGTCTTTATTGATGAGTTAAATTTGCTTCACACATTTTTTTGTCAATAATTAGTTTGTTAATTTATTTAATATATATTGTTTTTCTCACACTAAATATATTTTAAAGTAATTTAATAATAAAAAATGTTGCTTACATTGTTTTGTTCGTATGACCTCATTTTCGTGTTTTCTTTTTTGCCATTTGGAGAGTCCAATAATGAGATGCAAATATTATGTACCTAGTCAACGTTGTCGACCGACGGTACTTTGTGGAAGTCAATGTTAAAGTATTTGAAATAAAATACATACTTTAATGTTTTAGTAAAATATGTTATTTATAAGTAGGACGCCGGGGACTCGAACCGAGGATATGAATGAAAATTGATATATTTCATAAAAACTTCACCCAACAATCTCATAATTTACACAAAACAAATGAGTAACTGACAGCGATGCTATGAGAATATATCCTAACAAAACACGTGGGTAGATTCATCTATTGTTATTTCTTTCTCTCTTCAGGGAAATAGTGAGACAGCAATGCTAGTCGTCAAAACTAACCCCTGGTCGGTCGGCCAGTTAAAGCCGATGGTAACATTTTACTGAAATAATATCAACGGATGTTTATAATGCTGAAAAACGAGTAGTTATATCAAATTTTGGACCATATTAAAATAACTTGAGCTAACGGACTTTTATAATAATGGCCCTAAATATATATATTTAATTAATTAAGTTAAATCCTTTTATAACATATCGACTGTACAGTTCCATAAGCCAACAAGTAGAAATGTCTTATATTTGAGTAATCGCAATTTTTGTAATTTTCCTATATTTATAATATTATGCTTAAACACAACAGAAAGTGAAATATACTAGGTATATAATAATCGCACTGTTAAGAGACATAATGTTCTCTTTGTTCCATTCAATAGTAAAACAATTCTAAATATTTATTTGTGGAATTGAAAAAAGATACTTACATTTTTTAAAATACTAAATATTTCATATATAATAATATAAAGGCAAGTTAAAATGGTTTGGACATGTTGAGCGAATGCGCAATGAAAGGATGACGAAGAGGATGTATTTGTCTGAAAGAGGGGGTGTGAGGAAGCGCGGACGTCCAAGAACTACGTGGCTTGATCACGTGGATCATTCTCAAGGACAGTCGCGTGTCAAGTAAGAGGAATCGGCGTACATGTATGAGAAACTGGATGAATGTAGAGGAAGCGAAGGAAGTGTGTAGGGATAGATCTATATGGGGTTCCGTTCTCTCTGCCTACCCCACCTGGTACACGGCTTGGCTAGGCAACCGTTTATTTTCATAGTTATTTGTTTGTGGAATTAAGAGTATCCTTGATTGTGTGTGTTACAAATTAAATAAAAAAATCGTCATTTTTGACTCGTTGACTTGTAGAACTGGGCCTGAGTCAAAACACATATTAGCGTTACGTTTTCGTTTGAACATACATAGTCGACGTTACGAGAAAGTGTCAATTTTCGTAGCAAAATACACAAGGGCTACGAAAATTGACACTTTGTCAAAAACGTAACGCTAAAATGTGTTTTGACTCAGGCCTCTGGACAGTCGATATACCTATACATAGCTGCCTATCTGAGAATTTTATTTTCATGTTAAGTATATAAAAGATTCAGTCACGGCTATTAAACATGAGATATTTTCCATGCAAATTATACATAATATTCGGACAAAAATTCTACTAAGCCAGCCAGTATGTTGTAAATAACAGAACCAACGACTCGTAAACTCACCTTTGATATTATTATTTACACCATTGTTCTCCCACTCTTTTTGTGTGATTTCGAGTTTCCCGTAAAGAACAAATATTCTTATAATATGAATAATCAAAAAAAAAATCCTTTACTCATTCGGCACTGATGGAGCATACTAGAGGATTCGATCCCGGTCGTATTTTAGTTCCGAAAATTTCGGGATTAAATTTAACGAATCTCGTTATTTTCGGGATTAATACAATTTTTAAATAAGTCAGGAATTTGGGACTCATTCGCATTAATGAATCACTGACAGCCGAATTGTGTGTTCGTATCTTAAAAGAGCACCTTCTGAGTTCGATATCTCACTAGATACCGATATTGTGGCAATAGTTACTGATTATCCAAATGTTATGCTGAAGGTTGGAATACTTGTTAATGCAGAAAACCAAGTTTGTTTTGCACGCAGTATTCACTTAGCAATTTGTGATTTTTATTGCATAGAAAAATAAAAGAAAAAATTAAAACTTAAATATATTGACAAAAGATAAATAAAAAACTGATTTTGACGTGGTGCACTGACTTTTTTTATCACTTTTCATTACCAATACAAACCCGTGACTATTTCGGGATCCCGGGATCAACTGTAGATAATCGGGGGGACAAAGGGTTGGGATCGAATCATCTAGGCCTATCCCATATATGCTTCCTATTCTGAATATCTTTTACTTTTGATATTCATGCCATTTTCCCCCATTCTTTCTTGTAAGTTTTCGATTTCCTGTAAAAAGCAAGAATGCATATAACATTTGGAATTGCCCTACTGCTTTGCTATGAAGAAGGAATTATGCCACCCATTCTGAACGCCTTTATTCTTCAATCAACATTCGGGTCTGCTTTAAAATAGTTTTATAAAATCGTTACATAATGCTTATTCCCATTATATTACCACATTGGTCAGTTTTTTCTTTTTTATAAAGGATTCAGGTAGAACATCGCATATGTTTATATTAATACCAAACTTTTAACTCGGCATCACTCAGGGTTATATAAACGGATAAAGGGGACACTTATAGTACATGAGTTAAAATTCAGCAAAATTCTTGCTGCTTAGTTAAGAGATTAATTATACTTAGGTTCACGTCCATATTTTACGTGCAAAATATACACGTGAATAATTAACGTGATAGAAAAAAATACTAAAAATTTATTCTGTAGTAAAACTTTAAGTTTAACACCCCACATGCCCATATCAAAATAAGCAACGGTGGTAGCATATATGTAGTAAGTTTTTCATACATTTCTTTAGCAAGTTGTTGACATGGTCTCATTAAAACTGAAATATCTTTGTTACTATCCAAGATACTTATTTATTTATTTATTTATTTTATTCTTCTTGTACATCATCATTCATATAACAAATAAAATAAAGCAATATACACAGGAAAAAATGTGATGATGTGCAGTGGCGAGATTATCACTATAATATAGTGATTTCTTCCATCTAACCACTTATAATGTTTTTAGCCTAAAATCTGCCCAAAAGATTAGAATTCGTATAGAGTGTATTATTTTATCTGAATCTTGTCTAATGACGGTGTCTTTAAAGTAAATATAAACATACTAACTGACTAAAATTTTTTTTAATAATTTGAATTAGTGGGTACTTAGGTATATTATTGAATGATATATTGGTGTAAAGACTAAACTTTGACATTTAGTATAAAGTTAGGTGTTGTTGTTGTGTTTTTGTCTATGAAACTTGTATATTATATAGATCCTACCTGCCTATTTAATGAAACCATAGACAAATTACTTTATGACTCGACCATAGAGAAGAGTAGAGACTGATGTATCGTAGGTGAATCAATAAAATCAGGAGTCGACAACTGTAATTGATAATTTATAGTTTATTTTGAGAGAATGTGAAGTAGTAACTATTAAAGAATTTATTATTTTATTCTTCATACCATCATGCCATTTTCTCACAAGTGGGGTAGCCAGCATGACATAGTCCACTGGTAACCCTATTAATGGAAAAACCGCGATGGTACCTATGAATGGCGGTAGTCCAATATGATAATCTTAATTTTATCATTATTATTTTTAAAATATCACCCTGCACTGAGACCATAACAGCTTTTGGCCAAGGCGATCTCAGCAGGAAAAATGAAAAAAAACTACACAAAGAAATGTCAAGTGAAAAAAAAATACAGCGAGACAGAAAAAAAAACAAAAAGTTATCATAAAAAAAGAAACAGAATCAAAGGAGAGTCTCTATCCTGGCGATAAAGTATTATTTATAAATTTATTTATTTATTCTTTTTGCACACTAGGTACATATACAAAATTTAAAATACTAGAACGTTATGCAGTGGCGAGAACTGAAAGGGATCGCAATGAAGTGATTTTTTTCAGTTATCACGACTACTATATATGTACCTAATAAAAAATATATAGGAATTATTGAGTATTTTAATGGGAGGATTTTGTCGGGGGGAGCCCTTAAGGCAAATCCTGAGCCCTCCCTTTGAATTTTTCTTTTGTTTCGTTGAGTCTGGATGATAAAGGAGCTCAGCTCTTAAAACATCCAGGGGAAAGTGGTGGGAAAACCCTTAATGAGTATTTTAATAATTCTCATTGTGAAAACGAAGAGTTTGTACATGAATACTTTTCAAAAAATTTCATTTTAGGACATTTCAAGACAGGTAGGTATGTCACACCCGTGTATGACAAATATTCCCAAAGATTTAAAACAATTACCTATTTAAAAATATTTACACTCATTAAAAATGGTTGTACACCACTGTCAATAAAAACAAAAAACACACAACATCAAAGTTGTTACCGCTTTTTAAATTATGTATTTATTTACTATGCTTATTTAAATCAACGTGGTTTGGACATGTAGAATGAATGAGTGCCGAAAGAATGATGACAAAGAAAATTACACAAACCGGACTAAACAAGTTTGACGGAATAATAATATATTACATATTATGTCAATCGAAATCAATAATTAATGATGAAATCGAATATAAAATTATTTTTATTCTATTTATTTATAAAACATTGAAGACTCCCTTCCATACCCGGATATCTCAAAATTCGGGGGACGTTTATTTATCCGCTCTTCTAAGCAAAACTTTTGTCCTCACGGGCGAGCCCTAATGGGTGCGTCCAGCTAGTAGGATGTGAACGTCAATCAATCTTCAATCATTCGGTGACAATTCGGAGCATTCTCCGAAGAAATATTCAAATGAATGCCTTCGTAACCCGTATAAGAACGGGAAATTGATTGGGACGGGAAATGGATTGGCTGCGTTCTACTATCTGGAAATCTGGACATGGGCAACCTGAAGGGCCGGCTGACCAATACCGCCTCGTGGAAATCTTTTATGCTATTTCATACATTTAAGTCTTCGATGCTCCTCTTAGGAAGATGAAATGTAATCACAAATAAACAAGCAAGCATAAAAAATTAACAATAAATAAACAAATATAAACAGCAATGACCAATTAAAAGGCCTTAACAAACGGCAATCAAGCATAATAATTAATTATAAAACAGAATAGATTATGGTATTGGATGGCTCATTTTTTGTGAATGTCCAATTATGATTGATAGTTGGCCAAAATAAGCAATGTTTTTAGTCTGCAACATTTCTGATGAGCTAGATCACTCTCTTTCACAAGACACCAGTCCTGCCAATGTAAATAGCAAGTTTGTCAGAAATTTCGTGGCAAGAGGTTAGCATTGAAAGGCAAGAAGAAATGCCTATATGCCTTGTGATAATAAATTAAAAATATATTATCAGAATGGACGATGTGCCTCATCACTGAAATGAGCTGATAATCTGTCATTAATATTTATAAAAATGTTTGTTGACGGATTCGAAGACCGTTCTATCACAACACACTATTTAATTTTTTTAATTTAAAACTACAACTAGGTACCACTAAACCATCACGGCATATCCCACAAGTGGAGGTATCCAGCAGACCAGCTGCAATGAATAAACATACAAACCGTCCTCTCCGTGCCAAAAAATTAAAGCATTCCGGGTGGGAAGCTAACCTCATAGCTTAATTTAAGACATAAAATATCTTTATTTTTTCAAACACCTGCCATTTACAATATGACAAAAACTATGTAGATACTAAATCACATTATTTAATTATGAACTTCTGGCAAATCTCTATACTCGTATACCGTTGGTCGAGATTTAAATAATACATTTTTGACCGTTTGTCGGCCAAACAACACGAGTTTAATGAAAAAAAAAACAATTAAAATATATTTTATTAACTCTGGCAGTAATAATAAAATAAATAAAATAAATAAATCTTCGAAATAGCCATTAATGTAGATTGGTACTATATACCAAAAAACATATTAATAGATATATAAATAAAAATGATCGCAAAAAGCACTTTATGAATAAAATAATAAAATTTTATTAAACCAATAATTATTATATTATTATTTTTGGCGTTGTAGCGAAATAATAATAAAAATCGAAAGAATAATGTTGCCAGTGTATAAATAAATAAATAAATAAATAATGGAATTAATGCGTAAAACAGTAGTGATGTCTTAGAGTTAATAATTCGATAATAAATCATTATAATCTAGTTATTGGTCGGTCAGGCATACTTGATTCGAACCTTATTAAATATTTTATTATAAACGGAAGTCTTGTGATGTTTGTACGCGTGTGCGAGCAGCAGGGGATTTTATTCAGATAAGATGAAAGCTATCATCTATAGGTATTTGAAGGATTAACTATGTTACAGTTTTGAGATATTTTGAACGTTTTTAAGAGTATCCTAAAATGCACTTATTCAAAATGACATGAACGTATTAAAACGTCGATTATTTTTTATTATTTGTGCATACATACATACCATCACGCCGCTTCCCTCGCGGGGTAGGCAGAAAGGATCGAGCGCCACTTCCTTCTATCCTTGCATACATCTTTCGCTTCCGTCACTGTCATATAATTCCTCATGCATGCTCTCCTTTTCAATGTGCTTAACACGTGACCGTACTGTGGGATTTGATTTAAATCATCTTGCCATTTAATCCTAGGACGTCCACGTCTCCGAGCACCATTCCTCTCAGCCAAATATATCTTCTTAGTCATTCTGTCCTCATTCATTCTTTCCACGTGCCCAAACCATCTTAACTTATTTACATTCATCCTTGTTATTACACCAACTTTCATTCCACATTCCTTTCGTATACCTACTACTGTTACGCACACGATCTCTCAGACTTTTACCACACATCCTTCTCAATTATTTGTGTCACTGAGAAAATATAGAAATGACATAACAGTTTATCAAATATTCATCTCACAGTAGGTGATCAGAAACTTAATGCACCGCTTAAGGTCGCACGGTGCCGGCAACCTGTCCACGCAACCACGGCCCCTCCATAAGAAAATCATTACTGGCATCTCAAATTTCTCCGAAATATAACATGGGCAATTGTTTATATTGTTGATTGGTTTGTTATTTTGGAATGATTATTGTCTTTTTTGAGTATTATTTTATGTCAGTCATGTACATATTTTTAAACATTTAAAAGACGTATATTGTAATAAAATAATAATATTTATAATTATAATTTGCCGCATTTTACCTGGAGAATAAGAATCCACATACGCGTTCGACGTATCACACCGTGCTTCCGCTGCCCTGAGATTGGTATGCACATTTTTTTTTTACTATAGTCACTTCGCGCGTCGTAGGATTAAGATCATGACAAGATTAAGGTCGTATTTAGATTGTGTCAAGAAAGTTTTTGAAAAAATTAACACAAGAAAGGTTTCATGGATCCACCGATGCTATTTATAAACTAGATAGATATTAAACGCGCTTAGTTATTTAAGAGAAAATTTTCACTCACATCCATATTTTATCAAAGAGACGCCGAGTAAGGTACACTAGTACCATCACAATAAGTAGTTATCTTTAATATTATAATAACATTATATTGTATTGAAAGTTATAAATTAACATGAATAATTAATAATATAATAACTATGTATGCATTCCATCATTGGGGCTCAGGTTGATAATATCCCACGCCGCCAACGAGTCGGTGGCTACTCGTAAAAGCTGAGGCGTCGTGGGTTCACAACTTTTATAATATTACCTACGTATTAGGTAGTCTAGAGCATAGAGCTATAGTGGATATATATTATAACAAGTAGTATCAAACTGAATAAATAAAGAAATAATTATAATGTGTAACATTTCTTACTTACCAAGAAACCAGTTATTTCAATATTATACTATACTACACTATACTGTACTGTACCCTCGCAAGTGGGGTAGGCAAAAAGGACTAATGGTTATATTCTTTAATTTTTATTTATTTATTTATATATTTATTCTTTACTGTACGTTGATTAAAAGCAAATTCACACGAAAATACATTCAAATAAAATACATTCATATACAATCAATATACAGAGGGCGAGTTTATCCCAGAGGCGTGATTTCTTCCAACTTACCCGATTTCATGTAACTTTAAAAAAAAACACCCTAGAACAAGGAAAAGAGGAGGTGTAAAAAAGGAGAATAGTTTAGAAAAAGGACTAGGAAACAGATGCCAAATTCTAAGTGATAAAGTGGTCCTTAACCGCCCGCTTGAAAGCGTGAAGAGTGAGGAGCAACTTTATTATTCTGGAAGGCAAAACAGTCCAACAGCGAGCACCATGAACAGAAAATGAGTTTGTAAAAAAGTTTGAGCTATGAGCTGGAATTTTTGACTAAAGATGTATCTGGGGTTTAGTTTTAAATCCAAATATAACCTTATAAACCTTTCACTGGGAAATGGGAATTTGTCGTTGTCGTACGGCCGATACGCTGCCTTCAGGCTACCGACGAACTATATTTATATAGAGTGTAGACCAGGGATGCACAGACTTAAAGGGAACAGGGGCCACTCGGGAAGATTATGAGCCAAGGACGGGCCGCTATAAGAAAATTAAACGAATTTTCAAAATTTCAGAAACTCCTCGGTTTTCACATAGACATACTAGACCTGCAATTCAGTACATTATTGCGGAATATTCGTGTTCCAACTTAGCGCATTAATAATAACAATAATAATATTATGCTGTCTCACTCTATATCATTAAGATGATAATGGTTATGCGCTGTCTAACAAACCGTCTCAACGGATAAAACTGGTTTAAAACTGGCTGTAAAATTTGATCGGCTGTAGGACCGATTTTTTCTTTGAATTACATATCTAGTACCTATATCTTTGGGTTTTCATAAAGAATATTTTCTCGCAGTATACCTTTTTCTACAATGTACCGGGTTTTTGTACCGATTGTTTGTGGTGACAATACCGGATACTAAGAATGTTACGTGTTTGAATTTCTACTCCCCCGCCGCCTAATTTCCAAAGTGGTATAGGAATTTGAAATGTTTTAAAAACTCCTCAGTTTTCTTGAAGACTACTCGAATTATTAAGTATCCAGTACTTTTACCGATTATCCGATTACCACTGGTATTGATTTTTTTTTCATAATTCGCCGCATATATACCGACGAAGGGCCACGGTTTGTGCATCGCTGGTGTAGACCTATCATTTCGTACTTCTTTCACTTCTTCTACATATATACAATTTCTTATACACGCACGTCTATTCCTTTTACTTAAGAATTTGATCCACGTGATCAGACTATGTGGTTTTCGGATGTTCACGCTATTACACTTCCTCTTTTAGATAAGTACCTATATCCTCTTTGCCAATATTCGTTTTATGTCAGACACAATAAATTTTGTGCAACAAAGAAACTTCTTTTTCTTCATCATCGAAGGGTCTAGCTCATATCGAGCTTTAGCCTCTAACTCTTTTGTTTCCCGCTGCGACTTTCCAATCTGTCACGGGTAGTGTTGTGGAATTCTCAAGAAATAATTCTTCGAGAAATTTACCGTTCAGACAATTTATCACCAATATGGCTACAATTAATAAATTATGGAAACAATTTTTTTAGGTACCTTCATAGAAAAAAGTACTAATAACTGATGAAAAATCTTGATGTTTGACACCCCACATGCCCATATTTAATTTAAAAAAAATTGCAGGTACGTACATGGAAAAAAGTGTTAATAACCTCTGATTTGGGCCTTAATCAGACCCACATTTTTTTTGGATCAATCAGGTTGGCTGCGAAGTGTACTGGGCAAAAGGTCATAATACCGCTAAGAAAAATTATGGAGAGAAATTTCTCATCCATCAGAGGAGAAATTCTCGGAGAAATTTCTCGTTCTCGAGAAATATCTTTGGAGAATTTTCTCTTCTCACATCACTAGTCACGGGAGATAGTTTGTTAGCGTCTTTCATTAGGTACCTCATCATCTCATCTCATCCTACGTCTACGTATTCTTTTACTTCCACCCTGATGCCCTTCAAAGATCCTCTTATAGACCCTTTTAGCCACGAGGAAACTATCCACCGTAAAACTGTTCTTTAGGGATACACTCAAAATCGATAAAAGACAATATTATTGTTTGTTTTAACAGTACCTACCTGCGCTGAGAAATAGCAGAACGATTTTATTCTCTAAATCCAAGAACTAAAATTATCCTTGAGTTAAGAATGTTTACTTGAATTTAGAAAATCAGTTTTCTTCAATATGATTGAGAAGCGATTTAAATAATCAAGTAACGGATGTGCATTGTAGAATACTTAAAAAACATTCAAAATGTCTCGTAACTGTTACATACTTACTTATTCAAATTAAAAATCAAATATTTTTTTATTTAAGTAAAATTTACAACTTAATAATATTATAATATACACACCTTATTACTAAAAAAAAAAACACATTTATTACATATTTGACCCTAGTTTTGAGCCTAATCCTTTGATATTTATTTATTTATTTACAAAACAAACGGCTGTATCAGCCTTTAAAAATATTGCAATTAAAAAAATAATCAAGCGAAATAATGCACAAAATATGAAAAACAATCAAAATATTTATCCTGTATAATATCTCTGGATAGGTGAATTTTCCCGACTGTTAAGTTTTTGTGTGATCATGACTGATCATAATAATATGATGATTTATCTGGTAGTATAATGCTGAGAAGTGTGGATGAAAATTCTGCCGCCACGTATGTAAAAAAAAATATATTAATTGTCCCCACTATCATGATTGTTATTTGATTAACGGGTTTTATAAATTCATGTTAATTTATTACAGGCGACACTGTATATCTAATACAGTGTGGTGACCACTAAATATTTATAAATATATACACTATTGTGAAGTTAAATATTTATAAATATATATACACTATAGTCTTAATAAATTGCATTATTTGTTTTATTACCATATCAAAGTTTTCATATTCGTATTTTGGGAATGTAAATTTGTAATTATGTGTATGAGTTACTTAACGTAATAAATAAATATCTTGTAAATGGCAATGTTAGCTGTAAATAAATAAACAAATAAATAATAGGTAGATACTATATGTAAATCGTGGGATGGTTTGTATGTTGGCCACTTAAGTTAAGGTGGTCGTAGCCGGATTGTAGAGTCTTGGACTTCCTATCGGCTGCCGATTTAGCTCCACCTTTACACAGCTCAAGCATACTGCTTGCAGTGAGTGTATTTGGGCTAATTGAATCAGTCATTTGAGAAAACCCATAAGTCAGGTTTTAAGCGCATATGATTTATTTTATTTGGGTCCTTTTTCTTGGTTTCATTTAGAAACCACGTATTTTTTACCTATTTGATACAAATTGATCTGATTAACTTGGCCAGGCAATAGAGAAACAACAAAAATCAGTGACGTATGTTGTTACTCCACTAAATGCATTTATGTCGATTCACAGCTGACACTAAACGCCATCCACTAACATGGTTGAAAATGATGAAAATTAGTGATTTTTGGATGTGTAATAAATTCGTAATTTGGGATGAAAATATTGATTTTTGTTCCCTGAAATGGTACCTATTCATTTGAGAAACAACATAAGTCAAAGGTTTTTAATTAACAAATTCATATACAAACAAATATTTTAACATATAACAAAGGTATATAATAATAAAATAAACTGTTAGTTACATTTTGCATTTCATTCAAAATTTTATAAAAACAGTTTTTTGTGGTTTCTGAATAGTTTATATTGACTGACTTTTGGGTATTCTCAAATGACCGATTCAATTGCGAATCCAGATTTATCTTCATTAAGAAAAGTTCATAACGAAATTTTACATAGTTAATTAAATTAAAAATCAAGATGAACGTATGGACACCCTACACTTTTCTCGGTGTGACAACAACAACACCAAGAATTAGGTACCGGTTTCGTCACGTCCCCATGTACATCCTCAGACGCCGACAATGTCTTGTTTAACAATCAAAGGCGCGGCTCGATAAAGCGAACCGAAGACATATACAAGGTACCTCTCAACATCGAACTTAATAAACGGGATCCAAATTACACCATTCCGATCATCATCCACTTTTTATACTTAGGTTGGTACCTATTTTAAATGTCCCATGGAATCCCCGGAAAAGAATAGGCCCCTCATGCTTTTTTTAAGTTTTCAAGTGTCCTGTAAAAAACAAATACCTATTCATAAAACATCCCGTTTAAGACATTTGAAATCTTGTTGCTTTGCATTTTTTATAAAAGTTTAACATTATTTAAATGCATCTTTTATTATTATAATTTGGTTTCTGTTTCTAAACCTTTGGGTTGGTTGGAAGAGATCGCACCTTTGCGATAATCTCTCCCACTGTATATTGACTGTATCTTATTTGAATGTATATTGACTGTATCTTATTTGAATGTACCTATACCTTCTATGTAAATAACAATAGGAAAATAACCTTCGTAACTGAAGCAAAGAAAATTGAGCGCTGAGACAAAGTAAGGTGAAAACTGGCTCAGTCTACCTTGGTACGGGCTCACGCCCAGTTAGGTAGATTAATTGTGACTTTAATCTTTTAAATAGTGTTGTATTTCTAAATGTTTTTTTTTCTTGGTTTTGTTTGTTATAAACCCAAATACAATTTTATACGCCAATAAATAAAATAAATAAATAAATTGTTTGCAATCAATGTACAGTAAAGAATAAATAAATAAAAAAAAATGATCAAGCAGTAACGAGTTATTCCATCCTGAATGTATTGACTTTAGTTGGCACAGAGAAAATGAATACAATGTAACTCAAAGTGGTAGTATTTATTTTATAATGTGCTGCGTCTGTGGGGTTAAAGGATGAAGATTGTATAGAGGGTATTTCGTTATGCATGCACCGGGTCGTGATTAAAGCTGAGTGAGTTTACTTAGTTTAATGGAAAGTAAAGTTTACTATACTTTTGCCTGACGATGGGAGCGGAAGAGCATGAAAGCAGACTCGCAAATTAATAAAGTCAACAGTGGAATAACAGTATACGAGTATTTTGTTTCATTAAAATATTATTAATTTATGATATGGTAAATTCTAAGGGTTGGTATATATTTATGTTCGCAGAAACTCGAACATTTAATGAAGAGATCTAGTGTTTGAATCTTACAACCAACCTACTTCAAAAACAAGAGTGTGTGGCGCTCAAACTTTTCCACCAATCCTGCAAAGGAACCGTCGCGTTAGCACAAAATGTAGAATGTATAAAAATAGTATTCACTTGTCGCCTGTGTTGTAGTCGAAAAATTCTGCATTATTTACAAAATTCAATGTTTTAACAAAATATTAAAAAAAATATACCTTACAATAGATCTTGGATCTTAAATAATGAATCATTGTTGAAAAATATATGTATATACATAGCAAGAACGTATCTACTATTATAACTTATTGTAATAATAATAATATATTTATCATTTAGTAACGTTAATCATTATTAGCATTTATCCATGCGCATAGATTAGATATGAGTCTACTGCGCATGTATAATATGCGCGTATAGGTATATTATGACTATTGCTTATTATTACAAATACATAGTAATATCTTCGCGCCATAACAATGCGCATGTGTTAAAATAACATAATTAGTATTGTACTGAGTGTTTTTTGTAATTATTTTTGACAGTAGTCCGTTGTTTACCAATGGATCATTGCGAAATATGATAATTACAGTCTGTTCGGTGAAACTATGAAATGTAGTTATATATTTTTATTATTTTTTGTATAAGACCACAACTGATTAAAAATATTAATTTTTTTATTTTATTCATCTTGTCAACAATATCAATCTTAACTGCTATTGAAAATCAATATAACTAAACATAACATTTTCTTAACCTATTTACACGTGTACTGAAAACAATATTAAAAACTGATATTGACTTTTTTTCTTTAAAGACGTGTCTGGGTTTTTTTTATAAACCTGAATACAACCTTATACACCTTTCACAGTAAACTAAAAGCTTGTGTTGTGAAAGAGGAGTTTGCCGGCACCTGGTTCATTAAAAAATCTACAATAAACTTTCAGTAGCTTACTGTGAAAGGTGTATAAGGTTGTATTTGGGTTTATAACAAACAAAACCCAGATTTATCATTAAAAAAAATGGATCTCACGTAGAAGTCTCGCATTTTAATCAAATTTGTGACAGTTAAAAGTGCTTTCATAATTTTATAATAGTTAAATAAAAATAATAGGCGCCCTTGAGATGGTCTAGGGACTATTAAACGGCGTCAAAATAAAATCATCCAGAATCATCATCATCAAGGAGACCCACCGACCACCCAGATACCGCAGAAGTTTGGGAACTTCAATTAATTCGAAAATAGTCGAGCATATAATTTATGACAAAAAGGAACAAGATATGTTACATATAATTCAATTTTGACGTATTCGAGATATTGTATAATTTCGTAAGAACATACCTAACTTATTTTGATTTAAAAATATTTAGCGAAAAACATCATTCGCCAATCCAATGAATATATCACATCTTATTGACATATTAACCCATTGTTGCATGATGTCTTTCTATTGAGGTACGTACGAAATTATTATATTTTCTTTGTTAATTCTTAGGTGTGAAATTCAACAAGATTATTTTAATTATAACTACATACTTACTGCGTAACAAATAAAGTAAAAAAAAACTGATATGATCGACAAGGTTGTGAATATAATAATAATATTGCAGGTACTGTACTTGGGAAAGTGTGAAAAATTCATTCTTCAAATATTGCATGTATTATAAATTAAGTAGGTAATTATTCTCGACAACGGTGGTTTGAGCATATGAAAAGAATAGTACTATGACTAAATTAATGTGACTACGTGAGAAGAGTGTGGAATGAAGTTGGGGTGATAAAAAGAACGAAAGTTAATGAGTTAAGATGGTTTGAGAACGTGGACAGAATAACCAAGAAAATATGCAGACTATGCAGTTCCACAGCTTTACAAGTCGAAATTTTCGATTTTTTTAAATTTCATTGGTAATAGATGTAATCAACTCCACTCTATCAATTTCACAAACGAATAACTCTAAAAAATAAACGTTTCACTTTTTTACCCCCCTGGTAGCAGAACAAACATAATACCAAACTCTCCTGTCGGAAAGGCTATAAAATTATTTAGTAATTTGAATGTTCATGTCGATATTTTCAACATAACATACAATGACTATATCGCCAGGATATCCTTTGATTCTGTCTCTTTTTGATATCTTTTTTTTTTTGACTTGGCATTTCTTTGTTTTTTTTTTTCCTTTTTTTTGTTTTTTCATTTTTCCTGCTGAAACCGCCTTGGCCAAAAGCTGTTATGGTCTCAGTGCAAGGTGATGTTTTTATAATAATAATTGTAATATTGGTATTAAATATATAGTTATAGCACTGAGACCCTGATCACATATCTGCCTGTGTGACTGAGTGTGTATGTATGTGCATGAATATATGTGGCGTTATCTGTACATGTGTGTGTGTGTATATATATATATGTATGTATGGGTGTGTATGTATGTATGCATGTATGTGGGTGTGGGTGTATGTGGATGAGTGTGTTTGTGTGTGTGGATGTATGTGAGGGTGCGTGAGCGTGTGTTATGTTATGATTAAATAAAGTAGGGAAAATAACCTTAGTAACTGAAGTAAAGAAAATTGAGCGCTGAGACAATGTAAGGTGAAAACTGGCTCAGTCTACCTTCGTACGGGCTCATGCCCAGTTAGGTAGACATTAGTGACTTATCTTTTAAAATCTGTTTTGTAAATAAAATAAATAAATAAATAAATAAATAAAGTTAATGAAAGAAATTAATGTACCTTTTTTTCTTATTCCACAAATAAATGTAACGAATAGTTTTACTATTGAACTGAACAAAGACAACATAATGCCTCTGACAGTGCGGTTATTATTTAGTATATTTCACTTTCTGTTGTGTTTTTAAAGTATACCTAATATAAATATAACAAAATTATAAAAATGTTGATTTCTCCAAATTATGACATTTCGACTTGTTGAGCTATGGAGCTGAACAGTCGAATGACATACCCACATGGCTGAGAGGAATGGTGTTCGGAGACGTGGTCGTCCGATGATCAAATGGTAGGATCATGATATAAACCAGATCCTACAGGACGGACACGTGTTGAGCACATTGAATGGGATAGCATGCATGAGAAAGTGAATCGCTCGTTCTCACTACGTAAATGTTCTAAAAATTTAAAAGGGGCCGTAGACAAACCGTACTTAGCGATCGATTACTGGCGAACTTTTCGACAATCTACCTACATGTACCGTACAATTATGCGTTATTGTTGCGATTATAGTCGAAAATTCGTTTGTAGTCGATCGCAAAGTACGGTTTGTTTTGGGCAGTGTTTCCCAACATGGGCCCGCACGCCCCACAGTCGGGCAATTTGATTATTAAGGGGGGCAATTCGAAAATGGACTCGGCACGAGTTTAAACTTTCGCTCCGGGCCATTTAAATGCAATGCAAGATTTTGGTGCCGAATTTAATGAGAAAAGATTTTTTTTTTAAATTGCGGTAAATACAGTGAAACCTCTATCTATCGTTTTTGAAGGGACCTATTGAAATAAACCATGGATGCGGGATAACAATGAATGCGGGAGTATAGAAAAAATCACATTAATATGTATTTTAATGTTTAATAATATGTACATACGAGTAGGTTAATAGGTTTTATAAAAATGATACATGTTTCAAACGTTATAAATCAATTTGTTGAAGTAAAAAATATAGTAACAAGATAAAAAAAAAGCTGCATGGAGACCAAAATTATACTTAATACTGTATGTAATCTTTCATCGTCATATTTGCTTTTTTATTGTACCTACAACTGACGTACCAGCATAAAAGACAGCCGACGGAATTAACAAATCGTTCTTTCTTTCTCCCTCGCTGTCCAATGTTTTTATACATATTTACGATTTTTTTGTGTAATTAAAACGGTTAATGCGATAAAATCATATAGAGAAACGATGGATGCGATATATTTTTACGTATTTTGTATGAAACTAATTTGGTACTGTAAAAAATAACGACAAATACGGGAAAACAATTATTCGAGGAACGATAGATAGAGGTTTCACTGTAATAGTTATAAGGTATAATTTCGCTTAACGAGAACAAAATATCTCAAAAGTTTCTAAAGTAAACAATTCAATTTTTTAATAATAAAAATTATGTATGTTACATAGGGGGGGGGGGCAAAAGAATTTTAGAAAGGCTAAGGTGGGGCATGGCACAAAAAAGGTTGGGAAACACTGGTCTAGGGGGTCAGATATGTATGTGGATTCTTTTCTATTATATTCCGAGGTATTTCCCATTGGGTAGCCAGTGAAATAACAGCGTATTTTTATGATTATACGGGTCTATTTTGAATTCTTTTCTATCATCTGTAAGTCATTGGTTTGGCACTAACTTTTGAAATGTTGGGTAATTATAAATAATTTTTCACAAACAATATTGGTGGTGGTTTGGTTGTTGCTTCCAGTAAAACTATTTAGGGTCTTCAATTATTTATTTGTCACACAGGTTATAATATGTACAATGCAGGATAGTTGATTGCAAGTAGAGTTGATTTGAAATACGATTGTATAAGAGGAAGAAATGTAAAAGACAACTGCTTATATTAGCAACAAAGATAATGTTTCCTACACTACAAAAACGAAAACCTTAATAAGCTGACAAAACTTCGCCATATTATAATATTATTTTGTTCTACAAACTAGCCAATTTTCGCCACTTATGTCGCTATATTCTCAAACCTGTCACACTGAACTATAAATATAAGGTAATGCTGTTATTGGTGGAATCAAGTTGTTAGCGCCACACGGCGGCAAACATCCTAACTATTTTGCATTGGCGTGAAATTTAAACCCCTGATTTGAAAACTGAACATACCGCCCCCTAAAAACGCGTTTTTACAAATAAATAAACGTTTTTATATATGAATTTGAAAATTTAACTATCTACTATAAATGTCTTGGTACCTGTGTAAATGTCATGCGTAAAATTGAGATAGTGGACTGTAACATAACATTGAAAAAACATGACATGAAAAACAAAACATTTTCTGAAAACTAAACCCCTTGTACTACATGAATGAAAATTTTGTCAGCCAAGAAAGAAAGAAAGAAACATAAAACCTATGTAAAACAAAACAGATGATCTCAAAATATTTTTAAATATTTGAAAAACATGATGAGCAAATAAAATACAACACTTCTTGAAATATTGTTCCTCTGATAAACACAAGCAAATAAAGCAAAACCTTTCTTGAGACTTTCATCCCTTTGATGAACATGATAAGTAAACAAGTATAATATTTCTTGAGATATTGTTCCTCTGATAAACATGATGAGTAAAAAAAGTATAACATTTACTGAGACATCTTAGAAATTTTGTAAATTGATTCAACATCTTGAAGTAAAATTAATTTTCCTCGATTTATTGCATAGAATTTTCTTCAATCGGTAACACAGCCAAATTGACGACACTGCGTTTGAAGATACCTCTAGTAGTCTTAACTGAAACTACTCTGACGAGTCCATCTCTCCCTGGATGTAGCTCCGTTACTCGTCCAAGTTTCCACACCATAGGTGGAAGATTTTCTTCTTTAATCAGCACCAAGTCTCCTAGCTGTAACTGCCTCTCAGCCCCCTTATGCCATTTGCTCCGACGTTGCAGCTCGTGAAAGTACTCGGCATTCCATCGTACCCAGAAAGATTGAAATATCATCATTAGTTTTTGATAATTGTTAAGCCTATTGTTAGGAATTTCCAAAACACTACGTTCTGGAAGAGCAAACAAGCTTTCTCCAATCAGGAAGTGAGTAGGAGTTTAGGCGTTTTGGTAATTTGAGTCAGAGGAGAGGGGAGTGTGGAGTTGACGCAAGGTTGAACTTGCAATAGTATGGTGTACATACTAATAAAATCTAACAATCGATAATGCAGTGCCTTTAAGTGAGTATTTCAAATATACAAGAAAACATAACATGAATTTAAATTGAATGAAAATGAGTGAAAGCCTTTGAATTTCACTGCTTGATCCAGCAAAGTTTGCTACATTGTCCTAGTAAACCTAAAAGTTTACATTGTCCCAAAATGAATATTGAAAATAAATATAAATGCTTCCATAGAAAGTGAAAAATGTTATCCCCTGCAATGAAAACAAATTAACATACCTGCGCACATATCATTTTATCATATTGTAATATTTGTACCTGAAACATAAATACATTGGTTAAAAAACATTCTTGATAATTAGGTACAAATCGATAACTCCTTGAGGTTTGCAAACTCTTGTGCATTCATGATTAGAACATTGTGTGCATGTCAGTTACATTCTGTTCTTCTTTAAGACGTGGTTTTCTACCGCTTGCGTTGAGCAAGAAGCGTATCAAATATGCTGCGACTCTTTGTAACTTAGTAAATGATGAATACCAAATAAATGTCTCCCAATCTTCCCTTTGAGTGACAACTAATAAAGTTGTCTGTATCTTGTAATGTGTCCATAATGTTGTGATTGTATCTTGCACTCTTGAAAATGTTCCTATAATCAATCTTGTTAACAATAATGCACCACACAATTCTATACTAGTTGATGACAATTGTTTAATAGGTGCAACTTTATGTTTTGCACATATTAAATTACATTCGTATCTTCCAAATCTACTATAAGATCTCAAATATATGGAACACCCATAAGCTTTCTGCGAGGCGTCTGAAGAACTTATTAATTGAATATGAATTGAAATTTCACATTTGATATTTCTACATATTTTAAAAATCATTGATTGTCAATAAATCAGCCTTGTAATTATTCCATTTTTGTAATAGATTTTCTTGAAGAAGTTCATCCCATGCTATTCTTTGTTGCCATAATTCTTGCATAAGAATTTTTGCTCTAATTACTATAGAACCCAATAAACCAAGAGGGTCAAAAGTTTTTGAAATATCTGACAATACCATTCTTTTGGTAGTCGCTTGATTATCATTCACAATTTCCACCCTGTAGGAAAGACAATCTTCCCTGCTATCCCAATAAAGTCCCAAGATTTTAGATGTATCTTTGTCTTCAACAAATAATGACTTTTTACTAGATAATATATCATCAGACATACCTGGCACATTTGATTTCCATTTTGTAAGATGAAAACCTCCTGATTGAAGTATAGTGGTTAATTCCTGCTTCAATTGTGAACATTCCTGCAATTTTTCACCTCCTGTTAACAGATCGTCCATGTAGAAATCCTCTGCTATAACTTCACATGGTCTTGGATATTTATCTTTGAACTCCATACTTAATTGTTTTAGACATCTTGTGGCCATAAATGAAGAAGGTGTTAATCCATACGTTACTGTATTTAACTGAAAATGAGATAATTGTTTGTCATCTGAATCCCTCCATACAATCCTCTGAAATCTTTTATCCTCGGAATGAATTTCCACCCGTCTGTACATCTTTTCTATGTCGGCAGTAATCACGAATGAGTGTTTCCTGAAATTTACTAGCAAGGTAAATAAATCATTTTGTATTAAAGGACCTGTCATGAGTGTATCATTTAAAGAAACACCTGAACTTGTTTTTGCAGATCCATCAAAGACAACTCTTATTTTGTCCCCCTTGAATACTGCATGATGTGGGAGATAACATATATCATGTTGATCTGATGGTTCACATGGTGACATGTGACCTAAAGTTTCATATTCTTTCATAAAATTAACATATTGATTTTTGAGATTTGTATCACTGGCAAAGCGCTTTTCCATACTTAACATACGCCTGCTTGCAACTTGTAAAGAGTCACCTAACTCTTTATGCTTCGGTTTGAATGGTAGTCTGGCCACAAACCGACCTGTATCACTTCTTTGATGGGTTGAAACGAAATGCGTTTCACATAAAATCTCCTCTTGAGATTGAATTGGCATAGAAAGAATTTCCTCTATTTTCCAAAACCTTTCTATGTCTTTGTGCAATTGATTTAATGAAACATAACAATGTAAGACTTGCCTGGAATTTTTGACTTGCCTGTCTTGAAATACCTGTCCAGCGATGATCCAACCTAGCAACGTCTGCTGTATCACTGGTTGTGAAGGTTCCATTTGAAGTCTTTCTGCTTGTAAAATTTCCCAAAAAACTTGTGCCCCTAGAAGCATGTCCACTGGAGCGCTCTTATGAAAATCGGGATCAGCCAACCTTAGTCCATGAGGTAGTTTCACATATTTTTTGTCAAAAGTTTGCTGTGGTAGTGGCTGCGTGATCTTCGGTAACACCAAACATGATAGTTTGCGTGTGTAACTTGAGTGTAGAGATTGGATCTCCACATCGGCTCCTTTGCTTATTTTCGTAACCTGGTTATGGATTCCTGCTACTGGAATCGCTGCATCGTATTGTGAAATACCCAACCTAGAACATAAGGATTTCGTCATAAAATTAGATTGAGCACCACAATCTAAAAGTGCGCGCACCTTGTGTGACACGCCATTATGTGTGATACCTACTATCACTGTAGACAACAATATTTGACTACCACCTTGTGACATGTGGGTCGTGATGGTAGTATCTTGTTCATGTAGTATTGTTGTCACATTTTCTTGAATACCTACTTGAGGTTGCCTTGTAACATTTGATGATCTATGTAACATTGTATGGTGTCTTTTCCTACACATTCTGCATGTGTTTTTTGAACTACATTTTGAGGAATTGTGCCTTGTACCTAGACAATTAAAACAGAGTCTAAACCTTTTTGTTGTCTCATACCTCTGCTCCATAGTCTGGGCATGAAACTGACCACATTGGTGCAGCCTGTGTTCCCCATTGCACAGCGGACATAAACTTGAAACATTGTTTCTAGAACCAGCATGGAGTGTGATCCTAGGGCTTGGTTTCCGCTGGTGTGTTAGACATGTTTCTAACACCCTTGCTCTTTCATTTAGACATAAAATCAACTCACCTAATGTGGGTAACTTTCCTGCGATCGAATAAGTCTCCCAATGTTGCTTGCTACTTACTGGAAGCTTGCTTGTTATAACATGAATTACCAATGCATCCCACTGCTTGGTAGGTAGTCCCATGCTTTGTAGAGCCCTCAGATGAAGCTGTACTTCATCTACTAATTTCCTTAACCCTGTGTGACTTTCATCCCTTAGTACTGCCATGTTGAGAAGACTGTGAAGGTGCTTATCTGAAATTATACGTACATTATGATACCTTGAATTAAGTATTTCCCATGCTACACTGTAATTCTCTCCTGAAACTTCCAGTGAAGAAATTAATTGCAATGCTTCTCCCTTAAGACTTGAGAGAAGATAATGGAACTTTTGAAGATTATTTAATGATGGATTGCTATCCACCAATGAACTGAAGGTGTCTCTGAAGTGAAGCCAGTTTTTGTAATCCCCACAGAAATTCGGTACCTCTAAAGCCCTCAATTTTACTTCTGAAATAACTGTAGGAATTTGTTTCATAATCGATCTCGCTTTTCCCACTGTTTCGTAGAATAAAACTTCGAATTGTTCCCTATATTCAGCCTCAATTTCACTATACTCTTCCATTTCCTGCTGGATTGTCTCAAATTTGTCTAAAATAGCTTCTATTCTAGATATTCTCACTTCTAGTTCGCACATATCGATTGATTTGCTATTGAGGTAGTCTTGAAAACGTGTCAACTGTCCTTTGAGAGCACCCCTTTTAGAAACAAGCATCTTCACTCTCTCGTTCGGCATCTCGAATATTGATAAATATTGTTATATTTAATCCCAATGCAGCACCCTTTAACCAAACCAAACAAAGCACATGAATCAAACAAGAAAAGAAAAACGTGTTTTACATGTAACAATAATAATTATTCGACTTGATTTTATAACTACCCTTAACCTCACTTAAATGCCGCAAAATCAACTGTATGAAATTACTAGCAAACCACAATGGAAGGATTATGATATTAATTGAAATAATAACACTTTGAAATGGATAATAAGGATGATTGGAAATTTAAACCTGTCCGTCTTTCCTTTACGATGTCTGGAATTCCTGTTCAAACTGGTATGTTCTTCCTTCTACGAATCCGGTTGAAGGTCCATAACTTGTTGGTGGTTGGTTGGTTGGTGCTTCCAGTAAAACTTTTTAGAGTCTTCAATCATTTATTTGTCACACAGGTTATAATATGTACAATGCAGGATAGTTGATTGCAAGTAGAGTTGATTTGAAATACGATTGTAAAAGAGGAAGAAATGTAAAAGACAACTGCTTATATTAGCAACAAACAAAGATAATGTTTCCTACACTACAAAAACGAAAACCTTAATAAGCTGACAAAACTTCGCCATATTATAATATTATTTTGTTCTACAAACTAGCCAATTTTCGCCACTTATGTCGCTATATTCTCAAACCTGTCACACTGAACTATAAATATAAGGTAATGCTGTTATTGGTGGAATCAAGTTGTTAGCGCCACACGGCGGCAAACATCCTAACTATTTTGCATTGGCGTGAAATTTAAACCCCTGATTTGAAAACTGAACAAATATGTTATCCACGAATTACTGCGTAAAGAAATAAAAACGTTCGCATACAGCTGTGTGGACCCAGCAATACACGCACGTCGATTTCTCTCAATCAATACATGGCTTTCCATGAAAATTCGATCCATGTGATAAAGCCACGTGATTCTCGGACGCCCGTGTTTCTCACATCCATTTCAAACAAGTAATTATATTCTCTTTGTCATCCGAAGACTCCACATAGGTATAAGAGATAGACATACATATTATCATTTTTATTAACCTGTTCAACTCCGACTACTCATTTCATTAACATCATTTTAACCTAATGAGGAATATAGGTAAAACTTTAATATCTCAAAACTGGCGCCTTAGTCTGAAAGCGAATGTATGTATCTACACTCAAAATGCTTCAATCTAAATAACAAATAAAAAAAAATGTTGGTAGGTACATAATCATCTTAAAATAAAAATAAATAATAGGTCAAATACTTTTCCGGGCCGACGCACTCCGACATCGAAATGACGCCACGAGATCGAAATGTAGCTAAAAACTATTATGTATAGGATTATAATAATGTAGACAAAAACGTGATAATATTACTATGTATAATATAGACAATGAATGAATTTTTAAAGAAAAAACTTGTCCTGATTGTAACAGCTATCAATGCTGGCTAAAAATGTGAGGTGACCATCATTTTTAATTATTCAGCTTCTGAGAGTGCTTGGTGCATTTTTTCTTTAAGTAGGTATGTATTAATTACTCCAATTCACTTTACGACGTTTCCTGGGTCAAGAAGGTAGAGAGGGCCGAACGCTGTAGTCTGTTCTGTGGCGATATCTCTGTACATTTCAGATCTTAAATATCTAATTAGACAAATATTAATTATTTGTTTTTTTTATGAAATCATTTTTGTGGAACTATGATTTCAGAAAGTTTCATTCGAAAACTAAGAATTATGGAAAATAAAAACTAATCGCATTTTATATAGGGAGGTACTTAAATTAAATTGATGAATCTAACAAATTCTTTAATATTTTATCATTTAATAATTTATAATGCATCTATTGATTTTATAATGATATTTATTTTATTTTATTTCTTTTGTTTATTATTTCAATTGTTATTATAGTATTCCCTGATTACTGTTTGATCTTCGACACTATAAATTATTTAATATATTGTTATGTCATTGTTGTGTCTACATATGTATTTTGTTAACATGTAAAAGGCTTGTTGCCGTGTATGTTTAAATAAATAAATAAATTACTTTGAATACCATTTAAAATAAAGTCACAAGATTTAAAAACAAAAAAAAATATATAAAAAAACACAAATTTACGTTAAAACTATTGATATGGCAAAAAAATAATAACAAAAGTTTAAAAAAATAACTTGTTATATTTATGGTCACCCTACAAAACACTATGGTGACGTTCTGATCGAAAATATTTGAAAAATGCCATGAGATCGTGTCTACTTTAGTTTTTATCAATTTTATTCTTTATTTTATTACATCTCAATGTATGTCTTTTGTCTTTATTGTTTTTTGGATCAAATTATTCCTACTACCATTATTATTATTATTACAGTTAACATATATAGTAAGTCTTATACACCAAGTGAGTTTTTTTATTATTTATTTTTTTATCAACTTTTATGACCATTTTTTTTAATTGCGTTAGCTTCGTACTAATTAGGCGCCAGAAAAGGTATTTAATGCAAAATGCAATAATTATATTATTAAGTATGTAGGTAGTCGGGTGAAATAAAATTTATGCGAAATTTTATTTTCCACGGTGTTTTTTTTTTTAATTTTATTTAATTTATTTATTTAATCGCTACCTTCTAACCCGGCTTCGCTAGGGAAATAACAGTCATTGCAATATTATGCATATCGTAAAGGATTTGAAATCAATTTGTATGTTTTCGAATGTCCTGTAAAAGTTTAAAGAAATGTTGTAAAGCTAGTTGACTGTGGGGAAGTTTTGTCGGGGGGGGGCTTCAGGCGATCTCTGAGACTTCACGTAAAGACAAAAGATTTTGCACGATGAGTGTGGATGACAAAGGAACTACCATTCCTGTAATATCCACAGTTAGGGAGGGCACAACCCTTAATATACTGTAACAGTCCGGTATTAAGTAGCTGTTTGTCATAAACATGCAAGTTGTCCTCTCTGTACTAATAGAAGTAAAGACATTCTAGATGGGATGTAAACCTCATCGCTGAATTATAAATATAAATTATCTTTTTCATAATGCTATGTGAATATTTGTTTTTTACAGGACACTTGAAAATGATGAAAAGGGTGAGAGTCTAATTCTTTGACATTAATTTTACATGTACACTCTTTTCTGCAACTTTACGAGTGTGTTAAAGGCAGGTGTTTAAAATAATACAAATATTTTACATCTTAAATTCAGCGATGAGGTTTACAACCCATCACAAATGTTTTAATTTTTGCTGACACGGAGAGGACAGCTTACATGTTAATGACATTTAGGTGGTCTTGTGGCATATGTCGTGATGGTAAAAAAAATAATCAAATCAGCGATGTGGTTTGCCATCCATCCTGAATGTCTTAGTTGTTTATGGCACGGAAAGACGATCACATGCAATGCGATGGGTAGACAGTAGGTTTACCACAAGTAATGAATATGCAAATCTCCTCTCCGTGGTAATAAATGTTGGCCAAATGCTGCTGTAACTAACTATTTATTTACAACTTTGACAAGGGTACAAGCAGTTTTATCACAAAAAAATGTGGATATAATTAGGAACCTATATAAATTGATAAGTGGACCAGCAAAATCCCTGTACTAATTTAATTACTTGTAACATATTTTTGTTGATAAATAAGAAACATAATCTAGTTTCTCTATCCATGAACACGCTCAAATAATGCGAGAGTTCATAGAGGGCAATAGTTTTCCCTTACCTAACCGGTGAAAGTGTCTCTAGCGGATATACATACAAATAAATAAACGGACTAAATAGGTATTATATTCTCATATACACCTGAAATTTAAGACTTGAGACGCAATTTTTCTTTTTTTTATGACAATATCATATTTTTCCTCATTTTTGAGGGTAGTGATCTCTAATGACCTGTTCATAAAAATATATTGACGTTTCGAGATTTTTTCTGCTTGTGAATGATGCCATACGAGATGCTCTACCTAAAATAGTACTACTACACCATCACGGCATATCCCACAAGTGGGGTAGCCAGCAGATCAGCGGCAGGTAATAAACATACATGCCATCTTCTCTGTGCCAACAAAACAATAAGACATTTAGGATAGGTGGCAAACCTCATCGCTGAAATTGAGATGTAAAATATTTTTATTGTTTCGAACACTATACCCAATGGATAGAATAGGTTTCGAATTCTTTTGTGCAAGTTTTCGAGTGTCCTGTAAACAGCACATCTTCGTAGAACCTCATTGTATAAGACGATTATTGACATCTTAATAAGTTCAGCGATGAGGCATGTCATCCTTCCAAATTATCTTATTTTTTGATAATATTAAGATGATAATATACAATTTTGTCTGCTGGCTACCCCAATTGTGAAATATGCCGTGTGGTATAGTAGTAATAGTAGTAGTAATAGAAAAAAATAATATCACCCTTGATGACTAGACAATGAGACAATGGACAAAAAATAGATAAGATAAATATTATGCACCTTTGAACATTCAACAGTTATTCGGGACCCATCGGGAATAATATAAAAAATTCGGGGACCAAAGACATTTTTGATACTCACATTTCTATCATACTTTTTCTGTAATAAAAAAAAGCGACCGTTACCTAGAAAACCTCCTCCATTTCTAAGAATTAATGTGCCGGACACGATGTCCCCAGACTATGATATCGCTGTCTGGTAAGAAAAGGGTCACAATTAAAAAATCTTATTATTTTTTTCAAGGGTTTTGATGCTATAAGGTCTCCTGCAAAAACATTATTTTCTGTAGATTCCTGAAATCATCTTAGTCCGTTTATCAAGATTTTAAAGAAAATAAAAAAAAAACTATTTTGCTGTCTGGTTTGTTACGTGGAAGTTGCCTCTGAAATTCTATGGTATATTGAATTTCTAGGCATGAAAAACTATCGAAGTATCTTTAATAACAATCATTACCTGTGAGTTTTCAGGAAGAAGAAGACTCCCGGGACAGATTGTAGTAAAACTTTGCCAAAATGATATGTACATAATAAATGTATGTATGTTGGATGATTTATTCGGTGTCGTTTAATGGAGAATCCATTTCAAGGGCGCGGGAAACTATGTTGGAAGAGCGATCTCTTCAACTTGCTTCTGAGCGTTGTTATCGGTTGGCTTTTACGGAGGTCCTCGGGGAGCCGGTTCCAGGTAACGGGTCCTGCGACGCCAAAAGCCCTGTCTTAGAGACAGGACTTGTTTGCTCTATTGTTTTCGTCCAGCATGTTGGTGGATGTCTTAGCTGAGCGTAAAGGTCTACTTGCAGGTGTTTTGAGAACACAGATCTCTGAAAGTGACTGAGGTGCCATATTCTTCGAAGCTTTGTAGACTATAAGGTACAGTTTGTTTTGGACCCTTTCACCTACTCTTAACCAGTGCAACTTTTCCAGCAAATATGTGATGTGGCACCCCTTAACTTCGGGAAATATAAGCCTTGCAGCATTATTGAATGCCATTTGTAGGCTATTCAGTTGAATTTGCGGCAGACCTACATTAGACAAGTATTTACTTATGTACTACTTTCATTTCCCCTAGGACTCATCTGTGGAGGCTCTTGGGCCAATTTCGCCCATTTTTCTTTGTAATATTAAGTAAATGTCATAGGAAAATATTTTTATTTCATCTTTTTTATGCATAATAGGTATTCATATTAAAATAAATAATGCAGGAATATAGGTAAAATATAATTTTAAAATAAAACATTTTTGAGTTGTATCATTTGTTTTAAGGAGGATTGTCCAATATTTAAAAAGATCGTACATAATTCATTCATAGTGTGAACTCATGTCGTTTCGACAAATATTTGTTTTTATTATCACCTACTAATTGAAAAACGGACGGCGGGTCTGAATGGGTCAATCATAATGGACATTCATACGTGCAAGGTAATTTATTATTATTAGGTAATGAGAAATTTATATCTAAATGTTTTAATAATGGGATTCCTGGAGTCCCTGAATTAATTAAGAATCCATGCCATGTAAAAAACAGATCTACTACTACAACTATACCATCACGGCATATTTGCACCCACAAGTGGGATAGCCATCAGATCAGCTGCGTGTGATAAACATACTAACTGTCCTCTCCGTGTCAACATAAAATAAGACATTCAGGATGGGTGGCAAACCTCATCGCTAAATTTAAGATGTAAAATGTCTTTATTAAATAGCAAAACATTACCTACAAGAATACATTTCAAATTCAGCAATAAGACATGCAACTTATCTTGAATGTCTCATAATAAATAGTAATGCACGCAAAACTTTCAACTATTAGACAACATTGCAAATTCAGCGATGAGGTGTGTCATCCATTCTGAATGTCTTATTTCTATGGCATTATGAGGACGATCTACATGTTGGTAGTAAGTCCAAAGGCAACCCTACATACCTGGATAAAATTAATAAAGTTTAAAAAAAATATTTATTTATTTATTTCTTTATTTTTCACTGTACATTGGTTACAATATTACATAATCACAAAAATAACAGTTATAATAAAATATAGACCATTAAAGGTCACGTGGTCTTGTCTATGGATTTGCTTTTGCTTGGGGGGCAAACAGTCAGATTGCGCAAATCATCCTTGTAGGATGTTATGCCATAAGAGAAAAAAAAGAAAGTCAGACGACAAAATAATAACAAAATCGACACTGACAGTTTTTTTGATTATTAGGTATTCTTTAGGCGTTCCACCTAATATTACACCGTAATTTGAGCACACGACAAAATAATAACAAAACTAACACTGACAGTTGTATACATTTAATACATGAGAACTCTCTTTGAATATGTACTATCTGAGATAGCGTGTGCTAGGGTACTTTATCTCTTTTTCACACATACTTAGAACTACGCAGTTAGAAAGAGATACGTCCTTAAGCTTTTTCTTTCACGTGGTACGCTTTTTTCTTTTATAGAAATATGTACCTTGTTACCTTATACTGAAAGCATGTTATTTAATATTACGTTAGTTTTTGAACGATTGAATAATAAATTATGGTCAAGTTGGTAAACACTGTGAATGTGTTGTATTTCGTCTGTTGTGTTGGGATGCCTGATGATGACCCTCAATTATTTTCTGTGACGTCATCCTTTAATTGTCTATTAGGTGTTTTATTTTATGTACTTAAAACTTGCTTGCCCTTGAAAACTTCCCGGATATTATTCTACATTCTAGAAATTGGCGGGTTATCTCAATTGCGGTTAGAGGATTGATAGTGTGATAATAATGACAATTAAATGGGTTAATAGAAATAAAATAAATAAATTAATTCTTTAAGTGAAAAATAATGTATGGGTCAATTCATTCACAGCATCACGGCATTTCCCACAAGTGGGGTAGCCAGCAGACATCCTGCATGTAATAATCATGCAGGATGTCCTGTAAGTGCAAATGAAAATTTGGACGTTTTTAAAATGGGCAGTGTAACCTATTATACATCACAATTCATACAAATCGAGCTAGTCCCAAACGACGATATGAATCTTGTGCTATGGATAATAATGGATATACCTACTTGTTGAATTGAAGATGTCAAATGCCTTATTCGAGATGTTTTATGAGTTCTTGCCTTTTATGGAACGATTCAGCAAAATTTAAGGATTAGAGAGACAAGATAGAAGAGGCAAAGAAGTATGTAGAGACAGATCTATACGTACAGACGTTCCGTTCTCTCGGCCTACCCCACTTGGAATGAGGCGTGAGGGAATAGGATAGGATAGGATATATTTATTTAGATTTAAAATTAATTACAGTTTTGTTAACGAAATCTATACCCAAAAAAAAATAGGTAAATATGGGATATTGAGGATATATAATTATATTATATTATAATAAAGGTAATAATATTATTCCTTAGCGAAATAACTTCTAATACTAAAAGCGTGTTAACACATTAACACCCGGCGTCACTTTTCTAGATCCATACATTTCATTTAGTACCAAATATAATTACTAGTTGATATACCCGTAGAAATTGATAATTTAACTTTTTATTTTTCATTTATGACTACTACTATACTATGTATACTAAATCATCACAGCATATCCCATAAGTGGGGCAGCCAATAGAACAGCAAGTCCGAAACTTCCAGCAAAAAGATGTGTTTTCAGCTTCTTTCTAAAGCTTTCTTCATTCGCCTATTTTGTCGCTCTCGCGGACACAGAGACAGCTTGTTCCAGTATCTGAAAACCGCAAGGCTAAATGCTCTATCTCTAAAACCCGTACTGCGAGATCGAGATGGCTCAATTCAATATGTCTGCTTTTTGCTTAATAATGTGCTGAGCGATGCACGAACCATCTTGATCTCACACATCAAGATTTTGACAAAATTATAAGATGGCGACACACATTTCAAGGCCGAAAACTCCATTACACATAATTATCTTGCACTACACTCGTTGCTTTACTTGTAACCGATACAAATCATGCAAGAGAGGAGTAATGTGTTTAGATCTTCAGCCTCCCAGGAGAAGTCTAGCAGCAGCATTACATACAGACTGTATCCTATAATATAAACTGTATGAAAGTTTATTTCTGTCTATTCTTCAAGAGAAGCACTCTTATACTATACAACAAATAGTTCTTGAAATTTAGAGTAGGTGACGAATTATTATGCACCATACTTTTTCCATACTTTAATACCTTTCCATACATAAAATAACTTCGCTCGAACGGACAGACTTTCAAACACACAAAAATACAACAAGAAATATATTTTTTCTTGTTATTAGTGATCTTACTTACACACATAGTTAGTTGTCACATATTGGTGTTGTGTATTTTTTTTTGTTATTTTATTTTAATTTAATTTTATTATAATGTATTTTATTTGTTTTAATCCAGGTGAGTGTCCAGGGCGGCCGCTTTGACCTGAAGATGACGGCGCCAAGAAATAAAATGGAGACATTTTACACGGTATACTACTCTAATGGAATGTGCTGTGGAACAATGTGTCAAGCCATACAAGGCTAAAATGAAGATCTCATTTATTAATTTATAACAATTATTGAATTTTTTATATTGCGCCATTTTCATGATTCGAATCATCTCGAGGGCGCATTTTTACCATTATTTCGCTTTCTAATTTATTCTTTACTATTTTTCTAATACAAATTTGGTTAAATACTATTGTCACAAATTTTGATTAGATTTAATTTCTATGTTTCTTTTTTTACAATTTAACATTTTAGTTTTAGCACAGTAAACATTAAAAACAATATATAATTAAATAAACTACACTGTACCTATTTTAGTTGGAATGCATAATACCTACTTATATATTAAAATAATTCGATATTTAACTATTATTTTGATTTTAAAAGAAGGAGAAGTTAAGGATATCGGCAGCTACAAGAGCGCCATCTACCCAAATTGAATACATTGTAATTGTTTATACCGCGGAGAATAGCCTACCACTCTTTTTTGTAAGTTTATTAGGTGGATGGCGCCCGTAGTGGCTGCCTGAAACCTCTGACGTCTCATTTTTAAAAATTAAAATATTATCTAATAATGATTCAAAATAACAAAATTTTAATACAGTGTTTTTAGTTTCAATAGTTTTATAAAGATAATTGTTTTTTAAGTGTTATATTACTTTCTAACTAATTAAAAATTACAAATTTAAAAACAAATGATTTAGTGGATAAAATTTGTGACAAATAATAATACCTACAATAATTGTTATTGGAACTCACATACCTAATTGCTTCATATTTCAAATTTGTGACAATTAGAAATGCATTATTTTTTTTAATAGATGAATTAAATTTATAAAATATGTTAAAATTTGATAAATAACAACAAATAAATAAATAAAAAAAACTGAAAATGCGCCCTTGCGGTGGTTTGTACCGCAAAATGGCGATCAATAAATTGACCAGATTATTATTATTATTGGTGTTCTGTAAAAGGCTGGTATTCGTAAAATTTGCATCATATAAAAGGCACGTAAAATTTGCATCATATAAAAGGCACGTAAAATTTGCATCATATAAAAGGCACGTAAAATTTGCATCATATAAAAGGCACGTAAAATTTGCATCATATAAAAGGCACGTAAAATTTGCATCATATAAAAGGCACGTAAAATTTGCATCATATAAAAGGCACGTAAAATTTGCATCATATAAAAGGCACGTAAAATTTGCATCATATAAAAGGCACGTAAAATTTGCATCATATAAAAGGCACGTAAAATTTGCATCATATAAAAGGCACGTAAAATTTGCATCATATAAAAGGCACGTAAAATTTTAAACTCTCCGTACCAGTGAAAAATAAGACAATCAGAATGGGTGGCATTCCTAATCGCTAAATTTAGATGATTGTCTTATAATTGAGTTTTTACCTTTTTTGCACACTCATTTGCTTATATTGTTTTTTCGTGATTGGTTTCTTTTTCTTTTTCGTAAGTCTTCGAGTGTCCTATAAAGGGCAGGTGTTCGAAAGGATAAAGACTTTTACATCTCTGGGCTTTGTAACTCATACTGGATTGGTGATTTTATTTTGATTTCTAGTATTTTGGGATGTTTTATTTTTAGATTTACTTACTTTGACTTTTTTTAGAAAATTTTAACTTTTACTTTTTTTTTCTCAAGACTAATGAGACTGAAAGACTGATTTATAGTATTTTGGGATTTTTTACTTTTATATTTTTGTATTATTTTTAAATATTGTATTATTATTGTTTTTAAATTTACTCTGACTTTTTTTAGAAAATTTTAACTTTTGCTTTTTTCTCAAGACTAAGACATTTCTGGTAAGAGTGGAATCTTTGCTGGTCCACATGTTGAGTGTATTAATTGTTAACATGTTATGTTATGACTGTTTGATTCTTTAATAGGTATTGTAAAAATAAAAATAAAATTAAAAAAAATCTCAAATTCTGCGATAAGATTAGCCACCTATCTTGAATACTGTCTTAATTTTTTGTTTGACGCGGAGAGGACAGCTGCACATGTTTACTGGCTCTCTTACCTGTAGCTTAGACTCCTTGTTTTCTTAATTTTTTGACTTAATTCATTGTTACACATCGTGCTCTATAATGTATTTATTATAATAATATTGTCTCGTTTTCTCTTCCCTATAGGTCTAGTAAGATAGAAAGAGATCATCGATTTAAGAATCGATGTGTGATTAATTAACATTTATTGGGATAATCAACCTTTTTCCATATCATTTTTGTGATTTTTTTTTTTTCAAATTATGAATATAAAGATGAGGAGGATGGCATGTTTGGGACACGTACTTCGAAATGATAAATATAGTTTTGCCAACTGAAAAGAAGAAGCGAAAGATTATTGAGGGAGGTCGCGATGTGGGAAGGCGGTAGATGTCCTGACTAAGAAATATACGGGAGTAGACCGGAGTCCAGAGGGTGGAAGAGCTGTTCCGGCTAGCGCAGGACAGAGAAGCCTACGCCAGGGTGACAGCCGACGTCGGAGGGACCTGACATGGCACTTTAAGAAGAAGAAGATTCTTGATTTGTTTAAAGGCATAAAACCCTATCTCGAGTGCATTAAACTTCTCGCTTATATTAAAATACCTACCCATCTTTTTATTCAAATCTAGGTTTGATTTAACTACATGGTGTACCTTTTATAGTTATTATTGTTTGTGGAATTGAAAGAATGGCGTTGATTTTGTGTATTACCAATCATATCAACATTGTTTAGTTATGCAACTGGACAGTCAATATTATTTAAATAAAGAATCAAGAACCGATTGTTTTTCAGCCCATATTATCACAGCATCATAATATATAATGCCATACATGGAAATCAACTCCAGAATCTTCACCTCCCCTTCCCTTTCCTCACAACGGTCGCTCTAATCTGTGCCGGGACCACCAAACCTTAGATACTTACCTACATATATTATACATAACATAATATATTCACTATGCAGACATACATACATATAGACATACAGTGTACAATATCTTTCACTTATATTATAAATAGATACACGAGTCCATTGTAATAAGTGAATGTAGGTACTAGTTTCTTAAAATTATTTTTTAGTATAGTTATGACGGCCGGTGTGGCGCAGAGCTAATGCTCGTGCCTTTGAGCCACGATGTTCAGGGTTCGATTCCCGGTCTGGCTAAATTAATAAAAAATCTTTTTCAAATTGTCCTGGGTCTAGATGTTAAATATTGAATACCGAAAATCACCAATACAGTGATAATTTCGCCACTGCATATCATCACATTTACTACTACTATTATACCATCACGGCATATCCCACAAGTAGGGTAGCCACACATTTTTGTGATTCATAGAAATTCGATAAAAAGTATTTTACAAGTTTTAAACTTACTTTCCTGAAGTCAAACAAGTTTGTTAATTATAAAATTGTTGTAATAAATCAATTTTAAAATAAATTTTAGTACTGAATAAAAATAAACTGTTCATTTTATATACATAAAAATAACTCCTATTGGTCGGTTGAGCTATAGAGGATATTAAAAGACACATAAAGGGATTATTTTCTCATGATCATCTTGTTTTTTTTTTGTAAAAATGGCGAATGTTTTGAAAGAAACAGTTTTCTACGGTTATAAAATATTAAATTAAAAATCCAACGACATAATTATATGACTCAATTTTCATGAAAATTATGTTATAGCGGATTTCGAAAGTCGGCGACACATATGTATACTTAAGGTACGCTTATTATATACAATTATTGACCCACTGGCTACCCCAGTTATGGGAGATGCCGTGATGGTATGGTGTGGCATAAATAAGTATAAGAAGTCCTGAGGCGAGCTAGAGTTGGCGAGGAGCTGTTGTCAATCATCAAGGTTCGGAAGGTTTGGGCCATGTTCTGCGTGGAGAAAAATACCACCTTCTCCAACTGATATTGAAGGGGAAAATTGAGGGACGCCGAGGTCCCGGTAGGAGACAGATGTCCTGGCTGCGAAACATAAGGGAGTGGACCGGCATCCGAATTGTGGAAGAGCTGTTCCGAGCAGCGCAAGACAGGGACAAGTTCGCTGAGGTGATCGCCAACGTTGGGGGGACCCGACAAGGCACTTGAAGAAGAAGAAGAAGTAAGTATTGATAAATACATTGATATTTTTATTTGACGGAGACGTGACGCCAAAAATATGCGAGAATTTGTAGAAAGAGGGTAAGATCGATAAAAAAAAAACATCGGAATCGGGACACAATCAACACAAAATATAACATAAAAACCTCCTGGACCGGATATCTTTGTAAAAAAGCTCCATGTATGGATACTATCGCAGGTTCAAGTCTAAACTGCACCACATGCAGTAAAGCACAGTTAAAAAAAATCGTCGTTGCATAATCAAAAAGAGGTATGTACGAATATTTTAATTCAGGCATAGGTACCTACTCTTTTAAAAATTATTCATTAGGGTATTAAAATTGTTGTTTGAACTTATTATTGGCATGTGTATTGTTGTTTTTTTTTTTTAATATTTGGTACTAAGAATCACTTTATAAAACGATTATGATGTCATTATAAGCAGTTTATTCTAGAAATGTCAGAACATTTATAAATTCACATACCCCTTCTTGAATATACAACGACGAAATATTATTATTATTTCTAAGATTACGTCATCCCATCCCTTGTGGAACGATTTCTCCCAAGTTCAATATTTTTAGAAGGTGTCATATAATTTTAAGACACTTACCTATATAATAATAATAATACGCTATTGTCAAATTAAGTCGGAAAGCAGTAAATCTTGGGCCATAACCAAAGACAAACAAATATGTCAGTCAGTCAATTAGTCTTAATAGAGTAACTCACTATTTATATAAAAGAGGGTTTTAGGTATTGAGTAAAAGGAATCGACGTGCGTGTATGAGAAACTGTATGAATGTGGAGGAAGCGAAGGAAGTGTGTAACGATAGATCTGTTTGGCGTTCCGTTCTCTCTGCCTACCCCACTTGGGACACGACGTGAGGGTATAGTATAGTATAGTAGTTTTAGGTTAGTTGGACGATATCACGCCTCTGCGATACACTCGTCCATTGTGCAAAATAATTTGAATGCTCTATGCTGTTATCCTATTGTTAACATTTTTGTTTAAATATTTTGTGCAATAATATTTGACAGCTACCTACTTTTATTTTTTAAGGAATTTTGTACGTGTTGCAGTTTGGCATTAGAGAAGCGTATATTTTGTTACATATTAGGTATATTTTACGACTCGCAGACTGTCTTGGTCCGAGTCGCCAAATCACTTAGGTGTAATGATTTTATTGCTGAGGCAGGTATCCATAACCTTCATTCATAAACAGGTATGGTCCCTTACACACTATGAGAGATACCTACACGAGATATTTTATGGATACTTAAAAAATATTTATATCTTCCAAACTTTGATTACTACTAGATACTACTATCGAAATAAATAAAACAAGCGTTTTATTCTACTAATGATTTATTCGATGAGAGAGACGTCTTTCGTTTCTCTCATCGAACAGGAATCAAAATTACCATACTATAATTATTGTCCAGTATCGGTACTTAAAAACAATGACACTAAACTCTACTGGGATCGACCAATTCAAACTGATCGAACTATTCTTTTTGTTTTTTTTTTGTTTGTTTTTTTTTTTGTTCGAACTATTGATCGAATCTGTTGATCGAATCGAACTATTGATCGAATCGAACTATTCTTTTAGTTTGTTTTTTTTTTGTTTGTTTTTTTTTTTATTTTGGTATGATGTCTTGTATATTTCTGATTTGATCTATATGCTATGATTAAACTTGTTAAGTGGAATTTCTAGTCGGAACATTATGACTGTATGTGTATGTCTTTTTTCTGATTGCTATTTATTTTTATTTTGATTGCTTATATAGTATAAAATAATTCTCCCCAAAGCACGAGCTACGCTCAATTTTGGGGAGTAATTGTATTAGGAAAATAAATGTATTGTGTTATTGTTCGATTATTGTAAAGTGATATTGTGTTTAATAAACTATTATTATTAATATTATTATTATATTCTAGCTAATCGACCAGGTATTGTTTTGGTTGATCGCAGATGCCGTAAAACATACATCATAGACATCAATATACCGCACGATGAAAATTTAAATAAAGCTGAGCAAGATAAGATAATAAAATATCTTGATCTTGCTCACGAAATCAAAGATATGTATGTGGAGAACACCTACCACAATCATCGTGCCTATAGTGTTGTCTGTGAATGGTTTAATACCTAAGAGTCTGTCAAGCAATCTCAGAAAACTGGGAGTAGATGACAGGCTCAAATACAGCATGCAGAAGGCCGTAGGTACTTCTATCGTCCACCAGGATAGTAAGAAGGTTTTTGTCCCTGTAGCTCTGTAAGTGATCTCCCATGATTGTACTATTTCATAGAACATCATGGAAGAATCAACTCGAATAATGTTGGGGTTTTACATTTTGAATATAAATTTATTTTAATATTTTATGGTTTTTGTTATTTAATGTTATATTTAAATTTTATTGTTAATCTTATATTGTGTTCAAAATGTAGAATCTTATATTGTTTTGTTAAATAAATGAGATATGAATAATTATATAATGAGAAATGAGATATGAGCATTATTTCCCTTAACCCCCCCCCCTCCTCCGATATACCCCTGTTTTTTGCTTGGAGAGCATTTGCCCCCACCCACATGGGCGTCATTCATTACTTGTGTATGTTGTAATGGCATATTCATTATTGGCAATTACATGGGTGAGCGTTTTTGTTTTTTCATTACTTTTATATTTTTTTGCCTCAGCTGGTGCATAGAGTGCACTTTACTTCTTTTTTTGTTTGTGTTATTTTTTCAATTTGGAACATAGTGTTAAATAAAATAATTTAACAAACTTCACTGGCTTGTGAAAAATGTAATATTTAAGTTGTACTATATAAAATGTAAAAGCTGTTTGTTTGTATTAATAAAATAAAATAAAAATAAAATAACAATAATATCCGGATGATTTTTATAACGCCGTTTTGTGAGCAGATACACTTCAAGGACGCATAGGATGTTTAATAGTATTCGCCAGCTATGCAAAATATTAGCAATGATGTTATATTCAGCTTCAGTCCATAAGAATTTTTGAAAAGATGTCTTTTCATTTGGGTCCTAAACTGGGTCAAGTCATGTGCGTCCCTGATGTCAGTGGGAAGTCTATTCCAAGCAGTAAGACTCGCAGATATGAAGGCGCAATCCAGGTAGGTACGCTGGCTCTGAATTCGTTTTGATTACTTCTAACCTTGTTGTGATATTTCACCCAATATTGTATCGTTCCAATTTTATAACTAGTGCTTGTCCTTGTACCTAAGTCTATTTCTAGACGTAAGTTTCAAAAACCATGTATTATACTGTGTAAGTGTGTCATCCACGATGTGAGATTTTCCACCAAGGGTACATCAAGGGAGTATTTTAATTCTCGAGTGGGTTTTGCAGAGGGAATCCCATAAGGACAACCTCGAGCCCACTATTTCTTAATGCTATAAAAAAAGAGTTTAAAAACTTATCGGATACTAATCGCCGACACAAATTTCATCAATGTGAAAAGACCCTACAATCCATAATATTATGAGGACCGTCCCACAGTCCATAGTAATAAAACACTAATGGGGTAACATAACAAACAAACAATTTAAAATAAATAAATCAATATAATAAAAATCATTTCATTTTCCCATGTTGCAATTATTACACTTACCCAAATTAAAAAGTATTTTTATTGGAGAATTTTTGTTTTCTTTTTTTTAACAATATCAAGAACATAATTTTTAACTAGGTAGGTACTACTATATACACGATCACACGGCACATCCCATTAGTGTAGCCAGCTGACCAGCTGCATGTTATAAACATGCTAGCTGTCATCTCCGTGTACACAAAAAAATGCAGTTATTCATGATGAATGGTTTAGAAGGTTTATTTATTTATTTATTTAAACACAATATACGGCAATTGCCTTTACAAGTGTACAGATAAACTTTATAACGTCACACAATCATTCAACACAAGTCATGTACAAAAATATAAAAACAGACAAAACATTCTCCAGTTAAAGTCAAAAAAATAGAAATACTATATTACACTACTATACCATCACGGCATATCCCACAAGTGGGGTAGCCAGCAGATCAGCTGCATGTAAGAAACATGCAAACTGTCCTCTTCGTGCCAATATAAAATCAAGACATTCAGGATGGGTGGCAAACCTCATCGCTGAATTTAAGATGTAAAATGTCTTAATTTTTTCGAACACCTGCCTTTTACAGGACACTCGAAAACTTACGCAGAAGAGTGGGAGACCAATTCTTTACCGGGTGCTCCACGGGAGAGAAATGACAAAAAAATAGAAATGACAATTTAAATACAAATAGGTACAATAAATTCATTAAAAGACAAATTTTACTATAGGTAGTCAAGATATTAAAAAAAAAAAATGATAATAATTTTAAAACTGCACAAAAATACATGAACATGGGAAAATCCACTAGGTCTGTTCTGAAAGAAGCGATTCGATTATTTTAAACTTATATTCTAACAGAGATGTGCCAAATACGTCTACAACATCCGCATATTTGTTTCCAAGACGCTGCAATCTGTTGACAGACGAGTTAAAATCATAAGAAGTGCTGGAACTATTACAATAAAAAGGTAAAGCCTGTCGAGTAGCCCTTATGGGAACATGAAAATTTAACTTCAACAATATATCTGGACAATCAAGATTCCCGTGAATTATTTTATGTAACAAAATCAAATCACAAAGTACTCTTCTCTCAGTCAGCCCCAACAGACTCAAATGGTTGAACGAATTTTGATTAAAACTGTTTTAGAAATATATGCATGTATTTAAACTTATAATATTTACCTACAATTTTTTCATGATAATCCAAAAACAGTGATGAGTGATGAAAAAATGAATGAATAATGAAAAAAATTCCAATGTTGTTTTTTCTTGTTATGATCCAAAATTGTTTTAAAATTTTGAAATAAATTTAATTACAATATTCTGTAAAAAGCAGGTGTTCGTTAATCATCATATATAAGTACCTATGTTTATTAACACCTACAGTTCAGCGCTCAAGTACGCCACCCATCCCGAATGTCTTAACTTTTATTGACATGAAGAGAATAACTGTAAAATTTCGATAAATGCACATAGAAATTTGCAAGAAACCATTGACTATATTAATATGTACAAACAATATCAGACCACAGTAAAGAATAAAATATATGTCTATTTAAATAAATATATAATTATATCATTTTATAATGTTTAGGTACTGTATGTATTTTCAATTTCATTAATTTAACGACCATTTAGATGGCTGGTGGGTTGGTTGCTTCCAGTAAAACTATTTAGGGTCTTCATTTATTTATTTGTCACACAGGTTATAATATGTACAATGCAGGATAGTTGATTGCAAGTAGAGTTGATTTGAAATACGATTGTATAAGAGAAAGAAATGTAAAAGACAACTGCTTATATTAACAGCAAAACAAAGATAATGTTTCCTACACTACAAAAACGAAAACCTTAATAAGCTGACAAAACTTCGCCATATTATAATATTATTTTGTTCTACAAACTAGCCAATTTTCGCCACTTATGTCGCTATATTCTCAAACCTGTCACACTGAACTATAAATATAAGGTAATGCTGTTATTGGCGGAATCGAGTTGTTAGCGCCACACGGCGGCAAACATCCTAACTATTTTGCATTGGCGTGAAATTTAAACCCCTGATTTGAAAACTGAACATACCGCCCCCTAAAAACGCGTTTTTACAAATAAATAAACGTTTTTATAACATGAGTTTGAAAATTTAATTATCTACTATAAATGTCTTGGTACCTGTGTAAATGTCATGCGTAAAATTGAGATAGTGGACTGTAACATAACATTGAAAAAACATGACATGAAAAACAAAACATTTTCTGACAACTAAACCCCTTGTACTACATGAATGAAAATTTTGTCAGCCAAGAAAGAAAGAAAGAAACATAAAACCTATGTAAAACAAAACAGATGATCTAAAAATATTTTTAAATATTTGAAAAACATGATGAGCAAATAAAATACAACACTTCTTGAAATATTGTTCCTCTGATAAACACAAGCAAATAAAGCAAAACCTTTCTTGAGACTTTCATCCCTTTGATGAACATGATAAGTAAACAAGTATAACATTTCTTGAGATATTGTTCCTCTGATAAACATGATGAGTAAAAAAAGTATAACATTTACTGAGACATCTTAGAAATTTTGTAAATTGATTCAACATCTTGAAGTAAAATTAATTTTCCTCGATTTATTGCATAGAATTTTCTTCAATCGGTAACACAGCCAAATTGACGACACTGCGTTTGAAGATACCTCTTGTAGTCTTAACTGAAACGACTCTGACGAGCCCATCTCTCCCTGGATGTAGCTCCGTTACTCGTCCAAGTTTCCATACCATAGGTAGAAGATTCTCTTCCTTAATCAGCACCAAGTCCCCCAGCTGTAACTGCCTCTCAGCTCCCTTATGCCATTTGCTCCGACGTTGCAGCTCGTGAAAGTACTCGGCATTCCATCGTACCCAGAAAGATTGAAATATCATCATTAGTTTTTGATAATTGTTAAGCCTATTGTTAGGAATTTCCAAAACACTACGTTCTGGAAGAGCAAACAAGCTTTCTCCAATCAGGAAGTGAGTAGGAGTTTAGGCGTTTTGGTAATTTGAGTCAGAGGAGAGGGGAGTGTGGAGTTGACGCAAGGTTGAACTTGCAATAGTATGGTGTACATACTAATAAAATCTAACAATCGATAATGCAGTGCCTTTAAGTGAGTATTTCAAATATACAAGAAAACATAACATGAATTTAAATTGAATGAAAATGAGTGAAAGCCTTTGAATTTCACTGCTTGATCCAGCAAAGTTTGCTACATTGTCCTAGTAAACCAATAAGTTTACATTGTCCTAAAATGAATATTGAAAACAAATCGAAATGCTTCCCTAGAAAGTGAAAGATGTTATCCCCTGCAATGAAAACAAATTAACATACCTACCTGCGCACATATCAATTTATTTTATGAGTTATATTTGTACCTGAAACATAAATACATTGGTTAAAAAACATTCTTGATAATTAGGCACAAATCAATAACTCCTTGAGGGTTGCAAACTCTTGTGCATTCATGATTAGAACATTGTGTGCATTTCAGTTACATTCTGTTCTTCTTTAAAACGTGGTTTTCTACCGCTTGCTTTGAGTAAGCAGCGTATCAAATATGCTGCGACTCTTTGTAATTTATTAAAAGATGAATACCAAATAAATGTCTCCCAATCTTCCCTTTGAGTGACAACTAATAAAGTTGTCTGTATCTTGTAAAGTGTCCATAATGTTGTGATTGTATCTTGCATTCTTGAAAATGTTCCTATAATCAATCCTGTTAACAATAATGCACCACACAATTCTATACTAGTTGATGACAATTGTTTAATAGGTGCAACTTTATATTTTGCACATATTAAATTACATTCGTATCTTCCAAATCTACTATAAGATCTCAAATATATGGAACAGCCATAAGCTTTCTGCGAGGCGTCTGAAGAACTTATTAATTGAATATGAATTGAAATTTCACATTTGATATTTCTACGTATTTTAAAATCATTGATTGTCAATAAATCAGCCTTGTAATTATTCCATTTTTGTAATAGATTTTCTTGAAGAAGTTCATCCCATGCCATTCCTTGCTGCCATAATTCTTGCATAAGAATTTTTGCTCTAATTACTATTGGTCCCAATAAACCAAGAGGATCAAAAGTTTTTGAAATGTCTGACAATACCCTTCTTTTGGTAGCCACTTGGTTATCATGTAAAATTTCTACCTTGTAAGAAAGACAATCTTCCCTGCTATCCCAATAAAGTCCTAAGATTTTAGATGTATCTTTGTCTTCAACAAATAATGACTTTTTACTAGATAATATATCATCAGACATACCTGACACATTTGATTTCCATTTTGTAAGATGAAAACCTCCTGATTGAAGTATAGTGGTTAATTCCTGTTTCAATTGTGAACATTCCTGCAAGTTTTCACCTCCTGTTAACAGATCGTCCATGTAGAAATCTTCTGCTATAACTTCACATGGTTTTGGATATTTATCTTTGAACTCGATACTTAATTGTTTTAGACATCTTGTGGCCATAAATGAAGAAGGTGTTAATCCATATGTTACTGTATTTAACTGAAAATGAGATAATTGTTTGTCATCTGAATCCCTCCATACAATCCTCTGAAATCTTTTATCCTCGGAATGAATTTCTACCTGTCTGTACATCTTTTCTATGTCGGCAGTAATCACGAATGAGTGTTTCCTGAAATTTACTAGCAAGGTAAATAAATCATTTTGTATTAAAGGACCTGTCATGAGTGTATCATTTAAAGAAACACCTGAACTTGTTTTTGCTGATCCATCAAAGACAACTCTCATTTTATCCCCCTTGAATACTGCATGATGTGGGAGATAACATATATCATGTTGATCTGATGGTTCACATGGTGACATGTGACCTAAAGTTTCATATTCTTTCATAAAATTAACATATTGATTTTTGAGATTTGTATCATTGGCAAAGCGCCTTTCCATACTTAACATACGCCTGCTTGCAACTTGTAAAGAGTCACCTAACTCTTTATGCTTCGGTTTGAATGGTAGTCTGGCTACAAACCGACCTGTATCACTTCTTTGATGGGTTGAAACGAAATGTGTTTCACATAAAATCTCCTCTTGAGATTGAATTGGCATAGAAAGAATTTCCTCTATTTTCCAAAACCTTTCTATGTCTTTATGCAATTGATTTAATGAAACATAACAATGTAAGACTTGCCTGGAATTTTTGACTTGCCTGTCTTGAAATACCTGTCCAGCGATGATCCAACCTAGCAACGTCTGCTGTATCACTGGTTGTGAAGGTTCCATTTGAAGTCTTTCTGCTTGTAAAATTTCCCAAAAAACTTGTGCCCCTAGAAGCATGTCCACTGGAGCGCTCTTATGAAAATCGGGATCGGCCAACCTTAGTCCATGAGGTAGTTTCACATATTTTTTGTCGAACGTTTGCTGTGGTAGTGGCTGCGTGATCTTTGGTAACACCAAACATGACAGTTTGCGTGTGTAACTTGAGTGTAGAGATTGGATCTCCACATCGGCTCCTTTGCTTATTTTCGTAACCTGGTTATGGATTCCTGCTACTGGAATCGCTGCATCGTATTGTGAAATACCCAACCTAGAACATAAGGATTTCGTCATAAAATTAGATTGAGCACCACAATCTAAAAGTGCGCGCACCTTGTGTGACACGCCATTATGTGTGATACCTACTATCACTGTAGACAACAATATTTGACTACCACCTTGTGACATGTGGGTAGTGATGGTAGCATCTTGTTCATGTAGTATTGTTGTCACATTTTCTTGAATACCTACTTGAGGTTGCCTTGTAACATTTGAATATCTGTGTAACATTGTATGGTGTCTTTTCCTACACATTCTGCATGTGTTTTTTGAATTACATTTGGAGGAATTGTGCCTTGTACCTAGACAATTAAAACAGAGTCTAAACCTTTTTGTTGTCTCATACCTCTGCTCCATAGTCTGGGCATGAAACTGACCACATTGGTGCAGCCTGTGTTCCCCATTGCACAGCGGACATAAACTTGAAACATTGTTTCTAGAACCAGCATGGAGTGTGATCCTAGGGCTTGGTTTCCGCTGGTGTGTTAGACATGTTTCTAACACCCTTGCTCTTTCATTTAGACATAAAATCAACTCACCTAATGTGGGTAACTTTCCTGCGATCGAATAAGTCTCCCAATGTTGCTTGCTACTTACTGGAAGCTTGCTTGTTATAACATGAATTACCAATGCATCCCACTGCTTGGTAGGTAGTCCCATGCTTTGTAGAGCCCTCAGATGAAGCTGTACTTCATCTACTAATTTCCTTAACCCTGTGTGACTTTCATCCCTTAGTACTGTCATGTTGAGAAGACTGTGAAGGTGCTTATCTGAAATTATACGTACATTATGATACCTTGAATTAAGTATTTCCCATGCTACACTGTAATTCTCTCCTGAAACTTCCAGCGAAGAAATTAACTGCAATGCTTCTCCCTTTAGACTTGAGAGAAGATAATGGAACTTTTGAAGATTATTTAATGATGGATTACTATCCACCAATGAACTGAAGGTGTCTCTGAAGTGAAGCCAGTTTTTGTAATCTCCACAGAAATTCGGTACCTCTAAAGGCCTCAATTTTACTTCTGAAATAACTGTAGGAATTTGTTTCATAATCGATCTCGCTTTTCCCACTGTTTTGTAGAATAAAACTTCGAATTGTTCCCTATATTCAGCCTCAATTTCACTATATTCTTCTATTTCCTGCTGGATTGTCTCAAACTTGTCTAAAATAGCTTCTATTCTAGATATTCTCACTTCTAGTTCGCACATATCGATTGATTTGCTATTGAGGTAGTCTTGAAAACGTGTCAATTGTCCTTTAAGAGCACCTCTTTTAGAAATAAGCATCTTCACCCTCTCGTTCGGCATCTCGATTATTGATAAATATTGTTATATTTAATCCCAATGCAGCACCCTTTAACCAAACCAAACAAAGCACATGAATCAAACAAGAACAGAAAAACGTGTTTTTACATGTAACAATAATAATTATTCGACTTGATTTTATAACTGCCCTTAACCTCACTTAAATGCCGCAAAATCAATTGTATGAAATTACTAGCAAACCACAATGGAAGGATTATGATATTAATTGAAATAATAACACTTTGAAATGGATAATAAGGATGATTGGAAATTTAAACCTGTCCGTCTTTCCTTTACGATGTCTGGAATTCCTGTTCAAACTGGTATGTTCTTCCTTCTACGAATCCGGTTCGTGGTCCAAAACTTGTGGGTGGTTTGGTTGGTGCTTTCAGTAAAACTATATCGAGTCTTCAATTATTTATTTGTCACACAGGTTATAATATGTACAATGCAGGATAGTTGATTGCAAGTAGAGTTGATTTGAAAATACGATTGTATAAGAGAAAGAAATGTAAAAGACAACTGCTTATATTAACAGCAAAACAAAGATAATGTTTCCTACACTACAAAAACGAAAACCTTAATAAGCTGACAAAACTTCGCCATATTATAATATTATTTTGTTCTACAAACTAGCCAATTTTCGCCACTTATGTCGCTATATTCTCAAACCTGTCACACTGAACTATAAATATAAGGTAATGCTGTTATTGGCGGAATCGAGTTGTTAGCGCCACACGGCGGCAAACATCCTAACTATTTTGCATTGGCGTGAAATTTAAACCCCTGATTTGAAAACTGAACAATGGCTATTTAGCGGAATGTCATTATTATCGTCGTCCATGTCAGAGATCCTCAGTTCGAATCCGAGTCGCGAATGCATGGGAAAGAATGCGGAGTTAAATAATCATATTATTATTTTATGTACATACTAAGTAATCGTTAATTTTGTGATCGTGTCGATTCGTCCGTTGTCGAATCGATTTGTCAAAATAATAATTATATACGAATTTGTCATTAGTGTGTCTGTCCGAGCGATGATATTAGAAACGTTTAAATATAAGCATTAAAACCGGCATCACACAAAAAAACCACGAGGTGTTCTTATAACAGTTACAATATTAGAGTTGCCACCAATGAGTACTGTCCTCTTTTTCTTGTGAGTGTATTTAACACCTATGTTAATTTATTTAAGATTGTAGGGTTGCTCTCGTCTTGATCTAAATACGATCTTAATATTGTCTTAATCTTAAACCTACGATGCATGAAGTGACTTTAGTCAAAAATACGTGCATGTCAATCCTGCGGTAGCTTGTCAAGACTATGTAGCAATACTCTTCTTCTTCTTCGTGTTGTAGATCATCGACCTGGACATGTTAATTCGGAAGTTGATGCCTGTTGTGATGCTGAAAACCAGCTGTCTTTCCATCTTTTTGGTGGTCTTCCTCGGGGTGTGAACCGACTGGTGTTTCCTTTGCGGCTATATGTACGATTCTGTTTTCAGCCATTCGATCCACACGGTCTCTCCAGAATCGTCTCCTTTTCCTACTCTATCTTACGATGTCCTCCGTGTTGCATTATGTTTCAAATCTCAGTATTTCTTATTCTGTCTCCGAGAGTTTTGTCCGCAATAGCACAGAATGTTTTCATCTCTGATGTTCTTAGTAGATTTTTAGTTCGTATTCGTACCGTGACTGCTCTTGTTTCGACACACCATTTATATCATTATTAGTCTCACACTATGTAGTAATACATCTACATAGTATAATGAAAAATTTATAGGTAAGTACCCACTAGTAGGTATTGTGAAATAATCTTATTCGCATTTTAACACCGAATTAATCCAGATAAACTGCGATATCAAAATGTACATGATTTATTTACGTAATACCAATTAAAGTTGTAAAATAAATAATGTTCCGCTTGGCATTGGGTAATTTTCCCAGGGTATGAGTACTAGTTTTATATAACTTTACTGTTAATTAATTTAATGCATTCAAAAGGTTAAAGTGATAGTGGTAATAACAATTATTTTATAATGTGCTGCGTCTGAGGGGATAAAGGATTAAGATTGTATAGAGGGTATTATATTATTTATGCATCGACTCTTGACTAAAGCTGCAGATTCATGGTTTTGTACGTAATATTTGAAATCCTTGTAAAAGGCATAAATATGCATAATATTCGTTGTAAAAGGCGGGTACCTATTCGTAAAACGACACGGTTTAAAACTCTCGAATTCTTTAACTCAGCGATGAGGCGTACCACCCATCCTGTATAACCTTTTTTCCGGATACTTAAAGAACTGAATGTCTCTTATTTACTCATCTTAAATATCTTAACTTCTATTGGCACGGAGAGGATGACTAGCATGTTAATTACAAGCAGTTGGTTCGCCGGCTACCCCTCTTATGGAAGATGCCATGATGAAATGGATTGATGGATGAAATATACCTATAATAGTTTTTGGTACGGAGAGGATGACCTAAGCGTTTATGTACTACGGCACAGAGAAAACAACCTGCTGGCTAGCTTACTTGTGAAAGACGTTGTGATAGTTCCTATACATAGACAATATGAAATAGTTTTACATACATACATACATACATACCATCACGCCGCTTCCCTCGCGGGGTAGGCAGAAAGGATCGAGCGCCACTTCCTTCTATCCTTGCATACATCTTTCGCTTCCGTCACTGTCATACAATTTCTCATGCATGCTCTCCTGTTCAATGTGCTCAACACGTGACCGTCCTGTAGGATTTGATTTAAATGGTCTTGCCATTTAATCCTCGGACGTCCGCGTCTCCGAGCACCATTCCTCTCAGCCAAATATATCTTCTTAGTCATTCTGTCCTCATTCATTCTTTCCACGTGCCCAAACCATCTTAACTTATTTACATTCATCTTTGTTATTACACCAACTTTCATTCCACATTCCTTTCGTATATCACTGTTACGCACACGATCTCTCAGACTCTTGCCACACATCCTTCTCAACGATCTCATTTCCACTGCATTTATGCCACTTTCATCCTTCTTTAACCATGTCCACGTCTCACTTGCATACATAAGTGTTGGCACTAAGATTTTAGTTGGCAGAGTGCACCAACCTTTTAGCTGTGGTGGATATGTTTCTATTTGCAATTATTGGTCGGATTGCACCATTTACCTTATTGCCAGCAACTTTTCTCCTTTCAATATCGCTTTCACACTTCCCATCTCTCGTGAACAAACTACCTAAGTACACACATTCGTCAACTTGCTCTAACACTTCGTTGTCAATCATTACCTGGCATACTGTTCTCTCACTTCCTCTTTCAAACACCATGATTTTTGTCTTTTTTGCATTCATTCTCAATCCATTAATCGCACAATTTTCATACACACACGTCATCATTCGCTGTAGATCACTTTCACTTTCAGCCATCAATACCAAATCATCGGCAAACATTAACGCTCTTACATTCATCCCATTCATATCAACACCTACATTCAGTTCTTTCAATGGACGAATACAATGATCAATGTATAGGTTAAAAAGCCATGGCGACATCACGCACCCTTGTTTTACTCCTTTTGTCAATGTGAACCATTCCGACAGGTTATTGTTCACTCTAACACACGCAGAACTTCCTGTATATAGGGACGCAATGGCGCGAATTAGCCGACTACCCACCCCACACATTGATAGTACTTGCCACATTTTCTCACGATCTACTCTATCATAAGCCTTTTCTAGATCAACAAACGCGCAGAAAAGCTTCTGGTGTTTCTCCAGGAGCTTCTCTGTCACCATTCGCAAGGAGAAGATCTGGTCCACACACCCTCTACCACTCTGAAAGGCACCTTGCACATCCCATACATTCGTCTCAGTCACTTTTCGAACTCTTTCAATCAATATGAAATAGTTTTCATATACAAATAAAGAGGAAATGATTCTGTGTATGACTGTTGACACTCCTTGATCCATCTGGTTTGGGGAAGTGTTTTTAAATGCCACAAACTCTTCACACTTTAAGACATTCGTGGATATGTGGGTCTCAAGATGGGATCTGCTACGTCAGCCGGGTCCCCCGCCCACTGACTTGGTAGGGTCGGAGATGCCAATACTGGCATAGTTGTACTAGACTAGAGAGAGTTGAAATATTAATAAATTGTCACCTAAACGGATAAATAGGAGTCCTAGGACTCCTGAATTTTCCGACAAATAAAGTTATACAAATAAAGTGTTTATTAATATAACGGAAGGCTATTATGGAATAAGGGGGAATGTCATACAAATTTGACACTTATGTTTAACATTCCCCCTTATTCGATGATAGCCTTCAACTATCAACTTCGACAGATTCTGTCCCCATATTGTCCCGTTCACATGAGTGATTTTATGGAATGCCATCAGTGAGTAGGTAGGCCTCGAAGTATTAGGACACCTAAGTTCCTATTACTCCTCTAATATTAAAGTCTACCTACATAGGTATATCCTTTTTGAAACCCAAATACAAAACCCAGATATATCTTTTAAAAAAAAAAAAAAATAAAGGATTACTTCGAGGATTACGTCAACTAATAGAAGCGATACAAATGAGTCAAAAATATCGTCGACCCACTGATACAATGTAATATCTACCATTTATCAACGATATTTTTCGATCTTTACACTCAAAATGTTTAGATTATTAGGTTCTACACAACATAATAATATTTTATAAATTTTTATCACAATAACACAACGTGTTTTATTATTATTTTTGTTTTTCTTTATAAGGGTATTTGCGATATTTCGGGCACATTGCAAGTAGAGAGCATGAAAACCTGGAAAAAGAAACTATAACTGGGGTTGTAGAAGGAAGAAGGAGAAGGGGCAGAGTGCCAATAAGATGGAGCGACTAAATTAAGGAGGCCACACAGAGCTCACTACACGGGGCCTTCCACATGGCGGAGGATCGCTCAAGATGGAGACAGATGGTTTACAGAACAAGGCATGATGGTCACGATCCTCAGGATTAAGGGACCGACGGAGATGATGATGATAAGGGTGAAAAAAAAGGAACTCTATATTGCAGCATACACTTGCTAAAGGGAAAATAGTTTAGGAGACAGAATATGCTATATTTAACGAGAGGATATGCTTTTGTGGTTTGACATATTATTGCACAATACCGTCCTAACATAATCCTACTTACTATACTAATTAGACAGAAGTCGCGCTGTGATATGAAATATCATATACATACACATATGTATTTTTTCTTATTTTTTGTTTGTATTAAGAAGGATCGATGACATCGAGTAACATTATAATATTATGGGCTAGTTATTATTGGACTTACAAACGAACTGAAATCAATCATCCTTTTATGACATTCGTACTAGGGGCTTTAGAAGTTGCCTTGAATTGAATTTATTTATTTAATTTTCAAAAAAGTACCATTTTGTGGTCCATAGCCACTAATAAATAGGTATATTAGGTATATAGCGGGCTACAATCCATTGGATTGGTCTGCAAAGAGTTTGGATTTTCTTCTCCATTCCTCCCTATTCTCAACTTATCTCTTTAATTCTACGTATGTGCCGCAGTCCATATCCTTCTTCCCTTGATCCATATAGATATCTCTAGGTCGGCCTCTACCATTTCTGTCTTCGGTCAAACCCTCCGCGATAATGATGATCAGATCTAGGTGCCTGATGCTGTGGGCAATCCCGTTTGCTCGTTGTTGACTGATGTTTTTAACGAGCTGTCTACTTTCGCCTACCCTTATCCAATACCTTTTTAACGAGCTGTCTACTTTCGCCTACCCTTATCCAATACCTTTTTAACGAGCTGTCTACTTTCGCCTACCCTTATCCAATACCTTTTTAACGAGCTGTCTACTTTCGCCTACCCTTATCCAATACCTTTTTAACGAGCTGTCTACTTTCGCCTACCCTTATCCAATACCTATTTTTTACAACTTCGTGTTAGAAAAATAAAGGCTGCTCTCTCCTTGCCATATAAGTAATACAAAGTCATTAGTAATTCTAAGGTTTGTTCATTCACAGAGTGAAAATTCATGATTACAAATAGGTACATATCAATATTTCTAAACACAGTCAATTTTTCACATTTTTTTTAAAGAACTCGAGCGCTTGTTTAAGCCTTTAGCAACACCCACTCCTTCCACTATTATCCCACCCCTTACTATTCCTCCTTCTTAACTTAAATTTATATATTTTCCAATCAGTCCTCTTGAAAATGTCAAATTGAGCTTTTGATGTTAAGATGGATGTGCTTGGGCTTGATAAGATCCGAAATTCACACATCCGTGGGAGTCTGGGTGTGCGGAATATCTCGGATAAAATACAAGAGAGCAAATTGCGATGGTATGGCCATGTGACCATCAGGAGATCACTCGAGTATATAGTTCGTGAGTTTATTTTTGAGCCCTTTACACTTGAAATAACTTTGATATACTACATAATTCTTTTTTGTATTTTTTGTCGTTTCCTATATGTATGATGTTACTGAAAGTGATTTTTTTCAATTTGTTAAAAAGAAAAAACATTGTAAAAACTGACGATTCCAAGTGCCCAAATAGTGGCCTACGGATGATGGAAAAGAATAAAGAATAAATAAAGAATAGGCAATAAAGCTCAATGTATCGAGGTTACCAGCAAGATATCAAGAGGAAGTCCAAAGCGCAGATGGCGTGAAGTAGTGAGACAAGACATGCAGAACTGCGATGTTTCCCATGAGGATGCGGTCGACAGAAACAAGTGGCGTAACCATGTGGGACTAATAATTGCCCAAGAAGAAGAAGAAGAGCTTTTGATGAAAGCGCTCGAGTTCTTTAAAAAAAATGTGAAAAATTAATTATGTTTACATATTAAATACATAATTCTTGCTATTTAATATTACATTATGTTCTGCACACTTTTTCTTATCAAGTATTACGTTGTCTTATCAAGTGGAAGTGTACCAAGTAGGTATTTATTTTTATCTTCTTTATATAAGTATACCTAAGCATTAGAATTTGCAATTCTACAGCATGATTCAATAGAATACTAATAACAACGTGCATGGACAATTCACACAGATCGAGCTTGTCCCAAATTAATATGGAGGCAGCAACATCATCTATTTGTAATAATCATAATAATTTTTCCAAATTTGTGACATTTATTCATATCTTCCCACAACATTAAATTATTTGACGCACATAATGACGATCTATTTTTTTTTATGCGGCGGCAGAATTGCCATCCACACTTCTCAGCATTATACCTACAACTAGATAAGTCCTCATAATATGCTCAGTCATGGTCACACAAGGGAAAAATTCACCTATCCAGATATACAGGAAACGTGTATGTTTTTTGGTATTGCCCCAGAACAGACTTTAGTCTAGTGGGGCAATATATTCCATAATGTTGTTTTTTGTATGTTTGTACATATTTACTGTTTTAGAATAAATAAATTTAAAAAAATCAGCATTGTAAATGAAAATTTCTATACACTATGGATTAATCAGTAGATAATTAATTAGTTATCATGGAATGGTTACATGAGGTTATTGGGAATGTCGTGGGAAGACATGAATAAATGTCACAAATTTGTTTTTTTTTATAACTATTACAAATAGATGAAGTTGTTTCCTCCATATTATCGTCCCGAGAGAAGTGCTGCAAGAAGAATTTAAAAATTAACATTAAAAGAGTGTCCGTTAAAATAAAGACATTTTACATCGGTATTTCTGCCACAACATATGCTGTGATGGGGTAGTAGTACAAAAAAACACTAATAATTATTTGATCACATGCTGTAGATTTCAGTATCTTATTTTTTAAAGACGACAAAACAATAACAGTCTTTCGCTGTGGTTAAAACACAAGACGAGTCGGATGTGGGAATCGAACGCGGTTTCAAAACTATGTATCTTCCTATAAATAACGAAAAAATAAGTAAATAAATAAATAATTACCTATTTAAAATACATAATACTTATCTAAACTAACCACATTCATTGTTTTGTATTTCAATAAATATATTTTTGTGATGTACAATTGCAAAAAACCATTTACCTTGCATTATATTCTGAAATGAAGTTTGTTAATTATTTATGTACCTACCTACCTACTTATGTAGCTTTGAATGTTTTTCGGATGAATTACTATCTACTATCTGGCGCCGTTTAATGGAGGATCCATCTCTAGGGGAAGGAAAACTATAATATCTTGGAAGAGCGATATCTTGAATTTTAAAGTATCGACTGTAAATTTGGACAGTGTTTTTTTTTTAAATAAATTCATTAGGTTACGTTCGTTAGAAAGAACCTTATTAAAGCCTTTGTATGGAGCATTTTGGTATATAGTTGCGAGACGTGGACCATCAGCAAGAGTGAAAGCGGACGGTTGGCGGCCTTTGAGATGTGGTGCTACAGACGCATGATGAAAACCCATTGATCGGAACACGTCGAAAACGCAGGGTAGGCGAAAGAAGGCAACTCCTTAAAAGAATCAGCCATCAACGAGCTAACTGGATAGCCACAAAATCAGGCACCCAGGCCTGCTCATCACCATCGCGGAGGGTAGGACCGAAAGCAGAAATGGTATAGAGGCCGACCAAGAGACACCTTTATGGACCAACTAAAGAAGGACATGAACTGTGGCACATACGTAGAACTAAAGAGACTAGCTGAAAATAGGGAGGAATGGAGAAGAAAATCCAAACTCGTTGCAGACCAATCCAATGTAGGTAGGTACCTACTGTAACTCACTATATATATATAAATTTATTAGGTAGGTATATTGATTCATTTGTTAATGTCATATTTATGTGAAACTTGTAATTAATGTACCTATCGTCATCATCATCATCATCATCGCCCTCAACGCTCCTCTCGGGAGCACAGGGCAGAAACCAGCCTCCTCCATTCAGAGCGTCTCTGTGCCAATTGCGTCACCTCTTCCCACGACATTCCTTGCGCTCTGATATCATTGTCATAGGAACAGTGTATTGTGAAAGAGGGACGCCCGGGCCTACGGAACTCCTGCGGACGGAAGAACAGTGCTCTTTTTGGCCAACTATCATTGGGCATTCTCAAAACATGTCCCAGCCAGGACCATCGTCTCTCCTGTATTACGAAGATTACAGGTCTCTGCTGGGTGCGCCGGCGCACAGCATCATTTGTAACATGTTCATACCATTTAATATCTAAAATCCTTCTAAGACACTTGTTTTCAAAGCTTAGTATCTTCCGCTCTTGAGCCTTGGTTAAGTGCCAAGACTCGCAGCCATATAGAAGGATTGGGATGATGCACGCATTGAACAAGCGACATTTTGTCCTGATGCTGAGTCCAGACGCCTTCCAAACTTTGTTCATGTTGTTGAAAGCCCCGCTAGCTGCTCCTATGCCTATAGTAAAGAATAAATAATGTACCTATAGTTAGTGATGTGAGAAGAGAAAATTCTCCAAAGAAATTTCTCGAGAACGAGAAATTTCTCCGAGAATTTCTCCTCTGATGGATGAAAAATTTCTCTCCATAATTTTTCTTAGTGGTATTATGACCTTTCGCCCAGTACACTTCGCAGCCAACCTGATTGATCCAATAATTTGTGGGGCTGATTCAGGCCCAAATCAGAGGTTATTAACACTTTTTTCGATGTACGTGCCTGCAATTTTTTTTTAACTTAAATATGGGATGTGTGGGATGTCAAACATCAAGATTTTTCATCAGTTATTAGCACTTTTTTCTATGTGGGTACCTAACATTTTTTTTGTATCCATAATTAATTGTAGCCATATTGGTGTAAATTGTCTCAACATTTGTACATTGTTATTGATTGATTGAATAAAGTATTTATTAAATTATTATACTGTTAAATAAAAAATAAAAAAAAATCTCCGAAAATTCTCTACTTCGAGAAATTTACCGAGAAATTTCTCGAAAAATTATTTCTTGAGAATTCCACAACACTACCTATAGTAAAGAATAAATAAATAATATTAAATTAAGATATTTATTTATTCTACGAAAATTGGAAAAACGAGACAGGAAAGAGTGGGTGTCATATAATTTTAATTTAAAAACCTTCATACATACAAAGTTGCGAATAACATTAAAAATTCTTAATTTATATCAAAATATAAATTATCGTAAAAGAACGATAAATTAAGATTTAAAAGGTTACGGGCACAGTACATAATTCAGATATTGGTGGATAAAGGATGTTCGGGTTTATGTTATCAATTGGACCTTTCGTAAATTATTTTGAAATTTATAACTTTATACGACAATTCATAAACTGAGAAAAATACTCACAACGAGTCATTGGTACGTACTATCAGATTAGGATTAGAGATAGTACAAACGATTCATTAGTACGAATCTATAATACTAACCTATCGCAAACAAATTGTTGGTAAATTTACTAACAATTTGTTTGCGAAAAGTTAATATTATAGATTCGTACTAATGAATCGTTTGTACTATCTCTGGTCCTAATCTGATACTACGTACCAATGATTCGTTGTGAAATTTCGTTAGCATTTTTCTCAGTGTATGAAACGAATAAAATACATCAAACTTTACTGTATAACTATGCTAAAAAATTAGAAGAAACATTGGCAATACGACCAAACAAATTTTGCGACTTAAAAACATTGATGTTCCAAGGTTTGAAGGACATTGATTGTATGTTTTTTTACTGTTAGGTTTCTTTTACGGTTATGTCAGTTTTTAGGATGTGCAATTAATACGTAAGTGTTAGTTGGAAAGAGACTGTTATCATCGTAATGTTAAGGAATGAAATATTATCAAATATATAAAATATAAATATATCATACTCCTCCGAAACGGCTGGACCGATTTTGATGAAATTTTGCGTACTTACCGAGTAGATCTGAGAATCGGCCAACATCTATTTTTCATACCCCTAAAAGTTAAGGGTGGTCCACCCTAATTTTCTTATTTTTTTGGTAATTTTTTTTTTATTTTTATATTTTATGGTGAGGCATGAAAAAATACATACAGCCCTAAATTTTTACTCTTCTACCATCAACCCCTATTTTTTTAATAATGATATTAGTATCAGGCAAATGTTTATGGCAAAACAACGTTTGCCGAATCAGCTAGTAATTTATTTTTTATTTATTTATTTCAATTATACAGGATACATACAGTTGATACAAAAAATACAATGGTCTATTACATATTTAGCAATAAGCAAACCAGTGAAGATCCCTATATTACCCTTATGTGCTCTACAAAACATACATAACTAAACACAACAGATAGAATCAACAAACAACAATTACAATAGAATATAGTAAATAATATTATAATTATCAATTTTGGACATGTCTGCTGAGTAAATTAGTAAATTGGCACAGGCATAAATAAGGTATTACTTGAACCACCCAATTCCCAGCACCCCTGAAGCATCTAACGAACTCCCAGAACCTTAGATCAACGTGATATTCCCTAGACCCAAAAAAATGCTAGGCAAGAGACTACTTAACATCTGTGAGAATACAAGGAAGAAATAAATCTTTTTCTATATTCTGTATCGTTCCTGACTAGTCATTTCGGTAAACATCCATCTTCGTACATAATCAGCCACAAGATAAACCATACACTTTTCTATATATAAATACTTACTTTTATGTAAGCCTGTATTTATCATATACTTGACTTCAAATAATTCGCAAGACGTAGGTACATACCTACATACTTAGTACAATTATTTTTAATACGTATTCTCAATACATTTATACCTACCAACAAATTACAAAAAATAAAACAAGTTTGTGCATTGACGGGTTTCAATACTTTCTCTTAACCATTATCAGATGCATTAATCAGTAGGTATGTATGTATGTACTCAATATAATTTATATTTACTTACTTGGTATTATGTATCTATGTATAATTATATACCTAGGCTCGGCACTGACATGTGAAGAATTTATTGATGGAAAAATAATTAAAAAATAATGTACCTTAGTACATAACTTCTTATATTGAATAATGCGTATGTATGTATGTATTGAAAATTATAATATGTTTGTATGTAGATATGGTAATGCAGTTGAGTGTTTGTTTTGTAGCATTTTTTTGTATGTAACTAGCTTAACGCTCAGGTTTGCACGGAGAATAGTTATTTTTATTTAAAAAAAAAAGAATAGGTAGGTATATCTGGGTTTTGTTATAAACCCAAATACAACCTAATAGGTACACCTTTCACAGTAAGCACCTGGTATCGAACCACGGACCCCTTGTTCACGAGGCCGAGACTATACCTCCGGGCTACCGACGAACTCTGTCATCCGGAATAATTGTTTCATTTTGATTATGTATGTTTTCTTTCTTGCTTTTTTAGATTTTGATTTATTTTTTTCCTACTGAGATCGCCTTGGCCAAAGGCTGTTATGGTCTCAGTGCACGGTGATATTTTTAGGGGTAATAATAAGAATATCATGTATTTATTTACATATTTATTCAACAATTGCAGTGAATGCGTGTAAAGTAAGAGATATCTGCGTGCATGTCTGAGAAAGTGCATGAATGTGGAAGAAGTATGTAAAGATAGGCTAATATGCTTACTGCCTACCCCACTTGGGACACGATGTATGGGTATGGATAGATTTATTCAACAATATTATAATAACAGCATAAAAAATTGTAATGTTTTATTTGGTATTTGAAATTTTGTTTGATGATGTACAAAAAGAATAAATAAATAAAATATACGATAATAGACAGTTTACCATGTTTCAATATTCTTGTATGTGATGTATCTAAGTTTCGATGGTTTGGTTTGGACATGTGGAGCGAATGAATGAAGATAGGATGACGAAGAAGGTGTATTTATCTGTAAGAGAGGGTGTGAGAGAGCACACACGTCCGAGAACTATGTGGCTTGGCAAGTATGAGTACTTGCAAGAATGTGGAAGAAGCGAAGGAAGTACCAATGTGTAATCATGTGTAGAGATTTGAAATATAAACCACAGACAATATTTACTTTAAATATACAGTATAGTGAGTTACAATCCATTAGATTGGTCTGCAAGAGTTTAAATTTTCTTCTCCATTCCTACCTATTTTTTTTTTTTTTTTTAAAAAAGATATATCTGGGTTTTGTTATAAACCCAAATACAACCTTATACACCTTTCACAGTAAGCTAAAAGCTTGTGTCGTGAAAGGGGAGTTTGCCGGCACCTGGGATCGAACCCCGGACCTCATGTTCATAAGGCGGAAATTATACAATGCATTTTTAGTGGCATGCATGATGCATTAGTGGTGCGCCATTAATTACCATGTGTAAATTGCCTAATGCAACTGTCAGTATTACTCGAACCATAGCGCTGTCGGCATCGTTCCTACAGTTAAGCTGTATTTTAAAATGCGTGAGGATCATTATATGGGAAATATCACTGAACGTATGAAACATAGTATATCTAGTATTATGGGTTAGTTGGATGATATCGCGCTTCTGCGATAAACTCACCCATTGCACAAATTTATTTGTCTGGTTTAAATTCTGCAATGTTTATTTGATAATGTTTGTTTTTTGTGCAATAAGATTTTTATTATTATATTATTATTATTACCTAGTAACTTATTGTTATTTTTTATTTATTAAGGAATTTGATTATACTACAAATATGATATTAAACAGAAAATTTAGCTGCATGTAATAAACATTTAAGTTGTCCCTTTCATCATAATAAAATAATTGAGACATTAAAGATGGGTGAAACATCTCATCGCTAAATTGGTGGCTTTAAATGTCTTATTCGTCATATTTTATGAACACCTCTTTTACAGAAAACTCAAAAGCTTTTAGAAAAAGTTAACTACCTATTTTTTGCAGAAGACTCCACGAAATAATATTTATTTATTAATTATATAAGGGGTCAAATAGAAAAACTGCACAAGATACATGCCTAGTGATATTATTATGTGTTGGTCATATCATATGTGCCGAGAATAATGTCCAAAAAATAATTTCAAAATTACATAACGATAAGACTTTGTAAATCGTTCCCAAATTCAGAAGGTACACCAAACAAAATTTGCCTGATGTACTGAATCTATGAAGAGTTAATAAAATACATAAGTAAGTATAAGAAACAATGTTACTTGTAGTTATTTTTATCTAAATTTATACCTAGAAATACCTAAAATCAGAAATAAAATCCTGTAAGTAAATTGGAAGCAATCAGCAGTATCAGAAATCGCCTCTTGTGTTTTTTTTATTGTTCTGTAAAACGTAAAATAATTTTTCATTTTAGAATGACAATATTCTGGCAAATACGAAGAATAATGTGTTCACTCACGAACTAATAACGTAAACAAATTTGACAAAATGATATCACCAAAACTTTAATAATATCACCCTATTTATAATATAGGCACCTATATACTGTTTTGTTTATAACAATTCAGTAGGTATATCAGTGTTAGATTTTATCATTTGCCTGCAGATTTACAAAAAAAATATTGATAGAACCAACGAGAACTATACGCAAAACAATAATCAATGTATCGGAGAAAGTTTATTACAAAAATAGTGTTATCTCCAAATTTACACTTTATTAGTTCTATAATGAATGTATATAAAAAGTCTAGTATTGAGAGTTGTGTTGTATTGTATTAATTACAGAATGCTCATTATGATGTGTTATCGGTGCATTGATTGCGCAGTGAAAATACCAACTTGATCTTCTCCGTAAGTTTTCGAGTGTCATGTAAAAGGCAGGTGTTCGAAAAAATTAAGACATTTTACATCTTAAATTTAGCGATGATATTTGCCACCCATCCTGAATGTCTTGATTTTATATTGTCACGGAGAAGACAGCTCGCATGTTTTTTTTTATATGCAGCTGGTTTGCTGGCTACCCCACTTCTGGGATATAATAAAAAGTCTTTGTTTTGGCACGTGGTTGAAGTCATTATTATTGAGTTGTGATACAATACTATTTTATGTGGGTAAAGATCATAAATTATCAATGTAAACAATGAACACAACAAACAATTTTTGACGAAAAGGAACAAAAAGCATTATAATTCAAATCTAAGAATGGGGGTACTTGAAATTCTTAAGGACACCGTTGTTAAACTATTCATACCATCAAACCGTTAAATGAGACTGTAAAATAATAATTGTCGAAAATAATATTTTTTTAGGGAGTCATATGCAATAAAACAACAAACGATGAAAATATTTTTTTTTGTATTTTTGGAATGTCTAAAGAAGGTATCATTTGTTTTGAAATTACAAAACACAAAAATGACAATAAAAATAAAGTAATAGGTATTAGTTATATGAAAAATACGGAGTATTTTTAATTTTGTTTTGGCTATATTAATTTATTTATTTGGCCGCCGTCACTTATATTGTTGAGTATATACAATTTTTTTAAAGATTTGCAAAATGTATAGGTAGTCTTATTTAATTAAGCTGTTTTTTTATTAGCTTATTTTATTTTATTTAAATTGGATATGAATTGTGTATTTTTTGTCTTGTTTTATATTTTTATTTTTTATTTTTGTGAAAGGCATTAGCCGTTTATTTGGTCAATAAATAAATAAATATTGATCATATAATATTATCCACGAGTAGTACTATCATTCATTAATATTTAAGAGTTCGTCGGTAGCCTGGAGGTAGACTCGAGGCCTCGTGAACACAGGGTCCGTAGTTCGATCCCAGGTGCCGGGAAACTCCTCATTCACGACACAAGCTTTTAGCTTACTGTGAAATGTGTATAAGGTTGTATTTGGGTTTATAACAAAACCCAGATATATCTTTTTAAAAAAAAATATATTTTTTTCACAGCGAAGATTTTTTCGTTTTTCTTTTTCTTCTTTTTTACCTTCAGTAAGTTTTCGAGTGTCCTGTAGTAGGCAGGTAGGTACTCGTAAAACATCATGCGACATTTTACATCTTCAATTCAGCGATGAGATATGCCTCCCATTTGAATGTGTTTACTTTTATTGGTACGGAGAAGACGACTTTTATGTTTACTATACGTAGTTCATTCACATTACATGAGAGTATGGATGAATGAAAGTATATATTATTATTGACTGTATATTTACATTAATTTTTTTTCCGTGGAACACCCGGTAAAGAGTTGGTCTTCCACTCTTCTCTGTAAGTTTTCGAGTGTTCTGTAAAAGGTAAGTGTTCGAAAAATTAAGACATGTTTAATCTTAAATTCAGCGATGAGATTTGCCGCCCATCCTGAATGTATTGATTTTATATTTGCACGGAGAGGACAACTTGCATGTTCATTATTTGCAGCTGGTCTGCTGGTAACCCCACTTGTGGGATATGCCATGATGGTATAGTAGTAGTATTTACATTAAATAATTCATACAAACAATGAGAAGTAAAAAACGATAATTTAAAAGCCAATTTAAGATCCAAATATTTTACTGTTTTGATTTCGTTATCAGTAGGAATGGTGTATTGTAAAAGAGTATCATCTAAGCTCTTGAGAACCTTGTTGAATAAATGAAATAAATAAAAAGCATTTCATCTAAAGATCTAGGTGAATAATCAATAGATATGTGAAAATTCTAACAAAATATTAAATTATAAATTTAAATACGCATACAAGGAAGGAACAAATAAATATAATTTTTTTTATTTTTATACACAATATGATAATGAAACAAAAAAGCACACATTTGAAAATAATGTTTGTACATTTTTCTAATAACATAAAGTAAAAGGATATTGTTAAAAAAATAATAAAAAAATTCTTGAACAATAAACGAACAACAAAAAGAGCGCTTCAGTACCTACTAACAAAACAAGACGTCCATACCGTTCACGCACTTTCGCGAAAGTAGTTGCGTTACAATTTACACATTGCCATTAATGGTGCACCACTAGTAGACTCCCTTTATTCAATGGCGCGCCACTAATGCATGCATCGCGACACTGGCAAATTACACGGGCAACTTACATAGGTAACTAATGTCGCGCCATTAGTTGTATACCACTAATGGCTATGTGTAATTTTAACTTAAGGTACCTATTTTCAGCTAGTCTCTTTAGTTCTACGTATATGCCACAGTTCATGTTCTTCTTCAGTTGGTCCATATAGATGTCTCTTGGTCGGCCTCTACACCATCTCTGCCTTCGGTCCTGCCCTCCGCGATGGTGATGATGAGCAGGCCTGGGTGCCTGATGTTGTGGCCAATCCAGTTAGTTAAACGAAAAATAATGAAGAATGGTTGTTTTGCTTCTGCACTTCACAATAACCTCTAGGTACTATTTGTTTATGTTATAGGCCAGAGTAACGGTATTCTCTGAGTGCTGTTAATTATTCCAATAAGTTATGCAAATTCTATCAACACGAATCAATGAACAAGTACTTGACAATGTTTATCTATATACGAGTATTTATTCTATTACCTCACATCGTATCCTAAGTGGGGTAGGCAGAGAGAACGGAATGCATTATACTTACATAGATCTATCCTTACAAACATACTTACTTCATCGCTTCTTTTACATTCATACAATTTTTCGTGCACTCAATCAATGTTAATCATGTATGTATGTAATAAAAAAAATCGGTCAGAAAAGTGTTTTTTGTCATTTTTTATGAAATACCTACCATGAATCAAAATCAATCGGCCGTGTATTGAATAAGAGAAATCGACGTGCGTGCATGAGAAATAGGATGAATGTGGAAGAAGCGAGCAAGGACAGACCTATATGGTTATTAGTATTAAATACCCACACATTGTCAACATAATATCACACATTATTTTGGTTAGCTGGAAGATATTGCTCGCCAATTGCTCATGATTTTTTCTGATCAATAAAGTGTTATTATTATTTTTATATGGCGTTCCGTTCTCTCTGCCTACCCTACTTGGGATACGGCGTGAGGAAATAGTATTGTATAGTTAAATTAATTATATATATCCTGTCGGTATTCATAGTATGGAATTTAGTTCTTACAAGCAGTAGACGATTTCAATAATTTAATATGTAGTAACTAAAGTGTTCCCTAATGGTAAAGAGAGGATCGAACATTTGAACTTCATTATAAGAAATAAGATGGATATTTTTTTCCCTCCAAACCCCCGCAAATATAAGACTATGCACTGCTGGCCGCCTCTGGCTGTAAGTATGTTTGGAAAATATTTGATTTCATTTTTAAACTAAATTCATTTTTTGAAAACATAAACGAGTTCGTCGGTAGCCTTGAGGTAGAGTCTCAGTCTCGTGAACAAGGGGTCCGTGGTTCGTTACTAGGTGCCGACAAACTCCCTTCTCACGACACAAGCTTTAAGTAGCTTACTGTGAAAGGTGTATTACGTTGTATTTGGGTTTATGACAAAAACCCAGATAAGTATAGGTATCTTCTATAAGTATGTAAACTTAATAAAAGGAACAAATTTTAATACTTTGGACATGGGACACGCGCTGAATAAAAAAAAAACATAAAAATGAAATGTCGCATGTTAATTGAACCATAAAATAAGGTATGCCAACGTAGACACCTTGTACCTGCATAGTTTTGTGTCTGGATGCTGTCAATTCCACGATTTTACTATCAAATTCTCAGAATTAGAGCTGGTGTCCTTTGGGATACAGATATAGGATAATGGGATAGTGGATATAAAACCTACAACAAAATGCTGGGCTGGATTGGGAAGCAAAATATTTTTTCTTTTCAATTATGTTTCCAAAACTGTGAAAGAAAAAATATTATTTATAACTGAATGATTTTGTTTGGACAGCTCTATTAACCATTGAATTCCGTCTCTCTATCTTTCTTTGGAGTGTGGGAAGGCAGCAAATGTATTGGCCAAGAAATATCAGAGAATGGACCGGAATCCAGAGGGTGGAAGCCTACATCAGGGTGATAGCCGACGTCGGGGTCCCCTGACATGGTACTTTAAGAAGAAGAAGATTCCATATAGGTAAATGAGATAGATATACCTATACATGGTCAAGGTTGGTAGAGAAAATAGAATGAGAGACAAATTCTTGGCCGGGCGCTCCACGGATTTTACCCCGACGTTGGTGATCACTCTAGAGAGTGTTTCTCTGTTCTATGCAGTGCGAACCAGCTCTCCCATCTGTGTTATTCTGGTCCATTGTCGTATATTACGCAGCCACGACATCAGCCTCCTTCCCACTCCTCGAATTCCCTCAATCTTGTCCTCTATTAGGTATCAACTGCAGAAGCAGATATTTATCGTCCCGCAGGATGTGGCCCAAATATGAAACTTTACGTCTTTGAATCTATGATCTTTACATTTGTTGCTGACTGGTCGAACTAGCAGCCGATAAAGTATTGAACTTAATTGTTCTGGCGCCATTTAGACGGGATATCGCGATCTATTTGAGATCTGAAAAATGAGATCCCAAAAAGATGGTTGCTTCTAAGGTTTGCATAAAGCGTCTCTCGATTGGTGGACCTTACATCGTGACAGTGAGAATGGTGGAATTGGTGGACGTTGTCCCTGGACACCGAAAGTGATCACTTAAGCCAGCCTTGAGCCAATTCGTAAGCGTTGGGACACCTTTCTCACTTCTTCCGATTAGATTCTGCACAATGTTGCATTGTGTAGACATGGTTCTCCAATCGAGGTTTCTGATCTATGATCTTCTTTCTACTTATTTTTACTCTAATATGTATTATTTTTCTATCATTTGTATTACAGTATATTGTATGTATTTTGATATGGACTTGAGAGGTTTGCACACTCCACCTTCAAGTCTGGAGTAAAAAATATAAAATATAAAATAAAATTTACGAACCTTAACATTCGTCAAAAAAAAAACACTATTATGCCCAGCGGCAATATGTACCCGCTATTTATCCTATTTTATCTAATCCATCCCTGAATAGGATAGACATCACTATCCCATTATCCCGGCTCTTAAATTCCTCGCCATTCTGTCACATTCTAGTTTTTTCATTGTTATTATTATTATCCTATTGTATACTATATATAATTATTATATAACACCTACATTTTTACTATCCTTTTTTTTATTACAGTTTGTTACAAATTTTTAAGCATCTTATAACACGACCGGGTAAATGGGTGTTCATTGTGAAATCGGACACTAATTGACGAACTACAGTGGTGGTCAACCTGATAAATGCTTTTCTTTTTAACATTACATGCATTGACAATTCACATAGATCGAACTAAACCTAAACAAAGATATTATTATGAATATTGTATTATGGGTACCTAATAACACGACGATACACATAAAATATATACAATGCATTAAACACATATACATGTAACTACCAGATCCAGGATAATTTGTAAAAGGTCAATCTTCATTTTACCTAAGCCCGTAATCGAACCCGGGACCTCGTGACTCAAAGGCAAGAGCATTATCTTTGCGCCACCCAGTGTTGTCTTGTGTAGGTACTAGCAATATTCCCGGGATTGTAGGAAATAATTCAAAAATATATTTGAAGCACGCTCTACCAGTCAATTATTGTGATTTGTGATAGATTTAGAGTTACTATAAGTATCCCTAAAAATTTGTATATAAGATTGAGAAAGGTATAGAAAATTGTCATCGTAGCTAGCTGTCATCCTTAGAAGTGAACCAAATATAAGGTGTTCTTTAATTGTTTTTTTTCTGGTATTCTCATCTGATTTTTTTATTGGAAGGTACGGAGAGACAATATGTATGTTTATTACAAGCAGTTAGACTGCTGGCTACCCCACTTGTGGGATATAGTTATCGTAATGGTATAGTGATAGAAAATTGTTCTGCAAAAATGAGGAGATAGCTAACTATTTCAAATTCTTATACCAAGTTGAAAAAATGACGACTGCGGGGTAAGATAACTGAGACTACAAAAGATGTTTTTTTTAATAAGTATAAAATTGTTAAAATAAGATTGGTACCTACTTACTTATTTACTTACATAAACAAAGTAATATATAAACATATAAACATACAAATATTTATTCAGATATTTAGAAAACGTTGTCGATTCCTGACTTTGTAGATGAATGATAATAAAAACTACAAATACACAATGAGGTAACCTGCAGACGCCTATTAGCGAAATATTACACAAGTCTTGATACATTTACAATAGCTGTATCGTTTTAACAATACAATGGTGTCTGGAGCGATAGACAAACGAGATAAGAGATTGGATGAAAAAAACGTGGACATAGGTTTTCATTCACATCTCCAATTCACAGGTACCTAAATAGGCACCTATAGGTACTCACGTCAAATATCAAGTGGAGTACGCAGAGAGGATCGAATGTCAATTACTTTGCACTTGAGTAGACAAGTGGCGCTAGTACACACGCTTTTTGCTTCCATCACATTTTTTAAAGAGCAGCACCCACCACATACCTATCAATCTCGTGCTGTATCTGGAGATTTTATATCTTCTAAATGAAGCACTTAATTATGCAGCACAAATAGGATTTAATGTCGCAGTGATGTGAGATATGCTGCCCCGAGGAAGCACCTTAGATTTAGCGGTCACACAACAGAAGTTTTGGTGCAAAAAGGGAATGGAAGAAATGATTAGGTATATGTGCCATCCTTCATCTACGAGTGTGTTATTTTTCATGCATGCATTTCTGTTCATTGTACCGATTCAGAACGTGTCCATCAATGAGGATCAGCTGGCCTACATGAAATAGCTATTTAGTATTTACCTATTATTCGGCCGACCACATTTCCAAGAAGGTACCTGCCTACACCTTCTGTCACCTAAGCACATTTTCTTAGTCGTTCTGTCCTTTTTCATTCTTTCCACATGACCAAACCACCGTAACTTGGGAAGCCCTTCTCACTTCCTCCGATTAGATTTTGCACAATGTTACGTTGTGTAAGCATGATTATTCAATCGAAATGTTTGATGCTTGTATTTGATATAGGAAACTATTGATACCTACTATTGTAACATGTTTCATTTTCTAAATTCTTTTTATTTCTTTGGGGACATAATAAATGCTGTGGAGATGCGTTCACTGAGAAGAATGGTTGGTAAAACGTTACGTGATAGAGTGAAGAATGAGGATATTAGGAGAATGAGCGGATGCGAGAAGAGTGTTGTGGATAGAATGCGTGTAAATAAGTTATGATGTTTTGGACATGTTGAGCGAATGCACGATGAAAGGATTGCGAAGAGGATGTATCTATTCATCTGAAAGAAGGGGTGTAAGGAAACGCGGACGTCCACGAACTGCGTGGCTTGAGCACATGGATCAAATTCTAATGGACGGTCGCGTATTGAGTAAGAGAAATCGGCGTGCATGTATGAGAAACTGGATGAATGGAGAGGAAACGAAGGAAGTGTGTTAGGATGTAATGTCCTAGAATTTATGAATTGTACAGTGTCCTTGAGGTACTTCGGCACGTAAACGACACTTTAATATCATCCAATAATAATAATAATAATAGGACAGATATAATATATGGTGTTCCGTTCTCTCTGCCTCCCCCACCTGGGACACGGCGTGAGGGTAGGTATAGATAGATTTATTTCTCAACATCACAAAATCGATGGACAGATTCTAGGTAGGTACTCCTACTTCATTATCTCATACTCTTATGAAAAATACTTATTTCACATTAATTTTCTTCCATTTTCAATGTAGATCCCTCAACCAAAACATAAGAATTAATTTGCCATTCCTACCTTTTAAGAAATCTGCAACAATTTATTCAGCGTTTCGATCTTTCAAAAATTTTCATAAAACACAATTTGTTAATAATTTATAACAAAAAACACCCAAAATGTAACAAAATGAACACATATAAACACAAAAATCTATAAATAATAGCCGATAACACTGTGCAAATTATGTAATCATTTATACTTGATCAGTATTCATTTGTTTTAATTAATTATTCATTATTACACTATTCCATTGTCACAAAAACAAAAGACTGTCCACTTAAATAAACAACGGTTTTTAACATTTTTTGCATGCAAAGCAAGTTTATTTTTGAAAAATTAACACTTTAATTATGAATATATTATAATTTTACTTTAAAAATGTCAAAAAACTACTAAACAACTGTTTTTACACCACGCAATAGTTAAAAATTTGACAGCAATGCATTAGTATTGTCGCGACGCGCGTTCAAACATTCAAAAATCGAACGCAGACTGGTTATAGAACCCGTTGCTAAGCGACGTGTGGGCGGGCTGTTTTAACAAATCAAATAAAAAATATGTAATCCCACCGTTCTCTGATTGGTCGCTTGCGATAACGCCGGGCCATTGGTAGAATCTCATTTGAATTCAGAATTGCAGGCGTGGTCTTATTGGATTAATAATATAGTTTGAATTATGAACCACAGAATGCAGTAATTTACTGAGATGATCCAAGAACTGTGAAATTAGAGATGGGTTGTATATATAAATGGGATTCTATTTTTTGAATTCTTATATCGTTTTGTACAAGCATTATAAATGATTATATTAAATGTACTGTGTTCATATCTATCACAGTCAAAAGGTCAGTGCACTCTTCTATTGTAGTGTCGACACTGTACCTATGTAAGTGAGACGTGGACATGAGATCGTTGAGAAGGCTGTGTGTTTAAAGTTTGAGATATCGTGTGCTTAACATTGCTATAAGAGAAAAATGTTTAATGAAAGTTGATGTTGTGATACCCGAGATGAACGAGAATAAGTTACATTGGTTTGGGCATGTGGAAAGAATGAATATGAGGACAGAATGACAAAAATATATACATGTCTGAGAGAAAGGGTAGGTACCTACTCGAAGGCACGGCCGGCTGACGATACAACGGCTAGATCACGTAGAACAGATCTTAAAAAATGGACAACAGCAGAACGTGTACGATAAATTGCATTGATGTGATGGAAGAAAAAAGGGTGAACAAAAACAGGAGGATGTCATGCTCGGATATTTAAAATCAGAAATACACAAGAAATTAAAAACCATTAATAGAAGAGGCAACATCATGTCATGAGGATACCAAAAACCCAAGTTCAAGTAAACAACAAAAATGAAAATTATGAAACTTATATTTTTTACTATGCAAAAAGTGTCCATGAGAGGAGAACCTGAAAACCAGAAAAGGCTCGGGCTAAGAAATGCGGAGTGAGGAAATTTTGTGGTTTACTATTGTCAAGATAGTGAAGTAAAGTTAAATAGTAAAATTTCCTCAATTTCCTAGGTAGGTGTAGGAACCTATTTCCTACAAATGATCCAAAATATATTATTTAGATAAAACGAGACAATTCAAAGAGTCTGCACATATAAGAAAATTTTCCAAAAATGCACCCGAATGACCTCAAGTGATCGACCTCATTAGGTACCGTCTCTTTCTCTTTCGCAGCTATCTGCATTACTAAGGGTCAAACTGCAATGTGTCGCTCTGTGTCATCATCCTCAACACTGGCTATTGTTCTGCGGACTATTATAGGAGCCACGGTTTCCTTTACTTGGTCACTCCATATCAATGCAATTGAATGTACAAACATTAGAATTACTTTAAAAAAATATTTTTCATTATCTCAAACGGATAAATAAGAGCCTTTGTACTCCTGAAATATCCCGGAAAAAGAGTTTATTTACACTTATATAGGTTATTAATATTTGTATTTTTTATTTCTTGTTCCTAATAGGTATATAAATAACAATTAATGTTTTATTTCGAAGATATGCTGGGCATTTTGAGTTAACAGAATTGATTGGGGTATATGTTCGTGTGGAAGTTTGATCGAGATTGTCCTGGTACTGATATGGTGGATATCTTCAAGGGATACTTGCTGTATGATGTGTTTAAATAAACTTAAAGTTTAAATAAAAATACTGTAGATTATTGTACAGTATGACACAGTCTTTTGACTAGTATACTGTGCGATGTGTTGTATTTAAGAAGGAAAAAAAAATGTACAATGATGATGTGACTAAAAGAAGAAAATTGTTATTACTAGAATATGTACCTATATTATAATGTTATAATATCCTGTAATTTTTATTTTGATAAATAAACATTTTATTATTATTATTATTATTTTGTTTTATTACTGTAATATGAATGTTTGTTTATATTTTTAATGTACCTAATCTTGTGTTTGCAAAAGGTTAAAAATAGCCGTTTATTGAAATAAATAAATAAATATTTTAACATTTAATCCAGAAAAATAAAATAGGTCACATCTATAAAGATTTAATATATCCATGTATCTTCCCTTGGTTGGTTTTATTCCTATAGGACATATGTAGGTAGTTAATTTACTTATAGGTATTATGTACATTATTATTATTCTCCACAATGTCTGGGGATTGGTAGGTACATTAATTTAATATAATATTATTGTTTTTATTTACTGCTATTTAGGGATTTTATGCTTTTTATGACCGAAGTGAATTATTATTATTATTATTATAACTAAATGTAAATGACTCCACGAAATAATATTAACTTTATATTTAAAATAATACCCACATTACCATATAATAAAATATTTCTGGATTTACATAAAGGGATTGTTAAAAAATAAATGTATATTTTTTAAATGTTTTTTTTTCGGCGTTTCACACACGTGGTACAACCAGCGGACTAGGTACCTAACTGCATATAATAAACATGAAAATATTCCTATACTTATGCAGCTATTCCTGTCCACTGCTGAACATAAGCCTCCCACATATACTAAGCTTTCTGCATCCTGTCACCAGCGATTCTTCTAATGTTGTCTGACCAACGTGTTGGAGGTCTTTCTCTACTCCTTTTATATTCACGAGGTCTCCACTCCACTACCTTTTTTGTCCATCTTTGATCTTCAAGTTTAGCAACATGCCCTGCCCACGACCACTTCAACCTTGCCACTCCTTCGACAACATCCATAACTCCCGATCTTCCTATATCTACATACATGCAAATAAAAAAAAACAACAATAAAATGGGTGTCATGTATCATAGCTGAAACTTAGATTTTCATTGTCTTATATTATGAGAGGTTTTCCGATCCGTGGAGCACCCGGCAAAGAATTGGTATCCCACTCTTTTCAGTAAGTTTTCGAGTGTCCTACTGTAAAAAACAAAATGTATGGTCGTTGGAAGGGAGGAAATGACTGCGAACATTGCCATAAACGGAGTGAGCATCAAACAAGTAAAAGAGTTTGTGTACTTGGGCAGCAGAATAAACCAGGATGGACGCTCCAAATCAGAAATTGTGAGCAGAATAAACCAGGCAAGGATTGCCTTTAACAAAAAGTCTAAAATATTGGAATCCCCAAACATTGATTTAAGCGTAAGGAAGAACCTTACTAAAGCCTTCGTATGGAGCATTTTGCTTTATGGATGTGAGACATGGACCATCAGCAAGAGTGAAAGCGGACGGTTGGCGGCCTTTGAGATGTGGTGCTACAGACGCATGCTGAAGATCCATTGGTCGGAACACGTCGAAAACGAAGAAGTATTAAACAGGGTAGGCGAAAAAAGGCAACTCCTTAAGAGGATCAGCCAACAACGAGCTAACTGGATTGGCCACAACATCAGGCACCCAGGACTCCTCATCGCCATCGCGGAGGCAAGGCAGAGGAGACATCCAAACGGCAGAGGCCGGCCCAGAGATGCGTATATGGACCAACTGAAGAGGGACATGAATTGTGGCTCATACGTAGAGCTGAAAAGACTGGCTGAGAATAGGGAGGAATGGAGAAGAAAGACAAAACTCGTTGCAGACCAATCCAATGGATTGTAACTCATTATATATACTGTAAAAGACATCAGAAAAAATATAAACTTTTGAACTCAAAATTCAGATTTGTTGAAGTTTGTCATCCATCTTGTATATCTTAACTTTTTGTTGGCACGAGGAGGAGAGTTTCATGTTTATCACATTCAGCCGGTCTGCTGGCTTCTCCAATTGTAGGATATGCCGTGATGGTAGGTATATAAGAAGGCCTTATGGTGGTATCTATGATGATTTTTCTATATCACATTTTTTATGGCATTCTCTTTACTGTACCTAATGTATATTATTCTTATTGCATATTATATAACTTGCTGACTATAGACCATTAAAGGATGACGTCACAGAAAAATCATTGAGGGGCATCAGGCATCCCAACACAACAGACGATTACGGTGTAATATTAGGTGGAACGCCTAAAGAATACCTAATAATCAAAAAAGCTGTCAGTATCGATTTTGTTATTATTTTGTCTGACTTTCTTTTTTTTCTCTTATGGCATAACATCCTACAAGGATGATTTGCGCAATCTGACTGTTTGCCCCCCAAGCAAAAGCAAATCCATAGACAAGACCACGTGACCTTTAATGGTCTATTCCAATTATAGTAATATTCTTATTGCATAAATACATTATTTTTATATATTAATTTTTAAATGTTGTTATTATTATGCTGTGCACTGTTGTGTTGCAAAATACCTTTAAAATATAATATATATGGACAATTTTAAAGCACCGTTTATTCATAACATGACCTCAAGGGCGCCGTAGGTAATACCTGAAACTCCCAACAAAAAGGTGCGTCTACAGCCTTCTTCTAAAACTTTCATCATTGACCTCCTCTCGCAGACCCAGAAGCAGCTTGTTCCAGCATCTGGGACCCGCAATACTGAATGCTGTATCTCCAAAGCCTTGTCCTGGGAGATCGAGATGGCTCAATTAGTCTGCCTTGTACTATATATGGAAGAAAACACAATTGGTTTTATTTTGACCTGATTTCGACAAACAAAGTCACTGTCAAACTTATTATTGGGTATTGAGTATATTTATTATTTATTATTATTTTATTTATTTCTCTCAATAAATTACAATTTTACACTCATACTTTATTGATGCTGCCCAACTAGGTAGGTCCTGTACTAGGGCAAACATCTTACAAACATATCAATCATATACAAAAATATACACAATTACAAAAAGCATTAGAGATGGTCAGACGGTCACTAGCTTCAGAGGCAAATTAAAAACTAAACTCTTCACTGGCGCCCTTGAGACGGTCTAGAGACTGTAAAACGGCGTCATAAATAAAATAAAATCATCCAAAATCATCATCATCATTATATACTTACATAATCACATTCATAACAAGCAAATACTGCACTGTAAACTGTGCTGTACTGCACTGTAAACAAATACTGCACTCCATACATGAAATAATACACAAACAAACCATTTCTCCATACAAAATAACAATACCAAAAAACAAAACTTTATTTTATTATTTGTTATTAACTTATTATTTGTAAAGTTTGTAAGAATTGTAAGGCAATGTGAAATGTATTATTTTTATTTTCTTTTCTTTCATAATCTGTAAAAGGCATTAGCCGCACATCAAATGAATAAATAAATTACTAAACAAATAATGAATACATAAATAAATTTTGTTCGCTTGGAATTGCGAAGAAAGACATCCAGTGACTAAGGAACATAGGTAGTACGTAGTAGGTACATATCTAGATCTACCAACTAAAGTTTGCATTTCTGTTATCAGAAACTAGTCTCTGCACCTAATGTAATGAAGCAGTGGTAAATAAATAAATTCGCCAGCTGTCTTAGCAATTAAATGGAGATAATTCATGTCAGTCATCGCTAGTATAGATAGGTTGGTAGTAGGACTCCCCCAGGGCCGTATTTATGGCCTTTATAGTAAGTCTGGTGAAAGTTATATTATACTATATTATACCCTCACACCGTATCCCGAGTGGGATAGACAGAGAGAACAGAGCACCATTTGATTGTCCAGTTCCATAACTCAGCAAGTAGGAATGTCTTATATTTGAGAAATCGCTATTTTTGGTAACTTTGGAATATTTATATTATGCTTTAAAAACACAACAGAATGTGAAAAGGAACGCTATTTGAGAAATCACTATTTTTGGTAACTTTGGAATATTTATATTATGCTTTAAAAACACAACAGAATGTGAAAAGGAACGCTAAAACACAAAAGAAAAACTGCACAAAAGATCGTTATTATCGTGAAATTTTAAAACCTACAAAACATAAATAGATTAGATGTACATATGTCGGATGAAATATTCGGCTCCATTAAATGGAGCATCCATCTCAAGGGCGCAGGAAACCATTTTGGATTTCCTCCTGAACGTTGTTGTTGATTGTTCTTTTACGAAATCCCTCGGGGAGTCGATTCCAGATGACAGGTCCGGCGACACTAGAAACCCTGTCATAGGAGCAGGACTTGTTGGCTCTATTGATCTCGTCTAGCATATTGGTGGATGTCTTTACTGAATATATTAGATAATTTAATTGCACCGTGATAATCTCGCCACTGCTAATCATCCTAGTGTTTTGGATTTTTTAAATTGTTTTGTTTACACTCATGTATAATGATGATGTGCAAAAAGATTTCTTTCCCTCTCTTTTGCTATTATCTTGTTATAAGTATGTGTCTCAATTGAATTTGGCACAAATCATCCTATAAAGGCTATATTTGTAAGTAAGTAAATGCTCATTTGGATTGGATGTGAAATGTACCTACCTATATTTTTGTTTAGTTTTGTAATATTTTTTTGTAAAAGGCATTAGTCGTTAATTCGATAAATAAATAAATGAATAAATATTGTCACAAGCTCATTGCCTAATCATAATAATAATGAAACAAAAAAAAAATCGAAAAGGACGCTGGGTTGCCTCTTCTTCCGTAAATAGGACAACAGAGACCACCTGAACTGCTAATGTCTATACGAAGTAACCAGTGCGGCCCAATTAATAGATAGGTAGGTACCTAATACCTAGATAGTTAGAAATAATGAATTTAGGTTTTATAATATTGTACCTATAATGTAAAATAAATTATTATGCAACCGAGTTTCTGATAAGAGATAATATTATAGAAACTACAATATTATTATGTAGTTTGTGCCTAGCTAGACACACTTTGATGTGACCGACACTGCTGGGCATAATAATTGATACTAGCTAGAGTCTGTTAGAAAAAGTAAATAAAGACACACAAAGAAAATAATGCGTGTTTATTTGTTTATTTTTTGTTTATTGGCAATGATGACAAGCAATTTTACATAAGTATAAATATGACAATATCAAATCCAATCAATATACGAGAGGAGTGTTATGGATAGAATGCTTTGCTAATAAGTTGCTATGGTTTGGACATGTCGAGTAAATGCACGTCGTTAGGATGACGAAGATGATATTAATCTGAAAGAAGGGGTCTGAGAAAGCGCTGATGTCCAAGAACTACGTGGCTTGATTACGTGGATCAAATTTTCAAAGACGGCAAGGATGTATGAGAAACTGTATGAATTAAGAGAAAGCGAAAGAAGTAGGTATGTAAGGATAGATCTATTTGGTGATCTGTTCTCTCTGCCTACTCCATCTGGGACACGGTTTTATGTATAGATAGATATAGATAAATCAGCATGCTGAGGACTAGTTGATCGCTGAGACGCAACTTCTACCTACTAACCCAATTTCATGCAAAATTCATGAAGTGTATTTATTTTAGAGAGGAAGTACAAGGGAAAAGAATAGATAGGAAAAGGGACTAGAACACAGACTCCAAATTTCTAGTGAAAAGATTTAAGAATTTCCATAACTGGGGTAGCCACATTTAGGGTTGCATCCTCCCTCACCCATGGATGTTGCAGGAATGTTAGTTTCTATGTCATCCATACTCTTCATGCAAATTCTTCTTAAGGAAGGGCTCAAGGTTCACCTTGGCTAGGGCTAACCCTGACGAAATCCTCCCTTAAATGAAATATAACCGTTAATGTCCACCGACTCCATTGTTTTACAAAAGAACTTAAAATTAACTGACAGTTACGGAATTACTACGTAGGTACCTACTAGTTGTTTGCCTAAATTAATACAAAATATCTTAAGACTAGATTGAAGTTCCTTAAACAAGTTGCATTGCACTGGGGTAGCCAGCGGAACAACTACATGTAATTTTATTGACTTGTTAATTTTTAACTTTATATCAATATACACAAGGCGAATTTATCGCAGAGGCGCGAGTTCTTCCATCTAACCCTACTTTAAACTATAGGTATCGGATATCCTCATAGGCGAAAAATCCGTTTAAAACCCAGAGATATCAATAAGTAAAACATGATTTTTTTTCGACCACCTGCCTTTTTGAGGACACTCAAAAGTTACAGAAATAATTTAATGAATCATAAAAAAAATTGAATAACAATTAACAATAATTAACATTGTTCCGCTGATCATGTTTCATCAATGTTATAAGAATTGGTAAACGTTGCCGACGGTTTTTGTAAATTGTCACGGAGATGGTGAAGCCAATGATCGATTATTCCAAAGCATTAGCAAAGATTATTTATAGAAATAAAACTTATAATAATATAGCATGTAATGGGGATGGACACATTCGTCGATGTTATTTAATTATCATTAATATTGTGGTTGATTTGAATTGATTGAATGAGCGGATGCGAGAAGAGTGATGTGGATAGAATGCGTGTAAATAAGTTACGATGGTTTGGACATGTTGAGCGAATGCAAGATGAAAGAATGATGAAGAGGATGTATTTATCTGAAAGAGGGGTTGTGAGGTAGCGCGGACGGCCAACAGCCACGTGGGTCATATCCTAACTAAAGGATGGCCGTGTGTTGAGTTAGAGAAATCGGCGTGCATGTATGAGAAACTGGGTGAATGTAGAGGAAGCGAAGGAGGTATGAAGTAAACACTTAACTTTTTTATAAATACACACTATATTTTATAAATGAGTAGACTATACAATAGTATTGATAATGTCTTGGTAAAAGACGAAAAAATTGTCTACTCATTTATAAAATATAGTGTGTATTTATAAAAAAGTTAAGTGTTTACTTCATACCATAATGGAAAATACGCAAAAAGTTACGGATTATATTAAAAATATTAGAAGCGAAGGAGGTATGTAAGGATAGATCTATATGTGTTCCGTTCTCTCTGTCTACTCCTCCTGGGACACGGCGTGAGGGTATAGATAGATAGATAGAGATTTGAATTTAAAGAGAAATTTTGGTAAATCTATTATTAAGTACAACTAGTAGTAGTAAGCTGGTTAGTTGGAAGATATCGCGCTTCTGCGATAAACTCGCTTATTCATAAATTTATTTCTTCAGTAATTATGTTGTCAAGGAGAGGGGAAGTGTAACGGGAAAGAATTCTAATTTCATCGACCGAAGAAAAAAAACAAATAACCGTCAACGCCGTGAAATTTTATTTTTTAAGACAAAAAATGATGAAGATGTGCGAATTTTCGAAGGAAGTTGGTTCCAAAGCCTAGTTCTAGAAAGAATGTTAAAGCGCTGAGACAAAGTAAAGCTAAAAACTGCTCCGGTCTGCCTTGGTACGGGCTCATGCCCAAGTTAACAAACAAATAAATATGTGTTGCTTTTGGCAATATTATTATAACCTCCATAACTCTTTATTAACTCATTCTGACACCAACGACTTGCATGTTTTTACATGTAGTTGCTCCGCTGGCTACCCCACATTGGGAAGTTACGTAACAGCATAATAAAAGTACCTACTCGTGTATTCAATATTTAAGTATTTTAAGTATGTTCTTACTTCGATGTTCGATGTGACAATGTTACACTGTACACATCTATAAGCATCCCTAATAATATTAATATTCACAAATCCTGTTTTTATTCGCAAACTTTTATCATTTTGCTCTGAATAAATTCATAAAATGTAATTAACACCAGATACGAGAAAAACAAACAAAACATAATATCAATAAAGAACAGAATAGCGTACACATTGATACGAAAACACATAGAAAATTTTATACAAAAACTATCTTTATCAACATTATTTTTTATAAATTTCATTACAATCGAAAATCGTTTATAGTTTTGTATCAAATTTTATACTTGTTTGTATGGGATTTTGACCTTTATGTTGTGTGATTTTTCTATTGAATGTTCGCATACCGCGCATTTCTGACTAAAAAGGCGAGTAGTTTTGTTATATTGTCAAAGATTTGTAGGGAACTAATGTAAAATGTATGTTTTATGTTTTTTTGTTTCTTTCTTTGTTAACTCTTTGAAACCTGAACATTAATTATTGGTAACAGATAGAATAATAATAATTTGGGTTAGTTGGAAGAGATCGCACCTTTGCAATAAACTCACCCTCTGTATATTGATTCTATTTAATTTGAATGTAGGTATACCTTCTATGAAATTGTTTGTAATCAATGTAGATATTTCTTTTAAAGGACAGCGCCCGACACACACATGCACAAACAGGATTTAATGTAACATTGAAGCGAGAAAGGCTGCCCCGAGGAAGCACTGCGGCCACACACCAAAAATGCTGGTGCAAAAAAGGAAGGGAAGAAATTGGAATATGCCTTCCTCTCTATGCAGTATCATTAGTTACTTGAAGGGCATATTAGGTTACCAAAGAAATTACAGAAGTTTTAGAAGGCGGAAAAGTTTTTCCTTGTGGCCACCAAGTCTGCATAGATATTTCAGGAGTCATAGACTCTTATTTATCCGTACATTCAAACCAAATTTGTCCTCACGGGCGTGCCATTGGGCAGGTCTGAAGGACAGATCTGCTAAAACCGCCATCGAGGGAGTCTTTTAAACTACACTCTCTCTTCAATGCCCTTTTTGAAAGTATGTTTATTTTATTGAATGCAATGTAATGACAAATCCGTGTAAGACATTTGACATCTTCAATACGGACAGTGTGGCGCAGAAGTAACCTTCATGCCTTTGAGTCATAAGGTCCCGGGTTTGATTTCCAGCCAGGGCAAAATGAAGAATCACCCTTTTCAAATGGTCTTGGGTCTGCGTTTTACATGTACATATACCTATATGTTTAGTGAATGTCATAAATTTATTGGAACGAGGACGACGATTTGCATGTTTATTACTTCTGTTGGCTACCCCACCTATGGGATAATAATATGTCTTGATAGTATGAATGAATCTTGTATTTATTTATAAGTGTATTCTATTCTTTCTTCTTACCTTGCATCCCTTGTAGAGTAAGTAGAGATGAAGGAAAGCCAATTCAATCTATCCTTACCCCTTGCATAATGCACAGCACGTGGAGATGCGTCAAAAATATCCTCCATAGTGCATGCGACAGGGCACTACAGACACTCCAACAACAAGTGTGGCATGATCTGCTCTGCACCGCAGTCACACGCTTCGGATTCGTTTTGTAGAAAGCCCATCGTCTCCTATTTTCACGGCAGTTCCCCACACTACCTCGGTTGTCGATATCCTATATATTTAAGTTGCGGGTTTGAATGGGTTATTGTTATGAATGACTTCTATTAGGATGCGAATTCACATCACCATACCTATACCTATATACCTAATAATAATATGTAATAAACTCGGCCTGTGAATCTGTAAAACATACATACGAGCAACCAGACAATGTGCCATCTATATAATATCTCTCTACCATCTAATACATACCTACTAGTTTTATACCCCATCTGTCAAAAATAAACATGAAAAAAAAGTCGTGAATAAGATATTTCTATCTCATGATTAATCCTATTTTATAGCCTCACGCCGTATCCCAAGTGGGGTAGGCAGAACGAAAGGAACGCTATATAGATCTATCCTTACATACTTCTTGTACATGCGTACAATTTCTCAGGTATACCTACACGTGGATTTCTCTTACTCAACACACGGTCGTCTTTAAGAATTTGGAGCACGTGACCAAGCCATGTGATTTATGGATGACCGTGTTTTCTCACACCCTCCCATTCAGATAAGTATATCCTCTGCTATCTTAGTGCCAACACTTATGTATGCAAGTGAGACGTGGACATGGTTAAAGAAGGATGAAAGTGGCATAAATGCAGTGGAAATGAGATCGTTGAGAAGGATGTGTGGCAAAAGTCTGAGAGATCGTGTGCGTAACAGTGATATACGAAAGGAATGTGGAATGAAAGTTGGTGTAATAACAAGGATGAATGTAAATAAGTTAAGATGGTTTGGGCACGTGGAAAGAATGAATGAGGACAGAATGACTAAGAATATATATTTGGCTGAGAGAAATGGTGCTCGGAGACGCGGACGTCCGAGGATTAAATGGCAAGATCATTTAAATCAAATCCTACAGGACGGTCACGTGTTGAGCACATTGAACAGGAGAGCATGCATGAGGAATTGTATGACAGTGACGGAAGCGAAAGATGTATGCAAGGATAGAAGGTAGTGGCGCTCGATCTCTTCTGCCTACCCCGCGAGGGAAGCGGCGTGATGGTATGTATGTATGTATGTATGTATATCCTCTTTTTCATCCTTTCCTCATTCATTCGTTTCACATGTCCAAATCATCGAAACTTATTTACACGGATTCTTTTCACAGCACTCCTCATTCTTCTAATATTCTCATTCTTCACTATATCACGCAACGTTTTACCAGCCATTCTACTCAGTGAACGCATCTTCAGAGCATTTATTCCACTTTCATCCTTCTTCAACCATGTCCATGTTTCGCTTGCATACATGAGTGTCAGTACCAGAATCGTATTGTGCATCAGCATTTTGGCCATGTTCGTCACACTGCCATAGCTGACAATGGAATAAAGTGTTCCGTTGTCTCTAGTCTAGCACCTATAACTATAAGATATTTAACATTCTCTCAAGACATCGCTCGTCCAACAGAGCTTCCCGCGCCCTTGTGATGGATTTTCCATTAAACGGCGCTGAAGAAATCATCCATCATCATCATCATTCTCAATTCAGCAGTGATGAGGAATGACACCCATTCCGTAAGACTTGCATGTTAATTATATGCAGCTGATCTGCTGGCTACCCCATTCGCGGGGTATACCGTGATTATATAGTAGTACCTAGTAGAAGTTTTATGTAATCTTTTATGTAAATTTAAAAATTAAAATGACTTCATCTTTGTTTAATGGATCCGACCGTAGGTGTTTTTTCCTAGAAAGCTATAAAGGATATAAAAACAAATATGCATACGAACGAATTATTGAAATATTTTTAAATCAATTAATATGATTAGATTAATATACAACATAATATATTATAAATAAATTGTTGAATATATAAAAAAAGTAAATAACAAATAATGGGCGGTTAATGGAAATATGGCGGTTATGTCATTAGTAAAATTGGGCATAACATTAAGTGCTATGTATATTTACTTATTCTATATCTAGCTATCTACAACATCAATATATTTATTTATTTATGCTTTATTGTACATTGATTACAAGCAAATTTACATAAGAATACATTTAAATCAAATACAATGAATATACAAGAACGAGTTTATAGTGGAGATGCGATTTCTTCCAAATAACCCAATTTCATGAAATTTTCACAAAAAACCTTTAAAGAAAGAAACAATGAGGTACATAGAAAATAATTGATAGGAAAAGAAACTAGGAAACAGAACCCAAATTTCGAGTGATAAAGCAATCCGATAAAATCGTCCTCTTGAAAGTGTGAAGAGTTGGGAGCAACCTTATTCTGGAAGGCAGACTATTCCAACAGAACAGACATGTGAAATAAATTTCGATAGTTTGGACATGCGGAACAAATGGAAGGGGAAAGGATGACAAAGAGAATAAACTTGTCTGAAAGAAGGGATGTGGGGAAGCGCGGGTGTCCGAGAACTCTGTGGCTTGATTACGTAGATCAAATTCTCATGAACAGTCGTGTGTTGAGTAAGAGAAATCGACGTGGATGCATGAGAGGTTGCATGAATGTGGAGGAGGCGAAATAGTAGGGATAGATCTATATGACGTTCCATTCTCTCTGCCTACCCCACTTGGGATGCGGCGTGAGGGAAGAGAATAGAATAGTACTTACTGATTGATTTTTTTTTTGTAAAACTCCATATTAATTTATGTAAAGAAATACAAATTTTATTTATTTCGCCAACAATATCAAACTCTCTTCTCTCTCCCTTCCATGTCGGTCCCTCAATGCTGAGGAGTGTGACCACCATGACCCCAATCATGTAACCAATACAATCAATACACTGTACCCCCTGCAGTATCTCTGATATGATCCTACCATCTTGTTGATATTCGGCCACTGCTTCATCTTCAAATATAAAACTAAACTATCACAAAAATCAATATAACTAAAATTTCGATGTTATTGACCGAAGGTTGGAAGTCCATTTTAAAATAAATTAAAAAAAAAAACACAGTAGGTATATTATGTAGTTAACTTCCGAATGATTTTTTATTTACTTCGCTTTCTAGTATTCGGAAATTCTCGACTCTATCATCAGGCGATTAGAAAAACGTTTTTTCAACAAAAAGTCATTCGGAAGTTACGGAAGTCACTACATACCTACTGTGTTTTTTTTTTCAATTTATCAATAGGTATAAATTAAATATAATATTTTCTTAATCTACCTAATTATATATGGTCCAAAAAACAAGAATAAGAAATGGTATTAAATATACCTATCACGACTTTTGTCTGTTCTAAGATTTAATGTTTTAGGTTTAACTGTTTTTAATAATATAGTGATCTGGTTTCGACTTACAAAGTCATCGTCAAACTAATTTTACTACATATATACATGTCGTGTTGTTATTTAAATAATATACACACCTACTATGCATTCGTCTAAACAAGTCTGTGAAGTCTTAGGTATGTCCAAGACTTCACAACTTATAGACAAAAGATCACCCCAGTTGTCTAGATATTCTTTTACACTTACCGACTCTTCTACGGTAACATAAAAAAAAAATCGATTAAAATGTCGCGTTCAGGTAACAATGTCATAAAAATGTAATTTGTTTGTTTTTTCTTTATTAATGTTTTTATTTATTTTTTATTTCCTCTTTTACCCATATAAGTATAGGAAAGGTGTTTGTAGAAGTTAGCTTAAAAAGTTTTGTTCTAAAATGTATAGGTATATAATATATTTTACATATCTACTGTTTACGGTCATATTAATTTACCCAACCATCCCATTATCATCCACAAGATATTAGGAGTAAAAGTATTTAAGAAAAACATCAATATGAATATTACGCAAAAAGCAGATCTTTCCTAATTAGTAATTTGATATATAATTGTGCACTGAGAAAAATACTCAAAACGAATCATTGGTAAATTTACCAACGATATGTTTGCGAAAAGTTAATATTATAGATTTGTACTTATGAATCGTTTGTACTATCTCTGGTCCTAATCTGATAGTACCTACGTACTAATGATTCGTTGTGAAATTTCGTCAGTATTTTTCTTATTGTGTTTGTTTGTATATATTATGTGCTTATGTCCTCAACATACTCCGTAATTAGAAATGACAGAGGTCAAATAATTAAGATATTTGACAATTTTTTTTGATCAGATTCTTCTTCTTCGCCCTCGCCTTTATTCCATTTACTTGGGGTCGGCTCTCCTAGTCCTCATCTTCCATGTTTTCCAGTCCTCTGCATCCTCCGAGCACAACTCTGCCTCCTTCAGGTCCCTTTTTTTTCATCAGGTTAAAACCTCATAAATATTACAACAATATTAATGCATTCATCAATATCTGGTATATTATTGAGGGTATGTTACACAATAAAAACATACTTACTTACTGCTAGCCTTCTTTTCTCTACTGCTGAATATAGACCTCTTCAAAACTTTTCCACATTTTCCTATTTCTAGCAACACGATACCACTATTTGCCCATCATCTAGACAATATCTTCAGCCCATCTTTTCTGGGTTCTTCCTACACATCTTTTGTCGTCCCACGGCCTCCATTCAAGAATTCTGAAAGTCCACCTACCATCCTCTCGCCTTACCACATAACCATAAAAACATAATACCTACTCATTTTGATATTGAAAATGACTATTCTCAGCTACTGCAGGATTGACATGTAAGTAAGTATTTTGACTATAGTCACTTCGCGCATTATAGGGTTAAGAGCAAGACAAGATTAAGATTCTATTTAGATCATGATAAGAGTAATCCTGCAGATCTTCAACTCTCTGTAGGTATTCCTGTCCATTATCTAATGGGGTGTTCACATTTGGCGAATATCGTCAGGTGAATTTCAAAATATATCGCCAGGCGAAAAACCAAAATTCGCCGGACATCCATTGATCGTCACACCTGTTCACACAGTCCACCGATATAGAAACGATCTGTCAAATGCGCTTTGATTTTGACACTGTTTTCAAAATGGCGGACGTCGAGATGGAGATCGCGAAGTGTTTATTTTAGTCGAAAATGTTATAGTAGAGGTTATAAGGTACCTTTTAATTAAGGAAACAAACGCCACAAACCAACAAGCCACGAAGCGGGAAACATTATAAAATTTAAAGGTTATAAAGTTTTTACCATACCTAGATATGAACGCCGCGTACACCTGCGCATGCGCAAATCGTTCAATCGGCCGAAAAAGTTGGAAAGTTGTCAACTCGAGACGATATCGTTTCTACTGGTTTTTATCGTTTCAGACTAGCTGTCATTTTGTTCACACGGTTAAAATGGCTGGCGATATTTTGGTGCCCTGGCGATATTCGCCAAAGTGAGAACACCACATAATATTCTCTGCCAGGACATTTTTCTTTATAACTTACATCTATACATATAAGATATAAGTCCAACTTTATAGGTTTCTGATCATCTTCATCGGTCCCTCATTCCTTGGGATCTTGACCATCATGCCTCGTTCTGCAGACCATATTCTGTCTCCACCTTGAGCGATCCTCCGTCATGTGCAAGGCCCCGTGTTTTGAACTCTGTGTGGCCTCCTACTGTACCTAAATTAATTTTGACTTTACCTTTGATTTTCTAGTGAAATTTGTATTTGATTTAATAAAAATGTTCATCCATTGTACCTTTAAAACTATACCCTACAAAAACTAAAACATATTTTAATACACAGGTACTTTGAGAGATTAATTAAACTAATACCTACATACCTACTTTCAAATAATTTAGGGAAGGCCTATTGCATAGGTATTATTATAGGATATGGGATAGGTATTATTAAGGTAGTATATTATATTATTCGTCCATCCTCGGGGCGCCTCCTTATCTGGTAGGACGCGCCCATATGGCGGCGGATCAAGACCTATTAAGGCGCCACGATCATGAATTCAAGAACATTAAAAAACTTTTAATATGTATCTACAACCACTACTAAACGCATACACAATTATTATTTTATTTAACTTAATTAATCTTCTTTTAATTGACTCATTAAACCTGCAACATTGGGTACATATTGTTTTTGTACCGAATAGAAAATCTAATTTCAATCGATCTACCTACTGTCATTCTGTCTTTCTCATCATAGATATCTGATGGAGCAGCCAGAGAATCAAGGCATTCACTCTACTACCGATTAGTTCAGAAGACGAAAAACCCTTATTTTTTCACATGTACCTAAGGTAAAAAAATATTTGGTTGGTATGTTTTCATGGGAATATATAAAAAAGCTTAGGGAGTGGTTGGATAAAAAAACAGCACTTGTGAAGCCTTTTTTGATAGGTACCTACACTTTCGTTTTGCCTCTCAATGTTCCTTTCAGAAGCACGGGGCAGAATAAAACATCTTCCGTACAGAACGATTCGTACATACAATGCACAAAACTCATACACATACCTATAACACCCAGATCCAGGAAAATAAGAAAAAGGTAATTCTTCGTTTTGCCCTGATCGGACGGAAACATAAGTATGTTTCACTATTTTTTCAAAATAAAGTGATCTGGTTTTGACTTATTTTTTCCCCAGGACTCTTGCGATATCAATACAGATCATCTGATCACACATCTGCCGGTCCAGGGGATTATGTTGTCAATAGCACATGCTAAAAAGGTGCGTAAAATAGTTCATTCTATTTTACAAAAAAATACTACAAAAGAGGAGAGTTGAGTAAAATGAACAATGTTGTAAACATAGTCAGTCACAAGTTTTTTAATACTATGATTTCAAGTGTCTCTGATTGACATCTCAAATAAATTTAAAAAGTAAAAATCTGGTATTAAAAGTTGCACAATTTTTTTCGTTATCTGAAAATGCGATGCAAAATTACCACGGAAATGATCTGTAAATTTTAGAAGCAGATAAAACCGTGTTTATTATTATTGGACTGGAGATTGATAAAGGAGAGAAAGAGTGTAAGAAAACAAACGACAAGGTGATGTGAAGATGTAAAACAAAATTGGTGTATCCAGGGAAAATGCAATGGCGGAGGATAGAAATGAAAGGTATGCAAATGAAAAGCCTTTTTTTTTAATACGCGGTTCGAAAAGAGAAGAAAATTTACATGATCATACAATGTAACTGTCAAAGTTGATGATTGCTTTATTGTATTGGTGCATAGTTAGTAGAATCCTATAATTCAACTTACAAAAATAAATGTTTTTCTACTAAGAATGAATGCTTTCATTTTTGAGAGACATCTGTCGACTTACAAGAGATTGACAACACTGACCTTATTGTCGTTAGCACACCTCCGCGGCGGAATCGTGAAAGTGGCCCCGCTTAAATCTGTCAGTTCGTGTGCGTCGTACGCAAGAGCGAGATGGCATGCTCAAATACATACTGTTTTCTGTACAACTATCTCTTTCTAGCACCGTTTCGCCATAGATTACGAAATATGCACTCATAAGTCGAAAAATCATAAGAACAACACTGGTTTTTGTTTTTCCTAATCATAATTCATTATTTTAATTGAAATGTCTTCGTAAAAAAATGTAATGGAACTATTTTGTTTTTTTTTTGTTATTTATTCTGTAAAACTCCATATTAATCGAGAAATAAAATTGGATTATTTAGTTTGACAAATGCTTAACTAGAATGACTCGATAAAAATACCTAGGTAGGTATGTACTTTTAAAATTTTATATTTTTTTTATATTATACCATCACGGCACATCCCACAAGTGGGGTAGCCAGCAGATCAGCTGCATGTAAGAAACATGCAAACCGTCCTCTGCGTGCCAATATAAGATCAAGACATTCAGGATGGGTGGCAAACCTACTTTTAAAACTAAATAATCATATTTTATTTCTTGATGATAGGAATCCTTTTTTCTGCCTAAACTATAGAGGGGATGAATGAAGTACTCGTAGTAATCTAGGATCGAATTTACTCATCTTTCCCCTATACACTCAAACCTGCAAAATCTTATCTAAGATTTTTTATGAGTCGCATCTTGAAATTCTTATCAAAAGGGATGGCCACAGAGATAGATAAAATATATGAATACAGTATACGGAAATGGTTTAATAGTATCAATACATATTGTTAGCATAGATAGATATTTTTATTATTTTAGACACCTAGCTATTTAATTGTAAGAATAGATAAAAATGTGGTTAAAGGCATCAGGTGCGAAATTTAATAAAAACGATAAGGTGACAATGGTTAAAGATAAGTTGGTTTGATTCCCTGCCAGGACAAAGTGAAGAATGATCTTTTTCAAATTGTCCTGGGTCTGGGTGTTATACCTAATATAACATTATAACGTTCATAGTATATGAGTGTATCAAAGCTTAGTATCTTCCGCTCCTGAGCCTTGGTTAAGTGCCAAGACTCACAGCCATATAGAAGGATTGGGATGATGCACGCATTGAAAAAGCGACATTTTGTCCTGATGCTGAGTCCAGACGCCTTCCAAACTTTGTTCATGTTATTGAAAGCCCCACTAGCTGCCCCTATGCGGATTGGTAATTCCGACCGGAGATCACCCTCTGGCGTTATGGTTGCTCCCAGGTACCTGAATTTGCTAACCTGAGATATTTGGGAATCACCAACCATTAGTGGGGTGTGAGTACTCGTGCATGTACTATTACATATGTACTCCGTTTTACCAGCGTTGATACGAAGGCCAAGGCGCAAAGAATTTTCATAAAGAGCATTAGCGTTGCACTGTAAGGATTTTGGATGTCAAATGGTATGAACATGTTACAAATGATGCTGTGCGCCGGCGCACCCAGCAGAGACCTGTAATCTCCGTAATACAGGAGAGACGATGGTCCTGGCTGGGACATGTTTTGAGAATGCCTAATGATAGTTGGCCAAAAAGAGCACTGTTTTTCCGTCCGCAGGGGTTCCGTCGGCCCGGGCGTCCCTCTTTCACAATACACCGTTCCTATGACAACGATATCAGAGCGCAAGGAATGTCGTGGAAAGAGGTGACGCAATTGGCACAGAGACGCTCTGAATGGAGGAGGCTGGTTTCTGCCCTGTGCTCCCGAGAGGAGCGTTGAGGGCGATGATGATGATGAGTATGTGTGTGTATCATCGCGTTAGTAGGTACCCATGATACAAGATTCATATCTTAGTTTGGGACTAGCTCGATCTGTGTGAATTGTCTATGGATATTAGGTATGTTATGTTATATCAACTCGAATATCATCACCGCGTCTCTCACATATACGTCCTACTCTCCAGAGGGATAGGTGACTTAATAACCATCCATCATCCCTCCTCTGGGATATCCAGTCCTCCTTCATATTTGGATGGTGTGGGGATGATACCACCTCTTTCCAACATGAATTGTTTGAGGCATGGGCGATATTTATTTTTTTGTATTTTATTTATTTTTTACTGTACCAACATTGATTACAAGCAAATTTATACAAAAATACATTTAAAACAAATACAATCAATATACCCACAGAGGTCGAGTTTATCGCAGAGGCACAATTTCTTCCAGCTAACCCAATTTCACGTAACTTTCACAAAAAAAAATCTTAAAGAAAGGAAAAGAGGAAGTAGGTACAAAGGAGAAGAATAGCTAGGAAAAGGGACTAGGATGGCATACTTTGAGTGATAAAGTGGTCCTTGACCATCCGCTTGCAAGCGTGAAGAGTGGAGAAGGTAACCTTATTCTGGAAGGCAAACTATTCCAACAGCGAGCACCGTGAACGGATTTTTTTTAGTATCCTGTAAAAGGTCAATTCACGAAAAATAAAGATATTTTACATTTTAAATTCAGCGTTGAGGTTTGCCTCCCATCCTGAATGTCTTAATTTTTGCTGTAACGGATTTTTATTACATGCTGGTTGCCTGGAACTTGTGGGATATGCTATGATGGGATATTAGTAGTATCTATCTATAAGGATACAATGCCAAATGTAGGTATTAAAAACATTCTTTCCGTCATTCGACCATCATTCATTCATTTTTATCTCCAAACTATCTCAACTTATTGTAAATCCGATATTTTTATTTAGAATGTATTTCCCACCAATCTAAAGTCACTAACATAAAAGACAACTTAAAAAACCGAACAATGAAAGTGATAAACTTACAAAATCAATTTGTAAAAAACAAGTCAATTATGTAAAAATAAGAATAAGAACGTATTAGCTATTGTTATGTTTTTTTTTTAATAATAACAAAAACTTATATCAGTTACTATATAGGTACCTACCTATACAGACTAATGTTAAGAGTATCGGAAAACCTATAGGGAAATCCCTTGTACCTATTTGCTACCACTCCTATCGACATCATTATGAACATATTGCTTATTGTGAAAAATATATTGATTTCGGATGTATGTTGTTTCATTATAAACTAAGATTCATATAAAATTAATATTTTTCTCATTGAAATGAAAGGAATTCAAAATGGGTGGCTATTTAGTGTGTAGGTACCCTACACCCCGATTTTAAGAATATGTTAAAGTTGTATAGACATTACTAAAACCTATGTACAAAAGAATTCCACATAAAAGTAAATTAGATAGAAGAGCATGTATTTCTATATATATAGGCACCAAAAGTATAGGTACATATAAACGATAGATAGATAGATTCCTATATACCTACATAGCCTTGTTGATCGATCGAATGTTAAGAGATCGTTTGAAATTTATCATCAATTTTGATAATGCATAGATCATCAGAGTCGTAGCTAGGATAATAAATATAATTTTAGTTGGTCCCTAATGAGTACTAGACAGAGTTTGTTAAATCAATGTACATAGTTACATCATGAGAAACCCTGAGAGTATTTTAAAGAGAGCTTTAGATATGGAGGTACAAGTCAGAAGATCATGCAGCCCCTTGATTACCCGATAACTACAAAAAAATACTTGAAGGCAGCAGAACTCGATCTAGCATATGTGCAGACTCGGATTCTCGGAGGATTAGGACCAAAAGGGCTGATTCCAGATAATAGGAATGCAGGACCATCCAAAAGGAAATGCCATTGTCTCGGACTTTCAATAAAGAGATCATAAGAGATTGTTTGGGGTGTCAACCCACTTCTGGAAGGTAGACATATCGATATTGATCAGGACAAAGGGTTAAATCCACATCGGTAAAATTTTATAGGAGAAGCAAAAAAACTGGGATAAAGAAAATGACAAAAATTATTGTCATTATCATTTTACCATCTTATTGTAATGTAGTACTTTTATTATGTCATAAAAATTGAAGAGAAAATATTCAGGGACTATCAAGTTATAAGCAAAACAAAACAAAACGACTTTTGCCAAAATTGTGGTTTGATGCCTTTGTCCTATGCACAGTAGATATTATGTTTGGAGGTGTATTTGGATTTCTTCTTTTTTTCTAGTTACTTCTGTTTACTCTATGCTCTTGCTTTCTATCCACTAAGTCATTCTTTCATCTTAATCACAACATTTCCATTCTTTTGACGTAACAAATCTAACATCTCTAATGGAGAACTAATTAAATCGGAAGACACAAAATATGACAGATTCTGTCGTATTGAAGGGATTGAGAAAAGTATTACAAATTGGCAATCACTTTCAATGTCCATGGGTAACGTTCATCATTTCCGTCATTTTCAGTTTCAGGATATAAAGTCCACCATTCGAGAAACATTCAATGTAAGCCATAGAAGCAACAATTTTTTGGGATTTCGAATGGATGAGGATTTGCCATTTAACGTCTGACGTCTTTCTCACTTCTTCCGATTAGATTTATCACATTATTACATTTTGTAAGCTCGATTCTTCATTTGAGATGCCTCACTGACTTCGTTATCTGCGCGCTAGCCCAAAACATAGTTGAGCAGGAAAAAGATAGTAATTGATGTAAATTTTTTGACATCTTTTGTAGAAAACGGCATTAATGTAGTGAGATGGATTAAAATAATGACTTGCGCCTGACGACAAGGGAATCTTGAGAATGTGCGTGAAATTAATGCGGTGACATAACACGCCCCTGCGTGACTCCACCACTCACAACAGTCGGTACATTGAGAATATCATGGTAACATTAATTATTACAACATTTACTTTATATATTATTATTTTATATTAGGAGCTGGAAGTTATTATTTCGGGTTCGAGTCCCGGGAGTGAAGATGGCAACATTGGACACGTTGTGGAATTGCATAAGTCAAAGGATATGAACATTATCCACATGAATTCGTTATAGAGTTCATTATCCACAAAGAGTTCGTCGGTAGTCTGGATGTAGAGTCTCGGCATCGTGAACAAGGGTTCCGCGGTTCGATCCCAGGTTCCGGCAAACTCTTTCACGACACAATCTTTTAGCTTACTGTGAAAGGTGTATAAGGTTGTATTTGGATTTATAACAAAACCCAGATAAGTATATCTTTAAAAAAAAATATCTAAAGAAATTATCTAACAAAATATCTTAAGAAAAATTAAACAATATACCTGTATAGCAGTTCCACCGGTGACTTTATTAATTTACGAGCAGGCTTTCGACAACTTCCACGCTCATCGTCAGACATGTCAAGTCAATCAAATTAATAGTCGTTATTGGAATTACTATTATATTTTGTTTATTAGAGGTATGTAGGTATCTACATTACTTATTGTAATGAACCTCCACCAAGAAACGTGGGTCGATAAATTAACTTTATCAATTGTTGGTTGATGATGACGACGGATAACTTGACTACTTCTTATTGAGAAAGAGGCTTTCGTCTTTCAAGGATTGTCAATGTGCTATAGATAGCTGTCAATATAGACAAAAGGCGTCTTTCCGTATAATTAAATGGAAAAAAACATTTGTTTTTAATTTCATTGTAACCTAAAATGCTTTATTCATTATTTTATTTTTCCTCTCCTGTTTTGAGTAGAAATTTAATTATTTTAACCATTTCAATATGTAGATACCTAAAATGTACCTATGTAAAAAGCGCAAGCCGTGAATGTGTAATAAATAAATAAATAAATAAACAAATATTTGAACATATCCATAAAAAAAAACACAATTAGGTACCTACTACTAACGCCACCTGGTGTGAAAATTTCACATCACATAAATTTTGATAACATTACCGAACGGAGTATTCCCCCTACATTCACTAGATAGAAGGTATAAGGTATTTCGTTATTATAAAAATTATACAATATGTATGCATTGTTATATATTTTGGTTGTTCTCTTGTTTATAGTTGTATTAGTATTAGTAGATGAAGCTAAACATATAATAATATTACATACATATAAGGCAAGTAATGTTATGTATATAAACCTATATATAAATGTTAGAAGGTATATGTAAGTTAAGATGTATTCGTATTATGAAACACACGTCGAATACCAGCGCGATACTAAAGTCTCTCGCGTTCAGAGTTATGTTTTTATGTAATTCTTTTTGTACTTCATCGTTATATAAAAATAAAATAAAATAGTCTTTTTTGTACATTTAAGTAGTACAAATGGCGGATTTATTGCCTGCATGCAATATCTGACAAGAAATAGAAGTGTGGGCAGGCCTCAGACAAGATGGTCCGACGATATTAAGAGAGTGGCGGGCCTGCACTGGAAGAGAGTAGCGTCCAACAGAGATTTATGGAAGTCCAAGAGGGAGGCCTTTGTTCAATACTGGACACAAGAAGAAGGCTGAGGTAAGGTAAGGTAAGGTAATATCTGACAACCAACCAGTTATACAACTGAGACACATAGGTACTTACAATTCAAAAACAATACTTATGTGATACAGAATACAAAGCAAACACACATACATTCACATATAGACAAAAAGTTTACAATACACATAAATAAGATGCAAAGGGAAGGGAAAAAAGAAAAAAATGGGTCAAAGCTCAAGATGGATCATTTAAAGCGAGATAATGATGCTTCAGTCTACCCCTGAAGATGGAAATAGTTGGAGCAAGTCTGACCAACAAAGGCAAATCATTCCATAACCGAGCTGCATGTACAGTGAAAGAAGATGTGAAAAAAGAAGAACGATGAGAAGGAATACTCAACGTACCAAGTGCACGGGAACGAAGAGGCAAACCATGTGATGCCAAAGGCGTAAAACAAGTCTTTAGGTAATTCGGGGTGGTGTTAACAAATAATCTCCTTCTATCAGTGGCGTATCAGGTCCCCCAAGGTTAGCGATCACTCTGGAGAATGCTTATCTGTCTCGCGCTGTGCGGACCAGAGGCCTGAGTCAACAACACACTATAGCGTCACGTTCCCGCTCCGCTAGCGTTCGGGTGCAGACGATGGATCTTAGCAACGAAATTGACACTTGCTTGCAACATCGTCTGCACCCGAACGCTAACGGAGCGGGAACGTGAGACGAAAGTGTGTTGTTGACTCAGGCCTCTGCTCTCCCATCTGTGTTATTCCGGTCCATTGCCGTATATTACGCAGCCACGACATCTGCCTCCTTCCCACTCCACGACGTCTCTCAATCTTGATCACCTCTATAATCAACTGCAGAATCTGATATTTATAAAATCAAAAATAAAAACAAGAAAGAATAAAATACATAAAGACAACACTGCCAATCACACATAAAATTTAAGTTCTGGGTGAGTCAGAGGGGATTCAGGAATGGGGTAGGCAAAGCATTCAGTTCCGAAACAAGATCCACCTAGAAGCCTATCTGAAACCATGCTGTGTCATGCTGAACATGTTGACACCACAAAATGAGCAGTTGTGAGTATTCATCAATCTGTGCAGAGGGCGTCTCAAACCTGAATTGTTCGTCGAGGAGTCCGAATAAAATAATCTTTGACTGCGTGTTTCAGAAGGCACCAAGAAGTTTACCCTTGTTAGTAGAGATGGGGAGTCAAACTCACCCGTGCAGACCGTTCTCAATGTTAAGAAATCAATGAGTTTTCTCCTGTCCGAAATGTCTTGAGTCTTGTAAAGTTATCCCACTAAAATTTGGGTACCTGCGTGCACAAATAATTTGGGATCTGCGATCAATTATTAATTATTGTATATATTTTTCGATGTCGCAAAAATATTTCTATTTTATTGTACATTAAATAAAAAAGGGTGGGTGGTAGTCTGAGTCTAGAACTTTCATTCGGGGTCTCGAAACCTTTCGCTGTCAAATATGACAATCATGTACCTTCGAGATATTTATTTATTTATATTTATTTATTTATTTATACATAAATCCACGGCGTGAGCCTTTTACATGTTAAAAATACAAAACAAAAACAAACATAATTCTCATTTACAACACAGTTGGAACAGAACAACAACTGGCGAAGAAACAATACAATTGGAAATCAAACTATAACAATTATAAAATGAGTCAAAACAAAACAATTAGAAAAGTCAAAACATTGTGGTGAGAGTGTAAATGTCAACAAAGGTTTGATAAATGTCAAGAACAATTATTTTGATACAGTAAGGAGATGTCAAGTAGATAGAAGAAAAAAAAATTATATATATGAATTGTAATAGATAATTAAAATGTCAAAAAAAAAATAATAATCAATTCAGCAAGATGTCAGAAATTAAATAGGTATATATCAATTATATAATAAATTGTCACTAGTAGATGAAGGAACAATAATACAAATGCAAAAATTCAAATTAATAGCCAAACATACTTCGAAATGCCCATTGTTAATTTATACATTAAAACAATTTATAATGTCATGTTTATATTTAGGTAAACTGTCAGCAAAAATGTCTGTATTATCTCCTACCAGGTTCCCTAATCTATGAATTCTAACCATAGGAGAGAAAAATGAGTAATTATTCCTAGTGTTGTGTTCTCGAAATAACACTGTTTGTCTGGTACTTCTGGTAGGTATGTTGAATTGAATCAGTTCAATTAATTCGGGACAATCTATTTCTCCATTGAGAAGCTTATGAAGAAAACAAAGATCAAACACTTTTCTACGGTTTTCTAAGCTGAGGAGTCGAAGCTCATTCATCAAAGCCGGGTAGTCAATATTTTCCACCGGTAACCCTAACTTATAGTTGATCAGCCTCAAGAATTTTCTCTGTACTCTCTCCAAGCCACTGATGTGGATATTATAATTTGGAGACCATATTACAGTGTTATACTCCAATAATGGCCTTACGAGAGAAACAAAAAGTAGTCTATAGGACTGAATCAAACGGAGATCAGTAACCAGTCTGAAAACAAACCCTAAAGTTCTCATGGCCTTACTGACAATTTCCTCAATATGTAAGTTATAAGTCAGATCTTCAGAGAAGGTAATACCCAGATCTCTCAAATTTGAGACACACTCAAGTACCATACCATCTATGGTATAATTGTATGAAACTTTAGATCTGGTCTTGTGAAATTGAATGACTTGACACTTGGCTATATTAAGGTTAAGTTTATTCTCTTTACACCAATTATTCAAATAATCAAGGTTCTGTTGTAGAACTATACAATCATCTGTGTTTTTTATAGATTTATACAATTTCAAGTCGTCAGCGAATAGTAATACCTCAATGTCTCTGAAAATCTGAACTATGTCATTTATAAATATATTAAATAGCATTGGTCCTAAGTGCGATCCCTGCGGGACACCACTATATGCATATATTGCATCTGATATACAACTACCCATTCTTACTTTAAGAGTCCTATCACTTAAGTAACTTTCTAACCATCGATAAAAAATATCGTCGACTCCGTATCCACGTAACTTACGTAATAGCATGTCATGTGACATCTTGTCAAAAGCTTTAGAGAAGTCAGTGTACACGGAATCGACTTGGCCTCTCATTGCAAGAGTATTCATAATATAATTTTGATATATGAGCAAGTTACTTTGAGTAGACTTTTTGGGAACAAAACCGTGTTGAAGATTAGTAATTACATTATTGACAGGTTGTTTAATCTTCCCTACAATCAAAGACTCAAAAAGCTTAGGAATTGCGGACAAGATACATATGGGTCTGTAGTTTATGACTTGACTGTTATCACCCTTCTTAAGTATTGGGCTTATAAAACCGTTTTTCCAAATATCTGGAAATATACCCAATCTTAGTGAGGAGGAAAACAAAATATGTAAATGTTTGGCAATAATATCTACACAGTTTTTAAGAAAAACGTTGGGAATACCATCAGGGCCCGCTGTTTTTGAAGCGTCTAAGGCAAGAATCGCACTTTTTACCTCGTCAAGAGAAATTGTTATGCAGGGCAGATCGATAATCCTATTGGAGGTAAAATCAGGTTCAGTATGTGAGTGTGTAGATGGAATATCATAGACACTCTGAAAATAAGAAGCAAACAGATTTGCTGCTCCCTGAGCAGATTCAGAATGCTGATCATTATAGAACACTTTCGAAGGTATATCAACCTGATCTTCCCTCATTTTATTGACAAATCTCCACAGATCTCTGGAATCTCCAGGCAATTTATTTTCAATAGTTTCAATATGGTGAGAGTAGCATTTTTTTGACAATTCAGAACACTGACTGCGTAAACCAGAAAAATAGTTATAGTCATCTGTATCTAAAGTTTCTTTATATTTTTTATGTGCTAGTTTCTTTTTTATGACTAGATGTTTAAGTTCTGCATTAAACCACTTCGGATATTGAGAAGTTTTAAAACACGTTTCCGGGATATAGGCATCAATGCAAGTTTGTAAATTGGAGTAATAGAGTTCTACAGCAGTGTTCAGATTAGCAATGTTCGATAAGAAAGTAAAATCCATATTTTCCAAACAATTGTTTATTAGTGGGTAATATATTATTATATAAGTACGAGAATTTTTATTTTCTTAATTTATTTGAGAACAAACCTACACCAAAAGGAACATCAAAAGAACAGGAGAAAATACAAGAGGAACATTGCAATAAACACCTCCCATTCAAATAAATAAATTTTTATATTTTTGCGTAACTGTCTCTGAAATAAATCTATTTAAATCAGTTGAGAGAAAAATATATTATTATAAGAGTTAGGTATAGTGTTCAACTTTATATAATATACCTATATAGAAGAATGAGTGGATGCAAGAGGAGTGTTGTTGATAGAATGCGTGTAAATAAATTGAGATGGTTTGGCCATGTGGAGCGAGTGTATGGTGTAAGATTGACGAAGAGGGTGTATTTATCTGAAAGAGAGGGTGTGAGAAAGCGCGGACGTCCAAGAACTACGTGGCTTAACCACGTGGATCAAATTCTCAAGGACGGTCGCGTGTTAAGTAAGAGGAATCTGCTTGCATGTATGAGAAACTGGATGAATGTAGAGGAAGCGAAAGAAGTATGTAAGGATAGAGCGACATGGCGTTCCGTTCTCTCTGCGTACCCCACCTGGGACACGGCGTGAGGGTATAGTATAGTAATATAGTATAGTATACCTATATTTTAAATTTTTTAAATGTTGTTTTTGAATAAAATAATTTGAATACATTTTTATTTTGCATCAAGATTTTTATTGTTTTCCAGACATCGCACCATATGAAAATGATTCTTCTTTTTCACAAAACTAGTCGAACACAAGTCGGCTACATAAGTTTCACCGTGTCTATATATTTATTAGTACTTCCATACTATACTAGCTTATGTCTCTGATGCTATACTCGCTTCTACAATATGTATAATATAATATATTACACTGTATGTACATATGTGTTGTAGTAGTACCGCGAGGTATTCCTTTGAACTCGCGAGGCGCCGTATCCATTAGCCTTATCAAAAATAATATTATACATACATACATACATACATATACCTACAACTTTATTATATATATTTAAATAATATTGTACATTATAATATAACTAGCTATAGATACAATTACGATCAGAAAATGTTAAAACAAATACTAAATATAGTATAAAAATTGAAATTAAAAAAGGAATGAATTTCCACTACATATTTATTTTGAGAGAAACGTCTTTCCTCTTATAAAGAAATTGTCAATCTCCTTAACTATTATTTGGATAGAGAAGACGATTTGTAGGTACCTACCTATATTTATCACGTGCAAGGAGTCCCCTGGCTACCCCACTTGTGTGAAATGTCGTGATGGTAGGAACGAATCAAGGATTCATTTACAATGAAACATACCTACAATACAATATTTACCAAAAAACTATATCAATATTTGGAACTCATTGAGATGGTAGGCCAGGTATCTGTCAGATATCTGTCAAATATAGTTTTCTATAGAGGAAAATTGTTGCTACAATAATATTATTTGGATTTTTTGGCGAAATATTACTTTTCTTAGTTTATATTCGAGTAAGATTTTATTTTTGCAAAAATAAAACTTAATTCGAATACTAACTTTAAGAAATTTGTATTCTAGTTAGATTTTATTTTTGCTGGTTTCATTTTATTTTTGCCAGCAAAAATAAAATAAAATCTGACTCGAATGTAAGCTTTGCCGGTGTCGAAAAACTTGGTGCCCAAAAATAATTAAACGTGGTGACCAAAAACTAATTCTACATATGGCAACAATTTCGTGAATATTAGGTACTTTTTCTATGAAATCTCACATTTGACAACAGTGGGGCCATCTCATATAGTTCCCAATATTTTTTTGAAATGAAACACGATATATAGTTATTCCACTATTGACTTTTTTTTAATTATTGCGAGCCGGCTTTCAAGAGCTTCCGCTCTCATCGTCAGGCAAAAGTAAAGTGAAGCTTCACATAAAAACACATTGTTTATTTTTATAATAATTTTGTATAATAATCATATAACTTATAACTTGTGTCATATAAATACATCACACTCTTAATTATAGTTCATTTTTAAATATATAATTATCTGAGCTTATAACAAAAACCCAGATTTATACATTGAAAAAAAAAGATTTCCAGATGAATAGTAGGATTTTAATGAAAAAAAAATCAACAAATGTTTAACTTAAATTTTAATATTAAATAATCATAATTTTTGGGAATTAGCTGCATATATATATATATATAATTAAAATATACAATTTTCACATAAATAAATTATGGTTGGCTGGAAGAAACTGTTCTAACAAATAAAGTGTGATTTTCCAAGAATAAAGATTCATGATATAAATACAAAACGATTTCAGAGTAATGAAACATCATAATTTAAATGCCGGTACCCATCTACTCCACATTGACGACATAAGCATATCGCTCATTGCGAGGGTGTTTAAGGGTGTATTAGAATTTATTTGAAATCCAAGTTCATCTTGTTTTTTAAATTGGATTCATCAGAAATCTAGATTAATAAAAAGTATTTTGCAAGGCAATTTCTTCCAATCAACTTGCAGAAATATCTACCTATTTTATTAGGTAAGTAGGTATACCTATCTACAATTTTTAAAAGACTAAAATATATTGATCATTCATAAAATTGTAATACATAATATTTTTACATACCTAGTTTCTTTGGCACTTTTTAATACATAGGTATTTATTTATGTTTGGTACATTTTTTAGTTGAACTTTTGGCACAACTTTATTTCACTTGCTCAGTATTGTACATGCTAATCATCTTTTAGATTAAAACCATTCTAGGTGAAGAAAAATTAGAAAACGGATTGATGATATAAATGTAGCTACAGTAGGTAGAATAATTCAAATTCTCAAAACAAGAAAACAGTCTTCATTGAAGGAATTAAAATTCTCAATCTTATTAAAGAGAACTCAATTTTTATAGATTTTGTATGATTATAATTTCAAAATAAGAAAACAGTCTTTATCGAAGGAATTAAAATTCTCAATCTTATTAAAGAGAACTCATTTTTCATAGATTTTGTATAGTTAAAATTCTCAAAACAAGAAAACAGTCTTCATTGAAGGAATTAAAATTTTCAATCTTATTGAAGAGAACTCATTTTTCATAGATTTTGTATAGTTAAAATTCTCAAAACAAGAAAACAGTCTTCATTGAAGGAATTAAAATTTTCAATCTTATTGAAGAGAAATTATTTAATTACAGGAAATATTACTCAAAACAATATTTTTTGAACTGTTTGATATAATTAAAATTCTTGGATTGAGACAATAAAATCGATCCGATTTTATTTGTATGGGTAAGCATTTTTTTTTTAAATATTACAATATTTACATAGGTATAGATACCTAAAGGTTTTTCATAAAATATAGAAATCTATATTTTCAATTGATAAAAAATACTAATTATTAATATGTACAATGTACATATTATATTCTATTGTTCATAAAATAATTAGGTACTTATTCATTAATCTAAGTAATTACCAGTGGCGGAACTAAGTATTTTATATTGGTCAAACTTTCTTAAAGAAACATTAAATGCATGCATCCTGCCATTACTAAATATTACCTACTTATGCACTACACTAGATCTTATTATTTTTGTGTAAAAAAAATAGAAACTATGTATAAGTACCTACTGGATCTGTTATTTGAGTTTTAAAAATCGCTTTCGGCAAACCTTTGCCATCTACAGGTGCATCAATAGGTACTATTGTGATGTGTTAATGAATTTCATCGCATTATCAATAAGTCAAGTAACATAATATTATTGTCACAATAGATCTATTATGGTCGCGTTGACACAAGGGATGCAAGGTCCCTTGACCTTTATTAGAAAAAAACATAATATTGTACATAGTAAAAATACGTTATATTACAAAAAAATTAGATACTCGCAACTATTATACACTTAGTGCAAAAAAAAATCAGAGACTATCCCGTTTCTCACTCCCCCCCCCCCCCTTATATATCTAATATATCTAATAAATTCCCTAGTCTTCTCATATTCACATATTTTTTAAAACCAAATTCCATCGTTCCAGTCCAAATTTGGTGAATTAATCCATCCAACGAATTTTACTACCATACATGCAAAAATATTGTTAAGGCATGCGGTGCTTTTTTGCATGTATGGAATACACGCCACTGGTGATTACATACCTAACTAATAAGATTAGTACGAGAATAAATATTTATACCTAATTTAAACAAAACTTTACTAGCAAAACAATTTTGTTCTATGGTGCAAAACAAAAACTTTCAATTTTTTTATCAATAGAAATTATGTCGCATAATAAAGTTAAAATAAATTTTATTATGAAATTACATTTGCATAAAAATAAAATAAGTAAATCTATTATTAGATATCTATATTTTAGAAATAAATAACAATTATTATTTATTTTATCACTCATTGCATAAATATTCGAATATTAAAATATTTTCATTAATTAATTTAAAGCATAAATAGCTGTATGTCGGAAGTCATAACATTTTATTTTTCAGTACGGACAGATTTAGTCTATTCGCAAAGACTAAACTATTGTTAGGTATGTTCCTAGCTCGCATTGGCCAAAATACTCTAATATTCGCTACGGCATAGAGTGTGATAATAATAATAAATTTTATTGTACAAAATATTAAAAATAATAAGCAGTTATGGGATTACAACACGGTATATACAAACAATTTACACAATTGTCGAGTTTATCGCAGAGACGCGATATCTTCCAACTAACCTAACTAACAAAAAGTACGTACAACACATACCTTAGTTTATTTATTATATAACATTAAAAATATTTGTATACATTTATTTAAACCTATTTGTTATGTACAATTTTTAATTATAATATTTTTTTATTATTCACAATCAATACAGCACACACGAGGCAACCACTGAAGGCCGGAAAAGAAGAAACACTCGTCAACATTTAGCATAGCACGATATTTAGCATCAACTTGAACGTAATATACATTACATAGGTATCCTGCTGACGACATTTCAGATCTGTGTTTTTATATTTATAGATTTCGGTGGTAGCCCCGAATGCGTTTTCTATAGATACAAGTAATACATCTACTATTGCGTATCAATCAGTACCTACCTAATTGAAACTGTAGCTAGAACAAGGATGTATAAGCCAAGATAGCACACTGAGAAAAATACTAACGAAATTTCACAACGAATCATTGGTACGTACTATCAGATTAGGACCAGAGATCGTACAAACGATTCATTGGTACGAATCTATAATATTAACTCTTCGCAAACAAATTGTTGGTAAATTTACCAATGATTTGTTTGCGAAGAGTTAATATAATAGATTTATACCAATGAATCGTTTGTACGATCTCTGGTCCTAATCTGATAGTACGTACCAATGATTCGTTGTGAGTATTTTTCTCAGTGTACCTAATTGAAATTGTAGCTAGAACAAGGATGTATAAGCCAAGATAGCATTGTGGATTGTTAATATCAATTACTAGCTGACCCAGCGAACTTCGTACCGCTTAAGAATCAATGAGTGATTAATATTTTCAATCTCTTTACAAACTCTCGTAATTGTCCATGTGTGTCATCTTAATGAAAAAAAAAACATTTATGTTGAACAATTATACTTAACTCAGATTTGTTTATTATCTGCTGTAGGTACGTAATATAATTATTTAGGTACTAATTTATTTTTTTAGGTATGCACCTATTCATTTTAAATTTATAAAAATTCTTTCCATGATTTTTTCAAAATGGAAATTTCAGAACCACGGATATTAAATTGTATGGATAACGTTTCTTATTAACTCTTACTAAACCAAAATTTTATTTTTGATTTAGTAAGAGTTAAAAAATTTGGAACTAACACGACGAATCAAGTACAATTTGCTTGGGCATAGATAATTAGGCATCAGAAGAATAACAAATTTTTGCATACTTCGAAAAAAGGGCCGATTATCCCCTGTCCTAGACACCGCTTCAATTGAAAAATAAAGTATACTTATATTTAGAGATCGAATATTGCAAAAACAGTAAATAAAAATAAAATTAAAACTTAAATATAATATTTATAAAATTATTCTAAAACCGTCATGATTATTGTTCAGTCGTACTATAATAATAAAATATATCCCAGGTTAGTTGGAAGACATTGCATCTTAGCGATAAACAATTGCACTCTGTACATTGAATTGAACAACTGATATTTCTGTGATACTTTGTTTTGATTTGAAATATTGTAACCAATGTACAGTGAAGAATAAAATATCTAATAATAAAAAATATGGGCGAGTATATTCAAAATTATCAACGTCATTATTTATATACCATATCCCACAAATGGGGTAGCCAGTAGATGTAATAAACATGCAGGATGTCCGTTTCCGCATCGCCAAATTGATGAAGAAGAGACGGACTTTTGGCGAAAACCACCGCTGACGGCCGGTTTCATAAAAAAAAGATAACATCTCTTTAATTTTAAAAGATTATGTTTAAAATTAAATTTAAAAAAAATAAGATTAAAAATTAAGACAAAGCACACCTCACGAAAATATGGGTTGCTGGTTCAAGTCCCGTCCGGGGCACTACCAAATCAGGTGACGTTGGCTTTTCTAAGCCTTATATGGTAGTTTTGTGTGTTAAATTTACATTTAATTATGTGACCTCATACAATGGTTAATATTGTAAAAATACCTTCGAGTTTTTTTTAAGTGTTTGACTGTGAAAAAATCTTGAATATACTCGTCCATAAAAACGTAATAAATTTTAATTTAAATGATATTTCTTTGGTATTTTTCACGTATTTAGTGTTTTTCCCTTTCGGCACGGTGTAACCATCTTCAGATTGTAAGACCCCTGTTGTCTTTCGATTCCAGTTGAAATAATGACGCTGGGTATGGCTTCGATCCTTGAGGAGCCTTCAACTGATGATGGATGACTGAAAAAAAGAAAAAATAACATATTTATAATATAACAAGCAATTTCCCTGCTCTTTTCATAGTAATTTTCATCCCATTCATAGTTGATATGAATGGGATGAATGTAAGAGCGTTAATGTTTGCCGATGATTTGGTATTGATGGCTGAAAGTGAAAGTGATCTACAGCGAATGATGACGTGTGTGTATGAAAATTGTGCGATTAATGGATTGAGAATGAATGCAAAAAAGACAAAAATCATGGTGTTTGAAAGAGGAAGTGAGAGAACAGTATGCCAGGTAATGATTGACAACGAAGTGTTAGAGCAAGTTGACGAATGTGTGTACTTAGGTAGTTTGTTCACGAGAGATGGGAAGTGTGAAAGCGATATTGAAAGGAGAAAAGTTGCTGGCAATAAGGTAAATGGTGCAATCCGACCAATAATTGCAAATAGAAACATATCCACCACAGCTAAAAGGTTGGTGCACTCTGCTATCTTAGTGCCAACACTTATGTATGCAAGTGAGACGTGGACATGGTTAAAAAAGGATGAAAGTGGCATAAATGCAGTGGAAATGAGATCGTTGAGAAGGATGTGTGGCAAGAGTCTGAGAGATCGTGTGCGTAACAGTGATATACGAAAGGAATGTGGAATGAAAGTTGGTGTAATAACAAATATGAATGTAAATAAGTTAAGATGGTTTGGGCACGTGGAAAGAATGAATGAGGACAGAATGACTAAGAAGATATATTTGGCTGAGAGGAATGGTGCTCGGAGACGCGGACGTCCGAGGATTAAATGGCAAGATCATTTAAATCAAATCCTACAGGACGGTCACGTGTTGAGCACATTGAACAGGAGAGCATGCATGAGGAATTGTATGACAGTGACGGAAGCGAAAGATGTATGCAAGGATAGAAGGAAGTGGCGCTCGATCCTTTCTGCCTACCCCGCGAGGGAAGCGGCGTGATGGTATGTATGTATGTATGTATGATTTCATAGTAAAGTAATCATGGAATTTCCCTCAAGTGGGGAAACCATCGGCCTAACTGCATATCACAACATAACATGTATAAAATTCACACAGATCGAGCTAGTCTCAAACTCAGATATCGACTGTCCTGTTCCACAACTTACAATGTCGTAATTTTCGAAAATCTTGATATAATCTACTCCCCTCTACCAATGCAACAAACAAATAACTATAAAAAATACGCGGCCCCCTTTATATTTTAAATATTATGTAGTTAAAGAAAAAAAAAATGTACCTACCTATTTTCTATTCCACAACTAAATATTTCGAATTGTTTAATTATTAAACGGAACAAAGACAACATAATCCCTCTAACAGTACGATTATAATTTAGTGTATTTCACTTTTTGTTGTGTTTTTAAAGTATAAATATAAACATAGCAAAATTACAAAAATTGTGATTTCTCGAATGTATGACATTTCGACTTGTCGAGTTATGGATCAGTCGATAGGAATCTTGCATTACCTATGATTTCAACAAGTAGGAACTCAAATTCCTTGAATGCCAAAAAAATAAAGACATTTTACATCTTAAATTTAGCGATGAGTTTTTATTGTTTATTGTTTATTGTAAATCATTCCCCATAGGCCCCTTACAGGACACTTGGGTTCATCATAATTACACAGGATAAAAAGAATAACATTAAAAGAATACATGAAAGAATACAAAGTAGTAAGGCATCAAAATCGAGACAAAACAATGAAAATTGAGTTTTTTTTTGAAAATTGAGAATTTTGCCACACTTCCTGAATGTCTTTTAATCTTTTGATAGCACGTAGAGGAAAGCTTGCATGTTTATCACATGCGGTTGGTCTGCTGGCTGCATCACTTGTGGGATATGCCTAGATGGTATATAGTATTAGAAGAACCTATATGTTATTTATTGAGTCGACATTAATCTTGTAAAACTCCATGTTAATATATGGAAAAAAACACAATTGGTTCTAGTTTACTTAATATTTTTATCTCCTTCAACATCCATCAAGAGGGAGACCAAAGAATACCTGGATGACACAATGCAATAGAATCCTGCGGAGAAATAGCCTGGATGAAGATGATATAAGAAACAGAAGAATGTATAACCTCAGAACGAGAAGAGCCGACCCCAACAGCCTTCAGCGGCAATAAGTTGGGACAGTGCCAGGAAGAAGAAGATTGACTTAGTTTGACAATGACTTTATAAGTCGAAACCAGGTCACCTCTCAATAAAAATATTTTGAGTAAAACTATAACCAATTGTGTTTTTCCATATATGTATATAACCTATCGGTGGCCTGGGGGTAGAGTCTCGGCCTCATAAACAAGGGGTCCGCGGTTCGATCCCAGATGCCGGCAAACTCCCTTTTCACGACACAAGCTTTAAACTTACTGTGAAAGTTGTATAAGGTTGTATTTGGGTTTATACCAAAACCCAGATACTTATATCTTAAAAAAAACTTACATGTTAGTTTGACGTCTATTTAAATGTATTTGTGAGGGCAGCACTGTCGCTCCACCAGATGTAGCACTCGGATGATTAGGATGGTGTGGGTTGTGACTGGAGGAACCAGCGGTTGTATTTACATGATGCTGTTGTTGTTGTTGTTGATGATGATGAGGATGATGTTGTGGATGATGATTTGGTGTAGTCATCAGAATGTGTTGTGGTGGAGCTGTGTAGTACATTGGGGGAAGCCTGTCCTCTACTGGAAACAAAAAGACAAGAACGTACAAGTTGTAGGTATTGGTTATGAATTGAGAAAAAATGGATGAGGATAAAATTGGAAAAAAGCAAATAAAAAAGAATAAATAAATAGCACATAAATTTTCAGACTCTCCAGTTTTATAACTCAGCAAGTAGACATGTCATAATATATTCGAGAAATCACAGTTTTTTGTAATTTTGCTATATTTATATTATGCTTTAAAATCAAAACAGAAAGTCAAATATACCTACTATATCGACTGTGTAGTTCCACAACTCGACAAGTAGAATTTATAAAAATATGATTTAATTTGTAATAGATATACATAATTAATTCGAAATTTTGATGTAATTAGTAAAATGTAATCAACTCCACTCTATCAATTCCACAAATAAATATTTCGAATTGTTTAACTTTTGAACGGAACAAAGACAAAATGCCTCTAACAGTGCGATTATTCTTATATAGTATATTTCACTTTCTGTTGTTTTTTTTAAAGTACCTATAATATAAGTAGCTATTTTTAGTTTTTTTTTAATTGACATCGATTTTTTTAAATTAATATCTTGACGTCTTCCCCAAACTATTTACTAAACAAATAGGTACTATTGACCTAAATTTATTGACTTTATTGGTACTGTTTATTCTATGTACTCTTATTTTAAATTTATCTAATTGTTTGGTGTCTTTTTATCAAAATAAATAAATAAATAAATAATACAATATCTATTGATAACTTTTAGAAAAATGAAGAAAATAAACAACAAACAACACAAGCTTTTAGCTTACTGTGAAAGGTGCATAAGGTTGTATTTGGATTTATAACGAAACCCATATATAACTTTAAAAAACAAAATTGCATAGAAATGTAATGAGTACAATAATGAAAGAAATAAGCGAAGTTGTCTTAAACATGTAGATAAAAAGAATGGTGTGAATTAATGTGTTTGAAAGATGCGGAAGATACCTTCTTTAAGATGAGATGGATCTTTTGGATCAAGTGGAGATCAGTTAGGTATTCCCGGTTCTGTCTTTAAGGCGTATATTAAAGATTAGTCATCTCATCCTAGGACATTTCAAGACTTTGAGAATTTTATATGAACATTTCATGGGTTTCGTTTGAAAGTTCCACCAAGCAAACGTTTTATGCATTAAAAATCCTCTATATTCTTTATAGGAAGAAAAATGATGGGCATCAACCACTTTCGGGTTAGTTGGAAGATATCGCGCTTCTGCGATAAACTCGCCCATTGCACAAAATTTATTTGTCTAGTTTAAATTGTGTATTTTCTCATGTTGATTTTTTTGTGCAATAAAGGTTTTTATTATTATCGACTGGATATAATTATTATAAGCGAAAGCAGGGCCCGATCTAGAGGGCAGCATGGCGATTGAGCAGAGCGACATGTTCGGGGCGGTTGCACTGAGAGAAAATCTTATAAATATTACAAAACTCAGCACTGCTGTCTAACGATTCGCTCTTTTGAATGGATGAATTGTACCTACTGATTTCATGCTGGCACTGGCGACTTTGATCGTCTAACTGCACGTCTCTGGACACCTCACCTCGGCTTTCTGCACTCACCAATTTGTGCAAATATTTTATTATCATGTTTTTTTTTAATTTTGTTTTACTGTTTATATTATTTTTGTCTCGTTTTGTTTAGAGAAGTTATATAAAAAATTCCCACGACAGCGGTTTTGGCCGTTCGGCCCTTCAGCAGGGTTACTCTTGACAAAACTAAACACGATCTAAATCTAGTCTTGATCTTGATCATACGACGCACGAAGGGACTATGGTCAAAAACAACGCGCTACCGCTAACGCGCGATTGGTTTGTTTGTAGTTTTGGCCAATAGTCACTTCGTGCGTCGTATGATCAAGATCAAGACTAGATTAAGATCGTGTTTAGTTTTTTCAAGAGTAGCCCTGCAGGCCTCCCCAACGGACCGCCCGTAAGGATTATATTTTGGTTTGAATGAGTTAACAACTCCTGAGATATCACCTTTCACTATGGCACCTTCGGTGTGGACAAGATTTGTTAAGTGTAGTATTTCGGATAAATGGAAGTCCCCAGACTTCTGCGGTATCCGGGTGGACGGTGGGTCCTTCAATGTTCAATGTTACTGAGATATCAGGGTGTGAGGTGGGTCTCTCTTCAATGTACTAATTTCTGCCCTGTGTTCTAGAGAGGGTGTGTTGTTGAACGAATGATGAATGAATGAAGAGGTTATATTGACGATATGGTGAAGAATGCATATAGAAATAGATATAGGTATATAATACATACTCTTATAATTACTAACATGGTAATCCGCCCCCTCCGCCACCGCCACGGCCTCCCTGCATTCCTCCACCTCCATGTCCTCCCTGATGAGGTCCACTGGCACTCTTGGGCTTACGTTTTCTTGTCTGTATTCCCTCCTTCTTCATGCTTTGTGGGCGAGGAATCTGAAGAAATTGTGATAAGAATGAGCAACAATGTAACAAACCATGTATCTTGTTATATTTTAAATAATGTTAAATTTTGAATTTAAAATTTTGAGAGATTTTATATGATGTTATTAATTTTATTTTTCATGACTCATTGTATTGTTTTTATTGCTTATTGTTTTATTGTTAAATCCTGCGATTATTGCTTTGTGAGCATTATTCTATTAATTTTCTTAACATAATAACTGTATTCTATTGTAATTGTTTGTTGATTTTATCTGTTGTGTTTGGTTATGTATGTTTTGTAGAGCACACAAGGGTAATATAGGGATCTTCACTGGTTTGCTTATTGCTAAATATGTTATAGACCAAATTGTATTTTTTGTATCAACTGTATGTATCATGTAAAATTGAAATAAATAAATAAATATTCAGTATTAATTTTTTGTATTCTATTTTTTCGGTGGAAACCTCATGAAAGCTAATTTTTATTAATATTTTTTTATTGGATTGCATTGTAAAATGTTTTCAGTACAAGGAAGCCTCTTAATACATAATTATTATAAAAAATTACTCAAACATTAAAGGCAAACATCGGGAACACATAACTCAAAACCAACAAACTAACAAATTTCGAGATAAGTAAAGTTGATAGTTAAAAACTGATGACTATATTATAAACTTGCGAGCCACCTTTCAAAAGCTTTCGCTCTCATTAGGAAGCTTTCGAAAGACAAATCGCAAATCAATAGTCACCACTGGAATAAGGTTCTATAGGATATTTTGTTTCATTTTTGTTTCTAAGCTTCGAAGAAACTGCTTGTGTTATTGATTGTGGCTATGAAATGCAACTAGTTTTAAGAACTTCAATCTAGTCTTCAGATATTTTATTGTATTAATTTAGGCAAACAACTAGTACGTAGTAAATACGTAACTGTAAGTTAATTTTAAGTTCTTTTTGTAAAACAATGGAGTCGGTGGACATTAACGGTTGTATTTAATTTTGGGGAGGATTTTGTCGGGGATAGCCCTTCAGGCGAACCTTGAGCCCTTCCTTGAGAAGAATTTGCATGAAGAGTATGGATGACATGGGAATTGACATTCCTGCAACATCCATGGGTGAGGGAGGGTGCAACCCTTAATGTGTGTTTCTAAGCTTTAAAGTGTTGTCTTTAGTATTAAGAATTGTAGCTGTAAGAACATAGTTTGTAAGAATATTGTAGTTGTGAGTAGTGCCTTGTAGTGAGTATCTCCTCCAAGGGACATTAAGGGTTGTAGTTTAGGGGAGGATTTTGTCGGTTGGGAGCCCTTAAGGCAAATCCTGAGCCCTCCCTTTGAATTTTTCTATTGTTTCGTTGAGTCTGGATGATATAGGAGATCAGCTCTTAAAACATCCAGGGGAAAGTGGTGGGAAAACCCTTAATGTTTCTAATGAACTTCCACCAAGAACCGTTGATAGATAAATTAAACTTATAACTGTTATAACTGTATAACTGTTATTTTTATGACACTATTTTATTATGTAATATTGTAACCAATGTACAGTGAAGAATAGAATAAATAAATAAACTTTAAATTATATTAAATGTCTTGTATAATATGTTGTTTTACGATTACCTGCTTTTACAGGACACTCGAAAACTAACGCAAGAGAGTGGATGATTTACCTACTCATTATTGGGGACTCGTAAGGTTATAGGTATATATTTTTTTTTAATTTAGATAATAAAAATTTACATACATTGTGCAATTTGAAATAAAGTCCACATGCATTGCAAACAGGGTCCCCGCTATTATTTCTTCTCCAGAGCGTTGTAGTTGTTGTCTTGCAGTTCGCGCAGATTACCCCATTTCTTCTGTTAGAATTGTTCTATAAAAAAAAAATAACAAAATCAAACTATTCTTCTACTACCACGATTCTGTACCATCATATTTATAAGCCAGCGAATCAAGTAACTGGTTGTAATATATAAAACAGAATTAAATTCTGGCTTTTTAATTTATGTTATGATAGTTTCCGCCATCTCTTGGTAGATAGGTTTATTATTAACACACGGTTAGCAAAGATTCAAACCTATTTCTAAGAGGCGGTCTTTCTATAGTATTTCAATAGATGGCAGCAGAATACGACTAACAGAATATTTCTGTTGGTTTTTCTTTTTTACTTATTGGAAAATTTACATAATTATACATATTATATATACACGGTGCACTAAACACATAAAATGCCTATATGTAACACCCAGATTCATTGTGGCCTGACCGAGAATTGAACCTGGGACCTCGTTACTGACAGGTAGTGTTGTGGAATTCTCAAGAAATAATTTAAGTAGAGAATTTTCGGAGATTTTTTTTTATTTTTTATTTAACAGTATAATAATAATAAATATTTTATTCAATCAATCAATAACAATGTACAAATGTTGAGACAATTTATCACCAATATGGCTACAATTAATTATGGATACAAAAAATGTTAGGTACCTACATAGAAAAAGTGCTAATAACTGATGAAAAATCTTGATGTTAACACCCCACATGCCCATATTTAAGTTTAAAAAAAAATTGCAGGTACATGGAATAAAGTGTTAATAACCTCTGATTTGGGCCTTAATCAGACCCACAATTTTTTGGATCAATCAGGTTGGCTGCGAAGTGTAGGTACTGGGCGAAAGGTCATATTTAATACCACTAAGAAAAATTATGGAGAGAAATTTCTCTTCCATCAGAGGAGAAATTCTCGGAAAAATTTCTCGAGAACGAGAAATTTCTTTGGAGAATTTTCTCTTCTCACATCACTACTAACAGGCAAAAGCGTTACCTTCACGTCACACCGGCAAACGAAATCGTACATCGATGGTTTAATACACAAAAGACACATATCCATGATTTAGATAAAATGAGTTAATATGTGAACAAGATCAGTTGCAACATCATCAATGTCCTGATTACATAATTACCAATAATAGTTACCTATATCATTATCGAAATATTTAATAAAAACCAAATTACACACGTCCATAAATAAATATTGTTTTGTGCACAGATGTAACATACCTATTGTCACATAAGATATTTGAGAATGCATTTTTATCAACTTTCTTAATTCTCAAAAAGTCAAAAACATCATCTGAATTAATTAAAAATTTGTTAATTAATTGAGAATCTCAAACTTTGAAATCCTATTTTCTTGAAACTGCCAAATGTGGACATAGGTAATAAAAAAAATCTCTTCGAGTTCGTCGCTACTCTGGAGGTAGTGTTTCGGCCTTGTGCATATGAGGTTCTCAGTTCAGTCCCAGGTGCCGGCAAACTCCTCATTCACGACCTACTGTGATGAAAGGTGTAAAAGGTTGTATTTTGGATTATAACGAAAATCCAAATACATCATACACCATAGCCAGTCGGTGTAGTGTAGAGGTAACACTCTTGCCTTTGAGTCACGAGGTCCCGGGTTCGATCCCGGCCAGGGCAGATTGAAGAATGACCTTTTTCAAATTGTCCTGGATCTGGGTGTTACATGTATATGTGTTAAGCGCACTTTATACATTATGTGTATCGTCGCGTTAGTACCATAAGATTCAATCTTAGTTTGGGACTAGCTCGATCTGTGTGAACTGTTTTTGAATATGTCTATGTTATATTATGTAATGTTACCTTTTTTTAAAAATATCTTAAATGTTAAAAAAACATATTTGTTTCTTACAGTCTGTGGTTTCACTTTATTCCCTTTTAGTGGTGGAGGTCTGCTCATACCATTAGGTCTGCTATAAGGAGAACAGTTGCTGCAAAGGTAATGGCCAGTGCCATCCTTCCTCCACATTGCCGTTCCTGCTGTGGCACAATTTACACATTCCTTCAACTCCAGAATGTTCCCTAAAAACAAACAATATTCAAATATTTTTATCGAAGAATATTTACATTACTTCAAACAATTTTACATTTAAGTACACTATTTTTAACAATAATAAAAATATACCTAGAATATATATTTTAAAAATGTTTCGTGATTACCACATTGTAAGTGCCAATAAAATCAAACAAATGGTGAGGTACTTCATACAAACTAGCTGACCCAGCGAACTTCGTACCGCCTAACAATTAATGAATGTCAAAATTTAGGTAAAAGAAAATGAACATTTACTCTCTATCTATAAACAATGATTAATATTTTAGGGACATGAACTGTGGCTCATACGTAGAGCTAAAAAGACTGGCTGAGAATAGGGAGGAATGGAGAAGAAAGTCAAAACTCGTTGCAGACCAATCCAGTGGATTGTAACTCATTATATTTACGTCGTGTTAGTACCCATAATACAAGATTCATATTAGTTTGGGACTAGCTCGATCTGTGTGAATTGTCTATGAAAAAAAAAAAAAATTAATCTCTTAACAAACTCCCGTAATTGTCCCAGTGTGTCATCGTACAGGGTAAAAAATAAAATTCATTAATTTTGAACAACTATACTTAACTCAGATTTGTCTATAAATTATCTGCTGTAGGTACGTAATATATGTAGGTATAAATTTATTTTTTTAGGTAGATACCTACCTATACTTACATTAAAAATTTATAAAAATTCTTATCCATGATTTTTTCAAAATTGAAATTTCTGAACCACAGATGTTTGATTTTGTATAATTCTCCAAATTGTTTTTTTTTTATTGAAATTAAAAATGTATGGCGTAAACAATTTTCTTCGTAATTTTTCTTCCCGTGAATAGGTAAGATATTTTAATAGCTAATTGGCTATTCGGGGCGGAGAAGAATGCAACAAATCAGAGATCATTCAAATCGGTACAGCCATTCTTGAGTTGTAAATGGTGTAACTCACACCACTTTCTTTTATATAATTATGAAGATAGATTAACAGAAAAAAGGTACTTACCTACGACTGTATTCCTAGTGAGTGAGCAAGTACATAGAGATAAAGTAGGTAATAGATTAGAGAATGTAATTTACATTATGTCAATTGAAGAGTGTTAAACTTTGGGGCAATTTGAAGAATATAATTATTTAGGTATGTATGTATTTAATTCAATTTGATACACAACAGATGAAAGATATGTAAAAATACAAATATGTTAGCAATAATAACATTCCAACAGTTTAACATCCAAAGAGTGCACACTTTAGTAATAACATACAAAATAAACACAGAAAAACTCTATTAAATATATAAATTAGACATCTGGATTGGAGAACCATGTTTACACAATGTAACATTGTGCAAAATCCAATCGGAAGAAGTGAGAAAGGCGTCACAATGCTTACGAATTGGCTCAAGGTTGGCTTAAGTGATCTCTTTCGGTGTCCGCAATTGATTCCGCCATTCTCACTGTCATATTATTGATTGTAAACCGCATAAGTAACCATTTTTTGAGATCACATATTACAGATCTCGAATGGATCAAGATATCCCGTCGAAAGTGGTCACTGAAGCCAGCCTAGAACCAATTCGTATGCGTTGAGATGCCTTTCTCACTTCTTTCTATTAGATTTTGGCATTTTACACACTGTTAATGTTGCAGTGGCGTAGCTAGGGGGGGGCAGGGGGGGACATATGTCCCCGGGCGCCATATTAGGGGGCGCCAAAATGACTATTAAAACTATTTTTTTAATTTTATTTTGATGTAACTTATGTATCCCAAATACGTTTGCAAGATTAAATTTTGGAGCTCCACAAATATCTTCATTTCAAACCAGTTGGCATACACGATTTTGGCGCCCCCATTGAGCATTAAGGGCCGCCATTCTACTCATAAACAAAATTACACATTCACAGTGCAGGATTGCTGATGGCGTTTTTTTTTTAACAAAAATCATTTCGGGTTCAAATATTATTCTTCATTAAAATTTCTTTGTCCCCGGGCGCAGATGACCCTAGCTACGCCACTGTAATGTTGTGTAATCATATTTCTTCAATAGATATGTCTAATTATTCTAAAGGGTATACATATTCGAAGGTATGAGATCGTTAGGCAGACTATGGTAAAGGTTATTGGATGATAATCTACTGAGATCTAGAGGAGCTAAATCCTAAAAACGACTGGCAATTCCCTGCTCAAGATAGAAAGGCTTGGAGATCTATTATTTTGGAGGCAAAGGTCCTACAAAGGCTGTTCGCCCATCGGAAGCAAGTAGGGCCTATTAAAAAATTTGCTATTGTCTCAGCAAATAAAAAAAATATGCATGTAATGGGTCACGATTGACTTTAATTTTGTTTTCTTTATATATTTGATATTATGTCTGTTGTTTGCGTATGCCTGTTCTCAAATCAATTGATCAATACCTGCTTCATCAGTAGTGATGTTGGAAGGAACCCATGCTCCCGAATATGACTGACCGTCATGCTCTAACAGAGTTGTTGAAGTCCCTGGTCCACCGGCATACTGCGGCTGGTATTCCAAACCTGGTGAAGCGGTTCCGGGAATCGGACCAGAAATATACTGGATGGAGTTAGCACCGTACAAAGTCAACTGAAAGAGATACATAATTACGTCTTTTTAATTAGTTTGTCCTGTAGAATGAGAGTTTTTTTCTGCAAGTGTCCTGTAATAGCCAGGTTATTGTAAACATTTCGTATGATACATTAAACATCTTCAATAAATTCAGCGATGAGGTAGGCAAGTCATCCATTCTAAACGTCCTAATTTTTATCGTCACGAAGTGGATAATTTATTAAATATAAATATTCGCAAGCTACTCCATTTCTGGGTAATGTTGTGATGGTACGAAATAATGACTATTTTGTATGGTCTAAGCAAAACGAAAGTAGTTTTCTGTTAAAATTGATAGAAAAAAAAACACAACACTATCCATTAACGAGAACTATAATAAAATATATGTGTAAAGTAATAAAATTCATAAAATTTTCAAAAAAAATTAAATTCCCAACAAGCAGAAATTCTCCCTTTACCTCCCAAAGGGAAATTTCGACCCACTGGACCATGGCCACATAGCTTGAATTATTCCGTTACGAATACTTTCACAATTTGAACTGAGTATACACCTACTCAAGACCTCAGCAAAGACCAAGTGATAGAATATTGTTTATTTTTTGTAAAGGGAGAATTTCTGTCTACCAGCCCATGGCCACACAGCCCGCAACAAGTTAAGACATGGAATCCTAAGATCTTACAGATTAATTCGTTAATGATAAAATATTAATAATATATTACCGAACTAGAAGTCGAAGGGCCTTCATAAATCTCATGTGTTTGAGGGTGTGTGTAAACAATCTGCATTCCTCCCTTGGCAACTTGCTGAACGGAAGAAGCACCCAAGTTGGGATCGTCTCTGTAAATAGGAGCATTGGGAGGTGGACTTTCACCTCCTCTATCACTTGTCTGATACATTGTCATGAATTCTTTGTGACTATACCCTCCATGGCTACCTCCTATGTTCTGATATTGAGGACTAGTCGCGATGAAAGTTTGATAAGTGCCTAAAGAGGTGGCTGGTTGAAGGTTTGTGTATGTAGTTGATTTATTATCTGGACCATTTGGATCGTGGTTTTCGTATTTCAACTGCTGTGAGTTATCAAAGGCAATTCCAATTGCCTGCTGACCTAAGGATTCTGCCTGCACCAATTCAAGTGTGGTTGTCGGGGATCCAATATTTTCATTTCCTTGATAACTGTGTGGAGATGGCGGTTCGGTTACATGACCACTTATCATTGCAGAACTTGGAGCATAGTGAACAGTCTGATGCAATGGAGAACCATCTTGATATCTGGAAGGTATCAAGATGGCTCTGTTATTATCTGGTGCCAAAATTGCATCACCTGGTATGACTCGCTGATCTCCTTGATAGCTTATTGCTTGTATTTCACCTGTTAGTGAATTTGGATCTTCTTGCGTTATAAATATTGGTTGCGGTTGATATTTCGATAAAGTAACAGTTTTCCCATGCCACACATGTTGTGGGTAAGGTTGATAACGTTTTCCTTGATGGTTGGAATATCTTTCAGGCACTGGACCACCATACCTTTGAGAATTATATTGTGTTCTAGCTATATACTTTTCCTGTTCCTGCTGTTTACGCCTTTCCTCGTCAATCAATGATGGTTCAACTCTCACATATCCCACGGATTTTCCCTGACTTTCAGCTAACATCACAATATTGGGAGAATGTTCTACTTTGTAATGTGCATAGAGAGGTTGTCTTTGTACTTCTTGGGCAGGTGGTGGTGCTGTAATAATTTCTGTAACTTGTTGTTCTCCCTCATTTACATGCTGCGGTTGATGTGGATTTGGTGTCCTTGAGTTTTGATTAATAACTGTCTCTTCCGCTTCTTTATCTTCTCCGGTAGTTATATGTCCAGCTGTTGTAATAGTCCTTAACATTTTCCTGGATGTAATGACTGATGCAGACGTTGTTTCGTTGCGTTGCTCTCTTTCACCATTCGCATCGTTTTGGGCCACATCTTCATCAGATTTTTCTTCTTTAACGAGTTTTTCAGGACTTTCATTTTGCGCTGGAATCACTTTAGTGTCGTGATTGTTAGAATTTGGTGGAGTTAGATTCTTTGGCATGCTGTAGTTTTCTGGTTGCTTATTCGCTTCAACACTAGGAACATTGCTTTGGTTGGCTTTGGTGTGGTTCACAGGATAATCCACTTCTATTCTACTTGGTGGTCTGGAGTCAGGATTAGGTGTAGAGGATTGTGATGGTGCAGACAGTTGTGCTTTCATTGACTCGGACATTTTCACTTTCATCTTTCTCTGAAACAAATAGAAAAACACATCAAATCTTATTTTTGTATACCACGGACAGTATGACCTATATATTCATCGCATTGTTATTAACCCACTAGCTATCTCATTTGTAAGAAATGCTGAAATTACTATTATTATTATCTTAAAAACTTCACCATGCACAGGAAAAATCATTTGCTTTTCGTCAAGGCGATCTCAGCAGAGAAAAAAACAAAGCAACAAAGAAAAAATAAGACAAAAGAGACATCATTAAAAAGAAACAACAGAATCAAAGGAGAGTCTCCATCCTGGCGATTGAATTATTGTATGTTATGTTAAAAATATCAACATGAACATTAAATAATTTATTAAAATTTATTATGAGGAACCTACATAACTCCAAGCAAAAGGATCACTGATTACTACTGCAGACAAGAAAAATGGTATAAATATAGGTATATTTGAATTACAGGAGTCACGTTGTGGCGCGGAAGTAACGCTCTTGCCTCTGAGTCACGAGATCCTGGATTCGATTCCCGGCCGGGGAAAAATGATGATTGATGACTTACATTAATTATCTCTACTTTAATTGTTTAGAATATTAATTTACTATCTATTTTTTTATTGTTTAATCGGATTTGGGTGCCGATGACAAAACCAATCAGAAATCTCGATTGGAGAACAATGTCTACACAATGCAACATTGTGCTGGCTTAAGTGATCACTTTCGGTGTCCATGGACAACGTTCGCCAATTCTACCTTTCTCACTGTCACGATATCACGGAAGTCTCGGCACAGGTGTCTCTGCCTCGTGAACAAGGGGTCCGTGCTTCGATCCCAGGTGCTGGCAAACTCCCCTTTCACGACACAAACTAAGTAGGTATGATACACATACATACTATGTGAACTTCCTTTAGGAGTGCATGACACAGAGTTTCGACGCTTATGAATCGACTCAAGGCTTGATTAAGAGTACTCTTTAAACCTAAGTAACATTCCCAATTTCTCTGTGGAAGTTCAAATATTGTGTATGTGTATCATATACAACATACCTACCTAGTTAATCGAAATAATAAAACAAATGTTTTATTCTACTAACGGTTTATTATGTGAGAGAGACGTCTTTCGTCTGATGAGGACATTGTCAATCTACGGATTGACAATGTCCTCATCAGACGAAAGACGTCTCTCTCACATAATAAACCGTTAGTAGAATAAAACATTTGTTTTATTATTTCGATATGGAATTCTACTACCTAAACACCGACACAGTGAATACCTAGTTAATACCTATTCAAATAGGTTGACTATCTGTGAGTGTGATCAATTGAAATGATTAATCTAGAGTGGTTCAAAATAATATGTTTGACATTTAGACTTCTAGTAAGTAAAATCCAGTTCTCGACATCCAATTGTGTCAAAAAAAATCGTAACATAATGTTATGTTATGTTAATAATTTATTTGTTTAATACTTTGCAAAGGTAAAACTAAATCTCTTAAAAAAGATGACGTTAAACGAATACGTACAATTCTTATAGTCTTTCATAGAATTAATAAACGTTTATCCATGTTTTGTGGGTAAATATTAGTCTAGACCGGCGGACCAGTTTCGTTTACCTTCAAATACCGGACTTCCTCCAGCGAATGGGAGTGGCAATCGTACTGAAATACGTCACAGAGATAAGTATCGACACGATAAGATTTCATAACAGGGACAATCTGCGATTTACATAATATAATAGTCATAGCATAGCCAGAAGATATACTAGATAGGTAATTCAAAGAAAAAATCTTTCATGCAGCTAATCAAATTTTGCATCCAGTTTTAAACTGACGCTAACGTCAAGACAATACATTGATACATAATGCTTGAAGGTCATCGATGTTGGAACACTAAAATTCCGATAAAATGTATCGCGCTGCAAATTCAGTATGTCTATGGTCATAGCAGTCAAGCGAAGCAAAATACGTAATACTACGTGGGTATATTCTAACTGAAGAACTCAGTGCGAAGTTGGATCGGCTGCAGAATGCTTGCATTCGCTTTATCTTTGGTCTAAGAAAATATGACCACATCTCTCAATTCCGTGCTGAACTCAAATGGCCATCATACAAGGAATCCCGTAATTTACATATACTTTGCTTTCTTTATAACATCCTTAACCTTCGCCTTACTGAAATCAAAAACCTACGCGCGCTCCTAACATGTGTAGTGACTACACATTTTCAAATAAGCGGTTTAAGATAGAAAAAATAGGAATAATCATAGCCAAACCATTCGGACAGTTATAAGTAAAGTATTGTATATGTGTATTGTATAGGAAATCATAAAAATATATATAAATTATTGCTGAAAACGTGAAAAAATAACATTATCTAGCGCTCATAAACCTAGCGAGAAGACAACTCATTATGAATAGCGAAGGCCAACTGACGGCTGACCGCACGCATAGCGACGCATTGTGCAATCGGCATTCATCGGCAATCATCGGCCGATGGTCCGACATACATTTGCGTAAACTGCAGTGGTTGCAAACTATTTAATATGTTATTTAATTTATTTATTTATTGTTACACAATTATAAAGACAATCAATGCATAGAAAATGGATTATCCAACCTGTTCTAGGATTTAGCTAAGACAAAATATATGTATGTACACATATCAAGATTATAATCAAAGTAAATAAAAAATCAAGTATAACCAGCACATAAAATAGTCCATACAACAGTTCAAAAAAAAGAACAGGCAACTTACAAACTTACAGATAAAAAAATGATTTACAGAAAATAGATAAAATTAAAAATCATTTAAACCCTAAAAGTTATAAGCAGTAATAGATACAATAAGATGAATAATTTTATAACTTAGTTCCAAATGTCTCTCGAAGAATCCGCACTTTTATTAACTCTTAAATAATATTTTTATTTCACAATTTATGATTCTGGATACAATTTAACTCAAATATTAGATTTACCGGTAAATTTATATACCTATTAAAATTCAAAAATCTATTATAATATTAAATACATGGAATAAACGCAGATATTTCAGGCACGATGCTGGTATTTTGAACCTGCGTTTTGAGCCTAATACTTTGATATCCTGTATATCTGGATTGGTGAATTTTTCGCGGCATTAGACTGTTAAGTTTTTTTTATGATCATGACTGATACTGATAATATGGAGACTTATCTGGTTGTATAATACTGAGAAGTGTGGATGGCCATTCCGCCGCCGCGTAAAAAATAATAATATTACGTTTATGTTTATTTTAATTGTAGATAATAATATTTATTTGAAATGTTTACCTACATAATAATATTTATTTAAAATGTTTATATATTAATGTTTATAAATAAAACGCTAATAAATCTATAAATGAAGTGCCCTCACAAAGAAATGAACTGAAAAGTAACGTTATATGATATACACCTTTCCCTCTTATAATACAATAATATGATGTAAAGTTGGTTTTTAGAAATGTAAAATGAATACCTACCTAGTTATAATTATTGAAATTATTATGGAACGGAAATAATAAATCACTTTGAAACCTCTGGATTTAAGTCAACTTCGGAAGTAAAATAATAGATTTCTAATGATAAAACACGACAGAGTACTATTTCGCATAGTCATTCCTCAGCACAGTTCGCGAGAGCGAGACGTAAATAGTATTCACTATCTAACGACAACAGCCGAGTACGAGCAGTCGAAGACACGTGAGATACATCGCGCATTTGATTGTATTAGTAAGATATTTTGTTTGTGTTTGTAATTTTATTTCCATTCTCCAAAAAATGTCTTTGAAATAGTCAATAAGTTCCAATTATTGTTAATATAATTTTTTAATTCGATGCGTAAATATATGACTGAGGATTACCTTAAATCTTGACCTTCTATTTATTGTATTTATTGAAATATTAATTATAAACAGAAGCATGTGTACTGACTACACATTTTAGGACGGCGAAAGTTAAGCATGAAGCTCCTCAATACCTCTTCGAACGGTTTGTTCCCCTTTCTTCCCATGGTCTATCGTTAAGGTCCCAAAACAATCGTCGTTTAGAATTCCCACCTCATAGTACATCTTTTTATTCATCTTCTTTTACCGTACATGCTACCAAATCTGGAACAACCTCCCCAATGATATTCGGTCCTCTTCAACTATAGGCTCATTCAAACATAAAGTAAAATCCCTCATAAACAACCCACCATCTCATCAATAGTAGATAGTTCTCAATTAGATACATATAATATAGGTTTATGGTTGTGAATGCTTACATTTTTATCTTTTATTTTTTTTTATATTTATATAGGTATTCTTGTTTCATATTATATATTTCATTTTCTGTTTATCTTTTGATCTAAACTCACTTTATACTAAAACAGTTCTCAAACATTGTAGTAGGTTTACTGGAAGACATTGCCTCAAGGCAATATGTACGCCTTTTGTAAAATATTTGTATATTTGACAATAAAGTGTTTATTATTATTATTATATTCATTTATGGATTCCCTGGAGTTTAAAATTGGTCCCCCACCTTTTTCTGTAAGTTTACCGGTGGTTGTACTACAGTAGGTAGGTATTCACAACATACCATCACGGTTTTTACCGCAAGTGGGGTAGCTAGCGAGCCAACTGCTCATAACAAATGCAAATCTCTTCTCCGTTATGTTTATTAGATGAGTAACTCTACTTGCTACCCCATTTGTGGGATATGCCTTGATAGATAGATACATGAAGATAATATAACCTATCATTGCTCTGCCTTATACAAATAAATTCTCAGAAAACCCACTAAATTTATTTAATACAATGTAGACTTTAATATAGTTTCAAGTTTGTGATGTCATTTTAGTTCCGATTTCCGCCGCTAGTCACCTTATATCACATACTTATTAGTGACACACGATGTTATGCAAACATAATCTTTTACGACACTGTTTATTTGGCGCTGTATGTAATTACTTAAGGCTTCATTTACTCAGAATTAATGTATTATTTTTATTATGATCTAAACTTATCAAACATTTTCAATAAAGTCACTGTGATTTGGAACTGTTGTGTTTGGAAAGATGAAAATTCGCCGGTGCTAGAGTGAACGGTGCACTTCGACACATTGTTAGCAATAGCAAGGCGCAATACCATTCTGGTTCATAATTCACTCGATGTCGGGTGCCTTGCCGGAAATAAAAGAAAGAAAGAAAGAAGAATACCATTCTGGTACCGGTACTTATGTATGCAAGTGAAACTTGAACGTGGTTGAAGAGGGATGAAAGTGAAATAAACCCATCAAACATATTAGGTAGGTAGTTTATTCTAGATTGAGTACATTTTTGTGTATTGTATATATCAAATTGATGTCAAAAGTGGTTGGTTGGCAGAAATTGCCCACGGCAATAAACCCGCCATTTGAAATATTTTTTTTTCAATAAAGTTTTTATTTATTTATTTATTTATTTATTATTTTTATCTATTCACGTGTAAAACTACGTTATATTAACAACGATTTCTTACTATTGAGACGTTTCGACTACAAACGACAAAATTTAAGTTAAAAGTTTCGTCAACCATTGGGTTAACAACTATGTGGTCGAAATTAGGTAACAAATTAAGTAGGATTTACCTGCTCTAATTCACCGCTAAGTCATTGCTACCAATTGGTTAATATTAAGGTTGTTTAGACGTAATTATTGCCAAAATATTCAACCTCATAGCCACTCGAGACACCAACTTTCAACCAACAAGTTAAAATAACTGTAATAAAATAACTAAAATTAGTTCTCCATTGTATTATAATAGTACCTACCTAATATAATAATCATAGTTATAACATTTCGTTTTAATGTAACGAAGATCATAGACAAACTAAAACATGTCATTCTTTTTATTGTGTACCTACACATCTACCTTTGCCTAATATATTTTTTTTTTACTATTTGTACAAATTATTATTAAAAAGACACGTGTATAGTGTTGTACGACAATGTGTTAAGTCAACGTTGCTTTCTTATTTTGCTTTAAACAATGGGGAACTATCACAAAAAAATTCAGTCCAAAAAATAGTACCCACAGAAAATTAGAAAAATTATGGTGCTTTTTATATTTTTACAGCCTTTATCACCATTTGAAAAGCAATTTTCGCACTTCGCCGCGAAAGGTCCACTCGTGGCGGATCAGTGTTTGACGTCATCAGCCGCTACAAACAGTATAAGAGTGAAATGTGTGCCAATATAACATAGCGCTTAGTGACGTCACACCGGACCAATTCAATAACAGAAAATATGGATTTTTAAAATGAAAATAATGAATGAAAAGTTTTATTTTATCACTTCTTATTAGGATATTTGTGATAATCGTATATTTATTAATATAAATTGATAAGATTTATTCATATTCCTCACACATGCATGTTCCCCATTGAGCAGCAGCTAAATTGAATCGATCTATCAGTTTTATGCTCACATTGTGAGGATGGTGTGGATGTCTTTGGCGATTCACAAATGGGGTTCAGGGCGAGGAGTGTTTCCTCCATCTTTAGTATTTTTGTTGTGAAAAATTGTAACAATTTTGTTGTTTTACATTGTTAATATTTTTACTTTGTCAATTTCAACTGATGTAAAAGCCGTTGAATAAATAAATAAATGTGTCTTAACACTTTGTAGTTGTATAACGCTATCTATATAGTATATGTCTTATGTACAAAGAATAGTAAACATTATAGAGATGACAGAACTAAATACACATAATATTATGATACATCCTCTTTCCTATTCCCGCACGTGCTCTATAGATAAAATATTCATTGTTCGGTAATAATGCTCACGTAAATATTTATGCAAGTTCATCTGTATGTTTGTTATAATATTAATATTATATGTCCTCTATAGCGGTCATGGACAACTATCGGACTCAAAATTTGACATCTGTTTCCTAGTCCCTTTTCCTACCTATTGTTCTCCTTTACACCTCCTCTCTTCCTTTTTTATTTTTTTTTCTAGTGAACTTTTCATGAAATTGGGTTGGTTGGAAGATAAACCCGCCCTCTGTGTTTTGATTGTGCCTATTTAAAATAGTTGTAAGTATTTCTATGTAAAATTACTTGTAATTAATGAACGGTAAAGAATAAATAAATGAAAATAACGCACTCACTAGAGATTTGTACTCTCAAATTACTCCCTCAAAGTTTTACTCCTGGTCAGATAAAATTTTCTGTGGAGCACCCGGCAAAGAATTGGTCTTCCATTCTTTTTAGTAAGCTTTCAAGTGTCCCGTTATAAGCTGGTGTTCGAAAAAATATATTTTACATCTTTATATCAGCAGTGATGAAGTTTGCCACCCATGCTGAATGTCTTAATTATTTTTTGGCACGAAAAAGATAGCTTGCGTGTCTATTACATACAGCTGGTCTGCTAGCTACCCCATTTGTGGAATATGCCAGTTATTAGGTAATAGTAGTAGTTACAATTGGATCCTTCTAGAAAGGCAGGTGACCCTTTCGATAATATTTTTTTATGATAATTTACCGAGCACAGTCGAGCTTAAAAACTAGTCAGTATCTATCAAATATCAAATAAATATTGCATAGATTAAAAAACTCGTTCTTTATCTATGGTTATGAGGAATCCCCAGATAAAGAAAAAAAAAACAGTAGTTATCTAACTATCGAAAACTAATATTATTATCTTTATGTATAAAATATCAATACTAACCTTCAACCAGTGGCGGGACAAGACTTTTTAAATTGTTCATGCTTTCACAATGTTTTTTTTTTAATTTAATTGGTTATAGGTACCTACTCACAATCAATGCCACTCTTTCGATTCTATAAACTTGTAGGCATCTACATAACTATAAAAAATACAAGTTTCCCTTTATAGATCATATATTTTCTTATGGAAAAAATTAATGTACTTATTTTCTATTCCATAAGTAAATAATTTGAATTATTTAACTATTTCACGGAACAAGACAACATAATACCTCTATCAGTGTGATTATTATAGGTATGGTATATTTAACTTTTTTGTGTTTTTAAAACATTACCTATATAAATAAACCAAAATTACAAAAAGGGCTATTTCTCGAATAGACATTTTTACTTGTAGAGTTATAGATCCGGACTTTAAATATAATGAACTTTTATCAGGAACCGTCGATCGATAAATGAAATTTTGAATGCCAAATATCTTCCCGGTTACGAAATTTTTATTTGCTATGAAGTAAGATATTACTTGCAGACGATCTCATAATTTTTGTATAGAAATAGGACCAAGAAATTTTGAAGTCATGCTTGTAATTATTGTTAGGTACTAAAGGCATGCGGAACTTTTTTGCATGTATGGAGAAACGTCACTGCTATCACCAATGGGTAATTTTTTTTTTGCTATCTTTTTATTGCAGTATTCTGTTATACCCAGTGGTTTATCTAAAAACTGCTTCTGTTTTTTTTTTTAACACCGAAGTTCGTACACACTTCTGATTAAGTAGTTTTCTAGGTTTTTGTAAACTTGGGCGATTATCTATCACAGAAAACTGTTAGCAGTCAGTGGCGGAACAAGACTTTTTATATTGTTCGCGCTTTCGTTATACATTTTATTATTATTTGTTCAATCATAAATTAAATACGAATAATTTAAAACATAATGTTAATAATTTTTATACTAAAACATTGTTTGATTTTCACTATAAATTTTTATTGCCTCGAACGTTTTCGTCTACACTGATAGACATTTTCACCATCTCCCCACCCTCTTACTCTAATCCCTCACCTTAATCATTACTCCACCCCCTACCGTTAACAATAACATACCTATTCTTATTTTTAATTCAGTCCTCTTGAAAATGTCTATCAGTGTAGACGAAAACGTTCGAGGTACATATGTAATAAAAATTTATAGTGAAAATCAAACAGTGTTTATTATTTGTAGTCAATTAATAATGAATTTTCATAGTGTTAACACCAACACATTACAATTATAATGTTAATACCAAATCCCACTTTTTCCGTAGGTTTTCGAGTGTCCTGTAAAAGGCAGGAGTTGGAAAAATATTTCACTATACTTAAAAAAGTTCAATATTTTGTCTGCTAAAGGCTTGTTTAGGCAAAGGATAGTCCTTGAGCAGTTTTTGAAGGATGAATATAAAACAAGACCGCGACACGCTCATCATACTAGATTTAAATTAAATGAAGGATATATAAATAGTTTCAAAATATATTAATAATAAATACGGTTAGAGAACTTTAGAATATAATGTGCCTGAATAATTAATTAAATATAAATTTAGAATATAATTATTTCACTTACACTTATTTTACCTGTACCTAATACTGTACTTGATAGAACAAATTTATTGTGTAGTTTTTGTTGTTTTTTGTTTTTAATATGATTGTTAACATGTCAAAGGCTAACGCCGTAAATATATGAAATAAATAAATAAATAAATTGCTTCAATCATTCGGTGACAATTCGAAACGTACTCCGAAGAAATATTCGAATGAATGCCTTCGTAACCCGAATACGGGCGGGAAACGAAGGCATTCGTTCGAGTATTTCTTCAGAAAATACTCCAAATCGTCACCGAATGATTGAAAATTGATTGACGTTACCTACTATCTGGACGCACTCTATATGACAGCGACATCAGAACGCTAGGAATGTTGAGAGAAGAGGTGACCTAATTGGCATGAAGATGCTCTGAATGGAAGAGACTGGTTTCTGCCCTGTATTCCCAGAGAAAACGTTAAGAGGACTATTTTTTTTCCACAAAGGTTTCGACGACTGGTAGGTACGTTCCTCTTTCACAATACACCATTCCTATATGAAAACGATAGCAGAACGCTAAGAATGTTATGAGAAAAGGTGACTCAGTTTGCGCAAAGACGCTCTAAATGGAGGGGGGGAGATAGTTTCTCCCCTGTGTTCCCGGGAGGTTTATTGAAGGACAAATGAGGACACACAAACACACTTAAAAATATAAAAAAATTTAACAAAAAAAATAGGTACATACCTATCACAAAATGGCGCCGAATCTTAGACCGGAAAATAATCCACCATATAGTTACATAAAATAAAAAAAAGGTCTTAAAACGATATTTTTAATTAATTATCTCAAACACTTTACACTGAAATTAATCTAGAAATTAACAGTAATTAAATATTGTAAATTAACAATTTTATTGAAAAAGAAAATGTCTATATTTTCACAGGCATTTTTTCAGCCGACATGAACTCTACCTATTCATGTTCTTTGTACATAAGTGTTAATAAATGTTTGTAAGTATATGTATTTGTATATTTTTTATCACTTGATATGTTTTCACAACGCACGTCTTGCCTCGCCTGTTAACAAAAAATGACTAATGTTATCTGTCTATAGGAGTAACTTTTTTAATATAGGTACATAGTGGTGTGTTTTACCTATATGAGCAAGGCTCAAAAACTTTGCTGATAAAAATCAGAGTCCTCTTATTTTTTTAAACTGCATTAAAAAAATACGATTGAGTGTTATTTTGGCATATTTTATGATTTCATGTAAAGCTTTACTTAATTTATTTATTTATTTTATTCTTCACTGTTTCTTTTCTTAGGAAGATAAAAATACCGTACATGTGAATTTAAGTTTATTCTATATGCGGAAGAGAAATGAATTATTTTTATCGATGTTATTTTTACAATTAATCATTGTATGAGGTCAAATAAATTTACATTAATTATTTTGTTTTTGAACTAAAAATGTTGTAATACAAACAATGTACCTAAGTATCACATAAATAATAATAAACCTATAGATATATTATATTATTTTTTAAACCATTTGTTATTGATGCAGTGATGAGGCTTGCCACCCATCATGCCGCGTCAAAGTGGGTGAATGGCACAAAGAAGAGTCCGGAATGCTGGTTAGGAGTGTTGAATGTGAGAGGAGGGATGTTAAGAAAGACGAATGAAATAATTGAGATGATGGATGGAAAGTTTTTAGATAAATTGAGATGGTTTGGTCGTGTGGAACGAATGAAAGAAGAAAGAATGACAAAGAGGATATACTTGGCTGAAAGGAGAGGTGTGAGGAAGCGCGGGCGTCCGAGAACTACATGGCTTGAACATGTAGATCAAATTCTCAAGGACGGCCGTGTTTTGAGTAAAAAAAACCGACGTGCGTGCATGAGAAATTGTATGACTGTAGAGGAAGCGAAAGAAGTATGTAAGGACAGATCTAATTGGCATTCCGTTCTCTCTGCCTACCCCACTTGGGATACGGCGTGAGGGAATAGAATAATATTGATAGATTTGGAGTTTTACATTATACTCCACAAAGATAAAACTTATAACTTATTATATTTTATTATAAAAAAATACAGATAAAGTCAAATGTTGTTTCAAGGAAAAAAACAAGTTGATATTTCGAATACCTTACTTTCTACGAACCTGGAGTCACGCATTGTCAGTCAGATTCGTAATGTCGTGTCTCTGATTTATAAGCAAGATTTTTGAGCGTTACCCATACTTATAGGTAAGGTACACCTACAAAATAATATCAACATAGTACAATGCGATCGGTCAACGTGAAAATAATGTACCTACAAATTTATGAACTAAAATTTTATCCGCGATATTCTCGACATTGAAATGGTCTCCCACTCTTTTATGTAAGTCTTTGAGTGTTTCGAAAAAGAAAGGATGAACAAATATTTGTTCCATGGAGTTTTCGGCATTGAATGGGTCTGTTACTCTTTTCCGTATGTTTTCGAATGCCCTGAATAAGGTAGAATGAACAAATACTTTTTCCGTGGCATTCCTGGCATTGAAAAGGTCTCTCAATCTCTTCTGAAAGATTATGAGTGTCCCGTAAAAGGTAGTTATTTGCAAAACAAATAACTAAAACAATAACCATCAATAACACAACCATTACATCTCATAAAAGTTTAATAATAATGTTAAACGCATACTCAACTGCGTTTTTGACATAAGAATATTACTGAAATAAGTGAGAAACCTCTTAAATTTGATTTTTATAATATTATCTCAGAAAATTTTGGTTGTTGGTTACTTACGGATGTTTTTCTTTCGTGTGATAAAATTACAGTTGCGTGTTATTTTGTTTAGAATGACAAAGGCAAACAATCAAGAAGTTTTCACATATTATATATGATGTCATATATTAGATGACGCTTCATAATTATAGGAACAAGACAAGTAAAGAAAAATCACTCCCTCTTTTGTAGAATACTTAACTGATATGATGTGAAAATTGAAAAAACGTTTTGTGTCAGACTTTCATGTTTTTAGTTTTTATTTGTACCTACTTGGGTATATGTTTCGAAATATATTTTTGTGTGTTAGCGATGGCTGCTTGTGCGATATGCTATAGTGAGAACAGATGAATGAGCGGAATGTGTGATATTTAAATAATTGACTTAACTGTGGTACATGTTTGTGGATGACAGCTGAATTATGAACGAATTATTTTTATTTTTGTTAAACATATTTATAGTTGTTGTCTGTTTTGTACTTTTTACCAACAAATAAAATAAGAACATGATTTACTTCTACCCCAGCACAGACACGATAAACTGGCTTAGTGATATCTACTGATGGACTTAGGTAGGAAAAATTATCACTTATAATTAGCTCGAACGTCGAAGGAAGGAAAAGTGGTTATTTTTTTTAATTTATTTATTCCAAAATAGCAGGTAGGTAGGTACATACAAACAAATATAAAGAACAACATTATGGAATAAATTGCCCCACTAGACTAAAATCTGTTCTGGGGCAATATCTACTAAGAAAAAATACAATTTAAAAATATAACAAAAGAATACAACTCTTTCATGTACACTTGAATACTATGAATAAAAATAATTAAAAATAATAAAAATAGCACGTCATAATTACGTCAAGTCATTTAGTACGTGCGAGTTGGGTAAACGTAAGAGTTAGTCAGTTATTGTATTACGTTCGTCAGACTCCCTTCTGCCCCTGTCCATGAGCCATTTCGTCACCAATAATTGGTTTAAATTTTCCCTACTTGAGGAAATTAATTTAACTTGTATTTTTTTTTTCAATATAATGTTAAATAATGATTAAAACCATGCTTTTCAATGTCAACATAGTATGTTGTGGTTCCAGTATCTAATGCATACAGAGATACATAATACTCGTACAACCATATCTAGTCAACAAATAGTGTTAACTGTTAAGATAATTCAGATGATAAAATAACACCTTTTCTGATATTAAATGCTGTAGATATTAATAATTCTGTACTCATTCCAAACGTAGATAGACCAGCAAGGAAGAGAACGTATAAGCAACGTAATAATCGATTTACAAAGAAAGCTTAAAACAAAAAGTCTAAAAAGTTTACAAAAAATACAACAGATACCTATGCTTCAACAATGATAATGTGTGTACTCAAATGGTTAATTTATCGACAATTATAATAAAGTTATTAATCTTTTTAAAGGTCAGTTGGAATAAGAAATTGCGCCTCTGCCATAAATGCACCCTCTGTAAATTGTTTCTATTTCATAATATTGCAAAGTATCTAGTGTAAAATTGCATGTAAAGAATAAATAAAAAGAAAATTTATAAAAAATGATTTGATAAAGATCTTGTGCAATGTTTTGCGAGATGTCGATGAAGAAAAATGTGTAAAATTTGTGTGAATCGCGGCGTTTTTGTGATCGTCTATTCAAACGGAGATCAATAAAATTATGATGATCTATGTGATGTGGAGTAAAAATGTTACAATATGCAGCAACGCTTCGAAACAATATTGAAACCGTACTACGATGACAAAGCTCGCTTGTTCGGAGTTGACAATGGAAAGGAGTGATTATGAGTGTATTCTTGCAATTGGTTCGTATATTGTACTTTGTTATTTATTTTTCAACCTTTGATTCAATGAGTAACATCACCTATGTGGTTGAATTTAAAAAAAATATACTTAATATTATATTTCACGTTATCTCGATTGCGAAATGTGATGTCAACCATTTTGTTTTCGTGGCATGTACGTACAATTATGATGGATATCTTTCATAGGTATCACGTATATTTAATCAGATATGATAATAATGTAGATAAAAAAATGAAAAACAAATATGAACGTTGATAAGTGAATAGAGGGATATTAAAATACATACCTACCTACTACATAATAAAATATACACCTAAAAAATATCCATACTTTTATACCGTCACGGCATATCACGTAAGTGGGGTAGCTAGCAGACAAGGTGAATGTAATTAATATGTAAGCCGTTTTTTCCGTGCGAACAATAAGTCAAGACATTCAGGTTGGGTGGTAAACCTCTTCATCCAGTTTACACCAACGTGTCAAGTGATGTCATCCCTCCACCGCATTGGGTGTCTTCCTACGCTCCTGGTTGCCAGTCGTGATCTCCAAGATATAGGAGACTTAAGTCATTTGTCATCTGGGGTTTTAGCCACGTGTCCCACCCATCTCCATTTAAGAGTTGTGACACATTGTGCAATATCGGTAATTTTAGTTTTGGGTCTTATTGTTTCGTTCCATAAGTCTGTCAATACGGGTAATGCCTAACATAATTCTTTACATGGCTTCTTTATCCGTATCCATGCCATCTGTTGACACCGGCAATACACATGTCTAGTAGACTTAACGTTTAAGGTTGATAAGGATTTTGCACTTTTTGAATATGTTACGTATTTTGCCAAAGGCTGCCCAACTTAGACCTATTCTTCTCTCAACCTCGGCTGTTTGGTTTTCTTGGCCCAATCGTATGGAACGATCCAAAAATATGTATTCTTTTACATTTTCAATTTGATTTGCATCTACCAAACCAACCCGAGAGCCTTCCATGCCCATTGCCTTAGTTAATGCCAGGTTGATTCAACTTATTTGGACAGAAAGACTGGAGGACTTCAATCTAACCAGGGCTTGGAGAGAAAGATGGAACAACGTAGACTCTGAGTCTGAGTAGAACATAACAGAATTTGCACGGGTCTAGCTAATGTGGAAATGGTGTAGGAAAAGATCTATAGAATACGACTGTGGGGCTCAGTTAGATCAACAATCCAACATCTGGTGAAGGAGTGCCCAGAATGAGACTGGAAGAACATGCATAGGTCGATCTCAGAGGCGGTGCAGTGGCTTTTTGGATGAGAACCAAGGATTTGATTTGGAATAACTACTATTGAATGCAGCAATTTAACTCAGAAAATTAGTACATGCCGAAGTCATTCAAAAAGTAAAGTAAGTCTACATAGTCTTGGATGCTTCATTCATCTTATTTAACATTTTGGTAAACCTTTTTGAAGGCAGGCAATGGTTTTTTGCATATCGTTTGCGTTTGTTTAGGAGCCCGGTTAAATTATCTGGTGTCCATCAGTAGACCTATATATTTTGATGGTGGAAAAAGTACAAAAAAGATTTTTGAGGTTACCTGAAGATATATAGATATTATCCCTACCTGTTTCCATCTTTATTCGTGATGGGCTGTCTTGGATATAATACATTGGAACATCGCCGAGATATATTCCGTGCTCGTCACTTTTTCAAATTGCTCAACGGTATTATATTAAATCCAATAATACCTATTGGAAAATTTCAATATATTTATGTTACCAATCTATATGGACATTCTCGGCATCACGATTCTTTTACCAGTCTCAAAGAAGAACAAACATATTGGCAAAGTCCCCAGTGGGAAGGGCTATTCAAATGTTTAATGGTCTGGCTAGATACATTGATATTTCAATTTTTAAAGCATTATATAAATATAGCAAAATTACAAAAATAGCGATTTCTCGAATATAAGACATTTCTACTTGTTGAGTTGTGGAACTGTACGGTCGACATTTTATTATTATTAATGATAATAAGACGATTCTTACAAGGATCATTACAGCTGAAGGCTAATGCGATTCCAGAAGATAACTTTAAACGATATCCAGACGACAATATAACTACAATAATCCTTTTGATTTTCCTGACAAACTCCGCATACGTCACGCCAAATATATCAATGTACATATCTAGCCAGAAGATTAAACATTTGAATATCCCTTCCTATTGGGGTCTGCCAATAATTATGTTTGTTCTACTTTCGTCGTCCATATGCATCGGGAACATAATAGGTATAATATGATAAAATAGAATGCGCGTAAATAAATTGAGATGGTTTGGTCATGTGGAACGAATGGAAGAGGAAAGAATGGCAAAGAGGATATACGCGTTGTACGTTTTAAGTTAATACTTTTGAGTTAGTTGGAAGAGATCGCGCCTTTGCGATAAACTCGCCCTCTGTATATTGATTGTATTTAATTTGAATGTTTACCTTTTATGTAATTGTTTTTAATCAATTTACAGTAAAGAATGAATAAATAAATAAATAAATACGTGTCTGAAAGGAGGGGTATGAGGAAGCGCAAGCGTCCTAGAACTACATGGCTTGATCATGTAGATCAAATTCTCAAGGAAGGCCGTGTTTTGAGTAAGAGAAATCGAGTGCGTGCATGAGAAATTGTATGACTGTAGCAGAAGCGAAAGATGTATGTAAGGACAGATCTTTATGGCGTTCCGTTCTGTCTGCTCACCCCAGTTGGAATACGGCGTGAGGGAATAGATAGATAGATAGATATACATAATATAATATATTAAAATTTCTTTATATAATGGATTAAATATGACATCGTTGAGCAAATTGAAAAAGTGACAGGCACAGAATACATCTCGGCGATGTTCTAAAGTATTAGGTATATCCAAGACAACCCATTACGAATAAAGATGGAAATGTATTTTTCCCAAATAGGTATGTGTAAAATATGTTTTTTTATGAATAAAGAATTTGAATTTGATGTGGAAAGTATACCATAGTAGAATAAGAGTTTATAACGGTCGATCCTTTTTTTCTGTCTAGGCTTGTGTTATGACGATTATTACCTACTTTGATTCTAAGCACTGTAATATTGTGGTAACATCTGTATATCCAGATCTTGATAAAGGCAGCTAGCTAGCTATTCTGTACAGTGCCTATTATGGGCACATAAAAGTAGGTACCTTATAATATTATTACGTATGTAGGTACAATGTTTATGCTGCGATGCCTTGTGTTATCTTATCATTGTTCAAACATTCAGTTTCATATACCAACCAAGTCAAAAGTGGGCACACCTTGTAGGTACAATGTATTTGATAATACCTATAAAGTCATAGCTGGCTATGAGAATTACAACAGCACCACATATTATATTGTATTATTATTATTAATACTGACAATAAGACGATTCTTATAAGGATCGTTACAGCTGAAGACCAATGCGATCCCAGAAGAAAGCTTCTTCTTCTTCGATGGCTCTACACTGAGAAAAATACTCACAACGAATCATTGGTACGTACTATCATATTAGGACCAGAGATAGTACAAACGATTCATTAGTACGAATCTATAGTACTAACCTATCGCAAACAACAAGTCGTTGGTAAATTTACCCACAATATGTTTGCGAAAAGTTAACATTATAGATTCGTACTAATGAATCGTTTGTACTATCTCTGACCCCCTAGACAAACACGCACTTGGCGATCGCTTACAAACGAATTTTCGTCAATAACTGCAACAATAACGCATAAACGGTACGTGTAGGTAGATTGTCGAAAAGTTCGCCAGTAGACGATCGCTAAGTACGAATTGTCTACGGGCTCTGGTCTTAATCTGATAGTACGTATCAATGATTCGTTGTGAAATTTCGTTAGTATTTTTCTCAGCGTAGATACAGTTCATATCGGGCCTTGGCCGCCATCAGCCCTCGCCTCCAACTCCTCCTGTCTCCCGCTGCGGTTTTCCAGTCTATGGCCTGTAGTAGTTGGTTTTCGTCTTTCCTCACCTCATCCTCCCATCTCAGCCTAGGTCTGCCAACTCTTCATTTCCCACCAGGATGTCCCTCAAGGATCCTTTTTGGTACCCGTGAAGACGGCATTCTCTGCACATGTCCGGCCCATCTTAGCCTGTAAAATTTTGCATGGACAGAAAGTCTGGGAGCCTTATAGATGTTATTCAGCTTTTCGTGGAATCTTATTCTCCAGGTTTCGCCATCATTCACTGGTCCCAGGATTTTTCTTAGCACTCTCCTCTCAAATCTATCCAGCCCTTCGGCAGACTTTGCTGTCATTGTCCACGCTTCACACCCATACTTGACAGTCACTACTTGACAGTCACTACTATAATTAGGACAGTCACTACTGTCCTAATTATAGTTTTGTACAGGGTAATTTTTGTTTTCCTGTGGACACTTTAGGACTTGAGTACTGTTAGAAGAGAAAAAATGCTTTGTTTCCTGTTGCTATTCTTTGTTTAATTTCTACGTGGTCTTCATTCAGAAGAAAGCTAACAATCTTATTTTTTCATGTCATCAGCATATAAGATAGAAGTTTGTTGGAAAAATTAACACCCTGAAATGACGCATCTACAGAACATAATATGTCTATATTAGGATATTAAGTTTTGTGGCAACTCCTTAAAAGAATCAACCAACGAAAAGATATATCTGGGTTTTTGTTATAAACCCAAATACAACCTTATACACCTTTCACACTAAGCCAAAAGCTTGTGCCGTGAAAGGGGAGTTCGCCGGCACCTGGGATCGAACCACGGACCCCTTGTTCACAAGGCCGAGACTCTACCTCCAGGCTACCGACGAACTATAAAAGGCAACTCTTTAAAAAAATCAGCAAACAACGAGCTAACTGGATTGGTCACAACTTCAGGCACCCAGGCCTGCTTATCACCATCGCGGAGGGTAGGACCGAAGGCAGAAATGGTAAAGGCCGACTAAGTAAATAGACTTACTGAGCCCAATAGAGCCGGTAAGTTACTACGTAAGTAAGTAAGTAACTACCGAGTTCGTCGGTAGCCTGGAGGTAGAGTCTCGGCCTCCAGAACAAGGGGTCCGTGGTTCGATCCCAGGTGCCGGCAAACTCCCCTTTCACGGCACAAGCTTTTGGCTTAGTGTGAAAGGTGTATAAGGTTGTATTTGGGTTTATAACAAACCCAGATATAACTTTTTTATTAAAAAAAAAAGTCTAGCTTCTATGAGAGGGCCTTTGGTGTTGTTGGACCGATTATGCGGAATCGCCTACCGGTGCCAGTAAGAGATAGTCAGACTGTCACCAGCTTCAGAAGCAAATTAAAAACTGAACTCTTCACTGGCGCCCTTGAGACGGTCTAGGGACTGTTAAACGGCGTCAAAAATAAAATCATCCAAAATCATCATCATATATATTAGGATATTAAGTTTTGTGTATGATGTAGGTACCTAGTTACTCGTTCTTAGATTTGTATTTTTTAGGTAGGTAGGTACTTAGTGGTGATAATAACAATTATTATTATTCTTATGATTAATGTTTGATAATCATAAAAATAATAATAATATAAAGTGATATATGTGATGCCTTATCTAGTTTACACAACTCTTCAGATGTAGATACATACAAACATATGTAGGTACAGTCGATTCCGCTTAATTGGGACACATCGGTACTTGGGCATTTTGTCCCAATTAAGCGAATTTCACATTTTTTTAAATTCATTTATTTGGTTTTGGCAACTAAGGCCATTAACCAGTAATACACATATAAAATTAAAAATGCATAGTTTTTTCAATAATTTTATTTTATAAACTCTTGTAAAGTGTAAAATACATATAGGTTATATAATCTAATATATAAAAAGAAGTCGTGTGTGTTACAACACTTATAACTCAAGAATGGCTGTACCGATTTGAATGATCTCTGATTTGTTGGATTCTTCTCCGCCCGGAATAAACTATAGGCTATTAAAACATCTTACAAATTCACGTGAAGAAACAATATGAAGAAAATTATTTACGCCATACATTTTTAATTTCAAAAATAAAAACAATATGGAGAGTTATGGCGCTATTAGCGCCCCCACGTCGCCTGTTGCATTATGCTAAAATAATCCGTAGGTTCTGCTATATTAAGAACCAAATTACTATAACTAATATGAACGAAATGTGTACTAATATTTGTTTACTAAAATTCGGTAGTTACATGGCAATAGGTTGTATCTCACTAAAACATAATTTTACAGGAGAGCAAAAACAAAGTTTGCAAAAGAGATATTTCAGCCAAATTTCGAGCATTTATATATCAAAATGAAGGTAATTATTATTTCTACAAAATATATGTAACATTCTCTTAATAATTTCTTCTACAAGATGTATGTAACATTCACTAAATAATTTCTTGCAGTTTAAAAATATTTGAGTTTTTTTGCCATGTTGATGAAAACAATCTTTCTACATGTCAATAAGTTACGTCTTTTCTCTCTTTATTCTGACTATAAAGAGACATATCCTTTTGCCACATCAAATATTACACTATTTTGAGCATTTTATGGACAACAACAACATTAACAAACTTGAAAACGCAAAAAATGCGAGATACAACCTATTGCCATGTAACTACCGAATTATTCGACTAATATTTATGTATCGATAGATCTTCTGTCACATAAATGTGGACGTGCACAGATTATATTTGAAATTGTATTTTATTTTTGCAGATGGAAAATTATTATTGAACCAAAAATTGTGCTATTAAAGATGAAAATAAGAATGTGTTCATGTAGGTAGTTCTGATGCAAGATTGTGTAGTGAATTTGCAGACAGAGAAGAAAAATTACGAAGAAAATTATTTACGCCATACATTTATAATTTCAATAAAAAATGCAATATGGAGAATTATACAAAATCAACAATGAAGTTTTTTATATAGATTGGCCTATTTATATGATAATTTTTCTATACATTCTCAAATTAGAATCGTTATCCATACAAATTAACATCTGTAGTTCTGATATTTCAATTTTTAAAAAATCATGGAAAGATTTTTTATAAATTTTAAATGAATAGGTAAAATCTACCTGACAAAAAAAATTAGTACCTACATAATTATATTACGTACTGCAGATAATTTATAAACAAATCTGAGTTAAGTATAATTGTTCAACATAAATTGTTCATGTCGGCCGGTGTGGCGCGGAGCTCTTTCCTTTGAGTCACGAGGTCCCGGGTTCGATTCCCGGACAGGGCAAAGTGAAGAATGACCTTTTTCAAATTGTCCTGGGTCTGGGTGTTACATATATGTATATGTATATAGTGCATTGTATATGTGTGTATCGTCGCGTTAGTATACCCATAATCAAGATTCATCTAAGTTTGGGACTAGCTCGATGTGTGTGAATTGTCTATGTAAAAAAAAATGAATGTAACTTTCGCAGTTTAGCGGCCCCACCCGTTGTCGGGTACTTTTTTTTCCATAGAAAAGGTAATATTTTTGAAACTTGAGGAAATTGTTGCCATATGTAGAATTATTTTAATTTGCCGGCAAAGAAATCCACTTCGAAAATTAATTTCCTAAAATTCCGTACATATTACTCGACAACGGGTGGGGCCGCTCAAGTTTCATAGTTGCGAATTTTTTTTCCTATAAAAGAATTTTCCAAAAATTTGGTGACCAAAAAATAATTCACCATATGGCAACAATTTCCTCAAGTTTCGAAAATATTACTTTTACATGGAAAAAAGTACTCGACAACGGGTGGGGCCGCTAAACTGCGAAAGTTCCAAATGAATTATATTTTTTTACACTATACCTTCGATGACACACTTTGACAATTACGGGAGTTTGTAAAGAGATTAATAATATTAATCATTCATAAAGTCAGTGGGAGAGGGCAGAAGATAGGGCAGGTGTCGAACATGTGTTGAAAGGCTTGGTTTGGAGTGGCCAGAGGTCCTGGAAGCAGCGGTGGACAGGTATCTCTGGAGGAGATACTTAGGGGCAATGGGCCCCCGACCGAACTAGGACAAGGGGAAGAAGATGTTTGTATGAAATCGTTCATTGATTCTTAGGCGGTACGAAGTTCGCCGGGCCAGCTAGTTATTATATAAATTACAAATATGTAATTTAAACTTTTAAGAAAAAAAAATCCTAACTAAAATAATAATAAATAAATGGGTAGGTACATACAATTTAATAGAATGCAAAAATGAGTCAAGTGTAGTCTGTCTTTTGTTTTTGTAACATTTCACTTCTACAAAATCAGCACAGATTAAATTTACTGTCCCAATTAAGCGGAATGTTTGTCCCAATTAAACATATACATTTATCATTGGTTTCTTGGTTTGGTTTCTGTTCTTTGAGAGTTGTCCCAAATAAGCGACTGTACCAATTAAGCGGAATCGACTGTATATACAAACATACAAGTTATACCTAATAGTTTATTATTAGTATGTGGATATATAAATTTATCAAGAACTGCTAGGTAATGTGAAACTGTAATGCCAGACTTTAACTATTAGACAGAAATTTATATGCAATATAATTTATTTATCGTGTCGAAACACAGAAAAAAAACAATCAAACTGATCTCCAGTACTGTGCGAAACGCACAGCACGTAGAGATAAGTCAAAAATATCCTCCACAGTGCATGTGACAGGGCACAATGGATAGGTAGGTACTCCAAGTGTGAAAAATTTTGTCAAATTAACTAATTATAAGGTTTGTACATTCACAGAGTGAAAATTCATGGTGATGATATTTTATTTTAATTATACAACACAGGTTATTTTTCACTTAGATTTATTTAAAATCTCGAGCGCTTTTGTCAATTCAAAAAACATGGGGCGATTCGGATGATGAACTTTTTAAGTTTCCGTAAATAAAATTTTTAGTTTTTCGTAATTTTTAATAAAAACAAGAAAAAACGTGTGCACCTTAAAGTTGTGGGATATTGGAGTAAACACAACTTATTAACGAGGATTTTAAATTATTTCTGTACATTTTAACCGCTCATAAATAATACTATTTGAAAGTACCTACGAGAAAAACTTTATCCGAATCAGTCGTAGGCTAAATTTCGACCAAGACGACAGATGTCCGTGTTTGGAAATATATAGACTACTTATTTTACCCATAATTATACATATCATATGTAGTGAGTTACAATCCATTGTATTGGTCTGCAACGAGTTTGGATTTTCTTCTCCATTCCTCCCTATTTTCAGCTAGTCTCTTTAGTTCAACGTATGTGCCACACATCATGTCCTTCTTCAATTGGTCCATATAGGTGTCTCTTGGTCAGCCTCTACCACTACTGCCTTCGGTCTTGCCCTCCGCGATAGCGATGAGTAGGCCTGAGTGCTTGATGTTGTGGCAAATCCAGTTAGTTCGTTGTTGGCTGATTCTTTTAAGGATTTGCCTTCTTACGTCTATCTTGATTAACATCTCTTCGTAACTAAATATTTAATATATAAACGGAAGCGTCCAGACGCGACCTAAAAACCTTTTAGTTTATTAAGTAGGTAGGTACTATTAAATATAGAATTCTGTTTTACATTCTTGACGTGGATACATATTGTATGCAAAATATTTAATGTAACTCAATATAATATGTAACTTATTGATTGAGTCGACGTTGATTTTGTAAAACTGCATTATATTGATATAATGAAAACAAAATTGTTTTTGGTTTTACTACGATTATCGATTATAACAATCGTAGTAAAACCAAAAACAATTTTGTTTTCATTATATCAATATGTAACTTCTTACGTGGATACCTTTATGTATCTGAGATTCTTATTTACCTAATCTATTTATTTATCTATAATATTTATTATATGACGTGAATGTAATGTCCTAGAATTGATGAATTGTACAGTGTTCTTGAGGTGCTTTGGCACGTAAACGATACTTTAATGTTGTCCAATACATCCTCGATACACTCAGGGCAACCTAGTGAGGCTGCTGCAACTTAATTGTAGCCATATTGGTGATAAATTGTCTCAATATTTGTACGTTGTTATTGATTGATTGAATAAAGTATTTTATTTATTTATTGTATACATACAACAATACGAAAACAGAACTGGTCTCCCGCTCTTCTCCTTAAGTTTTCGAGTGTCCTGTAAATTAATCGAAATTTTCGACTGAGTTGAGCTATGGTCAGTAAATATAGACAGTCGATATATTCTATCTCTTTGATTTTACTAGATATTATACACCAGCGTAAGTAAAAGTGTAGAAGTCTTATATTCAATAAAAGGCTAATCTAAGCTATTTAGGTATTTGTGGAATTGGAAGAGTGTGTTAACTGTTTGTATTACCAATCCAATCGAAATTTTCGACTTGTTGAGCTATGGTCAGTAAATATAGACAGTCGATATATTCTATCTCTTTGATTTTACTAGATATTATACACCAGCGTAAGTAAAAGTGTAGAAGTCTTGTATTCAATAAAAGGCTAATCTAAGCTATTTAGGTATTTGTGGAATTGGAAGAGTGTGTTAACTGTTTGTATTACCAATCCAATCGAAATTTTCGACTTGTTGAGCTATGGTCAGTAAATATAGACAGTCGATATATTCTATCTCTTTGATTTTACTAGATATTATACACCAGCGTAAGTAAAAGTGTAGAAGTTTTATATTCAATAAAAGGCTAATCTAAGCTATTTAGGTATTTGTGGAATTGGATGAGTGCGTTGACTGTTTGTATTACCAATCCAATCTAAATTTTCGACTTGTTGAGCTATGGTCAGTAAATATAGACAGTCGATATGATGATGATGATTATGGATGATTTTGTTTTGACGCCGTTTAACAGTCCCTAGTCCGTCTCAAGGGCGCCTATTATTTTTATTTTGAAATGAAATGAAATGAAATGAAATGAAATGAAATGAAATGAAAATGAAATGAAATGAAATGAAATGAAATGAAATGAAATGAATGAAATGAAATGAAATTCCTTTATTTCCCCTCTTACAATAGGTACATTTGACAATTTTCACAATATATTTTAAATTATGCTATGCCGTGATGGTATAGTATAGTATAGTATTTTAAATTATTATGGACAACACATACCACTCTTTCTTCTTATCAAACTCATCATGGGCTCCCTGAAGGGATCTCAGATGAGCAAGCCAGGGGCAGCTCTCACAGGGACCAAAAAATGGATAAATTAGGTATGTTGGTCTTTGTATAAAATAGGGTCACATATCAGGCCACCCCTGGCCCGCCTGACCGTGTACGTCGCTAATTGATTCACGCAAGACAGGGAAATTACACCGTCCCACTAGATTGCTCTGTTCTGGGACGGTGATAACAGTATTCTTTCTCAAAAAATAAAATAAAACAAACACACACTACAACTACAATAGGCGGTCCAAAATTGAAAAAAAGAAGATTTGTCCAAGGTATAAGAATGATGAAGGGAAAAAAAAAAAAAAAATTTACTATTATAAAATTTTAAATACACTTGTGATTGTCACAAATTTGACTAAAATGCGAGAATTTTATGTGAGTTCCAATTCCAATCCAAAAACCAAAACCAATCCGATATATTCCAAATCTATGATTTTACTAGATATTTTAGAAAGTGAAAAAGTCTTATATTCAATAAAAGGCTGTTATGCCCGGTATAGTAGGTATTGTGCCGAAAAGTTATTATTAAAATAATAATTGGTATTTAGAAAGTGGTACTGAAATACCGAAATAAACAATGCAGTTCGTGAGAACTCTGAAAATCCAAACATTAAAAATATTGTCTGCACTTAAAAGGTACCTAATATTATTATTAGATATTGTTTACTAATCTTCGTACCTATATACAAAATATCATTGTTTATTTAAATTTGTACCTACATAGCAACAGGGGTAATAAAATAATAATAACTCAAAGGATTAAGGCGCATTCATTATGTATCAACTTAAGGCGCATTCATTATGTATCAAATTATTTTATGAAGATTCTAGAATGTCTGCGTATTGTAATTATTTAGTATCGGCTTGGTTGGATTTTTTATACCTACGCTTCGATCTATTGAGTGTCGATACCGATGATATGTTTTAATTTATGTAAACGACTCTTTAGGTATGAATTTTAATTTTATTGTAACATAACGTAGTTTGAATATTTCATTATCTACCTAAAGGGTTGGTTTGTGTTGCTATGTAATAGAATAAGGATTGTGTTATTTTGTGTTGTGCGAAAAGACGCTTTGATAAAGAACAGTGATAAAGGACACAAGAAATATTGTTTTAAATATGATATCAGTGAAGGAGACACTTTAATAAATATGGGAATTAATTAATAATTAAAATCAGTGCATTGGACGCTTCATAACATAATATTTATTTCGTTATTCATGCATAATTCGTGGAATGCAGACAAGGGTGCGGGTGTACTCGCAGTACAATGGAACTTGCGGTGAGCGTGTATTGGTATTCAATTAGCCAATCACGGCGCTGCACAGAGATGCATCACAGCGTAGGAGGGGTATATGACCAACCCCTCTCTACACCACTCAAGGAACAGCGGAGAAATGTCCTGGGAAAGATCAGTGAGTCTCCATCAGCCATCAGTGGTGAACAGTTATCATCAGCGAGTCGTAGTGAGTAGTCAGTTGTCCTTGGCAGAAGGATCGCTCCTGCCATCACTCATCATCTGACCTTCAGAGAGACAAGTCGGTCTCTGGCCACTGGACTTCAGTTGAGTCGAGATATTCTCCTCCTGAAGTCATGACGAGCCAACTCTGCACCTGTGTAGGCTGGTAATTGCCTCCAGGAGCCTCGGACGTGGGACTTCGCCCTCCCAGCACTGCGCCAAGGGGCGCCTTCTTCAACTTGTTTGCCTCTAGGCATTTTCATGCCAGAGGCGCCCTCATCGTGGGATCCATTACAATCATCGCAAAGTGAAATTTAATTATTTTAAAAGTGCTACGTTTTCGTTTTATTGAAATAATAATCAAGTGTGTTTTTTTATATTGGGATAATTACGTGTGCACAGACAATACGGGGTAGTGAGTAAGTCGTAGTATTGTGTTGCTGTTTAAACGTGTGTTTGTAATAGTGGTAAGAATTTTTTTATTTTTAATTAAATGTTTATTTAAAATTGGAATTTGTCTTTTACACATTTGTCCATTTATTTACAGATAACTTGTCGTCTCTTAATTTATATAGCCTCACTGTATAATTTAATCGAGACCATTTTATTGTTTTAACTCCTGGAGTGCTGTAAGTAGCCCAGTAGAGTCTCAGCCGCTGGCATTTTTGACATAATTTTATTTATTTTATCCTCGACCAAAACCATTCTTTCACCACTCTCTCACCCCCCCCATATCATATTGGCTTCCGAACGTGGGTCCGTAACGAAAAAATGCACTCCTGTGCATAATCGTTACAACGAATCCGTCCCTGAGATTTTGTAATTAGTTTTTTTTTGTGATATCGGAGGAGGGTGTATATTTTTTTTCAATAATGAACTGACAAGTTATCTGTAATGGCGAATGTGTATTGTTTTGACTTTTGGCCTTGTTTATCTGACATGTGTTTATTGTGTATTACGGTATGATTCGATCGATGGATAAGGTGTCGGATAGCAGATGCTATGTGCGCGAATTTTCGCTTTCGTTCGGAGGCTGGACTGATGAAGGCCCCGAACGGTTCCTCAAAGAATGCGAGGAACGCTGGAAGCTTGAGTGGGAAGATGAATTGCCAAGGGAGGCTGTGTATTGCTTGCGCGGCGACGCAAAGCGGTACTGGAAGTCTCTGGGGTTTCGGTATTGTCGATGGGGTGTATTCAAAGAAATAATTTTGCGAAGGTTTGGTGTGGAAGGGCAGATAAATGCGATCTATAATGACCTGTTGACAGTGTGTCAAGGTCGGGATGAACTGGGGAGTGATTTTGTTGACTGGAAGGTCAGGATAAACAATCGTTTAAAAGGGTATGGTCACGTATTATTTAAAGATGAAGGACTTGCAGGTAAGGGTCCAGCAATGAGCGTATGGAAGCAAATGACATCCTGGTATAGGACGAGGATTAATGGTCGGGAGTTAGTTAATCTGGAACATTTGCAAGAGTTGGTATGGCGCCTGGACTTTCCAGAATACACTCCGGAGGGACAATCTGAACCTGAGGTGATCACAGAGAGTTATCAGGTTGTGTTAGATAATCTTCCAGACATAGCATCTGTTCGCGATGAGGTTCGGTATGTACCTAGCCAGGACGCTAGGGAGGAAATTGTACCCGTAGAGGATGGGGTTACCCTCTCGGAGGAAGAGATAGATGAGGACACCGAACGGGAGGTACTCACACCTCCCTCTATTCACGAATGGGTTAAGTCTTTCGCGTGGGTGTTGAAATCAGTGTTGGCAATGCTGATCGTCGCGGGATTGATCGCGGAAAGCTGCATACGTTTGCTTGTATGTACAGCTATAATTATATTGAGATTCGTGAATAGAAAAATATCGCGTCGCCGTAGAACAGCGTTGATATTGTTCAAAAAGATAAAATATGCGTCCGTCAATCGAATCAAATACCAATGTTATGCCATCGATGATTATTTTTATAATTTGTTCATCGATATGGATTCTCGATGCTTGAAGTCGAGGAGAAAATTCAATCAAGCCAGATAGTCACATAATTATGTGTGTTATATTGGATTAGGATTGACTTAGGATTGTTATAGGAAAAATGTTTTTTGTTTAAATATTTTTAAATGGTTTGAATATTTTCCGTAAAAATATCTCTGGCGCCCAGAATTAAAGTTAGAATGATGTATAGGTATAGTTTTCACGTTTAAAATGTTTTTCATTACGTAGGTAGGTAGGTGCAACTTTTGTTAAATGCCTACGTGTGCATTTATTTCTTTCAATCGTTGTGAAATGTTAATTTAAGTTTGGAATATGGAAAATAGAATTTGTTTGAAGTAACCAGCGAGTGTAACGTGTGAAGATAATTTATGTGGATGTTGGATGTGTGGAATATGTGAATATAATGTTGTTTTTTCTGAATATGGAAGTTGTAACAGAGGAGAGAGATGCTTTGTATGATAGAGATATGTGAGGGATTTTCAGTTGGCACGGGGAGTTATTTGTAAGGAGAGGTATTAATTCTGCGTGTATGAAGGGTATGTTTTTTATTATTATGGGATAAGCACAGAGGCGATGAGTGTTCCGTCCAGCTGATTTCGTCGTGGACAGTGAGGTCCATTGGTATTGAGTTTGTGAGGGACATGGAGGTCCGATGTTTGTGTAGAGAGACGTATGTGCAACTGAGAGAACCAGTCCCCCAGTCTGCTGTCACAAAGCATGCTTGAGGAGTGGAAATGTATGAAGAATATAATATTTGTTTTGACATAAAGAGTCACATCTACCATGTTTGTTTTGGTCACATACGAAAGATATGTTTGACGATGTATATTTATAATTTGAAATAGAGCTGGTTTTCAAAGATATGTAAAGTAAAAAGAAATGCGTTTAAAATTTGTTCATGATTTTAAATTGAAATGTGTGTGCACCTACCTACTTTCTAATTGTGTTGAATTTTATAGATATATAATTTGTTTTGAATTTGAGAAATCAATTGTGAGATGTGTATAATAAAGAATGGATAACTTTTCGTCAAGGAATGGGTGGCGATTTGTTATGCCCGGTATAGTAGGTATTGTGCCGAAAAGTTATTATTAAAATAATAATTGGTATTTAGAAAGTGGTACTGAAATACCGAAATAAACAATGCAGTTCGTGAGAACTCTGAAAATCCAAACATTAAAAATATTGTCTGCACTTAAAAGGTACCTAATATTATTATTAGATATTGTTTACTAATCTTCGTACCTATATACAAAATATCATTGTTTATTTAAATTTGTACCTACATAGCAACAGGGGTAATAAAATAATAATAACTCAAAGGATTAAGGCGCATTCATTATGTATCAACTTAAGGCGCATTCATTATGTATCAAATTATTTTATGAAGATTCTAGAATGTCTGCGTATTGTAATTATTTAGTATCGGCTTGGTTGGATTTTTTATACCTACGCTTCGATCTATTGAGTGTCGATACCGATGATATGTTTTAATTTATGTAAACGACTCTTTAGGTATGAATTTTAATTTTATTGTAACATAACGTAGTTTGAATATTTCATTATCTACCTAAAGGGTTGGTTTGTGTTGCTATGTAATAGAATAAGGATTGTGTTATTTTGTGTTGTGCGAAAAGACGCTTTGATAAAGAACAGTGATAAAGGACACAAGAAATATTGTTTTAAATATGATATCAGTGAAGGAGACACTTTAATAAATATGGGAATTAATTAATAATTAAAATCAGTGCATTGGACGCTTCATAACATAATATTTATTTCGTTATTCATGCATAATTCGTGGAATGCAGACAAGGGTGCGGGTGTACTCGCAGTACAATGGAACTTGCGGTGAGCGTGTATTGGTATTCAATTAGCCAATCACGGCGCTGCACAGAGATGCATCACAGCGTAGGAGGGGTATATGACCAACCCCTCTCTACACCACTCAAGGAACAGCGGAGAAATGTCCTGGGAAAGATCAGTGAGTCTCCATCAGCCATCAGTGGTGAACAGTTATCATCAGCGAGTCGTAGTGAGTAGTCAGTTGTCCTTGGCAGAAGGATCGCTCCTGCCATCACTCATCATCTGACCTTCAGAGAGACAAGTCGGTCTCTGGCCACTGGACTTCAGTTGAGTCGAGATATTCTCCTCCTGAAGTCATGACGAGCCAACTCTGCACCTGTGTAGGCTGGTAATTGCCTCCAGGAGCCTCGGACGTGGGACTTCGCCCTCCCAGCACTGCGCCAAGGGGCGCCTTCTTCAACTTGTTTGCCTCTAGGCATTTTCATGCCAGAGGCGCCCTCATCGTGGGATCCATTACAATCATCGCAAAGTGAAATTTAATTATTTTAAAAGTGCTACGTTTTCGTTTTATTGAAATAATAATCAAGTGTGTTTTTTTATATTGGGATAATTACGTGTGCACAGACAATACGGGGTAGTGAGTAAGTCGTAGTATTGTGTTGCTGTTTAAACGTGTGTTTGTAATAGTGGTAAGAATTTTTTTATTTTTAATTAAATGTTTATTTAAAATTGGAATTTGTCTTTTACACATTTGTCCATTTATTTACAGATAACTTGTCGTCTCTTAATTTATATAGCCTCACTGTATAATTTAATCGAGACCATTTTATTGTTTTAACTCCTGGAGTGCTGTAAGTAGCCCAGTAGAGTCTCAGTCGCTGGCATTTTTGACATAATTTTATTTATTTTATCCTCGACCAAAACCATTATTTCACCATCTCTCTCACCCCCCCCATATCAAGGCTAATCTAAGCTATTTAGGTATTTGTGGAATTGGAAGAGTGCGCTGATTGTGTGTATTATCAATTAAATCGAAATTTTCGAGTAAGTCGAGTTGTGGTCAGTAAATATAGACAGTCGATATATTTCAAATCTACGATTTTACTAAATTTTTAACACCTGTGCGAGTGAGAGTGGAAAAGTCTTATATTATTCCTTGCAAGGCTAATCTTTCATTTCAAGGCTGTTTTGATACAATGTGTTATCTCAGCTTGCAGATTTCGTTACGTAACGTTAAATGTAACAGCATAATAAATGATAATAAGCTGTGATAGTGATTAAGTATCTATCTATATTATTATGTATGTATCTGTAAATAATGCAGATAAAATGTTAACAGTTAGATACAGAAGAAAAATAAGATAATATCGTTAGATAAAATGAAAACTGTATTTTGATAGAATACCACGTGTGGCATTAGATATTCAACTTTATATTATGTTATTATCTAATTTCATTATCAGTAGGAAAGGTTACCATAACCACCGACTCTTCTGATATATATATAATAATATTATCAATTTATCTCGGAGTAAGATAGGGAACAGTATCACCACCTGAAGATAATAGTGTTAATAAATAAAAGGTATTAGTCATATTATGTACCTACTATACAGGAATCTGATGATGTCAGTCTAAACAGAAAACAGTGGTGGAACTGTGGCCATAATCATTCATTCTTTTTATGGTCGCTCACAACTTGATCTCCAAATTCCGCAGCCACACTGAGAAAAATACTAACGAAATTTCACAACGAATCATTGGTACGTACTATCAGAGTAGGACCAGAGATAGTACAAACGATTCATTAGTACGAATAGGTATATAATATATTGTATACTGGGTTAATGTATAACAATATTAGGTTCTTTTTGAATAACGACACGTATTTTTATATTTACACAATATATTCAATAAATAATTCCTATTATAATTTGTCGAACACAATTTGTCAAAACACGCAGCCTAACAGTGCAAGTCAAGGTTCTATCAATTAATGAGCGTCGTTCTCAATAGGTGGCTAACCTATATAGGCAGTAGCGTATTGCTACTCAGTCATTATCTTTGCTTAGCTTGTAAACAAGTCTAAAGGTCAATGTACAGGTGCAGTGTACAAAGTTCATACACTACACTCTCCCCTCACAATCTTGAAAAACCTTACTATTCTACATATTCCAATCTTTATACAATTCTATGCGAGTGACTGTGTTCTCTACTTATTTCATGATTCTATATAACAAGACAAACATTATAAATACATCACGCAGACAAGTTCTTCCTTCTGTCCAGGGCCACCAGATGAAGTCTTCCACCAGCCCAAGTCCTGGGTCTCAGCTGTCCCCGCCAATGGCCTCCAATCTGACCTGAAAAATTCAGAACCGGTGAGAGCTTTGCCTTCAAACAGGGGGAGGGGACCTAAACTCCTACTATTAATCAGAGGGACTGTCATCCCAATGCACAGATCTCACATCTATCCGATCCATATGTCTCTTCCAGAGCTGATCAGTACCTTTGATTCTAATAAGAAAAGTTCTATTTCCTAATATCTTTTCAATTTTACCTAAAACCATCTTTTCACTCCTGAGATCTTTGACAAGTACTGATGTACCCAAATTAAATTCCTTTTTCCTCCCCGAGACAAATTTCAAACCCCTGGAACTATCTTTACAAGTTTCCATATTTACATACCTTTTCTCATATCTATACCTATTTAAACATTTACATCCATTGTTATTCCGCTTTTTCACTAAATTCTTAACTATATTCTCAATGTCTATATTAAAATTAACCCAATAAAAATAACTTCTAACAAATGATTTCATTTTCCCAATAACTGAATAATTTTTACACAAATAATTTATCACAATACCTTTAACTGATTCCGGAATAACAATTCTATCTCCGTAGAATAAATAATCCTTGTACACAGTCAAATGTTCCTTCACATTAAACAACTTCGCAATAGATTCATTTAACTGTCTTTTGCACGGCCAATTATTTTTTTCCACATATTTAACAACTTTTTCCAATGTATAATCACTTTTACTTCTCTCTAAAATTAATTTCGAATTAAAACTATTATTTTTATTTACAAAATCTAATTTTTGTTGTTTCACATTACACGCAAGCGATGCGTTCGCACTGAAATTCGGAATATTTTCAATGGGCTTACTTGCAACAATATTGTTCAATTCACTGCCTTCCGTGCTATGTACTTTGTACCCTATATTATACCTACGCATAAAATCTGTACCCAATATTATTTTATTCCCGCTCTCTGTTACAACAAATTTAATATTTTTTTCCATTCCATTATGATTTATTTTACAATGTTTAATACCTAACACATTCAAACTGTGCCCGCTATACGTAGATAAATTAATTTCATCACACTTCTCTATTATATTATTTTCGTTGAATATTTCTTGCAATTTTTGAATAGATATACAGCTAATATTCGCTCCCGAATCTAAAATACATTCAACATTTTTATTCTCAATTCTTACATTTAATTTTATAAAATCGTTTTCGGTGTCTTGCGAATTATAAATACCTTGTATCTTATAACAATTTTCACTCAAATGCCCTTTAGATCTACATTTTCTACAAAAAAATTCTCTATTAAATTATTTTACATTCACTTTTATAGTGATTTCCCTTACAAATAAAACATGAAACATTTTTATTATGCTTATACCTACTCGTATTTACATTTGAATTTAACCTTGAAAATTTTGACGGTCGATTATTTTTCTTATAATCTGTATCTGTACTACTTGAACTACTGAAACTATTATTGTTTCGCCTGGAAATCTGGCTAATTTCCTCAAAATTTTCTACCTCTTTTTCTAATTTACTCTCTAGTATGTGCTCATAACTAGAAGCCAAAGCAACTGCTTCGTTCAAAGATACTTTATCTTTATCACATTTTAAAAATAACTGTTGTTTAATCTCTTTATTTCTAATTCCGATTATAAACAAATCTTTTATATTACTTTCTAATCTAGTACCAAATTCACAATTTATACTTAATTCTCTTAATCTTAAGGCAAAATCTTTAACATTTTCCGAATGACCTTGAGTAGCCTTGAAAAAAATTTCACGCGACTCAATTACACTTTTTTCCTCTTTAAAATAACCATTAAATATCTGAATCAACTCTTTATAAGACTGTTTTTCCACAGAAGCTGGAAAACACAGATCAGACAGTAGCTTGAAACTGCCTTGGGACAACGATGTTATGAAGAAAGCACGCTTCTTCACATCAGTCCAACTTTCATCATTCAATAATAAGGCGTTCTCCCACCTTGTCCTGTAAGAAGGCCAACTCATTGTCTTGTGACAAAACGGCTCTAAACTTCTCGAAGTCATTTCGGAAAATCACAGGCAAAAACAACTAAGAATAAAAAAGACTTAACTTATGAGAGACTCCTCCAATCGCCCCGGTCTTCTGGATTTCCTTGCAACTGCAATGGACTCCGCCTGGCTGACTTGCAAGAACTCTCCTCTCCTGGCTTCCTGGATCCACCAACTGGCTCCGCCTGGATGCTGGGTGACTCCTGTCTCCCTATGTTGCCTGCACCTTGCCTCAAACTGGCTCCTGAGACTTCCTGTCTCCCTGCTGCTACCTGCAACTTTGCCCAACTGGCTTCTGAGACTCCTGTCTCTTTGCTGCTACCTGCAACTGCTGGCTTATCTGGCTTTGGAGACTCCTGCCTCCTTTCTACTCCTGTAGACTGCCTTTCACTCTTTATTTCCGCGTACTGCCGACAATAACTTTCGGCGCGGAAAAAAAACTATTGTTGCGTGTTGACAATATTATTCACGAACTACCGAACTGCGCCACGTATTGTATACTGGGTTAATGTATAACAATATTAGGTTCTTTTTGAATAACGACACGTATTTTTATATTTACACAATATATTCAATAAATAATTCCTATTATAATTTGTCGAACACAATTTGTCAAAACACGCAGCCTAACAGTGCAAGTCAAGGTTCTATCAATTAATGAGCGTCGTTCTCAATAGGTGGCTAACCTATATAGGCAGTAGCGTATTGCTACTCAGTCATTATCTTTGCTTAGCTTGTAAACAAGTCTAAAGGTCAATGTACAGGTGCAGTGTACAAAGTTCATACACTACATAATATTAACTTTTCGCAAACAAATTGTTGGTTAATTTACCAATGAGTTGTTTGAGAAAAGTTAATATTATAGATTCGTACTAATGAATCGTTTGTTCTATCTCTGGTGCTAATCTGATAGAACGTACCAATGATTCGTTGTGAAATTTCGTTAGTATTTTTCTCAATGCCGGATCGCATCATCCGTAAGTGCGTGTAAGTCCTTAAGTTCTCCTTGGAATGCATATTATGTGAGACACTCGTTTATCAGATGGTCGATAGTTTGTGTCATTCTACATGTGCACGCGCCGGTAAATCAATCCATCCTCATTGATATAAGTTAGAATCTGTACAGCCTACATCACATCTTGTACGATTTATTGCACACCATATTTTCCTGGGAAATATAAATCCAGGCAGTTTTTCTGTTCGATCTAGTACTAGGGTTTGGTTTCTTACTGACGATAATGTCCAAAGTTCTCTCCAACTATCTTCAGTACTGCAGTCCGAGCTTTGAGCATCAGCTTTCCAGTAAGGACGTCGAGATATTAGGCGGTTTGGTGGAGGATTATCTACGTCTAGATGAATAGGTAGATTGTGATTGGACTGAACTTTCCGGACTTCATTTTGGAAAGCTTTCTCTCGTCTTAGATGTGGGGATGCAATATAAGAAAAAACACATAACCAAAGCACTCTAGTTATTTCATACCTACCTGCATGTGCAAACAAAATAAAGGCAAAATCTTATTTATAACCAATTTCAGAAACGTTAGCGAAATAAAGCAATAATTTGGAAACATTCGGTATCTTACAATTTGACTGCATTTTTCTTAGTTGTAACAATGTTATTTGATTTTTTAAACACGATTTATTTACTTCAATGGCATTTGGGCATTTTTTTTTTCAGAAACTCAGCTTGTTTTAGCAGATATCGTCACTCGTTTTTAAATTGAATTTGGTCGCCCTGAGTTCTTTACTTGACCAGTCGATGATTGAGTCATCTGAACGAGGCCTTATTGGATTATCATTATCAACTCATCTGAACCCGCTATTGTATTAATACTTTTTACCTTTACGTATCCGCCACTGAACATAAAGCGGTTGTAATATCTCTAAACAGTTAAAAACGGTATCTGTTATTATATCTTGTGGACCTTCCGTAAATATATTTAGATGATATTACAATCTAGGGACATTCAAACACTGATAAGTTTTGGTGATAAAAAGTTCATTCGCCAACTTTGATAGAAACTTTATCTGAAATTACATATATTATCTACCATCACATTATTTTATCTGCGTTACTTGTTGTAAATAGATAAATATAGATATATCTATGATAAGATTAAGGATAACACAATTTAATAGACGACAGGATAATGATGTGTTTGTAACACCTTCTATTTAGTCACGAGGTTTGCTACTGGTCATGTTCTGAGAATGCCCAATGATAATTGGCCAAAAAGAGCACTAATCAGAAATCTCGATTGGAGAACCATGTGTACACAATGCAACATTGTGCAAAATCTAATCGGGAGAAGTGAGAAAGGCGCCCCAACGCTTCTATGGTTTGCATAAAGCGTCTCTCGATTGGTGGATCTTGCATCGTGACGGTGAGAAAGGCGTCCCAACGCTTGGTTATGCTATGGTTTGCATAAAGCGTCTCTCGATTGCGGAACATATCCTTTGGGAATGTCCTTTGATGATGGATGCAAGAGAGGAAATGATTCTGGGTATGACTGTTGACACTCCTCGACCCATCTGGTTTGGGGAAGTGTTTCTAAATGCCACAAACGCTTCACACTTTAAGACATTCGTAGATGTGTGGGTCTCAAGATGGGATCTGCTACGTCAGCCGGGTCCCCCGCCCACTGACGTGGTAGGATCGGAGATGCCAACACTGGCATAGTGGTATTAAACTAGAGAGGATTAAAATATTAAACTATTACCTAAACGGATAAATGGACTCCTGCAATATCCAAGAAATAAAGTTATTTCAACAATATTTATTACGTAAGTAAGTCTACTGATGGCTACCCCCTGTTATGTATATATTTATCAAAGGTTTATAACAAAGGCGGACCGATGTTTTTTTTCTTTTACAATCATCATTCTTGTAGATGTTGATCGTAAAAGGGCTTATGCTCTATAGTTCATAAATAAATAAATAAACTTGCATAATTTTTACATGCTGCAGTGATGTAGGCAGCAGATTAATTGCACGTTACCTATAAACATGCAAGTCGTCTTCTTCGTGGCAACAAACAAAAAGACACTGCTCACTAGATGAACGATAGACGTTAACTGACAAGTTTGAACTTGCTCAAAACAATAGATTTTGGTTAACATGACTCATCGAATCAGCTGACTAATATCAGATGGTGGTATAGATTTCGCGCTGCTGTTCATGTGCTGTTGAATTATTTTCAAGTGGTTAAAAAAATGACCCACCATGCATTCTAGGTATTAAAAAAAGTGGGACACATTTCATACCCCTGAGTCCCAAAGAGTTAAAACAAAAAATATGGATGGCAGGCAATTCTTCAGTGCTGAAATGATTTTTTTTAAATGTCTCATAACATGAGATGTTTAACGAATATTTTATTTTACAAGACTCTCGAAAATTAAGAGTCTTACTATTAGATATCTGTCGGGGACTCCAAGGAACGTGTTATTGAATTAGTCACGCTTTCATTGCCTTACCCGAAATAAATGTGAATTGTGAATTTGTAATTGTATGTTCCGTGGAGCATCGGGCAAAGAATCGATCTCCCACTCTTTTCCTTACATTTTCGAGTATCCTGTAAAAGGCAGGTGTTGGAAATAAAATATATTTTACATACAACGATCGGTGTGACCGGTGTGGGACGACGGGTGGAGACACTTGCCTTTGAGTCACGAGGTCCTGGGTTCGATTCCCGGCCAGGGCAAAATGAAGAATGACCTTTTTCAAATTGTTCTGGGTGTTACATGTATGTGTGTTTAGTGCATTGTATTTATGTGTATCGTCATGTTAGTAGATACCCATAGGTAATACAAGATTCATATCTGAGTTTGGGACTAGCTCGGTCTGTGTGAATTGTCTATACATGTTATACTTATAGATCTCAAATTCAGCAGTAATGAGGATTGCTACCCATCCTGAATGCCTTAATTTTTTGTTGGCACGGAGAAGACGGCTTGCATGTTTATTCTATTCAGCTGGTCTGCTGGCTACCCCACTCTGAGATATGCCACGATGGTATAACTTGTTATTATGCTAAGACTAGAACTGTTATTTTTTTTATAAGTTGAATATATTATAATTATATATGTGATGATTTACAAGTTACTCTTTATAATAAAAAACATCATTATTCATATTTCAAAAATAGAATAGAACATAAAAACGTATTATTATTTTAAATGCTGTATCGTCCCTCGCTGTGATTGGTCGATGTTCCGTTGTCTTGTCACTCGATCCAACCAATAGGATTGATAATATAGATATTCAAAATGGCTTCCGTGCACGCCTATCGACTGAAAATAACACGTCAATCTATATTCAGAATATTGTTATCTTTATACTAGCGATAAACCCGGCATTGCGTACAACTATACTAATAATTACGGAAAAACTGCTATTTTTTTACTATGTGATGCGTTAATCATAATCACAGATAGCACTATTCCGAATTTATGCCACGATCGCATAATTGCTATACCTATTGTGATAGTTTGGACTTGTGGAGCAAATGTATTTATTAATAGAGCACTAGTGTTACCTAGTTGTGTTAGCTTGTATTTTTTTTTTTGTTTTTGTTGATTGATTTGTCGTTTGTAAGTGAAGACTGTATTATTTTTTGATCATGTTATTTGTAAAAAGGCGCAAGCCGTATATTTCATAAATAAATAAATAAATAAATGCATAATGAGAGAATAACGAGGAGGGTGTATTTACCTGATAGGGTGTATTTGGAGACCTACGTGGCTTGACCACGTCGATTAGATTCTCAAGTATGGACACATGTTGATGAAAAGCATTCGGCGTGCATGTATGAGAAATTATATGAATGTGAAAGAAGAGAAAAAAGTAGGTATGAAAGGGTATATCATTTTTGCCTCCCGTTCTCTCTGCTTACCCCATTAATAAAAATTGGGTTGTTAATTTGTTTATTGGCGCATTCTTACTATAGAACAACAATATTGCTATATGAAAAGAAAATAATTATATTTTGGAACAAAATCATATTGATGAGATTGAAATTTCGGACAGTAGCCTAATAATGAGTATACCTATGAGTGTTTATTACAAATTTTACCTCTATTTTAATAATCAAAATCACATAGATACAGTGTTTTTAACAAAAAGTCGAGAATGAGTTTGCCGCTTAGGTACCTAATACTCGTAGGTACAATTTTAAGATCAAACTTCCCGGCAAACTCCCCTTTCACGGCACAAGCTTTTAGCTTAGTGTGTAAGGTGTATAAGGTTGTATTTGGGTTTATAACAAAAACCCAGATATATCTATTTCAAAAAAAAAAAATCAATAATCTTAAATTTCATTGGATTTTTTGTTGATCTATAATACAATATCTACACAACAGATATCGGACATGAATGTTCAAAAAACGAATGCAGTAATGCAGTGCAGCATCTAATAAAGTGCATTTAAACCAGCCTTAGCTGACTCGTAAGGTTCGGGACACCATTCCCGTTTTCCTACTAAAGATAGCTTGCGCTGCTGCTTGTACGGATGAGGTATCAGTTGAATAATTCTTTAATATCTTTGCTTATAAGTACTCAAATAATATATTTTTTTAAGAATACGATCAATGTAGGTAGGTATAGGTACTAGTTTTTATACGTTTTGCTGTTAATTGTCTTGTAAAATATAATATGTCTACAGTAAATTTACTTACAAACATAAGACATAGGTAAACCTACATATGAACAAGCTAAAATATTTATATTAGAATTATTATCATTATCAGAACATCTATATATTTCATATATTTGTGCATATGTATAAATTTCATATAATTGTCATCGATTCCCTCACAGGGTATGCAGAGAGGATCGAGCCACACCTCCTGTCCTTGAACACGTTTTTTTGTTTCCATCATATCCATGCAATTCCTCATAGGTACTTATTTTCCTGATCATTATATTTTATTTACCTATTTAGTTATTCATTCTTTACTGTACATTGATTACAAACAATTACATAAAAGGTTAACATTCAAGTTAGATACAATCAATATACAGAGGGCGAGTTTATCGCAAAGGCGCGATCTCTTCCAACTAACCCAATGTGGTGTGAGTGGAGATGGTCAGCAGCTGGAGAATTCGAGTTTGGGGACTTTACTCTCAAACTGCTGAATACATTTGCATAGAACAATATTTAAAAAATCACAGATATGCTAAATTAGCTGTTTTTTTATCTTCTTAATTTGAATTTATCTTCTTCTTCGCCCTCGCCTTAATTCCATTTATTCGAGATAGGCTCTTCTTATCCTCATCCTCCAAGTCGTCTGGTTCCCTGTATTCTCCAAACGCAGCTCTGCCTCCGTCAGTTCCCTGACCATTGTGGACATCCAAGTGGTCACTGGTCTGCCTGGTCTTATGGGTCCTATTTATAAAATAAGCTAATTTTATATTAATAAGATTTATCTATATGACCATCTTGAATGTCTTGTTTAGATGACACGGAGAAGATTAATTGTATGTTTATTTAAGACAGCTAGGCATAACAATTGGCTACCTAATAATTGGCGAGAGATAAATTGAAAAAAAAACACACAGTAGGTATGAAGTTAACTTCCAAATGACTTTTATTAACTTCGCGTACTAGTATCCGGAGACTCTCAACTCCATCATTATCATGAGCTCGACAGCTCTGGGTGGGCCTTGGCTGAATCCAGTAGTCTCTTTCACTCTCGTCTACCCTTTGCTTTTGTCTTCCAGTTTGTTATTTGCTGTGTGGATGCATCGGCGATGCAAGTTTGGGTCTTCCTGGTCTTCTTCTTCGACTCCATCATCAAGCGATTAGTAAAAAGTGAAATCAGATGCAGAGATAAACAGTACCTATTTATGGGATTTGAAGATCTCTTTGCGAGAGATGCTGTGATACCGAAGGTAGTAGGTATAGAAAGATAAATAAGTTATAAAAATATAAGAAAAAACAGAACACATTTATTTGCAAAATTTTATAATTTCTCTTACAATATAGATTGATATATTAATTATAAGAATAATGGAAATCAACAGAAAAAAACATATTTCTTTTAATTAATTAATTAAAATAAAATTAACACAAAATAACTAACTAATTTAAGGCACTAATAATATCTAAATAAAAATATATTTATAAATGGTATTTGTTTATAAAATAAAGATTAATTAATTATTTATTTATTTACAAAAAAATGTTTTTTGGAATGTATTTACAAGTAAATGGAGAGAAAAATAAAATTTACATAGAGAGATTACATATTTGTTTTTTTTTAAATTAAAATTAATGTCATAAAATTAAAAATATAATGTCTTAATTACATAGGTATGTGTTTTTAATTAAATTAATTAAAATTTGATTGTAAAATGTCCTTATTTCATTGGAATATGGTTTTATTTCACGGAGTCCCAGGCAAAAAATAGGTTTCTCGCTCTGTGGTGTTTTTGCGTAAGTTTTTCTGTCTTGTCTGTAAAAGGTAGGTTTAAAAAATGCGCTCTTAAAAAATATCTATAAAAAAATACGATAAAAACGATTTATGGCGGTGTGTTTTTCATTATCTAGAATTGAACTGAAATAGGTTTTTATTTATTCAAGACTAAGATTTTTAATATAGCCAGGGTTAACTTTAAACTCGTCTAGTTAGCTTAGTATAAAATGTCTGAATTTTATTAAAAAGTAATGTAATTTAGAAAACAATATAAAAACCATAGATTAAAATAATGACACATTATGTAGTCAAATTAACATGACCTTGTTTTTGGATTTATAAATGAATGAGTTATTATATTCCCTGTGTTTCCAAACGGTACGATAAAGAACGAATAAGCTGATTTAGATAATCATGGACAATGTAATAGGTAAATTAATGAAACGATAGTGACAAAAAATAAAGACTCTTATTTCCTCCGAAAGTTCTTAAGAGGAATACTTATTGATACATTTTTATCTATGTCTATTATACACCATTTATGTATTTTAATTGCTCATGAGACCATTACATTTTTTGGCCAATGCGATCATAGAAAGGAATAAATATTTATCCTACAGGAATAAATATTTTTTACATGCTTGGCTTTGGTTTCTAGCTGCCTTGAATTTATAAGGAAAAACAAATACTTATTTCAAAAAAAAGTTCTTAACAATTTAATCTTATAAAAATATATAAATTTTTGGCTAATATCGGTAGGTTTATTATATGTTTATAATTTTACGATACGCAATAGCTAATGATTGTGACGTCTACTTTTTTCATGGGATTGAAATAAGCCCAAATACACCCTGACATTTTCAGAGTGGGCAATATATTAATATACTTGTGTAGTGTGGGTGGAGTTGACTACATTTGCACAGAGCATGTAAAATTTAAAATGTTTTCACAGATGTGCTAAGTAATTAGCTGTTTTAATATTTAAATGTGATTTACTTATGTGATATCACACTCACTAACTATTTCGTTACGTAAAAAGTCTCATTAATGGTAGACAGTACCTAAATAATATTTAAAGGTACTAATTTGGGTTAGTTGGAAGAGATCGCGCCTTTGCGATAAGCTCGCCCTCAGTATATTGATTGTATTTAATTTAAAGAATAATAAAATAAAAATAAATAAATATTAATTTGGTAAAAACTTTGTAAATAACAATTTCCTTTGTTTTCTTGTTTCAGGTATTATTAGTCCCCGACTAAAAGACCATTCAGAAAGCAATTTCTTCTAGTCAATAAGACCGGAGAAAAAGAATCAATGAATTGGGCAAAGTTTCTTGGACAATATTAAAAAAGGTATTAAAATAATTGGTAATAATAATCTACTACTATATATAAACCCATACCCAAATACAACCTTATACACCTTTCACACTAAGCTAAAAGCTTGTGCCGTGAAAGGGGAGTATGCCAGCACCTGGAATCGAACCACGGACCTCTTGTTCTGAAGGCCGAGACTCTACCTCCAGGCTACCGACGAACTCTATATACCATCAGAATTTATATTAAATTCTAATAAATTAAAATATATAAACATTATTTCTTTATTTTGGAATTGTAGATTTATATTTGAATCAATTCAATTTATATAATGAACAGGGAACAAATTCATTATTTATTTTACATATTATACCGGTACATATATTTTATTTATTTAATTAAAATAATTTCAATATTATTAGAATAGTTAAAAATACAAAGAAATAGTTATGTGGTTTAAATTCATTTAATTAAAATAATTTCAATATGTTTAGAATAGTTCAAAATGCAAAGAAATAGTTATGTGGTTTAAATTCATTTAATTAAAATAATTTCAATATTTTTAGAATAGTTCAAAATACAAAGAAATAGTTATGTGGTTTAAATTCATTTAATTAAAATAATTTAAATATGTTTAGAATAGTGCAAAATACAAAGAAATAGTTATGTGGTTTAAATTCATTTAATTAAAATGATTTCAATATGTTTAGAATAGTGCAAAATACAAAGAAATAGTTATGTGGTTTAAATTCATTTAATTAAAATGATTTCAATATGTTTAGAATAGTGCAAAATACAAAGAAAAAGTTATGTGGTTTAAATTCATTCCATTTTTAAATATAAATTAATTCGCAAGTACAAAAAGTAATAAAATAAATAAAAAAAACATACAATTTCTATTGAAGCATATTTTTTTTTAAATTGTCAAAATTAAATTTAATTCATAATTAAGTTTCATTTAATAATTCCAACATTACAATTTATGTTATCTACAGTGTAAAGTTTTAAGTTTTATTTTTTTTCTTTTAAGTAAGATCATTACAAGTAAATTGCTCAACATTAAAAATAAATAAAACTTAATCTAGTAAAATATAATATTATTTTAAAATTTTAAATATCAATGAATGGTAGATTAATCCATTTTTTTTATTATTCGATAACAACAAAGTCTTTGCAATAGTTAAAAATATTTAAAAAAAAAATTAATTATTAATATAAAAAATATTGTACAACTTAGAGATCTAATAAATGCTATAAAAATATTAAAAGAATAACACACACACATATACATATTTTAATCAAATGTAATATTTTTAATCAAGGGAAATTTTAGTATTCAATATCTTTAGCATAGTGAAACTACAGTTGAGGGGTGGGGGTCATCATTTATAGATGAAGAGCTTTGACGCATATTTACAATTTTTATTTAAGTTTTATGCGTAAGATATCCATGTGTAAAAATCTAAACATAAAATTAATATTGTACCTATTTAATTAAACAAATTCTTATTGTTACTTTATGTTATAATTATAAATAAATTATTTATTAATATGAGTACTTGCCTACGAAAAATATTAATAAAAAAAAACAAGTACATGATAAAATTATTATAATTAAAAATAGTAAAAATAATTATAAATTATTATATTCAACATCGTAAAATAATTAAATATGTATATTAATTCAAAAAAATAAGTAATTTAATTTTATATGTTATGTAATTTAAATAATAAAACTTAAAAATAGTTTTGAAAAGAGATAAACGTTAAAATTAGATTTAATTCATAAAATTTATTGATACAATTCACAAATCAGTCAGGTCATTGAAAAAATAATATCAATGATTTTAATTAATATTTACAAATGCCTAACACCATTGAACAATAATCAATGAAAAAAAAGAATAGAAAAATTATTTAAAAAAAGAAATGCTAACAAAATTTGTAAATAAATAAAATTACTTTTTTTCAACATGAGCTCAAAAAAAGGTGAAAGGTAGAAATTATGTATAGATTTTAAAATTTATGAGATTTTTTGAAAATATAATTATATATTAGATTAAAAATAACATGAATTGACCCAAAAAATTTAACTCTTAATAAATATTTAAATTTTGTTTAATTTATTGCACAACGTAATATAAGTAAACATTTTAAAATAATTATGTACAATTTCGATGAAAAGTTTTCTTTACATGTCAAATAATAAATTTAAAAATATGTATTAATTTTTGTATTATATTCAATATATTATTATAAATTTATTTTAATTATATTTGATCTATTAATTACCACATTACATACCTATACCAATTTTCATAGAAAATTTTCCATCTAAATGCAATGATTGTTACAAAATTTAATTGCATATTTTTATTTTTTATTTTTCAGACCAGCAGCATTGAGAAAAATGAAACAGAAATTGGAAAGAATCTCACAAGACACAATATTGTAACCTTAAATTAGAACACTGAAAAAAAACATTATTATAGTCTTACATTCAGAAATTAGTTCAGAAACATAAAAGCTAATGTGCCTCGTAATTCCTTAAAACCAAGATGTTCTAAAGAAATGAGAACAATACCAAAATTATTGTTAACGCCCCTATTAAAAAATGTAATTAAATAAAATCTAATATAATATACATTATTTGGAACAAACCAAAAGGACAAAATGTTCCTTTGTGGAACATCCACAATAATATCATATTATTGACTATTTTAGAGGAACAGTAAACAAATGCAGATCATAATAATTATTTGAAATGATTTTTTTTAACTGCTCAAAGACACAACAGTTGGTCTTTCAACGATCACTTCACCTTGAGGACTATTTTCTGGATTATGATGATGATGATGATGATGATGGTGAATTAAATTGTGATGGTCCTTATGGTCCTCGTGGCTGTTCAGATCCTCTTCATTCAAGAGACCATGATGCTGATCAATGTCTTCCAAATGATGCTGTTGATGGTTGTTCGAAGCATTCGTATTCATGACAAGAACTGGATGGTTGTGATGCAGAACGCTGTTGCCATTGTTATGAATTGACGACAGATCATCTTTAGTCAAGATATTGTTATTGTTCAAAGTTCCCAAGAGTTGCTCTTGATGCAGAGACAAATGAGGCAAATGATGATGATTTGTGGTTGGACTTCCGTGTACAAGTTGTCTGCTTATTATCTGAGATAAATGTACAATGTGTGGAGAATCTTCGATGTGATGTCCAAGGTTGGAATGAGAGATGTCTAAATGGTTTGGCGTTTCTTGCGGTGATACGCTGTAACGTTGATTGTGATGTCCTGGTGATGGGGTATGCTGATCCTGATTGTCTCTTTCGTGCTGCTCCACAACTCTTTCATAGTGCTGGAGGATGGGCGTAGGAGAGATGTTGGATAAATCTCTGGATCCTGTATTGTAGACGGCATAGTTGTTAGCGTTTATTTGCGTTTGGAGCCTTGTCAGTTCCGAATAGCTTTCAGCAACTGAAATAAATAATATAACCATTAAAATAAACTAGTAACACAAAGAGACTCATCTGTTTAGCAAAGATAGAGTACATCATGAAAAAAAAATATTTAGAAGCCTGTTCAAGTTTCATTAACATAGTATTTAATGGGTTTGTTTTTGAGAACTATTTATTAATAACGTTTTGACATGGTACCAAAGGAACCCTTTACATCCTTTAAGTACTGAAGAAAAATGGTTTGTGTCTATATTTTTTATTGTGTCTTGATTTTTCGGTCAATTTCTACTATAGGTTATCCAATACATAGTATCCAGTTAGAAAAAATATATTGATGATCATAGTTGTATTCCCTTTTACCATCCTTCACTGTACACTGTTACAGGATATCATGGAGCATCCAGGCATGAGATGCGGGAGGGATACAAATTATATTTATAATTTTATTTGTATTTGTAATGATTTATTCCTCTACATGAATTTCATGGCATAATAATTATGCATTTACATAAAATTGCAATCAATGGACAAGATCCACCTCCTCGCCCCATATGGCTTCTGTGATATCATGATACCATGATCATTAATATATATTTTCGTTATGGGAACTACCTACTGGATAACCTATAGTAGAAATTGACCCCCAAGTGTCCTGTTAAGGACCTACGGGAGATATAGAAGACTAAAGAATAATTAAAATATTGTTAGAAGCTTTTCACTTACCTGATGGTGTTTCCGTCTTGATGTTGGAGAGTGTGTTTTGAACAATGGAACTTGTAGATCTTATGGTGCTGGTTTCGGATTTAGAGCTACCCTTGGGCTTCCTTTTCCTCGTCTGCAAAAGCAAAGAAGTATAAACTTTATTAAAATGACCAAAAAAATTAAAATTGACCATAGTTTCAAGAATTTTAGGAAAGACGACAATGTCCAAAATTGTCTATTGGTTGATTCTTTCTGCACATTATCTTATGAAACATGACTGTTCTCCAATAGAACTTTAAATAAATATTGAGGCTTTACAATTATCATAATGCTGCCTTAAAGTTACAGAAATTAATAGTTGGAGTGAAAATAAAAAGAAAAAACATTTCTTCTTAAACTGGTTTTTCAGTTTTACATTTATTCTTGTCCTAGGAACGATAAATTCATTTTTATCCTATGCCTGGGATTATTTTTATCTCTCATACACTGCATTACAATCTGCATTCTTGTCTCTTACCTGGATGGAATCCTTCTTCATGGCCAAAGGCCTGGTCACTCCATGAAGCTTGTAATAGAGACCACATGCATTGCAGACAGGTTCCCCTTGAGAATTTCTCCTCCATAATGATGTAGTTTTTGTTGAACAGTTTGTGCAGATCAGCCCGGATCTACGGGAAGCATGCTGCAAGGAGAAAAGCAAGAAGAATGATATAACAGAATTATTAAAATTATTTGTGAACAAGACCAGTAGCTCAATTCGAAACTGTGTGACAATCAGATATTAATTAAATGGTCGAATTAAGCTACTGTTCTTGTCCGACCTTATAAATCGAAACTTATATTATAATTAAACACATGCAAATTGTACCAATATGGCCTTACTTATAAAAAAAATACATTAAAAATTGGTCAACTTCACCCTCAAATATTTGAGAAAATTATGAGAACAATAACACCCTCTCATATAGAATAATAGTTATTAAGGCTGTTAACATGGATTTTTTTTCAGATTGGATCCTTTTTGACTGTAGAATAAAGTATTGGTATACTTTTTATTTAGACCGGTTCGTGTAACATAAATTTTCATAACTGAATTCAAAGACATATAAACATCCAGTCTTTAAAAAAGTTTTCTAATGGTAGTGGGGTTCGAACCCTAGATCTCCTGATTGAAAGATTGAGATATTACGTCAAGCTACCAGTTAGTGTTGTAAATTAATATATAGATATAGGTTTTTTTTTTTAAGAAATAAGTCACTTTTTTCTAGAAACACGAATTCATGCCTATTTTTTTGTTCCTTTATAATATTATGAATATTATGATAAAATGTTTTGTAAAAGGCTTATTGTGCCAATAATTGTAGAATTTAAAAATAAATTACAAATATTAAACGTACATATTGTAAAATAAATCATACTTACAGCAAATCTGCTTCATACGGAATGAAAATCCGTGGGAAAGCAATAGAGAAGAAATAAATAGATAAATATACAACTCTTTTTAAATAATATGTTGATGAAGAAAATTGTAAAACGATCATCAAAATCTTCTGCATTCATCACATTCGTGAAAATTTACACTCATACTTGAAACTTTAAATTTTCCTGGATTTTATTAACTATACAGGTCAGGTTTGGGAACCCTGAGGTACCCCAGCTAGGGATCATTGGGTTAATCACTTGACATCCCTTTATCTTCAGAATTTTAAAGCCAAATTACCTATAAACTCTTCAGACTCACAAACTTCTTCATCGGTTGCGAGGTTCATAGGTGTGTATCTACTAGTTTTTGATTATTGTATAAAACATTTGCAATTGAAAAGTTTCCAGCAATTTGAGAGGGAATTTTAAAATACTACATGCTTCTTTCTGATATTATTAATATGACGGCCATTAGTGCTTCCCATAGTGATCATTGCAGCCTGTTCACAACTTCGGTGGATATTTCAATGAAATGTATGTTTATACGTACCGATCTTCTGCTAGCTCTCGTCTCCTCTTGTGCTAAGGTGGTAGTGATTGTTGAAATCTCCGGTCTGGTTGTGGTACTACCCACACCACCATTATACCCGTAGAAGTTCCTGTAGAAATCCGTACCGCCCTGATCGGCTGCCACTGCAAAAACCGACAAAAAATACCCATAAGAATATGTATATTTAATTAAAGAAAAAAAAGAAAAGAAAAACTGGGAGGCAAAGATTAAAACAAGAGAAACATAAGCTGAAGTTAAAGAAATTATGGCGGCGGCAGAGAACGGAACAGATTTCGAAAATTCAAATAATTTCGAATTTGAAATCTTTTGGAATCATTACGTACGCGTGAGGCATTCTTTGGCGATTTTTTACGATAATATAGCAGAACCGGTTTTACTTGTTTTATTGAGGGCATTTGATGCTATTTTTTTTATAATTAAATGCGTTTTGCTGGCAGCCGAATCAAGTGTTAAGGATTTCTACAAGATCCATGTTTTTTTTCCAAAATTATAATTCTATTATTACAAACACTGAGGATGACGTATGTACATCGCTGAAACCCATTCGTAATTATTTGGTACGAAAAATAAAAAGAAAACAAACTGAAAAAGAAACTGAAAATTTAAAAAAGTCCCAAAAGTTGGACTTCGATTACTTGAAGCTATGAAAATTAAAAGCCTTGTGCTGTGTCCTTGGGAGACACAGGTACCACAAAAATCCTCCAGAAGAGGTTGTTCAATTCTGTACATAAGCCACCCCCTATAACAAAAACAATATCGTTTTAGAATGGCAGTGAAAAATGTGTAACAATAATGTTATTAGTAGTATAGAAAACTTTGGATCATCTCAATTAATAATTAAATTAAATATTATAAAAATCCAATGAAGCGGTGATGCTAATTTTAAAGATAAGAAAGCTGTTCAAAGCAAAAGCCAAGCAATTAATGAAACTAAAAAATATAACTCTTATGATGTCTTTTTTCCTTCCATCCATGAATGATTAGATTCTAAAGAAAATTGACAGAAAACTGCCCAGATGGTAAAAGCGAGAGAAAGGTTAGTTGGTATGAAGTGTTTTAGTAGGCATGTTTCAGAAATTAAATAATATATATGGGGTTACTTAATCTGCGGGAGATCCAATAAATAGTATAGGTTAATGGTGTGAAATGATATTGTAGATAGATCAAGATATGAGATGTGTGAAGAGCTGGAGAGAGTAATAGTAGTAGACTAAGATTATTCCAATACGAATTTGTTGGCCATGTTAACTGATTCTAACTTACATTTTCCAAATGTCAAGTTAGAAACTAAAAAGAATCTTGGGAGAGATGAAAAATGCAGGTACTGAAAAGGTTTCCATGGATTTATAGTTTAAGAACTACAAATAGATCTTAAACAAAGTTTTTTTTAAAAGATGATAGCAGATTACTATTCGTTAAGAATAAGGAAAAATGATAATGAACAAAGCAAAGACAGTGAATGAATGTTGGATGAAAAATGAAAGGTTGAGTAAAGAAAGCATACATAAAAGTGAATGAAATGAAGGTGAGACAAATGAGAAATAGCGTGAAGATAAAAAAACGATTATGAATGAACGTGGAGATGAAAGAGATGATGTAAGAGTTAGTAATGATGGATGTAAGACAAAAAGATATCAGGTTGCCAGCATACGCGAGGATGTAATTGTTATAAAAAAACTGATAAACAAAAGTATTTTACTGATATTGCTTTTTTGTTTTTTTTTTTTTAATTGGTTATTAGATTGATTTTTGTTTTTTTTTTGTTATTAGTAGTGTTCCGCGTACATCTGCGGGTAGTGGCGCGCGTGCCGCCGGATGCCTCACACGTACCAACCGCCTTGGTTGCTTCACCAGTGGACGGTTCATTCCGTTCATCTTGTTGTACAGACCGCATGCGTTGCACAAATAGTGGCCTGTTCCGTCTCTTCGCCATAGTGGAGTATGCACAGCACCACAATTGACACATTCCCTTCCTTCGCTGAAGAATTCTGCAACTTCCACTATACAAAAACATAAAAATAAATTAATTTGAAAATCAATGTCACCAAACAAGAGCTAAAATCCTATTTTAAAGTTTATCTGATAAGAAGTTTATTTTGACAATGATCGCTATTGACAGACTGTGGCTGATTTCATAAGAGAATTACCTATAGGTAAGTCAAATAATCGCCTCAGCATACCACGAATAAAGTAACAGAGATAGCATCTCTCAAACCTTAGGTACCTACTTGCTTTTTGACCAATACAATAGCCAATAGATACTAAATGTGGATCAACTTAGGTCAGCCATCATATGAAAGATAATAACGAGGTGTTTTTAAATAAGACTGTTAATGGTTATGTTTGTTCTTCGATGTGTTGAATATGCATCTTACGTTTTGATCCGTTTGCTGTGGTAATCTTCAGGGATTTCCAGCTCGTCTTCTGGGATTGTGTTACTCAGAAACATAAAAACGAGCACAGAAGATGTAAGAGGAGAGGATACGAGTAAGAAATCTCTAAAGATGACTGCTGCAGGCGGATCGAAACGTAAGATGCATATTCAACAATATTATTGAAGTCAATATTTTCGACCGACGGTGCTTGGTGAAAGATCATGTTAAATTGTTTTAAATAAAACAGCTATGAAAGCGGAAATTCTTGAAAGCAGGCTCGCGACTAATAAAGTCACAGGTGTAGTAGTACTAAATAAGTGTTTAATACTTTTGAAAACAATGTAAGGAAACATTTTAAAATATCGTTAAAAATCAAGATGACAAAAAACATTCTCTTTGACGTACTTTCAAATTGTCAAGTCCGTTCTAAACCACCTGAATTTGAAGATTTTACTCTTCAATAAATTAAACAATATAAAGGAAGAACATAAAATAATAATACACTGGCGCCAATTGGAATAGTTTACGACAATACAGTTGTCAATAATGTGCAATATTTAATCCGCAGTCATACCAGGTATAAAAAATACTATTCTCAGTCAGAAAACACGATCCATTTCGGGAGACTGCGGCTCAGGTAAAATACAATACAACACCACATAAATACTTTGGTTCATTTGTATGTATGTATGTTAGTAGGTGGCGTAAAAGGGTTTCGAAGAAGAGGACGATTCTCTACGAGATGGATAGACCAAATTTGGTCTGCCGCTATCTACATACATATTGGTTGAAGCTTGAAGCAATGATGATTGCGGTATGTCGTAACGTAAGGAGTCCGACAACGGCAGATAATAATTCAAACTCCGTTTCCTCTAAGTTTTCGAGTGTCCTAGAAAAGGTAGGCATTTGTGAAATAGATGAATAACCATAATTTACGCGACTGCTTGCCCAAAAGAAAAGAAAACTTAACAAAGCACATAAGTTATCTGTTAATTTTTATTTATCAATATGATGCATTTTTAAGTACACAAACAGTCAAACATGGTTAACATAATATTATAGAAATAATGTAAAACAATAAGCAAACTAATCATGGCCCCACTGATTACCAACGTGCAACAAAATAAATGTCAAAATGAAGACTTAAAAATTTCAATAAAAAAAAACTAATCGATATATCAATTTCCCGTGCGAAGCCAGGTTTCAAGTTGGTATATTTATTACATGAATGAAAGAGTAGTAAAAATAAAACACAAACGTGAAACACAAGTGTAAACGTAATAAAGAAAGACAATAACAATCATCACAAACAAATAAATGAAAAGAGGAAAAGAAGAATAAAAAAACAAACAGTTGAAATATTAACAGTGTGCACCAAATTTTTTTCTTAGCGACCAAGTGGCGCTGTAGTTTACAATGGATAGAGCGCTAATTGGTATATCCGGTATTTTGAAGTTTTGGACTGTTCACAAAGTTTTTTTTTTATTTGTTTTGTTTGTTTGTTTCTGAATTTATTATTATATATTATGTTATGTCTTTATTTTGTTTGATCTCTGATCCTTTTCCCGTATATTCTTATGCAAACTAAGATTTGGTGTTGATGAAAGTGAACCGGGTATCAGATGATGCAAGAAAAATAGAAACTGCTTGAAATTCACAAAAAGAGGGCAGAGTAATTTAACGGAATATTTAGATGACTTATGGCAGGTTTCAATAATCTATCTATCCGCTACTGTCGATTGAAATCTATTGTGTTCCATATTTTAAATCATACATTTTAATCGACAGTCACAGATAGATAGGTTATTGAAACCGGCCATTAGAGAAAAGAAGGTTGAGAGATGTGCCCACCCGCGGGTCAAATGCTTAGATTACACAGATAATAGATCCTAAAGAATAGACATGAGCTAAACAAATAAAGCAGGAGAGCATGCACAAAGAACTGTATGAATGCAATGAAAGCAAAAAATCAAGAATAAGAGTAGATAACATTCAATTCATTCTGTGATCATCAACCTATGTTGTAGGTCAATGTCTTTGATTAATAAATTATCTGGAAATCTATTTCCAGTAAATAAATACTGCAGAACCCAATAAAATACGGAGAATCGGTACATATACTAAAATGATAGAAGTGTGAAATAGTATTACATGATCTATTATCTTTTAGTAGTTTTAAGTAGATCTATGATAAGAATCAAGGACAATATGAAAAATAGGTCTGATTTGAAATACTTTAAATGCGCAAACACGACCTACGAACCACCACAGGATACTGTGGTTTTGAATTCAAATTCTCTAACCCATATAACCACAAAGCAATGAGAAGGAATATTTTATAAACTTAATATGTACTATATATTTATATATAGATTTGCGTTGGGTATCGAAGTAGTTCCCTGAGGAACACCACATGGTGACACGAAGTTGTACCTCGAGGAACACCGCATAGCGATACGTTGGGAGGAAGAAAATGTATTATTGTTTTATCTGCGGGTTGCGCATTTTATAGAAATTTATGATAAAAGTGATTCAGTGATAAAAGAAACCACTATTGTCTTTTTATATAATATCTCTTTACGCCAACGTTCTTTGTGGACTAGGTTAAGGGGACGTAATTTTTCGCAATTAATTCAAAATAATTTATTTATAATTACAATCTTCATAGTACATAGACTACAAAACTAAGCAATATACTGTATCAAAACAATATTTTTTCGTCATTCTTTAATCACTCAATCACTTTGATTGTCCAAAATATCTCCGTCTTCAACATTCATTCACTACTTCAAAGATAAACTCGCTACACCATCACGGCATATCTCACAAGTGGGGAAGCCATCAGACCAGCCGTATGTTATAATTATATGATTACCGCTAAGCAAAGACATCTACCAATATGCTGGACGTGATCAATAGAGATAACAAGTCCTGCTTCTACGACAGGGCTTTTGGTGTCACAGGAGCCGTCATCTGGAATCGACTTCCAAAGGACCTTCGTAAAAACCAACCGATATCAAGGTTCAGGAGCAAATTGAATAGATCGTTCTTCCAACATAGTTTACCACGCCTTTGAGTTGGATGCTCCATTAAACGGTACTGAATAAATCATCGTGTTGAGTAAGAGGAACCGACGTGCGTGTATGAGAAACTGTATGAACGTGGAGGAAGCGAAGGAAGTGTGTAAAGATAGATCTGTTTGGCGTTCCGTTCTCTCTGCCTACCCCACTTGGGACACGGCGTGAGGGTATAGTATAATATAAATCATCTGACATATTTACAATAAAGATAATATTCCTTCAGTCAAAATATCAATTTTGTGACAATTTGGGCGCCTAAATACATTTTTTTAAGACGTTTTTTTTTACAGCAAAATAACTATTATCGTTTTCATAAAAACTTAATAAGTAACAATATGATAGATCGTTCTTTCAGCCAGAATATTAGATTTTTTTCTTTATTGAAGTTCTCATACTCATAAAAACTCTATTAATTTATCTATACCATCACAGCACAATATTATCCTATAAATAGGATAGCTAGTATACCTACTGATTGCATTTAACAAACATAATGATCATTAGCGAAATAAATAAAACAAATATTTTATTCTACTGTTTGATTTTATTTGACAAGAGAGAGACGTCTTTCATCTTGTTAGGACATTGTCAATCGATTTTTAACGTCAAAAGATTGGCAATGTCCTAACAAGTACCTACTCTTTTGTCAAATAAAATCAAATAGTAGAATTAAACATTTATTTTATTTATTTCGTTAGGTATGGATTTCTACTACCTAAACACCGACACAGTGAATATAATGATCATTGTCTCTGCACCGAAAAAAAGACAATCAGGATGGGTGGCAACAATTATAACTCGTTGCTGAAATGAAAACTCTACATGAATAATTAATTAATAATCAGACTACGCAGTTTGTTTCTAACTGTATTTTTAGAATAATTAAAAAAAAATAATAATAACTATTATTTTACATTTGTTCAAAACAAAATGGCGGTATTTACAGGAAAGAGGAAGTAACATACACATATGTACATAATATTATATGTATACTATATGTGTTGATGTATATTATTTATGTGCTGTATGTGTTCTATGTATATGTAGTATGTGTATGCATAATATATTGTAGGAATAACATTACTAGCCTTATCAAAAAAGTTTTTTCCAAACGTTATTTTTATAATATGAGGAATGCAATGCGAGAAGTGCCCAAGTCAATTTCCATGTTTATTTAATATAATCAATATTAATGTTAACATGAGTTTTAATATGTTAAACTAAACACTGTTTAATTTTCACGTATGATTATTTAGTCAATTAATAATGACTAAATTCTAATTGCCGAGCGCTTTCGCCTTGCGGCATATTCAGGGCAAGAGTTAGTTTGTTCTATTCTTTAGTTTTAAGTATCTCTTGCCCTGAAGATGCCGCAAGGCGAAAGCGCTCGGCAATTAGAATTTAGTCATTATTAATTGACTAAATAACCATACGTGAAAATTAAACAGTGTTTAGTTTCACATTTTTAAAGATCATATTAAAATGAATTTTCACAACGTTGACTAACTTTAAATTTAATAATATTACTGTTATTTAACTGTCATATTTTTATTTATTTATATTTAGTGTTAATGTGACGTGGTAAGATGGAAGAAATCACTATATAATGATAATCTCGCTACTGCATAAATCATCACATTTTATCTTATAATTTATGTAAACCGATTTGTTGATTTAGAAAAAAAATGTTATGTGAATGATGATGTGCAAGATGAATAAAATAAATAAATAAACAGCAGCGGGAGCTTCTTGTATCGTTATTCGTTCTTCGTAATTCGAGTATTTCTTCGGAGAGTGTGGTTATATTATTGCCCCAGAACAGATTTTACATAACTTTTCGATTTTCGAAGAGGAAACACTATGAAAGTTCATTTTAATTTAGATAATAAATATTTAAATAAAAAACACTGTTTACTTTCATTTAAAATTGTTATAATATTAAAAGCTTTTCGGACATACGTCCATCTTCAGTAATAATTACTTATAAGTTATAACTAATGACAAATGACAAATTGATGGTACATGATAATACAAAATTAAATGTGGGTAGGGGGAGTGGGCGGGGTTAATAGAGATGTAAAATGGATATGTGAAGGTATTGTAGAGATATTGTTTTAAGGCAATCTATGGGTGGAAGTAGTAAACGGGTAGGTAAGAGGAGAAATTAGAGGTGGGATTTGAATGTTAATGGTGTCATCTTTATTTTTGTTGATCTCCATATATATACTGGAGGCAATGGAGATCAACAAAAATAAAGATGACACCATTAACATTCAAATCCCACCTCTAATTTCTCCTCTTACCTACCCGTTTACTACTTCCACCCATAGATTGCCTTAAAACAATATCTCTACAATACCTTCACATATCCATTTTACATCCCTATTAACCCCGCCCACTCCCCCTACCCACATTTAATTTTGTATTATCATGTACCATCAATTTGTCATTTGTCATAAGTTATAAGTAATTATTACTGAAGATGGACGTATGTCCGAAAAGCTTTTAATATTATAACAATTTTAAATGAAAGTAAACAGTGTTTTTTATTTAAATATTTATTATCTAGATTTTACATAGTCTAGTGGGGCAATATATTCCATAATGTTGTTTTCATGTTATTTTTTGTATGTTATATTTTTTGGAAAATAAATAAAAAAAAAATGTTTCGGTGCACACGTAGTAGAATTTATAATAAAGTAAATTTAAACAAGTGTTTCATTCTACTAAAGATTATAAATCTTGAGAGAGACGTCTTTCGTCTTATCAGGTCATTTTCAATCTCCGAGACATCTTTTGAGTTATGAGGTCAACCAATTTCGAGATTGACAAGATTGATAATGATCTGATGAGTCGAAAGACGTCTCAAGAAACAGTATTCAATTTATCTAGTAATAAACTTGTTACAATAGTACCAATAGTTTTATCAAGTACAGGCATAATTCCGCATCATCTTTTCAATAATTTAAATATATTGGCAATACTACCACAAGCAACATATTACACCACTCTACAGAAGGCTGCAATTCTGAATACTTGTAGAATAGTACGTAAAATTTTTACAAATAGACGAAATAGATATGACACGAATAGGGACACAGAAATGGGTGACATTTGGCACATGTATGTAGCCGTGTTACCTGTGGTTGCCAGGAGAAAATCATGAGCATTTACAGCCATATGTGACATAATAGTTGTATATTTTTACTCGAAACCTTGTAGCACTGTTTCATTCAATTTATAGTAGGTAATTGTAACTTTGTTAAGTTTTACAACAATGCATGTTCATTTAGGTTTTGTTCATGTACATTATACGTAAATACACGAGGGCTACTCTTTATGTTTCGGTATTTGGGAAAAACTAAACATTTCAATTTCTGTAACATTTCCATCGTAAGGCATTTTTAACCATCTATGGATTGAGTTTAATCATCAAAAATATTATTATTTTGATTGGTGTAATACTTCTACTAGTACTATACTACTACAATACCCCCAAGTGAGGTTGCTAGCAGATCAGTTGCATGTAATGAACATTCAAACTGACCTCTCTGTGCCAAAAAATAAGACGTTCACTATATACTGTGTTCATTCTTGTCAAAGGTTATAAAAAAATTACTACTACTACTATACTATCACGGCTCATCCCACAAGTGGGGTAGCCATCAGATCAGCTACATATAATAAACATGCAAGCTGTGCTCTCCGTGTCACATATAAAATCAAGACATTCAGGATGGGTGGAAAACCTCATCACTGCTGAATTTAAGATGTAAATATCTTAAATTAAAATGTCTTAATAAAAAAATTGCAATAAACAAAAAATCATCATTCTTCAACAAAGTAAATATTCATCTCACGTAGCATCACAAGTGGCGTAGCCAGAGGACAAGCAAATCGTCCTCTGCATAACAATAAAAGTAAAGATATTAAGAATTGAGTGACATATCCCATCGCTGAATTGAGGATGTAATTTTTTTAAAACGTGATGTTTTACGAATAACTATTTTTATAGGACACTCGAAAACTTACAGAAAAGAGCAAGAGGCTTATTTTTTTCCATGGCTCCACGGTATATACCTGTTCATTCACGTCATAAAATGCTCTATAAGCTAAGTTTTTAATTCTGTTTAGTGTTAATGTGACATGGTTAGATGGAAGAAATCACTATATAGTGATAATCTCGCCACTGCACATCATCACATTTTTTCGTATGTATATTGCTTTATTTAATTTATTATATGAATGATGATGTGCAAGAAGAATAAAATAAATAAAAAAATAAGCACATATTGTCAAAATATTACAGACTTCACATATTTAAATGTGAAATTGACTCAAGCATTCACGGTTTTTCCAAATACCGAAACATAAATATAGCCCCTCATATTGTATGTTCACATTATAAATATAAGATGTATATAAATGGTCACATCCACCCACGCAAGTTGGAACTTATTATTATAAATATGCTTTTATTTCCTCTAAGCCTGTGTGAAAACTACATTTATAATTACTAAATTACGATATTCGGTCCTCTTCATCTATTGGTGCATTTAAATATAAAGTGATGTTCCCCCATAAATCCCTTATAAACAACCCATCACCTATTTTTAAACACTTCCCTAAATCAGATGGATCGAGGAGTGTCGATAGTCATATCCAGAATCATTTCCTCTCTTGCATCGATCATCAAAGGACATTCCCAAGGGATATAATGATGATGATTCTAGATGAATTTATTTTGACGCCGATTAACAGTCCCTAGACCGTCTCAAGGGTGCCGGTGAAGAGTACTGTTTTCAATTTGCTTCTGAAGCTGGTGACAGTCTGACTACGACTACCTTTCAATGACACTGGTAGGCGATTCAACGTAACTGGTCCAACAACACCAAAGGCCCTCTCATAGAAGTTAGACTTACCGGCTCTATTGGGCTCAGTATGTCTATTCACAGCCAGTTCCGAAGAGCGCAGAGGTCTTCTAGTGGTCAAGTCAAGAGGACAAAGCTCTGTGAGGCACGAGGCCATTTAGTTTATAGCCTTGTACACCAAAAGACATACGTTGAATGTCACTCTTTCCTCCACCCTCATCGGGAGGGGGTGATGTGGAATCTTTGGCCCTCACGGAAAATGATATGTTCCGCGTATTGAGCTCCTATTCCACATTGTCCCTCTTCTGACTAACCATCGTATCTGACATTTTTGGCGAAATTAAGTTATGATCACCAATGTGTACTTATATGTGCCCTGCATGTTCTCACTGAAGATCACATCAGTAACTGTTACCGTTATCCTGAAACGGCTTTCTGATTTGTTGTCATATTTACGAAGTACTCTAAATAAAATGTGTTGTCGTATCTACAAATTCCTCAAAATTTCACCGCAAAAATGATTCTGAGATAATTATATAAGAATACAAATAAAATAATGTAATATATTTACACTGTATCATAATATAACTAGGAGAGACGAAAATATGCACGGCAAAACACTAAAAACGCTCTCCTGAACAATTTACATTTTAGCAGATACGACTGTTAGTCAGAAGAGGGACGACATGAGGCCGAGACTCTACCGCCAAGGCTACCGACAAACCCCATATAGACTCATAATACGTGCATTATCAACTCCAAAACGTATTTAGGTACGCATGAATAATGCATGAACACCTACAATATGAACAAATTAGTTAAAAACAAGTTGTTTTTCTCACAGTTGGCGGATACATTACCTACCTACTATGGCTGTACTCAAAGCACATAATATACCTAATAATAATAATAATATATTCAAAGTATATAAGAGCGTTATCACAAATTACCCTATTTCAATGTATTTAGTACAAAAAAATATACCGTTTTTATCCGTCCTACCTATTATTACATGCATTACCTAATTACCACAATGTATACGAAAATTAACTTTTTTTATTTCAATTTATTTTAAATGTTATATACGGTGGAACACTCGGCAAATAATATATTTTTTTTTAAAAAGATATATCTGGGTTTTTGTTTGTTATAAACCCAAATACAACCTTATACACCTTTCACAGTAAGCTACTAAAAGCTTGTGTTGTGAAAGGGGAGTTTGCCGGCACCCGGTATCGAACCACGGACCCCTATTGGTCTTCCAACATTTTTTTTCTCTCGGTTATCCACCCGTTATCGAGTGAATTGAGTCCTTTGGGAACAAGGTGTCTTCCAATTTAGGTATATTTCATAAGCTAAGCCGTGGAGTACCTACACGGCGAAGAATTGGTCGCTCACTCTTGTCCGTAAGTTTTTCCCTTTCCTTTAAATGGCAGGTGTTCGAAAATATAAACACATTTTACATCTCAAATTCAGCGATGAGGTTTGCCACCCATCCTGAATGTCTTATTTTTTTATTGGCACGGAGAGGACGGCTTGCATGTTTATTACATGCAACTGGTCTGCTAGCTATCTCACTTGTGGGATTTGCCATGATGGTGTAGAGAAGCCAAGTACAATGTATGTATATATGTTGAATGATTTATTTGGCGCCGCGCCGTTTAATGCAGCATTCATCTCAAGGGCACGAGAAACTATGTTGGAAGAGCAACTTGCTCCTGAGCGATGTTATTGATTTACTACTATAACATTAAGCCATATCCCACAGAGTAAGGTAGCCAGCAGACCAACAACATGAAACAAACATGTAAGCCGTCCACTTCGTGCCAACAAAATATAATGTTGTTCAGAATGGATGGCAAATCTCATCGCTAAGACGTAAAATGTATTATTTTTTTCAAACACCTATCTTTTATTTATTTATTTATTCAAATATGCTCGGCAACAAGCCTTTAACATGTTAACAAAATATAAAATACATACATATGTAGACACAACAATGACATAACAATATGTAAAATAATTTATGGTGTCGAAGATCAAACAGTAATCAGAAAATACTTTAATACAGGATACTAGAAAGCTATCGGAAAAGAGTGGTAGGCACAATGTTTGCCGGGTGCTCCAGGGAAGACAATTTTATTTTATGGCAATACACCCGCAATCGAGTGACTTATGTACACAAAAGACAATAAACTATAAAAAAAATTAAGAACACACAGAGCGGTCTATCTGTGTGTTTTTTTTTAATAAGGTCATTCAGTATGGGTGGTATGCCTTACCGCTGAATATAAAAACTGTTAAAAACATTTACCTATTGAGTCATCAAAATTCTTGTGAATAAGCCCAGTAGTTGGTCTGTAATTCTCACTAATTTGAAATTTGTCTAAAATAAACCAAAATACCTGACATTCTTAACACATGCCCTAACCAATCTATATAGTAGGTAGTAACTGTCCTTTTGTCCTGTGATGTATGGTGACAGATCAGGGGTATTCAACCGAACTTTATATGTTAGATAACTTATTTAATTTTTCGAATGTTTCGTGATTAATTTTAGTGGAAAATAAAAAGTTTCTTTTATTTTTAAATTAACAATTTACTTATTTATTTGACAGTAATCGTCACCTGAGAGTAAAAGGGTTTCAACTAACAATTTTTTTGGGTTTTTTTTTTTCGTGAAAAGCATTCTAACTAACCTAATCTTCAGTACTAAACAAAAAAAACACAATGAACTGGCATAGTTTTTATTAGGTACACGAAGATAATAAATTTCCATCTGATTATCAATACTTCAAATAAATATAATTAAAAAAAATGTTTTAACACTTTTTTCAATAAAATTCAAGGTAATTCCAACATTTTGTTCCATTTCAAAAATCACTAGAATGTATTAACTCATTGAAAAAATATTATGAAATATACAAAGAGTCTTCGAAACTTCAATCCCATTTTTCTCTGACTCTTGTTTTTGTTAGATGGAACCCTTTTATTCTCAGGTATTTAAAATATAACATGTCATAAAAATATATGTAACAGGGCATGAGCCCGTACGTATGGAAGAAATCACTTTAAAGTGATAATCACACCACTGCATATCATCACGTTTTTTTCTTATGTAAATTGATTAGTTGATTTCGTTATGTGAATGATACGTGCAAGAAGAAAAAAATAAATAAATAATTTACAAAAAAGAAAAGTTTTTTACCCCTGATGGAAGGCGCCACGTTTGTCACTTTGAGACTATCAACTCAGATATAAATAGAGGTGGAGACAATAAAAACATAAATAAATAAATAATTATATTAATACCTTTGAGTTAAAACTGTTAAAAGTTTAGGTATACACCGAAATCTCATCCAATAATATGTTTTGCAAAACAATAAATTTAAATTCTTGTCGGCACAAAGAGGACGCATTTTATGTTTATTGCGTGCAGCTTGTCTGCTGGCTACCCCACTTGGCTATGGGGTTGCCGGGATATTCTCTGAGATCGCGTTGGCCGAAAGCTGTTATTTTAATAATGTGTCTTTTAAATAATAATATTATTATAGTAAGTTAAATTCATGTGTGTAAAAAATCTATGTGTTAAAAAGATTCGAAATATTTAGTAGGTAGGTACCTACACTGAATAAAAAAAGTCTTCTTTCAAAAGAATTAAGAAAGTAAAATTTTATATATAATCAAAGAATTCTTATGCCAATCTAAGAAGTTTTTCATTTTCGTGAAAGAATAAAAAAAAAACTAGAAATTATTTTTCTCAAGTTTAGAAAGCATAATTAATAATTATCATTATAGAAGAATTAAAATTCTCTAAACAAGATCACCAGAGAGTGAACCGGCATCGAACTAGGCCAGGGTGATAGCCGACGTCGGAGGGACCTGACATAGCACATTAAGACGAAGAAACAAGAAAACACTCTTCATTCAATGACCTTTAATAAGTACCTACCTATTTGTCTTCATTGAAGAAATTAGAATTATGAATCTTGTTGAAGTGGACTGATTTTCTTAATTCAAGGAAATATTCTTAACTCATGACAATATTCTACTGAACTGTTTGAGATAATTTGAGATAGTTTGGGTTATTTGGAAGAAATCGCGCGTCTGCGATAAACTCGCCCTCTGTAGATTGATTGTACCTATGATTGTCATTGTTTTAAATGTATTTTTGTGTGAATTTGCTTGTAATCAATGTACAGTAAAGAATAAATAAATAAATGAATAATAATTAAAGTTCTTGGATTGAGAGAATAAAATCATCCTATCTTTATCTGTGTATTCCTGCATTTTATCAAAAACAAAAAAATCGTGTAAAAATGAGGTGGTCTATGGTTTGAATCCCCGCTGTAGACCAACTTCACCTTTTTTTATTTAGCGTTTACTTTTAACTGTTGGTATTCATATTAGTTCAAATCATTAACTTATCTATTTATTTTTATCATTACGGCATCTTGCACAAATGGGGTAACCAGAGGACATGTAATGAACATACAGATCATCATAATTATTATGTAATAGGCAATAAGTCATTTAGACGAATATGTGGCATATATCTCATAAGTGCTGAATCGAATGGTACTTATTAAATCATAATAAATTTGAATAATTCGTGTTTCGAATATTTGAATAATATAGATTATGTTCCATTTATGAAATCTTAATGACAGTTTTTTGTCATCTGTCAAAATGACAGTTAACACACATCCTTCAAATAGTTAATGGCCAACAATCTATAGCTATAGTGGTTTTGTAGTCAATATATACAATAATTATTCGAACCCAGGACATTTAAGTAGTGTGCGTGTCGCCTACAAACATGTCGGCTACCACATTCTTACCAATATGTGTCATAAAATTGTGATCTATCTTGTATCGACTGGAAGATCTTTATTTCTACAATGTGTTGCCAAGAGGAATGTCAATGGGCGAAAAATGAAGATTTGTTGATAGAAAATTGAAATAATTCGATAGAAAGATCTGAAATAAAAACATCTATTCTATTCTACGAAATTAAAAACATCTATTCTATTCTATGTAATTAAAAACATCATATTCTATTCTGTGAAATTAAAAACATCTATTCTATGTAAGTAATTAAAAACATTTATTGTATTCTATGAAATTAAAAACATCTATTCTATGAAATTTCTTTATTTATTCTATTCTATGCAATTTAAAACATCTATTCTATTCTATGATTTTTTTTTAAAGATATATCTGGGTTTTATTATAAACACAAATACAACCTTATACACCTTTCACACTAAGCTAAAAGATTGTGTCGTGAAAGGGGAGTTTGCCGGCACCTGGGATCGAATCACGGACCCCTTGATCACGAGGCCGACCTCCAGGCTACCGACGAACTCCTCGACGACAAAAACATCTATTCTATTCTACGTAATTAAAAACATCTATTCTATTCTACGTAATTAAAAACATCTATTCTATTCTACGTAATTAAAAACATGAAGAGTTGAAAAAGATCTCAATGAGAGCATATAAGTGAGATGTTGATTACGATTTTGTTATGATATTTTAAAAATCACATTATTATATCGAAAAAAAATGATAAAATAAATATGTTGACGATGGAGACAATAAAAAAAATCTGACATTTATACTCATCCCGATAACCTTGTATTTACTTTATCTCGACATACAAGAGTACAATGGAGTTCCTTTAATCTGAAAGTTACATACCATCGACGTGTAGGTATGTGATATATTTGTTTTTATTTTCTTTTTTTAAAAAGATACGAGTATATCTGGTTTATGATATAAACCCAAATACAACCTTATACACCTTTCGTAGTAAGGTAAAACTTGCGTCGTGAAAGGGGAGTTTGCCGGCATCTGGGACCGAACTGCGGACCCCTTGTTCACGAGGCCGAGACTCTACCTCCAGGCTACCGACAAACTCGTAAATGACTTATATTAAAGGAGATAAGTCATTTATTTACTAGGCTAAGACTAAGATTTCTTTTATATAAAAAGTGTAATATTTTGCTGTTCAATTCGCTCTCTACCTAATTTTAATCATTTATTTATTTGTTTTATTTATTTATATAAGAAGAACGAGTGGATGCAAGAGGAGTGCAGTTGTGGCTAGAATGCGTGTAAATAAGTTACGATGGTTTGGACATGTTGAACGAATACACGATGAAAGGATGACGAAGAGGATGTATCTATCAGAAAGCAGGGGTGTAAGGAAGCGCAGACGTCCAAAAAATACGTGGTTTGAGCACGTGGATCAAATTCTAAAGGACGGGCCCGTATTGAGTAAGAGAAATAGGCGTGCATGTATGAGAAACTGGATGAATGTAGAGGAAGTGAAGGAAGTATATAAGGATAGATCTATAATAATTATGGCGTTCTGTTCTCTCTGCTTACCCCACCTGGGACACGGCATGAGGGTATACAATAGAATAGAATAGAAGATGTTAATAAATAAAATAGGTAGGTACCTACGTGTCAATTATACTAGAAATTGTCATTTATAGGTAGGTATTATTAGATGGCTGGAATTATTATTTATTATTTATCGTGTCGAAACCCAGAAAAAAAAACCAATCAAACTGATCTCCAGTAATGTGCAAATCGCACAGCAGGTGGAGATGCGTCAAAAATATCCTCCATAGTGCATGTGACAGGGCACAAGGGACACTCCAATGGAATGTGCACATGAAGGAATAAGAGTACCTACATTAAATTTGATTAATATATTTATATTTTCAATTAAAAAATAAGAAATCCCCGATAAAACGACATTTACTGCACAACATGCAAAAGTACCTATTACTTACATTATAAAAAATATTTTAATTTTAATGATGATTTATAATAATTAAAATTGTTTTCTATATTATTTATTTATAATAAATTGTTATTTTTATAAAATACGTTATTTCTGAACTTGAGTTTTACAATTTAATGAACTCTAGTAACAAGGTCACAAAAGGACAAATTAATGAGGCCTAACAGTGGCGCATTATCTATATATGCAAAAAATAGTGCGTGTCTAACAAACAAACTGGGTAGGTACCTACCTACCTATTATAGTCTGAAATGGGCCACTTGCAGATTTTTTTTATTACCTACTAAAAATTGAAAATTAGTATGAAAGAAACACAACCACAATTTATTTTAATTTTTCTTGCACTATTTTCTTAGATATTAGCTTTAAGAAATTGGATTTTCTCGGAGTGATCAAAAAAGATATGGCGCCACTGTGACGTCACGGAGTCCCGTGAATCACAATAAATTTCGTACCACAGATTATAATCTCATACACACATAGGTCTCCGTGACGTCATCAGCTGTCAAAAGGCATTTAGAGTGTTTGCCAAACGTCAAAAATTTTGGATTTTATTTTTGGAAATTCTCCATAATTTAGATATTTAAAAAAATGAACTGACATATGTATTTGTGTTTTGCGACCTCAAATTTACTTAATTCGATCATTTTTATTCAAATCCCCCACGACTGCAAGTGGCCCATTGTTTTACAAAAATGATGGGGTAGCAAAATAATCGAAAATTTGACAAGGGGGGGGGTTAAAAAATTGAGAAATCAGGTGTTTACTTATAACAACATGTATAGACAGTTCACACAGATAGAGCTAGTCCAAAACTTAGATGTGAATCTTGTATTATGGATACTAACACGACGATACACATATTATATACATTGCACTAAACACATATACATGTAACACTCAGATCCAGGACAATTTGAAAAATATCATTCTTCACTTTGCTCTGGCCGGGAATCGAACCCGAGACCTCGTGACTCAAAGGCAAGAGCGTTACCTCCGCGCCACAGCGACCGACATTATGTATATTCCTGTCGTCTATCAATCCCATCACGGCATATTATCCCACAATTAGGGTAGCCAGCAGACCAGCCGCATGCAATGGGGAACATGCATGTGTGAGGAATATGAATAAATGTTATCAATTTATGTTAATCTTTACCAGACGGCTGTCAAACGTGTTTGACGCAACGAGTCGTGGCATATGGCCGGCCGACAATACCGTTTGACACTCGCTTCTCATACAAATTTCTCTACATAGGCGATATATATTTCATATAATATTCATATCAAAAAATCAAGAAATCATCACACTGTCGACATCTCTTGGAAATCCTTTGAAATAATTTATATTTTCGTCAATATAAACAGAAGATTCATGACCTAAAATCATGTCGATGTCCCGATAAGTTTAAAAATTCCCGCGCAATAACACGGACGAATCATATCGCGCGGCTTGCACGTTAGATCTTGTTACAAGGATTGTACAAGTGGTGTTGTGCGCTGATATCGCGCTATTTTAATTCATTTTTGTTATTTATTTTGTACTTTTTTATATTTTTAAATGATTACTTTAAATTATCCATAATGTCTAAGAGTTGAGGGTTGATGAAATTTTCGATACTGTTATTAACATGGACTCAGATTTCGAGTTACGGGAGTATGAAATTTTCGATACGAAAATTACGGGATGATGAAATTTTCGATACTGTTATCAACATGGACTCAGATTTTGAGTTACGGGAGTATGAAATTTTCGATACGAAAATTACGGGATGATGAAATTTTCGATACTATTATCAACATGGACTCAGATTTCGAGTTACGAAAAGATTGTAAAGGAAAAAATATTTTTTATGTAAGTATACGAAACAAGTCTTAAACAATAAACTGAGCATTCTCGTGTATCTGAATAAGTATATCTACGACACTAACATTCCAGAAATATTTTTTTTTTGGAATCTGCATGACGCGTAATCGACATTTTTGACAATAAAGGACATAATGGCTTCATAAAAAACAGTAAATAGTAATCGTAATTTATTTGTGATTGATTATTATTGCAATAATTTTTACATAATGACATAAAACATTCATCGGCGTAGTGTTCCTGTCCTCGTATAAATGACGGATAGGTAAGTATTGTTTATATGAAAAATATTTATAATTAAGTTTTATGTGTCTATTTACATTTTTGTGAGTCAAGTTTCACACAAAAGGGACACCAATGTCATTACTCAAATGATTGTATAAAACAAATATCCGATAGATGATAGATTTACGATGTACTTGAGAATTTAGTATTGTATACAAAAGTGTTCGTCCGTAGGTAGGTATAACATCGTCTCCAATTTTGAAGTCCTGTAAGGGTTAATAAATACACGCTGATCACGAATATCCTAATAAGAAACCACAAAATAAAACTTCTCATTCATTGTTTTCATTTTAAAAATCCATATTTTCTGTTATTCAATTATAACGTTGTGACATCGCTAGGCGCTATGTTGCATTGGCACACATTTCACTCTTAGTACTGTTTGTAGCGGGTGATGACGTCACACAGTGCTCCGCCACGAGTGGACCTTTTTAAAAAAGTCCACTAAAAAGGTCCCCCGCCAACTGACGTGGTAGGATCGTAGATGCCAACACTGGCATAGTTGTATTAGAATAGAGAGTCCAAATATTAAAAAAAAAATCTTCACCTAAACGGATAAATAGGAGTCCTTGGACTCCTGAAATATCCGACAAATAAAGTTATTTCAACATTTAAAAAAAAGTTAAGACATCCAGGATGGGTGGTAAACCTCATCATTGCATTTAATTAGTGTATAATAATATATATTTACTGAATATGATATTAAATGCCCTTTTTATTAGATCTGTTAAGTAATTCCCCATATCATTGTTATGTTGATAGCTCATTAGTATACAAAGTATAAAAACAATAAATATTGTACTCATTATATATCATAAACTGTATATTTGTGTGTGTGTTCGTTCTTGTGAGAATATCGTTTAGAAAGTTAACAAACAGTATGTATGATAAAATCATAATTATTCTTCGAAGGCATTCCACTGATGTATTATTTATGTTCTCTTACTATAGTTCAACCAATGATTTTTTTTTTAATTTATTAATATAATATTTTACAAAAAACTGAAGAGCTTAAAATTCGTCCGAAATTAATATTAAGGTATATTATCTTTGATTTCCCCGGTAGAGAACAAGATCTCCCACTCTTTACTGTAAATTTTGAGTAGGTATAATGCAAGTTTTAGCAAAACATTTTCAAATCAGCGATCCCACTCAATTTGAATGTCTCATGTTTTATATTGGCACAGAGAAGACGATCTTCATGTTTGTTACGTGTAATTTATGTGCTGGCTAACTCACTGCCTTGATGTTTTAGACAAATAGATAAAGATCTATTTTCAAGTGTGCCCTGCGAAAAGCAGGTGTTCGGAGAAAATAGACATTTTATATCACAAAATTCTGCAATGATGAGGTTGCTACCTGGCAGCATCACTCAACTATTGGGTGCAATGCCAGAAAAAGAGAGAGAGAGAGAGAGAGAGAGGTTGCTACCTGAATTTTATATTTATTTTAATTTTATATTCATTGTGTTTGATTCGGTAATGATTGCATTTTATCCTCCTGAGAGGGGCATCGAAGACGTAAATGTAGCATAAAAGATTCCCACGAGGCGGTATTGGCCGGCCAGCCCTTCAGGCTGCCCAATAGGGGCCGCCCGTGAGGACAAAAGTTTTGCTTAGAAGAGCATATAAATAGAAGTCCCCCGACTTCTAAGATATCCGGATATGTGAGGGAGTCTTCAATGTTATTTGTTGGCACAGAAAAGACGGCTTGCATGTTTATTACATGCAGCTGATCTGCTGGTTACCCCATTGTGGGATACACCGTGATGGTGTAGTATTTTTGTCTTTAATGTGTTCGAGTATATTACACTAGTAAAATGAATAAAAGTTGATACCAATATGTATATTTTTTTTCATACATAATTAAAGCACATTGTAAGGTGTCGTGTGTCACAAAACGGTCCTAAAAATATTATTTCAAGTTACAAATCCCTTGGGGATACCGCCTATCACTTGAAACTTATACCTACTAATGACAGCCAGGAGTACAAAACCGTTGGTTGTATCGACTGAGTTCTATAACTCAAAAAGACAAAAATTTCGAAAATTTTGATTTAACAAGAAAAAAACACAATCAACGCCACTCTTTCAATTTCACAAACTAATAACTATAAAAAAATCCATAGTTCCTTTTATTTAGGTACCTAATAAATATTTATTTATGGAAAAAATAATATAGGTACTTATTTTCAATTTAACAAATAATTATTACGAATTATTACAATGCGATAATTATGTAGTTTATTACACTTTCTGTTTTGTTTTTAAAGCATAATATAAATATACAAATTTGTTAGAGTCCACAACAATCAAGCTCCGTAAAACTTCATATTTTTATCACATAATTAGAGGAGAAAAATATATCATTCTACAACTGGTCGAAAAAGGGAAGATAGAGGGCCGTAGAGGGGTTGGAAGAAAGCGGCTTTCCTGGCTTCATTCGAGAGTGGACCGGGATGAGAGATGTGGTGGAGCTGTTTCGTGCTGCCTAACAGACAACATTTCTCCCAGGTGATTGTCAACATCGGGGTGATCCGACAAGACACATAACGAAGAAGAAGAAATATACGAAAAATTACACAATTGACGATTTCTCGAATATAAGACATTAATTCTACAAACCTCATCGCTGAATTTAAGATGTAAAATGTCTTAATTTTATCGATCACCTATCTTTTACAGCTGGACACTCGAAAACTTACGGATAAGAGTGGGAGACCAATTCTTTACCGGGTGTTCCGCTGGATATTTTTAATTTAAACGTAATTTTATTACTATCGTTCACTGGTGACACTGGTTCATATTACAATGGTTGTATACACCATAGGTACATTGGCAACAATGTTCAACAAACCTTTGAAAATCAACACTTGCCACAATGTGACGCGTCTGGTCTGGAATTGGCCATAAAATTATTATTATTATATAACATAATAACAATAATATTATACCTACACTATGTTCCTATACGGAATTTTATATATTTTTTGCACACACCACGGATCGTGTTTTAAAGTAAACATTTGCACTGTTAGTTTATGAAAAATAAAAACATCCGATTCTTAATACATATTTTTATTTTGTAAATGTATAGGTACCTTAGGTAGGTATGTATTTTCAAAAAATATTTTTCTTTCGATATGTGCCACACGTAAGGTAACCAGAAGATTAGCAACATGAAATAAACATGCTAGATGTTCTGTCCGTGCCGTTAAAAATAAATACATCTTATATTCAGCAATGATTAGGTTTCCCACCCATCCTGAATGTCTTAATTTTTTGTTGGCATAAATTTTAAACATTTAAACCAAATACAATCAATTTATAGGACTACAGAGTTAATATTATGCTCTGTACGCAGGATCAACCCCGTACTATATTAAGGAGGCTTTTGAATACTTGGCGAGTCACGGTTTACCTCTGAGGTCGAATAACCAGCGCATCCTGTCAATCCCGGCTCATGGTACAACTTTCATCTCAAAATCTTTTGCAGTTCAGGGTGCTCGTTGCTGGAATAATCTCCCTTCAAAATTTAGGCTGACTCAAAGTCTGACGTCTTTCAAGCGAGCCGTTAAGGACAAAATGATTTCCACAAACACAAACACAGCCTCTGAAACCTGAAACCCATCACTCCTAACCCCCCCCCCCCTTTTCCCCCTTTTCCTTTCCCTTTATGCATGTATGTTTGTTTTTTTTTTTTGCAGTCTCTCCCTTTTTTGTATGTATGTGTGTATGTTTTTTTATTTTCATCGTATGTTTGTTTATTTTTTAAGTTAATACTTTTGGGTTAGTTGGAAGAGATCGCGCCTTTGCGATAAACTCGCCTTCTGTATATTGATTGTATTTAATTTGAATGTATACCTTTTATGTAATTGTTTTTTATCAATGTACAGTAAAGAATGAATAAATAAATAAATAAATAAAAATTATGACGTGGATGTAATGTCCTAGAATTTATAAATTGTACAGTGTCTTTGAGGTGCTTTGGCACGTAAACGACACTTTAATACGAGTATTGACCTACAATAATAATACCCATATTATATTAATATCAAACACAATAATTATTGATAAATAGATACTCTTTTTATTGATTTTATATTAATAGGGATAAGTATTGAATATCAAAAGTATTTAAAAAAATATATAAAAATGGGCGTAAACACGTCGGTCAATTTACAGAAATAGACACAATCCAACATTTTTTTTATCCGTCACACCATCAAGATCAAGTTTCTATCAGCGAATAATATCTAATTAAAATATTTATTTATTCATAACTGTAATCATTTTGAAACCACCAATTTAAGGGTGTGTTGACAATTACATAGATTAAATAAATTTGTAAACGATTCAACTCTGTAGTGAGATAATGAGAAAATTTCAAATCACTAACGAAACGGTAACAAGAAAACTAGCTAAGTATGGTCCAGTTTGGTCATATTGTCAAATTCAAAGTTTCTGTTAAAAAAATTGCAGACAGAAGGTGCTTTTGAGTGCTTTATTTGAGCATAAAAAGCTGTTCGAGAACGGGATCCAAACAGAATTTTAAATAGCCATTATCACAATTTAATCTTGGATCCATCACAAAAAAATCAGCGGGGATCTGCAGGACATCCACGAAGCAGAACCGGGGGTGGTGAACTGGCTGTCAGCACTAGAGCCAAGACTGTAGAGGATACGACGGAGCCCGCATGGATAAAGATTTATCAACACACTGAGCCACACGAAAAGTAAAGTAAGTAGGTATCTTAGATATGTACTGAATGTAGAGAACAAGTGGAAGTCCATGGCGTGGATCTAAAGTGCGTGCAAATATGTAGATATTAGAGAACTATCATGATTTTACTGAAATTAATGTTGTACTTACTTGCAGATAATGAAGCAGCCGCTGACAGAGTGTTTCTACCCCTACTTCCACAGGACATAGAAGGAGTTTGGTTCAGGGTTGCTCTGGAACCTTCGTATGATAAACCGGAGTCATAACTACCAGACCACAAGTCATTCTGGAAAAGAACATATTTAAATGTAATTCTATATAAAATAATAATATATCACAAAATACATTGATAATACAGGTTGCACTAAGTGGAGAGAATTTATCAGTGCATGCTTGAAATAGATTTTTTCGTCAAATTCTGCTGACAATTATCTCCAGTCTTCGGTAAAAAGAAATAAGATATAATCACTTAACCACCTTTGCAATCACTTTTTCAATTGAAAAAGCTTTAAAAGCACAAGATATGCCAATTTTTGATATTGATTTCAGAATGCCAGACATATGGAAAGTATAGATTGACTATAAGAGAGATGTTTCCAATTTTTGTGCCTAAGTGCCATACCTGTGAAGCAAAACTTGTTTGTGATCCATACGGTGGTGCAGGTCTGGAATGAGCACTGAAATGTCCTCCAAATCTTTGTGAGAATGCTGGAAGTGTTCCACCTCCTGATCCACTTCCTCCTGTAGGACCACCAGCTCCATTGCTGGAACTCTGTGGTGAAGGTCTTCCGCCGTATTCGTCAGACATTCCTGATTAAAAAAGACACAGTTTAATTGAGGAATTCGTTAAGGATTCCTGCAACTTGTTTGATTTGAGGGGATTTAAGAACAAATCCCTCAACGTTTGACACAAACAGAGACAAATATTTATGAGATATTTGAAAAATATTCCAATATTTTATACTGAATTTGTCTCTAAATCCGATTCTTAAAAGATATCGGAGTCAAATATTTATATGAGTTGAATTTAAGATAAAAAAAAAAACACTGTTTACTTTCACTATGAATGGTGAAAGTAAACAGTGTTTTATTTATCTTAAATTCATTATTGATCTTCAATCTATGGGATCTAGCGATCTTATTTGGATATAAATTCAAGATAAACCATCCGAATACATCTCAAATATATTGTAGGTATAAATAATTATTTCTGATTGTGTCAAACGTATTATAGATTTTAAGATACATAGTGAAAGTAAACAGTGTTTTATTATTTATCTTAAATTCTATAAATTAAATTTCACTACATAAAATACAATTATAATTTACGTGAGTTATTGGGAAATTTTAAGTAGGAAGTAAGTTAGATGGTTTACCTGTTGATGGCCAAATGGGTATGGTATCAGCTTGTCCTGGACTTCCTGTGTTGAGATATTGGACCTGAACTCCACCAGCAGAATACAGACCACTGCTTCCCCTTTCGTACACCGACTGCGGACTGGAAAAAAGGAAACTTCAAGTTATTCTCAGAAATTCTATCTATAACATCACAGCTATGTCAATTATAATGTGTTTAGAATATTAAAAAAAAAAATTATTTAACCGGATTTGGGTGCAGATGACAAAATCAGAAATCTCGATTGGAGAATCATGTCTACACAATGCAACATTGTGAAAAATCAGCTAATGATGGGTGGCTTATTCTCATTATATAATTATATCGAAATTATTTTTACAATTCACAATTTGTAGGTAAAAATTAAAATTGTTTACAAATAGGTACCTGCCTTTTACAGGCCACTCGAAAACAAACAGAAAAAAGCAGTAGACTCGTTTGTAAAACTACCCAATTCATAAAATATTCAAAATGCATTTCATGAAAACAAAAACTCAGCATGGTATCATTCGAAAACATATAGTTTCTTTTTTTTGTATGGATTTGAGAAATTCTTTAAAAACAATGGTAAGTATTGATCACACGAATACCTACTACTATGAAAAAATATTCTTCAATAGGTACATAAGTGGATATTTGGATTTGTGTCATTAATCTTTACATTGTTTGAATATGTTGAGAGAATGAATGGTGAAACAATAATAATGAGAAAAAAATTAGATATCCTGTTAGAAATATAAATATTTTGAATGAATCTGTATGCAAGCGAAACGTGGACATGGTTGAAGAAGGATGAAAGTGGAATAAATGCTATGGAGATGAGATCGCTGAGGAGGATGGTTGGTAAAACGTTGCGTGATAGAGTGAGGAATGAGGATATTAGAAGAATGAGCGAATGCAAGAGCAGTGTTGTGGATAGAATGCGTGTAAATAAATTGAGATTGTTTGGTCATGTGGAACGAATGGAAGAGGAAAGAATGACAAAGAGGATATACTTGTCTGAAAGGAGGGGTGTGAGGAAGTGCGGGCATCCAAGAACTACATGGCTTGATCATGTAGATCAAATTCTCAAGGATGGCCGTGTTTTGAGTAAGAGAAATCGACGTGCGAGCATGAGAAATTGAATGACTGTAGAATAAGCGAAAGAAATATGAAAGGACAGATCTATATGGCGTTCCGTAGGTAGGTATAATTTTCGCAGTGGGAGGCTGGTCCCATTGACGAAATTCGTAGCCACCGTGATTACAGGTGGACAAACATAAAAAAGTATAAAAAAAAACATAGGAAATACCCGATTTCGGACGGAGTATTATTTTATAGTATAGTGAATTATTACCATTTTGAACTAGGTACAATAACAATATAATATGTATATACATTTAATACAATGGATGGTAGTGTTTTAATGACTTCAATAAGATAACATCTCATAACGAGGCGCCTTAAGTGTCTGCAACTTGCTAAAGACAAAGAGAAACATTTCACATTAGTCACAAACCTTTTCTACGATCAAGAAATTTAATTTTAAAATGACAAAAAGTAGGTGATCAGGGGGTCTATTCTCCAATCTCGATTGATGGATGTCGCAATCGAGATTTTATTACTTTCGATTGATTCCTTCAAAACCCTATTCTTGAAAGTCGTATACGACAAATGTCACACGAAATCATGCGAGAATTTGTCGAGTGGTGTTTTACCAATCGAGATGAATGTCACACCAATCGACATGTCAAAAATTGATAAAAAATGACCGCCGTGATTCACTCAATGGTTGTTTACATTTTGCATACTGTATAAAAATAAAAAAAGTGATGCCGGATTTATAAAGTTTTTTAGTTTAAATAAAAATATAACGAAAAGTTTGATATTGATTGTGACTCCTCATATAAAAGCGCCATCTTGTACGTCACGTGTCTCCCCACACGAAAGCGCCATCTCTTGAAAAATTGTATAAATAAATGTCATTTTTCGATGACCACATACAAAAACATACAAAAAGTGCGACGTTGCCGGTAGCTTCTCGAATGTCGACCGTTTAAATCTCGAGTGGCGTCAAGAATAGGGTCGTAGACTGCCATTCGACTTTTCGTGCGAGATAATTAATCGACATATCTCACAGATGACATTTATCAATCGAGATTGGAGAATAGGGCCCCAGAAACTTAATCTCTGATAATGACAGACTAGAGAGAGTTGAAAAATAAATAAATTGTCACCTAAACGGATAAATTGGAGTTCTTGGACCTCTGAAATATCCGAGAAATAAAGTTATTTCAATATGTTTTGAAGTGACAGAAAAACACAAAAAGCTGACAAAAGTAGAAAGTGTCAAACGGCCGGCCGGTGTCGCACTGAGATAATACTCTTGTCCTTGATTCACGAGGTCTTGGGTACGATTCTCAGCCAGGACAAAATGAAAAATTTCAAGTTTAGTTAAGTAATTATAAACATATGTAAAACGACTGTTATGGTCGAAACCAGGTCATTTTAAGTAAAACTTAGACCAATTGTGTTTTTTTTTTCATACTTAAACATGGAGTTTTACAAAATTAACGTCGACTCAATAAATATAAACGTTTCTTTTTGAAACAATTCTCATTTAAAATTGAAAAATTTGAAATTATATTATTTTCATTATCTTAAAAATGTCACCCTGCACTGAGACCATAACAGCTTTTGGCAAAGACGATTTCAGCAGGAAAAAACGGAGCAAAATTAAAAAAAAGCAAGATAGAAAAAAGGAAAAAAAATCTCAAAAGAAACAACAAACCAAAGGAGAGTCTCTATCTCGTGATAGGTATACCAAAGATTGTATTTGGGGTTTATAACAAAACCCAGATATATATAAATTTTTTTATTATAAAAATGTAGACTCGAACGCCATACCAGGATGATTAAAATTATGTTTGTAATGCCGCTGGTTTACGACCCCCGCTTTTACTCATAGTTTTGAAGGTAATGTCTTGAATGGATGTGTGGTTACCTGTAGGAATGTTAAAAGGACACTTCTTGATAAATGGCAGAGAAGAATACCAACATACCTTCAATTTTATGTAAAATGCGGAAATATCCGCTATGGAAGAGAATCAGTTTTATGTATTTTTTTTTTAATGAAATTGGATGGAACCTACAAGCAAACCTTCTATCTATGCCTACTAGTGATGTAACGAATGTGTGATTTTGGATATTCGCGATGTGAATGCAAATATTTGTTGCCGACATTCGCGAATGCGAATAGTGAATATAGACTTGCTTAAATTTCTGTAATTGCTCAAACAAAATTAAAATTTCTACCCCCCCCCCCCTGTCGCCGAATTTTCAAAATGGTATATATAGGAATTTAAAATATTTCAAAACTCCTCGGTTTTCTTAAAGAATATTTTCTTGCAGTACCTTTTTCTACAATGTACCGGGTAAGTATCCGGTACTTTTATCGAATATCCGATACTTTATTACCAATATAATATTCGCAAATTTCTTTGCGAATACGAATACTTTGAAATATGCGAATATTCGCGAATACGAATATTCATTACATCACTAATGCCTACACCTAGGACAGACTGTAGACTAACTGTATGTTGTAATATCGAGTTCGTGTATCTTGTTCTAAATTATGACGTTCCGACCTCTCTGCCTATCCCACCTGAGATACGGCGTGAGGGTATAATATAATATAGCACCCATAGTTAGTACATTAGTAGTCACATCAAAGGTGTATAATATATTTGTATACCCATAATGCAAGATTCATATCTTAGTTTGGGACTAGTTCGGTCTGTGTGAATTGTCTATTTATGTTATGTTATATAATTTAGGTAAGTATTGGCCTCATATACCTACTACACAACATAACGTCGTTGCATATTCAAAAAGAGGTATGTGCGAACGTTTTTATTTAGGTATTTTTACCATAGGCTTTGAAAACTGTTCATCAGGGTAATTGTCATTTAGACTTTTAATTGACATGTGATATTATTCTTTAAGTATTGAATTTTAATATTTGACAGTAAGAATCACTTTATAAAATGGTTATAATGTCATAATTATAAGTAGCTTATTCTAGAAGTCCGGCAGGGCTGTGTATTGGCACCTTTTATCTTTGCCATAATTATGGACTACCTGCTCAGAAAATCTATTCTGGGCCCTGGCGGTGTGCCTTTATCACAGCGTGAAAACAGTGAGACGTCTGTGGGAGTGCTGCACGATCTTGAATATGCGGATGATCTAGCCCTTTTTGATACATCTGTGGACGAATTACAGTGCAACGCTAATGCTCTTTATGAAAATTCCTTGCGCCTTGGCCTTCGTATCAACGCTGGTAAAACGGAGTACATATGTAACAGTACATGCACGAGTACTCACACCCCACTAATGGTTGGTAATTCCCAAATATCTCAGGTTAGCAAATTCAGGTACCTGGGAGCAACCATAACGCCAGAGGGTGATCTCCGGTCGGAATTACCAATCCGCATAGGGGCAGCTAGTGGGGCTTTCAATAACATGAACAAAGTTTGGAAGGCGTCTGGACTCAGCATCAGGACAAAATGTCGCTTGTTCAATGCGTGCATCATCCCAATCCTTCTATATGGCTGTGAGTCTTGGCACTTAACCAAGGCTCAGGAGCGGAAGATACTAAGCTTTGAAAACGGGTGTCTTAGAAGGATTTTGGATGTCAAATGGTATGAACATGTTACAAAATGATGCTGTGCGCCGGCGCACCCAGCAGAGACCTGTAATCTCCGTAACACAGGAGAGACGATGGTCCTGGCTGGGACATGTTTTGAGAATGCCTAATGATAGTTGGCCAAAAAGAGCACTGTTTTTCCGTCCGCAGGGGTTCCGTCGGCCCGGGCGTCCCTCTTTCACAATACACCGTTCCTATGACAACGATATCAGAGCGCAAGGAATGTCGTGGAAAGAGGTGACGCAATTGGCACAGAGACGCTCTGAATGGAGGAGGCTGGTTTCTGCCCTGTGCTCCCGAGGAGCGTTGAGGGCGATGATGATGATGATGATTCTAGAAGTGTCAAAACATTTATGAATTCACATACCCCTCTTTGAATATGCAACGACGATACATATAGAACCTATAGTATATTATAGTACCTACTTAGAAACATCAAGGAGGTGTATAATAATATATTTGTACATAATGCAAGTACTTGCCTTATATACTTACTATACACAACATAATGTGTATAATAATTACTTTTTAATATTATGTATTTAGTGCGTTACTTAGTAGTAACTTGTGTATGATGCATTTAAATTAACTAAGTAAGTATAGAAAATAAATTAATTAATGGTGTGGGTATGTGGAAAGAATGATTAATTTTTTTTCTGTGTTGAAATAACTTTATTTGTCGGATATTTCAGGAGTCCAAGGACTCCTATTTATCCGTTTAGGTGACGATTTATTAATATTTCAATTCTCTCTAGTCTAATACCACTATGCCAGTGTTATGGCATCTCCGACCCTACCACTTTTTTTCTGTGTATTGATTATAGATTTATTTTTATCCCTGTTTTCAATTTGTCTTTTGTTTTATTTTATTGGGTTAGTTAGAGGATATCGCGCCTCTGCGATAAACTCGCCCATTGTGCATATTATTTGTACCTATATACCATGTTGTAATCTAATTATTTTTGTTTAAATATTTTGTACAATAAAGTTTATTATTATTATTATTATAAGCAATTTTACAAGGAAATATAATGCTACTATCCATCACAGTTAATTCTACAAATGGGGTAGCCAGCGGACTAATAAATACACAGTTTGTCCTTTTCGTGCCAATAAGAAAGAAGGCATTCAGGATGGGTGACATGCCTCATCGCTGCAGAATTCTAGATGTTAATTCCCTTTTACGAACAAATAAAAACTTCAATAAACTAAATTTAACCATAGAATCAATATATTATCTAGAGAGGGCGAGTTTATCGCGGAGGCGCTTTTTCTTCCAACTTAACCAATTTCATGAACTTTCATAAAAAGAAAAACCTTTAAAGAAGGAAGAGAGGGGTGCAAGAGAGAAGAATATGTAGAAAAAGGGACTAGGAAAAAGACGTGAAATTTTGAGTGATAAAGTGGATCCTGACCGCCCGCTTATGTAAGGGCAGATCTATATGGCGTTCGGTTCTCTCTGTCTACCCCACCTGGGACACGGCGTGAAGGTATAGTACCTACTAGAACCTATTGTCATACCCATGTAATAATTTGAAAAAAAAACTATGAACAACATTATTATTAATTTATATTCTGAATTGGAGAATCATTTCCCTACTCAGTGTTTCTACGAGGAACTTTAGAGGGTCACAGTCGTCGAATGATTTATATCGCTGTGTGTACCCAGACCTTGTAATGACTAACGCTTATATAAATGTTAGAGATGCAACGAATAGTATATCTGACCGAATACCGAATATTATGCAAGATCATGTACCGAATAACCGAATATTCGGCAAAACAATGATGAGAGCGTGCGGTACACCAGACTGCGCATCTTCGTGTAGATATATCATAGACATACATACATATTATGTACTAGACTTGCAGCGTGGTAGGTACACTTTTTAGATATTTTTGTGTTCCAACATTAATAATAACAATATTAATATTATATTTTTAATTTATAAATTATAATTTATTTGTTTTACAAAATATTTAAAATAATGTGACATACTTATGTTTCGGCTGCAATGCCATAATCGAGTATGATTACCTATGGCATTGCAGCCGAAACATAATATTTAAAATAATGTCACATTATTTTAAATATTTTGTAAAACAAATAAATTATAATTTATAAATTAAAATTTAGGAGTTTTACAAGTTGTGCACAAATAAAATCATAGAATATTATATTGTTTCACTCCATATCAAATTAAATTAATTAATTATATATTTGAGGTTAATAATTATGCATCTGCAGCTGACAATGAAATAGCAACAATCTACAAGCTGTTAGTTCCTTCCAGTTTTACATTTAAACTTTTCGGCAGAATATCGAATAATAGACTAAATATTCGGTATTCGTCCGAATAGTAAGAATGTTGCCGAATAGGCAGAATACCGAATAGTTACCTAGTATTCGTTGCATCTCTAATAAACATATGTACATAATGTACCTAGCTATATACATAGGTATTTATTTATCTTTCTATACATAGGTATTGACTATGTTTATAATTCGCTAACAAATGCGGGTTAAACAAGAAAATGCTCTTTTTTATGTAAAACAATATATAATAGGTAGGTATTATATTACATTATACTATACTATACCCTCACACCATATCCCAAGTGGGGTAGGCAGAGAGAACGGAACGCCATAGAGATCTAATTTTACACACTTTCTTCACATTCATATAATTTTTCATGCACACACATCGGTTTTTCTTACTCAACACACGGCCGTCCTTGCGAATTTGATCCACGTGATCAAGGCACGTGGTTCTCGGACATCCGCACTTCCTCACTCCCTTTCTTTCATACAAGTAGGTACCTATATCCGCTTTGTCATTCTTACCTCATTCATTCGTTCAACACGTCCAAACCATCGTTACTTATTCACGCACATTTTTTTAAACATGTATAGACAATTCACACAGACCGAGCTAGTCCCAAGATATGAATCTTGTATTATGGGTAGGTACTAACACGACGATACACATATACAATGCACTAAACACATATAGGTACATGTAACACCCTGACCCAGGACAATTTGAAAAAGGTCATTATTCATTTTGCCCTGACCGGGAATTGAACCCGAGACCTCGTGACTCAAAGGCAAGTGCGTTAGCCTCCGCGCCACACCGGTCGTCAAAGATGCCACTAAACTATGTAAAATAAATCAAATAATAATATTTTAGATGAATCTATTAATACCTTTTAATGTAGGTATCAATAATTGTTGTAATTACAGTATAAATAATAAGATGTAATATTGTTTTGATAAGTTCAATGCTCCATTAATGTTACTATTAACTACTTATACGTGTGTGAACAGGTAGACATTGCCTTAAGGCAATAAGTTGTTATACAATGAAAATTAACGTAACGTTGTACATACATACATACATGCACTGAAGTAATTACAGTGGTACCTCGACATACCTACGAGTTTAATTCGTTCCGCAACCTTGCTCGTATCTCAAAGCAAATTTCCCATTGAAATTAATATTGAATTGTCATTAATCCGTTCCAGCCCCCAAAATGTCACCCCAGTTATTTTTTTGTAACGTGTTTTTGAATAAGAAAAATGTACCTATTTATAAATGACAAATATTGTACAAGAACATAATAAAAGGGAATGTAAATTTTCGTTTAATTTTCGTCACTGCTTTTCTCTTCACTGGTCTTTGCCTTTTTCGCCACGCTTTTCTCACTTTCACCTTTAAGCCGTTTAAAAAAATTATGTCCAAGGAGGTCTGTTTCTTCCTCCCTTTCAGAATGTTCCGGAAATGAGTTAGGCAAGTGTCATTAAATAGCTCGTATTTCAAAGCAAAAACTAGCTCGCTCGACGGCTCGTATATCAAAATACTCGTATGTTGGGGCACTCTTATGTCAAGGTACTACTGTATTATAAAATTTCATATAGGTAATTTAGTTTTTCAGAAATGCTAGTTTGTGTGTTTATAGTATATATCATCAATGTTTTAACGATAAACTTTTATTCGTGAAGTATTTTCTCTGAAGAAGGACGAAAGTGGAATAAATGCAGTGAAAATGCTATCGCTGAGAAGAATGGTTGGTAAAACGTTGCATGATAGAGTGAGGTATGAGGATATTAGGAGAATGAGAGGAAGCAAGAGGAGTGTTGTGGGTAGAATGCGTGTTAATAATTTGAGATGGTTTGGACATGTGGAACGTATGGATAAGAAAGGATGACAATGAGGATATACTTGGCTGAAAGAAGGGGTGTGAGGACGCGAGGGCATTCGAAAACTACGTGGCTTTATCATGTAAATCAAATTCTCAGGGACGGCCGTGTGTTAAAGCAAGAGAAATTGACGTGTTTGTATAAGAGTAGTGCCTTGTAGTGAGTATCTCCTCCAAGGGACATAAAGGGTTGTAGTTTAGGGGAGGATTTTGTTGGGGGGAGCCCTTAAGGCAAATCCTGAGCCCTCCCTTTGAATTTTTCTTTTGTTTCGTTGAGTCTGGATGATATAGGAGCTCAGCTCTTAAAACATCCAGGGGAAAGTGGTGGGAAAACCCTTAATGTAATGTATGAATGTACATAGAAGAAGCGAAATGTTAGGTTCTCACTGCCTACTTCAATTGGGACATGGCGTGAGGGTATAGAACATTAGACTATTTTCTCTGAGATTGTTCAAGAGTTTCTTGTTCTGTCCAGCAAAAAAAAGGTCTTCCACCTTTTTCTGTGAGTTTTCGAGCGTCAGGTTGTTCGTAAACCATCCTGAATAAGAAATATAACATTTTCAATATTCAGCGCTGAAGTAGGTATGCCAGACATTCTGAATGGTTTAACTTTTATTGGCACAAATAGGACATATTGTACGTTTATTACGTGCAATTAGTCTGCAGGTTAAGTGGCTACCCCACTAGTGGGAAATGCAGTGCAGCTAATACTATGAATGATTGTTCTGAAGTCGATCAACTATGCCCCTTAAAAACATAAATGTGAGTATTAATGAAATTGATTAATTAAAATTACTGACCCATAATTGGATCACACAAGTGTTAAAATATTGATAACAGAAAATCCAAATAATGGGTTTTTCGTAAACAGCGATTAGTTTCGGACATTTTTAATTGAATTAAATTTAAATCGTTAAATTTGATTTAACATACGAAAGTATTGCATAAGTTAAAGAAAAGACAATTTCATCATATTTTGTAGTGCTGCGGAAGGGACTCGAACCTGCAACCCATTTGGTGGATTGGAAATTTGGCGACGGGTGAACGCACATTTTTAATTCGCCTGGGGCCTAGCAAAACTTATTGCCATGCCCTGAGACGGCCCTGTTGGATGATATCACATCACAGCGATAAACTCGCCCTCTGTAGGTATTATAATAATAATTGATGGATTTTTGGCACCGGGTAACAGTTTTAATAAATAAAATAATAAATAAATAAATAAGAAGACACACGTAATTAAAAAAAAATGTTCAGTGGAGGGAGCACATGGCAAAAAATTGGTCTCCCACTCTTTTCCGTAAGTTTTCGAGTGTCCTGTAACAGCCAGTTGTTCGAAAAATCAAAGACATTTTAGGTACCTACATCATAAATTGAGCAGTAATGAGGTTTGTCACCTATCCCGAAAATCATGTTTTTTTGGCACGGACGGGACGTCTTGCATTTTTATAGCACACAGTTGATCTGCTGGCTACCTCTCTTGTGTATACCTACATAGTACCTAGTAGTAATAGTCATGTATGAAAATATTTTTGTTTCAGCATAGGTACAAGTGCAAATTTTTTTTAACTATATAAGTGTAGGTAGCAGGTTGATCTAACATTAAACGCGTATTCTGTGAGGGCATTGACCGCGCTGACCTTGTATTGCACTTGCTTCTACATTGGGTGCGTCCAGATAGTAGGATGCGAACGTCAATCAATCATCAATCTTCAACGATTCGGAGCATTTTTCGAAGAAATATTTGAATGAATGCCTTCGTAACCCGTATAAGGACGGGAAACAAACGCATTCATTCAAATATTCCTTCGGAGAATGCTCCAAATCGTTGAAGATTGATGATTGATTGACGTTCGCATCCTACTATCTGGACGCCGCCATTATTTTTTTGTGATAATTTGCCATAAGAATCTATAACGAAAGCCTACTGTGAAATATAGGCATAATTCACTCGAATTTGGGTGCCTTGCCGTAAAGCAAACGAAGGAAAGAAGGATCCGTCGCGTATCTTTGTATCGCTGGGTATATCTATTACTATATTAGGTATGTTCCTAGGTATTTACTAATAATATTATTAATATTAAGTATAATATAATATGACATATATTTCGTTAATAGCTCATCAAGTAGGTAGGTACTTAAACACTAATTATTAACGTTGGCAGTCTAGCGGTTAACGCAATGATTTCTTAACTGTAAATATTTGGGTTCGATTCCCAAAAATAAACAATCTACAAAACATAGAACGTAGGTATAGACAATTCACACAGATCGAGCTAGTCCCAAACTAATATATAAATATGGGTACTCACACGACGATACACATACATACAATGCACTAAATACATATACCTACATGTAGGTAACACCCAGACAAAGGACAATTTGAATAATACCATTTATTGTTTTGCCCTGGCCGGGAATAGAACCCGAGACCTGGTGGCTCAAAGGCAAGAGCATTACCTCCGCATCGCATCGGTTTGTCGACCGAAAAAATATATAAGACTTATGCCAATATTTTGAACTTCCAAATGAAAAGTTCGCAGTTCGAATCACGCCGACGACTTATTACGAATATTTGCCACCATTATTTTTTATTGAGTTCAAAATATATTGTATCAACAATTTATAAATAATAAATATATGCATAGGTAGATATATCTTTAAATGGGGTAAACAGCGAGCAAAGTTTAGCATTGACACAATTAGACAAGTAGGTGCCTACCAAAATATATTATCACCATTAGAAATTTAGGTAGGTACCTAACTATATAAAAAAAAAAACAATCTAGGTGTATCATTGCGAATATTACGATATCTTCTACAAATGGGGTAGCCAATGTACTAAGTAGGTACATGTAATAAACATGCTGGTCGTCCTCTACGTGTCAACAAAGTAAAAATATGAATGGGTGATACACCTCATCGCTGATTTTAAGACGTTAGTGCCTTATACGGGATATTTTGCGAATAGGTAGATAGGTACCTACTTTTCTTTTACATGACACTTGAAAAATAATGAAAATGAATAGATTTTCACAATTAAAAAAAAAACTAGGTAGGTATATGGATAAATAGCTAAGTATACAGAAACTAATGTAATTTTAGAAATGGGGTACCCCGCGAGTGAACATGAATATAAGAAACACGTCGATATTTAATTAATGCATGCAAAAAAAATCAGTTCCAAATTTGGATAGATACGGATAAAGTTATTAATAATTAAAAATATATATATATTTATAATTTCAGAACAATGTCAAAGAAATAATAAAAATTGATAACAAAATAATAATTATTTATTGACAAAATAAAAATAATTATAAATTAACAATAAAAAAAAATTACCTTTCGTCTGTCCGTTGATAACCGAATATTTCGTCTGAGAGATACATCTTTTAAATTATCTTATTTATTATAATTAAAATGTTTTATCTATTATTACCAATAATGTCACTGAGTATTGAACGAAAAAAAATATTCACAAACACACTCAAAAAGTCATTTAAATATTATTAATTTATAAACGTACGTAAAACAAATTAAAACTTTGTAATTTAGTATAACAAATAGCACGTCCTCCACACACGAATGCCAAGAAATAACTAACTGCATTAGAATACTTTGAAAAGGTTTCAACAAATTTAAATAATATTCAAATAATGAAAGCTTTGAAAATGTTATTTCAACTTGAAAACAAACAATGCATAGTAAAACAATGTCACTTTATCAAAAGGTACAAAGAAGTGATATTAACATAGGTCATTAAAACGATATGCCACTATGATAATTTTGACTAAGTGTTGCTTGTTTATATTGATGTTTTGTCTCTCATTGGGTTTATGTGTTATCCCTTCTCATTACTCCGCGGGAATGTTCGACCAATCAGAGATAAGCGACGCCCTATTCATTTGTCTTTTTTATTCTACGTTTTGGCGTTTGAATGGTTTTTACATGCTGGTTCCTGAAGCCTTCATCATTAATTGTTAATTTTTATAATCCAACTAGATTCTTAACAGTAAGTTAAGGGAATTATTTTTTATACCTACTTCATGATCCTTTTAGAAACACAAAGAATTCTTGTTAGTTTATGAGGACCGAATAAGATTATTTTTACAAGTTCTGAACTACTTTTTCTATACCATCACGGCATATCCCACAAGTAGGGTAACCAAAAGATCAGTTGCATTTAGTGTTGTGGAATTCTCAAGAAATAATTTTTCAAGAAATTTACCGAGAAATTTCTCAAAGTAGAGAATTTTCAGAGATTTAATTTTTTATTTAACAATATAATAATAATAATAAATACTTTATTCAATCAATCAATAACAATGTACAAATGTTGAGACAATTTATCACCAATATGGCTACAATTAATTATGGAAACAAAAAAAATCTTAGGTACCTACCTACATAGAAAAAAGTGCTAATAACTGATGACAAATCTTGATGTTTGACACCCCACATGTCCATATTTAGGTAAGTTAAAAAAAATTGCAGGTACCTACATGGAAAAAAGTGTTAATAACCACTGATTTGGGCCTTAATAAGCCCCACAAATTTTTGGATCAATCAGGTTGGTTGCGAAGTGTACTGGGCGAAAGTTCATAATACCACTAAGAAAAATTATGGAGAGAAATTTCTCTTCTCACATCACTAGTTGCATGTTATAAACATGCAAGCTTTTCTCTTCATGCAAATGAAAAATTAAGACGTTCAGGATAGGTGGCAAAGCTTATTACAGAATTTAGGATTTCATTTTTTTTTCGAACACCTGTTTTTTACAGGACACTCGAAAATTAGAGAAAAAGAGTGGGAGACCTATTATTTGCCTAGTAGTAGGTAGGTACCTACCTCTTTTCGCAACATTGCTAACGCTGCTCTCATATTTATTGTCATAGGACGGTATATTGTGAAAGAGGGTCGAGAATAGATAAATAATTTTAGTTGTCTATTTAGCTAGATATCCTGATAACAAATTAAAATGTGGAGATTATTATTATTATTCTAAAAATATCACCCCGCACTGAGATCATGACAGTTTTTGGCCAAGGCGATCTTAGCAGGAAAAATAAAAAAAAAATCCGAATCAAAAAAAAAAAAACAGCGAGACAGAAAAAGAACAACGAATATCATCAAAAAGAAACAGAATTAAAAGAGAGTCTCTATCCTGGCGATAAAGTGATATGTGATCGCTGAGAAAAAAGCTTGAACGAAGATAAGCGGCTTTGAATAATAAAGAAATTACATATGTGATGAATCCGCCAGCTATACCTACTAACATCAGCTGTGTAAAGAATCTATTTTTTTAATGGGAGGATGAGCGGATGCAAGAGGAGTGTTGTGGATAGTAAGCGTGTAAATAAGTTACGATGGTTTGGACATGTGGACCGAATGGACGATGATAGAATGACGATGTATCTATCTAAAAGAGAGGTGTGAGAAAGTACGCACGTCTGAGAAATACGTGGTTTGATCACGTGGATCAAATTCTCAAGAACGGTCTCGGGTTGAGTGAGAGAAATCAGTAGGTATGCGTGTATGAGAAGTTGTTTTTTTATTTATTTATTTATTCTTTACTGTACCTACATCGATAAGAACATATTTACACAAAATACATACATATAATATAAATGAACCAACCAAGAAAACTTTACAACATCCTGCTGTACAATCTCTCGGAGGCAAGGCAGCCAGCCCTGCCAGCCCAAAGTATCCAGAATTTGAGTGCAAAGAGTGCTACAAGAAATTCAGGTGAGAATTACAGATTAAATATTTTATAAATCCCGTGGAGCACCCGGTAAAGAATTGGTCTCCCACTCTTCCCCGTAAGTTTTCGAGTGTCCTGTAAAAGGCAGGTGTTCGAAAAAACTAAGACATTGTACATCTGAAATTCAGCGATGAGGTTTGCCACCCGTCCTGAATGTCTTGATTTTATATTGGCACGAAGAGGACAGTTTGCATGTTTCTTACATGCGATTGGTCTGTTGGCTACTCCACTTGTGGGATATGCCGTGATGGTATAGTAGTAGTAGAAGTAGTAGTAGACATACATATAAATTAAATACAATCGTAAAATCAATGTTCAGAGGGCGAGTTTATCGAAGAGGTGCGATTTCTTCCAACTAGCCCAAGAAATTGTGAATGTAGAAGAAGCGAAAAAACTATGTAAAGATGTGCGACGTTCCGTACTCTCTGCCTACTCTACTTAGGATACATGGCGTGAGGAAATATTATACCTATAGTTGTAGGTAGTAGTAGGTACCTAGTACAAATTAAAAACAAAAGATTTTTCTATTCGAATTTCTATTTTCATTTGTTTTACAACTAATTTTCAATGTTGTTTACTCATATTATCGCTTTGATAGAGATTGCCTAAAGGCAAGAATTACTTCTATACCCTTGTGTATAGATATTATTATTAATATTTATTTAATCCTTAATAAACTTTTACTCTGCAAATAAACAACTCACCGCCCTTAATTACTAGGTACCTACATCTTTATTCTCCCTAATCATACTTTTATGATCATGTTTACGTTTTTCGTGTATGGGGAAAACCCCTGCATTAAGGCAACATGCAACACATTTTAGATATTATTAAACTTTTTACATTTTTTTATGGGTTTTTTAACATTTTTCCTTCTTCATCGTTTTGTTGGATAAAGAAGGTATCTCAAATTTATGTTTTAATAGGTAAGGAAGGGATCTTCATTGGTTTGCTCTAGTGATGTAACGAATATTCGTATTCGCATTCGCATTCGCAAAAAAATATGCGAATGTTATTTCGGTAATAAAGTATCGGATATTCGGTAAAAGTACCGGAGACTTACCCGGTACATTGCAGAAAATGTTCGAAACCGAGGAGTTTTGAAATATTTTAAATTCCTATACCATTTTGAAATTCAGCGACGGGGGGGGGGGGGGTAGAAGTTTTAATGATTGATCAATATTGTCGAAATCTAAGCAAGTCAATATTCGCTATTCGCATTCGAGAATGTCGGCAACAAATATTCGCATTCGCGATAGGTAGGTAGGTACCTACCTATTTATTGTGATTCGACATTCGGAAAATATATTTGAATAATATCACTATAGAATAAATGCCATTTAATTTAAAGGTTATATAAAGCCTTAACATTTTTCAAAAAGTACATCCACTCGTTTACGAGTTATCCACGATTCAAAATCACAATCCTATATTATAATAGGACACTTACGTATTATTGTCTATGTGCTATTATCATATTATTAGCTTCTATAATAATAAAAGATTTAGCGCCGTTTGCAAAACTTTTTATCGGATATGAATGCTACATACAGCAGTGGCGTACTTTCCTTCCTGCAAAAAAACGACACCATGACCCAAAATGGCGCGATTTGAAATATACAAAATACCAACGGCCGTCCAATATGAAAATATGTGGAATATCTTTTCCCATTCCTTCCTCTACCATTTCTCGCTAAAGAATAGGGTATCCCACTTCAAGGAACATTAAGGGTTGTAATTTAGGGAAGGCTTTTGTCGGGGGGAGCACTTAAGGCAAATCCTGAGCCCTCCCATTGAATTATTCTTTTTTGTTTCGTTGAGTCTGGATGATATAGGAGCTCAGCTCTTAAAACATATAAGGGAAAGTGTACCTAGGTATCCCACTCTTTACTATTAGTTCTTGAGTGTCGTGTAAAAAGAAGGGTTTTAAAATATAACGTATATGATTCAAATTCATATAAATTTATGAAATAATATCCACACCTTTTTTATAAAATTTTTATTATTTTGTCATAAAAAATATCTTAAATTCAGCAACGAAGTACGGCTCCATCCTGAATGTCTTAATATTTTTTTGGCACGAATAGGGCAACTGGCATGCTTAATTAATACAGTTATTTGTCAAAGGTTTTTCTTAGATTCTGTAAACTGCTAATAATTCAGATTAGAAATCTGATGGCGATTGAATATTTTAAAAAGGCGGGTGTTTTCTTACATTTATTTATTTATTCATTCTTTACCGTACATTGATCAAAAACAAATACATAAAAGGCATACATTCAAGTCAGATACAGTCAATATACAGAGGGCGAGTTTAACGCAAAGGCATGATGTTTTCCAACTTACCCAAATTCTTATTCCAACATGACTAAAATAATATTCTCCACAAATGCTAGACTAAAGCTAAAAATTCTTGTTACGCCATTGGTATGGTGAAATGTAAGCTTTATGTTTTCAGGTACAAAAGCGTACTTCCTGATTTATGGCCTTGTTTTGAAGATTTTGAAAAACAAATTATTATTATTATTAATTTTTAATACAAATAAACAACTTATATTACCTGTTATTAAGACGAATAAAATATTTAGTTTTATGATGCACCTACCCGGCGTTGCCCGGAATAAAACTTAATATGAAAAAATAATTTCTATCAAGGTACGAATATTTTGAAAAAAAGAGGAAATAGGGATTTCATAAAAGCCGAATATAGGTACCGCAACTACCTTCACAGAAAGCAATGTGCATGTGCCTAAGGTTGTAATAGAAAACACTTGAAACTCTTTTCTGTAAGTTTTCGAGTGTCCTGCAAAAGGCATGTAAGTAGTTATAAAACATCACGTTTTAAGGCATTTAACACCAGCGATGAAGTTTGCCATTCATCCTGATTGTCCTAACTTTCATTAGCACTGATAGGACGACTTGCATGTAGGTACGAAATAGATATAAAACAAATGTTTTTTTCTACTATTCGATTGCTTTATTTATTTCGATATGGAATTCTACTACCTATCTAAACACCGACACAGTGAATGGCTTGTATGTATCTATACTACACGCAGTTGGCCCGCTGGCTACCTCACTTGTAGTAGATTCAGTGATGCAATACCTATATGGATGGATGAAATCAATTTAATTTTGTGCAAAGTTGTGCAAAACTCAATCAAGAATTGAATGTCAAAATGTGGTTTGGACATGTGGAAAGAATGAACGAGGACAGAATGATCAAGAAAATATATTTATGGAAAATATATTTATTTAAAATAGACATATGGAATTTATGGAGGAATGGTGCATGGAGACGTGGACGTCCACGAATCAAATGACAAGATTATAATATTATTATAAACTAGATCCTACAGGACGGTCATGTGTTGAGCACATTGAACAAGAGAGCAGCCTGCATGAGGAATTGTATGACAGTGACGGAAGCGAAAGATGTATGTACCTAACCTATACAAGGACAGGAGGGAGTGGAGTTCGATCCTTTCTGCCTACCCCGCGAGGGAAGCAGCGTGATGGTATGTTATGTATGAATGCCATCTCGACGCTTACGAATTGGCTTAGTAAATATTCAGTTTAGTTAGATCTAGACTTTTACGTTACTTGAAAGTAAGTGAAAATTACATCACTAATTTGTTTGTTATCTAAACTAGTAGGTACTTATATAAATAACATTAGACAAAACAAAATATAAAAATAATATCTAGACGAAACATCCTCACTGCGCTGTTTAAACAAAAACATCCGGATTAAGGGCTGTTATTATTATTATTATTATTATATTGAAAGGAAAGTGTGTCTACTCTTCTAAACGTAAACAACCTTTTTGGGGTAGGCAACGAATACCTACATTGTTATCGAAGGATTAGTACATTATTTTAGATACAACTAAAAGTAACTTATTAATTGAGAACAAAGTCCAAATTTTTGCTAATTGATAGGTGATACTTACATAATTACATAGTGTCTATTGATTTTTTTGTTCTTTTGTGATAAAAGGGGGTAGCTAATAAATCTTTTGAAAGTGTAGAGATGCTCAAAATAAGAACAACAACTTATTGATAATGGCGATGTTTACAAGTCGAAACTTGTCAAAAAGTGATTATCTCTCAATCTAGGTATCTATACCATCATACATCTTTCATAAATAAGGTATCTACCTAACCTGTGAATTAATAAAAAAATAGACATCTTAAAAAAAGAAGCCATTCAAAATGGGTGGCATGCCTCATCGTCGAATTGTAGATGTCAATTTCGTGGAGTACCTACATACCCGATAAATAATAGATTTTCCATACTTACTATCTACTACTACTACTACTACTACTGTCCTACAAGTGGGGTAGTCAGCAGACCAGCCGCATGCAATAAACATGCAAGCTGTCTTCATCATGCTAACAAAAAAATAAGACATTTAGAATGGGTGGCAAACCTCACCGCTGAATTTAAGAAGTAAAAACTTAAATGTCCTTATTTTATTAGACTTAGACAGGACATTTATACAAGCATAAATTACACAATTGTGCAATTATCTAATAAGTGTGAAGGCACTTAAATACATCTCACATCCGGTTGTACCTCTTTATTAGGCACGTGTCTTTTAAGAACGTCACGGAGGAGGACTTCGAAGAGTAGGTATAATACCTACTATTGTTTTGTCCACGTGGCTGGCAGTCGTGACTATCCAAGTGGAAAAAATAAGACATGACAATATTACCTAAATAGGTACCTACATTTTCTTCTCCTTCGAGTTGAAAATAAGTTTTTATGTAGGTACCTATCCATATTTATATGTAACTACATGATTATAAAATTTAATACATACCTTACTATTAAAAGCCTATACCAGCATGATTTAAAGATGTTTTGTTTTAGTACTTATACATACAAGCTTTTAAGCTCGCAGTCTTGCGTGAAGCTTTCTAACTGTCGTAAACTTATTGATATTTAAACGAATTGTTTAGCTTTGAAGAAAAAGGACGAAAGTGGAAAACTGTTGTGGAGATGTGATCGCTGTGAACAATGATTGGTAAAACGTTGCGTGATAGAGTGAGGAATGAGGATATTAGAAGAATGAGCTGATGCAAGAGACATGTGATGTACCTACAGGGCATGTGAAGCGAATGGATGATGAATGGGTGACGGAGGGTATTTTTATCTGAAAGAAGGGGTTTAGAAAAACGTGGACGTCTGAGAATTGCTTCACTTGACAACGTGGATCAAATTTTTACAGTATTTACTAATTTTTTTTTATTTGATTAACCGGATTTGAGTGCAGATGACAAAACCAATCAGAAACCTCGATTGGAGAACCATGTAAAGCGTCTCTCGATTGGTGGACCTTACATCGTGACGGTGAGAATGGTGGAATTGGTGAACGTTGTCCATCGACACCGAAAGTGATCACTTAAGCCAGCCTAGAGGCAATTCGTAAGCGTTGGGACACCTTTCTCACTTCTTCCGATTGGATTTTACACAATGTTGCATTGTGCAGACATGGTTCTCCAATTGAGGTTTCTGATTGGTGGATCAAATTCTCAAGGATAGCCGCGCGTTGAGGTAAGAGAAATCTACATTTATATAAAATGGATGAATGTGGAGGAAGCGAAAGTAGCATGTAAGGATAGATCACTATGGCGTTCTGTTTTCTCTGCCTATCTGTATAATTATAATTTCTAAAAAATAAAACAGGTGTTTTATTCTACTAAAGATTTTATTTTGTGAGAGAGACGTCTTTCGTCTTATGAGGACATTGTCAATTTGGACATTGGACATTGTCAAGATTGACAATGTCCTCATAAGACGAAAGACGTCTCTCTCACAAAATAAAATCTTTAGTAGAATAAAACACCTGTTTTATTTTTTCGATATGGAATTCTACTACCTAAACACCGACACAGTGAATTATAATTTCTCTTGAAGGAATATCTGTCTGAGGATTACAAATTATAAAATTTTCGATATGGAATTCTACTACCTCAACACCGACACAGTGAATTATAATTTCTCTTGAAGGAATATCTGTCTGAGGATTACAAATTATAAAATTTTGAAATATCTACGTACAAGGAGATTAATATAAGCTCTGCATTAATGTCTGGTACATTCTTGGGGTTACATCACATAATAAAACCATAATACTCAAGTAATTAATGTTAAAAACAACTATTCTCAATTACCGCGAGATTGGCATGCACACATTATTGGCTATAGTCCCCTCACGTATCATTGGATCAAGATTAAGATCGTATTTAAATTGTATCAAGAGTAGCCCTGCTGGTGGGGGCAATAATATATTGATATCTTTCACATATCTGTACATTCTTCCCCATCAAAAACATATTCTAATAGTGGAGCAACCAATGAAACTACTGTAGGTACCTACAGTAGTTTATTCTGGGTTTGACTGTTGACACTCCTCGACCCATCTGGTTTGGGGAAGTGTTTTTAAATGCCACAAACGTTTCACACTTTAAGACATTCGTGGCTGTGTGGGTCTCAAGATGGGATCTGATACGTCAGCCGGATCCCCCGCCCACTGACGTGGTAGGATCGGAGATGCCGACACTGGCTATTAAACTAGAAAGAATTAAAATATTAATAAATCGTCACCTAAACGGGTAAATAGGAGTCCTTGGACTCCTGCAATATCCGAGAAATAAAGTTATTTCAACAATTTATTGTAGGTACCTACGCAAAAATATCCAATGCACTTTTAACTCTGGAAAATTGAAAACACCTATCTCAATGGAATCTTATAAGAAATTTCGCCACACCTACCTCCATAGATCCCAGGCACTATACCATCACGGCATATTATCCCACACGAAGGTTAGCCACCCACGTGCAATAAACATGCAAGCTTTCCAACCAATTAAGACATTCAGGATCGGTGGCATCTCTCATCGCTGACTCTCAGGTGTAAAATGTCTATGTTTTCTGAACACCTTCCTTTTACAGGACTGAGGACACTCGCAAACTTACGGGAAATAGGGGGAGACCAATTCTTTGCCTGGTGCTCCACGGAAAAATGTATACCCAGACACATTATTCGGATTATCATAGGTAATATAATTTTTGTTAATATCTGTATTTTTTCTATTCCTTATAGGTATTTATTCTCTAATAAAAACTCACTGATGATGGGTCAAATAACGATAGAATTGAGTTCGTCGGTAGCCTGGAGGTAGAGTCTCGGCCTCCGGAACAAGGGGTCCGTGGTTCGATCCCAGGTGTCGGCAAACTCCCCTTTCACAACACAAGCTTTTAGTAGCTTACTGTGAAAGGTGTATATGGTTGTATTTGGGTTTATAACAAAAACCCAGATATCTTTAAAAAAAAAAAATATTATTGACAGTGAAAGTAATACCTACAGTGTTTTATTTTATCTATCTATACCCTCACGCCATGTCCCAAGAGGGGTAGGCAGAGAGAACAGAACGCCATATAGATCTATCCTTACAAACTTCTTTCGCTTCGTCCACATTTATCCAGTTTCTCATACATACACGCCGATTTCTTTTACTCAACACGCGACCGACATATTTATTTTAAATCTATTTTAATTCTTATAAGAAACTTATAGAATTTATAATTACTGTATTAGCAAAAAATACATTTTACCAAAGAGTGGGTAATATACCTACAATATGCACTTTACACATAGACCCCTATCCTAGATCCCTATCTATACTATACTATACTATTCCCTCACGCCGCATCCCAAGTGGAGTAAGCAGAGAGAACGGAACGCCATATAGATCTGCCCTTACATACCTACTTCTTTAGCTTCTTCTACATTCATATAAAATCTCATACTATACCTATTACATCTATATTACAAGAAAATCATTCTATTTCGGTAACAAATTAATGTTTAAATATGAGTGTTCAACAAATAATTTTACTTTAGGATCGCATTGGCCAAAATCTGTAGAATTTATGTGATGCATATAGGTACCTAAGTGTGTAAATAATAATAAAATAATAAGTACTAATTGATTGTTTTTTTTTTAATAATATTTATCTAAGTAATACTAATTGAATCGTTAATGTTTGTTGATAATATTTATGTTTGATAGTTGTTTATTTTTACTAAAATATTTTTCTATTACAGACGTAATTGTGTTTGCAGTACGTTAGGTTTATATTTTTTTTTTCTCGTTACAATTTTTTTTTACACATCTGTTGGTGATGTTCTTATAAATTTTATTTGTAATGCTATACATCTACACTCCTTACACAAGCATTAAGTTGCTTAAAAGGAGTGGAGTAAAATTATTGTAAATGGTATATTATGTTAAGTTTTGTTTTTATTTGTAATTGTGAAAAATAGAATAAAAAAAAAAAAAATAAGGTTGATAAGTATCTATATATTATTATGTTATCAAAAACGTGATGAATGAAAGGTTGGTGAGGATAGTCATGTCTCATTGCTGTTTTTCTATTCTCAATCGCAACAATAGGATAAACAATAGAAACTACATCACATTATAATATGACCATGTCACATTTTCACCCTGACCTGATTCGCTGGATGAAAATGTATTTAAATAAGTAAGTAGGTACCCATGTACCTACCTATACCTAGTTGTAAGCGTTTTATCTCCGTCAAATGTTTTATTCCAATCAAATGGAGGATGTACGCTTGTATATCCACTATAGACACGTTTACCATGCAAGTAAACGATAATCCGATGGGTTTCATGAAAATTAGAATTGTTCGAACTTGATTTTTGATAGTAAAATGTATAATTTATTTATCAATTTTATTTTGCATTATGCACCAAACAATACTCCTAGAAACTTAGAAGTTTAAAGGTTATTTCATGTTAAATGTCAATCTATTTACATTTGCGGCGTACAGACAGCTGGATGCGAACGTCAATCATCAATCATCAAGCAAAAATATTAAATTTTTCGGCGACAATTCGGAGCATTTCCCGAAGAAATATTCCAATAAATGCCTTCGTTACCCGTCCATGAGACGTAACGAGGGCATTCATTCGAATATTTCTTCGGGAAATGCTCCGAATTGTTGCCGAAAATTTTATATTTTTTCTTGATGTACATATTATGTCGCAATTAGGGAATCCAATCCCGCAAAAGCGGGATCCCGTAAATGCGGGATCCCGCACCTTTTTTGCGGGATCATAAATGCGGGATTACTCATGCGGGATCCCGCACGCTTGCGGGACTGAAAAAAAATATTTAAGAATGGGCTCAGACGACGTTCTGATTATTTATTAAACCCAGCACAGCCTCAATGATAAGTTAGTTAACTACTTTGCCTTGGATCTCGTGACTTTTCTATAGAATTTGTATGGAAAATAATTTGAGATTATTATCTGCGCACCACCAGTTATGCTTTGCACATGGGTTGCAACTCGCTGTTCTTGAAGTTCTATGCAATCAGAGACAAGAAGAAGAAATAAAGTCAAGTTGAAGTACTCGAAAATAGACCGGATGATGGGAGTGATAATGAAAATGAAGATGATGATGACGAGCAAGGTGATTTTTCGGTAGAGGAAGACATTCAAAAAGGAGATTTGCTACCACAATGTAGGTAGATAAGTATTGTCAGACCAATAGATATTTCAATTAAAATCATTATAACTTATTTCATTTTTTGTTTTAAAGGACTGATTCAAAAGGTCAGGAAAATTGTCAAGCTTTTTAGATCGAAGTCTCCAGTAACAACTGATCTTCTGCAAACATATATCAAAGCAGAATTCTGCAAAGAATTACAGCTGATCATAGATTACCGAACGCGCTGGAGCAGTCTCGCATCAATGTTATCGAGGTTCAACCAAGTCAAACAGTACATACTTAAAGCACTTATTGATCTTAAACTGATATCATCTTCATTTTCATTCGCTGATGAAGAATTTATAACATTGAGTAATATTGAACGAGCTTTAGAGCCAGTGAAGCATGCTGTAAATGTCTTATGCCGCGAGGACGCAACATTAGTTTCTGCAGAAACCATATTGCGTTTCATGATAAGCAAACTGGATCGAAAAATTACCAGATTAAGCGAGGAACTTGTATTGTCACTATCTTGCCAGATAAAATAACGCCACACATCAATGACTGTGCTTAGAAAATCCTATCAAATATCTAGAAAAAAAAAAATCTGGATCTACAAATGTGGTAGACGATCCATTTTTTTATCCAAGCAAAGTTACACTTAGAACTGTAATGAAGTGTTTAATCGAGAGACTGTTGTCAGACGCGCAGGTACAACCTGAAACTCAAAACCAACAGGTTGATGACAATGGCGATGAAGAAGACGCGCCTTTATCGAATCTATTAAATGATGTGCCCTCGCCTATACTAGAAGATGAATTAGAGCACAGTCTCCATACAGAATGGGTAGCCGAGTAATATAAAGTCAATTCCACCTAAAAGCGTGGAAGCAGAACGTGCTTTTTCCGCCGCTGGCTATTTATGCAACAAGATAAGATCAAATCTAAAAGATGAAACGTTAGATACTTTATCATTTCTTCGAAATTATTATCAGAAAAAAGCAATTTTTTATGCATCTTAACTAATAAATATGTTCAATTGCCAATACAAATTACAAATCTATAAAGTGAAATGTTGTATTATATCGTTCCTTATAAGAGGCTGATTATTATTTATACCTCTAAAACATCATTATTTCCACTTGTTAACTAGTAATATGAGTAATAAATCTGCATAATAATAAAAAAATATTAAAATTTACTCGTCTTTATTTGATATATTTTTTTTAATAACTAAGTAGGTACATACATGAAAGTTTTTTTTATTAAAAAATCTCAATCCCGCAAATCCCGCGGGATCCGCGGGACTGATGCCCTCAATCCCGCAGGCTTGCGGGATCGCGATTTTGATGCGGGATTGGATTCCCTAGTCGCAATAGACGAAAGTACTTGAGATTTTAAATACATACTTCTTTTAACATGTCTTTCATCTGTTGTTGTGTACCACACTGAACTAAATAAATAAATAATTTTGTCTATTTGTAGATTATTCCCTGTGTGAAGCCAAGCCTAAAACTAGTATGTAAATAATATGACGTTTCTTACATATTGTGAGTAAGTTAGTACATTGTACGTGATGAAACAAATATAGATCAATGTTCAAATGATCGATAATGATAAATAATATAATCAATAGTATAGGTACATAGATCATTATGCTAGTCATTGTAGGTACAGATCGTAGTTAGATCAGACTGCGTCATTACTGGATAGGTAGGTGAAATTTGACCAACTGAAGAAGGACATGAACTGTGGCATAAACGTTGTACTAAAGAGACTAGTTGAAAATAGGGAGGAATGGAGAAGAAAATCCAAACTCGTTGCAGACCAATCCAACGGATTTAACTCATTATATTATTGACAATAAGACGATTCTTACAAGGATCATTACAGCTGAAGGCCAATGTGATCCCAGAAGAAAACCTTAAACGATATCCAAACGATAACACAACTATAATATATCCTCGATTTTTCTTATTAACTCTTATATATGTATAGGTAGACTGGTTATTAAAAGGGCACAAAGGCTCTGATGTTGGAAAATGTATCGCGAAACTAAAATGGTAATGGGTCAGACACGTACCTAATGTTGCAGAAAGGATGGTAAATGAAGCCGTTAATTAAACGAATGGAAAATTGGGCTCGTCGGTAGCCTGGAGGTAGGCTCACAGAAAATATAGGTACGTAAATTTATTGAAAATAATTCAAAACAAAACATGGATAAGATTTTTTTATTTATTTATCGTGTCGAAGCCCAGAAAAAGAACAATCATTCAACTGATTTCCAGTAAGTACCTACTGTGCAAAACGCACAGCACGTAGAGATGCGTCAAAAATATCTTCCATAGTAGGTACATGGATTAGAATAATATAAGATAAATAATGAACATATAGATAAGCAAAATTTTCTTATCTTTCCTTCTTGCCTTGACCTTAAAATAAATCTAAGATAGCCTACAATTAATGTAACCATTGTTAGCCATATATGGGGAAAGCGATCTAATTATACAACATATACAACAAATATACAACATTGGATGATAGCTGATCTCTGAAAGATTAACCTTTTTTCTAACTTTATGTATATTATATATATATGGACAATTTGTAAAGCGCCGTTTACTCATAACATGACCTCAAGGGCGCCGTATATCGTATCCATCACCCGAAACTCCCAGCAAAAAGGTGTGTCTTCAGTCCTTTTTTAAAACTCTCTCCATTCACCTCCTCTCGCAGACACAGAGGCAGCTTGTTCCAACATCTGGGACCCGCAACACTAAACGCTCTATCTCCAAAGCCTGTTTTGCGAGATCGAGATGGCTCAATTAGTCTGCATTTTGCCTCACCCTGTGCTGAGCGAAGCATGAGCCGTCTTTCACTGATGGTCTCGATCTCGCACATCTCCGACAAATAAGATGGTAATACACCCTTCAAGGCCGAAAACACCATCACACATATCTTATACTTCACTCGTTGCTTTACTTTTAACCAATGTAAGTTGTGCAAGAGAGGAGTAATATGCTCAAATCTATATATGTATGTAGTTATTGTCTGTTTTGTGCTTTTAACATTTATAAAAAAAAATATATTCATATCTATGTACCTAATACAATACAACAACAACAAAAACCCCCAAGGACGGCACAAACTATTGTGCCGTCCTTGGGGCTAGACACGTGAGCGTATATTGCGTTAAGTGTGTCCGTGATAACGGCACATACGTTCCGTGGAGCATCCGGCAAAGAATTTGTCTACCACTCTTTTCCGTAAGTTTTCGAGTAGATATTTAAAATTATTTTGGTTCATGTTATGAGTAAACGGCGCTTTAAAAATTGTCCATATAGGTACCTATGTATATATAATTATAGGTGACCAAAATAAAATACAGACATTTTACATCGTAAATTTAGTGGTAATATGTTATAATATTACCACTCATTCTGAATGTCTTAATCTTGAATATAAACACGCGACTTGTCCTCTCTGTGCCAATATTATAAGTAAAGACATTCAGGATGGATAGGAGACACATACCTCATCGCTGAATTGAAGATGTGAAATGTCTTACGTGGGATATTTTACGAATACCACTTACTTACTGGAAATTCTTACAGGAAATTCATTTTACGAATACCACTTACTTACTGGAAATTCTTACAGGAAATTCAAAAACCTAGAGAAAAGAGTGGGAGCACTACGATACAAATATATGTAAATAGACGATAGACATACATTATGGCCAATTCTGAATCATAAAATAGTTTAGTTGCACTAACTAAGTCAACTAAGTGTGAGGAGATAGTTGAGTCATGATAATTAGTTCTAATTCGTATTCACAGTTTTCCGTACTAATTTAGTTAATTAGTTCATTTTGACACCTTAGTACAACAATAAATTTCGTCGCTCTATGGATTTCTTATTCAGAAAGAAATTTGAGTTGACAGCCAACGACTAAAATAAGATGGATTTGGCAGAATTTTATTCGCGACTTTTAATGTGCGAATATTATTAGTTGCTGTCATTTTGCCGCAGAATATTGCTATATTTTGGAAGTGTTAAGTTGGTTTTTCAATTAAAAGTAAAAATTTATATTTTTAGGGCCCTCGCAACTCTTAGCATGTGTAAATTGTAAAATTATACCACCACCGACGCAAATACGAACGCCAAAATATATCGTCAAATCTGACATTTCACAATTTTCACGCGCGACATCTATTAAATTGTTGCCAGAAGTGTAAATCGGAACGTGAAAAACATTTTGTATTGCGGCATCACTGACTAATATTGGTTTGTCCCATAGATTTTACCGTTTGTACTTGGTGGTTCTCGAGTTTATAGTTGTTTATAGTTCATAACTAATGTTGAATACTATATAATAACTAATATTAATCAACTATTAGTTTAGTTAGTTCATTAAGATTCAGAATTGGCCCTAATGAAACGATCGCTGAGAAGAATGATTGGTAAAACGTTGCGTGATAGAGTGGGGGCGGCCAAAACCCCCACTTGCGGAATCTTTTGACTATCCTCTTTCGATGTCTCTCTAGCCAAAATAACGAGAAGATAGTATTATTCTTGATAGTAAGACGATTTTTACATGGATCATTTAGAATTTATGAATTGTACAGTGTCCTTGAGGTGCTTTGGCACGTAAACGACACTTTAATATTGTCCAATAATAATAATAATAATCATTACAGCTGAAGGCCAATGCGATCCCAGATGATATTTTTAAACGATATCCAGACGACAACACAACTACAATATTATATCTTCAATTTTTCTTATAAATTCTGCATACGTCACGTTAAAGATATCAATTTCTCCAGCCAGACCATTAAACATTTGAATAGCCCTTCCCACTGGGAACTTTGCCAATATGTTTGTTCTCCTTTGAGGCTGGTAAAAAAATCGTGATGCCGAGAACGTCCATATGCATCGGGAACATACATATTGAAATTTTCCTGTATTATTGGATTAAATATGATACCGTTGAGTAGCTTGAAAAAGTGACGGGTACAGAATCTCGGCGATGTTCCAAAGTATTATACCCAAGGCAATCCATTACGAATGAAGATGGAAATAGGTAGGGATAATATTATCCATATATGTACATATCTTTCAATAAAGTGACCTCAAAAATATTCTTTGTACCTTTTCTACCATTAAAACATATGTATCTTCCGATGGACACCAGATACCAAATATATAACAAATATAGATACCAGATTATAACAAATCAAACCCAGGACAATTTGAAAATACGCCCTGACCCTCGTGACTCAAAGGCAAGAGCGATTCTTCCGTGTCACATCGGCCACCACTCAAAAGACCATTAAAGGTCACGTGGTCTTGTCTATGGATTTGCTTTTGCTTGGGGGGCAAACAGTCAGATTGCGCAAATCATCCTTGTAGGATGTTGTACCATAAGAGAAAAAAAAGAAAGTCAGACGACAAAATAATAACAAAATCGACACTGACAGTTTTTTTGATTATTAGGTATTCTTTAGGCGTTCCACCTAATATTAAACCGTAATCGTCTGTTGTGTTGGGATGCCTGATGCCCCTCAATGATTTTTCTGTGACGTCATCCTTTAATGGTCTATTGTCATGTCACTCATTGTTAATTATTCTTCTGGCATCTCCATCTGTGAGATACTCACGTTGGTTTAATGAGAAAAATCTATCAAATTATCGAACATTATTTGAATAAACAAATAAAAATAATCAGTACTTACTTTGAAAAAAAGTCCACCATTTATCGCTAGATCCGTTGATATTATGAATGATGATAATATTATGATCCTCAGAACCGATGCAAAACTTCACTTTATTAGTAGTGTTTCAATATTGCACTTTTAAATTATTATTTATTTCTTTTTTATCATATTTTTAGATTTCAATGTTAACTTTTAAGTTATTCAATTAAAAAACATTATTAAAATTAGTTAAGAAAAATGATTGATTATTTGTATAAATTTTTAATAAATTTACGGATTATGTTATATTTATTTATTTATTCTTTAGTGCACATTAAGTACAAACAATTTCACACATAAATAGGTACATGACAAAATCAAATATAATCAATATACACAAAGGGCGAGTTAATCGCAGTAGATAGCGCGATTCCTTTCAAATAATACCTATTATTAGTTTTTTATTATAACTGACAATATATGATAATTCTTGCAAGGGTCATTACAGCTAAAGGCCAATGCGATCCCAGGAGACTAAGTTTTTTAAAATATGATCAAGTTTTTATAAATATGGGAACGTTTTTTTTTTAATTTTACAACATTTACAAATAAAACAAAAAAAAAACAGATAATTTTTTTACAGGTATTATGTCTATCTATACCCTCACGACGTCTTCCACAAGTGAGTTAGCCAGCAGACTAACTGTATATAATAAACATGCAAGCTGCCCTCTCCGTATCAACAATAAAATAAAATTTTACTGCCGATTTGAATGTTTTATTCGAGATTTTTTGCGGTCACTTATCTTTTTCAGGACACTCGAAAACTAACTGTTTCGCAATCTATCTAAAAAAAATTATACAGTAATCTATAAGAAGGTAGGTATATCTGTGATATCTTCTCACACTACATCCCTTACAGGGTAGGCAGAAGGAACAAAATGACAGACCAACCTGTCTATGTTAATTATTTTCATTTCTTCCACATTCAAACAACTTTTACTTCATTAAATATATGAAATAATTCAAATCTATCTATAGGTACCGACATGCCATGATGGAGTAGGCATAGAGAACGGAACGCCGTATTGATCTATCATTAGAAATAAAATAAAATAATTAATATGTATGTATCGTCGCGATGATATCCGTAACACAAGATTCATGTACCTAAGTACCTATTAATTTGGGACTAGCTCTATCTTCGTGAATTGTCAATGTATAGGTGCATTATGTTAATTTAAATTAAAATATACAAAAATTTATTTTTAAAAATAATTAATATTAAAGAACAAACCCACTTATATAATTTTAAAATTTCACCACAATAATTTGTTTTGCACTGTCGATTGATTGACTTATTTATTTATTTATTTTAAACACAATGATAACAAAAATAAACATGTCCGTCTAAAGACGAGTATAAAAAATATACTGTTACATGTTTGTCTATTTATTTTGTTTTTATACCAGCACGTAGCAGAAAAAAATGATTCAATTACATTTTGTCGTCATAAATACATAGCGTATTATTACTAGTTTTCAACACGGCTCACTCGGGAAATAATGAACATCACATTAAGGGGCCCCTTAGCAAAAACGATAAAACATTCAATTTTCAACAAGTTTGGTACACAAACTCTCAAAACTTGTTGACCCTACGAACATTTTGATTTGATAAAATATGAAAACAAATATTAATTACCAATATCAAACTTTAACTTTAAAAGAAAAACTCGAATTTAGCTTCATAGTATTCGATTATAAAAAAGCATATTTCTAAAAATCGCATTCGGGGGTGGGTTTGGTACATAAATGCACGAGAACCCTACAAGTTTTCATATATTTTTTTAATATTGAGAATATTCAGATAGTTATTACAATTATAGAATAAAAAATATCTATTTTTTTTTGTTTTTTTCATGGATATTGACCGACCTAAAAAATATTTTTTTTGATAAAATTTCTCATAATTTGAAATCAAAAATAACCACATGAACTCAATTTTTTGAATACTTAAAAAAGTTTGCTAAAATCTATAGTATTTATATGCTTGATTGGATGAATAAAAAAAATATATATTTTACAAATAATTTGTATTTTGATATGACAAAGAGTACTTAAATAAATCTCGTCAGTCTGCGATTTATTTATTTTTTAGTATAAAACTAATATTGGTAATAAATATTTGATTTTTTTTATCAAATCAATATGTTCGCAAGGGTCAACAAGTTTTGGTAGTTTTTCTATTAAATTTGTTGAAAATAGAATATTTTACCGTTTTTGCTAAACGGGGCCCTTAAAAAAATTACAATGAAATAAAAATGTTAATATTTTAATCAAACCAGGCATTCATGTCCATAGTTATTTTAATAGTTCAACCAAAACTGTATTTGCGTTGAAAATTTTCATCCTTTTTTTACGTATGAACTATTTTGTTTTGAGTTTTTTAATATGAATCTGAATTTGAAATAAACTCAAATACATCAGAAAATGACCTTACAATAATCTTGGATTTATTTATTTATTTAATCACAATCATACGCTGACAGGGTTAGTTTGAAAAATTGCGCCTATGCGATAAATTCACCATCAGCTGTACATTTAATAATCTCCTTCTATTAGGTAGGCACTACTACTATTCCATCACGGCATAGATCATATGTGGGGTAGCCATCAGGTTAGCCGCATGTAATAAACATGCAAGCTGCCCAAAAAATAGATAAGAAAGTATTATTATTATTATTCTAAAACTGTCACCCTGCACTGAAACCATAACAGCTTTTGGCCAAGGCTATCTCAGCAAGAAAAAAGAAACAAAAAAAAAACAATGCATATCCAAAAAAAAAAAACAAAAAACAGAGAGACAGAGAAAAAAAAAGACAAAAAAAACATCATTAAAAACATGTTAAATGTCTTACTGGTGATTTTTACGAACAATTGCCTTTAACAGGACGCCGGAAACTTAAACAAAAGAGTGCGACACTTAAGCACTGCCAGGGACTTACATACATAACTATAAACAGACTAAAATATTTATATAAATCCTCTAGTGAGTTTAGTAACACTATTATTTGAATGAAATAATTTATGCTGATGTTTGTGATTTTGTTGCACAGTACCTAACTATGGCTCATGTGCACCAGTTTGGCATAGGTGGACATGACTAACAGCGAGTGTAACAATGCTGTGATGTAGTATGTATGTCGGATCACGTTTCAAATACGTCATACGAACATACGAACATGACAAATAATATATCGATTTAACACGAAACAACCACGATTCTGATGCTGTGTTTTAAAAAAAAAAAACGAAAAAATGTGGTGTCAAATTTGCTCCGCAGAATCTCTTTCGACGAATAGGTTTGCCACTCTTTTCTTTAGGGTGATTTTCCCACCGTTTTCCCAGATATATCGTCCCTCTTCTGACTAACTGTCGTATCTGACATTTTTGGCGAAATCGAGTTATGATCACCAATGTGTATTTATATGTGCCCTGCATGTTTTCACCGAAGATCACACCTGTAACTGTTACCGTTATCCTGGAACAGCTTTCAGATTTGCTGTCGTATTTACAAATTATTCTAATAAACTGTGTTGTATCTACTAATTCCTCAAAATTTCATCACAAAAATGATTCTGAGATATATAAGAATAGGAACAAATAAAATAATGTAATACATTTTCACTGTATCATATAACTAGGAGAGACGAAAATATGCACGGCAAAACACTAAAAACGCTCACCTGAACAATTTACATTTAGGCAGATACGACTGATAGTCAGAAGAGGGACGATATCATCCAGACTCAATGAAACAAAATATATATATTTATATATTATTTATCTATCTTTACCCTTACGCCGTATCCCAAGTAGGGTAGGCAGAGAGGACGGAGCATCATCGCTGCTGATGATACATATTTATTTATTTTAATTTTATTTATTCAAATCAAATATACACCAATAGGCACATCAAATAAATATGGTCAACAATAGAAACAAATTTTAAAACAAAGATGTGTTATGTGTCCCATTACAGGCGTTTGTTTTCAATTTTTTTGTTTCGAGAGTCAAGTCAAGTACCTACTCATTTTGAATGTTTTATTTTTTGGTAGTTCGTAGAGGACGATCTGTTTGTTTATTAAGAATAAGTTAAATCGCTGGTTAGTCCATTTGTGCAAAGGCCATGATGGTATGATTTTTAACGCGGCGGCAGAATTGCCATCCATACTTCTCAGCATTATACAACCAGATAAGTCTTGATATTATGATCAGTCATGGTCACACAAAAACTTAACAGTCTAATGCCATGAAAAATTCACCTATCCAAATTATTATCAGCGTTCGGCCAATGCGATTTGCAAAGAGACTGCACTTATAGAAACGGCACACGATGGAAGAGATTTTTGTATATCTAGATTACCTACTGAAAACTATATTGTAATTTATAAGACTTTAAATAGATCCGTATAAGGTATATTCAAGTTTATTACATGCAGCTGGTCTGCTGGCTGCCCCAATTGTGGGATATGCCGTGATGGTATAGTATAGTATAAATATTCAAGTATGTATTGCGTTTTCTGAATATAACAAATACCTATTTATAAAATTACATAAAATACATATCATCGGATATGATTATTTGTAGGTTACCTTACAGGTATGAACTATTAACACTAGCCCTCTACCCGGCATCGTACGGGGAATAATAATCAAATACCTAATCAAAAATTTCTCAACTCTGTAGACAGCATTATTTAGTGTTTTTTTATGTATAAGTATTTTTTTTTTTATTTATTTATGTAAAACACAATAATAACAATAAGGTACATAAAATTTAAATAATCAACTATCAATAATATAATAATAAGCCATGAGCATTGCCCCAATCAGAATTTCTTCTGGTATGAGGGGTCAAGCTTCAGTGTCCTAAATCGGTATACTCAATATTATTCAATCAGAAAATAGCTCCTGTACTTTGGGTCGCTTTACTTAGTGTTAGAATTTTTGCTACATATACCTACCTACTGGATATCTGTTTTTATCTAGAATTTTACCCGAATATACCTACATACATACAAACATGTGTACTGACTAAAATATTTATTCCTCTCTCGTTGTGTTTAAATAATAATAATAATAATGATCTAGTTTGTATACAATATACCGCAAACATCGCACAGGGACACGATCCTAAGCAAATAGGGAAATGCTTAATAGTAGGTACCTACCTAATATGAAATCATTCTTATAGGTATCTACATGTACCTATATATAAAAATAAAATAAATTTATAGTTATACCAATAATTAAATATGTATTAAATTTGAAGAATATTTTTTGAGGTCAAAAGCTGTATAGAAAAAATTGATTTTTGCCAGACTTTTTGCCTGTTTTAGTCATAGTACTGTTTCAGAGATACTAAGGGAGAGGGGCAGCTGGCCCACTGCCCCCTCCCTGAGTACACTCATGTATCTATAGGTGTGTTTATTCAAAAATAAAACAAATTGCACAAATTGTTTAAATCAAGTGAATTGCACAAATTGTTGACATCTTCTACTCTTTCATTTTACGGCAATGCACCCGCAATCGAGCGAATTATGACCTCTCCTTACTATATTACAATTTATTTTATTTGACATATTGAACTTAACCTTTTATACTACTATACTATACCATCACGGCATATCCCACAAGTGGGGTAGCCAGCAGATCAGCTGCATGTAAGAAACATGCAAACTGTCCTCTTCGTGCCAATATAAAATCAAGACATTCAGGATGGGTGGCAAGCCTCATCGCTGAATTTAAAAAGTAAAATGTCTTAATTTTTTCGAACACCTGCCTTTTACAGGACACTCGAAAACTTACGCAGAAGAGTGGGAGACCAATTCTTTACCGGGTGCTCCACGGGAACCTTTTATTGACATTCTATAATAACCAATACTCCAATATTTTCATTTGTGTTCCATAATAGAATTATTTTATTTGACTAATTCTATAAGTGTTGTAATTTGTTCCTATTTATATCTTATTCTTTGTCAATTATTTTTGTTCTTGTCTTATTTCAACTGTGCTGTGAAAGGAAAAATTGATTTGTTTTTTGTGCAATCTTCGCAAAAGAAAACGGCACTTAGAGAAGCAGAAGAAACTAAAGAGGCAGGTAGTCCGTACCGTAACCTAAATGCAAAGTAACAGACATGTAATCAAGAGTCCCGGGTTTGAATTTTTTCCACTCCACCTCCACAACACAAGCATATTCCTTACTATGATGGTTTTTGGGATGTTTTTGACGAAGGTATTTCCAACATTCTAAAATGTTTAAAAATTAAATACACATAAAGATATGTGTATTTAATATACCTAGATACTTACATACTTTTGCCTAAACTATGCATGTTGATTTTTGATCCTAAAGTTTAAATCCTAGGTTAGGATACAGGATAACACCTACTAATAGCTAAATAAACATCCTAAAGTTCAGTTAGGGAACATACAGGGGTAAAAAACCTTTGAGAAAATGTTTTACTAAACTTATATTACAAAAACTTCTTATGTTTAGAATATTTACCTACTAATTGTTTAACCGGATTTGGGTGCAGAACGTTGTCCATGGATACCGAAAGTAATCGGTTAAGCCAGCCTAGAGCCAATTCGTAAGCGTTGGGACACCTTTCTCACTTCTTCCGATTAGATTTTACACAATGTTGCATTGTGTAGACATGGTTCTCCAATCGAGGTTTCTGAAGAACGTCTTAGTTTTTTAGTAGACACGGGCACAAGTGTAACCTGTTTCTTATTTATTTATTTATTTATTCTTCTTGCACAACATTATTACAAAACAGTGTTAACAAAATAATATACTTTTTTTAAAAAATAGGACGATGTGCAGTGGCGAGATTATCACTATAAAGTGATTTCTTCCATCCAACCACGACACATTGACATAAACCTAGTAAAAACTAATTTACTTACAAAAAAAACATATAAAACATTAATACACAACAAAAGAAAACAGTAAGATTTAAAATAATATTTGACACACACCAAACATGTGGTAGGGATTCTGGAAAGAGGAGGGGGGGGGGCTAGGGAGCGGATACTGAGTTAGAAGATAGCATTTTTTCCTTAACACAAGATTTAACCCTTAAATGCATGATTTTTTTATTTTTGCTGGAATTTTTTTTTTAAATGCAATGCTTTGTATATTTGAAGGAAAAAATATGAAAAAAAATAAAAGATGAACATAAGCATTTATTTTTTGAAAAAAAAAATGGGATGTAGCCAAATGGCTACATTATGCATTGCTATATAACTTACAAAAAAAATAAAAAAAATACTTTATTTTCGTTTTTCATTAAAAAGAAATATATTTTACGAGCGATGAAATTCTTTGAAATCTTTTTTTTGTCAATTTCTGTATAAAATTCACTTTTAAAAAAACAAGTAAAAAGTTTCAAAATGCAAAACGTGGTTACTCGTCACACTGATATATTGCAACTGTTATTTCAAAATAAAAATGGCTGCCACAATGCAAATTACTCTATTATTTTGATCTATGGAATATTTCTAAATGGCAACAATGCGTGTTTACACTAACACTTCATTTGGTTAAAAAATATACAAGGTTTTAGGTATGTAGCCAAATGGCTACAAAATGCATTTAAGGGTTAAAAACATTGAGCGATTGTGAAACTCTATGCGAAGAAGGAAGATTGTTCCAACAACGAGCACCATAAACTGAGAATGATTTCGAGAAATAATTGGTACTGTGTGTAGGAATTGCCAGAAGACGCTCGTTATTGGATCGCAATGGTAGGCCATGGCTCGCTAAATACTTGAATTTTTTTTTAAATAGTAGGGAAAAGACGTGGAATAGAGTACATATTTTGTAAACAAGTGATAGAATATGAAGTTCACGTCTTTGATGCACAGTTAGCCTGTGTCAGTGTCATCCATTTCTGTGTCAGTTCGTCAAGTTATCTGTGTCATTTTAAATAAATTTAACCCGTTTCTGTGTCAGTTCGTCAAGTTATCTGTGTCATTTTAAATAAATTTAACCCGTTTCTGTGTCAGTTCGTCAAGTTATCTGTGTCATTTTAAATAAATTTAACCCGTTTCTGTGTCAGTTCGTCAAGTTATCTGTGTCATTTTAAATAAATTTAACCCGTTTCTGTGTCAGTTCGTCAAGTTATCTGTGTCATTTTAAATAAATTTAACCCGTTTCTGTGTCAGTTCGTCAAGTTATCTGTGTCGTTTTAAATAAATTTAACCCGTTTCTGTGTCAGTTCGTCAAGTTATCTGTGTCATTTTAAATAAATTTAACCCGTTTCTGTGCCAGTTCGTTAAGTTTCACCCGTTTTGTCAGTTCGTTAAGTTTCGTCTATTCTAAAAAATTACGTAGGTACTATTCTACAAGTATTCAGAATTGCAGCCTCCTGTAGAGTGATGTACGTATGTTGCTTGTGGTAGTTTCAATATATTTAAACTATTAAAAGATGATCTGGAATGATTCCTTATATACAAGGACATTGAAAGAAGAAAAGTCGCCGGTGCTAGAGCGAATGGTGCACTTCGAACATGGCAAAAATGCTAGTGCACAAGCGAAACTTGGGCGTGGTTGAAAAAGGATGAGAGTGGAATAAATGCTGTGGAGATGCGTTCACTGAGAAGAATGGTTGGCAAAACGTTGCGAGATAGAGTGAAGAATGAGGATATCAGGAGAATAAGCGTATGTGAGAGGAGTGTTGTGGACATAATGCGTGTAAACAAGTTGAGCGAATGCAAGATGAAAGGATGACGAAGAGGATGTATTTAGCTGAAAGAAGGGGTGTGAGGAAGCGCGGACGTCCAAGAACCACGTGGCTTGATCACGTGGACCAAATTCTTAAGGACGAACGCGTGCTGAGTAAGAGAAATCGGCGTGCATGTATGAGAAACTGTATGAATGTAGAGGAAGCGAAAGAAGTATGTAAGGATAGATCTATATGGCATTCCGTTCTCTCTGCCTACCACTCCTGGGACATGGCGTGAGGGTATAGTATAGTATAGTATGATTCCTGCACTTGAAAGAAATATTGGTACACTATTGTTAGGTACATTTTTCATTTTCCAAACTCTTTTTATTTCTTCCTACAATTCTGTATACTTTCTAATGTTTTTCCGTGATTGTTGTAAGTAGATTGTTGGTGTTCGGAACAGTAATGTCTATAATGTACGTGTGTTCTGCAATTTTGTCTACTAAGGACATGTCTGGTCTATTGTTGTGAATAATGTAGTCCGTCATTATCGTCCGATCATAATATTTTTTTTTGGGTGGTGTTTTTTAAAACGCTTTTTGGTTCATAATTGTAGTAGGGAATTTGGACTTTGTTTATCTATATAGGTATACAAAAGAAAGTGGTGTTAGTTACACCATTTATAACTCAAGAATGGCTGTACCGATTTGAATTTTTGATTGATCTCTGATTTGTTGCATTCTTTTCGCCCCGAATAGCCGATAGGCTATTAAAACATCTCACAAATTCACGGGAAGAAAAATTACGAAGAAAAATGTACGCCACACATTTTTAATTTCAATAAAAAAATGCAATATGGAGAATTATACAAAATCAACGATAATGTTTTTTTATAGGTTGGTCTATTTATAGAACAATTTTTGTATACATTTTCAAATTAGAATCGTTATCCATACAATTTAACATCTGTGGATCTGAAATTTCAATTTTGAAAAAATCATGGATTAATTTTTTTATAAATTTAAAATGAAAAATAAATCAGTACCTAAATAATTATATTACGTACCTACAGCAGATAATTTAAAAACAAATCTGAGTTAAGTATAATTGTTCAACATAAATGAATTTTTTTTTTTTCACTATACGATGACACACTTGGACATTCATTGATTGTTAGGCGGTACGAAGTTCGCTGGGTCAGCTAGTAATAAATAATAAAATTATTATTATTGCTGTACCAAAGGTTGAATTTAACTTCGAGCCGACCTAACTAGGTCCCAGAATAAATATTGATCTTACAAATGATTTATTATAATATCGTTCTGTTTGCTAGGAAATACACAAAATACACACACATACATACATACATACTATTGTTTATTAAATATATAATATTATTGTTATTATGTATTGAGTTTGGCATAATGTACGAGTATAATACTCTCTGACACATTGTTATAAATCAAATAAAAATAATATATTATAATATTTACATACTTAATATTGTGTCACTCTCATCAAGTTGATACTGTAACATTTTAATGTTGTAATATTTACTACTACTACTACTATACTACTACTATACCATCACGGCATATCCCACAAGTGGGGTAGCCAGCAGATCAGCTGCATGCAAGAATCATGCAAGCTGTCCTCTCCGTGCCAATATAAAATAAAGACATTCAGGATGGGTGGCAAACCTCATAGCTGAATTAAAGATGTACAATGTCTTAATTTTTTCGAACTACTCGACATCTCCTAAATTTTTTTACAATTTCAATTTAGTTCTGAATAGGATTCAGCGTACGGGAAATGAATATGCTCACGTGGTGGACTTGTAAGGTGTGGATCTGGCCAAGTATAAATATATTTTGAGAAGAGCAATTATTTCATCTCGACAGACTGATTTTTTTTAAACTTCTCTGCTGTTCTAGTATTTTCATATATATGACAAAGGTCTTCTTGCTGTGTGTGTTTTTATTTTATATATGTGTTTGTATGTTGTATTTCTTTAATTGTTAATCCAATGTCTATATGTGAATTGATATCTATGATTGTGGATCTTTTAATATGTTTTTTTTAATGTATAAAAAAGCTTATTAATAGCAAAACAGTGTTTTATTGATATCAAATATGTTATTAATAGCTGTTAACAAATGAAAAAATAATGTTGTGAATTGATTCCCATTTGTGTTTTGTTCTTCGCCATTTTTTTGTTCTTGTTTTGCTTCAACTGTGTTATGAATGAGAAATTTGATTTGTATATTTTTTTTTTGTGTATTTTTAAACATGTAAAAGGTTCACGCCGTGGATATGTAAATAAATAAAAATAAAATTATTATAAATTATAGATTAAACAAACACGAGAAAGTCGGTTTCGACCTCATAATTACGAGACTATAAGCTTTATTATTTAGGATTTTTGCCAGAATTTTCGGGTGTCAGAGAATGGATTTACTTACTAAGAAGTGTATACGTTTATCCTATTTTTGATTAATCATTTTTATTTTTATTTTTACAATATCTAGAATCAAACAGTCGTTACATAATATGTTGACAATTAATACATTTAACATGTAGACCAGCGAAGATTCCACTCTTACCAGAAATGTCTCAGTCTTGAGGAAAAAAAAGCAAAAGTTAAAATTCTCTAAAAAAGTCAAAGTAAATTTAAAGACAACGATAATACAACACTTAAAACAATACAAAAACATAAATATAAAAGCAAAAAATCCTAAAATACTAGAAATCAGTCTTTCAGTCACATTGGTCTTGAGATAAAAAGTAAAGTTAAAATTTCCTGAAAAAAGTCAAAGTAAATCTAAAAATATAAAATCCCAAAATACTAGAAATCAAAACAAAATAAATAAACAATCATTCCAATCTTAAACAGTAACATTCTGTGCCCTCCGAGAATCGAGCCCACGACCTCTCGCTTACAAGGCGAGATCTGTCTGGGGCTAGGGAAGAGGGAGAAGGAAATCATGATGGAAAAACAAGATGAGTCATAATTATATTTTAATTTCGTCGAGATATGATTTAAATGAGTTCGTCGGTAGCCTGGAGGTAGAGTCTCGGCCTCGTGAAGAAGGGGACCGTGGTTCGATACCAGGTGCCGGCAAACTCCCCTTTCACGACACAAGCTTTTAGTAGCTTACTGTGAAAGGTGTTCCTTATAAGGTTGTATTTGGGTTTATAACAAAAACCCAGAAATATCTTTTTATGGGACCGTGGTTCGATACCAGGTGCCGGCAAACTCCCCTTTCACGACACGAGCTTTTAGTAGCTTACTGTGAAAGATGTACCTTATAAGGTTGTATTTGGGTTTATAACAAAAACCCAGAAATATCTTTTTTTAAAAAAAACGTATTTTTATGAACTTCCACCAAGAACCGTCGGACGGCAAGTTGAGTTAAAAATGCATTTTTGTTTAATTTTCCACCCATAGTGATTCAAATAATTGTAGTATAGTAACATTCATCTCGAAAGAATTCTTATGAAATAAGAAACATAAACATTACATTATAATAATGCTTTTAATTTTATTATCTTAATGTGTTATGTTGTTGACTGTTGCTGGCTACCACACAAGTGTTAACATAACATTATTATTATTATTATTCACCAAATGACAATAACACAATACCTACAAATAATTATTGTGAATTGTTTTATTTACGTACAAACTAACTACCTACAGGCAAGCCTGAGAAAACGTTGATATCGAAAGCTTATTACTTATTCTACTATAGCATCAAGAGTCAAGACGTATCCCACAAATGGGTTGCCTAAAGGATTTACTGCATTTAATGAACATGCTGGTCGTCCTCTCCGGGCCAATGAAATTAAAACAATATTCAGAATGGAGGCGGAATTGCTGAATTAAACAACATTGATAGTTAATTATCTTAAGTCTCACAAATATCTCCTATTTTTTTTATTATAAACTAGGATATTGCTGTGGAATAAACTACACTGTGAAAGAGGGGCTTCCCATTACTTTCCCTTGAATGTTTTTAAAGCTGAGCCCCTTTACCATCCGGATTCAACGAAACAGTTTTTTGTCTTCATATCGATGAAAGGATGACGAAGAAAATAATATATTTATCCGAAAGAGGGGGTGTGAGGAAGCGCGGACGTATTAGATCACGTGGATCAAATTAATAAGGACGGCCGTGTGTTTAGTAAGAGAAATCTGCGTGCATGTATGAGAAACTGGATGAATGTATAGAGGAAGCGAATGAAGTATGTAAGGTTAGATCTATATGGCGTTCTGTTATCTCTGACTTCGCCACCTGGGACATGGCATGAGGATATAGATAGATATAGATAGATTATCTTTAAAATGTCACTCTGCACTGAGACCATAACAGCTTATGACCAAGGCGATCGCAGCAGGAAAAAAACAAAACAAAATAAAAAAAGTACGACAGAGAAAAAAATAGAAGAATGCTTCGTATTCATTGGACCGATAGGGTCACAAATGTAGAGGTGTTTAGAAGAGCTGGAATGGACAGAGAACTCCTGTTGGATGTGAAAGTGCGCAAAATCTCATATCTGGGTCATATAATGCGTGGAGAAAAGTACCACATTCTGTGTTTGATTATGACAGGCAAGATAGAGGGACGTCGAGGGGCTGGCAGAAGGCAGACATCGTGGCTGCGCAATATACGAGATTGGACTGGAATGAGAGGTGTGGAGGAGTTATTCCAGACAGCGCACGACCGAGACGCCTATGCCAGAGTGATCGCCAACGTCGGGGGGACCTGACAGAGCACCTACAGAAGAAGAAGAAGAAGAGAAAAAAATCACAAAAGAGGTAACAAGAAGAAACCACAGAATCAAGGGAACATAATACGTTATGGTAGGTACTATAAGGTAATATCGTAATTCGAATGTAAGTAAATCGCAGTCGGGCAGTTTTGCAACCTTTTTCGCTTCTGTAGATTCGTCTCGAGACAAAACAATAAACAACATTTCAATAATAATGAGGACAAATTATTATGTGTTATTGCAAAAAGACCACCCAAAGCAACAGCACCGAGGCGAGGCGGCTCTGCTTTTAGATAATAAGATACTGTAGAAACATTTTTAAACTAGCTTCAAACTCGACGTCACTCAGAGAACAATAATTGAATCGATATTACACAAGTGAATTAACCAGCAGGCTTGCTGCATGTAATAAATATGCAGACTGTACATACTCCGTCACCAAAAAAATTAAAACTTTCAAGATGAGTGGCATACCTCATCGCTGAAATTAGGATGTGAAATGTATTTTTTCTGTTACACTTCTCTTTAATAGAACACTCGAAAACTTTTTTTGCCGATTTATAAATAACGCCATCCACACTTCTCAGCATTATAAAACCAGATAATTCTTCATATGATCAGTCATGATCACACAAAAACTTAACAATCTAATGCCGGGGAAATTTCACCTATCCAGATATACAGGATATCAAAGGATTAGGCACAAAACGCAAGTTCAAAATACCTAAATTGTGCCTGAAATATCTGTGTTCAATTTTTTTTGTGTTTATTATAATAGATTTTTGAATTTTTATGTACAAATGAACCGGTAAATCTAATTTATGCTAATTATTTTTTAAAGATTTCGGAATTACCCTGTAGCTGACATGACTAAAGGTATTATATAAACTGACGTAGAGTGTCAAATATTTTTTATTTCTCCTGCTAGTTCAGTATATTTACATATTTTACCATGGTTATTTATATATTATGGGTATTTGGGGCAGCGATGTCTGTTGGATACGTAATTTTATTACGCTTATTATTTAATACTATGATGGATTTGTCTATCTGTTATAATTGTTTTGTTAAATATTTTGATGCAACATTATTAATAAAAAAAAAATGGACCACAGTGAGTAGAAACATCTTAGCGGGTTGCATTTTGCTTTTTCAGGTACATTTCAAGGAGAAATTTTTATAATCATTTTTTTTATAAACGTACACAGTACATCATTACGAATGGATCCAACTATTTAACAGATTTACCTATATAAAATATACACAAAAGGATATGAAATAACAAGTTATTTATTAAAACCGGAAACGTCCGAAGGTATATGTACATATACAAACATATTAATTTATATTGTAATTAATTACTTATTAATATTGAGCAAAACGAAATGTGTAATAATAGAAATTTAGAAATAGAAATTCTTTTATTGCGCATAAATACAAAATATCAACATACTTTTTTTTCATTAACATGGTTACAATTAAGTTGCAGCAGCCTCACTAGGTTAACCTGTATCGAGGCGTGCTGCGAATAAAAATAATAAACTATACATATTATATATCTACTGAAAGATTTGATTCATCTTTGATAAAAAATGTTTATTACATTGTCCGATTAAAATAATGACACAACTCAAAATATACTATTGTACTGAATACTTATTAATTCATAATAAAATAAAAAAAGCCATTGGAACTAGTTTTTTCGAATAGGTATATTATGTACCTAAGTATTCGTCTTTTATTTTATTACAGTGAATAATAGAATGTATTTTTATTTATTTTAGTTTATTTGACAACACAGACTTTTTACAAATATATCAAATGCAATGTATTAAACATTGAAGTAGTCATATCTGTAAAATATTGACAATCATTCAGAATGTTGCGCAAATGTCATCACTGGTGAATTGAATATGCTAAATGTACTATTCTGTACCTTCACGCTATATCCCAAGTGTGGTAGGCAGAGAGGACGGAACGTCATATAGATCTATTCCTACATGCCTATTTCTTTTGCTTCCTCCACATTAATACAATTCCTCATACATGCAAGCCGAAATCGATCCACGTGGTCACCCCTCGTAGTTTTCGGACATAAACGCGTAGTCACGCCTTCTTTTCAGATAAGGAGACCTACATACACCCTTTTTGCTATCGTTTCATCATCCGTTTGCTCCACGCTCCAAACCATCCCAATTGATTATTTATTTATTTCACGTGTCAAAACCCAGAAAAAACCAATCAAACTGATCTTCAGTAGTATGCCAAAACGCACAACAAGTGGAGATGCGTCAAAAATTTCCTCCATAGTGCATGCGACAGTGCACAGCGAACACTCCAACATGTGTGGGATAGTCTGCAACTAATTAACATGCATTCTATCCACAACACTCCTCACGCATCCTCTCATTCTCCTAATACCTATCCTCATTCCTCACTGTATCATGCAGCGTTTATCAAAAATTCTTCTCCGTGATCGCATCTCCAAAGAATGCTTGCTATTTACAGTAGGTACATAATTTACACGCAGAAACTAATTGAAGACCGATTCTATATGCAAAATTTTACAACTATTCAGAAAAGATTGTATAAAAATATTAAGAAATAACTGAGCTGTAACAGTGTTATTAATCATGTGTGTGATATGCAATGCTAGACTGTGTGGGGACATGAGGCTACTGCATATAAATTATATAGGTACCTATTAATATTTATAATATAAAGTATTTCTTTATGTATGTCCGAGGATTAAATGGTAAAGCCACGTAGACCAGATCCTGAAAGAAGGACACGTGCCGAGTACAACGAACAGGAGAGCAGAATTCACGAGGAAGTGCATAAATGTGATGGAAGCAAAGAGTGTATACAAAGACTTCAGAAGTATGAGGTGCTTTATCCTTTCTTCCTTCATCGCAAGGAAAGCGGCGTATTGGGATGTAGTAGCTATGTATCAGGAGTACTTATCCTTTTAATCGCCACGACCCGCTGAGAATGGAGGGGGGAGGTGAATAAGGACTTTTTTTGGGTCATTTAGAGAAATTTACTTTATTTTCCACCCCACGTCGCCAGATTTTCGAAAAAGTATAGAAAAAGACAACTAAAAATATAAAGATCAGTCCTTTTTTGCGTCCTCCTTTTCGATATTTAAAACCAAGTAAAACCGTGGATATTATAAAATATTTCAAATTCCTATACAACTACTAGGTACTACTATACTTTCACAGCATATCCCACTAGTGGGGTAGCCAGCAGACCAGCTACATTAATAAACATGCAAGCTGTCCTCAGGATGGGTGACAATAAACCCCATCATTGCTGAATTCAACATGTAAAATATCTCTATTTTTTCAAACACCTGCCTTTTACAGCTGTACACTCGAAAACTTACGGAAAAGAGTGGGAGACCAATTCTTTACCGGTCGCTCCACGGGACTATGCATATTATTTATTTTAAATGAGAAAATTATTTATATAGGTACATTAATTATGTCTGCAACTAGAAACCTACCGTTTACGAGCGGTTATTGTTTATTAATTATACCTACATAGAGAAAACGCTCATAATTGAATCGGTCATTTGAGAAACCCAGTCAGTCAGTATAAACTTTTGAGAAAACACAAAAAACTGTTGTTACAAAATTTTGAATGAAATGTTGATATCTTACTCAAATCAAAATGTAACTTACACTGCATTTTGTTATTATTTTTTTTTTTAAAGATATATCTGGGTTTTTGTTATAAACCCAAATACAACCTCATACACCTTTCACAGTAAGCTACTAAAAGATTGTGTCGTGAAATGGGAGTTTGCCGGCACCTAGTATGGAACCACGGACCCCTTGTTCACGAGGCCGAGACTCTACCTCCAGGCTACCGACGAACTCAAACCTTTATTTTTTGTAAAAATAATTTATTTGCACCTACCTATATTAATTTGTTAATTTAAAACCTTTGACTTATGTTGTTTCTCTAATGAATAGGTACCATTTCAGGAAACAAAAAATCAACATTTTCATCCCAGATTATATTTATTAAACATCCAAAAATCACTAATTTTCATCATTTTCACCCACGTTAGTGGTTGACGTTAAGTGTCAGCTGTGAATCGACATAAATATATGCATTTAGTGGAGTAACAACATAAGTCACTGATTTGTGCTGTTTCTCTATTGACTGGCCAAGTTAATCAGCTCAATTTGTATCAAATAGGTATAAATTACGTGGTTTCATAATAAAAAAGTGCATTACAAGAGAAAGGAGCCAAATAAAAAGACATCTTCTTCTTCGCCCTCGCCTTTATCCCATTTACTTGGGGTCGGCCAAATAAAAAAACATATACGCTTAAAACCTGACTTGTGGGGTTTCTCAAATGACTGATTCAATTACATATTATATAGTAAGTAGGTTTAAGAAGGTACGTTTTTACATATGACCACACTGAATAATGGCAAGATTAATTTGATATTGTAAGAAGTATGTATTTATTATTATTGTTTACATTATATGGCAACATTGTTGCATTGAGAATGTAATACGTAGCAACACACACATTATTATGTTTTGTCATCTGAGTACCTACCGAAGTACAGTATTATGATTTTCTTTTTGTTATTAAACAAATGCCTAATTAAGATAATATTTTACATCAATGGTGGTCCAAAGCCTATACTGATTAAGTCATTTTTCGTCGCTTCCGGGGTAAGCAAAAAGGATCAAACGCCACTTATCTATTCCTATCCTTGCGTCCCTTGTGGGACGGTTTGTGCCAAGAACAATATTTTTAGAAGGTATCACGTAATATTATAAGGCAATAATTTATAAGATAATAAAAAATAATTTATCGGATTTTAAGTTATTGAGATATACCTACAGAGAGGGTATCAGTGTGCAATAGACAAGACATGTTGATCGGTTACTGGACTTCAGTTATCTCGTAATACAAGTCGTATGAGTCTCTTATTGGGCAACAGAGGAAGACAATGCCATGTCGTGGTCCAGAGATTCCACATCGAGCTCGCACTCGCAAAAAGGGGACGAGACCAAACCTATCCTTAAAAAGATGACTGTCTAATATGTGGTGATTCAAGCGCATGCTAGTCAACGAGACAAATCTCCGACCTAGAAAACTTGGAATTATGGACTGATTATTTTATTTCAACCTATTAAATTGTCTTATCCATGACTGTCGATTGAAATCTATTGTATAAAATGGTTTAGGTACACAATAGATTTCAATCGACAGTAGCGGATAGATAGATTATTGAAAAAGGCCATATTATGGCCTTTTTCAATAATCTACCACGTGCACTTATTAAGTGCACGTGGTAAACATGCATGCTGTCCATGTTGTTCATGTGATACATACATACCTACAAAGATGTACCTATTATAATTATGACAAATAGCCGAGTTTATCCTGAACAATATACAATATGGCCCGATATTTTAATGTGCCATTAGGGTGACACTTATCCTAAGCTGGCCCTTAATTTGGTTAAACTTGCTTTTATATCAAACAAGCGGTCCGCACCGGCTTCGCACGGGAAGAGAGGTATTTAAAAAAATAATTGAGTCTTAGTAAGGATCCCTAATTTTTTGAAAATATAATATAGTCTATGTCGCCTGGGGATAGTGTAGCTTCCCAACAGTGAAAGAATTTTTCAAATTGGTTCAGTAGTTTCGGAGCCTATTCAATGCAAACAATCAAATCTTTTCTCTTTATAATATTAGTATAGATGATATACTTTATTATATTTTAAACTCTTATCTTATTGTATTGGGCCTTGCACATGGCGGAGGGTCGTTCTGGGTGGAGACAGATGGTCTACAGAACGAGGCATGATGGGCACGATCCTCAGAATTGAGGGACCGACGACTTTTATTTTATTTCATTGGCATTCTGTACTGACACTCCAATATTTTATGATTTGACTTAAATTATTATTGTTATGAAATGATTCCCTTTTGTGTTTTGTTAATTCTTGTTTTCCAACTGTGTTGTGAATGAGATATTTTATTTGTGTATTGTTTATTCTTGAACATGTAAAAGGCTCACGCCGTGGATTGTGGAATAAATAAATAAATAAATAATTATTTATAAAAAAAAAAACTTTAACAGAAAGTGCTACCTCAGTACGAGTGTTGCCCTAAGCGTACATTAAAATTTTAGACCTTAATGTTAAGTTGGGCTAAATAAAAAAAAAATAACATTGTATGTATGGTATTTGCAATGTGGTTATGTGGTATTTAAATGTGGTTTTACAATGTAAAATAAACAGAATATAAACTATTATAATTTGTTTATGAAAGTATTTTTAAATAAATCCCAGTATGAACTTTTCCGCAAGTGGGGTAACCAAAGGATGCAATATTAATGTGTTTGTGGAATTAATTTAGGTATAATGTAATTTGATTGGTTGCATTCTCTTTATTCTACTTTATTACCTTTTTATTTATTTATTTATCGATTGAAAAACAACATCATAATTATAACACACATCTAATATATAAAATTCTCATGTCACGGTGTTTGTTATCATACTCCTCCGAAACGGCTGGACCGATTTTGATGAAATTTTGTTGGCTTATCAGGTAGATCTGAGAATCGGCCAACATCTATTTTTTATACCCCCATATGTTAAGGTGGTCCTGAATTTTTTCATTTTATTTTTTGGTCAATTTTTTTTATTATTATTTTTTTTATGGTGAGACATTAAAAAATACATACCTACAGCCCTAAATTTTCACACTTCTACAATCAACCCCTATTTTTAATAGCGATATTAGTAATCTAGAAATAATATACCTATACCTACCTATGGCAAAACAACGTTTGCCTTGTCAGCTAGTAATTTAAAAAAAAGGCCAATTACAGTGTTCTATAAGGCGCTAAATACATATATACTCGTACAACGCATATTTACATAGCTTTTATATTTATAACAAAAAATAAAAAATATTTAAATTTTTAATTAATTGGAAAAGATCGCACCTTGGCGATAAACTCGTCCTCTGTATTTTGATTGTATTTAATTTGAATGCATTTCTCTATAAAATTGTATATATTGCTATCAATGTACAATTGTATAGCGTTGTTGCATACTCAAAAAGTGACATGTGCGCACATTTTTATTTTGGCATACTCTTTTAAAACTGTTCATTAAGGCATTAAAATTGTAGTTTGGACTTTTTATTGGCATGTGATATTATTCTTTAAGTATTGAATTTTAATATTGTTACTAAGAATCACTTTATAAAATGGTTATAATGTCATTATAAGCAGTTTATTCTGGAAATGTCAAAACATTTATGAATTCACATGTCTCTTTTTGAATATGAAGAATTATCATATTCAAAAAGAGGCACTGGGACATGTTATAGTTAAGAATTAATAAATAAATAAATTAATGTTACCTGTACATAGTTTAGAAATAATGTGTAATTTCAGGCCAAAACGTAGATTTGGAATTAGTTGGAAGAGATCGCACCTTGGCAACAAACTCGTCCTCTGTATATTGATTGTATCTAATTTGAAAGTTTACCTTTTATGCAATTGTTTATAATCAATCAAGGAATAAATACAAAAATAGATAATTTATAGATTCCCTTCTAGGGTAAAATGAAGAATGTCCATTTTCAAATTGTTCTGAATTTAGGTGTTATATTGTATATATTGCGTTTAGTGCATTGTATATAGATGTGTATCGTCGCATTAGTACCTATAATACAAGATTCATACTGTAATATCTTAGTTTGGGACTAACTGATTGTGTATTTAGTAAAAACAATAAATCATAATACTGTTAAACCTGAATTGACATGTGTGTGTCATGGTTGAAAGAGATTGCAGCGAGGCTAATCTTTTGGGAGGGTACCTACACTTCGCTCGATTTGATATCTTGTCAATGTGACATATTATAGAGTTCCAATAGACACCCTGTGTAGTTCATGCGAATCGCTAAGCGCCATGGGACACGCTATATATACTACCTATGCGGTGTGCAACCTTTGGCCGAGGAAAGCGAATTACTATTAATTTGGTATTTTAACCAAATACTATTGATTGTTCCGTGAAGCACCCAGCAAAAATTGGTCTTCAACTGTTTTCTGTAAGTTATCTAGTGTCCTGCGAAAGACAAGTGTTTAAATAAATAAAAGCATGTTACATTAATATAATTCAACGATGACGTTTCACATCCATTCTGATTGTCTTAATTTTAAGTTGGCACGAAGAGAATAGCTTGAATGTTTTTACATATAGCTGTTCTGCTGGCTTCTATACACTTGTGTGATATGCCATGATAATGTGATTTTGTTAAAATATCAATAATGTTATATTTATCTTTTTATTTATAATTTTTAGACTTTTATTTATTTCTTAATAAATTACAATTTACATAATATACTTTTATTGATGCTGCCCAACTAGGTTGGTCCTGTACTAGGGCAAACATCTCACAAACATATCAATCATATCAATCATATACACAATTACAAAAATCATTCATCTCCTACATATACACAATCACATTCATAACAAGCAAATACTGAACTGTAAACTGTCCATACATGAAAAAATACATAAACAAACCATTTCTCATATAAAATAGTAATAAAAAAAAACAACATATCATAATTATATGCACTTTAGTTATATACAAGTCGTTCTGTCTGTGTCAACAAAAAAAAAATATATTTATTTATTCATTCTTCACTGTTCATTCAGTACAAATATTTTTTACAGAAATACATTCAAATTATGTAAATACAATCAATATACCTACTAAGGGAGACTTAATCGCAGATCTCTTTCAACTTACGCATGTTTTATAAATCTTATTTTATCAAGAAAATAAGTATTAAAATAAATATACGATTGGTCAAAAATAAGATACACTTTAGACCATTAAAGGATGACGTCACAGAAAAATCATTGAGGGGCATCAGGCATCCCAACACAACAGACGATTACGGTGTAATATTAGGTGGAACGCCTAAAGAATACCTAATAATCAAAAAAAACTGTCAGTGTCGATTTTTTTATTATTTTGTCGTCTGACTTTCTTTTTTTTCTCTTATGGCATAACATCCTACAAGGATGATTTGCGCAATCTGACTGTTTGCCCCCCAAGCAAAAGCAAATCCATAGACAAGACCACGTGACCTATAATGGTCTATAACAAAATTTCATGTAGGTACTTAACTAATCCATCGTCAACCTTATTTTCGATACAACAAAATTGTCGTGTAAATAAATATTCCAGAAGGTTTCGCACCCCTATCTATTTGACCACGTGTTTAAAACCAAGTCCAACAAAATGATAATATTTGCAATAATTCGAAGAATTCCTTCTTCAAATTTGAACTTCGAATATTAAATACAAATTTGTAAACAAAAACGATTTCGAAAAAAAAACGTCAATCTTGTACCTACCCAAATTTTAAAGAAATGGTCTCCCACTCTTTTTAGTAAGTTTTCGAGTGTCCTGTAAAAGGCAGGTGTCCGAAAAAATAAAGACATTTTTATCTTAATTTAGCGATGATGTTTGCCGCCACCCATCCTGAATCTCTTTTTTTTGTTGGTACACAGTGGACAGCTTTCATGTTTATTAAATGCAGCTGGTCTGCAGGCTACCCCACTTGGATGTGACATGATGGTATAGTAGAAGTAATTATTATTATTACTGACAATAAGACGATTATTAAGTAGCATTCACATTGCTTCACTTTGGATGATCATCCAGAGTATCAGGGTCAAACCTGTTCATCGAAAGTGAACACGTCTGTTCACACTTGTTCATCCTATGCTTTCACTGCCATGTCAACACTCTCAGTCATGTTGTATGTATGTAGTTTAACATATGTTCGTACAAAAATAATTAAACAAATTCAAAAATTAAAAATAACACATAAAATAAATTAATAAAGCTCTCGACTGCATAATAATTTTGTACATGATTCTGACATTCAAAACAAATTCATAGAGAATAAAACAAATAATAAGATAAAACTTGTTTATGGTCGTTTCAGTGAAAGGACTTTTCATCAAAATTGTGACGAGTGGTAATTTCTTTCCTCCGTCATCGCTAGTGATCACTATTGATGAAACGCCTGTTCACACCTGTTCATCTTGGAGGATCATCCGGAGTGATCACTGAAAGTGAACAATAATGTGAAAGACCCTTTACAAGGGTCATTACAGCTGAAGGCCAATGCGATCCCAGAAGAAAATAATAATAATTAATAGTAACAATTTAATTTAATTTTTAAGGAATAAGTCCTTTGGCAAATTCTTGTTAAATCTTTGTTAACTAGAGTTTTAGACAAAATAAAGACATTTTACATCTTAAATTCAGCGATGAAGTTTGTCACCCATTCTGAATATCATGATTTTTTGTTGGCACGGAGAGGACAGCTTAGTGCAGTAGTAGTAGTAGTAAATCTAGAACAAAAATAAAAGCTCTTACCCTGAAATCTCTGGTGAACCTATTGGATGGTGATACTCCGCAGCCGATGAGTTCGCAGGGTATAGAGTAGTCAACATAGGGCTCTCCGTAGGGCTCCAGTTCCTAGACGGAGGCGCTGTGTGAGGATGGTGAGGTGGTGGAGCGCTAGACGGCGGAGAGTCGCCCTCAGGAGACAAGGAACCCCCGCGATAAGGATATTCTTCATCTGAAATAAAAATATTATTTGATAAATATTTCAAAACGTTTGTAAGTAAGTAGGACGTTTAGACAACTTATACCAGATAATGTGTATAAAAAATTATACCCTCTATACGAACTCAGATTCTTAGAAAAAAACATTGAATAATTATTTAACTGTTTGTTTTAAACCAATTCATTATTATAGTCTTTACCATTACGCCGTGTCCCAAGTGGGGTATACAGAGAGAACGGAACGCCATATAGATCTGTCCTTACATATTTCTTTCGCTTCTTCTACATTCATACAATTTCTCATGCACGCACGTCGATTTCTCTTACCGACTCAATACACGACCGTCCTTGAGAATTTGATCTACATGGTAAAGCAATGTAGTTCTCGAACGCTCGCGCTTCCTCACACTCCTCCTTTCAGACAAGTATATTCTCCTTACCATTCTTTATTCTTCCATTCGTTCCACATGATCAAACCATCTCAATTTATTTACACGCATTCTATCCACAACACTCCTCTTGCATCCACTCATTCTTCTAATACCCTCATTCCTCACTCTATCACGCAACGTTTTACCAACCATTCCCCTCAGCGATCACATCTCCACAGCATTTATTCCACATTCGTCCCTCTTCAACTATGTCCACGTTTCGCTTACATACATGAGTGTTGGTACCAGGCAGTGACGGATTCAGAAAAAACTCAAGGGGGGGGGCGCAAAAATTATACACATATAGGTACAAGACAATACCATTTTATTTAAACTGATTATACCCATATACAAGACATCGTTAATAGGGCCCGCAAGGGGGGGGGGCGCCCCCCATCTGCATCCGCCACTGGTACCAGGATGGTATTGCATACTAGCGATTTTGTCATGTGCGTTTTACAGGATTTTCGAAAATTTACAGAAAATAGCGGAAGACGTCATCATTGCCGGGAAATCCACGATGTATTTCCATAATGTAGATAAAAATGGTCGTAAAAAATAATAAAATAAAAATAATCATAGATAATCATTTTATGTGCCGATAGCGCCACTGTGGTTATTTTATGAATTAATCATGGTGTGCAGTTATAATAACATTACGTGGTGCTTACATAGTAAAAATGTACGTAACAGCCGTGTAAGCAATACAAGCATTAGAGATAAGAAAGGGTAACGATCTGCTATCTCTCTTCTTATCACTGCTATACCGGCGGCGTGACAAGATAACCACTAGTTTGTATTATTGTATACCACTATTAGTTAGAGACATGGCCGTGGCGTGCGTGTTGTGGAATCCCTCTAGCGGTTGTTCATGGAACTATAATCGTTATCTGTCTAATCTAAATTCTGTCACCTAATGCCCTAGAAAATGCAACTTTTCCTATTTTAAACGTTGCTGATAATTAAATTAACTATCGTTTTGTAATTAAATAAAGTTTTGTAATATTTTGATATGACCAATGTGCTTGCTGGGAAATATTAGGAAATGGTCAAGAGCCCCGACACAAGGACACTCGACAACTCTTTCTAAATTAACAAACTTTTCCTTATTTATTTCAAAAATTCTTCATTTTTTATACACATACCTATAGACTTTTTGACCTTTGACAGAAAGCATATTGTCGCTTGACGCTGGTCGTGCAACAAATTATAGTCAAGTTGGTAAGATTTTTTTTTCGTTCGATTATTCGATTATGTTGGTGGCCTTCGATCTACAAATAATTTGCTGTGACGTCATCCCTTATTGGCTTAAGGAATTGTACGAAGAAAGCACATTTTTTGAATTCTCCTTTCGACTCGTAAACTATTAAAAAGTTATGTGTAGTATTTTTTGTTTGCCTTACTTCTAAGAAATTTGTTAAACAAGAAATTTAATCATTTTCAACGTGTGATATCCATGAAAAAAAAACTACATGTTTTGATTAAAAACTTCCCGCCCAAGTCATTAATAATAATTTATTTCTGTAAAAATATCATATGTAAACACTCGGAACTTTTTGGCACACCCCCGGTAATCTTAAAAGCTCTGTTACAACAAACGGACCGAAACGGGGTTAATTCCAATACCCGAACTTTAATTTACAGGGGTTTCAACTGTTCCAATACATATTTATTAATTAATTCTTTACTGTACATGGATGACAATTAGTTTTACACATAAATAGGACAATATCAAATACAATTAATATACCTACGTTGTGGGATAGAGTGCACTGAGAAAAATACTAACGAAATTTCACAACGAATCATTGATACGTACCAGGGATGTTGCGAATATCCGCATCCGCATCCGCAAATGCAGAGCTTCCGCATGTATTTGGACAACTGCATCCGCATCCGCAATAATCAATGCGGATGTTCATGCGGATGCGGATGTAAGACAATTTGCGACAAGAAAGAAATGGGGCGGGACCGGCGAATGGCGCGTGCCGTTCGCACTTGACATTAACCAATGGGAACGAAAAAATTGGTGACAAGATCCGACGCGTTTTTATTTTTGCCGGTTTTATTTTATTTTTGTAAATAAAAAAAAAGAAAAAAATATTTCGCCAAAAAATCCATAATATTATTGTAGCAACAATTTCGTCACATATTTGACAGTGGGGCCTACCAACTAAGATAGTTCCTACTTTTTTTCTATAACATCTTAAACATCCGCATCCGCGGATGTGAGCTTTCAAAAATCCGCATCCGCATTCACATCCGCGGATGTGTAAAAATCGACATCCGCAACATCCCTGGTACGTACCAATGATTCGTTGTGAGTATTTTTCTCAGTGTGATGAATGAGTCTATTAGAAGAATGAGTGGACGCGAGAAGAGTGTTGTGGATAGAATGCGTGTAAATAAATTACGATGGTTTGGACATGTGGAACGAATGCAATATGAAAGAATGACGAAAAGGATTTATTTATCTGAAAGAGGGGGTGTGAGGAACCGCAGACAGCCAAGAACTACGTGGCTTGATCAAATACTAATAAAAAACGGCCGCGTGTTGAGTAAGAGTAATCGACGTGCGTGCATGAGAAATTGAATGAATGTAGATGAAGCGAAAGAAGTATGTAAGGACAGATCTATATGGTGTTCCGTTCTCTCTGCCTACGCCACTTGAGATACGGTCTGAGGGAATAAATAGATAGATAGATAGATAGAACAGGACACTGGAATTTTAATTGAAAAGAGTAGAAGACCTGCTCTTAATCAGGGATCCATAAGAGTAGAGTGATGTTTTACATTCTCCTACTTTTTTTATACTGATTTATTTTATTTTTATTTATTTTACAAAAATTCACGGCATAAGCCTATTACATGTCTAAATTTTTTTATGTAGGTAATATTTTTGGAAAATAAATAAATAAAAAAAAACACATAATTAAACATAAAATTTACCAGTATAACAGTGACAAATTTTAAGAAAATAATATTACATTAAACTTAAGAAAACCAAATGACCAAACAATAAACAGAGAACCAAATTTTGAAGAGGCATTCAACATTCAAATGTTGAGAATAACTTCAAATCAATATTTTCATGTTATGTGGTCTATATTTCAAATGATCTATATAATAATAATATATTATTAATATTTATCTATCTGTGATTGCTTGGTGGTAACGCCATTTAATCCTTGATTTAAACTCCTTCAGCTCAGATTACATACCCGTCATAAATATAGCAATTTAAACATCTGATTGACATTCAGGAGAAGGATGCGACATACAATACAGTCTAAGTATTTAAAAACATTTTATATAATTGTGACATTTGACTAAGATATGACAAATTAATCATATGATTACATATACAGTATTCATCATCGCATTATGGTGATCGGCGATAGAAATGATATGAGATCTCAGGAGATGGTTGTTTCTATGGTTTGCAAGAAGGTGGTGGAAAAAATAAAAATAGAATATAGGTAGGTATGAACATGTTACAAATGATACACCCAGCAGAGACCTGTAATCTCCGTAATACAGGAGAGACTATGGTCCTGGCTGGGCCATGTTTTGAGAATGCCAAATGATAGTTGGCCAAAAAGAGCACTGTTCTTCCGTCCGCAGGGGTTCCGTCGGCCCGGGCGTCCCTGTTTCACAATACACCGTTCCTATGACAACGAAGTCAGAGCGCAAGGAATGTCGTGGAAAGAGGTGACGCAATTGGCGCAGAGACGCTCTGAATGGAGGAGGCTGGTTTCTGCCCTGTGCTCCCGAGAGGAGCGTTGAGGGCGATGATGATGATGATAGGTATATATGAAAAAAATGGGAAGTGTTTAAGAAAGTGTTTTTTTTTTCTTTTCTTATTTAAGATTTTTTTGTTTGCTTATTGCATACATTTAGGAAGTGTGAATGTATTTGAATGAATGGAATGTACGTTTTAGTGATGTAACGAATGTGTGATTTTGGATATTCGCGAATGCGAATATTTGATGCCGATATTCGCGAATGCGAATAGCGAATATTGACTTGCTTAAATTTCTACAAATTGCTCAAACATTAAAATTTCTACCCCCCCGTCGCTGAATTTTCTAAATGGTATAGGAATTTAAAATATTTCAAAAATCCTCGGTTTTCTTGAAGAATATTTTCTTGCAGTACCTACCTTTATCTACAATGTACCGGGTAAGAATCCGGTACTTTTACCGAATATCCGATACTTTATTACCAAAATAATATTCGCAAAACATTCGCATATTTTTTTGCGAATACGAATGCGAATGCGAATACTTTGAAATATGCGAAGATTCGCGAATGCGAATACGAATATTCGTTACATCACTAGTACGTATTATGTGTGCGAGATTGTTAGAATTTCTATAATATTGTTTTGTATGTAATTGCACACTGTTTAGATGTAAGACTGTTGGAATGTTTTTATCGCTTTAATGTTAATATTTATGTCTTTCATTTGTTGTGTACCAAATTGAATTAAATTAAAATTAAAAAGTGTTTCTCGATTGGTGGACCTTACATCATGACAGTGAGAATGGCGGAATTGGTGAACGTTGTCCATGGACATCGGAAGTGATCACTTAAATCAGCCTAGAGCCAATTTGTAAGCTTTGGGACGGCCAGCAGAATAACTGTAAATAACTAACAAACATACTGTCCTGTCCGTGCCTATAAAATTTTTTATTAGCACAGAGAGGACCATTGTCTAAATGTTTATTACTTGCAGTTAGTCTGCTGGCTACCTCACTTGTGGGATATGTCGTAGTATTTATAGTATAGCTTCGCATCATTTATCAGGGGACAAAATGTTTTAACAAATTATCAAAAAACTTAAAAGAATAAATGATTGTATAGTACCTACTTGGAATAACTTTGTGAAAGTTCATTTCAATAGAATTAAAATAGATTTAAAATAAAACTCTGTATTATGTACTTTTACTATGAATAATATTTGACTTTATTATTCATGGTGAAAGGAATACAGTGTTTTATTTATAAATTTATTTTAATTCTATTTACGGTATCAATAATCATAAGGTATTTAAAAACAGACTGCGTTTATTAAGAAAGAATTTAGGTACTTAATTAATTTAGGCCGTAAAAATATAGTTAAACAGAACTTGTGTCTAGATTAAGTACTAGATGAAGTTATTATTATTAAATTTATATGTAAAATTAGGAATATTAATTGTAATTCTATCCCATACACAAATTTGATTCTTTAAATGGAATCTTTTAAATAAAAATGGATTGACCATGTATGTCACCCCATAAGTTGAGAACGGCTGAACCGAATTGGCTAATTCTTAAAATTTTTAGAAAATTCAACGGAATAGTCGGAAATTTAGATTGTATTTTTGTATGAAAATGCCGTTTGTATGTTGTGTTGCCATAACGATTTTTTTTAAATGTTTTATCCACCATCAACGACTTTTTGTTGTGTTCGTAAATGGTTTATATGAAAGAAAACTACTGTAAAATCTCTTCATGCTAATATCGCAGCACAAAAATTAATATTAGGTAGGTACATGTTTGAACGATTTAAAATTGGAATATGTAACAGAATTCTATATTGTTAAAAATACTGGATTTGTACTGAATTTTCTCAAATTGTTTTATTTCAATTCATATAAATTCAAGGGAAGATTCGGTTGAATGAATCACTTCTCAACTAATTGCGGAGCCTAAACCATTGGAGATAGACATGAAATTCACCCTGGCGACGCCGAATAGGAACATTTAATAAAGACAGGCACCCAGGCCTGCTTATCATCATCGCGGAGGGTAGGACCGAAGGCAGAAATGGTAGAGGCCGACCAAGAGACGCTTATATGGACCAACTGAAGAAGGACATGAACTGAAGAACTAAAGAGACTAGCTGAAAATTTCAAGGAATGGAGAAGAAAATCCAAACTCGTTGCTGACCAATCCAATGGATTGTAACTCACTATATAATAATATATAGTAAATAATAGAATTTTAATTGTATTTTTAAATAAATATTTAATATATAATATGTCTTGTTATTAATATGTTTTGATATAAATAACAATACTAAAAACCTATGTATTATGAAAAAGTTATTCATATTTTACGATAGATGTCTCTCTCCTCTATGTATAAATGTACCCAGTTATTACATTTTTATATGAAATAAATACTAGCTATATATATATATATGCATACATACTAAAAAATTTCTCGATTTAGGTATATTCAATATTATGTTTGTATGTAAGTTCGTACGAGAACAATATTTGATCATACTAATATTAGTTATTATTATTATTGAAATATTTAAACCAAATATATTAAAACTTTTATCTAAATAAATTTATCGATGATCCAGTAATTCCATAGAAACTAGAAATTTGAAAAAATCTAGATTAGGTATCTACATGGAAAGTGATAATCTTTCAATTACATAATCTACTACTACTATAACATAACATGCATAGACATTTCACACAGATCGAGCTAGTCCCAAACTAAGATATATGATATATCTAGTGTTATAGGTAGGTCGGTACTAATAAGACATACACATTTATTTATTTACTATTTACTGTACATTGATTACAAACAATTACATAAAAGGTAAGCATTAAAGTTAGATACAATCAATATACAGAGGGCGAGTTTATCGCAAAGGCGCAATCTCTTCCAACTAACACATAGGTACGTATATACAATGCACTTAACACATATACATGTAAAGACATGACAATTTCATCACGCATCCCACAAGTGGAGTAACCAGCAGACCCACTATGTAATAAACATTCAAGCTTTCCTCTACGTGCCAAAAAAAATGTGTGTGACGGGTGAGGGGGGGGGGGGGTACACCTCGCATAAGATATGTAAAATGTAAAATGTTATTTTTTATAAATAATTAAGTGAATTAAGTTTTCATATGTTAAAATTACGGAAAATAGTTTGAGCATCTCTGATTGACTAGTGGATATATAAATAACATTATTAAGTATAATAATACCTATAATATAATAATAGTACATAGAGGTTGGTACATTCTTATGGTCTTGCTGATAAGGCTCCTGATAACAGTGTCAAAGATCATCCATCCATACTCAACATCTTACTCAATAATAATACGTAAAATGTGAGCTCTGAGCAAAGGGTATGAGCACTGATGCTCAGCAATACAAAAATCATCATACACAATATTATTAAATTATAATAAATAATATAAGGAATTACACTTGGAAGGAGGAATAAACATAATATGCGCATATATAGTAAGGTACAAATTTACAAAACCTGCGTGAGGCCGATAATGGCATATGGTGTCGAAATGCGAGCAGACTGATACTAACAGAACAAAAAAATCTCTTTCAAATCTCTGAAATGAAGACTCTATGTGCAATAGCGGGAAAAACTCTCAGATACAGAGTCAGAAACACCGAAATAAGAAAAATCTGCGAAACTGAAGATATCGTTCGGTGGAGCAGAAAGAGAAGACGGTTCTGGAGGAACCATGTGGACCGCATGAGTAGTTATAGATTAGCCCACATCGCCGCGAACGAAACTCCAACAGGATGTAGATTGCCTGGAAGGCCACCTAAAAGATGGAAGAATAGTTGATCTTCAGCGTCACAAGAGGAAACAAATTTCGAACAAACAGATCAATGATCCACCACAAGCAGCAGAAGAAGAAGAAGGCACTCGGAAGGTAACAGTCGTAAACTAAATGCTTTGGAAACAATGGAAATTAATAAATGTATGTATATCTAATAAGGTAGACATTGTTAATGTCCAAATTCCTGCATTATCACCATTTTTATATAAAAGAACACCCCCTCTTAAAATTACTTTTGTTCCATCCGGCCCTTAGATTATAATATAATGTAGGTTAGTTTGTTCTATTCTTTAGTTTTAAATAACTCTTGGCCTGAAGATGCCGCAAGGCGAAAGCGCTCGGCAATTAGTATTTAGTCATTGTTGATTGACTAAATACAAAATCATAATAAATGTGAAAAATAAACAGTGTTTTAATATTACATTTAAACACATAATATTTATAAACACTTATAGATACCATTACGCAGTTTTGATATATTTTTCACTTCCACAGTTATTATCCAGGATCATTTACAGAAAGAATAAACGCTGCCACATGACGCCAATGTTTAAAGACACTAGCCGAGAGTCCCAGAGAGAGTGGAGTTCAAACTGTGCCTCACGGTCCACAAGGCCTTATTATTATTATTACTGACAACAAGACGACTCTTACAAGGATCATTACAGGATTACAGCTGAAGACCAATGCGATCCCAGAAGAAAACCTTATGGGGTGTTCACATTTGGCGAATATCGCCAGGCGAATTTCAAAATATATTCGAGAAAACAAAATTCGCCGGACATCCATTGATCGTCACACCTGTTCACACAGTCCACCGATATAGAAACGATCTGTCAGATGCGCTTTGATTTTGACACTGTTTTCAAAATGGCGGACGTCAAGATGGAGATCGCGAAGTGTATATTTTTAGTCGAAAATGTTATAGTAGAGGTTATAAGGCGCCTTTTAATTAAGGAAACAAACGCCACAAACCAACAACAAAGAAAACAGCTGTCACGAAACGGGAAACATTATAAAATTTATAGGTTATAAAGTTTTTACCATAGATACGAACGCCGCGCACATCTGCGCATGTGCAATCGTTCAATCGGCCGAAAAAGTTGGAAGGTGGTCAACTCGAGACGATATCGTTTCTACTGGTTTTTATCGTTTCAGACTAGCTGTCATTTTTTTCACACGCTTCAAATGGCTGGCGATATTTTGGTGCCCTGGCGATATTCGCCAAAGTGAGAACACCACATAAAAACGCCATCCAAATGATAACACAACTACAATATATCCTCGATTTTTCTTATAGGTACCTAAATTCTGCATACATCACGTAAAAGATATCAACTTTTCTAGCCAGACCATTAAACATTCGAATAGCCCTTCCCACTGAGAAGTTTGCCAATATATTTGATCTGCTTTGAGGCTGTATAAAGGAAACAGTGTATTTTTTATAGTTATTTATTTGAAGTACTGAAAGAGTTGCGTTGATATTGTGTGTATAATCATTAAATCGAAATTTTCGAAGAGTTAAGTAACTGGTCAGTTGATAATATCGACCTCATACAATGGTTGATTATAAAAATAACATCGATAAACGTTGTCAACAGTATCTATATTGTAAACATATAGACAACTGATTTATCTCATAAGAATCATACGGCTTTTTTTGCAAATTCACACACTGCCAAAAATACACACAATTTGATAATATTTCATTTCTCCCAGAGGGGGTCATATTGTTTTAAAATTCTAATTTCAATAATATTTTTGACACTTCTTTTGTTTCATAACATACATAACATACATAGACAACTCACACTATAATACCTATCTATATCTAAAATTTGCAAATGTGGTTTATGTGAAATGAAAATGTTTTTGTTTATTTGAGTAATAGTACAATGGAAGGGAATAAGATGTGTTTATTTATTTATTGTTTTTGAATATTTGAAAAAGTAGGATTATAAATATTATTTTGTGTATAGCTAAAAAAAAATATCCATCCATTCATCCCATCACGGCATCTCCCACAAGTGGGGTAGCCAGCGGAGCAGCTACTTGTAATAAAAGTTAAAAAAAGTATTTTTTTTTTACTTTTTACGGTTGATAAAGTAAAATTGACATTTACCAATCTAGATTGATAATGACCTGATAAGTGGTAAGACGTCTCTCTCGGCATCATTAATCTATAGTAATATACAAAATAAAAGAAACACTTGTTTCAATTATTTACCTAATATTATGAAAAAAAAGAGAATTTTAGAATAATGGGAGATCAGAAAGTGTTAATTTTCTAATCAAAAAATTAAAATAACACAGCATTTAGTTATCTTCCAAATGACTTTATTAACTTCGCTAACTAGTATCCGGCGACTCTCGACTCCATCATTAGGCGATTAGGAAAATGTTGAAATGGACTTCCAACAAGTTACCTCCGGTCAATAATACTATACTATACTATACCCTCACGCCGTATCCCAAGTGGGGAAGGCAGAGAGAACGGAACGCCACACAGATCTATCTTTACACACTTCCTTCGCTTCCTCCACATTCATACAGTTTCTCATACATGCACGTCGATTCCTCTTACTCAACACGCGGCCGTCCTTGAGAATTTGATCCACGTGATCAAGCCACATGGTTCTCGGACGTCCGCGCTTCCTCACACCTTTTCTTTCAGACAAGTCAATAATATCGAATTTTTTATATCATATTCAAAGTCAACGGAACAATTAAGTAAATTTATAAAATAATGTCAAATAATTTGAAAATAAAAGTGAGTGCGTCAATATGTCAAATTGTAGGTATATTATGGGGTAGGTATTGTCAATAATTTAGAAAATATAGTAACAATTTACATGTCATAGTCTTCATTAGTAAGTAAATTCTATTATTTCGTAAATTATTAAATTAAATTGAGAGGATTGTAGATTTTGTACGATTTTTTTCTTATTTTTCATTCACCCTATTAAGTCTGGTGGGAACACTAGGATTAAAAATATATCGTGAACAGTAAACAGAATCTAGTATATTATTTAGTATAATATATTAATCATTGTTTTCTAAGAAGAATGAATGTGAATGAATAAACAAATAAATAGAGAAAAATATGACAAAAATAATATGACATTTATTGACAGTAATCTCAAGTCCAGTATGATTTTTAAAAATAATGAAATTATCGACGGATTCTCACGCCTGGTAGGTACATTAAAAACAATAAGTTTTTTTTATATATATTTACTGCCTAGTATTAAACCAGGATTCTTTCAGAGAATAAACGAGAAAACAACCTTCTTGAGAAAAAGCAAAAAGTGGTAGAGAAATATTTTTAAATACTAGCAATAAGATTCTTTCTTTTTTAAAAAAAATAACTTGAATTTCTATGTTTATTTGTTACATGAATTAACATAGAATTCAAGTTAATTTTTTTTAAAATGTCTAGAAATTGTTACATAGTTAATGCCTCTAAAATAAGAGAAAAAGATTATTTCTATTGGGAAAGAGATAAATAGACAATGAAGTACAGTGTATCGAGGTTACAGGTACGAGGCCAAGAGGAAGGCAAAAGCGCAGATGGCGTGAAGCAGTGAGACAAGACACGCAGAACTGCAATGTTTCCCATGAGGATGTCCTCGACAGAACCAAGTTGTGAAATAAAACAAGAAAGGCAGACCCAACCGACAGAACCAAGAGGTGAAACAAAACAAGAAAGGCAGACCCCAACACCATGTGGGACTCCGGACTAATAAGCGCCCAACGAGAAGAAGTAATAATTATGTGAAAAAACAAGAATGCAGATACTAAAAATTAAAACAAAACTATATGTATTAATTAATTGCTAAATAAACTTTTTTATTTTAATTGTAAAAACTTGAATTTTGACACCCCGGAAGCAGAACAAATATTCTTGCAGAACTGATAGTTGCAAAAGCTGAGTGATTCCAAACATATTTTGAACTACTCCAGATTAATCGTTCCAATTGATCACACTCATCCATAGTCAACCTATTTGAATAGGTATTAACTAGGTAGGTATGTTGTATAATTGTATATGATACACATACATATGTGAACTTGCTTACGGAGTGCACAACACTGATTAAATTCTTTCCACTATGCATTCGAGGTTGTATGAATATGGATGCTTCCGATGTTGTTTCCATTGAACTGCAACATATGTCTTTCCGGTTTGAAAGCACAGAAATTGTATGAAATTGTATAAAAACTTGATTTCAATAATGGAAAAATATTGAGTTGAAACATATATACAACTTTCAAAAATTTCAGGTCATGTGATAAGCATGACACAGAGGAATTGGGAATGTTACCTAGGTTTAAAGAGTACTCTTAACCAAGCCTAAGTCGATTCATAAGCGTCGAAACTCTGTGTTGTGCACTCCTTAAGGAATTTCACATATTATGTATGTGTATCATATACCTACAACATACCTAACTACCTAGTTAATACCTATTCAAATAGGTTGACTATGGATGAGTGTGATCAATTGGAATGATTAATCTGGAGTAGTTCAAAATATGTTTGACATCTACACTTCTAGTAAGTTAAAAATCCAGTTCCCGACATCCAATTGTGTCAAAAAATTCATAACATAAAGCTGAGTGATTGTTTTAAATAAACTATTTCTATGGTAAAAACTTAAATTTTGAAATCCTACAAGCAGAACAAATAATATTTTTGCAGAATCGTCAGTTTTGAAAAATCGCGTTTACACAATTAATCACTGAATAACAACTATTTTTATAGAACGTCATTAACTTAGGCCTTTGCAATCGACTGGTGTTGCAAAGATTAAATCAAAATTTATAATTAGGTATATTAATATTAAGTATTTAAAAAAACCGTAGACAAAACAATTTGATTTCTATGGTAACAGTTAGATACATAAATAAATAAAAAATATTTTTTTATTAATAATTGTTTAATTATTATTATTTGCCTGAAATAATAATATTGAATACATATAATAAATAATTTTATTGTTATACTAGTGTAAATTACTCGATGTCAATCATGTTAAAAGCATTCCGTATTAAATCTTTAACACCTTGAATCAATTAGGCGAATGTATATGTAAAGCACCTGGTAAAGAGTTGGTCACCTTCTCTTTTCCGAATATTTTCGAGTGTCCTGTAAAACGCTTTTTTTAAAGGTAAGTACCTACCTATATGAAAAGAAATGAAATGAAATGAAAAGCTTTTTATTTCCCTCCTTACAATAGGTACATTTGACAATTTTCACAATATATAAATCATTAGGTATGGACATCACATATTATGGTCTTATCAGTTTTTCTTCTTATCAAATCCATCATGGACTCCCAATAGTGATCTCAGACGAGCGAGCCAGGGGCAGCCCTCATAGGGACCAAAAAATGGATAAATTAGGTGTGTTAGTCTTTGTAAAAATAGGATCCCATATCAGGCCACCCCTGACCCGCCTGACCGTGCACGTCGCTAATTAATTCACGCAAGACAGGGAAATTACACCGTCTCACTAGATTGCTCTGTTCTGGGACGGTGATAGCAGTATTCCTTCTCAAAAAAATAAAACAAACACACACTACAACTACAATAGGCGGCGTTTTGTTATAAACCCAAATACAACATTATACGAGACTTTTACCTCCTGTCTACCGACGAACCTATTATGAATGTCTTAATTTTTTTGTTGGTGCGGAAAGGAAAATTTTCATATTTATTACGTGTAGTTCCGTCCGCTGGTTACCCTACCAGTGGTAAAAGCCACGATTTCGTAAAACTTGCTGACTGAATCGATTAACCGATTAAATAAATCATGATCGATATCTATTCCATAATCACTCAATCTCACCACATGTTCACAATAATACATCGCTTATTTTACCATATGATTACTCATCGTTATAATTACATCATAAATATCAAAAACAAAAACAGAATGTACCTTATACCTACTCAAAAGTAATACATAATTATATGAAATCGACCGTCCAGGTCCATAGCTCAACAAGTAGAAATGTTGTTATAAATTTTTTGACACAATTGGATGTTGAGAACTGCATTTTACTTACTAGAAGAATAGATGTTATTATGGCCAATTCTGAATCATAAAATAGTTTAGTTGCGCTAACTAAGTGTAAGGAGATAGTTGAGCCATAATATTTAGTTCAAATTCGTATTCACAGTTTTCCGTACTAAAACTAATTTAGTTAGCTAATTCATTTTGACACCTTAGTACAACTATAAATTTCGAGAATCTATGGATTTTGTATTCAGAACGAAATTTTAGTTGACATCTGACAACTACAATTAGTTGTATTTGGCAGAATTTTATTCGCGACTTTTAATGTACGAATATTATTAGATCAGAAAGCTAAGAGGATAAAAGTCGAAAAGTTGAACGAGATAGAGTGTAGGGAAAAGTATGAAAGAGAAACATGTATGAAATTTGATGCAAATGAAGGTAATGATTTGAATGTAGATGAGAGATGGAGTGTGATGAAACAAGTGCTAGTAGACTGTGCAAAAGATATCTGTGGAGAAACTGTGATTGGACGGAAAAAAGGCGATGCATGGTGGGATGATGATGTTAAAGACGCAGTTATGGAAAAGAAGAATGCATGGAAGGGTGTGCTAGCCTCACGTAATCTAGATCAAGGAAAAATTGAGAGTGCTAGAGAAGTATACAAGGAATGTAAGAAAGCTGTAAAGGAACTGATAAAAGAAAAAAGAAATTAGTAGATGAAGCAGAGTGTAAGAAATTGTCTGATAATGTGAAAGAAAATATGAAAATATTTTGGAAAGAAGTTAAGCGTAAAAGAAGCAACAATGAGGTGAATAGTATGAATGCGATTAGAAATAAAGAGGGATGTATGTTGATGAATGGTGTTGACGTTGTGAATAGATGGAAAGAATATTTTGAGGAGCTGTTTGAAAGTGGAGGTGAATGTCCAAGCCAGAACAGTGAAAGGGAAAACGCGAATGAAACAAGGGATGAAGAAATAACTATGGATGAGATTAAGAATGCATTGAAGAAAGCAAAGAATGGCAAAGCGGTTGGATATGATATGATCTCTACGGAATTCATCAGTTTGAGTGGGCTGAGGACTCTCGAATGGTGTCATGCACTCTTTAACCAGTGTTGGAGGGAAGGTTGCACGCCAGAAGACTGGCGAAAAGCTGTGATATGCCCTCTATACAAAGGAAAGGGGTCAAGACTAGAATGCGGGAGTTATCGGGCTATCAGTCTGCTGAGCTCGGTGGGGAAGCTGTATGCAAGAATATTGATTGAAAGAGTTCGAAAAGTAACTGAGACGAATGTATGGGATGTGCAAGGTGCCTTTCAGAGTGGTAGAGGATGTGTGGACCAGATTTTCTCCCTGCGAATGGTGACAGAGAAGCTCCTGGAGAAACACCAGAAGCTTTTCTGCGCGTTTGTTGATCTTGAAAAGGCTTATGATAGAGTAGATCGAGAGAAAATGTGGCAAGTACTATCAATGTGTGGGGTGGGTAGTCAGCTAATTCGCGCCATTGCGTCCCTATATACAGGAAGTTCTGCGTGTGTTAGAGTGAACAATAACCTGTCGGAATGGTTCACACTGACAAAAGGAGTAAAACAAGGGTGCGTTATGTCGCCATGGCTTTTTAACCTATACATTGATCATTGTATTCGTCCATTGAAAGAAATGAATGTAGGTGTTGATATGAATGGGATGAATGTAAGAGCGTTAATGTTTGCCGATGATTTGGTATTGATGGCTGAAAGTGAAAGTGATCTACAGCGAATGATGACGTGTGTGTATGAAAATTGTGCGATTAATGGATTGAGAATGAATGCAAAAAAGACAAAAATCATGGTGTTTGAAAGAGGAAGTGAGAGAACAGTATGCCAGGTGATGATTGACAACGAAGTGTTAGAGCAAGTTGACGAATGTGTGTACTTAGGTAGTTTGTTCACGAGAGATGGGAAGTGTGAAAGCGATATTGAAAGGAGAAAAGTTGCTGGCAATAAGGTAAATGGTGCAATCCGACCAATAATTGCAAATAGAAACATATCCACCACAGCTAAAAGGTTGGTGCACTCTGCTATCTTAGTGCCAACACTTATGTATGCAAGTGAGACGTGGACATGGTTAAAGAAGGATGAAAATGGCATAAATGCAGTGGAAATGAGATCGTTGAGAAGGATGTGTGGTAAAAGTCTGAGAGATCGTGTGCGTAACATTGATATACGAAAGGAATGTGGAATGAAAGTTGGTGTAATAACAAGGATGAATGTAAATAAGTTAAGATGGTTTGGGCACGTGGAAAGAATGAATGAGGACAGAATGACTAAGAAGATATATTTGTCTGAGAGGAATGGTGCTCGGAGACGTGGACGTCCGAGGATTAAATGGCAAGATCATTTAAATCAAATCCTACAGGACGGTCACGTGTTGAGCACATTGAACAGGAGAGCATGCATGAGGAATTGTATGACAGTGACGGAAGCGAAAGATGTATGCAAAGATAGAAGGAAGTGGCGCTCGATCCTTTCTGCCTACCCCGCGAGGGAAGCGGCGTGATGGTATGTATGTATGTATGTATATATTATTAGTTGCTGTCATTTTGCCGCAGAAATTGCTATATTTTGGAAGTTTAAAGTTGTTTTTTCAATTAAAAGTAAAAAATGGATATTTTTAGGGTCCTCGCAACTCTTGGAATCTATAAATTGTAAAATTATTATACCACCACCGACGCAAATGCGAACGTCAAAATATACCGGCAAATCTGACATTTCACAATTTTCACGCGCGACAACTATTAAATTGTTGCCAGAAGCGTAAATCGGAACGTGAAAAACATTTTTTATTGCGGCATCACCGACTAATATTTGTTTGTCCCATAGACTTTACCGTTTGCCCTTGGTGGTTATCGAGTTTAAAGTTGTTTATAGTTCGTAACTAATACTGAATACGAATTTGTACTATAATGACTAATATTAGTCAACTATTATTAGTTAGTTAAGTTAGTTCATCAAGATTCAGAATTGGCCCTATTGATTTCGATAGTGGAAAAATATCGAATTGAACTAAGTATATATTTTACAACTTTAAAAAAATTCAAGTCATGTGATAATCACGACACAGAGGAATTGGGAATGTTACCTAGGTTTAAAGAGTAGGTACCTACTCTTAACCAAGCCTTGAGTCGATTCATAAGCGTCGAGACTCCGTGTTGTGCACTCCTTAAAAGTTCACATGTGTATGTGTATCATAATATACAACATACCTACCTAGTTAATATCTATTCAAATAGGTTGACTAATCGGTGAGTGTAATCAATTGAAATGATTAATCTAGAGTGGTTCAAAATAATTATGATTAAGTAGAAATGTCTTAGACTATTCAAGAATTCATCATTTTTGCAATTTTAGTATATTTATATTATGCTTTAAAAACACAACAGAAAGTGGATTACACCATATAATAATCGCACTGTTAAAGACATACGTTATATTTCAATAGTTAAACAATTCGAAATATTTACCTATTTGTAGATTTAAAAATAGGTGTACCTTATTTATTTTCCATAATTAAATTTTTGTTAGTGATGTAACGAATGTGTGATTTTGAATATTCGCGAAGGCGAATAGCGAATATTGACTTGCTTAAATTTCTAAAATTACTCAAACATTAAAATTTTTACCCCCCCGTCGCCAAATTTTCATAATGGTATAGGAATTTAAAATATTTCAAAACTCCTCGGTTTTCTTAAAGAATATTTTCTTGCTGTACCTTTTTCTACAGTGTACCGGGTAAGTATCCGGTACTTTTACCGAGTTTACGATACTTTATTATCAAAATAATATTCGCAAAACATTCGTATATCTTTTTGCGAATACGAATGCGAATGCGAATACTTTGAAATGTGCGAATATTCGCGAATGCGAATACGAATATTCGTTACATCACTAATTTTTAATATATAAAGGGGACAGTGTATTTTTTATAGTTATTTGATTGTAGCGTTGATTGTGTGTATTACCGATTAATTTTTTTTTTGACATGTTGTGCTATGGAACTAGACAGTCGATAATAATAATTATGTAGGTACTATATAATATAGTGTTTTTAATAAAATTAAAAATTATTATGTATTTTCTTTAGCATGTTGTCGGGTCGTAATGGGTTAAAACGAGGTCAAACAGAATGACATTATTGGTGATAAGATGGTTGAGAGAGTTAAGAATAAACGTTATTTTCACTATACACAATTCAGCAATTTGGTATAACTATTTCAATTTTAGGTAAAAAATTATCTTTGTAATTCATTTTCTATCTATTTATACCATCACGGGATCTCATATAAATGGAGTAACCATAGGACTTCTATTGCTCTTACTGCTGTACTATATATACCTTTTCACACTTTGACATGGTACTAAAGGGATCCTTCACATCCCCTTAGTACTGAAGAAAAAGAATTTATATGCCTATATTTCTTGTTGTGTCTTGATTTTTCAATTTTCTTATTATTTTTTTGTTGTATACTATGTTAATGACTTCCTTCTTATTTTTTTATGTATACAATATCTGTTCATTGACATGGTACTAGAGGACCCTATAGTCCTACTAGTACAAAAAAAAAACCAAATTCTACTACTACTACTACTACTATACCATCACGGCATATCCCACAAGTGGGGTAGCCAGCAGATCAGCTGTATGTAAGAAACATACAAACTGTCCTCTTCGTGCCAGTATAAAATCAAGACATTCAGGATGGGTGGCAAACCTCAACGCTGAATTTAAGATGTAAAATGTCTTATTGAACTAACTTAAACAAATTCTGTGTCATAGATTTATATGTACCTACTAAGAAGTAATATAATTCTATGTTCTGTGTCAGGTTTTTAGTTACGTGTTCTTTGGAATGACGAACCCAAGAGTCCTGTAAAGGTCCTACGGGAGATGTTAAAAATAAATAACTAAATAAATAAAAACTAACTGCTGCATGCAATGAACAAACAGCACATCCTTTTTGTCGATATAAAAATAAGAAATTTATTTATTTATTTATTTATTCATTTCTCACTGCGCATGGATTACAAATACATAATTCTATAGAACGCATACATTACAATGAAATACAATCAATCAATATTCCGTGGAGCACCCGCCAAAGAATTGGTCTTTCATTCCGTATATGGTCTGCTGGCTACACCACTTGTGGGATATGCCGTGATGGGATAGTAGTAGTTGTACGAAAGGCGATTTAATCGCAAAGACTATCTTCCAACTAACCCAAACATTTGTGTATATATATTTTCTTCTTCTTCTTCTTCTTCTTCCTGACACTGTCCCAACTTATTGCCGCTGAAGGCTGATGGGGTCGGCTCTTCTCGTTCTGAGGTTATACGTTCTTCTGTTTCCTATATCATCTTCATTTAGACCATTTCTCCGCAGGGTTCTATTGCATTGTGTCATCCAGGTATTCTTTGGTCTCCCTCATGATGGATGTCGAGGGAGATTTACTTGTGTAGAGGGAGTTTACAGTGTGTTCCGGTGGTCTCCGCCTTATGTGCCCATAAGTGTATATATTTTATTATTGTTTTTTTTTTTATTTTGTTTTACTGTTTATATCATTTTTGTCTCACATTATGTATTTTTCTAGTTATTATTTTATTTTTTTACTTGTACATGCAATTTTATAGGTACTTACTCAATAAACATTATAACAGCCTTAAAGGGACATTGGAGAGAAAATTAGTATAAAAGATTGCGGTTTTGACCGGCCGGCCCTTCAGGCCTGCCTTGTGGCACGCCCGTGAGGACAATTTTTGGTTTGAATGTGCGGATAAAAATAAGAGTCTATGAATTGAGATGGTGGAGATGTTGGGTCTCTCTTCAATAACTCAAACATTTAGGATGGGTGGCAAACCATATCACTGATGAATAGAATACGAGTAGATATGTCACGTATAATAATAAACACTTTATTGTCAAAAATAAATTTTACAAAAGACGTACCTACATATTGCCTTGAGGCAATGTCTTCCAGTAAACCTACTACTGTACAATGTTTTATAAGTATTTTTTTCTTCACTTATGACATAGCATCCAACAAGGATGATTTGTGCCAAAAAAGTCTATAAATGTTAATTAATCGTCAGGGAGAAGATAGTTATTAGAGAATAATAAAATTTGCCTTTATCGATTTGAGAAGGGACAAATGGATTGCATTGAATATCATACACAGTAATGATTTAATATTCAGAGGGAATTGGCAATCGTTTTGAAGAGCAACTACGGAAATGTTATAGGCATCCCTGATAGGAGACCCCTGGAAAACATGTTCAAGCGTTTCCTCGTCCAGGCCGCATTCGCAGTATGGACTTTCAACAAGTTGAATTTTAAAAAGATGGACGTCCAGTCTACAGTGATTTTACATGTTTGTTTTATTATAAAGCGAGTTTAGATCAATTAAGGTAAACAGGATACAGTATAGAGGTCGAAGATTTGAGCATATTACTCCTCTCTTGCACAACTTACATTGGTTAAGGGTAAAGCAACGAGTGGAGTATAAGATATGTGTGATGGTGTTTTCGGCCTTGAAGGGAGTATTACCATCTTATTTGTCGGAGATGTGCGAGATCGAGACCATCAGTGAAAGACGGCTCATGCTTCGCTCAGCACAGGGTGAGGCAAAATGCAGACTTATTGAGCCATCTCGATCTCGCAAAACAGGCTTTGGAGATAGAGCGTTTAGTGTTGCGGGTCCCAGATGTTGGAACAAGCTGCCTCTGTGTCTGCGAGAGGAGGTGAATGGAGAGAGTTTTAAAAGAGGACTGAAGACACACCTTTTTGATGGGAGTTTCGGTTGATGGATACGATATACGGCGCCCTTGAGGTCATGTTATGAGTAAACGGCGCTTTACAAATTGTCCAATAATATATATATACATAAACAAAAAGTAGACATAGAGTAGATGTATATTAAACGTAATGTTTTATAGGACTTTTACAGGACACTCGAAGGCTTACAGAAATGAGTGAGATACGTATTCTTTACCGGGGCCCTGCAGCACAACATGTTGTATTTTAAAGATATTTATTGCCGGCCGGCAATCTCTGCTTATCATCAGAAAGTTTCTTATCAAATTAGTAAATAATAACAATAATAATACCAAACATACTAATTCAGTATTACTATTTATCAGAGAGAAACGTCACAAAACGGCTCTATTTATTGATAACGACTAGGTTTATACCCGAGTTCGTACAGTGAATAATATTATAAAATGGAAGAGGACAGAAAAAAACTCTAGGTTTAATATACACGGCTTATGAAAAGCTTTGATATTTAAGAAAACAGGCGTTTACAGGCGGTGACGCCTGTGACTGTAGGTACTAACCTATAATGTTCTTTTTGCTAGTAAAGCGATTATCTAAATATAGTTTACTACTATACCATCACGGCATATCCCACAAGTGGGGTAGCCAGCAGACCAGCTGCCTGTAAGAAACATGCAAGCTGTCCTCTCTGTGCCAATATAAAATCAAGACATTCAGGATGAGTGGCAAACTTCATCGCTGAATTTAAGGTGTACAATGTCTTAATTTTTTCGAACACCTGCCTTTTACAGGACACTCGAAAACTTACAGAGAAGAGTGGGAGACCAATTCTTTACCGGGTGCTCCACGGGATGGCTAAGATCCTTCTTTGGTTTATTATTCGCTCTTTTTAATTTGAATGTTTTAAGGATGTAGGAATTTCCGAATGTACGATGATGATTCAAAAACACGATCGCTTTTTCTAATAATTGTCTCTTAAAGGCGGCCTTCAGGATATACAATATACATATAAACGTACATACACACATACACATTAAAATATTTACACAAGAAAAATGTATGGTGAAATTTCATGTAGATAGGAGATGAGTAAAAAATAGTCAAACACATAATAAAGGTCTCTGTCACATCATATACATTGAAGGAATATACATCTATAACTCAAACATTGGTGTTCTATAACCAATTACAGTTATGTGATACGGTTAAGGCTCTTTACACCCTGACTTCTGATTATAATTACAATTTTTTTGTATGTCACAGACTATGGCCAATTCTGAATCATAAAATAGTTTAGTTGCACTAACTAAGTTAACTAAGTGTGAGGAGATAGTTGAGTCATGATAATTAGTTCTAATTCGTATTCACAGTTTTCCGTACTAATTAAGTTCATTAGTTCATTTTGACACCTTAGTACAACTATAAATTTCGAGAACATATGTATTTCGTATTCAGAATGAAATTTTAGTTGACATCCGACGACTAAAATAAGTTGGATTTGGCAGAATTTTATTCGCGACTTTTTAATGTGCGAATATTATTTGTTGCTGTCATTTTACCGCAGAATATTGCTATATTTTGGAAGTGTTAAGTTGTTTTTTTTCAATTAAAAGTAAAAATTTATATTTTTAGGGCCCTCGCAAATATTAGCATGTATAAATTGTAAAATTACACCACCACCGACGCAAATACGAACGCCAAAATATATCGGCAAATCTGACATTTCACAATTTTCACGCGCGACAACTATTAAATTGTTGCCAGAAGTGTAAATCGGAACGTGAAAAACATTTTGTATTGCGGCATCACTGAATAATATTAGTTTGTCCCATAGATTTTACCGTTTGCACTTGGTGGTTCTCGGGTTTATAGTTGTTTATAGTTCATAACTAATGCTGAATACTACATAATAACTAATATTAATCAGCTTTTTAGTTAGTTAGTTCGTTAAAATTCAGAATTGGCCCTATTGTTAGTCAGGATTTTCTCCCGGTATTCTAAGTCACAAGGGCACATGTGCCAAGTGACACCTGTTTCTGTGTCAGTACGTGCCATCCATATGTGTGTCAGTTTGTCAATTTATCTGTGTCATTTAAAATAAGTTTTGTCATATTACTAATTTTTTTATTGACATTCTATAACCGACGCTCCAATATTTTCATTTGTCTTCCGTAATAGAATTACTTGTTTTGACTAATTTTATAAATATTATAATTTAATTCCTATTTATATTTCATTCATCGTCAAGTATGGTTGTTCTTGTCATGATCCAACTGTGTTGTGAATAAGAATTTTGATTTGTTTTTTGTGTGTCATATAACATGTTAAAGGCTCACGCTGTGGATATATTAAATACTGAAAATAAATACTTACTTAATATATAATAAATACCTAGATTAAAAATAAAATAGGTCGAACACATCTAAAATAAGTTAAATAAAAATACTAACACTAACAAAAGCCCTAGAGCAGTGTTTCTCAAACTATGGGTCGCGACCCATCAGTGGGTCGCGAGCGAATATTGAGTGGGCCCTGAGCATTAAGTAGTTCCATGACTCGCTACTAGGGAATCTGAGCATTACCAATATTTATGTCCTCTTTTCTCTAAGACAGCTAAAGGATGGGTCTCAAGATTGATAACTGTCATTAGATGGGTCGAAGCCTAGTCAACTTTGGGAACCACTACCCTAGAGAGATCCATTGCAGCATTTGAGAGAAGGATCCTCATAACAATCTACGGTCTTGTGAGAGATCATAATGGCTAGCGTCGTCGATACAACAAAGAGTTTTATGACATATATGGAGAGCCCGATGTGATCAGCTCCATCAAGTGTCAATTTTCGTAGCTCTTGTGTATTTTAGCTACGAAATTGAAACTTCTCGCTACGTTGTCTATATTCGACCGTACATGACACGAAAACGTAACGCTAAAATGTGTTTTGACTTCGGGCCCTGTGGCCTGAGTCAATAACACACTTTCACGTCACGTTCCCGCTCCGTTAACGTTCGAGTATAGACGAAGTTGCAAGCAATTATCAATTTCGTTGCTAAGATACACAATAGTTACGAAAATTAACACTTTGGCGCAACATTGTCTGCACCCGAACGCTAACGGAGCGGGAACGTGACGCGAAAGTGTGTTATTGACTCAGGCCTGAGTCAATAACACACTTTCACGTTACGTTTTCGTTCCGTTAGCATTCAAATGCAGACGATGTTGCGCCAAAGTGTTAGCCAAAGTGTGTTATTGACTCAGGCCTGAGTCAATAACACACTTTCACGTTACTGTCGAGCTCATGATGATGAAAATAAGTAAATAAGTGTTGCCTGCATGTGCCTTTTTCATTTGTTTGCTTTATGTTTTATTTTTGTTTTTTTTTTATTTATAATATTATTGTATAGATATGTATATTTACGTCTGTTTTTTTTTTGTTTTGTTTTTTGATTTTAATAACCGGGTTAGTTGGAAGACATCGAATTTTAGCGTTTAACTCGCCCTCTGTACATTGAATTTTATAAATGATATTTTCTATGTTAATTTGTATTATTGTAAACAATGTACAGTGAAGAATAAAATAAATAAATAAATAAATAAAATAAAAGGCAGGGTATATAGAGCCTTAACCGTAGTGATAACACTATCAGAAAGTATACAATAATTTATTAACATTTAGTTTATTGTTGTATCACAAGATAGCGCTGTATTATTTTAATAACTTATCTAGGCGTGCTGCTACTACTACCACCTAAATGATGTTTGGTTTAAAACTTAAGTTGTTAGTAAATATTAAAAAATAATAATAATAATAATAATAATAATTTATTGAAATCTAAAATTTCGGGAGTTAAACAAAATATAAATTATCTCTTTATCTATCTGAATATTAATATAATACATTATTGTTAATTATTGTATTTGCTGTCAAAAATTAACTGATAACATAACATGAATATACATAGTTGCTACAGAATTATTTACATAAAGTGTCACTTTTCTCCCTGTGTTTTCAAAAGGAAGCTGTAGTGGGAAAGATAATAATAATAATATTGAAATTTAAATCAATTGAAGAGGAATCAAAATTACCATACTATAATTATTGTCCAGTATCGGAACTTGAAAACAATGACACTAAACTCTACTGGGATCGACCAATTCAAACTGATCGAACTATTTCAGCTAATCGACCAGATATTGTGTTGGTTGATCGCAGATGCCGTAAAGTAAAACATATATCATAGACATCACTATACCACACGATGAAAATTTCAATAAAGCTGAGCAGGATAAGATAGTAAAATATCTTGATCTTGCTCACGAAATCAAAGATATGTGGAGAACACCTACCACAATCATCGTGCCTATAGTGTCGTCTGTGGTTTAATACCTAAGAATCTGTCAAGCAATCTTTAAAAACTGGGAGTAGATGACAGGCTCAAATACAGCATGCAGAAGGCTATTCTTGTATCATCCACCAGGATAGTAAGAAGGTTTTTGTTCCTGTAGCTCTGTAAGTGATTTTCTATGATTGTACTATTATATTTTCATAGGACATCATGGGGGAATCAACTCGAATAATGTTGAGGTTCTACATTTTGAATATTATTTTTTTAAATACATATTTTATTATTATTTAATGTTACATTTGAAATTTTATTATTAACTAGCTGATTCGGCAAACGTTGTTTTAGCATATAGGTACATTATTTCTAGATTACTAATATCGCTATTATAAAATAGGAGTTGATGGTAGAAGGGTGAAAATAGCGCTGTATGTATTTTTAATGCCTCACCATAAAAAAAAAAAAAATTACCAAAAAATAATAAAAAATCGGGGTGGACCACCCTTTACTTTAAGGGTCATGAAAAATCAATGTTGGCCGATTCTCAGACCTTGGGTAAGACAACAAAATTTCATCAAAATCGGTCCAGCTGTTTTGGAGGAGTATGAAAACAAACACCGTGACACGAGAATTTTATGTATTAGATTTTATGTTGTAGGTATTCAAAGTATAGGTTCCAATGTTATTTTGTTAAATAAATGAGATATGTATAATAATAATATTTCCGCCGTTGTTACGCATTCTTCTAGTCATGCTGGTACGTTTTGTAAATTGTACAATGTTTTCATTGTAATAATATTGTCATAGTTTCACCTGAATGCTCAAGACCATCAGCCGCACGTGGACAAAGGACATGCATAATAATAATATGGAGTTCTTCTTCCGTGACGCTTGCATTTACAGGACACGTGCCATTCAATAATATCAAGTGAATTTTAAAATATTTAGTACGCTGGCTACCCCGCCTGTGGGATATGCCATGATGGTGTGCAGTTCAGATAAAAATTTAATATACAGTTGTACCTTGACATACTACGAGTTTTTTGAGATAACGATTTTTTGCTTTGAAATACGAGCAATTGAGATGGTTTGGTCATGTGGAACGAATGGAAGAGGAAAGAATGACAAAGAGGATATAGGTACGTGTCTGAAAAAAGGGCTGTGAGGAAGCGCGGGCGTCCGAGAACTACATGGCTTGATCATGTAGATCAAATTCTCAAGGACGGCCGTGTTTTGAGTAAGAGAAATCGACGTGCGTGCATGACTAATTGTATGACTGTAGCAGAAGCAAAAGAAGTATGTAAGGACAGATCTATATGGCGTTCCGTTCTCTCTGTCTACCCCACTTGTGATACGGCCTGAGGGAATAGAGAGATAGATAGATAAAACGGGCAAAATTTGAAATACAAGGTATTTAATGACACTTGCCTAACTCATTTCCGGAACATTCTGAAAGGGAGGAAGAAACAGACCTCCTTAAACATGTTTTTTTAACGGCCTACAAGTGAAAGTGAGAAAAGTGTGGCAAAAAAGGCAAAGACCAGTGTAGAGAAAAGCTGTGACGAAAATTAAGCGAAAGTAACACTTTCTAAATCTAGTTTATTTCTTTATAATTATCCTTTCTTATTTCGTATTTGTATAAAATTTGTCATTTATAAATACATTTTTCTTATTCAAAAACACGTTACAAAAAAAACTGGGGTGACATTTTGGGGGCTGGAACGGATTAATGGCAGTTCAATTAATTTCAATGGGAAAATGTGCTTTAAGATCCGAGTAATTTTAAATACGAGGAAGGTTGCGGAACGAAGTAAACTCGTATGTCGTGGTACCACTGTATTCTCCCTGATAATATCGATTGGCGAACCGTGTTTAAAGAATGTAACAATATGGTACGAAATACAGTTAAAAAGGCGTCCCAAACCCATCAAATTATTGGCTCTATTTTAGCTTAAGCTATCACTGAGTTATTCCAATTTTTATGCCTGGCTAATTGACAGAGAATAGCGTTATTTCGACTTTTTTGTCGTTTTTAACTTTTTAACACATTCTAAGCATAGAGTGAATGGTATCATAATATTATCATCATCGTAAATTGATAGTGAATACTTAAATAAATAAATAGAGCAATCCATCTAACCATGGTTTTTATTGAAATTTTGTTAGATTATTGATAATTCTTTTTTGAGATTTTTTAATTGTATTTCTTTATTGTATGTTTGTTTTGCGGCCACCACACAGCCATGAGGCTAGTGTGGCTAATCTATAAATAGTGCATTTCTTGTTAAAATCAATAAAATCTTGCCAATTAAGACCAAAATCCTACTCGTTCAATCCTTATTAATACCGATCCTTGACTATGCAGACATTGCTTTTATTGATCTAAATGAGAAACTAAAGTTGAGAGACGACAAAATGCAGGCATCCGTTATATTTTTAACCTCAAAAAAACTGATCACATAACCTCTTACAGAAATCAGCTGAAGTGGACCACCATATGTCAAAGACGTGATCTTCACATTTTGTGTCTAGTTTTTAAAACAATATTTCTAACGTCCTCCCCATATTATCTTAAAGAAAAATTCGAGTTTCTGGCGAGTCATGGTTTACCTTTGCGATCCAACAGAGAGCGTCTTCTAGCAGTACCAGCACACAGTACGAACTTTCTGTCCAACTCATTTCTTGTTCATGGTGCTCGCTGTTGGAACAATCTTCCTTCGAAAATCAGGATGATAACAACTTTTCCTTCTTTCAGACAAGCTGTCAAAAATCACTTCCTTTCACTGAATTTAACATCTGACTCCTAAAATCCTTTCCCCTATGCATGTGCACGCTGCAATATTTATGTATGTTATACTTTTTTTATTATTATGTGTCCATGAATGCATTGTTGTCTGCATGTGCCTTTTTCATTTGTTTGTTTTATATTGTATTTTTTTTATATATATTTATAATATTACTGTAGATATGTATATTTATGTCTGTTTTGTTTTTTGATTTTAATAACCGGGTTAGTTGGAAGACATCGCATTTTAGCGATAAACTCGCCCTCTGTACATTGAATTGTATAAATGATATTTTCTATGTAAATTTGTATTATTGTAAACAATGTACAGTGAAGAATAAAATAAATAAATAAATAAAATGTAGGTAAGTAGGTACTTGTGAAATGTTTAAATAAAATAAACAAATAAATAAAAACATAAAATGTCATCTACCACAAGTAGACCAACTGCTTACAATAAACATGCAAAACGTTCTCTCCGTGCCAATAAAAGTTAAGATATTCAGAATGAGTAGCGAAATCGCTGAATCTAGAACTTACATTTTTTCTGTCTGTAATAAATCATTCTCCCTACGCGTCCAAATGTTTTATTGCAATATCCAACATGCCAAATGCGTGAAAATTACACACTTCATTTATGATTAATGACGTTGACACATTTTTTATTATTCACAAATATAAAAGATGTCTATTTGGTGTTTGTGATTTTTTTTATATTCGGGACCCCACAAATAGAACAAAATTTATAATATTGCGCATGATTGTAAACGTGCAAACAAAGAATCCATAAAATAAGTAAATACTTACAACATAATATTATTAATTTCATTATATGGATGATGCGATTCGCAATATCGAGCCACAAAATCGAAAATAAATATTGCACTATACTATACCCTCACGCCGTGTCCCGAGTGGGGTAGGCAGAGAGAACGGAACACCATATAGATCTATCCTTACATTACTACTTCTTTCGCTTCTTCTACATTCATACAATTTCTCATGCACGCACGTCGATTTCTTTTATTTAACACACGACCGTGCTTGAGAATTTGATCCATGTGATCAAGCCACGTAGTTTAGTATATTCTCTTTGTCATCCTTTCCTCATTCAGTCGTTCCACGTGTCCAAACCATCGAACTTATTTATACGCATTCTATCCTAACACTATTCTCAATCTACTCACTCTCAAATATTTCCTATATCACATTTTTTTTAACATCCGCAAAGCAGAACAAATATTTTGGCAAAAACTCTAGTTAGAAGAGCTTTTCAAATGTTTATTTATTTGTTGTATGTTAATATGAGCTCTGCTCAATTTTGAGGGTAAAAAAAAAAAAAAAAAAACAGATAATATAAAGATTTGTATAATTGTGCTTATTGTATATTTGTATGTATGTGTTTATTATGATCTCAATAAAATATTTTGAATTTGAATTGTTTCATTTTATTTTATTCATCATCAAATCAATATAAAGTGTCGTAAAAACATCGGTTATACAATTCAATGTACAGATGGCGAGTTTATCGCTTGAATGCGATGTCTTCCAGTTAATGCGGTTATTTAAATTAAAATTCTATCTATCCTATACCCTCATGCTATGTCCCAGGAGGGGTAGGCAGAGAGAACGGAACGCCATATATGTAGATCTATCCTTACAAACTTATTTCGCTGGACGAAATTAAAGTTAAAGAAACATATGGGCAAAGTCCCCAGTAGGAAGGGCTATTGAAATGTTTAATGGTCTGGCTGGAGAAATTGATATATTTAACGTGAAGTATGCAGAATTTATGAGGAAAATTGAAGATATAGGTAATTATTGTTGTTGTGTTGTTGTCTGAATATAATTTAAAATTATTTTCTGTGATCGCATTGGCCTTCAGCTGTAATGATCCTTTTAAGAATCGCCGTTTTGTCAGTAGGCAATCATAATAATAAAAAAACATGAAAATATTTCCATGGTTTTTTATAAGTATTTTCTTATCAACGTGCAGTAAAGAATAAATAAATAAATAATAAAATAAATAAAACACGCCACTAGTGAAGGTATGAATAAATTTAAAAATCATAATTTATGAATAATGAAATAAAGTTTTGGAATCACTGGAAGTAATTAATCACCAAAGTCGTAAAGATTCTCCAAATTTATGGGTTTTAATGAACTTAATGATTATACCTATTTTAATCTTTTGTTTTTGATCATATTCACTTTGGTGCACTAAATCCATCATATCCTACTCGAATAAGTGATTTACGAGTTTATCCTACCATTCTTACTACATGCCAAATACATTTTTATTACAAAATACAAGGATCATAGACAAAATCAGAATTCAGACATTTCTGAAAACGACAATAATATATCTACTTTTAATGCAGCAAAGAAACAAGCCATAAAAATGAATTTATCCTAGGTGAGGTAGGCAGAGAGAATTGAACGCCATATTTATCAAGTTTCTCGTACATGCACATCAATTTCTCTCAACAAGTTACTGCCCTTGAGAATACCTATAATCCACGTAATCAAGTCACGTAGCTTTTGGACGTCCGCGCTTTCTCACACCCCGTTTTTCAGATAATACACTCTCTTTGTCATCAATTCATCGTGCATTCGCTCAACATGTCCAAACCATCGTAACTTATTTAAACGCATTCTATCCACAACAAACACTCTTCTTGCATCCGCTAATTCTACTAATATCCTCATTCTTCATTCTATCACGCAACGTTTTACCAACCATTCTTCTCAGTGGTCACATCTCCACAGTATTTATTCCACTTTCGTCTTTCATCAACCACGTCCAAGTTTCTCTTGCATATGTTATAAGTGTCAGTATGTTAAGTGTCTTATCTTATCATCTTAAAAATCTTATCATCTTAAAAAATAAATAACCCGGTAAATTAAGTCGCGCCTTTTTTTTAATAAGTGAGTATCAGAATAAATTAATACAAAGAGCTTTTTAGATCCTTGGTTCTCCTTGTTAATTAAATTTAAGTAGCGTTTTATAAAAAGTCGGAAATAAAGTGTTTGTCAGCAACGTGGGTGCATTATTAACACATTGGCGCCTGGCGTTATGTTTAACAAACATAATTTTGTTATTTTAGCAATGAAAACAATAAAACAGTGTACCACGAGGTGTTTATGGGTTAAATATTAAAATTTCTATGGTAGTAAATCATAGACAATTTGACATTTAGATGATTTAATTGCATTTTAACGATGACATATTATTTTAGGTACGTAATATTTTGGGGGTAGTTATAAAAAAACCGATCCAGTTTCAAAATGATTGTATTTAATATTATGAGTGGTTACTACATGTTTCTTGAGAGTTTCAGAATAGGTCTCCTACTCTTTCTCGTAAGCTTTCGAGTGTCCTGTAAAAGCCAAAGTTTTTGTGAAACTCCACGAATAATATTTAATACAGTCGATTCCGCTTAATTGGGACACCGCTTAATCGGGACAGCCGCTTATTTGGGACAAATCTCAAAGAACAGAAACCAAACCAAGAAACCAATAGTAAATTGATATGTTTAATTGGGACAACATTCCGCTTAATTGGGACAGTTAATTTAAGATAACACACACATATTATATTACACGTCATATTCTCAAGAAAAAATATTTACCTACAAAGAATTCTCATTTTTGCATTGAATTAAATTGTATGTATCTTATCTAACCATTTATTACTTTAATTAGGATTTTTTTTTCTTAAAAGTTTACATTAAGTACATATTTGTAATTTATATGATAATTTATATTACCTATATGTAATTTACAGCTTTCAAGAGGTTATAAAATAAAATTATTGAAAAATAATATGCATTGTTATTTTATGTGTGTATTACTGGTTAATGGCATAAGTTGCCAAAACCAAATAAATTAATGAAAAAAATGTGAACTTCGCTTAATTGGGACAAAATGCCCAAGTCTAGATGTGTCCCAATTAAGCGGAATTGACTGTAATGATAATAAGATTCTTAACTCAACATCTTTAACTCAGCAACGAGGTAGATATGCCACCCATCCTGAATGTCTTTATTTTTTATTGGCACGGAGAGGATAGCTTGCATGTTTTGATAACAATTAATGAAATATCAACTTCATCAAAATTATTAGTAAAATTATTTGAAATTGTATAGGTATGGTTTATACTGCCCTGCTAAGTAAAAACACAGTAATTACCAAATACCTACATATGTGTCAGAATCATAGAACAATAGTATAAGACTACTTTTTTGTGTGTATTTTTCAAGTATCAAAAAACAATCTTTCCACAATCGTCACAAATATCTATTGTAAATAAGCTTATTAAAAGGAAGCATACTTCAAAAATTATTGAATATCTTAGATATTTGTGAGGACTGTGGTATGTTTTTTAAATACTTGAAAAAATACACACAAAAGGAAGTTTTAAACTTGGTTTGCGATTCTGACACATATGTGTTTGGTAATTACTGTGTTTTTACTTAGCAGGGCAGTATAGTAATGTCTATAGTCGGTCCGGGCGTCCCTCTTTCACAATACACCGTTCCTATGACAACGATATCAGAGCGCAGGGAATGCCGTGGAAAGAGGTGACGCAATTGGCGCAGAGACGCTCTGAATGGAGGAGGCTGGTTTCTGACCTGTGCTCCCGAGAGGAGCGTTGAGAGCGAGAGAGAGAGAGTCATGTCTTACTTTAATCGATCATAAGTAACACATAACACGTGTAGACAATTCACACAGACCGAGCTAGTCCCAAACTAAGATATGAATCTTGTATTATGGGTACTAACACGGCGATACACATATAAATAAACAAACTAAACACATATACATGTAACACCCAGACCCAGGACAATCTGAAAAAGGTCATTCTTCATTTTGCCCTGGCCGGGAATCGAACCCGGGACCTCGTGACTCAAAGGCAAGTGCGTTAGCCTCCGCGCCACACCGGTCGCCTGTACTTATATAAAATTTATAATTTTTACTAAATTTTGTTAAAAATGTTAGGTTACTTCTAAGCTCGCGGCCTCTCGGACTGGGGCCTCCATCGGGTAGGGGGCCCGTGGCATTTTGCCAGCCCTTTCATCCTATAGTTACGCCACTGCGAATGAGTGTAATAAATATAGTGACCTGCTTTCAATAAGGTGTAACCATAGGTAATACAAGTCGTTGCCTCGCAATGAACTTTGTGTTGTGGTGTTCACATTTAGCGAATATCGTCAGGAGAATTTCGCTTGCATAAAAAACAAAATTCGACGGATACCCATTGATCGTCACATCTGTTCACACAGTCCACCGATATAGATACGATATTCTGTCAGATGCGCTTTGATTTTGACGTTGTTTTCAAATTGTCAGACGTCGAGATGGAGGTCGCGAAATGTTTATTATTAGTTGAAAATGTTATAGTAGAGGTTATAAGGCGCCTTTTAACTAAGGAAAAAACGCCACAAACCATCAACAAAGATAACAACTGTCACGAAGCGGAAAACATTATGAAATGTATAGGTTATAAAGTTTTTACCATAAATACGGACGCCGCCCACATCTACGCATGCGCGAATCGTTCAACCAGAGAAAAAGTTGAAAGGTGGTCAACTTGAGACGATATCGTTTTCATTAGTTTTTATCGTTTCAGACTAGCTGTCATTTTGTTCACACGGTTCAAATGGCTGACGATATTTTGGTGTCCTGGCGATATTCGCCAAATGTGAACACCACATTACCTATAAAACACAATAATAATAATAAATAATAATATGTGCTATAAAACATATAACATCTATTATAAAACAAATAATATGTACCTCATACTCTATTCTAACAACAAAAGACTATAAAACACAATGAAACAAAACATCAAATTTAATTATAATATTACATATGTACCTCGTAGAAATAATAAAATATAGCAATACTGCAAACTATAGCAGGTATATTTAAATTGCAAAGCGAACATTGCCAAGTCCATTATATACCTAATACATATCTGGGTGCCTACCTACTTTAATTCTACAAGAACATAAATTAAGTAGTATTCACATTGCTTCAATTTGGATGATCATCCAGAGTGTCAGGGTAAAACCTGTTCATCGAAAGTGATCACGTCTGTTCACACTTGATCATCCTATGCTTTCACTGCCATGTCAACACTCTCACTCATGTTGTAGGTACGTAGTTTGACATATTGTCGTAAAAAATAATTAAATAAATAAATGAAATATAAAACTTATTAAGAATTAAAACAATTTAATATGATTTTCGATAGCATGACATTGTACATGATTCTGACTATTAATACAAATTCATAGAGAATAAGACAAATAATAGGATAAAACTTGTTTATGGTCGTTTCAGTGAAAGGACCTTTCATCAAAATTATGTCAGGTAGTAATCGCTTTCATCTGTCATCGCTAGTAGTGATCACTATTGATGAAACGTCTGTTCACACCTTTCCATTTAGGAGGATCATCCAGAGTGATCACTGAAAGTGAACAAATGTGAACGCCGCTTTATCTAATATACTCCTCTGAACTCAGACCATCACAATTTCGAGACTAATAATTGTTGTAGGGGAGATGCAGGTACGACCCTTAGAGCATAGATAAGCTGAAATTTCGAAGAGTTTATAGGTATGTCTTATTAACATACGTTTGTATAATAAGTTGCCCAGTAATATTAAGGCACTCGATTATATTGTAGAATATCATAGAGAAGCGAAAAGGTATTTTATTGGAAAAGCCTTTTGCAACATTGACGAAATACCAAATGGCATTGTTCAAGTGTTCACCCTATTTGGCATTGACCAATTTTTTTTTTACATACACTGACGAGAAGTTATTCACAGCCCTTTACACTCGAAAATAAAGAACATCTACTACTACTACTAGTACTATACCATCACGGCATATCCCACAAGTGGGGTAGCCAGCAGACCAGCTGCATGTATACGAAACATGCAAACCGTCCTCTTCGTGCCAATATAAAGTCAAGACATTCAGGACGGGTGGCAAATTTCACCACTGAATTCAAGATGTAAAATGTCTTAATTTTTTCGAACACCTGCCTTTTACAGGGCACTCGAAAACTTACGGAGAAGAGTGGGTATCAAAAATTATATCTAAGTATCAAAAATTTCATAAATGAGTTTTTACTCCCAATATTAGTGTTAAACAAACCTAAAGGCCAATAAACGTACAATATTATTTTATTAAGTATGGAAAATAAAAAAAGCTTAAGGTGCTTAAAGCTTAAATCTGGCCATCACAGGGTAATATACGAGATTGTCTTGGCATGAAAATGTGAGCTTGCGTTGAAAATGTTAAATACATAGCATTTAAATCGAGACGTATTACGAATACCTGTTGGCTCTTACAGGACACATTTAGAAAAACTTAGAGAAAAGAGTGGAGTCCTATGCTCTACAGGCAGAGCTAGTTATAATAATACTAATAATAAATAATTGGCTGTGCATTTATTACTATTATTGTTGTTGCAACAAGAGCAATAAGGAAACGTCATACGAAAATCATTTCTAGTTAGTATCAAACAATAGGTATTCAATATACCTACAAGGTGTATTATTTTATAGGTAATATTTGAGAAGCAAAGTGACGGATTTGCGACGAATTCATTTGCGTCGTTGTAAACAACTACCCAGAGTGTGTTCGCACAGATATTAAATAAGTGCAAACACATGCATTGTTTATATTTTTCTATGTATTATAATTCTACTTTAACTTTACTAAACATTGTGTGTGGTCTTTATTGAATGTTGCATGATATGTCAAAATTTGTCTAGACTGAAGTATATATATATATAAAGAGTTACAATCCATTGGATTGGTCTGCAACGAGTTTGGTTTTTCTTCTCCATTCGTCTCTATTCTGAGCCAGTTTTTTCAGCTCTACGTATGAGCCACAGTTAATGTCCCTTTTCAGTTGGTCCGTATACGCATCTCTTGGTCGGCCAGACTGAAGTATTGTTTGTAAAATCGTTTTTATGTTATTCATTCTCAAAACGTAGATCCATCTAGGACTATTGTCTCTCCAGTGGAAATTATTAGGTATACTTAGTTGATATTTGAGGTATACCATTTTTTTGACAAATTGAATAAAAGTAACAAACCATTTAAACCGATCATTATAGAAAAGATGAACCGACTGAGACTGGTGTGGAGAACTGTCGTGAGAAAAGAGAACGATGGGGTTTTCAAAAGAATGAATCCGGAGCGTGTGACTGCGGTGCAGCGGAGACCATGCTACACTTGTTGGAGTGTCCGTTGTGCCCTGTCGCATGGACTATGGAAGATATTTTTGACGCATCTCCAAGTGCTGCGCGTTTCGCACAGTTCTGGAGATCATTTTGATTTGTATTCTGGGTTTCGACATGAAAAATAATAAATAAAAAAAATAATAATTGAAAATATATGGAGGGACTGCAAGTAGGTATGTGGGTTGTAAATCCATATAATAAAGCTTTTCTCATTTGACATTTAAGAACATTTTCTACCACTTTGATTTGGAACAACTGGCAAATATTATGTCCAACCCTATTTTAAGTGGCCGACCTTTCATCGACATCATCGATTATTCTTTCCTCCCTAATCGACTGTGTCTCACTGTCCATAAGGCCTTAAGTGGCACGGCACCCACATGTCTCAACTGAACTCTGTTCCGTTGACGAGACTCCGAGACGACCACTGCGCTCAGCTTCTGATACTGTCAACAAACTCGCGCAATCCAATATAGCAAACAACTCCAAATTTTCAGAAAGCAGCTTCAGAGCCACCGCGCCAACTGCCTGGAACAGATTGCCCACAGACCTGAGAGAGAATCAGTCCACCACCACATAAGTTAAAGACGCTGCTGTTCGGTAGAAGTCACGGTGCTCTTGAGATGGTCACGGATCATAAACGACGCCACATATAAATAGTCCAATTATTATTATTATTTAGGTTCATAACAACGTTCGTTTACACAATATTGGCGCTTTCGTAACGGCGCAAAACATGTAACGCATTCGTGTCATATCCGGTATAGTATAATAGCTAATAGGCTTCGTATGACAACAATATACTTATTGGACTGCAGTACTCTATAATGGGTATCGGTTTTACCTAATAAAAATTATATTATGTTGGCATTATGAACGGTCATATGAGGTCGTAGGTACTATGCATGAAATACTAAGTAGGTACATTATGTTTACGTTACTGGACTACCGTTTGATTATTTTAAGACGGTCTGAAAGGCGCTCTTTCACAGTACACCGTGGTTAGTACTAGTTTTTTTTAATATAAAAAAGATATATCTGGGTTTTGTTGGGGATATGAAAAATAGATGCTGGCCGATTCTCGGATCTAACCGATAAGCACACAAAATTTCATCAAAATCGGTCCAGTCGTTTCGGAGGAGTATGATAACAAACACCGTGACACGAGAATTTTATATATTATGAGATTAGTCTGTATGTGAGGTTTCACAACACCTGCCTTTTACATGACTTTGTATGTGTATACTTACATGACTTTGTATGTGTATACTTGTATAGAGTGCAATAAAACCACAATATGAAATATTTCAATTCGTAATTGAAAATGAGACAATTTGTATCAATTTGAGGATCAAATTTGCTATAAGCAATAAAATATTGGACACTAAAATCTATTCACAGCATGAGACATACGTCAAATACCTACTAAAGTTGTCGGTGGATGGCGCTCATAGTAACTGCCTGAAACCTCTGACGTCTCATTTTTAAAAATTAAAATATTATCCAATAATGATTCAAAATAACAAAATTGTGTTTTTAGTTTCAATAGTTTTATAAAGATAATTGTTGTTTGGGTGCCAATAATACCTACATGAAGAGAGACCTACATAACACCCGGATATCTCAGAATAGTAATGATGATTTTATTTTGACGCCGTTTAATAGTCCCTAGACCGTCTCAAGGGCCCCGGTGAAGAGTTCAGTTTTGAATTTGCTTCTTGATCTTTACATAAGTCTAGCAACATGACTTCTTCAACCTTGCCACTCTTTAAACAACATCCGTAATTCCCGATCTTCTACGTATCGCAGTGTTTCTAATGCGATCAGAGAGTTTATTTGTATTATTATTATTATTTGGATGATTTGTAAAGCGCCATTTTACAAAGCACGCTCCATGTACACTGGTTTAGATACAGTACTGGTCACCTTCAATTTAGTTGTAATATCTTGACAAGACCTAAGTGTTGTCTGTCTATGACTTAACGCCTGTCTACCGCAGAGTTCCATGATATTATATTCAGGGGCCATAGCATGAAGTGCCTTAAATACTGTCAAACACACTTTAAATTCGACTCTCTCCGGACATCTGAGCCAGTGAAGAGATTGAAGGGTGGCAGATATGTGTGAAGAGCGATTCAGTTGATAAATGAAACGTGCAGCCGCATTATAAACGGACTGAATCCTCTGGAGTTGATATTGAGGTAGATTTGCGAGGATGCCATTGCAGTAATCCAATCGTGATACGACGAATGAGTTAATTATGGTTTTAGCTCCGTCGGTTGATATGTTTTTCCTTATGTTCTTGAACTGCCTTAAAGTATAGAAACCACTACTAACAGTAGATGAGATTGTAGCATTGCTCTTTCATGCTTCCTTTGAGCTACGATACGCGTAGTTTCTTGATAGTCGACTTGGTTAGAGTCAAAGTTTCTGCCCCACAGGTCAATACTGACAGCACACATTGGTCGTACATTTTCCGCTTTAGGCATTGGGGAATGTTGCTAGGGAAGAATTTCTTAAGATTTCCATAGGCTGCCCATCCAAGACCAATTCTTCTCTGTGGCTTTAAATTATTGATTGGTAGTAATTCTAAGATATTGAATGAATTTCAACAAAGAACAACTAAATGCATTTTAATCAGAACACATTTATATCGAACGTATCTCTGTGATGGATTCGGATGTGTTTTTATGATTTTGTGGGCGACGCGACTAAAGTTGTATTACATGAAATGTACCCTAAAAGAGGTATCGATTTTTCTTTGTACATTCTGTACTGTAAATTATGAAATTAAATATCTGGTACGCGCATTGGTATTTTTAGTGCACGTATTGTGACACCACTGCACTTGAAAATTATAGCAATTATTGTTATTTCTTATGAATGAAATATTATTTTCAGCCTTCCCAACAGGCTCAGAAAGCATGTAGGTTAAAATGCTGGTGCCCAATACCATTCCGATACCGACACTTATGTACGCAAGTGAAACTTGGACGTGGTTGGAATGAATACCGTAGAGATGCGTTCTCTGAGAAGAATGGTTGGTAAAACATTGCGAGATAGAGTGAAGAATGAGGATATTAGGCGAATGAGCGAATGCGAGAAGAGTGTTGTGGATAGAATGCGTGTAAATAAGTTACGATGGTTTAGACATGTTGAGCGAATGCATGATGAAAGAATGACGAATTGGATGTATTTATCTGAAAGAGGGAGTATGATTCTTCTTCTTCTTCTCGTGCCATATCAGGTCCCCCCGACGTTGGCAATCACTCTAGCGAAGGCCTCCCTATCCTGCGCGACCCGGAACAGCTCACCCACATGAACAGCTCTCCCAGAGTATGATCACGTGGATCAAATCCAAAGGACGGCCGCGTGTTGAGTAAGAGAATTTGGCGGGCATGCATGAGTAACTGGATGAATGTGGAGGAAGCGAAAGAAGTTTGTAAGGATAGATCTATATGGCGTTCCGTTCTCTCTGCCTACCCCTCCTGCATGAGGGTATAGATAGACAGATAGTCGTACGCAAACTGAGCCTTGCAGATAATGGGATGGTTTGCAGACTTAACGAAGAGAATATTAAAACTTCACCTGTTATTATTAACTTTACTAAATTGTCTCTGCTCAGTACATTTAATATGCAATAATTTCTGGCTGACAATTTACCAATTAAACAGTCTACTATTTACGAAATACCTTCATATTTCATTCTCAATTACTTTTTATTTATTTATTTATTTATTCTTTTTGCACATCATCATTACATAACAGTGTTAACAAAATAATATAAAATTTTAGAAACTAGGACGATGTGCAGTGGCGAGATTATCACTATAAAGTGATTTCTTCCATCTAACCACGACACATTGACATGAAACTAGTAAAAACAAATTTACTTACAAAAAAAAACATACAAAATATCAAAACACAACAAAAGAAAAAAAAACAATATTTAAAATAATATATTTGACACACACCCAACATGTGGTAGGGATTATGGATCAGAGAAGGGGGGGGGGCTAGGGAACGGATACTGAGTTAGAAGATAGCATTTTTTCCTTAACATAAGATTTAAAGATATTGAACGATTGTGAAACTCTATGCGAAGAAGGAAGATTATTCCAACAACGAGCACCATAAACTGAGAATGATTTCGAGAAATAATTGGTACTAGCACGCAATAGCACGCCGTCCTACTTAACGAACTATAAGATATCAGTTCTTCTTCTTTTCTGGACTTCAGTGGTAGCTTCAACTGTGCTATTTAACACATAAATATCACAGCGTTTGTAAAAATGAATCGATTCATAGATATGTATTGATAAAAAATTGAATAACTGACCACGTGGTGCAACGGCTATCGTAGCCGACTTGCATCATCGAAGTCCTGGGTTCGATTCCCAGCTGGGTTGCGGAATTTCATACGAAATTTTCAGGGTTTGGAAAAGAGTTGTCTCAGCAAAATAGAGACAGCACTGGTTGTCTGGAAGAAATTACGTGAGTGATAAGTCCGCCGGCTATACTGACATCTGTGTATAGTAAAGTGTTAAACAATATAATATCTTCTCAAAGTCCTGGATTTGCTTGGGACTGTAATGACTCTTAGGAGATTGGCACAGAGATGCTTTGATTGGGCGATGGATATAATATGGAAGTGCCTAGACTTCTACGGTATCCGTGTGAACAGTATCCCCGATTCTATTTCATTTTTAGTGTACTAAAATAGGAACGTTCCAATTTTAGTTAGCCTATATTGGTATTCTATAAACTCTAAAATTGTTCCTAATTAGAATTACATACAACTTGTATCATATATAGAATACGAATGTTAGTTCAAGTGAACTTAATTACAAAATTTTGTAATGTTCTTATTTTAGTTTGAACCAATATAGAATAGGGGTAATGTGTCTTCTTCAATATCCTGAATGCAGGAGACAGGTTTCCGACCTGTAAGGTGCATTGAATTGCATTGAATGAATAAACAATGAATGAACAGTGATTACAAAACGGTGAACATAATAATATCACGAATCAGCAGGTTCATTACATAACTTGTTGTATAGTGTGATGATAAATTCACTATCACCCTAGGTACTTATTTTACTACTACTGGCATTATCACACTATGTGATGATAAAATGCACGTTAGGTTGATATCAACAGAACTAAAGTATGTAGTATATAGTAGTATTCTGATATCACTCCAAACAAGTTTGATAACAGAACGCGATTAGTGCGATAGGTATACCCACAATATTGTGTTCTTACTATCAGCTATAGGTACACACCTCCAAAACGCAGAAGTGTCGTCGTGAGTTTTGTAGTAGTAGTCACATAAGGTCGATGATAAAATTGCCTTATCGTGAATCATAAGTATAAACTTGGAAAAGACATCGATCGACGACAAGACATCGTCAACAAGACAACAATTTCGCGAGGTATGCCTTCCCCAGCTAAGATATCGGGTGCAATAACTATCTCTACTAAACCCGAATAATACCCAAGGCAGAAATGGTAGAGGCCGACCAAGAGACGCTTATATGGACCAACTGAAGAAGGACATGAAATGTGGCACATATGGAGAGCTAAAGAGACTAGCTGAAAATAGGGAGGAATGAAGAAGAAAATCCAAACTCGTTACAGACCAATCTAATGGATTTGTAACTCGTTATATTTTATAATAAACCCTAAATACAGATTCATATTATGTATGAATTGGACCAAAAAATAAAGTGATGTTGTCTTTTTGTTTTGATATACCTACTGTTATTTTGATAGCAGCTTTAAAATATATCCCTTCGTTCCTCCGCTTGGTATGTGGTCACCACTGATTCCTCTCTCCTTTTGAATTCAATAGACACACAACTAAAATAGCTGAGACTTTGTAGCCTGATGATTTTTATTAATAAATTTCCCATATGATGCTAGCAACGCTGACTCCAGAAGAACTCAAAAATGCAATAGCCTAAAGAAATCAAGTCTCGAAACAATAACGGGCTTCCTGACGTGTCACTGCCATCTCAGGGAACACCTGCGTAGAATGAGATTTGACTAAAACGATACCTGCAGATTCTGTGAAAGGAATTTGAGTCTCTCGGCACTTTTTGTCAGACGGCAATACCGCGCGTTTCACAAAAATCTAAGTAAACACTGGACAGAAGTGGATTTGTTCCCCACTCTAGATCTCTTCAAAATTCTTAGCTCAATAAGTCGTTTCAGACTAGAGAGCTAATTTTAATTAGACAATACCAGACAGGTAAAATAGAAAGAATACAGTAGACTTTGCAGGTGTCAATACAAAACACATCCCGTCTAATAAATAAATAAGGTCAGAACTGGTCTGATGGACCTACGAAACAGAAACATACAACAAAAACTGATCCCAATTAAACAAAGCGCAATATTGCTTTTGAACAATTTCTGAATATTATTAACTCGGGCATGTGCTCTGTTTGCTTCACTCTTACATCAGCCCTGTAGATAATATAGTTATCACTAATGATTGTGTGGATATACGCAAAAGATCCACGTGGTTTTTCTTGATAGCTAAATAACCATAATGATTATGGAAACAGTAGTAAAATTACGTCAAAATTGTCTCTGAACAGATAAGTTGCACGCAATCAAAACCATATTAAGTATAAATAAATGATAACATGGAGGTATGAATGAAATACACACTGTGGAACATGATTATTATGTTTTATGAAAGAATAAATTTCGTACGTAAGTATGTTTGGTCTTCGGTATTACATTGTTCAAAGTCTTGTGAAAGTACTTAGGTATTGCAAGAAACACGAATAAGCCAATATTATTAAAAGTCGCCAGGAATTCCAATTTCCAACGAAAACGGTTTTGGTTATATTAAAGACGGAGAATGATAGATTACGTGAGATATGAAATTGGGAACTGTAGAGAAAACAGAAACAGATGTCGTTCCTGCAAACCAAATTATACATTGTGTGAGACTGTGGCGCTGACCCAAAGATTTACTATTATCTACTAAACGCCCCAAGTTATATTAGACTATCAATTATTGGATTAAGAAAACAATTTATTTTCTAGAGTCTTTGTCTTTCTCAACCACTTCTCCCCTACTGGATGAAGTGTCTTTCATATTTTTCCAATCTTCTCTTTCAGTAACAGGGATAAAGGTATCATCGGTCCACCATCACAAGAGTATGTAGGTGGCGTAATTTGAGAAGCCATGTCAAGAGTAAGGTTAGGTTATGTTCTAAACATGTCCAATGGTACATAGTTGTCCAACAAAAGCACTGTTATTTCGTCTGCAAGATTTTCGACAGCTTGGATGATTCTCTTTCACATATCAGGGGCCGTAGACAAACCGTACTTAGCGATCGACTACTGGCGAACTTTTCGACAATCTATCTACATGTACCGTATAATTATGCGTTATTGTTGCGGTTATGGTCGATAATTCGTTTGTAGTCGATCGCCAAGTACCTACGGTTTGTCGATCATTGCAGAATCGTTATTGTTGCAGTTATGTATAGTCGAAAATTCGTTTGTAGTCGATCGTCAAGTACGGTTTGTCGATCACTGCAGAATCGCTATTCTTATGTGATGGTTGACACCCTGTTAGAGAAGTCTCAAAAGCGAGAAGAGTGTAAAAGAGCGAAAGAATTAGAAATGAAAATTCCAGGTTCATGTTCCGATACGAAAAATAATAAAAAAAAAACAATTCTAGACAATGCATCGCCAGACAGTTGGAATAAATGATTGCGTCATAATATTTAATCGCAAAATACATTAAGATTAAAAGGTGCAAGTACTTACTTACCGACTGATTAATAATCCTTATCTCTTTGTCCTACAAACAGTAAAGTATACTACGTCATGGACGTCATGGTACTCTGATACCATAATCTGCAAACCAGACGACACATTATAAAGAGCTGGAATATAGCCCGATGACAGAGTCTCAGACTCACATTTCGTAGATCCCAAGAGAGCCCACAATTTTTTCTAGACTGGAGAGCAACTGCACATTTCAATCTTACTTTCTAATACTTCAATAATGTTTCTACCCCTTTTTGTACAATTCTTACCCCCTAGACAAACCGCACTTGCCGATCGACTACAAACGAATTTTTGACAATAACCGCAACAATAACGCATAATTACACGGCACATTGTAGTTAGATTATCGAAAAGTTCGTCAGTAGTCGATCGCCAAGTGCGGTTTGTCTGGGTACCCTGAATTCGCTGGGTATGTTCTTTGAAGAATTTAGAACCCGGTGCCAAATGGCATCGCAAAGTTTTTCGCAAACTTAAAATTGAGCAAACTCCTAAGTTTGCGAACCTAAATTGAAAATAAAGTTTCTTGTAGTTTTGTATAAAGCCAGATTCAAAAGATAAAGTAGTTGTTGGACAATTTTATTAATTTACTCGTGTTGGACTTAATGGAAATCTGCCCAGCAGCAAACCAGTAATTTCCACAGCAGCTGATGGAGAAGAGTAAAACATAATATCTTCCATTGTGCGTATTGTGATTGGGTACAGAGGACACTCCAGTAAATTAAATATCGTTCATGAAATACAGTCATACTTATTGGATTTGTCTTGCAGGAACCTCCTTCATACCTGTTTTCTTTATGGTTCACAAAAAAAATTTTCTTCCACGTCCAATAATCAGTACTGTCCCCAGAAGAATGGTAAGTCTTGGCTATAAAAGAATAACTACGATCCAGTTGAAAAGGAGATATTCAGAACGTTTCCAACTCATGGAAGACTACAATATAAGTAAAGGCATACACAAAATGTGTAGAAATAAACCAGATTCAGAAAAACACTATGCCTAATTCTGACCATATTGTTAATGTAATGGCTCATATACTTGAAGACTTAACTCTACACGCTCGAAGGTCCACGTTCTAGACTAGATCTTCTTTTTCTGCTACTCTGATTTTCTAACCTCGTGTCTTCCAATACTTTTTCTACCTATTCTCGGCTGCCATTCTAGATTCATTGAGCAGGAACATCTGGCAACATAATTATGTACCAGATTGGGACATAACATTTTTTGCAAAATATTTTGTGCTATCAGAGTTGGTAGACTAACTCGTTCAGTTATTCACGTGACAAATCTGGTTAGTTAGAAGAATTTTATTTTAATAGTATTGTCTTCATTATCATCAAAACCATCACACTGTTTCCCTTTCCGGGTAGGCAGAACGGATTGAGCGCCACCTACTCCTATCCTTGCATAGACTTTTTGATTCCGTTACCACACTTAGAAAATAATAATCATGCACGATGATTTTTCTTACATTAAACGTGACCATCCGTAGGATGCACATGATCGATTATCAAACTTTTGTAGGTATTGTGTTTTGTTAAACGCTTTCTCAGACACAAATACACATTTTCATAATTAATACATATAATTAAATAAAAATAATGAAAAAAGCAAGTGTTGGTTGGTTACATAGGTACATAAACACAGCAAGGTTTCTCATGGAACGATCTTAATTTTGTCTTGATCTTAAACTCTACGATGCGCGAAGTGACTATAGTCAAAAATACGTGCATGCCAATCCCGCGGTAGCTGAGAATAGTCGAGTCTAAGATTAGCTTGAATATTATGGTTGTATTTAATATGTGACATAACCCCAAGAATGTAGAATTAAAAGATATATTTTATAAAAATTAATAAATATCACAACGATATCAATAATGTATCAATGTCTGGTATATTCTTGGGGTTATGTTACATATTAATACAACCATAATACTCATGTAAATGGTGAAAACGACTATTCTCAGCTACCGCAGAATTGGCATGCACGTATATTTGACTATAGTCACATCGCGCATCGTAGAGTTAAGATTAAGACAAGATTAAGATCGTATTTAGATCATGTCATGGGGTAACCCTGCTGATATAATAATATTAAAATTTTACTTACCAGTATAATGATAGTCATGTTTCACTGTCGTCATTTTCACTGTAAATTTATTAACAACTTTATTTAATGCCGACGGCGAAGCTTAATATATTTTTTTAAAACGGCAACACGTGGAAAACTGTTGTACAAAATTAAATGAATATTTTAACGTGAAAATTGTTTTCTTTATAATAATTTAAATATTACTTCTATAATAATCTATATTTAAAATGTACACAACTCCCTAAAATATTAATCAAAAGAAATAGAAAAAAATAACGATGAATTAGCATTCATTGTTATTTACAATACATTGATTAGTTTTCCGTGATTTAAAAGATAATATAATTATATTCCTTTAATTGTAAACGCTGTTTTGTGTTCCAATATTTTAATTTAATTTTAGTCAAAACAATTGCTGGAAAGATTATTTCTTGGATTTGTTTTAAAAATACGTTGATTATTTGAAAGAAATCGAGTTGGATAAACCATATAAATAAAAAAAATTAATAATGTTTTTTTACACACCAGGTATTACAACATTATAAAATTCTCAATAGAACAAGGTCATAGGTATATTATAGAAATAATGAAACATTAAATTTGAAAACGAGAACAATAGAATCTCGAACGCGTTCGAAATATTTGAAAATTTTAAATTTCAGAACATGATTTTACTAATTTAATTTTAGAATAAGGAACACGTGGATAAATATTTTTAAATTGCAGTAAATACGGATATGTATATTTTAATCTTAAAACTGCACTATCATCTAAATAATATAGTGCATGCACTTATCGGTACCGCCATCTTTATGTACTAGCACGATAAGATTTGCTACATGACATAATGTCGCTATAAAAACTAACATAATATTAATATATGTGTGTATTGTGATTAAGCATGTTATTTATTTGTTATAAAATAAATTATATAACAATAATGATAAGAAATTGTCAACTTTATCATTATTTCACTAACAACAAAAGACATAGATATCATACGTCAAAAAACATTTGACAAAAGCACAATATTGTTACGAGGGAAAAAACACGCGACAAGAAAATTACAATGCCTGCAGAAACCGATGTAAAACGTATTAGAAAAATATTTATTAATTTGATTTTAAATTAATTCATTTTAATTTTACCGTTTTTGACGAAAATTGTGTTCATTTAATTTTAGACACTGCTCTGTTATTGTTTGTTTGAAACTGTTCTTTTTTCAAATTACGGAATGGAATTGTTCACGTTGTATTTATTATTTTGAATTCAAATTTCGAACGCCATGCTACTACTACACAGTGCGACAAGAAGAACGTATTCAAATTAATATATTACTGTAGCCCGTAGAACGTTTTTCATTTCAAATAATTTTCAAAATGGCGTCGACAAGAGAATTATTATTATTATTATTCCTAATTCAGTCGAGTTGTAGTTCTGTTGTTTACTTACATGAAATAAAATTATGTGATACAGTTTTAATTGCTCTCCGCGACATTTTCATACCAGGTGGAGCTACTTGTTGAAGATTTTTACTTTTCTAAAGAATGCCTTACTTCCGATGGCTGACCAGCTCTTACAGAACTTTAACTTTCAAAATAATGGATTTCCAAGCTTTTAAATATTGTGCGGTGCATTGCCAACATTTTAAGCATACAGTTACCTATTCCAGAGCAGAGATTATGTGGCGATGGACAAGGGCCTCAGAAAGAATAACTTAGATGCAATAGGCACCTGATTTTAGAGATTCTTATTTTTAGAAAGTTATATTTTATTCCAAGTACCTACCTAACTTAGCTGAGATGTTATTTTGAACTTGTATTCAAGTTTTACGAATCAAAAACTTTTTTTTTATTGTTTATTTTGTAATGTTAAAGAGATACGAAAATCTGAAAGACAGAATGCGTAGTACTTAGTGTCATTAGTGAAGATTGTGGAATTAAACTTGGGGCAGTAAAATGAATGAATGTGAACAAACTACGGTGTGGAAAGAATGAATGAGGAGAGATTAACCAAATATGTATAAATATGGACAGAGAAGCATGATGCTCAAAGATCGTGTAAATTAGATCCTCAAGAACGGACAGGTGCTGAACACAGAGTTCTGCGAGGTATAGAAGTGCTGTGCTGCTTATGACTTTGTGTACCGTGAGAGCGTGAGACACAGTTTGAACCACACTCTCTCTCTGAGACTCTCTGGCAAATTAGATCCTTAAGGGTTTCCGACAGACTGGACGTCCTTACTTCATACTCAACCGTTTCTATGACAGAGTGTAAGAAACGTTGTGGAAAGAGGTAATTTTAGTGGCTCAAATATGCTCTGTATAGCAACGTCCACAAATCTGGATGAAAACGTCAATCATCAATCCCCAATTATTCGGTGACAATTCGGAGCATTTTCCGAAGAAATATTCGAGTGAATGCCTTCTTTACCCTCTTGGGATGGATAACGAAGGTATTCATTCGAATATTTCTTCGGAGAATGCTCAGAATTGTCACCGATTCCTATTGAAGATTGACGTTTACATCCAGCTGTGTAGACGCTGCTAATGAAGAAGGCTGGTTTCTGTCCCCTGCTCCAAGTAGAAGCATCGAAGAGGGTTTATATTTGAAAGTTGCTCTTGTAAACATAGTGATGAAAAAAGCCCTTTTCTCATGACGTTGAATAATTATATTGTCAAGTCATATAATATTATTATTTTCATATCGCGACATGTATTGAATGACAAGTTGTGTCTATACCATGTTGACAATAATGCTCCCTCAGACTTGGACATATGAACGTTAATCACAGTGGCGTATCAAAAACGTAAGCTCAAAAGTCATATCTCTCTCTCTCACTCACTCTCTGTTTTGCATTACATAAATGAAGCTGTTAATTAGTTTTTAAGCAGTTTCCGTTCAATTCCTTAAAATGACAATGAAAAAAATATAGTTTTCCTCTTATTAGGTTCTCTTTTGGAACAATCAAACAGAGCGTTTTGTCAGCAACATTTAAAGAACAATCTAATAAAGTGTCTTCAGGTTGAGTAAAATTGTAAGTTTGTCTGACGTTCATGCAGTTTCTCATACATGTATGCCGATTTTTCGTGGGTATATTACCATCTTATTTGTCGGAGATGTGATATCAGTGAAAGACGGCTCATGCTTCACTCAACATAGGGTGAGGCAAAAGGCAAACTAATTGAGCTATCTTGATCTCGCAGGACAGGCTTTGGAGACAGAGCATTCAGTGTTGTTGGTGCCAGATGCTGGAACAAGCTACCTCTGGGTCTGCGAGAGGACGCAAATGGAGAGAGCTTTAGGAGAAGGCAGAAGACACACCTTTTTGCTGGGAGTTTCGGGTGATGGACGCGGTACACGGCGCCCTTGAGGTCATGTTATGAGTAAACGACGCGACGGTTTACAAGCACATTGTTTTCTGTGAGGATTTTTGGGATGTAGGTATTAAGAACAAACTCAGATTCCTCTTAAAAAAATCTATTTGCTCTATAAGCCTAAATCATCGCAACTTATTAATAATGAATAAAATGCGCCACTGAATTTCGTGTGTGTAGAATGTATTTGTATACCTAATACAAATAATTATAATATGTATCATATGGGTGCTTGTATAATATGTATATGTGTGAGGGTGTGTGTGTTTCTTATCAGCAGTGTACAGTGCCCACAGTACCTACAGACTTCCTATCAACAAAACAACTCAATACAGAGGACAGTGAAGGAGGTTAAAAAATAGTTTATTGTTTATTGTTTATTGTTGTATATCGTCCTTAGACCAAAGTTTTTGGTACTTGGACTCGTCAATTTACAGAAGACAGGATCATACAATAGATTATATACAAAAAAAAATAAAATACAGAATCATAGATCAAAACACAATATCATTGCTAAGCAGAGTGTAAAGGGCTCTGTTAGCATTTCGTCAAACAGCATTCAATACAGATTCCATCATCAATCATCATAGATCAAATAAAAACAAAAAACATCAGGAAATTATTTCCATGCTGAAATGAATGTATATGGTTCAATTCAGCATTTCGTCGACACAATAAAAAGCTTTTTCAACGAGGTACAACTTCACTACTCCTCGAAATTTTTTCTCATCCTTCACGGACTTTATTTCTTCAGGCAGCTTGTTAAACAGGCGCACACTGAGACAGACAAAGCTTTTGGACAATTTTGCCAACCTGTGCTCTATAGGTCGGATACTTCTTTTTGAGCGAGTGTCGTAATCATGGTATTCCAAGTTGAGAGGGGTGTTGGGCATATTTTTACGTGCGTATAGCAAGCATTCATAGATGTAAATGCCAGGGAGCGTGAGTATGCCAAGTTCCTTAAAGTGTTCCTTGCACGACTCTCTTGGCCCCAACCCTTTTAATCCCCTAATTGCACGCTTTTGAAGTCTGAAAATTCTGCTCCAATCAGCCCCCCTGCCCCAGAATAACACTCCGTACGACATAATGCTCTGGAAGTAGGCAAAATAAACTGATCTGGCTGCCACCTCGCCACAAGTATCCTTAATTTTTTTTATAGCATAAACTGCTGAACAAAGCTTCCCAGATATTGTCTCAATGTGCGGTGTCCACTGTAGCCTTGAGTCAATCATTACGCCGAGGAATTTTATATCATTTCCTACTTCCAGCTTGCGCTGGGAGAGACCAGACATGACTGGATTATTATCTACGTTTCTTTTCAAGGAAAAATGAATTGCACCCGTTTTCGTCACATTAAGTGCGAGTCCGTTATCTCCAAACCACTCACCCACGCCATCTAATGCCTTGAGTGTATTATCAAGTGCTGTATTCTTGTTGTTATTTTCCTTAATTATTATAGATGTATCATCGGCAAACATTATCATAGTTTGATCCTTGGAGACACATTCTGGTAGGTCATTCACATATACAAGAAACAGTATTGGCCCCAGTATAGAGCCTTGTGGTACACCACGATTTATTTGGGCTCCATTGGACCGCACACCATCCATTTCAGTCACCTGCTCACGATTCGCGAGGTAAGATTTAAAAAAGTTGATTTCATTACTGGCAATTCCATAATAATTAAGCTTATTGACAAGAATATCATGGTTAACGCAGTCGAAGGCTTTGGAAAGATCACAGAATATTCCATAAGCATCCGACCTTTTGTCCAGTGAGTCGAGGACCGTTTGAACAAGATAAGCTATACCATCGGATGTGCTTTTGCCCTTCTGGAAACCAAATTGTTGGGGGTGTATAATATTATTTTCGACAAGGTAGTGGGTGAGTTGCTCAGAGACAACCCTCTCGAATATTTTACTTAAAACAGGCAGTATTGAGATCGGTCTATGGTTACTTGGGTCAGTTTTGTCACCCTTCTTATAAACTGGAATAACTCTTGACTTTTTTAATTTTTCTGGAAATACGCCTTGTTCAAGACATTCATTAATAATTTTAGTAATTCTCGAAGCAAGTCCGTCAATAATTAATTTTAGAAAATATGTAGACATGTGCCATAGATCATCTGAATTCTTTGATTTAATCTTTTTACACAATTTTATTATTTCCCTTTCTGTGACGTTTCTAAATTTAAAAGCAGTCTCGGGTTTACGAGTTCGAACTAAATATTTCATCGCGTTTTCTGTCGATATATTTTGGGTAATGGAAGATGCTATGTTTACAAAGAAATCATTGAACTGATTGGAAGTTTTTAATTTCTGAGATTCGTCAATTAAGTTTAGTTCATCGTCATCAATTTTTCTATCTCGGCCAGTTTCATGCTTAATTATCTCCCATGTGGTTTTAATGGGATTTTTTGCATTTTTAATTTTATTAGCTAGATAATTTTTTTTTGCTTCACCACAGACCTTTCTGAATACCCTGCTGTAGGTTCTTATATTATCTTTCAGTAGCTCTGAGTCGTCAAATCTTTTTTTGCTATACAATTCAAATAGATGTTTCCTAGATATTATAATACCAGGAGTAGCCCAGTTATCGAACGATTTATGATTCACCTTTAATTTTATTTTTCTAATTGGAAAATGATGATTTGTTTCTAAAACCAATGATTCAAATAATTCATCAAATTGGACATTTGCACAACAATTCGAAGAGAGAGGGGTGTTAGGTATAGAATTGTTAATAGACTCAAGAAATTTTTTTACAGATTCTTCACTGTAATTTCGCTTATAGAAAAACTTTTGATTGGTGTTTTTGTTACTTATTTTTGTTTTTAAATTACAATTAATTATTTGTCCTAAGTGATCTGATCTCACAAAGTTCAATAGTTGAGTTTGTTTGACATCAATATCTGTAAAAATATTATCAATACAAGAGGATGAGTTTTTCGTAATTCGTGTTGCGTCTTTAATGCAACGGGTCAATAACAATGAGTTCATTAAATCAACTAAAGAGCTACACTCTTTTGAGGTATTGTCAAAGTTTATATTGAAATCCCCACACACGGCAATGTGTTTGTTATTTTTGTGAGTTGCTCGATTTAGGGCATTTTCCATGATATTGAAAAAAGTATCGAAGCACCCAGATGGGGATCTATATACAGATAAAACTATAATGCTATCAGTTTCAATGCAGCTAATTTCACAGTGTTTCTCTGCTGACAATTTCACAATATCTGGTCTATTTTTCGATTTATAGTTATTTTTAACCATAACCAATGATCCCCCTCTGATTGCCTTTTCCCTACAAAAATAGCTTACAATATTGAAATTAGGAATTACATAATTGTTTACTTCTAATGTCTTTAACCATGTCTCAGTGATGCACAAAATGTCCACGTTAGCAGCTGAAGATAAGGTGCCCAATTCATGGAGCTTCCCAGGAAGCCCCTGTGCATTCTGATGGCCGATACTAAAGACCGATGTTAGGTTGTTGCAGCCGTTGGTCCGTTGCAGTGTAAAGTCTGTTATATCATTAATAGTAATATAATATCTACTACTACTCTACTATACTATAACGGCATAGCCCACAAGTGGGGTAGCCAGCAGACTAGCTGGATGTGATTTATTTATTTATTTATTTTCGAAAGGAACAAACAGTCAAAACTAAAACAAAATTAAAACATATAAAACTAAGGAAATATGATAAACATGCAAGCTGTCCTCTCCGTGCCAACAAAAGTTATGACATTCAGGATGGGTGGCAAACCACTGTCTCTTTTCACTGCTAAATTATTATTATTATTAACTTACTCAGACTATGCACTAACACCGTGCATAGTCTGAGCTACCCCACGTGGAAGACACAGAACAGACTAAGAGTTGGGGTGACTAGGTGCAGAAGTAGCCAGCAGAAGTGGGGCTTTTTGGATGGAGAGGACACTAGCTGCGACTGCGGGGAGGTATAGAGTGATTCTCACCTATTGCAATGCCCGCTAATGCGAAATGCATGTAATGTGAGTGACCTGATGATGGCGAGTGACAAGGCGATAGATATACGTCGCTGCATACTGGAGTGGCAAGGTCTGAAGTCCGGACCCGAAAAGTAAGTAAGTACTGCTAAATTTAAGATGTTAAACATATTTAGGAACATTCCATGTACCTCTTATGATGTCCCACAAATGGGGTAATCAGGATAATATCTGCATGTAAACAACATACAAGTCGTCCACTTTGTATCAAAATAAAACATTTCACATCTCCAATTCAGCAATGATGTATGCCACCCATTCTGACGATTTTCATTGGCATGGAGATGATAACTAGTATGTTTATTACGTGCAGTTGGTTTACTGCCTACCCCTCCCCCTGGATATATGTCTTAATTGCATAGAACGTATTATTTTGTGAGAATATAGTAATGATCAGTGAATAAATATTCTTGTAATTTTGGGACAAACCCAAATACAATCTTATACACCTTTCACAATAAGCTGAAAGGGGAGTTTGACAGCACCTGGGATCGAACTTACTGATGCACAAAACTAAAAACGGTTGATGAGAAAATAGTATTAACTTATTCATAAAAAAATAATTTAAATCAATTCTCCTTATTCATTCCATAACGGAATTCCCCACGAGCGGGGTAGCCAGCGGACCAACTATATGTAATAAACTGCAAGTCGTTCTCAAGTGAGGTAGCCACCAGACCAGTTGCATGAGATAAACATTCAGGATGGGTGGCAAACCTCATCACTGTTGAATTTAAGATGTAAAATGTCTTTTTTAATTATTTGTACACTTGGCTTTTACGGGATACTCGAAAGCTTACGAGAAAGAGTGGGAGACCAATTCTTTATTATAAAATTAATAAACAGAGGGCAAGTTTATCGCAGAGGTGCGATTTCTTCCAACTGACCCAATTTCGTGAAACGTTCACACTAAACTTTTAAGGAAGGAAAAGAAGTGGTAAATAGAAGATGAAAAATAAGTAGGAAAAAGTACTAGGAAACAGATGTCACATTTTGAATGATAAAGACAGTGGTCCCCTTGAAAGTGTGAAGAGTGGGGAGCAACCTTATTATTTTGGAAGGCAAACTGTTCCAGCAGCGAGCACCATGAACAGAAAATGAGTTCGTAGAAAAGTTTTAAATTAGAAAAAAATAAAGTAAAATCATTATCACACTCCACCTCTGTATTTTAGTTCTGTTTTTGATAGACCAAGCAGTCAGTATATATATTATATTATACTACACTCACACACAACAAGCATTGCTTTTACATTAGCTCTACTGTATACAACATTATAATTATGTTTGAATATTATGTATACAGCCAACTAATACTAAAGTCTAATACATAATATGTACATATTATAACATATTTATAGGTACCTACCTATATATTTTAATATGTGGTAGGTGGCTAATAAGGATTATATATATCTTTGTAAAGAACCTAGGACAATGCGGCCAATGTAACAAAGAGTAAATATTATTATTATCCTAGAAATGTCACCGGCACTGAGACCGTAACAGCTTTTGGCCACGGCGATCTCAGCAGGAATGATGAAAAACAAAACAACAAGGCAAGTCCAAAAAAAGGCATTATTAAAAAGAAACAATAGAATCAAAGGAGAGTCTCTCTATCCTGGTGATAAAGTCATTGTATGTTATGTTGAAAATATCGACATGAACATTCAAATTATTAAATAATTTTATAGCCTTACCGACAGGAGAATTTGCTATTATGTGTATTCTGCTATACGGGGGGGGGGGGGGGGGATAACGACTGATAACACCTACCAAAAAATCTATGATCCAATTTATAATTGGTAAGTATTAAAAATTTGAGAAAATACTCAATGTTTCAAATTTCTATCTCACTTAGCGTCGTCAAATCTTCAATTTAGTATAGTTTTTGTATCTGAATATTTCAGAATATACCCAACTCTTTATGTTTCAAAGCTGTGGAGCACCCAGCAAAGAACTGGTCTCCCACTCCTTTCCGTAAGTTATCGAGTGTCTAATACCAGCACTGTGATGCTGTTTGATGACAAATATTCAAACACAATAGTTTTGCAGCTTTTCTTTTTAAATTTAAAATAGGAAAATATTTATTTTGTTATAATTTGTATGATGGCGAATAAATAAATAATATGCCCATTTAAGTATGAGACTGCAGAGCAGTATTTCCTAAACTATGGGTCGCGACCCACCAGTGAGTCGTAAGTGAATATTGAATGGGCCACGACTCGCTACTAGGAAATCTGAGCATTACCAATATTTATGCCTTCTTTTCTCTAAGACAGCTTAAAGGTGGGTCTCAAGATTGGAAATTTTTGTTTGATGGGTCAGAGCTCAGTCAACTTTGGGAACCACTGCTGTAGAGGATAAGACGCAGCCCACATGGGTTAAGATTTATAACACACCGAGCCATACGAAAAGTAAAGTAAGAAATAAATAATAAAAAATTGTGACTTGTCCGACATTCTACAAATGTTCCAGATAGACATTTTGGAAAGATGCATATTTCTGATGAAGTCTTTAACACAATATTTTTACCATATATACTAACTATTTTTATGGGTACCTATATGTAACAAATAAAATTGTATTTTTACAGTATATATCCATATATCTAAACACAATATTCAAAGCCTTACCTAGAGGAATACATTATGTGTAGTTCTCAGCAAAGAATAGGCATGTTGCCTCTCATTCTACTAAGATTTCAAAAATTTGTTTTTTTGTAAAGCAGCATAAATTAATATATTTAATTCAACAGTGATGAGGCTTGCAATCCATTCTGAATGCAATTTTATTTTATTGGCACGTAGGCGACAACTTGTGTGTTTATTATAATATGCAATTGCTCCACTCGCTACCCTACTTGCGGAAGATGGATACGGATAAAATAAATATTATGAATATAGGTAGGTACATAAGTATTTATTTTTTAAATAAAGTCTTTGGAACGAGAAAAACAAAAATATTGGCATTGTACTTTTTTCATATTATGGAATATTTTAAAATTATATTTATTTGGCTGCAGGTTGGCTAGTAGAAAATGCTCTGCAATAAGTCTATGTTTTGGCTCATGAAGTTGTCAGTTACCGATAACATTTTTTGTGACAGAAATATTAATTATTTAATATTTTTTTTTCAAAATAAAATAGCAACAAAAACATAAAGAATATAATATGCCTTTTGTACAAATTTATTTCAAAAAAGTGGTTATTATTGTATAATTTTAAATAATCATCTCTTTTAGACTATCAGAGCCATCTATGTGATACTGTTACAAGTTTTTAATCATTTCTTCCATACTGTTTTTATCAAGTCGATATGCTGACCATTCCTCTTTACTGGTCAAATCTACTGCCCCCAAATGTTCATAGAAACACCTCGCAGGATTCCATTTTAAAACGTGGAAGTCTAAACGACAGCAATTTGTGTCTAGAGCATGCTGAAAAATAAAACATAATTACATACATGAATGAGGGCAGAATGACCAAGAAGACATATTTGGGTGAGAGGAATGTTGCTCGGAGACGTGGCCACCTGAGGATCAGATGGCAAGATCATTTAAAACAAATCCTACAGGACGGTTACGTGTTGACCACATTGAAAAGGAGAGCATTCATGAGGAATTATACGACAGTGATGGAAACGAAAGATATATTAGACAATGATAAGGAAGTGGCGCTCGATCCTTTCTGCCTACCCCGCGAGGGAAGCGGCGTGATGGTATGTATGTAATTACATACACATCATCACAGTGGGGTAGCCAGCTGATTAACTCAATAAAAATGCAAGTTTCCCCTCCCTGCAAATAAATGTAAAGATATGCAAGATGCATGACATACCTCATCGCTGAATCAAAGATGTTAAATGTCTTACACAAGATATTTTACCAATTCCTGTCTTGCAGGAGACTGGGAAACTTACAGAAAAGAGTGAGAGAACTATCCTTCACTGGGGACTCCATCGTCAAACGCTATTAAGTAACAATGTTATTATGTCAATGTGGTTTGAAGGCTTTCATGGCGGTCTTCACTATCTGGTTGTTGATTTTCAGGTTTGCCATGTCTCGACTCTTTCATATCCTGAAGATGGGGCCAGCAAGTGCACCGAAACGTCGACTAAACAAATCGAGACATGGCAAACCCGAAAATCAACAACCAGATAATGTTATTATGTTTTCAAATTTTGTGGAGTCTTTTAAATAGATGTCTAGAATATTTACTAATTTTGTATTGTTTAACCGGATTTGGGCAAAACATGCAGATGACATAAACAATCGTACATCTGGATTGGAGAACTATGTTTACACAATGTAACATTGTGCATAATTGGAAGAAGTAAGATAGGCATCCCAATGCTCTCGTAGCCTACAAACAATATGTTATAAGTGAATAGTCAGATAGGAAGATCACCTTTACAAGAGTTGCTAGCATCTTTTTCCCCGCTCCTTTCATTCTATATTCTGGTTTGATGTAAATATCCTCCATCATCATGGACTTGCCTTCCCACGTCGAGTAAATGTTGAAGAAGATGGAATAACCAATCAAACGAGTGCTACCAGAGCTCTCTTGTAGTTCTGCTACGAAACATCTGAAGAGAGGCGGAGATGTGTCAAATGCATCTCGTTCCAAAACTGAAATATCAACAAAAAATACAATGCGAGCAGTGTTGGACATAATTAAATATTGATGAGTTAATCAATATTGTTTAATCAAACAATAAATGGTTGTTGCCTCTTTAATTATTATTTGGTGTCCTGTAAAAGGCAGAGATTTGTAAAACCTCACGTATAAGACATTTAACAATTTATTATTTTAAGAATTTTTGAAAACTCCTATGCGGGGACTGGATTTACTTACTGAGTAGAATAGATGTTAATCATATTATTGATTATTAAATTGGGTTCGATTTCCGGAGTGAACAAAATGTTTCTGATCGTTTCCGGAGTTAAATTAATTGGGAAGATTAATCTAGAGTTATTATTAATCTAATAAGCAAACGTCACTGGCTTATGAACCTTATTTTCATCCATGGACGAAATCCATGCAATCCATGGACGAAAGATCATATGATTTTACACAGGAGATAATATGAGATGAAAGTTTTATTTCATTTCATTGCGCACAGTAGGCCAGAGATTTGGCTCATGCCTTTGAAAACATTACGAGGCTATGTGAGATGGTCCTGATGAGACACACGCGCCAATGTTGAAACATGAACATCTTTTCGACTAATCCAAACTGCAAATTCTGGCGACAGGTAAAATCTTGTACCATATTTGCAAAAGCATGAGCTAAGTCTCTGCCCGATTGTGCGCAGTGAAATGGAGTAAAACTTTTACCTATGTGTTATACTATAAATAGTGGAGATGCAGTGAATATTAGGCAACTATTCGATATTCTGTCTATTCGGCAACATTTTTGCTATTCGGCCGAATACCGAATACTTAGTCTATTATTCGGTGTTCTGCCGAATAGTTTAAATGTAAAATTGGAAGGAACTAATAGCTTGTAGATTGTTAATATTTCATTGTCAGCTGCAGATGCATTTTATTAATCCTCAAATATCTTATTAATTAATTTAATTTGATATTTGATATGGAGTGAAACAACATAATATGAATTATTATTGTTATTATTAATGTTGGAACACAAAAATTTCAAGTCTAGTACATTATGTCTATGATGTACCTACACGAAGATGCGCGGTCGGGAGTACCCCACGCTCTCACCATTGTTGTGCCGAATATTTGGTTATTCGGCACAAGTTCTTGAATGATATTTGGTATTTGGTCAAATTTACTAATCGTTGCATCTCTAATAAATATTCATTTGTTTGTTATATAGAATTGAAAAAAAAAGGATTTCTGGCTACCCTTTTTGTGGGATGTGATGGAATAGTATAATAATAGTAGAGTTCGTCGGTAGTCTGGAGGTAGAGTCTCGGCCTCGTGAACAGGGGGTCCGTGGTTCGATCCCAGGTGCCGGCAAACTCCCCTTTCACGACACAAGCTTTTAGCTTACTGTGAAAGGTGTATAAGGTTGTATTTGGGTTTATAACAAAACCCAGATATATCATTTTTTTTTTAAAAATAGTAGTAGGTATTCTGATGAGAATCAGTACACAGTAAGGAATAAAATAAAAAAATTACTTTCCGCTGTGATTTTCGGTCCTTGAGGCATTTCTTCAAAGTTAGCTAGTTCCTAAAAAATAAAAACCAATCTATTTAAATATCACATCATTTGTCTTACTCTCCATACTATACAAGAATAAACAGTAGAAAAACTTAATGTAGTAACATGCAATTTGACTTCGTGCCAATAAAAGTAAGAAACCATAGTTCAAAATCATCAGGTTGAGTGTCAAACCTCATTGCTGCTGAATTGATGATGTCGTCAGGGTTGCCAAGTCTTTTCCAGATAAATACCGAACAGTGAGCAAAAAAGTTTTAATCGTTTATGTATATTATGACATTAAAATACAAAGTGCCACTGCACAAGAGCAACTAGCTACCCTAACTTAGAAATATTAGGTATATTTTTTCTCACTAGTGCATGCTTCCAGTAATGTCTTATTTGCTTTAACTGCCCCATGCATTTCGCGACATGTCAGACTGAAATTACATTGTATGTATAGATAATTCAGACTTCACCATGTCCACACTTAATTTATTACGGCTGTCCATCCGTCCACAAATGGTTCATATGGCTAAATACTCTTTCCACATAAGCATTACTAAATGGTACTGCCATTATCGTTTTTATTATCTTTTTCAAGTTACTTGAAAAAGTAATTAGTGCAATGTTTATTATCCCGTGGAGCACCCGGTAAAGAATTGGTCTCCCACTCTTCTCTATAAGTTTTCGAGTGTCCTGTAAAAGGCAGGTGTTCGAAAAAATAAGACATTTTACATCTTAAATTCGGCGATGAGGTTTGCCACCCATCCTGAATGTCTTGATTTTATATTGGCACGGAGAAGACAGCTTGCATGTTTTATATGCAGCTGGTCTGCTGGCTACCCCACTTGTGGGATATGCCGTGATGGTATAGTAGTGATGGTATAGTTTATCAGGGAGAAAAATTAATCAGAAAAAAATACCGAACCGTCCATACTTCGGTATTTTTGTCATACCGAACACTGAACACGGTGCTAAAATACCGAACGGTTCGGTAGAATACCGAACACCTGGCAACACTGGATGTCGTATGTCTTATAATATGACTATCCAGTTTCATAACTCAGCAAGTAGAAATGTCTTATATTTGAGAAATCGCCATTTTTGTAATGTTGCTATATTTATATATTATGCTTTAAAAACACAACAGAAAGTGAAATATACTATATAATAATAACCACACTGTTAAAGACATGCGTTATCTTTGGTCAGTTCAATAGTTAAACAATTCGAAATATTTATTTGTAGAATTGAAAATAGGTAGTACATCATTTTTTCCATAACTAAATATTTAGGAAAATATCAAGCTGGCATGAACGCATAAATACTTGATAATATTGAATTATTTTTATGTAGATGTATAGTATTCAACCTGGAGAACAAGAATCCGGCGCATAATTGTGGATTTTTTAAGCACAACAATAAATATTTACATTTTTCGTATGCCCTTGATGTATCACAAGTATCTTATAAATATCGGAGGCCATATTGAAATTTGTATGGTTATCATAATTACCAACATAACAAAAACAATGTTTACTGGACAAAATACAATGGAAGTCAAAATTAAACGGGGTAAAAAGTCAAAATAATAAAATGGGAAAATTATTACAATTTATTAAATCGAAAATAGACATACCTCATATTATTATTATAAATCCTTTTTCGTATATACTGTATTTGTGTTGTTAGGTAGTCTGGTGCTAATATATGCAAAAACACATTTATTACGTTGACTGATTGCGGGTTAGGTTTGTTAGGTAGTACGGTGCTAATATATGCAAAAACACATTTATTACATTGACTGATTGCGGGTTAGGTTTGTTAGGTAGTACGGTGCTAATATATGCAAAAACACATTTATTATGTTGACTGATTGCGGGTTAGGTTTGTTAGGTAGTACGGTGCTAATATATGCAAAAACACATTTATTACGTTGACTGATTGCGGGTTAGGTTTGTTAGGTAGTACGGTGCTAATATATGCAAAAACACATTTATTACGTTGACTGATTGCGGGTTAGGTTTGTTAGGTAGTACGGTGCTAATATATGCAAAAACACATTTATTACTTTAATTATATAAAATTAGTGATATATATGGTATTTATGGATTTAATTAATTTTTTTATTGAAAATTTATCATTTTTCTCTATGATATGCATTGTTTTTGTCATATTGGTAAACCTGCAATTCATTTCCTCTATTTTAGTGTCAACATGGCGTCCGATACTTGTTTTGATTGTGATGTGTAAATCGTGGACAAAATATGCAAATAATTAATTTTGTGTGCATTAAATCAACTTATTTTGGATGGATTATCATTTCTCTAGTAGAAAACTACATACTCACATGATTATAACTTGAAAATTCATAATTAGTTTTTTGAATAGTTCACCTATCCTTGATATTTACCAATATTTATATAAAGGGATCAATTTTATATGTTGAAAACTCTATGACACTTACCACATAATTATGTTTAACAAGAAAATTCATGCAAATTTCTATTTAAAATAAATTAGGTTATATTCCTCAAAATCAATAAATTTATTCAGTTACCTGTATCATTTCCATGACATGTTTCATATCTTCTCTTACGGCAGGTCTAACTGCAATTTTATTGTCCATGTTTTACTTTTTTATTAAATAGTTTATATGATAAAAATACTTTATTTTCAAAATAACTATAATATACCGCCAAATTTACGAAACTTTTGACAGCTTGGAAAATGTTGGAACGGCAATGGCATAGATAAAACACTGTGACAGTTGACAGTGCTCTAAAAAGAAGAATATACTCATCTGCCATTTGTGTGCTAATTCTTGTAATACGTTTGTAAAGTGTGACGTCATCCACCATTTGCGTTCCAACTGTCGAGTTTTGTATCGTTTTCTCAATTCTCAAAAAAAAAAAACTGGAATTTCACACTTCAATTTATTTTATTGAAAGAGGACAAATGAAAATGTTTATATGGTATATGTCTATGCCTATAGGTACCTGAGGTCATGTGTATGTAAAATAGTTTTTTTTGTGACATGACAATCAATTAGTTCATGACATGCGGTTATTTCACTTCCTACCCCATTTGTGAGAGTCAGCGTGATGATATAGAAAAATAAATATAATAATATCAGCTGTCAAAACGGAAAATATTTTTTTTGAAAAAATGGTGGCTCTCTGTGTATGGTGTTGTACCCCACCTTAATATGTACCTATTTTGAACATTTTCTATTTAATTAATCGATTTTAAGGAAAATAAAAGATACACAATTATGCTTATGACTATAATTACAACAATTATGCAAAAAAAAACCACATCATATTAAGGCTTATTATAATAAAACAACACTATTTACCGGACAGCTGAAATTGTCAAGTTAGTTCATGAAAAAACATTCATGGAAACTGAAATAATATCTATGGTATTTTCGGAAACTAAATTTTGAATTGAATTTGTAAATATTAGGTCCTTTATAATAAGGGTGACCTTTAAAAATACCTAAATATTAGGTTTCAGCAAGCATAATAATATATTATAATTATATATATTTTGACGATGATAACAATAATATCATAAATTTGTCAAAAGTCTGTCATTTTTATAAAAAGGTGCGGTGCTGTAATATTGACGATCGGTATATTACAAAATAATAGAAATAAAGTTTTTTTATTGAAATGAAGGAACAAAAATGATTTATTACAGAAACCTGTTATTAACAGTTAATAAGCTACTAAGCTAGTTAATAATATGTAATTTATAATATAATTTAAATAAGTTACTTATATAATCATTGATATGGTATTAATATTGCTATAATAACAGAATGAAGATGGACAGAAATGAGAACCGATGTAAACTTCAAATACTCTGATATATCTATATTCTAGCCCACGAACAAGACCTCTTGAAAATCAACACAGAAATTAATTAAGTTGAAATTATATTTACTTAAATGCTATAATATCAAATATTTAACTAGGTAAATAAATCTTCAAATATCTTAAACTGTAGTTTCTTTAATCCTCCGAGTGATTCCCGAGATGTGGTTTAATCTAGTGTAGGTACATATTTCTAAAGTTTGTTATAATATATTTTAATTTTGCTGTGATTTTTTAACTGTTTTCTTCTTGTATAGGTATTATCATGTTAAAAGAGAAATGATATGTTTTGATGTAAATTGTATTAGTTAGGTGTTTTATTTTGTTATTAAAAAAGGCAATAGCCGTTTATAGTTTAATAAATAAATAATTAATATTAAGTTGTATCTGACCTCTTAGGGAGAGAGCATACATTGCATTACATTATTTCTGTACTTACTTTACCAATATTTTTTGCCTACTTTCAATAAATGAGGTACTTTTCTCCCCTTTCTTTTTTATAGACAATTAATTTCACTGGGTAATCATAAAAATTTCGTGGGTAAAGGGGCGTTCACATTTGTTCACTTTCAGTGATCACTCTGGATGATCCTCCAAGATGAAAAGGTGAACAGGCGTTTCATCAATAGTGATCACTAGCGATGACGGAGGAAAGAGATAACCACTCGTCATAATTTTGATGAAAGGTCCTTTCACTGAAACGACTATAAACAAGTTTTATCTTATTATTTGTTTTATCCTCTATGAATTTGTATTGAATGTCAGAATCATGTACAAAATTATTATGCAGTCGAGAGCTATATTAGTTTATTTTATGTGTTATTTTTTATTTTGAATTTGTTTAATTATTTTTGTACGAAAATATGTTAAACTACATACAACATGACCGAGAGTGTTGACATGGCAGTGAAAGCATAGGATGAGCAAGTGTGAACAGACGTGTTCACTTTCGATGAACAGGTTTGACCCTGACACTCTGGATGATCATCCAAAGTGACGCAATGTGAATGCTACTTAAGTAACTTATTTTCAAAATAAAACTTGCGCTATTCAACTTGATCAACAAAGTCCACATTTAACGTAAACATAGCTTTCAAAGCGTTTAATTTTCTTTCATAATCCTGATTAGTGGCATCGGGAGTATTTAGACACCATTTTAGAGTATCTCTGCAATTTTGTAAGATAATTGGCTTAGATTTCTCTGACGCTGTTGCTTTATTATGGGCGAAATCCGATATAAGTTGTAGACAAAACGCTTCAAGAGTTTGTTTATTATTTTCTTTTTCTAATACAGTTTCATCAGATTTTTTAAACCTTTCAGCATCTTCAATAGCTTTTGCTATCTCTTCGTCGGTGAGAGATTTAATTTTATTTTGCACAACGATACTTTTCTCAATACCTTTGGATGTTTCAACTGCGGAAACAGTAAGAATTCCGTTAACATCTATGTTAAATATTACTTTTATTATAACAGTTGATTTAGGACCTTTCGGTAAATTTTCTAGTGTAAATTCATCTAGAAGATTATTATCATTGACAAATTTTCTTTCCCCTTCATAAACTTTAATACGTACAAAATCTTGATCATCTTCAACAGTCTCGTATTCTTTAGTCTCTGTTATGGGAATTGTTATATTTCTTGGAATAATTACAGACATTATTCCCTTTGAATTTATACCAAGCGTCAAAGGAGTTACATCCATTAAAACGATGTCATTTAAGTCATCCTCACAATTCATAATGGCTCCTTGTATAGCTGCCCCGATAGCTACGCCTTCGTCGGCATTAAGCGAACAGTTCAAAGACTTTCCTTCGAAATAATCTACGAGTATAGCTTGAACTTTTGGTATACGTGTCGAACCGCCGACTAAAACTATTTCATCAATATCTGAAATATTAAATTTAGCGTCGTCTAATGCAAGCTGCACTTGTTTGAGAGTCGACTCAAAATAATCACTGTTTAATTCCTCAAAAAATGCTCTAGTGATTGTGGTTGTATATTTACTATTGGATTCCACTAAATTTATTTGAGTGGATTTTCGAAAGGATAAAGCCTGTTTTGCATCTTCACAAGATATTGTTAAATTAGCGAGAACTGATTTGTTTTGAGTTATATCTCTTCCTGTTTTAGATTTTATATCCTTGCAACAGAAATCGACTAGTCTGTTTGTAAAATCTTGACCTCCTAAATGTGAGTTTCCAGCAGTAGATTTTACAGTAAATATTCCGCATTCTATAGACAATATAGTGACATCGAATGTGCCACCACCCAGATCATATATCAGAACATTTGTGTAATCGTCTTCTTTATTTTGATCTAATCCATAGGCAAGCGCTGCAGCAGTAGGTTCATTTATAATTCTTACGACATTTAAGCCCGCTATCATTCCTGCAATCTTTGTAGCTTTCCTTTGAGAATCATTGAAATATGCTGGAACAGTTATTACGGCATTTTTAACTTCCTTTCTCAAATACCTTTCTGCAGTTTCTTTCAAATTTCTAAGAATATGACTACAAATTGACTCGGGAGATATCATAATTATTTCTTCTTTATGTTTCACTTTGTATTTCAATCTTCCATCTTCTTCAATAACTTTGAATGGCCACCTTTTAATGTTTTCTTGAACTTCCGCATCATTAAATCTTCGACCAATAAGCCGCTTGGCATCTGTAAATAAAAATAATAATAAATACAAATAAAATAAATCACCGGATGGTAATCACTTTCTTCCGTCATCGCTAGTGATCCTATTGATGAAACGTCTGTTCACATCTTCTCATTTCGGAGGATCTTCCAGAGACCAGAGTGATCACTGAAAGTGAACAACTGCGAATATCCCTTAAGCTAATCCCCTCCCTAGACAAAATTGAAACTTAACAGATAGAATGTAAAGGTTCAAATTAATAATTTGACCATCTAGTATCATATGTAATTTTTTTATATTCCGAGCAAATCTATGTCAAAGTTTTTTATTCACTTAACACAAAAAACTCGATGTTGTAAAATTCGTTGGTTTATTGAATTGTTAACTTGTTGGCATATTGTTAACTCGTCAAAAATTATAAAAGTTAATTAAAGATATATAATTTAGTTATTATAATTATAATATTTCAAACGATTAGTTACATCCTTACCATAAATTGTGTTTTTTGGAGATAGAGCTAAGCATGCTTTAGCCGCATCTCCCACAAGAAGTTCACCATTATGAAAAGAAACACACGACGGAGTGACACGTTTTCCACTTTCATTAACCATTACTTTTCTGAATCCATTTTCGGAGACAGACACACATGAGAAGGTTGTTCCAAGATCAATGCCAATTGTAGGCGAGTTATCGTCATTTTCACTCATGATAATATATCCAAATGCACTAAAAGAACCTACTCAGAATCCAAATGTGTATTATCTTTATTAGCTGGTACAATATCTATACTTCTGGTTCCCATAACGAATCTGAAAAAAGAACAAAAAACTTAAATCAAAAATACCATGGGTGTACCCAAGTTTTTTTTGTAGGAGGGCGAGGGAAAAGCTTTATGGATTTAAGAAAGTACCTGATTTGTATTCTGGAACTTTTTTATATCCCGCCTTTATTTATTTGATTAAAGAATTTAAATTCATTCTTTTTATATCTTTTTTAGCTCACATGTTTATCAAGGAATTTGGTCGTAACACACAACTCTATTTCTCATAATATTTATATTAGATCTGTTTTCTAGCTGGGCAGCTGCCCCTACTCTTAAAAATCAGACATACCATAAACTGCGGATTAAACGACATACCAAATTTTATACCAAATCGAGAAAACTTTAAGCTAAGCAAAAAGGTCTAGTATTTTTTTAAATTCCTATATCAATTTTAAAATGTTGGGTATTTTCTAAAATTCTTATTTACTAAGTGGTCTTAAATGCCTGGAGGAAAAACAGAAAAAAGTAAAAGTATGTCTCTATCTCCAATACAAATCACAAAGAAGAAAAACCACACGCCTACTGTTTCTTAATTCATTTTGGAATTCTACCACTTACCCACCGATGGAGTGAGTAGGTAGATTCAGGATGGGGGAGCATACCTCATCGGTGAATATTCAAAATATCAAATTTTACGTCTGAAAACAAGAAAAAAATAACTCGAAAGTAAAACAAAATAAAAAAATTACCATTCGATAATAATTATGATTTAGTAATAATTAACCACGTTGACACGACAAGGCAAGTGACACGCCCTTTTGTAAACGTGTTCAAAATAAACGAATAAAATTATTGACATCGTTGATGTAAATAAATGTGTATATTTTTTATCAGAAACTGAAGGATCGAAAAACAAGCATATCAAAAAACAGCTATTGTACACAAACACAATATCTCCCGTGTTAGCGCGTACACATAGTTTTATCCAAAGAACAAACAATAAATAATTAACGATCACATCAACTGTCTTGTTATCTCAACAAGTCAAAGGTTTTGATTTAATTGGTGATACACGCAATTTACGCCACTCTTTCAACTCCACAAACAAATAATCCAAAAAAATATACGGTTCCCTTTGTATAAAAAATATAGTTATGGTAATGTACCCATTTCCAATCCCACAAATAAATATTTCGAATAGTTTATTCTATTACGTTGTCCTTAAATTGAACGGAATAAGGACAACGTAATTCGACTGTTCAGTTCCATAACTTGACATGTTGAAATGTCTAACTTTCAAATAATAAACTTATGATTCATATATAATTATTTCAATTCAATTCGAGCGTTTTTTGTTTCTTTTGTGAAAAAATCTTCACCCTTCATTTGAGCCTCCGAACAAATTTTGATAAAGGGGCCGTCTAAGGCACGCTACGCCACTGGTTAAACGTATATTTTTTAGTTATGATATTTTTGTAAAAGGCGTAAGCCGTTTATTTGGTAATGAAATATAAATAAATTGGAAATATTTATATTTTTATCCTTTTGTTAGAGTGCTCCACCATTGATGTTACCCTTAAAATTGGTCTTTTATGTTTCATTAGCGCCACTGCGAAATCCACGATATTACAAATTCAGTTAGATGTTAATTTTTATAACTTGTACTTGTATTTCTTATTGTCTATTGACATATTCTTATGCAAAGACTACACACTAATATTTATGTCGTTTGCGGGAGGCCTGCAATGTTTGGATTTGATTTATTTTCGTTCTTAGGGATCATCATATTGTATCTAATAATGATATGACAAAGTTTGATTGTAGGTATTAATAATAATCAAATTGACGTTATCTATAATATTACATGGCACAGATCGACAGATGTAATAAATTGATAAGATAATAATGACTTAGATGATAAAGGTGACATACTTACAAAATAGTCTTAAAAACGGGGTATATTTAAAATAATTTGTTTAAGTTGTTGCTATTATTATTAAAATATATGCGACGCAAAAAAACAGTTTGGAAAAGAAAAAACTTTATTCATTAAAAAGATGGTCCGCAGCCAGAAGCCAGATGGAATCCCTCCATTGAAAGTTTGATACTTCCACCATGGTATAATTATAAGCTACTAGATCAGGGGTTTCCAAACTTTCCAGCCTTAGGGCCATACTGATTACTCCAGTAAGTTCCGAGGGCCAAAACCATATTATCATTGTTGCCATGAGGGCCAAAAACCATATTATCATTTAAAATGTATAAAATGTTAGTTGGATTCATTTCAATAATTTGTTAGTTATTATATATTGAAGTTAAATTTTCTGCATATTATACATGTCTTTACTCATTACAATTGTGTGTTTCTTTATCCAACTTATCACAAAAACAATAACAATAAGCCCACAACAATGTTATGAGTACATAGTTAGCCCATGACCATATCAATGTAGATGTCATATTATTAATAATTATTCAACATAAAATTAGAATACTTCAGTAAACTAAATTTAATTTGCTATAAAAAATATCTTCTCTAAAAGGAGTTTTCAAGTATGCTAGCTCTCCGCGGGCCGGACAAAATCTGTCCGCGGGCCGGATGTGGCCCTCGGGCCGTAGTTTGGAGACCCCTGTACTAGATGATTAAAAGTCACGAGGTCTTTTTAGATCCACCATAATGCAGAAGAAGACACAAGTTTAGACGTCAAGCTGGCATGTCATGTCATGACAATTGAAAGGAAGAGTCTGGTGAGAGTAGTTTGTGTGGTTTTTAGGAATAATTTTATAATCTGTGATTTTCAGAAGGTATTTGAGTATTTTTTATAGTATTTATTTACATTCTAGGTAATACACATACAAAATGGCAGTTGGTTTATAGTCAAAGTAATAATATTAATAATGGCAGCCCTCCTTCTTCCCTCATGACGTCATCTTAAAATAGTCTGTAGTTGTTCAGTGTGAGGAGGATATAAAATCGCGCTTACATTTTATAAAATCTGTTATTCTTGATTAATACCTAAGTATTTAAAATATTTCTATTCGTAAACATACAAATTATTATTTTAAGAACGTAATCATAATAATGATATTTCAAAAAATAAATAAATAAGACAAGAACCTAATCAACCAAAGATTGATACTTATGTTATTTTAAATCTTTTAAAAGTCAGAAATCGAAAAACACTTTAGAATAGGTCTCCCGTTCTTTTTTTAAAATTTCCGAGTATCTTTTAAAAAGTAGGCACCTACTCGCAAAACATTACAAATAAGGAATTAAAAATATAAAATTTAGCGATAAATTATGCAACATAATTGTTTTGAATGTTTCATTATTTTGGCACAGAGAGGATGACATGTATTGGCTACCCCAATTGCAAGAAATGCAGTGATGGTATAAACCACCTATTTTTCTGTAAGCTGGTAGTTATTAAAAATGTAAAATAAATAATAATTACATTGATACAGTTTGGGTTAGTTGGAAGAAATCGTGCCTTTGCGATAATTCACTCTATGTATTGGTTTGTGATTGTATTTAGTTTAAATGTATTTCTGTATAAACTTGTATCTATTGTGATCAATGTACTGTAAACAATGAATAAATAAATATACTCTAGGTATTTAAAATTTTATTAAAATAATATTTTCCCTCGAGCGCACTTATTATGTATGCTAGTACAATAATTAATATTATTTGAATAACTGTCCCTGGCTATTTATAGAATTTTCAACAGCCACAACAAGACTAACGTGAAGCTAGGTTCGCATTCGAATATATTGCTAGTCATTTGACAATACCGTAATAATAACCATTTTAACGTGATCCTAATAAAAAAAATCAAAATTTTAATTTATATTAAATTTCCTATTTAAAAAATAAAATATAAAAACGGCAGCAGCAGAGAAAATAATCAAAAGAAGTCACAATTTTAATAGTTATTTTAGAAAATGTAGGAAAATTTGACAAAATGTTACTCAATTTTGCCAAAATAAGTATTTATTACTGGCAACTCTATACGTGTTAGGGCCGTGAGACGTGATGCCAGGGAGGAATATTCTTAACTATTTGTTTTTAACATAAAACAATGTTATTTTAACATTTTAGTTTATTTTATTGTGTAGTGCCTATACAAAATAATTAAAGCAATATTGCTGACCCTTCTGAATGTTTCTCAATGCGCTGTGACATGTGAAATGGTTTGTAAAATGTAATGTGCTGTTTACAAAATGACGCCGCTAAATATTGAAAGAGAAGACCCTGTTATTTATATTGTCAAATATTTCAATTATGTGTCAAAGTAGTTCATTCAATATTAAAATACACACATGAAAATCCACGGCAGTTTACTTAAATTAATTAACAGTAAATTAAGATTCTTCAGTATCTGTAATATTGTTAATTCTAGATTTTTTTACATTTTTGATATAGGTAGGGTAACGTATACAGTAACTGGCCTGTGACAGTAACTGGCCACCTATGCCTATTTAAAAAAAAATAAGGTATTGTATAATGGTATGTGTTTAAATATTTGTTCGTGTGGTACCGCTGTTTGTTTATGATAGGCAAATGTCAATTACAAGTCGTTTTACTGCCATTTTTCGTATCATTCGGCGAATTTTTGCAAGCCTTTCTACTGTAGCAAGTTTTTTGATCATTTGCTTAAGAAATTGATAAGGAATGTACCTCATTTTGATGGTTAATATCTCAATTGTTTTATTATGGATTTGTGATAACTGGCAAATGATATCGTTGTAAAAATCTCCCTAAATATTGTAATGTACATTATGATCAAAGTTTTTTGTTGATAATTAAGAAAAGTGGGGTGGCTAGTAAATGTACACGAAAATATTAAATTACACAATAACTGGCCATGGGGGCTAGTTACTATGCTTTTCGGTTTTAATGAAAAATGATGTTTATTATTCTTTATATAGCAAGAGTTTAAGGTTCTGTGTTGTTTGGCAAATTTTGGACAAATTTCGTTCACGCTATACAGAAACTGGCCCAGGTGGCCAGTAACTGATTTTTGAGTGGCCAGTTACTGGTTATGTATTTTTTTTCAGAATCAAAATGCTTAAAAACGCCAGAAATCCATGGTGCCATGAAAAAAGGTGCCATGAAAAATGCATTGAAAATGGAAAGTACATTAAAGAGACAGCCAAAAAATATGGCTTACCCAGGAGCAGCATCCAATTTAAACTTAAAAATCCCCACACAAAATTTAAATCTGGCCCAGACTCAATTTTAACAAACGAAAAGGGGGCAAATTTGGCAAACTGGGTTCTGAGTTTAGCAAAATGCGGGTTTCTTAGAAAGAAAAAGGACATTTAAGTTTGCTTGGAACAATTCCTTAACAAGAATCCAAGGAAAAACTCCTTTATTGACAATAAGCCTGGAAATGGATGGTATAGGGCTTTTTTAAAGAGACATCCCACCATCATTGAACGCACGGAAGAAGGAGTGACAGCCAATATCAGATCATGGTTTACAGAAATTAAAAAATGCATCAAAGATCATGCACTGCAAGATATTTTTGAAGAGCCCAGTAGAATTTTCAACGGTGACCAAACCAATTTTTCAGATATGATCCCCCATGTACCAGGTACATGGGGGATCCGAAGAAGTGAAAATGGTTGGATGACTGCCCAAGTTTTCATCATACTAGAGTTATGTTCACAGTTAGGGATACATTTTATTGCTATGTAATCTATAGTAGAAGGAAACACTTGTTTCAATTACATAATCATGGAACTCTACTACGTGTGCACCAACACAATTAATACATTTTATTGCATTATACCCTAACGCAACGAGAATACTGAGACCAGCAGATGAAGCTGCATTTCGCCCAATTAAAGCGAGAAAAAAAAGCTGTAAGAGAATGGTACTCCAACAACAATTACAGTTTGAATCTAACCAAATCACATGTTGGTCCCATTCTCAAAAAAAGTTCTGGCAGCCACAGTTAAACTCTCAGAAATGGATTCAAATCAACCTGGTTATAATACCCTTTCAACCCAAATAACTTGACTTTTCCAAATGCTTGAATACAAATAATTGTCAAGGTGATTCTTCAACACCAGTGTCTCAAAAAGGTGACTTCAGCCATATTGTAGGAGAAAATATGATGGAAATTATATCACAGCTAAGAGAAGATAATAATGAATCTGAGTAAATGATTACTCTACATAAATTATATATTTTTTCAAAGGTAATGAATCAAGTCATGCACTGTCCCTATAAACTCCTCCGACATGGAATTAAATATAATCTTAGACGATCAGACTGGAGTAAAGGGAAACACAAAATTGAAATAAGCCCTTATGCAATTTTATCAGAAGAATATCGTAAAGTCAAAAGAGCTAAATTTGACCAGAAGTAAAATGAAATAGATGAAAAAGAAAGTAGAAAGAAAAATAGGCTTCAATTGAATCAGAATAAAAGCATCCAACGAAAGCAAAGGATACCAAAAAAAGTGAAAAGCAGTTCAAACAATGATCCCATACCTTTGACCTCAGCGAACATGCTCACACCTTCTACTTGAGTAGATTTGAATAAAAACCTATCGCCTTCCTGCTCTGTTGGATCAACAGATTGCAAAATTTGCAAAACAAATATTGCTCAAAGTAGATTTTTAGTTTGAATGGATTGCAAATTTAAATTTCACAAAGAATGCATCTCAAAAATACAAAGAAATCATGTACCAAAAGAAGAAAAAGATAAGTTCCTGTGGCATAATTGCTTCCTCGTTTCTTCCGACTCCTTCGAACTCGATGATTTATTTAACCCCTAACTTCTCCTTGGAACATAGTCGGTTATCTTATCCTAGGCGCCTAAGGGGCATATATTGGTAAAACTTACAAAATATAAGACTTTTAATAAGTTTTCGCTTATAATTTAATATTATATTGATTGCATGTTGTATAAATATTCAAATTATCAAATTTAGTGTTATGTTTTAATTGACTTTTTGATCGTAATAACAGCATAAATACATTCTAGATTCAAAATAAATTATGAACACCTTGAATATACTCTGGATTCTAATTATATTATGGACAATATTTATGATTTTTGGTCAGTTTTTTATATCTTCTTCTGTAGGTGCCCTGTCAGGTCCCCCGACGTTGGCGATCACTCTGGCATAGGCTTCTCGGTCCCACACTGTCTGGAACAACTACTCTCCATCTCTCATTCCAGTCCAATCTCGTATATTGCGCAGTTTTCATATAAAGTTTTAAAATATATCTTAATGCTACATAGTTTTTTGGATAAAAAATTTGGTTTAAAGATTCATGCAATGTTTTATTTCAATTTGTATAAATTCATAGGCACTCGGGCACAGATGTGCACCTTGGAATTTCAAAATGAGGACAAAAATCAATGATTATTTCTGGCTTTCTTTTTTTTCTGACAAAGTACCATCATGGTGCATAGACGAAAGTAATACAACTGCTTTTCCTTTTTTTGGTACGTAAGACACCAAGGTGAGTTTTTTTGTGAATCCAAATACCGATGATAACTCTTCTCGGGACCGATTAGCTAAGAAAGTATTTGGAATATACTGTTTGTTTTTTCGTAATGTTCCAATCAAAGTGAGTCCAGAACTTTTCAAGTTCAATGCCAATTGTTTTGTTGTGAAAAAATTATCACATGTTATATTCCTATTTGTATGATAATATGGTTCACACAATTTTTTCTCGGAGATTCGTTGCTCGTTCATTGCCCTCTTTACCCAAATATGGAATTCCACCAAGAGGGTAACCATTTTTGAAATCATTAAGCCAAAATATCTTCATCCCATATTTTTCTGGTTTTGATGGCATATACTGTTTGAATGGACATTTTCCATCATAACCAACCAACTGTTCGTCTACAGTTATGTTAAAACCTGGCATATAAGATTTTTTAAGATTTTTGTTTATCATCTCCCATATATCTCTAATGAATGCCAATTTATCGGTTGCTCGTCTCTGTGATCGAGAGCTTTTGTCATCGAATCTCATAAAACGTAGGATCATCAGGAATCTTTTTTTTGACATAGTGGCACGAAAGATTGGAGGTCCGTACCTCAAACTCCACAAACGATGAACACTGACATCTTGAGATTTCAAATGCCCAGCAGTAAGCAATATTCCAATAAAGGCATTCATTTGAATATTGTCTACAGACTTCCAAGGTGCGTTAAATTTCTTCTCTGTGTATACTCTTTCAGCTTCCATATTAGTAAACTTAGTTATAATAGATATCACTTCTTCTGAAAATATTAGTTGAAATGATTGCACTGGAATTTCAATTGTCAAACCTGGAGGTAATAATATTTTATTTACTGACCCTCGAATTATGTTGTGAGCCGGTGTCCTTCCAGAGAGTTGAGGAAAAAGATACCAAGTACTTCCGTCTTTAGTAACAGGATGAGATTCACTATTATTAGAAGTATTAGCACATTCATCATCGTTGGTTTCATCTTCGCTGACATTTGATAAGAAGTAACACTCACGTGGTCAGAATCTTCATCGGTTTCTCCATCAGAAATATTAAATTCTGTATCAGAACACTCCATTTCAACAAGCTCACAAATTTCATTATCGTTTAAGATTTTATTTGACATGATATGACATGACATAAAACACACGTGTGAACTACACAAGTATCAAGTAAATATTAATTGTAACCATGTGCCGATGTGGCGCCATGGGGAATGTGACTGACTTTTGTAATTGATATTTAATTACTTATGACTCTCATTATTTTTTACGATGTTTTATATGAAATCTGAATATAAGTATGTAACTGGAGGAGTACTAAAAAGAAGAATAAAATATACTTACAATAAAGTGTCGAAATTGAGTTTTTAATTACGCAATGTGCCTATAAGGCGTCAAAGATAAATTAACGGTGTTCAAAAATCCTTAAAAACGAATGCGTAATTGATATTCCTTTGTTATTCTTTCATATTTTCAATTGATTTATCGCTTTTTGTTACTTTTGAACTTGAAATATATTAATGGCCAGTTACTGTAAATGTTCAGGCCAGTTACTAAATTTTAGGGCCAGTTACTGTACATTTTTATATGTTTTCGTTCAATGTTTAATATATTTTTATTCATTAAGTCTAACGATTTTAATTCTACCCTAACTAGTTATTGAAAGATCAACCTTGTTTAATTTAATAAATTAATAACTCCAGTGCAAATTATTTAGAAAATATAAGCAAATTTTTCTGCATGATCCCTTAAAGGGCCAGTTACTATATACGTCACCCTATGTATGTTTTCAAGTTGTGTTATTTTAGTCACCGCTCCGTAAACATTATATTTTGTAAACGAAACAGTGATTATAAAATGTACGTGGAATATTTACTTAGTATTAAAACACGTTTTTCCTTAATTTTAAAACTTATTTGATAAATTAATCACTTAAATAAATTAATTTCAAAAGACAACCACTCATCTTAACCCAAATAAGTAGTTTTGAAGGCTTTTCATTTGTTATAATTTTAGTTTTTCTTTTAACCTCTTTTTTTAAAGTTTTCTTTTTCTTTTTTTGTGTCAAAACAGTCAAAATCGAATGAATTGTTTTCTTAATATGTAATTTACGTAATTAAATAAAGTGATGGAAAATAAATTTCTATCAAATCATAAATAATTCTGAAAAAAATATGGTAGCTTGGACTTACAATTGAGATCTTCAGTTTGTATCCAGCTGTCGACCTATTACTCTACATTCACATAATAAGCATATTTATTCCTGTAGACCAGTGGTTCCCAAACTTTTAATTTCTCGTACCACACACGAAATTGTAAATCAGTAGCGTACCACTAAACTAGAACTCGATGGTAAAGGATTTCGATCATCATCTTGAATCACTGCACAATTTAATGGCCAAGGCTGCTTGCATACCACCATTGTCGTGTACCATTGGTGGTACGCGTACCATAGTTTGGGAAACACTGTAGTAGACTGTTCAAGAGTCTTCTTATTCATTTAAGGCATTCCACCCAATATTAAGAGTCTACTTACGCATATTGTAGTTGCATATTCAAAAAGAGACATGTGCGCACATTTTTATTTGGGCATACGCTTTTAAAACTGTTCATTAAGGCATTAAAATTGTAGTTTGGACTTTTTATTGGCATGTGATATTATTCTTTAAGTATACTGGATGGTTAAAGTATAAATATCTGACTATTAACTTAGATAAGACAAACTATATGATGTTTAGACAAAAGAATAAAGAGAAGATTAAATTAAATATAAAAATTGACAAGACAGAAATTAAACAAGTTGACAACGTAAAATATTTAGGTCTTGAGATTGATGAAAAACTTGATTGGTCCATCCATGTAAAGAAAAAAATAAATAAAATTTCTCCATTAGCTGGAATTATGAAAAGGGCTGACATGTTTGATTTGCGAACGAAACGTATGATGTATCATGCCTTCATTGTGCCTCACATTACATATGGATTGGTGGTCTGGTCACACTGTAGTATGCAAGTCAGAGATTCAATACAAAGGATTATGAATAAGTCACTCAAAAATATACATGGTCTAAATAAACTGACAAAGACAGCTGACCTATATAGAATTACAGGAGAGATGACCCTAGAACAGTTAATAAATATGGAAAAATCCAAAGCTATACATAAAATTAAAGAAGGCAAGTTGAAATCAAATCTGACGCTGACGTTCAATAATAGTGTACATGGATATAATACAAGAAGTGCAGGTCATATTAGAAATGATACACCAAGAACAAATAGAGTTCGTGATGGTTTCCTGTACTCTGCAATTAAAGCCTATAATAGTTTACCTAACAATGTAAAAGAATGTAGCAATGTAAAAACTTTTAAAAACAAAATTAGTAAGCTAGTGAAAGAAAACGTTGTTAATGTCCAGAAAGTTTGAAGTGGTGTAGTGTTGTGTCATGTGCCTGCTTATATTCATATATATGTGTATATATATATATATTATTTATTTTTAAATGTCAAATGTATTACTTATGTTTATATTTTGTTTTGTTTGCTTGATGTCTGTAAATGGTTTTTACCTCTGATGCCAGCAATCCAGATTGCTGTTTTGAGGTTTATTGTACAATAAATAAATAAATAAATAAAAAGTCAAGTATTGTATTTCATAAGTATTGCATTTTAATATTGATACTAAGAATCACTTTATAAAATGGTAATGATGTCATTATAAGCAGCTTTTTCTAGAAATGTCAAAACATTTATGAATTCACATGTCCTTTTTTGAATATGCAACAACGATATAACAAACGTATGCATTTTCCATTCGGCATTTTTTTTATTTTTCCAGTTTGAAACATTGTTGTACAACACCATCTAATTTGTATGTAATAATTTTTTAAGTCGTTTATCACATTTGTTTTTTTTTTGTGTTTCAGATATGTAGTTGACGAGTGAATAACACTTCATGACAAATTTATCAATCATGGATACGAAGAACGATGAAATAGACTCCCTGTGCGTAATATGCCAGGCATCATCCATACAGCCGTACATAGACATCTATACGACCCAAACAAATGGTTCCAGATGTTTACTATCAGATTTCATATCGAAAGCAACAAAAATAGTATTCGACAGAGATAAGATATGGTCAAAAACATTGTGTAAACAATGCTACGATTTAATAATCCAATTGGATCACGCAGAAGTGCAATATATGAAATTGAAAAATGATTTTGTAGATGTTTTAAATAGAAATGAGCTCGTTACGAAGTTATCAAAGATCGGCAGCCAGCTTCCCGATGACACTGCGGGGAAAGTTGATAAGATTGAATTTTTCGATATGCCGATCAAGAGTGAAATGGTCGATGATGATTTTTCACGCGATGATGTTTCTCCAGCGATATCCGATGATTCCGATGATGAACCGTTGTTGGGGCGCAGTGCGAGGAAAAAGAAGATGTCAGACGATTTTGATTATCCTGTGAAAGCGTTGAAAGTTGAAAATGTCAAGTGCGAATTCGAAGAACCTATTAACTCGTTAGTATTTTTAATATATTATTAAGTTTTGATTTATTTATTTATTTATTTTCATTGTCCGTAGGCCCTTGGACTTGTCATACATATAATATTCATAACATAATTCATCTACATTAAATAATAATACAGTCCATAAAACAATTCAAGTTAAATAAATAAAAGTATCATAGTAGTTTTGTAGTAAATATTCAATTAATTACACAAAAAAACAATCAAATAATTGTATTCATTTAGCATTTTGTGAATTGTGTAGATTTATGAACTAGATACGATTTCACCATTCTCTGGAAGACCAACAACAAATCATCATACCTACTTAATTGTATCAGGAAGTTCGTTGTAAAGTGTTACACTTAGACTTTATTAGACATAGAAAGCTTCGATCCAATTAAATTGAATATAAGATAATAATAATAATAATAATAAACTTTATTGTACAAAATATTTAAACAAAAAGAATGAGATTAGGTACAACATGGTATATACAAATATTTTGCACAATGGGCGAGTTTATCGCAGGGACGCGATATCTTCCAACTAACCCAATAAAGTAAAACAAGTAAACAATGATAAAAAATGGAAACAATTATAAAAAGTTTTTAAAATGATACATAGAAACCAAATTATAAATTATAAATATATAATACATACTCTTAAGAAATAAATTACCAAAAGTATTAAAAACAAATAACTAAACAAATAATTAATATATACATACAAATAGATATTAAAATAAATACCGTAAATACAATACATACATACATATAAATAGATACTAAGATACATAGGTACCGTAAATATAGCAATATATATAAGAAAAATAAATAAACAAATTAAAAAAAATATGTAAATGCGGAATGCAACACACATGTTGGAGGATACTATACCATCACGGCATAGTCAGCGAACTAATTGCATGTACAAAACATGGAGATTGTACTTTTTAGTGGTTGGGTTTGATGGTATGCCTCATTGCCGAATTTTAGATGTTAATTGTAAAGTTTTACAAACATCCGCCTTTACAGGATCTTTGAGTCACTATGTCCCGGGTTTGTTTCCCGATCAGGGCAAAATAAGAATGAACTTTTTCAAATTGTTCTGAGTCTGTGTGTTACATGTATATGTGTTTAGTGCATTGTATATATTGTGTATCGTTGTGTTAGTACCCATAATACAAGATTTATATCTTAGTTTGGGTTCTGTGGCAATTGTCTATACATGTTATTTATTATTTCTACGAAACCAAACCATCGTAGTTTACTCGTGTTTTGAATGTAGTAGGTAGTTACACATCGCATTTCAATTTTGACCTGTTTTATTGCAATTTCCAGATCAGCCAAATTGGAGGTATATTCATGTAGGAGTTGTAAAGTAGAGTTTGACACTAAGGCCAATGCGGCCGTCCACGCCTTCTCTGCGCATCGTGTGGATATTGCCAAGGATCCTGGCATTATCAAGGTGAAGAGCAGCGCCGGCAGAAAGAAGAGGGGGAGGAAAAAAGGGAAGAGAAAATCTTTTGCGTAAGATTTATAATTTTACTTATTTATCTATCCATGACTTTCGTTACCCGTCCATGAGACGTGACGAAGGCATTCATTCGAATATTTCTTCGGAGAATGCTCGGAAAAGTCGCCAAAAGGTTTAAGATTTTTGCTTGATGATTGACGTTCGCATCCAGCTGTCTGTACGCCGCAATTGATGAAACATATGTTTACACCCTTTTCATTTTGGATGATCATCCAGAGTAATCACTGGACAGATGTGAACGCTCCTTTATTTTATTTGTTGTTATTTTTTTGCGAGTACTGCTGAATATATTTTTGTAATGTATGTATAATATTTCAGAGATCTTGCCGGTTCGGATGTTGATGATACCGATAAAGATAAAGACTGGTCCGATGAAAAGGCTGCAACGAAACAATCGAGTCGTAGCACTCGAAACAGTAAAAGAAGTCAAGGGAAGATGCTAAATGAACCTATTTTAATAGTACAGGAAGATAAAAATGTGCCTCACACGTCGTCATCGTCAACTAAGAGATCTAGCGGACGAGATTTACAAATGAAACTGGCAGCGTCGAGCGGTATAAGTGTAAAGAAAATAGGATCCACATCAAATGCTCCGAGCTTAACCAATCCTATACCTATTGTTCCGTTAGAGGACGGTACAAACGCCTGCGATATCGTTATCAAAAGGGAGGTTAATGATTCCGAGACTCTCGCGGGTGACGGTGGTGGCGCTGCTGCACATTTCAACAACGTCCTGCAGGGTGCTCTACCGAAGGTTAAAACTGAAAAGCGGCCGTACGTTAAGAAGCAGAAACCTTTGTTGACGTGTACTCAATGTCCAGCTACTTTCACCAGTCAAAGTAAGTATGGTTTTGTTCTATTCTATTTTTATGTTGGGGTATAATATGCACCGCGACCTATAAGATCTATTGTACTCCTCCTACTCAGTTTTCCCGTTGTTGCCCATCAAAGCGCACCCTCAAGTCCCAGACATCTTATTAAGTCTAGGATTTTGAGGGGATCCAAAGTGTGGAGAGATTCCACTTCTACCCAGTGTCTACCTAGGGCTTTGATTCTTGCGAATACCACGGCCGAGGAGACTCGGCCTCTTCTTCACAAAATCTACAAGTACCGTCTTCTTCAAGTCCCATTTTGCGTAAGTGTTCCTTGAGCCTACAGTGACCCGTTAGGAAGCCTGTTACTGCTTTGAGACTTGTTTTTTCTTGGTGGACATTCATCATAATTGGAAATCAAAACAAAACAAAATATAAAGTAACTCCACTGGTGACTTTATTCATTTGCGAGCAAGCTTTTGAAAGCTTCCTCTTTAATCGTCAGACGAATGTGAATTGAAGCTTTGTTATAAAGGTAGATATTTGTTATAATCATTCTCAACAGCATGCACTTTTTTACCCCCCTCATAGCAGAACAAACATAATACCAAACTCTCCTGTCGGCATGTCTATAAAATTGTTTAATGATTTGAATGTTCATGTTGTTGATATTTTCAACATAACATACAATGACTTTACCGCCAGGATAGAGAGACTCTCCTTTGAATCTGCTTCTTTTTGATGATATCTTTTGTGTTTTTTTGTTGTTGTTTTGTTTTTTGGCTTGGCATTTCTTTTTTTTTTCATTTTTCCTGCTGAGACCGCCTTGGCCACAAGCTGTTATGGTCTCAGTGCAGGGTGATATTTTTAGAATAATAATAGTAATAATAATGTGACAGATAGAGAAACAATAAAAACATTATCTTTTCCATGAGAGATAAGCTCTTATAGAGTATAGACAACCATGATATAGTAAATTTGTGAAATGCCGTGTACGGTCTTAAATAAAAACATTTTCATAATTTCCCCTACATTATTGATATTTCTTAGGAAAGTCCCTACTCATGTTTTCTGCACGATTTGTTAGTCAATTTGATGTTTATGTCCTTAGCGAGTTTTCGAGTATCACACATAAGACATTTTAATATCTTGAATTCAATGATGAAATATCCACCTGTCCTGAATATATTTAACATATCATCGTTGCATATTCAAAATGAGGTATGTGCCAACATTTTTATTTAGGCATACTCTTTAAAAACTGTTCATTAAGGCATTAAAATTATTGTTGTTTGGGCTTTTTATTGGCATGTGATAATATTCTTTAAGTATTGAATTTTAATATTTGATACTAAGAATCACTTTATAAAATGGATATGATGTCATTATAAGCAGTTTATTCCAGAAATGTCAAATCATTTATAAATTCACATACCCCATTTTGAATATGCAACGACGTTATATTGGTATGGAGAAGATGATTTGCATGTTTTTACATGCAGTTACTCCGCCGGCTACCCTATATGAGAAAAATGCCGTAATGGTATAGATAAATTAACAATGTCCCGGGTAAGACTGCGTTAATTATTTATAATGGTTTTCTTTGTATTTTGTATTGCAGATCGTATGGACCTACACATGACCAAGCATACCGGAACATTATCTCCGTACATCTGCGAGATATGCGGGGCGGCGTATAAGCATAAAAAGGCTTGTGATATACACGTGGAGATGCATAAAGGTACGTCTACACGCAGTGCAGTCAAAATACATTGTTGCAATAAAAACGCATTTTGGTGGACTCTCTTCAATGTTGCCACAAAACGGCGCTATAAAAATAATCCGGATATTATTATTATTTTTTTTTTTTTTAATAAAAAAAAATATGTTAACAAAGTCTATATTATTTGCCTAATCCCTTATGGGGATTTTGGGCTGTGATCTTAAATATCTTGACATTACAATAATAAAATTAAACAATCAAAATATAAATATTGTACATATATTATGTTTATTATATTAAATGCTTATAGTAGTGATTAGTGTCTTCTAGTGAGTGCCTAACAAGTTTCCCACTGTTTTCTGTTAGTTTAAGAGTTTTCTGTAAAAATTATGTTATTTTAGAAGAGCACAATTTGCAAATTGTCTGTTTTTTTGTGCAATTAAAAATTTTGATATTTAAGATTTACAGATGTATGTGCAAAATTATAATGTTTTCTTAATATTCTTAGGTATCAGCCCTTGGAAATGCAATCTCTGCGATAAGATCTTCCCCTCTAAAGGAGCACTGTGCCGACATGAGGCCATCCACACAGGAACACCCAATTATCAGGTGAGAACATTGTATATTGCTTCCGTCACAGCGTTTTCTACAATTGGAGTTGCCAGTTGACTAATTTCATGTAATAAGCATAAGGGGGGGGGGGGGACCTAATGGTGCCTTGATTTGGTATACAGATGGATCTAAAAAGATAAACGGCACGGGCTCAGGTGTACCTATATGGTATATCACCAAAAGCAAAAATATGCAAACACCTGGGCCAAAATGCAACTATCTTTCAAGCAGAATTAACTGCGATAACAATATGCGCCTATGAAAATATAAATAGGAGATACAGAAATAAAAAAATATACATTTACTCAGACAGTCAAGCTGCACTTAAAGCACTAGACTCCTGTAAAGTAAACTCTGTTACAGTTCAAAACTGTATCAATGCATTGAACAAATTATCAATAGAAAATAACAATAAAATTGTATTAAGATGGGTGCCAGGACACTCTAACTATGAGGGTAATGAAGAGGCGGATAAAATGGCCAACAAGGGGGCTGACATGCTGACCTATGGACCAGAGCCTCACTGCCCCATTACAAATAGCACTTTAAAAACGGCACTCTATGGGAGAATGCAAGAAAAAGCTATTAATAACTGGTTAACAATACCAGGACAGAAACATGCGAAAACCCTGATTAAAGGTTTCTCATCAAAGAAAAGTAGAGACTTTCTCGAACTTAATAAAGAGAACCTAAGAATTCTCACCAGAGTACTAACGGGACACTGTAGACTCAATAAACACTTATGTATAATGAAACTTAAGTAGCATTCACATTGCTTCACTTTGGATGATCATCCAGAGTGTCAGGGTCAAAGCTGTTCATCGAAAGTGAACACGTCTGTTCACATTTGTTCATCCTATGCTTTCACTGACATGTCAACACTCTCACTCATGTTTATGTAGTTTGACGTATTTTCGTATAAAAATAATTAAACAAATTCAAAAATGAAAAATAACACTTAACAGGACTTCACAGCCAGAATTTAATTTGAAATCGTTCGACTATATGCTAAAATTGCCTAAAAACAGGTGTTTACTCCAAATTTTAACTTTTAAACTACGTACGAACCAATAAACTACGAAGCATTAAAAAAATACTGTCTCTCTTTTTGCGGTAAGTGAAAAGGGAGATAAAGAAATGAAGTATATTTCACTCATTATCTATACACCACTTGGTCACTAACCCACGTAAATATAGTTAATATTATGTCCGAAAAACTACGAACATTAAAAAATCACTGTCTCTCTTTTTGCGGTAAGTGAAAAAGGAGATAAAATTGCGACGTACGTGATGTATATTTCACTCATTATCTATGACACCAAATGACACAAAAATCATTGCGTACAAAGACATAATTTTTAACAAGATTGTGCACTCCATTGAAAAAACGGCATGTATAATGCAATTGATGCACCAGAGGTCACCAAGGCCCACCTGCGAGAGAGCATTCATTCTCCAAGAGTTATAAATTGGCCTACATATACCTATACATGAATATAGCAAACTCGTAGGTAGGTAGACTATTATTATTTTTGCTGGATAATGGTAGGTGTTTACTTAATTGGCGTTCCCTTCTCTCTGCTTACTCCACATGGGATGTGGCGTGAGGGTATAGATAGATTCATCAAATCATTGGTCATAAAAAAGCTTATTAGCTTTACATGTCTACCTTGTTGTATGTAGGTACATATATGTGGGCGTATAAGTGGGTATATTTCCAATAAAGTACTCAAATACTTTTTTTTAATAATACTCAGTTTTATTCTGCAACAATTATATAATTTATATTATACACCTTAAAAAGTACACGTAAAGTAGGTATATTTGAGTTTATCCATAATTTGTTGCACCATTCTGCATTGAGTTGACCATAATTTATTCTTTCTTCTGGGACGTCAAATTAAGTGACAATGATGGCTGCCTTAAGAAACGGCGACTGTGGCACCAGTGCTGCAAAAGTATAAAAGAATATTTAATATGTTTTTCCCTTGTTTATTATTTTTGACTCCACCATTAAATTGCAAACAACAAAAAGGCCGGGATTTGGAGAGAATGATTCATGCATCTTTAGTATCACAAAAAAAGATTTGAGTCATCATAATCCAAGGATAAATTTACAATCTGTCCATATATTTGCAGAGTATTTTTTCATCATCGAAATAAAACAAAATTATAGCAATAAAGTGATTTAATGTGTAATCATGTCTTATGGCCGGTTTCAATAACCTATCTATCCGTGACTATCTGTTGAAATGTATGATTCAAAATATAGAACACAATAGATTTCAATCGACAGGAGCGGATAGATAGATTATTGAAACCGGCCAATAATGCACAGTCTTATTAAAGTACAATGTCTTTGTGCTAAAATTTCACGTGGAAATGGAATGTCAAAATATAAATATTATATGTTTCCATAGTAACCATACATGCAAAGTGGTTTCTGCAAATACGTAAATATATAATATGCATATTTATTATGTATCCGAGATTCAAACATGTTGCGTGTATTCATATATCAGCTTATTTGAAATAGTAACATGAAAATAAGATAATACGTGCTGATTTTACTATATACCTAAATATCAGGATATCAGTTAAGAACTATGTACTTACATTTTGTCATGAAATGAATATATACAAGACGGTATATATTATTTCTATATACCTAGATCGAATATTTGTAGTAGGTAATTAATTTGGGAATGAGGCAATCTCAAGTGGTTGTTGAACACAACTATCTATGTAGGGGACAGATACAGATATATTTCGGTGTGTGTCAGGAAGAGATGGATGTAGTTTTTTTTTGTTGCTTTGGGTCGACATTTTCAGGGTCTGAAGAGAGGACACATATTACTCTTGGCAGTTTAGTTTTGAGCCTGGGAGAGGTGGGACTCAATCATATTAATCTCAGTGTTTGAATTCGATATATTTTAATATTTATTTACCCACCTTCGTAGTAGTTAGTACATTATTTTTTAGTGATATTTCCACAATTGGGAATATATAAAGATCATCCTAAATTACTTTTAATTAGCATTTAAAATCCGTGATGCTGCCAGCTGTCTAAGATAAGATTTTCTTTTAATATTATTAATTTATTATTTATATCTAGGTGTTAGGATACTCTCAGGATGTCTGTTGTCTACAAGGCAATATTCGTACACAAGGATTTATTTAATTTTACAGATTTTGAAAACAAAGGAATAATTATGTGTTATGTATGCCTACTTTATGTATGTACCTATGACTGAATTTATATAGCGCGGTACGACACACCTAATACTAGACCGACGGCAGTGACGTACCGACCTACCTAATATTATACTTTTATTTAATTTATTTTACCATAACGAAAGATTATGCAGTTTGGAGAGAAGTTGTACGTTGATCAGGATATTATTTGATTATTAATTTAATTACATATTTTATCTTCGATGTCATTTGTATTCTACGAATTAACTGGATTTTTCTATTTAATTGTTCTGCTGGAAATTGCCGTGACATTATAGAATGTATTAATTAACATTTTGCAAGGCATGGATGTATCGTATTGTTTATGTATTATTGTATTAATATATTTATATTAATACCATTTATCCAAAAATTCCTACATAAACCCTTTCCCTTCTTGGGAATCCAGTTTTGTCCAGTCGTTTGTTTGGCCCCAGACGATTTGGGTACGACGTTATTCCTTTCTTAACAAAATATATGATATTGTAGTATATAATTATGCATGATAATTATTTAAATCAAATTTTGTAAATATAAGTACATAGTTCAACTAACAAAATTCTCTCCTTTCCCTATATGCTGGAGGACCCACAATCCATTATAAGGTCTTTGGGCATTTGTAAATGGATATTATGTTTAATTAACTTTAATTATTATTAACTGGTTGGTAAATCACTGTTCGTGATATTGCTAACTATATTAGTAGTCTATCTTATCAGTTCTGTAAGAACACACCTTGCAATCATTAACCTGGTTGGATGTGCGTAGAGATTGGTGGTGCTTTCTCTGCGTATAAATCAACTTAACCAATGAAAAGGTATTTATTTCAAATGTTCTCCGACTGAAGCAGGTACAGCTCCATTCCTCGAATTTTCTGCTAGAGTATAACTTGAAGGGGTTATCTGCGCCCTTTGGTTGAGGCTCAATGATCAGGAATCTTTAGAACTAATATCATTATATGTTTGCATCTCCGCATGTTTGCAATATATTGCATGTCCTAGTGAAAATATATCTTATATATTATTTTATATATATTCGTGGTGTAGAATAGTGCACACGGGCTCAAAATGCGGCATGGGACAGTTTGAGACGTGAGGGAGCGGAGGCGGCGCTCTTTCAGCATGGACACAGCATGCTTTTCATGCACTAACATGGTAGTTAGTCTCTGAAAATGATGTCATAGCAATTGTGTTGAAATTTAATTAATATTCAAAAGTAATAAAGTTATGTTTTTGGGTGCGCCACTGTCCTTTACGACGCAACGAATTAGTAGGTATGTTTTAGGACATATGTACATACATTGGTTATAGGTACTATGAAATGGTTATCTTATGTAGGGACATAGATCGGCAACCAGTTACCATACAACATTCTCGTAATGATATAGAATAATATTATTTGAATTTTATGTTATGATGATTGTTATGTTATATTTCGTTATGTTTTATTATGCACTATTTTTATTATGTTATTTTACAGTATCTCAAGGTAAGTGATCTGACGTCAAAGTTGACCTCAGAGTTAATATGTATCAAAAATTCATGTTGAAATTGTTTTATTGATTTTGTTGTTCTTTTGATTATTGAAATGTATATTTCAGGTGACTTATTTTGCGTTTTAAAAAAAATACACAACGTAGGTAAAATTATCGTCAAAACACAACGTATTGGGTCCGAATCTACGAAAATAGTTAATAGATAAACCTAGACGATCACGAAAGGCCGAAATTCGTTAATTAATTTAATTAGGAATGCGATATTTCGTACGTATATTTGCAACAATGCGAAAATTCATACAATTCTTAGCTAGTCGGATAGGGATGTAAATTCTAGTTTGGGAATCATTTATTACGGTAGGTATAGTTTTGAAGCTAGGATGTTGCAAATTCGGAGCTTAGAATGGTTTGAAATAGGTAGGATCATCACAAATGGTGCCTAAGTCCAGGATGTTATGTCGGTCACTGCCGACATAAAACTGGGTTTTTACGGAGTAGAAGTGGGTTTTGGGTTTGCGATGATAAATAACTAAAATCATGAATATTGGAGGGGGGGTAGAGCATAAATGGGTTTTGAGGAGTAGAACTGGGTTATGGACAGAGGAATGTGTTTGGTTTTTGAGGGGAGGAATAAAATTTATACTTGGTGGATGTAGTGAGAAAATTGGTTGATGATTTTTACTTCGAGAACCGCGGGTTGGTTATCCATGGATTATAGTGTTAGTCGAATTAGGCAACATGATATTATATTTGTGTTTGGCTATCTATAGGTATATATCTTACATTATGCATAAGAATAGTGAACCCTTAAGAGTTCATTCGGAATTATGTCCTTATGAATAGTCTAATAAAGAGCGCTTGTGATTCAGGTATAAAATTGGATAGGTATATATATGTTGAAATCCTGAATAGTTCTTTATTTTATTCAATAATGTATATAGGTAGGTACCAAAAATATGTACTTTCATAAGAGGATTGGGTGTTAGAAAAATGGAATATTATATTCCCAAGTAGACTTGTAAACATGGGTATTATGTATGCGAAGTGTATTTTATGTATATGGGTATATGACTAGAGTTTTTAGGATTTCTAGATATTGTAGTATTTGGGTAAGATGGATAAATAATAGGTAGGTATATAGTTTGATGTTAGTTATATGTATCAAGTACATGGTTGTTAGGGACTGATATTATAGGTATTATTATTTCTTGAGGAATATGGTCTTAACATTTTACAGTATTTGTAAGTTAAGTGTTTTGTTTTTAAACTTTTAGAATTCTGTCAAGTTAATTATTTGGGGTGTGAAATAAATTTATGATCGAGGTATGAATGGTGAATATATTATTGAGTTTGAAATAATATTAGACCAGATTTTATGAGTATCTGATAACATACATAATACAATATACGAATGAAGCGGATAAGTATATAGGCAATAATCGAATGATGAGGTTTTGATAAAATCACGATTTAGGTGATTATTTTTACAGTTATATGTTAAACGGTTAGCTGGAAGAAATAGTGGATATTCGTTCTTACAGGCTAAGGGGGGGAGGGGACAACCTACACTCTTTTAAGCCCGGGGGGGCAAAACCAAGGGCTTCATATTGGATAACGTTGGAACTCTTTGAGTACCCTGAAAGGTGGTATCTATCATTTTAAAATGGAGGACTGGAAGAAGAAACGAATTCATGAAAATATTCTAAGAAGAAAAAAAGACTGGTGTTCGCTGATATAACACATCATGTCTTCCAAATAGAGAAATAAGATGTACAACCTATAAATGCTAAGATATTGATTAATACGTTATAATATTTAAAACCAAGAACGAGAGTGGAAATAATATTATTACTGGAATGACAAAAAAATAAAGATGCAAGCAGATAGGTATACGGGATATTATAGTACCTAACGGGATGTATAAAATCAGTGGTTGTTAAACTTTTGGACTGATTTGATGATATTGTCTGAATGGAACAAGGAAATCTGAAACATAAAGTATACGAGGTTATATAGGAAATATTTGATGTTGAATATCTGTTGGTAGGATACCAACATGATTTACTTGCAAGAAACTTGGTGAAAAGTTTGGACAGCGATGATAGTAGTTTTATTGGAGGCCAGAAGGGTGATGTGATGAGATTATGTAGCATTGGATCCTCTCTGTTAACCCAAAAGAGAGTGGTGTACAATAACATAAATCGCTGAAGAGAAGTAATTTGATAAGAAAGTACAACGCTATGATGTAACAGTTTGAGAATCGATTGTGAATCTATCGATGTCACAAATGGAATAAACTATTTAATGTGTTATAATTTTAAAATTGTGGTGTCAAATATTATAATAATATTATTCAATAGTGTTAGAGTAAAGTTATTTAAATGTGAACTATGAAGTGTTTAGTTTTTAATATTATTTTACAAGTGGAACGAATATTATGATATGTGCATATGGAGTTACAATTGTGTGTATTATATTTGGTTGTGTGTGTGATAGTTTTGAAATAGATAAGTGTTTTTTTTTCAGGACTTTTGAAATGAATGAGGAAGATTTATTTATATATACTTAATATGTAGGTATATACATTAGGTGACTGTTATAATTCTACGTACCTATTATAGAATAACATATTGGGATGTATTATGTAGATATTGTCAATGCAACTCGTTTAAATATTGTGTTATGTATCTTATATGCGTGAATGTGCGTAAACACATTGAGGGAGGGGTTCCCACCACTTACCCCTGGATGTTCAAGAACATAGTACGTTATCTTTCTCTTGATTATTTGTGGTATTATTATGGGTGATTTATTTTACGTAATTATAGGTATTTTGGGTTAGCTGTTCGCGTTTGATATTATTTAGGCACATTGTCAACATATTATCACGAATTTTGTTGGTTAGCTGGAGGATGTTGCACTACTTGTAGAATTATGTGGCTTGATCACGTGGATCAAATTCTTATGGACGGCTGCGTGTTGACTAGGAGAAATCGGGTTGCATTCTGTGAGAAATTGTATGACAGTGGTGGAAACGAAGGATGTAGGCCAGGATGGAGGGATTTGTCAATCGTTTCTCTCTGCCTACCCCATCTGAGACGCAGCGTGATGGTGCTGAGAGATGAATGGTTATTTAGGATGGGTTGCCGGTGGAGAGTTGGTCTCCCACTTTTTTTCCGTGAGTCTTCGTATGTCCTGTGGGAGGACGGGTGTTCTAGGAAATTAAGACATTTAGCATCTTGGATTCAGCGATGAGGTTTGCCGCCGTTTTTGAATGTCTTGAATTTGTGTCGTTACGGAGAGGACGATTTGCGTATCTATTTGTGTGCTGCAGGACTACTGGCTGCATCGGCAAAGGAATCATGGATATGAGACATCTGGCGAGTAGTACAAGATTGGTGTTACCAGCGAATTGGATCACCCTGAAGAATGCATATATGGGCTATAGGGAACCACAAGTACTATGGATAATTATAATGATGTGTGAATATGATCACATGAAACGAATTTTAACAAAATGCAACTTGGATATTTAAGTATTGGGACAAACTTGTTATTACTATTTTATGTTCTATAGATGTGATGACATAAAATAATAACGAAACTCGAAATAATAATATATAACAGAATATTAAAATATTATGTTATGTTGGGACAATAATATTGAACGAGTATTTCTCAAGTGGACGCATCGGTGTATTATGTGCATGCATGTATTATTATTATTGATGACTTGAATAGAGGAGCACAGCTGACGAGGTACCTACGACCTATCGGAAGACAGGGGCGTACTCGAAAGTTGGAATTAAATAATTATGAAAAATAATTAGAAAATAAATAATTGTTTGTGAGATAATGCCTCATCCATTTTGTCTTCAGCATGATCTCAAAGGGGGGATGTCATGAAATGAATATATACAAGACGGTATATATTATTTCTATATACCTAGATCGAATATTTGTAGTAGGTAATTAATTTGGGAATGAGGCAATCTCAAGTGGTTGTTGAACACAACTATCTATGTAGGGGACAGATACAGATATATTTCGGTGTGTGTCAGGAAGAGATGGATGTAGTTTTTTTTTGTTGCTTTGGGTCGACATTTTCAGGGTCTGAAGAGAGGACACATATTACTCTTGGCAGTTTAGTTTTGAGCCTGGGAGAGGTGGGACTCAATCATATTAATCTCAGTGTTTGAATTCGATATATTTTAATATTTATTTACCCACCTTCGTAGTAGTTAGTACATTATTTTTTAGTGATATTTCCACAATTGGGAATATATAAAGATCATCCTAAATTACTTTTAATTAGCATTTAAAATCCGTGATGCTGCCAGCTGTCTAAGATAAGATTTTCTTTTAATATTATTAATTTATTATTTATATCTAGGTGTTAGGATACTCTCAGGATGTCTGTTGTCTACAAGGCAATATTCGTACACAAGGATTTATTTAATTTTACAGATTTTGAAAACAAAGGAATAATTATGTGTTATGTATGCCTACTTTATGTATGTACCTATGACTGAATTTATATAGCGCGGTACGACACACCTAATACTAGACCGACGGCAGTGACGTACCGACCTACCTAATATTATACTTTTATTTAATTTATTTTACCATAACGAAAGATTATGCAGTTTGGAGAGAAGTTGTACGTTGATCAGGATATTATTTGATTATTAATTTAATTACATATTTTATCTTCGATGTCATTTGTATTCTACGAATTAACTGGATTTTTCTATTTAATTGTTCTGCTGGAAATTGCCGTGACATTATAGAATGTATTAATTAACATTTTGCAAGGCATGGATGTATCGTATTGTTTATGTATTATTGTATTAATATATTTATATTAATACCATTTATCCAAAAATTCCTACATAAACCCTTTCCCTTCTTGGGAATCCAGTTTTGTCCAGTCGTTTGTTTGGCCCCAGACGATTTGGGTACGACGTTATTCCTTTCTTAACAAAATATATGATATTGTAGTATATAATTATGCATGATAATTATTTAAATCAAATTTTGTAAATATAAGTACATAGTTCAACTAACAAAATTCTCTCCTTTCCCTATATGCTGGAGGACCCACAATCCATTATAAGGTCTTTGGGCATTTGTAAATGGATATTATGTTTAATTAACTTTAATTATTATTAACTGGTTGGTAAATCACTGTTCGTGATATTGCTAACTATATTAGTAGTCTATCTTATCAGTTCTGTAAGAACACACCTTGCAATCATTAACCTGGTTGGATGTGCGTAGAGATTGGTGGTGCTTTCTCTGCGTATAAATCAACTTAACCAATGAAAAGGTATTTATTTCAAATGTTCTCCGACTGAAGCAGGTACAGCTCCATTCCTCGAATTTTCTGCTAGAGTATAACTTGAAGGGGTTATCTGCGCCCTTTGGTTGAGGCTCAATGATCAGGAATCTTTAGAACTAATATCATTATATGTTTGCATCTCCGCATGTTTGCAATATATTGCATGTCCTAGTGAAAATATATCTTATATATTATTTTATATATATTCGTGGTGTAGAATAGTGCACACGGGCTCAAAATGCGGCATGGGACAGTTTGAGACGTGAGGGAGCGGAGGCGGCGCTCTTTCAGCATGGACACAGCATGCTTTTCATGCACTAACATGGTAGTTAGTCTCTGAAAATGATGTCATAGCAATTGTGTTGAAATTTAATTAATATTCAAAAGTAATAAAGTTATGTTTTTGGGTGCGCCACTGTCCTTTACGACGCAACGAATTAGTAGGTATGTTTTAGGACATATGTACATACATTGGTTATAGGTACTATGAAATGGTTATCTTATGTAGGGACATAGATCGGCAACCAGTTACCATACAACATTCTCGTAATGATATAGAATAATATTATTTGAATTTTATGTTATGATGATTGTTATGTTATATTTCGTTATGTTTTATTATGCACTATTTTTATTATGTTATTTTACAGTATCTCAAGGTAAGTGATCTGACGTCAAAGTTGACCTCAGAGTTAATATGTATCAAAAATTCATGTTGAAATTGTTTTATTGATTTTGTTGTTCTTTTGATTATTGAAATGTATATTTCAGGTGACTTATTTTGCGTTTTAAAAAAAATACACAACGTAGGTAAAATTATCGTCAAAACACAACGTATTGGGTCCGAATCTACGAAAATAGTTAATAGATAAACCTAGACGATCACGAAAGGCCGAAATTCGTTAATTAATTTAATTAGGAATGCGATATTTCGTACGTATATTTGCAACAATGCGAAAATTCATACAATTCTTAGCTAGTCGGATAGGGATGTAAATTCTAGTTTGGGAATCATTTATTACGGTAGGTATAGTTTTGAAGCTAGGATGTTGCAAATTCGGAGCTTAGAATGGTTTGAAATAGGTAGGATCATCACAAATGGTGCCTAAGTCCAGGATGTTATGTCGGTCACTGCCGACATAAAACTGGGTTTTTACGGAGTAGAAGTGGGTTTTGGGTTTGCGATGATAAATAACTAAAATCATGAATATTGGAGGGGGGGTAGAGCATAAATGGGTTTTGAGGAGTAGAACTGGGTTATGGACAGAGGAATGTGTTTGGTTTTTGAGGGGAGGAATAAAATTTATACTTGGTGGATGTAGTGAGAAAATTGGTTGATGATTTTTACTTCGAGAACCGCGGGTTGGTTATCCATGGATTATAGTGTTAGTCGAATTAGGCAACATGATATTATATTTGTGTTTGGCTATCTATAGGTATATATCTTACATTATGCATAAGAATAGTGAACCCTTAAGAGTTCATTCGGAATTATGTCCTTATGAATAGTCTAATAAAGAGCGCTTGTGATTCAGGTATAAAATTGGATAGGTATATATATGTTGAAATCCTGAATAGTTCTTTATTTTATTCAATAATGTATATAGGTAGGTACCAAAAATATGTACTTTCATAAGAGGATTGGGTGTTAGAAAAATGGAATATTATATTCCCAAGTAGACTTGTAAACATGGGTATTATGTATGCGAAGTGTATTTTATGTATATGGGTATATGACTAGAGTTTTTAGGATTTCTAGATATTGTAGTATTTGGGTAAGATGGATAAATAATAGGTAGGTATATAGTTTGATGTTAGTTATATGTATCAAGTACATGGTTGTTAGGGACTGATATTATAGGTATTATTATTTCTTGAGGAATATGGTCTTAACATTTTACAGTATTTGTAAGTTAAGTGTTTTGTTTTTAAACTTTTAGAATTCTGTCAAGTTAATTATTTGGGGTGTGAAATAAATTTATGATCGAGGTATGAATGGTGAATATATTATTGAGTTTGAAATAATATTAGACCAGATTTTATGAGTATCTGATAACATACATAATACAATATACGAATGAAGCGGATAAGTATATAGGCAATAATCGAATGATGAGGTTTTGATAAAATCACGATTTAGGTGATTATTTTTACAGTTATATGTTAAACGGTTAGCTGGAAGAAATAGTGGATATTCGTTCTTACAGGCTAAGGGGGGGAGGGGACAACCTACACTCTTTTAAGCCCGGGGGGGCAAAACCAAGGGCTTCATATTGGATAACGTTGGAACTCTTTGAGTACCCTGAAAGGTGGTATCTATCATTTTAAAATGGAGGACTGGAAGAAGAAACGAATTCATGAAAATATTCTAAGAAGAAAAAAAGACTGGTGTTCGCTGATATAACACATCATGTCTTCCAAATAGAGAAATAAGATGTACAACCTATAAATGCTAAGATATTGATTAATACGTTATAATATTTAAAACCAAGAACGAGAGTGGAAATAATATTATTACTGGAATGACAAAAAAATAAAGATGCAAGCAGATAGGTATACGGGATATTATAGTACCTAACGGGATGTATAAAATCAGTGGTTGTTAAACTTTTGGACTGATTTGATGATATTGTCTGAATGGAACAAGGAAATCTGAAACATAAAGTATACGAGGTTATATAGGAAATATTTGATGTTGAATATCTGTTGGTAGGATACCAACATGATTTACTTGCAAGAAACTTGGTGAAAAGTTTGGACAGCGATGATAGTAGTTTTATTGGAGGCCAGAAGGGTGATGTGATGAGATTATGTAGCATTGGATCCTCTCTGTTAACCCAAAAGAGAGTGGTGTACAATAACATAAATCGCTGAAGAGAAGTAATTTGATAAGAAAGTACAACGCTATGATGTAACAGTTTGAGAATCGATTGTGAATCTATCGATGTCACAAATGGAATAAACTATTTAATGTGTTATAATTTTAAAATTGTGGTGTCAAATATTATAATAATATTATTCAATAGTGTTAGAGTAAAGTTATTTAAATGTGAACTATGAAGTGTTTAGTTTTTAATATTATTTTACAAGTGGAACGAATATTATGATATGTGCATATGGAGTTACAATTGTGTGTATTATATTTGGTTGTGTGTGTGATAGTTTTGAAATAGATAAGTGTTTTTTTTTCAGGACTTTTGAAATGAATGAGGAAGATTTATTTATATATACTTAATATGTAGGTATATACATTAGGTGACTGTTATAATTCTACGTACCTATTATAGAATAACATATTGGGATGTATTATGTAGATATTGTCAATGCAACTCGTTTAAATATTGTGTTATGTATCTTATATGCGTGAATGTGCGTAAACACATTGAGGGAGGGGTTCCCACCACTTACCCCTGGATGTTCAAGAACATAGTACGTTATCTTTCTCTTGATTATTTGTGGTATTATTATGGGTGATTTATTTTACGTAATTATAGGTATTTTGGGTTAGCTGTTCGCGTTTGATATTATTTAGGCACATTGTCAACATATTATCACGAATTTTGTTGGTTAGCTGGAGGATGTTGCACTACTTGTAGAATTATGTGGCTTGATCACGTGGATCAAATTCTTATGGACGGCTGCGTGTTGACTAGGAGAAATCGGGTTGCATTCTGTGAGAAATTGTATGACAGTGGTGGAAACGAAGGATGTAGGCCAGGATGGAGGGATTTGTCAATCGTTTCTCTCTGCCTACCCCATCTGAGACGCAGCGTGATGGTGCTGAGAGATGAATGGTTATTTAGGATGGGTTGCCGGTGGAGAGTTGGTCTCCCACTTTTTTTCCGTGAGTCTTCGTATGTCCTGTGGGAGGACGGGTGTTCTAGGAAATTAAGACATTTAGCATCTTGGATTCAGCGATGAGGTTTGCCGCCGTTTTTGAATGTCTTGAATTTGTGTCGTTACGGAGAGGACGATTTGCGTATCTATTTGTGTGCTGCAGGACTACTGGCTGCATCGGCAAAGGAATCATGGATATGAGACATCTGGCGAGTAGTACAAGATTGGTGTTACCAGCGAATTGGATCACCCTGAAGAATGCATATATGGGCTATAGGGAACCACAAGTACTATGGATAATTATAATGATGTGTGAATATGATCACATGAAACGAATTTTAACAAAATGCAACTTGGATATTTAAGTATTGGGACAAACTTGTTATTACTATTTTATGTTCTATAGATGTGATGACATAAAATAATAACGAAACTCGAAATAATAATATATAACAGAATATTAAAATATTATGTTATGTTGGGACAATAATATTGAACGAGTATTTCTCAAGTGGACGCATCGGTGTATTATGTGCATGCATGTATTATTATTATTGATGACTTGAATAGAGGAGCACAGCTGACGAGGTACCTACGACCTATCGGAAGACAGGGGCGTACTCGAAAGTTGGAATTAAATAATTATGAAAAATAATTAGAAAATAAATAATTGTTTGTGAGATAATGCCTCATCCATTTTGTCTTCAGCATGATCTCAAAGGGGGGATGTCATGAAATGAATATATACAAGACGGTATATATTATTTCTATATACCTAGATCGAATATTTGTAGTAGGTAATTAATTTGGGAATGAGGCAATCTCAAGTGGTTGTTGAACACAACTATCTATGTAGGGGACAGATACAGATATATTTCGGTGTGTGTCAGGAAGAGATGGATGTAGTTTTTTTTTGTTGCTTTGGGTCGACATTTTCAGGGTCTGAAGAGAGGACACATATTACTCTTGGCAGTTTAGTTTTGAGCCTGGGAGAGGTGGGACTCAATCATATTAATCTCAGTGTTTGAATTCGATATATTTTAATATTTATTTACCCACCTTCGTAGTAGTTAGTACATTATTTTTTAGTGATATTTCCACAATTGGGAATATATAAAGATCATCCTAAATTACTTTTAATTAGCATTTAAAATCCGTGATGCTGCCAGCTGTCTAAGATAAGATTTTCTTTTAATATTATTAATTTATTATTTATATCTAGGTGTTAGGATACTCTCAGGATGTCTGTTGTCTACAAGGCAATATTCGTACACAAGGATTTATTTAATTTTACAGATTTTGAAAACAAAGGAATAATTATGTGTTATGTATGCCTACTTTATGTATGTACCTATGACTGAATTTATATAGCGCGGTACGACACACCTAATACTAGACCGACGGCAGTGACGTACCGACCTACCTAATATTATACTTTTATTTAATTTATTTTACCATAACGAAAGATTATGCAGTTTGGAGAGAAGTTGTACGTTGATCAGGATATTATTTGATTATTAATTTAATTACATATTTTATCTTCGATGTCATTTGTATTCTACGAATTAACTGGATTTTTCTATTTAATTGTTCTGCTGGAAATTGCCGTGACATTATAGAATGTATTAATTAACATTTTGCAAGGCATGGATGTATCGTATTGTTTATGTATTATTGTATTAATATATTTATATTAATACCATTTATCCAAAAATTCCTACATAAACCCTTTCCCTTCTTGGGAATCCAGTTTTGTCCAGTCGTTTGTTTGGCCCCAGACGATTTGGGTACGACGTTATTCCTTTCTTAACAAAATATATGATATTGTAGTATATAATTATGCATGATAATTATTTAAATCAAATTTTGTAAATATAAGTACATAGTTCAACTAACAAAATTCTCTCCTTTCCCTATATGCTGGAGGACCCACAATCCATTATAAGGTCTTTGGGCATTTGTAAATGGATATTATGTTTAATTAACTTTAATTATTATTAACTGGTTGGTAAATCACTGTTCGTGATATTGCTAACTATATTAGTAGTCTATCTTATCAGTTCTGTAAGAACACACCTTGCAATCATTAACCTGGTTGGATGTGCGTAGAGATTGGTGGTGCTTTCTCTGCGTATAAATCAACTTAACCAATGAAAAGGTATTTATTTCAAATGTTCTCCGACTGAAGCAGGTACAGCTCCATTCCTCGAATTTTCTGCTAGAGTATAACTTGAAGGGGTTATCTGCGCCCTTTGGTTGAGGCTCAATGATCAGGAATCTTTAGAACTAATATCATTATATGTTTGCATCTCCGCATGTTTGCAATATATTGCATGTCCTAGTGAAAATATATCTTATATATTATTTTATATATATTCGTGGTGTAGAATAGTGCACACGGGCTCAAAATGCGGCATGGGACAGTTTGAGACGTGAGGGAGCGGAGGCGGCGCTCTTTCAGCATGGACACAGCATGCTTTTCATGCACTAACATGGTAGTTAGTCTCTGAAAATGATGTCATAGCAATTGTGTTGAAATTTAATTAATATTCAAAAGTAATAAAGTTATGTTTTTGGGTGCGCCACTGTCCTTTACGACGCAACGAATTAGTAGGTATGTTTTAGGACATATGTACATACATTGGTTATAGGTACTATGAAATGGTTATCTTATGTAGGGACATAGATCGGCAACCAGTTACCATACAACATTCTCGTAATGATATAGAATAATATTATTTGAATTTTATGTTATGATGATTGTTATGTTATATTTCGTTATGTTTTATTATGCACTATTTTTATTATGTTATTTTACAGTATCTCAAGGTAAGTGATCTGACGTCAAAGTTGACCTCAGAGTTAATATGTATCAAAAATTCATGTTGAAATTGTTTTATTGATTTTGTTGTTCTTTTGATTATTGAAATGTATATTTCAGGTGACTTATTTTGCGTTTTAAAAAAAATACACAACGTAGGTAAAATTATCGTCAAAACACAACGTATTGGGTCCGAATCTACGAAAATAGTTAATAGATAAACCTAGACGATCACGAAAGGCCGAAATTCGTTAATTAATTTAATTAGGAATGCGATATTTCGTACGTATATTTGCAACAATGCGAAAATTCATACAATTCTTAGCTAGTCGGATAGGGATGTAAATTCTAGTTTGGGAATCATTTATTACGGTAGGTATAGTTTTGAAGCTAGGATGTTGCAAATTCGGAGCTTAGAATGGTTTGAAATAGGTAGGATCATCACAATTTGCAAATGATAAGTCAAGTCTTAGTAATTCTCCATCACCGTTTTAATGTCACTAATCATCTAATCATCTAATAATCTGGAAAGTATAAAACATAAAGAATTTATTAATTTATTCTATCAGAAACATTGTTTGCTTACACACGCGTATTAAAATATTTTATTTTTAATAATTACTTTAGGAAAGGTTACGTTACAAAAAAAAATATGTCAAAAACAATATAATATAAATCAAACATTATAATATACTCACTCATTTTGATCATGTGAATAATATGTAGCTAATTTATTTTTTCTTAACATTCGTAATGACTCTTTCGTCATTTTAAATAATGAAAAAATTAAAATAAAACTATAAATCAGTGTATTTAGTATATTTCTGATTTAATACTAATACTCACAAAAATAACAAAATGTTGCTATGACAACAATATTGACATCGGTGAATGTCATTCTGAGGAGTTCATACACAAAGTTACCTACATCAACTCTAGAACATTGAAACTAAGAAAACAGCATACCTAAATAAATTTGGTGAATTCTTTGCAGAGTAGGTACCGGCAGCAATTTAGATCCCTGATACCGGATATATTTCTATGTATTTGTATTATTTTATCATAGTCTTTGTAAGGTATACGAACTGTAATTTAGTGTTAAGAGCATATTTTCTGTATTCATCTTTTAATAATTGGATATTAGCTGGCACTTTGCGTTTATCATTAGAAAAAAAATATGTTGCAACTAATAAGCAAAAAGAGAAATAGGCGGATATGCTGAGGTCAATCTACAGTTTTATTAAGTACACAAACAAGTTCACCAACATTAAATAAAAAATAAAAAAATACTAATTTATTTGAATTAATTATATAAAACACTTATTTGTAGTGTTTAAACTGTGACTTTTTATTGATTAAAAGTCACAGTGGATATAATATGAATAAGTGATTTATTTGTAAGTAATTCAACATGAATTTCCACCGAGAACCGTCGGTTGAAAATATCAACTTCACTGATTTATTTTACTTCATTCATAGTTAAATATTTGTGTAAAATGGATCGGTGTGCCTTTACTTGTGAACTCCTCATCTATAGTACTGAACACTCTTTCTCGTATTCGTCGATTCGCATTTTGACAGACATGGAAATAAATATTATTTAGTTATATTAAGTTATAATGTTTTTTTTTTATGAAAAAAAAAACATTTATATAGGGATTACTTGATGACACATATAAAAATATGTTTCCTTGGTAAAAATCAAGTAATCTAGTGCTGTAATTATGTAGTTTCAAGCATAAAACCATCTCTATTTTTTAATAATTTTAAATAAATAATCAGACGCAGATTCAACAGCGTGCCGACTCTTTGGCTCGGCTGGCCAAACTGAGCTCGAATTTTGAGTTCTACGGAAATTTTCATAAAAACTTTCCCGCAAGCGGAAAATTTAAAATGAAAATTTCAAAATATAAATAACACATCACGCTATTATAATCATATGATAAATTATTCAATTAAAATTGTTTTAAATATGTTTTCCTTATTCGAACTTGACGAACTAAAAATTATATTTTCTTATGTGCACGTCACAAATCCCATTTTTTTCGCATATTAAAAAAAATACGGCTAAATATTACCCAAATTTAAGAAAAATAGGTTTTTTCTAAAGCATCCTTGGAGCTAAATTTACTTCATCATTTATGTAACCTCTAAGATGATTGTCTTAAAATACCTCTGCTAGTCGTGATGAAATTTTGGAAAGTGTTTTTCAATCGATAATTTCTACATGAATCTCTCGGTTATTTTTTTTATTATTATTAAAAATACATTAAAATATGTTCAAATTTTGATATTATCAAAAACAAACATTAAAAATATCATCTCGATCACGAAAATATTGCAATTAATTAATAATCAATGTTGAAAAATGGTTGCGTAAAATCATGTGACAATTTCGAGTTCCCTACCTATCAAGGGCTCTTAAAATAAATTAATATAGCTCTCGACTGCATAATAATTTTGCAGATGATTATGACATTCAATACAAATTCATAGAGAATTAAACAAATAATAAGATAAAACTTGTTTATGGTCGTTTCAGTGAAAGGTCCTTTCATCGAAATTATGACGAGTGGTAATCGCTTTCATCCGTCATCGCTAGTGATCACTAGCGATGAAACGCCTGTTCACACTTGTTCATCTTGGAGGATCATCCGGAGTGATCACTGAAAGTGAACGTATGTGAACGACCCTTAACAGACATGTATCTGTGCAGATTCTGCATGAATGAACATGAAACTCCTTTGCATCTACTCACAGAATGTGAACCTATTATGCAAACAAGAGCCAAAATAATTGGCTCACACTTTCCTGATCAAGAACAGATCAAAGGAACTAACCCACACAAAATTTTGAATTTCTTTCAGGTTTTAGGTCTGTGGGAAGACATCTAAGGACTAAATCCCACAATGGACTACATCTGGAAGTCGAGGTGGGCAAGGTCTTTGGATGGAGGAAAAAAAAAAAAAAAGGGGGGGGGGGAGTAGAAATACAAGGGGTCCACCGGAACCAGCAAATTTTGAAAGTGGTCCATGAGAAAAAAAAGTTTGGGAATCTCTGATTTAAAGCATCTGCGCCAATTGAGTCACCTCTTATGACATTCCTAGCATTCAGAGCCTGAACGTGGGAATACCTATTAATAAACAAATATTTTTTTTTGGCATTAAAATATTTAATATACCTACATGCATATGTTTACAGCAAATACCAAAAGCCGGGCTTATTGCATACGCGATTTTTCTGGCTAATCTGGAAGAAAAAATATAGGAAATACATAAGATATGAAATAAAACGTTAAATACAATTAAATTTTTGGGTGGTAACCTTATGAAAGTTTATTTTTATTTATATTAAAATGATTTAGCAAATATGGTTAAGTTGGTAGCCCTACTAGTTGTTTTATCGTGATTTTGTCTATGCATTAACCTCACATCTGTCATGTAAACGGGGACGCGCGCCATTTTTCGTGTTGTTTTGATTTCGTGAACGCTCTTGAATTTTTTCGTTTCCGACGAAACAGGGTCAGTAACGAAAAAATCCATATAGAAGCGCAAATGAAACAACCTTAGCAACAACAAACAAAAAGCGTAATGATGGTGCGAACATATGACATTAATGTCAGTTGTTCTTATTGTAACTAGTGGCGCCTCCTGGTGATGAGAAAATTAACTGAGTTTAAGCGAGCTTAACGTTGTTGAGGACACCGCCGGGTATTCCTTAACTTAAGGAGTAGGTTAAGCCGCAAGTTCGTGCTGAGGAGACATTGTAATTTTGGTAAGCGAAGCTTTATGTGTTCCTTAAGGTTAAGGAGGATCTTAAGCCTGCATTGTAATTTTGGGCCTTAGTTAAAACACTAACTTTCACTGTATAAATTTTACTTTTGGCAGAGACCTTTCGGACTAAGTCCATCTTCAGTGCCGTTAACTTAGAACTTTAACTGCCGTTAAACAAAACACCGCCTTAAGCTAGGTACTAAATAGGGGGAGGGGAAAGTGTGGGGTTGATGGTGGTAGTGAGAAGGAAAATGAGTGGTATTAGTTTCTAAGTTAACGGCACTGAAGATGGACTATGTCCGAAAGGCCTCTGCCAAAAATAAAATGTAAATAAGATAATAATATAGCACACATATAACAAGAATAGGAAGGGAAAAGAGAATTAGTACATAACGTTTATAATATAAAATACCAATATAAAAATCGTTTATGTTTCCAGTGTGACCTGTGTGGCAAATCATTTATCCACACGTCCTCCTTCAAGATGCACAAGTTGAGTCACAGCGGATTGAAGCCTCACAGCTGCAACAAGTGTGGACTGGCCTTAATGACGCGGTCACATCTCAAGAGACACCAGAGGGTGCACAGCGGGGAGAAGAGGCACGAGTGTTCAACTTGCGGAAAGAAATTCAGCGAAAGGTCTGGATCCACAAAATTGTTTTATTTGTTCATACTTACTTATTCATATCGACTGTGCTCAGGACAAAGGCTTCAAACCACTTAAGTGAAATTTTGTAGAAGAATCAAAAAATTGTAGAGTAAAAAAAATGTCAAATTCTTGTTATTTTTTTTACGCGCCATCCACACTTCTCAGCATTATACAACCAGATAAGTCTCCATATGATCAGTCATGGTCACACAAAAACTTATACCATCTATTGCCGGGAAAAATTCACCTATCCAGATATACAGGATATCAAAGGATTAGGCTCAGAACGCAGGTTCAAAATACCAGCATTGTGCCTGAAATATCTGTGTTCATAAACTTTTTTACAATATTACAAGTGTTTATTATAGTAGATTTTTGAATTTTAATGTACATTTTACCCATCTTATTGTAAGTTTTTTTATTATGTCATAAAAAATCAAGAGAAAATATTCAGGAATCATCAAGTTATAAGCATAAAAAATTGAAAAATGTTGATCAAGTCCTTTGTGCTGACAGACTTTAGCAATACGTAAAAGAGATATTATGTATGTCGCATGTTTTGGGTTATGTGGTTTGATGCCTTTTTCCTCGCCGTAAAATTGTGTGTGGATGATTTTTTTTGGTGTTAATAATGAAACTCATGCTGTTTAAGTCCTTTATCCTATTCGATATTTAAAAAAAAATTATTGTGCTTTTTCTATAATAACCAGACGTTTGGGTATAGAATCCTTTTACCAGAATGTGTACAAGACACAAATGATTGATTTAAAACATAAAACAACTTTTACCAAGATTGTGGTTTGATGCCTTTGTCCTGAGCACAGTCGATGTCATAATGAAACGGCGTGAATGGATGATATAAAGACCACGACAAAGAATGTAGGTATATTTGTCTGAGTTGAAAGACGACGCAATCGGGTGTCGGAACCTGAATTTCATCTCGTTTTTGTGATTAAAACATTCTAGATGAATTATTCACATTGCTTCCATTTCGAAAACGAAAGGAAACATTCTGTTCTGTCTGAGAATCGATACCACGAGTCCTCCTCACTTAGAAGTTGAGTGCATTATTATTATTATTAATACTGACAATAAGACGATTCTTACAAGGATCATTACAGCTGAAGGCCAATGCGATCCCAGAAAATAACCTTAAACGATGTCCAAACAAACTATAATATATCTTCGATTTTTCTTATAAATTAGCCACTAGTTTAACCTATTTGAAGTATCAATTTCAAAAAATTGGATTATCAGGAGGTAAAAATTAGTTGGAAGATGATGATGATTCTGGAAGATTTTGTTTTGATGCCATTTAACAGTCCCTAGACCTTGTCTCTCAAACCACACCAAAAACCCTCAATCTAGTGTTAAACTCACCCTCTGTACATCTAATTGTTTAACTGACAGTTTTATAATACTTTATAATAATTGGTGTTGTAACCAATGTGCAGTAAAGAATAAAAACAAATGAATAAATAAAAATGTATTGAAGCTACAAAACGAATTGGTCAAAAAGTAATACATAATAATAAAAAAAATACATTTTAATGATAGAACTGTTCAGAAATTTCATATACACAATATTTTAAGAACAATTAATCAACAATAATTAATAAAATAAATATTAATTGAATTTCAGATACAATTTGTACGCACATCAGAAAAGTCACGATCCCTCGGGCACTCACATCCCGAGGCAGATGAAGACGCACGATTGTACTGTGTGCGAGGCCAGCTTCAACAGACGCTACGTGCTGGAGAAGCACATGGAGACGGCTCACCAGAGAGTCATGGATCCTGGACCCAAGAAGACCAGGAATACAATGACCAAACTTCTTAAACAGCAGGCTCTGCAACAGCAATTGGCACAGAATGCAGCGCAGACAAGTTAGTCTCTTTATAGAGTATTTCTTCTCATGAGTACAATCAGCAGTCGCTTTAGTTGAAGGAAACAGGAAAGGTGTCTCAATGCTTATCAATCGGCTTAGGCTGGTTTAAACTCATTAAGTTTTTATATGTCCTGTAAAACATCATTCAAAATCTTCAATTTAGCGGATACGAGTTCTACCACCCATCGTGAATTTCTTATTTTTTAAAGTATAACCTGGATATTCATTGCGTGTAGTTGTTCTATTCGCTACCCCGCTATTCGATACTATTTTTGTCACCTTAAACCTTTTATCTTGAATGTTTTAATTTAATGTTGTCACGGAGAGGACAGCTTGCGTGTTTATTACATATAGCTGATCTGCTGGCTACCCCCCTTGTGGAATATGCCATGATGTTATAGTTGTTATAAGTTGGTGATCGTCATTAAATTGTTTTTAATGGTTTTTTTTTTTCAGACACCACCGATTCACACGATGTCGATGTCAAATTGCTCATTACAAAAACTCCACCAGTTCACAATACGGATAGCGCTTCAAGCTCATTTATAGGTAAATATTTAATTTGTTATGTATTGTTTATTCCAACATTATGTGGGACATGATGTATTGGTATAGATCAGCGATGCATATACCGCGGCCCACTGTCGGTATGTCTGTGGCCCTCCAGTGAATAAAGAAAGTGTGAAAATCAAAAGAATATTGAAAATATAAATTGAGTCAAAAATGTTGGGTCAACACAATGTCATGCATCAAAATAATAAAACATCAAACATTACAATGTAATGATTACAATGTTTGAGTATTAATTTTCTTGTAGCGGCCCGTCTTTGGCTCATAATCTTCCCGAGTGGCCCCTGTCTCCTTTAAGTCTGTGCATCCCTGGTATAGATAGATACATACATAACTATCAATTTAATGACCATATTTTGAGTGAAAATACATTGTTTGCAACATATAGAAAACAGGGAGGGCTGGTAAAAAAGGCAACCTATTGAAAAAGTTACAAACAAAAAATTGCTGTTATTTATATTATATGTTATTTATATTATACTGTTGGTACACTCTGGTGAAAATAAATAAATCTGGATTGGTTACAACATCAAGCACCTAGGCCTGTTTTTTAATCAGCGCTGTAGGCATGACTGAAGGTAGGAAATGCAAAAGCTGACCAAGAAACATCTGCATGTATTTAGTGAGGGAGGACATTTGTCATAGCACATACGGAGAAACCGAAAGACTGGCAGGAGACAAGGAAGAGTGGAAAAGGAAAATCAGACTTGTAGCAGACTCAAAAAAAGAAGGAGTGAAGCTTAATTGAGTACCTAATAAAATTATTTTTTTTCCAGGTGAATCTTCATTTCAACACGGCAACGGTACCCAATCCTCAGTTGTCCCAGTAGGACTCGTTGTGGTGACTAAACAGGAGCTTCCCGAAACCCCAATGCCTGAGACTTCCGCCGGACACTCGAGCAGTAGTAACAATAACTCTGGTTCTTCGTCTGGTGTTGTTAGCACTGCTTCAGTTACGGCCACGTCTTCGGCTTCCGTTGTCGGAGTTACACAGGCAGCTCCGCCCGCGGTAGTTTGGCAGGGTCTATATCAGCTGGCCAATGAATACCCTTTGAGAATGCAAGGGCTGGATTATCTTGGTGAGTTAAAATTTTTATTAGGTTGTCCATTCTTAAGCATAATATGGTCTGCAATATGATCTAGCCATTTGATTCTCGAGTATCCTTTCTCTGTCATTTATATCTTCTTAATCTGTTGTGTACTATGACCGTACATGTAGGAACGAGACATATTACAGTAAAAACTTTCTTTCTTTTATGTGGTTGGCTGGAAGACGTTAGTCCGCCATTTAATAACAGAACATTATAGGTATTCTTTGTACTGTCATTTATATTGTTCTGTTAATAATGATTTATATTTATTACTAGCTGACCCAGCAAACGCTCTTTTGCCATATAAATTATTTCTAGAATACTAATATTTCTATTAAAAAATAGGTGTTGATGGTAGACGGGTGAAAATTTAGGGCTGTATGTATTTTTAAAGGCCTCACCATGAAAAAATAAAAAATTTTGACCAAAAAATAAAGATAAAAAATCTGGGACCACCCTTAACTTTTAGGGGTATTAAAAATAGATGTTGACCGATTTTCAGACCTACCTGATAAACACACAAAATTTCATCAAAATCGGTCCAGCCGTTTTAGAGGAGTATGGTAACAAACACCGTGACACGAGAATTTTGTATATTAGATCGTATTATTTAAAGGACCATGACCGTACACGTTCATGTACGTCGTTCCCGTCTTTTTTGACAAATGTATTGAAATCCTTCAAAATGGACCGTTGCGAACCTTTGGAACAATTAATAGTTAGTGGGGGGGTCTGTTCCCTTCTGAATATTTGGTAAATATGTATTTGTAAAAAGGCAAAAATATGTTCATTTTGCATAAAAAATGCCACATTTCTTTATCTACCTACTTGATTTCTTTTGACAATGGAGACAAATTTTCACTGTATAGAGTAGCCAGTGAAACTGCAAACATTTTTGTTGCATTCATTGTTGAATATTTTTCAAAATGGATCAATGTGATCCAACCCCTTACACAAGTGTCCATACCAGAATGGTGTTCATCATCTCCATCGGTCCCTCAATCCTGAGGATCGTGACCATCATGCTTCGTTCTGTAGACCCTCTGTCTCCATCTTGAGCGATCCTCCGCCATGTGCAAGGCCCAGTGTAGTGAGCTCCGTGTGGCCTCCTTAATTTCGTCGCTCCATCTTATTGGCGCTCTGCCCCTTCCCCTCCTCCCTTCCACAACCCCTGTTATAATTACTTTTTCTAGGTTTTCATGCTCTCTTCTTGCACGGTGTTAAAACGCAAAAATGTTTCCACTTGAATCACAGATATTATTCTTCAAATCCTTTATTTTTTTTAATAATATTGTAGTTTTTATTTGTTTATTTATTTATTCCGTTTGTTTTTTGCAGGACGAGGAGGACATTGAGTGCCGCCGGATAAATCTACAAATATGCAGGCCTTCGTAATTAACCGAATTTTTAGATTCATGACTGCGTCATGTTTATCAATCACCCTACAGAATTTTTGTTTGTGGGAATTGCAGCAAATTATACAAATAAATTTTGTAATTTTTATTTTTTTAATGGAATTCATTAAAAACAGGAATACTAATTAGATGAGATTCGTCACACTTTTTGATGTAGATATTTATTAAATATTTTCAGTGTTGGTATTTCGTGGATGTTGATGATGTTGTATGATTCTTTGGCGCTGGCCGTTTTACAATCCTTCCATCGTCTCAAGAGCCCCGGTGGCAAGGGTTAAAATCGTCGTCCTCAAGATTTTTATAATTATTTTTCATATTCTTTCTTATGGGATCGGCTTAAATGAGTTCGTCAATAGCCTGGAGATAGGGTCTCGGCCTCGTGAACAAGGGGCATGTGGTTCGGTCCCAAGTGCCGGCAAACTCCCCTTTCACAATACCAGCTTTTAGCTTACTGTGAAATGTGTATAAGGTTGTATTTATATATCTTTTTTTTTAAAAAAAAAATCAAATACACAAAAATATTTTAGAACCAATTTTGGTAGTCATTATTATTTTTTATATAGTTTAAAAAAAATCTGAATTTGAAACAAACCTAAACACACCCCTAAGGTGGAGTAAGTTGGCAACGGGCGGAATTGAACTCGGGATCTCTCGCTTTGAAAGTCCGAGACACTAAATAAATAAATAAATAAATAAAAACTTTATTGAAAAAAAAATATTTCAAATGGCGGGTTTATTGCCGTGGGCAATTTCTGCCAACCAACCACTTTTGACATCAATTTGATATATACAATACATACAAGTGTATGAAAAAGAAGAAAAATATAAATAATAATAATAAATATATATATATACAATACTTATACCTACATAAAAATACATATATAAATGAATAGGTGGATGGGATGAAGGACAAGGAAGGAAACACGGGATTGTCAGTTAGATGGATTATTTAAGGAAAGGTAATGATGCCTCAGTTTACTTTTGAAAGAGAGAATAGTTGGAGCTAGTCTGATAGGAAGTGGGAGGTTATTCCATAATCTAGCCGCGTGTGTAGTGAAAGAAGAAGTGAAGAAAGATGTGTGATGTGAAGGTATGGTTAACAAACGGCGTCCACTTGAACGTAGAGATAAGCCATGAGATGCCAAGGGTGTGAAGTTGGACTTGAGGTAATCAGGTGAAGCAGGATTATTCAGAACATTGAAAAGAAGAGAGAGAATATGGAGATGACGACGCTGAGTCATCGTTAGCCATTTAAGTTCATTTCTAAAGTCAGTGATATGATCATATTTTCTCAAACCGAAAATGAATCTAATGCAGACGTTTTGCAGACGTTCTAGTTTCATGGTTTGTTCAGATGTAATATCCATATATGCAACGTCCGCATAATCTAGAAGAGGTAAGAGAAGGGTTTGAGAAAGGAGGATCTTTGTCGGTTTTGGGAGAAAGTTCTGGTGTCTCTTTAGTGAATGTAAGGAGTAGAAGAGTTTTCGGTTTAATTCAGATATTTGAGGTCGCCAAGAGAGAAATTGATCAAACGTAATACCGAGATTTTTTACCTTCTCAGATAATTTAATGATAACATTATCAAGAAGAAGAGGGGGTAAGGAGTTGATATTTAATTTACAGAGTAGACGTGAGCTACCTATAAGAATGGCCTGGGACTTGGAAGGATTGAGTAATAATCCATTTTGCTGTGCCCATTGAGAGATGCGACTTAATTCGCCATTCATAAGATCGATTGCAGATATGGTATGATTCGGCTCGAAGTGAGAGTAAATTTGGAGATCATCAGCATAGAGGTGACATCTAACAGTGAGATGTTCAACTATAGAGTTGATGAAGATTGAAAAGAGAAGTGGAGAAAGGATTCCACCTTGTGGGACTCCTGCACTAAGTGACAGCCAATTAGACAATTCGTTATTTTGAGTTTTGATACATTGTTGTCTGTCATTTAGATAGGACTTAAACCAGGAGAGTGAGATGTCTGAAAGATTGAAGTGTTGGAGTCTTGCGAGCAGTATGTCAAAGTCGACAGAGTTAAAGGCGCTACTGAAGTCAAGAAGTAAGAGAAGTGTGAGTTTTTTATCTTCCATCGCACCTCTAATGTCGTCAGTGACTTTTACTAGGGCAGTGGTAGTACTGTGGCCAGTTCGAAAACCAGACTGATACTGGGTTAATAAATTATGTGTGGTAAGGTAGCTGGTTAATTGAAAGTGAATGATTTTTTCAATGACCTTGGAGAAAATGGGAAGAATAGATATGGGACGAAAGTCTTTTTCGGCTTTAGGTACCGGCTTTTTTGGCAATGGTATAACATATGCTTTCTTCCAAGAAGAGGGAAAAGAGCCTGAGTCCATAGAGCAATTGACAATATGAGTAAGTACGGGGAGTATATGGTCAATAATAAGTGTGATGAAAGTGATACTAATGTCGTCCACTCCGACTGACTTAGATTTAATAGATTTAACATACCTTCTAACGGTTTCAGTCGATGCATGTGAGAAATTGAAAACTGGTGTGTTTGCAGGGGGTAGGGACCGAATACCGGAGAGTGTAGCATTTTTAGTGGCAACATCAATATCACAGGGTGGGGCAGCAAAAAACCTATTAAGGCAGTTAGGATCAATAAATTTAGATGCATCAGGGGCAACTTGGCGACCCATTCCCATGGCATTCAGGCCTCTCCAAATGTCAGCAGAAGAGCGATTTGTGAGTAATTGTTTGAAGTGGACGCGTTTAGAATTTCTACACAGCTGGTTGCAGCGATTACGGAGAGTGCGATAAGACTCCCAGTTGGGTGGTGAAGGGGATTTAGCATACCTGAGTTTGGCTCTGTCTCTTCTCCTCATCAGAAGTTTTATCTCATCAGTAAGCCATGGAGCAGGTGGACGCTTAATACGTACTTGCCGAAGTGGAGCATGTTTATTACACAGATCCTGAAGAAAGCCATTAAATAAATCAACTTTTACATCGACAGAGCCAGCGTCATATATGCAATCCCAGTTGGTATTTTCCGCATCAGATAGCAAGGTTTCCCTATTTATCCTGCGAAAACTACGAAGAGAAATTAAAGAAGGTTTGGGTTTTGGACATTTGGCAATGTATGTGACATAGAGCAAGTCATGCTTAGAGAAAGCTGGGGCTGGGAACTGTCCATGGGTTCTGATTTTGTTGGTGTCAGATGTCAATATGAGGTCAATCAATGATGAAGATGTACTAGTGTGATGGGTGGGCTGCAGAGGCAGAAAGTTCAGGTTAGCGGCATATGTAAGAGTTTTTAGGTGGTTGCTACGAGAGTCATCAATTAAGAGAGACGTGTTAAAGTCTCCCATAATGACGACATCGTTGAAGGCCGGTATATAATTCTCCAGAATACTTTCTAGTTTACTGAAATAGTTTATGCCAGGTGGGCAGTACATGACCCCGAGTAACATGGATGTTTCATGAAAACGAATTTTTAGGAAGATGTACTCGGGTTCGCCTACGCAATTAGATGGTGACTGTTCAATGACTTGAAAAGAAATATCATTACGCAGGTATACACATACGCCACCGGCTCCCCTACTAGTTCTGTCATTGCGAATGAGCTCGTATCCTGGTAGAAAGAACTGAGAGGATGGAAGTGATGGTTTAAACCAGGACTCGCTCACTAGCAATGCATGGAGGTTGACATCTGAGAAATGCATAAGTAGGTCATCATAGTGGGCAGGGATACTTTGTGAGTTTATGTGACAAACGTGAAAATCCTTAGATTTCATCGGAAAGACGGATTTGAGATTGTCATTTAATGATGGACAGTTCCTTGAAGAATTGATACTATCAGACTCATCAGAAGAATAGTTAGAGTAAAAAGAAGCATCAAGGGGATTTGGAGTAGGGGAAGGGGGAGGAGTGTCGATTAGGGAGTGGAATGAATCTTCATCTGAGGATGACATAAATACTAAATATAAAATTAGAGTAAAAAAAAAAAAGTATATATAAAAACAAATAATAAAAACACTACCAACAGGCTACCAACCGTCTTATAATAATATTATTTTTTATTATCCTATATTTTTACCAAGCATAAATTTATTATACAATGAGATAAATATTGCAGGAATCGTTACAGCTGTAAGCTGATGCGATCCCAGAAGTAAAAGTATGAAAAATGGTTATAAAAATCTCGCTTTTTCCCGATCTACTGCGGTTAAAATATAACACGCATTGAAATGGTCTAGAATGATTTGGTAAATTATAGACTCCCTCCCGTGTCCGGATATCTCAGGAATTGGGGGACTCCCGTTTATCCGCTCTTCAAACCAAAATTTGTCCTCACGTGTAGGTTACAGCAGACTGTCCTTCAGTATTTACGTCTTCGACGTTCCTCTCAAGAGGGTAGGATTTCATAACAAACAAACAAATGTAAATAAGTTGATAAATATTAATTATATTATTAAATAAACAAAACAAACAGTCAAAAAAACAACTTGACGATTTTTTACATTGAAGGACATCCACCGACCGTCTGGATATTACAGAAATTTCCATTTATCTGACCTGTTTTCTACAGTGATTCATTGATTTTTGTACCCAACATAAAAATGGTGTTTAAGAATTTGAAAAGTAACAATTTTTTTAGAAATTTCATCTATTTATGTTTTTTTTTTATTTTGAAAATTTTGAAGATTATAATTTTGAATTGTTGACGTAGGCAATGGACAAAATTGATGAATTTTTTTCTACTATTTTGTAATGATTAATATGTCTAACCAATGTACAGTAAATAATAAAATAAATAAATCAATAAATAATTATGTATTTTATGAAATGAATTGTAAATTTTTTATATAATTTTAATATCCGTGTGTCGGAGCGAAACTGCACTATGTCGAATTTCAGCCAAAATCAATTATGTTTATACATATAGTCTTATTCACCGTACAGTTCCAAAACTCAACAAGTCCGAATGTCTTGTATTCGAGAAATCACCATTTTAATAATTTTGGTACATTTATATTTTGCTTTAAAGACACAAAAGAATTTGAAATATTCTATATAATAAACGCACTGTTAGAGGCGTTATAGGTTGTCTTTGTTCCATTCAATAGTAAAACAATTCTAAATATTTATTTGTTCTATAGAAAAAAGTTACATAATTTTTTTTTCATTAACTAAATATTTGAGATATAAAAGGAACCGTGTATTTTTTATAGTTACTTGCTTGTGGAATTGATGGAGTGGAGTTGATTATCTGTATTACCATTAAATCAAAATTTACGAAAATTTCGTTTTGTTGAATTGTGGAACTAGATAGTTGATATATGTTGTCCTTGTTATGCTCTTTTAAATTTTACATTCACATATCTTGAAACATGTTGTATTTTGTGATAATTATAGAAAAAAAAAAACTAATTTTTGTTAAAGTTAAACAACTCGATTTTAACTGATATAAGGTTTAAAAAAAGTGGGAGCTATAGTGATCTGCAATTATTTTTATACAGCTATTTTGTGTTAATAAACATGTGAAACAAATGTGGGGTGCAAAAGCAAAACCCCTACTCTTCATACATTTTAGTTTTTAAGGTAAAAATCTTTCACTCGTACCATCACTCCATTTCCTGTTAATGGGGTAGTCTTTGTGCCAATAAAAGGTAAGACAGACAGGGTAGGTGGTCGCTGAACTGAAGATCTTAAATATCTTAAAACATGATTTTTACGAATAATACATGCCTCTTATAGGACTCTCGAAAAACCAAGAGAAAATAGTGGATTTTTTTCACATTAGTAAGCTGTTTGTTAATGTTTTCTAATTTGTAATCTATAGAGGTTTGAAAGAGAAACCGCAAACAATGGAATTATCTGCTTATTTTGCGTTGAATATCTTTTAATAAGGAGATTATCAATTTTGAAAACTGAGATATAATCGAGATGTGGATTCATCGAAGAATGCTTCGAATACCGTGGACCGACTTGGTGCCCAATACAGAAGTACCATGCAGAGCACATACATATAGAGAGCTCCTGACAAATATTAAGGTTCGTAAAGTCTCATATTTGGGCCACATCCTGCGAGGCGATAAATATCGGCTTCTGCAGTTGATAATAGATGGCAAGATTGAGGGACGTTGTGGAGTGGGAAGGAGGCAGATGTCGTGGCTGCGAAATATATGGCAATGGACCAGAATAACAAGGATGGGAGAGCTGGTCCGCACAGCGCGAGACAGGGAGGCATTCTCCAGAGTCATCGCTAACGTCGGGGGGGACCTGATACGGCACTGATAGAAGAAGAGATATTATAATGCTCCATTCCATTGAGTCCCCGGCAAATTACAGTTCTCTCACTCTTTTCTGTTGGTTTTCGAGAGTCCTGTAAGAGACAGGTATTCATAAAACATCACGTTTGAGACCCATCCTGAATGTCTTAGCTTTTTTATAAAAAGATATATCTTGGTTTTGTTATAAACCCAATTGCAACCTTATACATCTTTCACAGTAAGTTAAAAGCTTGTGTCGTGAAACGGGAGTTCGCCGGCACCTGGGATCGAACCGCGGACCCCTTGTTCATGAGGCCGAGACTCTGCCTCTAGGCTACCGACAAACTCAAACCTTTATTGGCACGAAGAGCATAACTTGCGTGTTTGTTACATCCAGTTGATCCATTGACTTTCCTACTTGTAGATAATGCCAAGATGGTGTGTATGTAAATATATATGTACCTACTTTTAGTGAATGTTGTCTGAAAATATTACCAAGTGGGGGTTTTGCTTTTGTACCTCACAAATCTAATTTTTCCGAAAGAAACTTTTGAGTGACTGTACAGAAAAATGATCTTTTTTGACTTAGTGTAGTTTCAGTCAAGACAAATTAAAAGATTTTTTTTTGTTAATGAATATGGTATTTTCTAAATACATTTGCTGTGTCGATTTTGAATCTGAAAATGGCGAAAATATTGTAAAAAAATTATGTTTATATCTATGTAATAATTAATAATGAATTTTTATAAAAAAAATATTAAAATAAATTTTATCCTTTTAAAGATGAGTTTTTTTTGTTTGTTGAAAATTTCCATGATGAGTGACATATCGGAATATTTTTATTAAGGCATACTCTTTAAAAACTGTTTATTAGGGCATTAAAATTCAGGGCATCAACCTGCCACGTGGTGCAACGGCTATCCCAGTCGACTTGCATCATCGAGATCCTGGGTTCGATTCCCAGCTGGATCGCTGAGTTTCGTAAGGAATTTTCATAACTAGGGTTTGGAAAAGAACTGTCTCAGCAAAATTGAGACAGCACTGGTTGTCTGGAAGAAATTACGTAAGTGATAAGTCCGCCAGCTATACTGACATCTGTGTATAGGAAAGTGTTATAAAAAAAATGTTGTTTAGACTTTTTATTGGCATGTAATATTATTATTTAAGTATTGAATTTTAATATTTGATACTAAGAATCACTTTATAAAATGGTTATGATGTCATTATAAGTAGTTTGTTCTAGAAATGTCAAAACATTTATAAATTCAAATGAACATTGTATGTAACACGAATGTATGGATATAATACATCAAACATGTATATTTATAACATCTAGACCAGCGATGCACAAACCGCGGCCCTTGGTCAGTAGGTATATCTACGGCCTGCCAGCGAATTATAAGATATAAAAAAAAAATTGTCAATACCAATGGGATATTCGGTAAAAGTACCGGATACTTAATAATTCCAGTAAATACTCTTTAAGAAATCTGAGAAGTTTTAGGAATATAAATTCCTATACCATTTTGGAAATTCGGCGACGGGGGGGGGGTAGACATTCAAACATATAACATTTTTAGTATCCGGTATCAACACAAACAATCGGTACAAATACTCGGCACATTGGACTGCCAGAAAATATTCTTTAAGAAAACCTAGGAGTTTTTGAAATATTCCAAATTCCTATACCATTTGAAAAATCGGTGACGGGGAGGGGGGGAGGGGGTAGAAATTTTAATTGTTAATTTTCTTAAAGCGGCCCGTCCTTAGCTCATAATCTTCCCGAATGGCCCCTGTTCCCTATAAGACTGTGCATCCCTGATCCAAACCCAGGACAATTTGAAAAACTGAATTTTTTTTTCTTCTTCCCTTCCCTTTTTTCACCAACATTTTTGGTGTGTGGCCACTAAATCTAGAGTGCTCCCATTTGGGGCAGCATTTCTCGCTTTAATGCGACATTGAATCCTGTTTGTGCATGTGTGTGTCGTTATGGAGAAACATATCTCCAGGTACGGCACGAGGTATGTGGCGGGCGCTGCCCTTTTTAAAAAAAAAAAAACTGAATTTTTTATTTGCAATTAAGTTCCACAAAAAAAATTTTGCCTCTTCTATGAAAACTAGACGTTTGAGGATTGAATCCTTTAACCAGAATGTGTACAAGACACAAATGATTGACTTTAAAACATAAAACGACTTGCCCAAATTGTGGTTTGATGTCTTTGTCCTGAGCACAGTCGATATGTAGACTTGCTTCTGTGATATTAAATATGTATTACACAAATTTTGTGTGATACAAATGATACCATTAGTATCTATGTGCAATACCAGTAAATTACTTGCGTTATAAATGGAAAATTAATTCTACGTGTGTTCCATCAGCTCTGAGCTTTTGTATCTCACAATCCAGTCTGCAGATGATCCTTCAATAAGGGGGTTATTGAAAGCAAAATATTTATTTTATTTATTTATTTATTGACACAATAAACGCTGTTGCTTCTTATTAATAATACAATGTATAAATCCGCACCCAGCAGAGACCTGTAATCTCCGTAATACAAGAGAGACGATGGTCCTGGCTGGGACATGTTTTGAGAATGCCCAATGATAGTTGGCCAAAAAGAGCACTGTTCTTCCGTCCGCAGGGGTTCCGTAGGCCCGGGCGTCCCTCTTTCACAATACACCGTTCCTATGACAACGATATCAGAGCGCAAGGAATGTCGTGGGAAGAGGTGACGCAATTGGCACAGAGACGCTCTGAATGGAGGAGGCTGGTTTCTGCCCTGTGCTCCCGAGAGGAGCGTTGAGGGCGATGATGATGATGATGATGTATAAATAAATAATAGATTTAATAAATGCAATGTGTGTATTACAAAACAGTTAAATTAAATTCACTTTTGTAGATAAGACATATGTTGAACATATTTTGAACCACTCCAGATTAATCATTCCAATTAATCACACCCATCTATCAGTCAACCTATTTGAATATGTATTAACTAGGTAGGTATGTTGTATATGATGATACACATACATATGTGAACTTCCTTAAGGAGTGTGCAACACAGAGTTTCGACGCTTATGAATCAACTTACGGCTTGGTTAGAGTACCTACTCTTTAAACCTAGGTAACATTCCCAATTCCTCTGAGTCATGCTTATCACATGGCTTGAAATTTTTGGAAGTTGTATAATATAGTTCAACTTTGTTAAACTTCCGCTTTGAAATCAATCTTTATACGATTTTCCTAGAATTATATACTGTGCTTTCAAACTGGAAAGACATCTGTTGTAGTTCAATGGAAACAACATTGGAAGCATCCATCTTCATACAAGTTCGAATGCATAAATGAAAGAATTTAATATTATTTTAGAGACTTTTTTCAGCATTTGAGCACAGATGGCGCATTAACTTATTAGGCCATTTTTTCATCCTTTGTTGTGCAATCCTTGTATCAGTCAATTCAATTTATTTTATAACATAAAAAAGAAATACCTATGTTATTGAAAGCAAATTGTTAAAGGCGCGTTATTGGAATGAATGTTAAAAACGCTCCATTGAATATCAATAAATAAGTTAATCAATAATATGATAACGCTTCACTAATTAGGCAGTTGGTAGCTTATTTAATAGACTGAATAATAATTATGATTTCTTTTTTTTAGGCGCTGCATCGATTTGTACATGATACGCTAATAAATTAATTATCAACAAAACATTTCTCTAAATCCTTAGACATTTGTTTGATTTCCTCTTCTGTTAAACGCTCTTTAACATTTTTGACTTTCATGGACTTTGTGATTCCTTTTGATTTTTCTACCGCAGTTACTTTAAGGATGCCGTCTTCGTTTACATCAAATGTAACATCCACTTTCACTGATCCTTTGGGGCCTTTTGGAAGATTTTCTAATTTGAACTCATCTAATAAGGTGTTATCTTGAGCTGATTCCTTTTCACCTTCGTATACTCCAATTCTCATCCATTTTTGATCATCTTCTGCTGTCTGGAAAGGGGATGTGCAAACAGTGGGTATATTAGTGTTTCTTTGTATTAAGAAAGACATTTGTCCTATAAAAGTCTCTATTCCGAGGGACATTGGTATCACATCAATCAATTTAAAATTTTCTTCTTTGTTATCAGTCTTTCCTCCACTTAAAGCTGCTTGAATTGCAGCACCAATGGCAACTCCGTGGTCTGGATTTAATGAGTTACTAAATGTTTTATTTACAAACATTTCTCCAAGTATACTTTGTATTTTGGGTATTCTAGTAGATCCTCCGATTAAAAGAATATCGTCTATATCCGATGTTTTCATTTTAGCATCTGTGAGTGCTAATCGGACGTATGTGAGAGTCGATTTGAAAAGTTCTTCATTCAGGTTTTCAAACTCAGCCCGCGTTATTGTTTTTGAGTAATGATAGCTTTCGTGTTTTAGAATCACTGTGGCTTTTGTACGAAATGATAAAGCTTTTTTAGCTGCTTCGCAACTCAATCTCAAATATGCCATAGCTGTTTTGTTAGTTGTAACATTTTTCCTAGTTGTTATTTCAATATCCTTTATACAATAATTAACCAAACTATTTGTGAAGTCTTGCCCTCCTAAATGAGTATTACCATTAGTGGATTTGACTTCAAATATTCCATCTTCCATTATCAAAATAGAGACGTCGAAAGTTCCACCTCCCAAGTCATAAACCAGAACATTTTTTTTATCTTCTCCAAATTCTTGATTGATTCCATATGCTATCGCTGCGGCTGTGGGTTCATTAATGATTCTGATAACATTTAGTCCTGCAACTCTCCCAGCATCCTGTGTGGCTCTTCTCTGTGCATCGTTAAAGTATGCAGGAACTGTTATAATGGCATCATTAACTTTTTGTCCTAAAAACGTTTCAGAAATTTTCTTCATTTTTTTTAGAATTAGTGAACATATAAACTCTGGATGTACGAGCCTCTTTCCTTCGATTCCTGGAATTTCAATTCCTGGTCGACCATTTTGTCCTTTTTTGACAGAGAAAGGCCACAGTTTAATATCTTCTTGGACCTTGGGATCGTGAAATAGTCTTCCTAATAGCCTTTTAGCGTCTGAAAAAATCAATTTAAAACATTATTTTATGGACAAAGCATTTGATTCGCAGCATCGTTAAATAAGAATAAAATTGGTTTTGATGAGTCAGTCGATTTGTAGTTGAGTTTCTCGAGTCACGTCACTGCTTTTGCTTTGTGTATTTTCTACAAGACATAGTTTTATTCAACTATTCACAAGGGATGCAAAGCTTCTGCTTGGATATTTAAAAAATATTTATTCAATATAGTGGCCTACCATATATAGTGTTCTCCGGGTTCAGGGGCATCTGATTGAGCGCCTCATCTCCCACCAATGTTTCTGATTCCGTGAATGAAACGCAAGATGGAGTGATGTAGAGTCCTGAATCGTTGAAGATGACGGTAGTTTTCTTGTCCTTGTAAACAGCTACGCAAGAATACGTCGTTCCCAGATCTATACCAATTGGGTGACTGATACTACCCATTCTCACTCTGAAAGAATTTTAGAAATAATGATCTTTATTGAGAAGAATTTGGTTGTACACTCTACCTAACCAGGAATTTATTCAGATAATTGAAATTTTTGTTTTTCCCATCCCTGAGGATCCTCTTTTGGTGTGTTTATATTATTATTAGTTACACGGGCGGGAAGCTCATCTCAATGTCCTTGATTCGTACTTGCCGCGTTTACCTGATTAATAGGTGCCTCTAAAAATTATCTAAAGAATATTGATTAAAATAATTTTGAAAAAACATATCATGTACCCAAGGGAAAAGGTCTTCGAAGATTTCCAAGTGATGGACATGGAGACTATTTTTAAAAAAGCTGCAATTCTTCAGATACATAAATACAAAGGGGAAAATAGAATTACAGCTAGTAGTAGAAGTAGATTGGGTGGAATCCTTCTTCAAAGCGAAAGACGTAAACTATGGCTATCAACTATCAACCATTTTGTTCACAGAGGTATATAATAATACAATACAGTATTTTAATAATTTACCTATTAGTCTTAGAAATATTAAGGAATACAACATATGTATGTATAACCAAACTGAAGACTTATATGGAAAATAATGTTGATTGAATGTATTGAAGAGAGAATGAACATGACTTGAAAAAGGATTTAAAATTAATGTATTGTTTTTAATGGCTGTTATGGTTTTTGTACCTACTGTGTTTATTTATATATAGAATGTGTGCGACAAGAACTTTTTACAATGTGAACTATGCAGTTGAGACTACAAGTTATAAATTCAAAAAGCAGATTGCAATCCAACAGCATCCAAACGGTGCTATTCCTTGGGTGGATTGAGTGTCGGAATGTGTCCGTTTATGGTTTATATCATGTTTTTTTTTGTTTTTCTTTAAAAGGGTAAAAAAATACATATTTCAATTAATTTTATATACCTATGTTGTTTCATAAATGTGTATCTACATGTGTTTATAAGGATTTTTTTATTGAACAAATTATAATAGGGTGAATGTTAAATCTAGGTATGAGAGTTTGTTTGCAAGATGTCTGTACGAGATCGAATGAACATAGCTAGTGATTTCGTGTGTATGGTTTGGATGTTTGATTATTGCTGATTTAACTGATAATATCACGTATCAAACATCTTTTGTGTAGGTATAAATAAATAAATTATTTGACACCCAACCAGGTGGTGACAATAATTACTACGCATAATGAAGTGATAATAAATTAAATATTTTCTTATCGCACGGGGATGCCCAAAAAAACTGAAGCTTGTAGATTGTTGCTATTTCATTGTCAGCTGCAGATGCGTAATTATTAATCCTCAAATATCTAATTGATTAATTAAATTTGATATGGAGTGAAAAAATACAATACTATCTATTATTGTTATTATTAATGTTGGAACACAAAAAATTCGTTAATATATACCGCGCTGCAAGTCTAGTACAATCATAATTATGTCTATTGCGGCGTATAGACAGCTGGATGCGAACGTTAATCATCAATCATCAAGCAAAAATCTTAAATTTTTCGGCGACAATTCGAAGCATTCTCCGAAGAAATATTCGAACGAATGCCTTCGTTACCCGTCCATGAGACGAAACGAAGGCATTCATTCGAATATTTCTTCGAAGAATGCTCCGAATTGTCGCCGAAAGATTTTAGATTTTTGCTTGATGATTGACGTTCGCATCCAGTTGTCTGTACGCCGCCTTTGATATACCTACACGAAGCTGCGCGGTTGGGAGTACCGCAAGCTCTCACCATTGTTTTACCGAATATTCGGCACATATGATCTTGCATAATCTTCGGTCAATAATATAGGTACTATTCGTCACATCTCTAAATTTATATTAATAAAATAAAATAAAAATATTACTTAGTCTAACCCACAATTTACCTACTCAACCCCACGTATACATTTTTGTCTTTGTTATCATTTATACCATTACATATTACAAACAACTCAATATAAATACACATTTTTCACACAATATTTTAGTTATATGCCTACTGTAATTATTTAAAACTATTATTTGAAAAAATAATTTAATCTTACCAATATTTTGTACTAGTTTTAGAAAAAAATATCAAAATTAACCGTGATATAAAATGTCCACCTCTTGAAAACTAAAAATATGGCATACAAATATGTCGCAATTTTATTTATCTTATCAATGTACTATTATCCTTGCCAGATAAGATTGTAAAGGTACGAGATAAGATTCAGAAGCGGCTGGCGAGTTGAATTAGTGTGGGTACGGTATAATTATAAAAAAAAATATTTTCATATAGAAAATGTTGATATGTTTAAAAAGTTGTGTTATCCTTTCACTTCCCTCTCTATTTCTTCCTCTCTCACCCCTCTTTTTATCTCTAGCATCTTAACTGAGCGTTGATCATATTTCTTTGCCTTAGTTTTTAGTACTTATGTATAAGTTCCTTAATAACATTGCTCTTTTTCTTTCTTTCTTTTCTTTTTGATTTTATTATGGAGTAGGAAAAGGAGACAATAATTCTCGAGAGACCATGTAGATCCGATGGCTGAAAACAGAATCGTACATATGGCTGCCAAGGAAATACCAGTCGGTTCACGGCCTCGAGGGAGACCACCAAAAAAATGGAAAGACAGCTGGTCTTCAGCATCACAAGAGGCATCAACAAATTTCTCCAAAATAAGACATGGGAAATTGTTTATATTGTTGATTGATTTGTTATTTTGAATGATTATTGTCTTGTTTTTTATTACTGTATGTTTTCTTCTTCTATTTTTATGTCTGTCGTATATTTTTAAACATGTAAAAGGCTAACGTCGTATATTGTAATAAAATAAAATGTGTCGAAACCAGGTTACTATTTCTATTACTAAATATAGTAAAACTCAAACAGTTTGAAAATAAACTTCAACTCATTCAATAGATTCTGTTGTGTTAAACGTTAGCCTACGTAGGTTAAAAATCCAGTTAAATACGAGAAACAAAACTCCAAAAGAAAGCAATAATAGCGGATAGTCCATTGAAATTTTGGGAGGTCAAAAAGTGACTATGAAATTTCGAATCAAAAAACAATGTCATTTTTTTTAAAAGATATATCTGAACAAGAACATGAACACTATACCAGAAATTTGGTATTAAATCCCTAAATACACCTAATAACATTGAGTGGACTAACCCGAGGGCCACATTGAAATTTCGGGCTGTATTTTCACGCATTCGGCACAAACTTCATCATTAAGTGCAATAAAAGAATTAATAATTTAACCCTCTCACTACCAAATTAAATTGAAGAACCTTGGAATAATTCCTTATATGTACAATGAATAAGAAAAAAAAATATGATTTTTAGTGAAAGAATTTTTTAATTATCGCTTACCGTTTTTAAGGGGAGCGCATTTGTTTGTACAAGGATATCGGCAGTTTAAGGACGCGTTACAAACTCTATGAAGTTGTTACTTATTATTATTTTATTCACAAACATCATAACCAAATTTTACAACAATAAAATTAGGAAAATATGGACGCGTGAAATGATAGCACCTATTTTAATTTTCTAATCAAAGGTCGTAAATGTGGAAATTGTGGCCATAAAATAAAATAAAAGTTTGGGAATAAATTACACATCAAATAAGTGTCTTCATCAGAAAAATTCTTATTCCACTTTATAAAACCAAGCTTTCTTAATAAATTCCACATAAAATATATATTCTTTCACTTTATAGTAAAACAGTTCTCAAACATTGTAGTAGGTTTACTGGAAGACATTGCCTCAAGGCAATATGTACGCCTTTTGTAAAATATTTGCATATTTGACAATAAAGTGTTTATTATTATTATTCTTTTCTAACCAGGCAATTTTTTAAAAATTAAATTCTTCATGTTCCCGTACGGGCACACTGGTAACCAAAGGGTTGTCCTTTGTTTTTTTTTAATTGTTTTTATATGATGAGTAATGCACGTGTTCATATTAACAAATAGAAAATTGTCTCAAAGCAGGAGCTTTGTTCAATTTTGAGGGAATGAATTAAAAATTGTGATATTATTAAAAATTGTCTAATAAATTGTAAATGTACTAAAACAACTATACCGTCATGGCATATCCCACAAGTGGGGTAGCCAGCAGACCAGTTGCATGCAATAAACATGCAAGTTTTTCTCCCACAAAAATTTAAGACATAATTCAATATGTAAAATGTCTTAATTTTTTCGAACATCTGCCAAACAGGACAAACCAACTTACCCATAAAATATGTCCAATTAATTTATTTACTTATATCAGCCTTAGGAATGTACGCATCAAGTACTATTTCATTTGCACTTGTCCCCAACAGCTGGAGAAGCGTCATTTCTTAATAAAAATATTTGAATAAATATTTATTTTGTTTTATTTGATAATAAAAAAATAAATAAAATGAAGTGTTACAAAGTTAATGCCGATACAATTAATGAAAATATTTGAATTTTGTTCTATCGATTTTTATGGCTAGACGTAATTGAGAGTGAGCGCGTTGCCCAAGTTGTCCCATGGTAACGGCCGCCTCTGAATTTGTGCGCGACACTAGCGCTACATGCGGTAAACGAATGGCATAAGATTAATTATTTTGTAAGCAGCAAATCTGTTGTTATTTTCGAAAATAAAATTCCGAGTTTAAAGAAGGAATATTGAGATGGAGACTCAGATTCAATGAATTTAAGGGATGATTCGAAGAGACTGCCACATGCCCAGATACACATTCCCCGAAATTGGCACCTCCTACTCCAGCACCTACATACCTACTTTATCTACTGCTTTATCTTTATCAATAAATAATTTCAATACCTACCTAGAATGATGACCAGATAGAACTAAAAAAGAGGAATTTATCTGATTGACAATGAAGAAAATTGTGGTTATATGGAAGAAACCACTTCATAGTGATAATCTCGCCACTGCATATCGTTATAGTATTTTGGATTTTTTGGTCAATTTCTGCTATACTGCCCTGCTAAGTAAAAACACAGTAATTACCAAACACATATGTGTCAGAATCGCAGACCAAGTTTAAAACTATTTTTTTGTGTGTATTTTTTCAAGTATCAAAAAACAAACTTTCCACAGTCGTCACAAATATCTATTTTAAATTAGTTTATTAAAAGGAAGAATATTTAAAAAATTATTGAATATTTTAGATATTTGTGATGACTGTGGTATGTTTTTTTTAATACTTGAAAAAATACACACAAAAGGTAATTTTACACTTGGTCTGCGATTCTGACACATGTGTTTGGTAATTACTGTGTTTTTACTTAGCAGGGCAGTATAGGTTATCCAGTAGTAATAATAATAAACTTTATTGTGCTTAAAAAACATACATATATACAGATTATAAATACCAATAATTATCATGCACAATGGGCGAGTTTATCGCGTGTAAGCGATATCTTCCAACTAACCCAAAGTGCCCATTATTACAACATAAATATTGACGATCATAGTATTAAGTATTTTTATTATCCTTCACTGTGTACTGTTACAAGATACATATCACAGAAGCCATATGGGGGTGAAGGGTTGCATCTTTTCCAGTGATTGTAATATTATTTAAAATGCATAATATTATGCCATGAAATTCAACTACATTTATTATGTACAAGAATAAATCATTATATAAATATAATTTGTACCCCCTCCCCCATCTCATATCTGGATGCCCCATGATATCTTGTAACAGTATACAGTGAAAGATTAAAATAATAAATACAACTATGATCTTCAATATAATAATTTCTAACTGGATACTATTGGATAACCTATAGTTGAAATTGACCGATTTTTTTTATGTTTTGTTAAAACTCTTATACCTATCATGATGATAAGCAAAAATAATAAATACTTAACAGCCGTTCTTACCTAAGGTACAAATCAGATTTAGCTCTAGTGGTTTCAGGCAACAATTTTTAGTAGGCGCAGAGAAAATTATTTGAATAAAAAATGAAAAAGCTTTATTAATAAATATAAGCCAAAACTTTATATGCAAAAATATTCATGAGTATAAAAAAAATAGTCACATACAAATAAAATTTAAGTTGTGTTTCTATAAATTGAATTTATTTATTTCCTAATTTAGAGACGGAGCGAGTATACCCCCACACGCTCTCGCTCGGCACAGAGTATGCCTTCTGAATCTAAAAATTTGTGAAACTCGCTATATTCTTGATTATTGCACATAATGACGTTATAATATATGTAGTATGCACGGTAAACAACATTCCATAATTATTATATAAATAAAACAAATGGTTGAATTATAAACATTTTCTACACATGCAGTTTGTCATAATAATTAAGAAAATCCAAGTGTTGTAAATAAATAAATCAAGGTGCATCATAAAATTTACGATATTTTAAGATTAATCTTGGTTTTAAAATTTTATTAACACTATTGTATTATTAAGGATAATTTGTTTAAAATAGCACCACTCAACGTATCATCATTGCGACGGCAATTTTCAAAAATTATTTTCACTATATTTCTCGCAGCAAAATAAAACTAAAATCGTATTTAAAAATGTTCAAAATATTATATAAATATAAAAAATAACATACATGTGATCCAGAATTTAAAATATATTAAATATAAAATGATAGTGATTTTGCTAATTCGTTTGCATGAAATCACAAAGAAGGGGTGTTGAGGCCTCTAAATTAGCATATTTAATTAGTGTTTCTATTAGAATCTCAAATTGATTAAAACAGGATTATCGTTTCGCATTTTATACACCAAACAATATCAAAACACTAATATTTAAAAATAAAGACGGGAGAATGGTTGGTAAAACGTTGTGTGGAAGAGTGAGGAATGTGGCAAATGAGCGGATGCAAGAGTGTTGTGGATAGAATGCGTATAAATACGTTACGATGGTTTGGACGCGTGGAACGAATGGAAGGGGAAATGATGATAAAAGGATATTATACTTGTCTGAAAGAAGGGGTTTGAAGAAGCGCGGACGTCCGAAAAATACGTAGATCTTAATCGCGTAGATCAACTTCTAAAGGACGGCCGTATGTTGAGTAAGATAAATCGACGTGCGTGCATGAGAGGTTGCATGAATGTAGAGGAGGCGGAAGAAGTATAGAAGGACAGATCTATATGGCGTTTCGTTCTCTCTGTCTACCCCTCTTGGGATGCAGCATGAGGGAAGAGAATAGAAAATAACAAAATAGGATTAAGGTGGATTAAAAGATTAGGTGGAGGTGGAACAAAATAGGCATCTGCTGTATCTTGTGCAACGAATATAAAGCCAAATACATTGGACAAATGGGATGATTCATAAACACGAGGAGGACGGAGCACCATAGAGCCTTCAGGGGACTGTCCGGACTTTTGGAAATGGCAGACCACTGTATTGAGAAAGATCGATCTTTCAATGTTGTCAATGTGGTGGTCTTGCACTCTGAAAGTAAAGGACGTAGGCTGAATCTTTAAGAGGCTTAGGAAATTAATACATGTCAAAGTATACATATATTATTATTACCGTTCAAACTTCTCCAACCTCACCATTGCTTAGTCCCAAAATACCAAAGACTCCATCTTACATCCCTTAATTGATTTATATAATATAGACGATTATTTCTCTCTTAATTTTAGGGCCATGACCTACTGCCATGGCCAATGTGGAAAACCTTCAACAGGATCAGAACAGGAGTAGGACGCACTAGGAAGAACCTTCAGAGATGAAGATCGGCTGAGGGCACGGTGTGTGACTTTAGAGAGTAGCAAAACACCGGGCACCTCCTGACATGTCCAATGGCTCCCAGACAGTGTCACTGGGAGGAATTCGTAGAGCAAACTCACCTGGGGGGAGCTGCAAGAGAGGTCGTGGTTTGGAAGTGGGGTAGCCACCATACCAGCTGCATGTAATAAACATACAAGCCGTCTTCTGTGTGCCAACAAAAAATTAAGATATTCAGGATGGGTGGCAAACCTCAATGCGTTATAAATAAATACCGATAAATGAACAGCTATTTATTTATATTATTCTATATAGTACATGTACATTCATTGGTTGTAATGTAAATGAATACAAATAATAAAATTATTAGCTTTACAAGTTAATATAAAGAGGGCTAGTTTATCGCTAAGTTACGACATCTTCCAACTAACTCGATAGTTTTTCTTGATTATTTATTTGCATCAATTGCAGCACCAATGGCGATTACCTCGCTAGGATCTATTGAGTCGTGTACTGGTTTATTAATAAACATTTCCCTTAGCATGGATCGTATTTTGGGTATTTTAGACGATTCTTCTACTAAAATAACCTCATCAATATAAGATATTCTCATATTAGCATCCTTGAGTGCATCTTGGACACATTGGAGAGTGGATTCGAAAAGTTCTTCATTAAGATCCTCAAATTCAGCTAACGTTATTGCTCGCACGTAATTAAACTCGTCTATCAATCTTTCGTATTCAAGAGTTACTGTGGCTTCATTATGACTTGCTAAAGTTTTCATAGCTGCTTCACAACTGGATTTTAAATATGCCATACCTGTTTCATCAGTTGTAATATCTTCGTTGGTTGTTATTTTAATGTCATTGATACAATAATTCAGTAGATTATTTGTGAAGTCTTGTCCTCCTAAATGAGTATTACCATTAGTGGACTTGACTTCAAATATTCCTTTATCCATTGTTAAAATAGTGACGTCGAAAGTTCCAACTCCCAAGTCATAAACCAGAATATTGATTTTATATTCTTCAAAGTCTTTATCTATTCCATATGCTATCGCTGCGGCTGTGGGTTCATGAATCATTCTGACAACATTAAGTCCTGCAGCCCTCCCAGCATCCTGCGTGGCTCTTCTCTGTGCTTCGTTAAAAAACGCAGGAACTGTTATGACGGCATCATAAACTTTTTGTCCTAAGAATTTTTCAGCTATGTTCTTCATTTTTTTCAAAATTATCGAACTAATGAATTCTGGATACACGAGCCGCTTTTCTTTCTTTCCTGGAATTTCAATTATTGATTGGCCATTTTCTCCTTCCTTGACTGGAAAAGGCAACATTTTAATATCCTTTTGAACACTGGGATCGTTAAACTGTCTTCCTATTAACCTTTTGGCATCTGGAAATAATAATTAAACATTACTGATAGAGATAGATAAAACTTAATCAGACTAATCATCAATCGATTGACGCAAGTACCAACTTTATTCGTAGGTAGGGTAAGGTTGCTTTAGTCGTACCACGGCCTAAGTCTTTCTTTCTTTCTTTTTCCTCGAGGCAAGGCACCCGATACCGAGTGAATTATGCCTATTTGTTGACAAGAACAACAGTTGTTAAAGTTAAATTTATGTATTTCCGTAGCGTGGTAGGCACCTACATTCGCCTCAAACTCCTACACTACACGCTGCAAGTACGTTACAAGGGCATTGAGTTCAATGAACCCAACGCCCGCATACCATCACACGTATATACGTACACCGCCGCTTGAGTCACGGCATCATTGTAGTGGTAGAGCCGTATTCAGGAATCAAATTTAAGTCACACTTTGAATCGCTACTTAACATTTTTACATTCAACTCGTCAAAACAAAATTTAAACTAATCTAGTCAACAAGTTGATTTTTTTAAAAGGGGATCTTTCTTTTGACATGGATGTCCTTTAAGAAGGAGAAAAACATCAAATAACAACCCACAATTAATAACTCTTTCGATAATCCCAGTCAACTTATCAATCAACTCAAATGTTTTTATTGTACCTTTTGAGGTGATTCACTAAAGCCAGATTCACATTGTAACAGTTTTGTGCCAATAGAGAGTGTACGGAGATGGGAAAATTAATACCTAAATTTCTAAGAGAACGAATTAATTCCTGGTTGGGTAGTAGTGGACAGCCCAAGAAGATATGGTCCAAAGTCTCGCTGTCTTCCCCGCATTCACATACTGGGGAGTCTAGAATGTTGATTCTGGCCAAGTGAGAGGCAGTGACGCAATGACCTATCCTCATTCTACAGAGGAGGGAAATACTTAATTTTGGTAATTTCGATCCTTGAAACCATGGTTGGGATGGAATTGAAGGTTGGATTCCTCTGTAATGGGATCCAGATACTGACACGGTGAAGTTATAGTTCCACTTATCATAAATGTTCTTTTTTACTGCATTTAGGCAGTCTCCGATAGGTAAAACAAATGGATTTGGCAATACACCGCAAGTACATGCTTCCTTGGCCAAAACGTCCACCTTTTCGTTACCAGAAATGCCCACGTGAGAAGGGATCCAAGCAATTACCAGATCTATAGATTTGGAAACTGCTTCGTGAATTAAAATTAATATTTCTTTGATTATGTAGTTATTGAGTGAGGATTTAGCTTTTTTTCTAAGAGCAGTGACAAGGCTTAGGGAATCTGTAAAAATTATAGCCCGTGGAAGTGTTTTGTCTACGATTAACTTAAGAGCCTCTCTGAAAGCCAGACACTCAGCACTAAAGACTGATGCAGAAGTAGGAAGTTGAAATTTGAGTTCAATTTGAAGTGAGGGAGAGTAAACAGCCGACCCGCATTCATCTGTTTGAGATTTGGAGCCGTCAGTAAAGAAAATAGAATGAGAAGGCCATTCACTATTTACTCTTTGCAAAAATAAAATGTTCACCACCTGCGGATTCAAAGTGTATACTGATTTATCTAAGCCAATCGAATCAATTATATTACAGGTCTGCATTGGATAATTGAGAGGTGTTGAATAATGCGTTGAAGATGTAAGATTAACTGATGCAGAAAAATTTTGCTTGATGTATTCCCAAGACGAACATAAGAGAGGATACATTTTATTACGCCAGTAAGGCTCATTAGAGCAAAGGTCTAAAAGAGTTTGCAGTTTGAGGAGCAATAAATGGGGACTCAAACTCATTCTTCGTAGTACAAATTTGTGGGAGAGAAAGAGTCGTCTAAGACAGAGAGGCATTTCGACACATTCTGCCTGTAAGGCTATTATTGGGGAAGACCTCATGGCACCCAATATAAGTCTCAGGCATTTATTTTGGACTCTTTCCAGTTTTGTACTTAAATAATTAGGAAGGGGCTCCATCAGAAAACAAGCATAATCCAGAAGACTGCGAATAAGAGAAGAGTAAAGCATTCTCATAGTAGAGGGATGAGCGCCCCACCACACTCTTGAGACTGCTCTAAGGATATTAATATTTTTTTCGCATCTGACTATTACGTTGTCTATGTGTAGGTTCCATGAGAGTTTTCTGTGAAGAGTAACTCCCAAAAACCTCACAGATTCCACGTTTGGGATAATACCATCATCACACTTCAATGAAATCTTAGGGGTTTTGTGTTTCTTTGTGAAAACTACAAGTTGACTTTTGGAGGGGGAGAGAGTCATCCCGTTGGCAAAAAACCATCTACTTAATAGCTGAAGGGCTGTTTCTAATTTTTCTCCAGCATAGAGCGTAGAACCAAGAGAACAGTAAACCACAAAATCATCCGCATACTGAAGTATATTGACATCGGAAGGTAGAGAATTCCCGATATCGTGCGTGTAAAGATTAAAAAGAGTTGGGCTTAGCACTGATCCTTGCGGGAGCCCTTTATATACCATTCTCTCGACCAGACCTTTGGAGGAATTAATCAGTATGCTTCTCTCACCCATTATATTGAAGATAAGGCAACACAGTATATTGGGGATTCCCGCAGATGTCATTTTTTTAAATAAAACTGGAAGTAAAACGCTGTCATACGCCCCGCAGATATCCAAGAAACAAGCCACTAGGTCCCATTTCTTGGTTCTCGCAATATGGATGTCTGAGACCAGAACACTCAAATTATCCAAGCAAGATCGTCCTTTTCTGAATCCAAGCTGAAAGGATGGGAGTACACCCGAGTGTTCGAGGAACTGATCCAATCTCGCTTTTAGCATGCGTTCCAAAACCTTTAGGAAGCAGCAAGATAACGCTATTGGGCGATATGATGAAGGTAGGGTGGGATTTTTCCCTTGCTTAAGAATTGGAATGATGGATTGTTTTTTCCAGAGGGAGGGAATTTTTCCGCTTCCCAGAATCAGGTTGTACAACTCTAATAGTCTAACTAGAAGATTCTTGGGAGCATGACGGAAAAAAGAGTATGGAATGAGATCTGGACCAGGAGAAGATTCACCTCCAGCTTGGATAGAGGAGGATAATTCGTCATAAGAAAAAGGAGATGAAAGCACATTGGAGTGCTCAGAAAGTGTGGGACTTTTTTGCAATTCGTGGCATTCCGGAACGTATGGAGGGGATAAGTTATCAATAAAATTCTCGATCCATGGACCCATCGCGACCTTCTTATGTTTTGGTGAGAAAGAACCTCTAAACCTGCGAATGGAGTCCCACACTTCCGATGTAGGAGTGTCTGGGGACAAAGAGCCACAAAAATCTTGCCAACCTTTTCTTTTCTTTTTCCTAAGTAATTTCTTTGTACGGGCTTGTACATTCCGAACCCGTAAAAAGTTTTCCCATGACATGTTATTTTTATAAAATTTGATAACTGCTGCTCTCTGTTTGACTGCCTCAGTACAATCTGCATCCCACCAAGGTGGAGATGTTTTGTAGGATTTTTGACCTGATGATATTGGGATGGAGATCTTCGCAGCACGTGAAATAACGTCATGAATATCTTTTGCAAAATTATCAACGTCGCGATGTTCTTTCTGAATTAAGTGGTCTTCCGATAAAATATGTTTGCGATACTCGTCCCAATTAGCTTTCTTTGTAATGAATTTGGTTCTGACAATATCATTCGAAACACAATCAGGGGCTACTTTCAATTCGATGATTATGGGGAAATGGTCACTGGAATAGGTATCTTCGAGGATATCCCACTGTGAAACAGGAGCAATATCTGCTGTGCAAATTGAAATATCCACCGCGCTAGGTCTTTGATCTGGATATGAGAGACGAGTGGGTTCTCCTCTATTCAGAATACAGAGATTAAATTCATCTGTCCAATCCAAAATCGCCCTACCGGGAGCATCCGAAGATGGACTACCCCAAGACTGAGAATGAGCGTTGAAATCTCCTAGAATCATGAAAGAGGAAGACATCCCTGGGATGATACGGGACCAGAAGGCTTTGTCAAAATAAGATCTAGGAGGGGCATACACGGAAATAATTGAAATATCATTAACTCTTGCAGCAACTACTTGTATGTTTGATGGGGAATTAAGAGAGATTCTTTCAAAATCAAGAGAATCCCTTACCAGAAGGGCTGCACCTCCTCCTCCGCCATCTAACCGATCATCCCTAAAGCAGGAATAACCAGGGAAGGAAACGAAAGAATCGAACTTATACCAAGTCTCTGAGAGACAAGCAACATCAATTCTACAAGATCTAAGTAAATATAAGATTTCATCTCTGTGACGAACTGCGCTACGGCAATTCCATTGAAGGATAGCTAAGTTAGATAATTTATTTTTCGAAAATCTATTCGTGTTGGTTTGGTAGGCCATTTTCAATAAGGTTTTTTAGTGCAGGAATAAGAAAAGCGGCGTTAGACGAAGTCAAATTCTTGGAGGAAAGGATTTCTATAAGAATTTTTAAAAGGGAAAAAAGAAAATTGTTGTTATCCAGAGTCAAAGATTCTTTAAGGTTTTCAATTACATTTTGTTCAGAAACGGGAACTTGAGTTGAAATTGCGCAACCGTTGGAACTCTGAGAAGGAGATCCGTTGGTATAGGAAAGGAGAGAGTCATGGCTGACTTTGTCATACCCAGAAGATGTGGATTTTTTTTGGGGCTTACCTACCGATCTCCTACGGAGTGTGGTATGGTTCTGAGAGTAAGAGGGTGTTGTAAGGGGAACTGAATTTGAGGCCAGAACTTCTGCATAGGAGGATTTTACAGTTGGGTGTAGTTTTGCTGCCTGAATATATGACAGGTTAGATAAGGCCATCGAGTTTTTAATGGCTTTCTGCCTGGAAAATTCAGGACATGAGGAACTTATTGCTTTATGAGCCCCTTTGCATTGAAAGCACTTAGTTTCAGAGGACTTACATTCCTCAGAAGGATGGTTTTCTCCACAGTTGAAGCACTTAGGGGGAGAACGGCAAGCAACCTTTGAGTGGCCATATTTGCAACAATTAAAACATTGAACGGTGGGAAAACTGTACTTCTCAACGTTAAAAGAGTTATACATTATATATAAATGTGATGGCAGAAATTGACCCTCAAATGTAATAACTATGGTCCTGGAAGGTTTCCACTCCACGGAACCCGAGGACCTATCCTTAAAATTTAACCGCCTAATTTTGATTACGTTCTCCACGTCCGGATTTGACTCCAAAATGGAGGATATTAGCTCCTCATTAGAGATGTCCAGTGGGATGCCCCGAATCAGACCCATTCGCGTAACATTATAAGATGGGATAAACGCTCTGAAATTGGAGTTGGAGAGCATGAAAACATTTTTTATGAAGGAGTTAGCACCACCTCCTGATGAAAATTCCAGGGAAATTTTATATTTTCCCTCAGCCTTGACAGATCCGTTGATCACGCCTTGAATCTTTTTTGTGTATAAGAATTTCCCGAATTGAAGCGGGGAGATGGGCTTGCTTTGGGCAGCATCCTGCACAAAGACAATAAATGGACCACAAGATTTAGGAGTATAAAAGTGTTCCCTGATGGGAGTGTGGAAAGAAGAAGAAGTAGAAGTTGAAGGAAGGGGTAACTTCTCCTCGGATGTGGGATCAAAAGAAGCACTGCGAGTTCTTTTCCTTTTTGGATCCGGGGGGTCTGGTGGGTCCGGATCCGGTGGGGTAGAAGGTGGGATAATATGGTGTGGATGGTCTTCCATCCTTAGTCAACGAAGAGAAAAAAAAGAAAACAAAAGATAAATAACAGATCACTCTTACCAGATATCCAGAGTAGAAAAAAATAAAATAAAACTAAATTATAAAATAAACTAAAAAAATCCTGAATACGGCCGTTGATCGCTATGTGAGAAAAAGAAAAAAAAATGTAAAATTAAATTAATGAAATATTATTATTTTAGTCAAATACTAATAACAATACGGTACACGATGGAACACACAACCAGACGGTTACGAGTATTGTCACCGAATCACCACGGCCTAAGTCGTACCCCGGCAATTTCTTATCTGATAGTTATAAATTGCACCATCTATATTGTCGTCAATCTAAACTATTTAATTGAGTGAGCGAACGTAAAAAAGTGGGCGGCCGGCCGGCTTCCTGAAGCAAAAAAATTGAAAAAGTAAGTTTTTGAACAGTTTTCATTAAATTTTTTGACTCATTTGTAAGCTTTTTATGGCAGGAATGTGATACTTACCTATTTTCTTTGTTTATGTCTATTTGTAAGACTTATCTGGCAATAGTTTACGCATATTCAAACGGTACTATATTTTGAGGTTACGTCAGTGGTTTTAGTTTTAAACATAGAAGACCCCGGCGCTTAAGTCGTACCTGTGCAAAAATCCTTACTCGTACCGGTACGACTTAGGTATTAAGAAAATTGTTTAATAATTTACTTATCATTTTATCAGGTAGGTAATACCTAAATATGGCGAAGAAAAAGTACTTGGATGCAGGAGGACATGGACGAAGCTTTAAACATACATACCATCACGCCGCTTCCCTCGCGGGGTAGGCAGAAAGGATCGAGCGACACTTCTTTCTATCATTGCATACTTCTTTCGCTGTCATACAATTCCTCATGTATGCTCTCTTGTTCAATGTGCTCAACACGTGACCGTCCTGTAGGAATTTATTAAAATGATCTTGCCATTTAATCCTCGGACGTCCACGTCTCCGAGCATCATTCCTCTCAGCCAAATATATCTTCTTGGTCATTCTGTCCTCATTCATTCTTTCCACGTGCCCAAACCATCTTAACTTATTTACATTCATCCTTGTAATTACTCCAACTTTCATTCCACATTCCTTTACTCCTTTCTTATATCACTGAAACATCGAACACAGAAACATCGGAATGGAGAAATTAGATTTAATGAATCCCGTAGAAGATTTTTTTCAAGATATAATAATTCTATTTTGTATGTGTTATTTACTTAATAGTTAGGTTTGACAGTAAAAATTATATTTTAAGTTAATCTCAGACTGCATTGTTTATATTTTTTTAGTTATTCATATGATATCTGGTTATTGAGTATTTTTCTATTTAGTTTATTATAGTATTCAAAAGGTATATTTTCTAAGTACGACTAAGGCTATAGGTAGTACGACTTAGGCGACTAGGCGCCTTAGTCGTACCGAAGGTATCTTTTTGAAAAACGTCAAAATACCTATTTTGTTAAAAGATTTTCAAATTTCTATGATTGTCGATTAAAAGGCAACTAACTGAAGATTTAATATATGCAGATGACTTTGTTTTATTTTAATTGCACTAAATATTATAGCATTATTTCCTTAGGGGGTACGACTTAAGCAACCTTACCCTATACAATGTGGCGTTGAGTTTTAAAATCATGTGTTATGTAAGAAATTGTTAAAGAAATGCATCTATTGATATGTATCTTTTTAATTTTTTTTATTAATTGAATTTAATGTATGAATAACTATGGTAATAACAATACATTATTAAAAAAATATGCAAATAAAAACAAGGACAATATATATCACCAATGTCTATAAAATTTTGTTGCAGCAGCCTCATTAGATTGCCCTGTATGTAGATGTGATGTAACGAATGTGTGATTTTGGATATTCGCGAATGCGAATGCGTATATTTGTTGCCGACATTCGCGAATGCGAATAGCGAATATTGACTTGCTTAAATTTACACAATTGCTCAAACATTAAAATTTCTACCCCCCCGTCGCTGAATTTTCAAAATGGTATAGGAATTTAAAATATTTCAAAACTACTCGGTTTTCTTAAAGAAAAGTATCCGATACTTTTACCGAATATTTGATACTTTATTACCAAAATAATTTTCGCAAAACAATCGCATGCGAATACTTTGAAAATAATCTGCGAATATTCGCGAATGCGAATACGAATATTCGTTGAATCACTAGTATACACTGCACTGAACACATACCTATACATGTAACACCCAATGTCTGTGAAGCTGGCACAACCCATTTTGAAAATCGACTTTTTTTCGATGCCAATCGTTTGTTTAGCGTTTGTTTAGGTTTGTTTAGCTATTTTCATCGTTTGTTTAGCCCACCTACTATCCTTTTTTAAAAAAACAAAATGGGTTGTGCTGGGTTCACGGAGCCCAACCCATTTTGAAAATCGACTTTTTTTCGATGCCATTCGTTTGTTTAGCGTTTGTTTAGGTTTGTTTAGCTATTTTCATCGTTTGTTTAGCCCTTTTTCTTACCCTTTTTTCAAAAATCATTTTTTTTGGCGCATGTTTCACTGTGCCCAACCCTTTTCGAAAATTCATTTTTTTTTTTTAATGCAATTCGTTTGTTTAGCGTTATTTGAGCTTAACAAAGCTATTTTTATTTTTTATTTAGTCTTTTTTCTACCCATTTTTCAAAAAACAAAATTGTGAAGTTGGCACAACCCATTTCGAAAATCAAATATTTTTGAATGCCATTCGTTTGTTCAGCGTTTGTTTAGGTTTGTTTAGCTATTTTAATCGTTTGTTTAGCCCTTTTTCTTACCTTTTTTTCAAAAATCATTTTTTTTGGCGCAGATTTCAACGTGACTAACCCTTTTCTATAATTTAATTTTTTTAGTGCTAATCGTTTGTTTATGTTTGTTCAGCTATTTTTAGACGTTTGTTTAGGCAATCTTCTATATTTTTTTTAAGAAACATTATTTCTGTTCTCAAGCAAATCGACAAAAGTATCGCAATATTATATTTAGATAGGTAGTAGACAACATGTGCGACTCGATGAATTTCGTTAATTAACCCTCTGTATGCGGGAGCTGACTATAGTCAGATAGTACGTGCAAGCTTAATCTGCGGAAACTGAGTATAGTCATTTTCAAAATTCATATGAGTATTACGGTTGTATTATGTAACATAACTCCAAGAATGCACCAGACATTGATGTATAAAATATTATTGCAGTTAAGTATTAGTTCATGAATCATGCGTCGACACTGTCGCTATGGCATATCTCCAAACAGTTCTTACTGTAACTTGGTATCATTTTCTTTTCTTCTCGGAAACAAAGTGTGAGAGTGGAAATATGTACATATTGTGTAGATAGATAGTACTAACAAATCCCGAGATTAGTCTTGAAACAAAAATATATACTTGTCAGAAGTACGTACGTAATGACGATCTCGCAAGACAGGCTTTGGAGATAGAGCGTTTAGTGTTGCGGGTCCCAGGCAGCCTGTTCCAACGAACAGGCTGCCTCTGTGTCTGCGAGAGGAGGTGAATGGAGAGAGTTTTAAAAGAGGATTGAAGACACACCTTTTTGCTGGGAGTTTCGGGTGATGGATACGATAAACGGCGCCCTTGAGGTAATGTTATGAGTAAACGGCGCTTTACAAATTATCCATATATATATATATATATATATTATGTAAATGCGTTGTGTTTAATTTTTTATTTAATTTTGAAGTGGAAACATTATAGATTATAATAAAAACAATCCATTCAGATAGTTATAAGTAAAGTTACAAAGCATAAATATATAGGTAGGTATATATATTACATACATGAATCATGAAAAAAAGCATTAATCAAGGCTTATAAACCCGGCAGGACTATTTCAAATGTCCTAGCTCGGAGCTCCTAAACCAACTGGACCACGAACAGATGACATAATATTATTCCGACTTTCGGCTAGGGTTGTAACAGATATTCGCATCCGTATAACATCCGCATTTGCAACTTTTATTTCAAGAGATCCGCATCCTCAAAAATCTTTGAGGATGTAATGAGGATGTCAATTTTTTTGTCTTTCTAAACATGAAGCTAAGCATCACTTGCAGAGTAGAGAGAAAGTATTAGGTGTCCCGACGCTTACGAATCGGCTCTGGCTGGCTTAAGCGCTTTACACAATGGTAAAGTTCACCAATTCCACCTATTCTCAGCACAACCCATTTTGTTTTTTAAAAAAAGGGTAGTAGGTGGGCTAAACAAACGATGAAAATAGCTAAACAAACCTAAACAAACGCTAAACAAACGATTGGCATCGAAAAAAAGTCGATTTTCAAAATGGGTTGTGCCAGCTTCACAGACATTAACACCCAGACCCAGGACAATTTGAAAAAGGTCATTCTTCACTTTGCTCTGGCCGGGAATCGAACCCGAGACCTCGACCGATTATTTTAACAATTCTTATGTGTCACTGTTATTGTTATTTTGTGTTCATATATCCAAATGTGTATTAGGCCTGTCTTGTGTGTTTATGTAAATAAATAAAATAATACAGTAGCTTACCATGTATAGTGTTTTTCGGGTTCAAGCTCATCTGTTTGAGCGCCTCATGACCCACCAATGTTTCTGATTCTGTGAATGCGACACATGATGGAGTAATATTGTGTCCAAGTTCATTGGTGATGACAATTGGTTTACCGTCTTTGTAAACAGCTACACAAGTATTCGTCGTTCCGAGATCTATACCGAGTGTGTAATAGCTTTCGCCCATTATTATTCTAAAAAAAAAAAACAATTTAATGCATTCTGTTTTGTTGTTCAAACAAAACTATATTGTTACGAAAAATATATAAAATGTTAAGTCATCATGTGGAAGAAATTCGTAGCTAAATATGAACAATTTTCAAAAAATTCCAAGACATCACTTCTACCGAGACAGTGTAATTTATTCACTGCTAGAAAACTGAATAAGATGAGTTTTTTAATCATCATATTTTTACATTTACTTCTACTATACCATCACGGCATATCCCTCAAGTGGAGTTATCAACGGTCTAATGGTAAGTCATTATATTTTTGCTACTACTATACCATCACGGCATATCCCTCAAGTGGAGTTGTCAACGGTCTAATGGTAAGTCATTATATTTTTGCTACTACTATACCATCACGGCATATCCCTCAAGTGAAGTTGTCAACGGTCTAACGGTAAGTCATTATATTTTTACTACTACTTTACCATCACGGCATATCCCTCAAGTAAAGTTGTCAACGGTCTAACTGCAAGTCATTATATTTTTGATAATACTATACCATTACGGCATATCCCTCAAGTGGAGTTGTCAACGGTCTAACTGATAGTCATTATATTTTTTACTACTACTATACCATCACGGCATATCCCTCAAGTGGAGTTGTCAACGGTCTAACTGTAAGTCATTATATTTTTGAACTGTATTATATTGTAACAATTATAATAAAATATTTGTTGTTGTAGTGAAGAAGAAAATTTATTTAATTTAATTTCATGTGACAAGCATGATGAAATAACGAACATCACCCGGTCTTAATGAGTAGGTACTATTAGCCAGCTTTGTGTCAATTTGTAAGCATCGAGGCTCTATATCATGAATTCTTCGTCGAACCCCTTTCACGACACAAGCTTTTAGTAGCTCACTGTGAGAGGTGTATAAGGTTGTATTTGGATTTATAACAAAACCCAGATATATCTTTTTTTTAAAAAAAAAAGTTCATACGGATGTAGGTACACGTACTCACACCTGCCTAATCACTATAGCTTTTGGTTGAACTAGTAGCTTTCACGCTAACTAAGAAATGACACCTACTAGTCCGTTTCTGTCGAGGTAATGGGGCTCGCAAAGAGTTTTCCCCTAGGCCTTGCGCACTTTGTTAAGCCCAGGGCCTTGCAAAAGCTAAAACCACCACTGAGTGTCTAATACAGCAATGGCTCGTGGGTTTAATTTCCAATGAGGGTAGAATGTTTCTGATTCTTTTTGTTGTTGATTTTATACAAATAAAATAATTACGTGGAACAGTTTTTAATAATTCCCCGTGGAGCACCCGGTAAAGAATTGGTCTCCCACTCTTCTCAAGTTTTCGAGTGTCCTGTAAAAGGCAGGTGTTCGAAAAAATTAAGACATTTTACATCTTAAATTCAGCGATGAGGTTTGCCACCCATCCTGAATGTCTTGATTTTATATTGGCACGGAGAGGACAGCTTGCATGTTTCTTACATGCAGCTGGTCTGCTGGCTACCCCACTTGTGGGATATGCCGTGATGGTATAGTAGTAGTAGTTTTTAATAAAAAAAAAAACTATTACATCACGGCAATGAGAAATGATTAAAATTAAATATGTTAAAAATTTCACCTCCAATAATTTGAAATAGTGTCAACGTTAAATAAAACAGCGTTTCTAAAATTTGATGTTCTAGCTGTTTCCATTGCAACACGAAGGGCAACTGCTTCGTCCGGATTTCTCATACTTAATGTTTTAGCTGCTTCCATTGCAGCACCAACGGCAACTACTTCATCTGGATTAATAAAACTTTTAAATTGTTCATTTACTGTTGAACTATTGAAGTAAAATCCGTGTAGATTAATAAATCTATTCGATTGTTTATTTACAAACATTTCTCTCAGTATGCTTTGTATCTTGGGTATTCTAGTAGATCCTCCTATTAAAATAACGTCATCAATATCAGATGCTTTCATATTAGCATCTCTGAGTGCATATTTGACATATTTGAGCGTGGATTTAATGAGTTCTTTATTTATTTCGAAAAAAAATTCCGGAGTAACAACTTTATCGTAACTAAAATTTTCGTGTTTTAAAATAATTCTGCCATCTGTAATAGACGATAATCGTTTTTTAGCTGCTATACAACTGGATCTTAAATATGACATGGCTGTTTTATCAGTTGTAATATCTTTCTTTCTTGTTATTTTAATGTCATTAATACAATAATTAACCAAATTATTTGTGAAGTTTTTTCCTCCTAAATGAGTATTACCATTTGTGGATTTGACTTCAAATATTCCATCTTCCATTGTCAAAATAGTGACGTCGAAAGATGTATCTCCATAGTCATAAACCAGAATATTGATTTTATCTTTTTCAAAGTTTTTATCTATTCCATATGCTATCGCTGCGGCCGTGGGTTCATCAATGATTTTGACAACATTAAGTCCTGCAACCCTCCCAGCATCCTGCATGGTTCTCCTCTGTGCATCGTTAAAATAAGCAGGTACTGTTATGACGGCATCATAAACTTCTTGTTCTAAAAATGATTCGGAAACCTCCTTAATTTGTTTTAGAATTAGTGAAATACAAAATTCTGGATAGACGAGCCGCTTGCCTTCCTTTCTTGGAATTTCAATCATTGATTGGCCATTTTGTCCTTTTTTGACTGAAAAAGGCCACATTTTAATATCTTCTTGGACTCTGGGATCATTAAATTGTCTTCCAATTAGCCTTTTGAAATCTGAAAATATCGTTAAATTAATATAGTATTAGATTAACATCATTCATTATTAGTATTTAATAGATAATCTAGGTTTTTCTTCACAAAATTATTTAAAACCGGATATTTATTTACTATACCATGATATACCCTTATCCCCTTATGGGCTAGGTACGTAGAAAGAACAGAACACCATATTGGTCTATCCTTACATATTTTTTTCTCCACATTCATGCATTTTCTAATACATTCATAGTGATTTCTCTCATTCAACACGTGGATGTCCTTGGGTATTTGATCCACATGGTCAAGCCACAGGTCGTACATCCGTATTTTTTTACACCCCTTCTATTAGAAAAATATACATTCTTTGCTATGCAATGCTATGCATTTCTTCATCCAACCGTTCCAAAACTTCGCAACTTATCTACACTTATTCTATCCACAACACACTACTCTCATATCCAGTCATTCTCTTAACATCCTCGTTCTTCATTATATTCCGCAACGTTTTACCAACCATTTTTCTCAGCGATCGCATCTCCACAGAATTGTTTCACTTTCTTCCTTTTTCAACCACGTCCAAATTTCACTTGCATATATAAGTGTCGGTACCAGAATGGCATTTCGCACCTATTTGTCTTGGTGTTTTCTGACGTTCACTTGATATAAGGTATAAAGTCGCTCAGCCAGAAGTTTTCGTCACACGTTTAGTTTTTTTTGTCACCCACCTAGTATTATAATGCACCGTTCAGGCTAGTCGATCATGGCCTAGCCATGTAAAGAACTTATGATGACCAATTTTAAATTTTAAATTCTGCTAGACGCTTGATGAAAACTGCTTAGTTTCAGAAAAAAATTCTAAAGAAACATTGAAGTAAATAAATCGTATTTTAAAAATCAAATACCTAATATTGCCGCAAGAATAAATTGTATCTAAAAAAATAAGAAATAAACAGTAAAATTGTAAAACACAGAACATTGCCAAATTAATGCTTTATTTCGCTAATGTTTTTTTAATCTTTTTAAAAGCACCGAAATTTTGACAACAACTGCAAAAAAAAATATTTTTTAATAAGTTATAAATCCTGCCAAGACAACTGAAACCTGCTAAATAAAAATGATCACCAGCTTTTAAACTACTTGAGAATGTTTTCAAAAAATTTCAAACAATAGAAATAGAATCGTCTGAAAGTAGATCCTTTTTCAACTTTTATTTTACAGTATTATTTTTATTGTTTTACAATCGTTACCTCTAGCCAATAGATATAAATCTGCTATTTTGTGTTATTTTGTGTATACCTACATAGAGGTGTGACATAACTGGAGCGGTCATATGGAAACATATTTCGAGCAGAGGGAAATATTTATTATTTTATTATTATTATTATTATACCATCACGGCACATCCCACAAGTGGGGTAGCCAGCAGATCAGCTGCATGTAAGAAACATGCAAACCGTCCTCTGCGTGCCAATATAAGATCAAGACATTCAGGATGGGTGACAAACCTCATCGCTGAATTTAAGATGTAAAATGTCTCAATTTTTCGAACACCTGCCTTTTACAGGACACTCGAAAACTTACGCAGAAGAGTGGGAGACCAATTCTTTACCGGGTGCTCCACGGGATGTAAATATCTTATTCTGATAATTACATATATTTTCTTCAATAGTATTTCTCGATAATGGTAATTTATTTATTAATATGGTACTAATTATAAGGTTGTATTAGTGGTGTAGAGGTTTTCTTAAGTTATTATTCTAGTTAGGTTTTTACGTCTATGATTTGAAGCGATATGGAACCATTTTTCACAAATTCGTTTATGTGGTGTTCACGTTTGGCGAATATCGCCAGGATACCAAAATATCGTCAGCCATTTGAACAAAATGACAGCTAGTCTGAAACGATAAAAACTAGTAAAAACGATATCGTCTCAAGTTGACCACCTTTCAATTTTTTTCTCTAGTTGAACGATTCGCGCATGCTTAGATGTGCGCGACGTCCGTATCTATCGTAAAAACTTTCTAACCGGAAATATTATACAAAATTCATAATGTTATAAAATTTATATAATGTTTCCTGCTTCGTGACAGCTGTTATCTTTGTTGTTGGTTTGTGGCGTTTGTTTCTTTAATTAAAAGGCGCCTTATAACCTCTACTATAACATTTTCAACTTGCAATAAATACTTCGAGATCTCCATCTCGACGTCCGCTTTTTTGAAAACAACGTCAAAATCAAAGTGCAACTGACAGATCGTATCTATATCGGTGGATTGTGTGAACAGGTGTGACGATCAATGGGCGTCCGGCGAATTTTGTTTTTTATGCAAACAAAATTCGTCTGACGATATTCGCCAAATGTGAACACCCCATGGATGATTTGTCACCCGAAATTGTTTTTTGTCACACAAATAGTATAACAGTAAGTCAATTGGTTTTTGGTCACCCGTTCAACTAATGCCCTAAATTTAATACTTGAAAATGTATATTATATAAAGTGGCTTACTACTTATAATGATTTTTGGGTTTAGGTGCACCTGTTTGAGCGCCTCATGACCCACCAATGTTTCTGATTCTGTGAATGCGACAAAAGATGGAGTAATATTGTGTCCATGTTCATTGGTAATGACAATTGATTTACCGTCTTTAACAACAGCTACACAAGATTTAATTGTCCCCAGATCTATCCCGATCGGGTAACCTCTTTCGCCCATTATTATTCTGAAATGAAAAATATCTTGTTATTATAGTGTAGTGATGTAACGAATGTGCGATTTTGGATATTCGCAAATGCGAATACTTGTAGCCGACATTCGCGAATTGCGAATAGCGAATATTGACTTGCTTAAATTTCCACAATCGTTCAAACATCAAAATTTCTTACACCCCGTCGCCGAATTTTCAAAATGGGATAGGAATTTAAAATATTTCAAAAACTCCTCGGATTTCTTAAAGAATAATTATATTCTTGCAGTAATTTTTTCTACAATGTACCGATTACTTTTACCGAATGTCCGATACTTTGTTACCAAAATAATATTCGCAAAACATTCGCATATTTTCTGCGAGTACTTTGAAATCTACGAATATTCGCGAATGCGAATACGAATAATCGTTACATCACTACTAGTTATCCTTAATTTATTACCTTTTTAAGATACTTAAATATACCCATAGCTGCCCCTTTATTAGAAAATAATTGAGTTCGTCATTAGCCTAGAGGTACAGTCTCGGCTTCATGCACATGAGGTGCGCGGTTCGATCCCAGGTGTCGGAAAATTTTCATTTCACAACACAAGCTATAAGCTTACTGTGAAAGGTGTGTAAAGTTGTATCAGACGGCTTTCTATTCCTCCTGATAAGATCCTAAACCCAACTTGGACTTACATATTGTGATGACCCTACCTAATTTAAACCATTCTAAGCTCCGAATTTGCAACATCCTAACTTCTAAACTATACCTACTGTAATAAGTGATTCCCAAACCAGAATTGACAACCCTATCCGACTAGCTAAGAATTGTATGAATTTTCGCATTGTTGCAAATATACGTACGAAATATCGCGTTCCTAATTAAATTAATTAACGAATTTTGGCCTTTCGTGATCGTCTAGATTTATCTATTAACTATTTTCGTAGATTTGGACCCTGTACCTACGTTGTGTTTCGACGATAATTTTACCTACGTTGTGAATTTTCAAAATGCAATAATAAGTCACCTGAAATATACATTTCAATAATCATAAAATAACAACAAAAATCACATAATCAATAAAACAATTTTAACAGGAAATTTAAAACATATTAACTCTGAGATCAACTTTGACGTCAGATCACTTACCTTGAGATACTGTAAAATAACATAATAAAATATAACATAACACATCATCATACAATAAAATCCAAATAATTATTTAATATCATCACGAGAATGTAGTATGGTAACTGGTTGCCGATCCATGATCCTACATAAGATAACCATTTCATAGTATCTATAGCCAATACATGTGTGTTCTGCAATATACCTACTAATTCGCACCTAAGAACCTATTACTTTATTATTTTTAAATGTCAGTTCCTGAAATGTGGCCCTAGCAACACACAAAAAAGCAACATCTATCTCTCCCTGACACACACTGAAAATACATAATTATATCTGTTTCATGAAATACCTACATAGATAGATTGTCACCACTTGAAATTAAACTAAGTTTCATCCCTTTATTAATTACCTACTACAAATATTCGATCTAGGTATATGAAAATAATATTTACAGTTTTGTATATATTCAATTCATCATAATATGTAAACTGTCCCTTCTAGACATATTTTTTAAATTTTGTTTTTCGAAACATAATTAATTTTTTTTAAATTTATTTATTAGTAAGTAGTTTGTATTTTTATAAATATTTTTAAATTTATAATTAATTTATGATTTTGTTATATATTATGTTGTCCACTGTCCAGAAATTGGGTTTTACAATTACTGTCAAGCTGGCAGTGGTATATTTTATTTAAATAAAATAAAATAAATAAAATGAAATAATTCTAGGTACGTCTTTGATGAGGAAAATATACACCTATATAAATAATAACCATCGTCCTATGATCAAGACTATATTAAGATCGTGTTAAGATTTTGTCAAGAGTAACCCTGCAGAATGAACTCCCGTCGGGTTACTCCCGTAACTCACGCATTGCAATGAAATCAATTTACTCAGAGGCAACATTTTATTAAAACATAATATGGTGGGAGATATATTTGTTCCGGGAACCCGGGATTGTTTGTATTTTAAAATGAATTATATATTCTTGTGTAAAATTGCTTGTAACCAATGAACAGTAAATAATAAGTAAGTATGGCAGTAACCAGTGATATAAAAATTAATGCTTAGTCACGTAATTATGCCAAATTATATAAAATAACGCTTAATTATGTGAATTAATGTTAAATTATGTAAATTAACGCTAAATTCGGTAATAACGCTGAATAATGTGAATCAATGTTAAATTATGTACTTGAATTAACGGTAATTTATGTAATAACGTGGGGCACGAAGGCCACCCACTGCCGCATGCTCCATCCACGTGCACGATCTAATGCAACATGGGCTCCATAAAAGAAAGAACGCTAAATTATGTGACTTAATTTAAATGATTTAATGTAACCTTTACTTGTTTAAATTAATGCTAATTAACGTAAAATAATGTTAAATTATGTAAATTACCGCTAGTTTATGTAAATCAATGTAAAATTATCTAAGTTAATGCTTAATTATGTAAATTAAAGCTTAATTATGTCATAATGCCAAATTATATCAAGTAATGTTAATTTATGTAAAAAACACTAAATTATACAAATTAATGTTAAATTATGTAAATTAACGCTTAGTTATTAAATAACGCTAAATAATGTAAATTAACGCTAAATTATGTAAAACCGCTAAATAATGTGAATTAATGTTAAATTATGTAAACTAACGCATAGTTATGTAATAACGCTAAATTATGTGAATTAATGTTAAATTATGTAAATTAACGCTAATTTGGTAATAACGCTAAATACGATAACAGCGCTAAATTATGTGAATTAATGTTAAATTATGTAAATTTACTAATAATTCAAATAAACATTAAATTATTTAGATTAATGCTAAATAATATTGTAGTCAGAGCTACATCTCTGTGGTCCCAGATGTGCATCGGCCTTTAGATAATGATACAGCAAAGTCCACGGGTTACTATTAGAGTTGGGAATAACGGCTCTTTGAAAATAATGGAACGTAAGCGACTGTTATTTATTTATATTCTGTTATTAGAAAAGCTACCGTTATCAGCCCCCCCCTATAAAAAAAATGACCTGGTTATGTTCAAAAATATTTTTTATCTGGCGACGAACAATAATAAGATACGCAAGATTAAACGCGCAAAAAATAAAAAAGGAAAGTTCGAAAAAATAAAGTCATTTTAGATCTTAAACTCAGCGATGAGGTTTGTCCCCCATCCTGACTGTCTTATTTTTTGTCTGTCAACTTTTCTAATAATAATATAAATAGTTATAATTAAAAGATTAAAATAATCTCTTTTAAATTACATCAATCATAAAATTAATATAGTAAAAGTTTGTTACTATATTAATTAGATTAAAAGTTTTTAATTTAATTTTATGAAAAATAAACATGCAAAATCATGTGGAGATAGTCCTTTGACCACTCAGGTGATAAAAGGGTTATGAATAATAGGGAACATGCATGTGTGAGGAATATGAATAAATGTTATCAATTCATATTAATAAATATACGCTGATCACGAATATCCTAATAAGAAACCATAAAATAAAACTTTTCATTCATTATTTTCATTTTAAAAATCCATATTTTCTCTTATTGAATTAGTCCGGTGTGACGTCGCTAGGCGCTATTTTGTATTGCCACACATTTCACTCTTAGTACTGTTTGTAGCGCCTGATATTGTCAAACAGTGCTCCGCCACGAGTGGACCTTTTTGCGGCGAAGTGTGAAAATTGCTTTTTTAAATGGCGATAAAAACCTTAAAAATGCACATTTAAAAATATAAAAAGTACCATAATTTTTCTAATTTTCTGTACTATTTTTTGGGTTGAAATTTTTTTTTTGTGAAAGTTCCCCATTATCTACCCGTGTCTCGAACTCATAATACTTTTGTGTCAATCAACAGATGTCCGTAGTAGTACCGTTTTGAGGCGAAAAAAAGAACGCCTTCCTTTTCAAATAATACCTAAATATTATTTTCCATACTAAAATGTATCGTCGCGTGATTTGTAACGTCATCGGGAATACCTAAATCGATGGCTTATTTCTATAGGGAGACAAGTCGAAAAACATGATTTTACACAAATCGCATTTTAAGTTTTAGCCAAAACTTAATCTATGATATCTTCCCAAAATAAAAAGCTAACCTACTAATAACTTCGCAATTTATTTGTAAAAAGTGTTCTAATTATTACTAACATAATTTCAATTCATTTCGATTATCAAAAAAAATATAAAAATTAAAAATATGAAGGTATTCAGACTTAACTCCCCATAAAATCGTACGTCTTGGTAATTATATCAATTCTATAAGGAGACATCTCAAATGTCTCCGTATAGAAGTAGATTTTTGTCCTACTTTATACAGAGAAAATCGTATGTTTTTAGTTGTCTCCTGCTGTCAATTTGCACTTGAAATGTGATGGAGGAAAACCTTTAGATCAGAGGTACCCAAACTTTTTTTTCTCATAGACCACTTTCAAAAATTTGCTGGTATCAGTGGACCCCCTGTATTTCTAACCCCCCATAGCTAAATTTTCGAAATGGTATAGGAATTTGAAATATTTCAAAAACTCCTCGGTTTTCTTACAGAATATTTTCTACAATGTAACGGGTATTTGTACCGACTATTGTTGATGTCATTATCTGGTGCTTTTACCGAATATCCGATACTTTAACTATGGATTCGTGAACCCCCTCATTCGACTTGTGCACCCCCATTTTTTAGTCACGCCATCGTAGTCCCCCGTCGAGTCTCCCGTGGACCCCTGGGGGTCCACCTGGACCACTTTGGGAATCACTGCTTGAGATGAAAACCACACTGAAGAGGATACAATATTTAATTTAGTATTTTTTTATACATAATGCTTATCATCCCAAGTAGATTCATTATTTTTTAGCAATGATGGCTTGTTGATTCACCAATTTACTATTCATTCTACTATAGATTAAACAAACATGAGAGAGACCTCTTTGGATTTCTCAATTTGGTCATTATAATTTTTTAGTTAAGAGTTATTATCATACATACAGAGTGATATACATACTTACTTTTATTTCATATTTTTTTACGAAACAATAATAATTACCTAAGAAATCGAAAGACGTTTATTTCGTTTCTGTATAAAAAACGCTAGTTTCAATTTACCCAGTACAATAATATCAGTTACATACTACTTTCAAATAAATCTTTGAGTAAATCGATGATGAGGAATGATTTGTTCAGCGCCGTCTAATGAAACACCCATCTCAAGAGCGTGGAACAAACATATCAAAACAATATGTACATTGAAAAGTATACAAGTTTTTCGAAGAAGTTTATTTTGTCTTATCTCTTATAGGGACCTACTTACTTGAATACTTTCATGATATCTATATATATAAAAGAATGTCGCGTTAGTTAGCTCAGGAATGGCTGTACCAATTTGAATGATCTCTGAATTGTTGGATTCTTCTCCACCTTGAATAGCCGATAGGCTATTAAATATCTTACAAATTCACGGGAAGAAAAGTTACGAAGATAATTTTTTACTCCATACATTTTTAATTTCAATTAAAATTCAATTTCAATTAAAAATGTAATATGGAAAATTATACAAAATCAACGATGATGTTTTTTTTAAAGATTGGCCTATTTATAGAATATTTTTTGTGTACATTTTCAAATTAGAATAATTATCCATACAATTTAACATCTGTGATTCTGAAATTTTAATTTTGAAAAATTCATATATAAGAATTTTTATAAATTTATAATGAATAGGTACAATACCTAATACCTAAAAAATAAATTAGTACCTACATATATTACATACATCAGATAATTTGTACACAAATCTGAGTTAAGTATAATTGATCAACAAAAATGAATTTTATTTTTTACACTATACGATGACACACTTGAACAATTACGGGAGGTTGTAAAGAGATTAAAAATATTAATCATTCATTGATTCTTAGATGGTACGAAGTTCGCTGGGTCAGCTAGTTGCATGATAAATTACAGATTTATTAGGAAACATCTTAGATGTCTCCCTATAGAACTTACATATATTACAAATCAGTACTAATTTATCAATTCTATAAGAAGACATTAGACTTGTTACCCTATAGAACTGATTTTTTGTAAAATTTCTATTATTTCCATATGGAGACAAAGTATTTCAGCTTTCAGTAAAAGCATATTTGACTTGTTTCTCTATTGATATATGTGCAGACCATCTTTAAGAAATTATTTGCATCATTAACTCAATTTTGATATTTTTTGACTTGTCTCCCTATAGAAATAAGCCATCGAAATGGTCGTCCATAGTAAAATGTATGGCGGTGTGATAAGTAACAGTATTATTAATACCTAAATGATTTTCCATAGAAAATTTGATATCTGTGATAATTCACGTCGTTCGGAACGAAGTAGCGGGTCGTCGTCAGAAATCACTCGATAATAGTGTGATGTGATATATCGATATTCTGCTACCAAGCTCCGTAAAAATAATTTAATATATCACGCGTTCCTCGTTATAACGACCAACTCTAGTAACTATTGGCTTATCAGCTGATTGTCACATTATCAGGCCAAACCCGTGGATTGGAGGTTGATGGACATCTGGGCCAGCTCACTTTTTCGCTGACCACTGGACGATTTCGACCTCGCCCCCCCTCCACTACCCACGTGAGTTAAAAATTATAATAATCTTTGTAAATAAATCAAATATAGATATTCACTAACCCTTCAGGGATTAATAATTATTATAGTATAAAAGTAAATATAATAAACTTGTTTTTATACTTCTAACTTGAAGAGATAATTCTTTACGGTGACCCTGCTTTACAATACACTTGTGCGAAGCATTCTCGAATCGGGATCAATAATTTGGAGTCTCTCGTACATTTTGATGTTGGAAAGAGTGCAAAAGCGGTTTCTGAGGTGGTTATATCACTTTACATATGGTTACTACCCATATCTGTTTCCATCTGCATTTGTAATGGGCAGTCTTGGATATAACACCCTTGAGCATCGTAGGAGCGTCTTTTACGCGAGACATTTTTTCAAGTTGCTGAATGGTATAATTAGTAATCCGAAGGTACTGGGAGAGTTTAATTTTTATATACCAGCATCGTATAGTCGCTCACGTCAGCATATGCTGTCCTATCCACCTACAAGCCGGACAAATATTCTCGCAGAGTCACCAGTGGCTAAGGCGGTTAGATTGTTTAATAGCATCTCCCAGAATGTGGACATATTCCACATAAAATACGGAGAATTTGTAGGGAAAGTGGAAACACTTCTGTAAATTTTTGTTTTCTCTGGGATTTTTTCGCATTGGCCGAAGGCTGTAATGGTCCCAGTAGAATATGGTGTTGTTTTCATAATAATAATTTATTTTCATTTTTATATTCACTTTACAAATTTGAACACAGCATTATTTTTATTAAATATAAGTAATTAATATTTTATATCGCCAGGTGAGATATTCAATATTCCTTGATAGGAGTCGGATTAACTATTTTTATATTATCAAATATTAGAATCACCTTAATAATTAACCTTCACACAATGTCATTTCATAGGCGCTAATATAATTAGTAGCCCAATTAACGTTAAATAATGTAAATTAACGATGTCAATAAACGCTAAAATAATATGTTATTTACGCTAAACCATATAATTTCTAACAAGTAAACTAAAAAAAATCATAAAACTGACATACCCATATAGTTTTTCCTGTCCAATTTTATATATTATACAAATTATTACAAGTATACAAAACCATTCTTCTATATTTATACCATACTTCTTTGATAAGATATTTTTTTGATAAAAATTAATATCTAAGTAGGTATATACCCGTGCCCATATCACTTAAGATTATAAAAATACTTCTGTACCTATATCTGTATAACGGAGCGAAACAACACTATGTCAATTTTCGGTCAAGTGATAACAATAATGTAGGCCTCATTTGATGGCATATTCTCCTATGCTGAAAACGTGTGATGTCTATAGATAAAAGAAATGGAAAAATGATATTTTTTTAACGGACGGAAGAAAGCGATTACCACCCGACATAACTTTGAAAAAAAAAATTACTGAAACGTCCATAAACAAGTTTTATCCAATTATTTGTTTTATTCTCTATGAATTCGTATTGAAAGTCAGAATTATATGCAAAATTATCCCACTGTCGAGAATTAAATTAATTTGTTTAATTTTTTATGATATTTTTTTTTTAGTTATTTAATATTTTTTTTACGAAAATAAGTCAAACTACCTACAACATAATCGTGAGAGCTGACATGACAGTGAATGCATAGGAAGAATAAGTGTGAACAGACGTGTTCACTTTGGATGAACAGCTTTGACCCTGCCACTCTGGATGATCATCCAAAGTGAAGCAATGTGAATGCTACTTTACCATAACGGCATTTCTGGCAGGCCTGGGCACTTGATGTTGTGGCCAACTCAGTTTGCTCTTTGTTGACTGATTGGCTGTTTGTATTGTATTTATAAAATAAGAATAATAAAATGAAATAAAAAAAAACTCAAATACATTCATACCATCACGCCGTTTCCCTCGCGGAGTAGGCAGATAGGATCGAGCGCCACTTTCTTCTATCCTTGCATACATCTTTCGCTTCCGTCACTGTCATACAATTCCTCATGCATGCTCACATGTTCAATGTGCTCAACACGTGACCGTCCTGTAGGATTTGATATAAATGATCTTGCCATTTGATCCTCGGACGTTCACGTCTTCGAGCAACATTCCTCTCAGCCAAATATATTATCTTCTTGGTCATTCTGTCCTGATTCATTCTTTCCACGTGCCCAAACCATCTTTACTTATTTACATTCATCCTTGTAATTACACCAACTTTCAATCCACATTCCATTCGTATATCACTGTTACGCACACGATCTCACAGACTTTTACCACACATCCTGCTCAACGATCTCATCTCTACTGCATTTATGCCACTTTCATCTTTCTTTAACCATGTCCACGTCTCACTTGCATACATAAGCGTTGGCAAACAATTATGTATGCAAAAAAAGCTTTGAAAAGCCATACGTAAAAATGACGTTCCATGACATAGTGTTGTTTCGTTTCGACATGTAGATATAGGTATTGCTTATCATATGATTTAAAGAATCTTTGCAAATGTTACAAATTTCATTACCTACTGTTTATCTTTCTATCAATCCACGTAGTATCATTATAAAATATTTCTAGTAAAACTTGTACATAATATTGGTAAGGAAAATCATTTCTATAATGTTACCTAGGTTTAAAGAGTACTCTTAACCAAATCTAAGTCGATTCCTTAGCGTCGAAACTCTGTGTTGTGCACTTCTTAAGGAAGTTCACATATGTTCAGTTCGTGAGGGTGTGTGTGTGTGTGTGTGTGTGTGTGAGGGTGTGCGCGCGCGTTTGTGTGAGGGTGAGGGTGTGTGTGTGTTTGTAAGGGTGCGTGAGTGTGTGTGTGCGTGTGTGTGAGAGAGAGACAGTGAATAAATGTATGTTTATATCTTCATCATGTTAACCCTCCTTTACACGAGACTTGTCTCTATAAGGAGGATGTTTAGATTTAAGTTTTATCAAATAGTCTATGTATTGTAATGTCTGTATAATTATTGTTAAATAAAATAAATAAATAAATAAAAAAAAAAAAAAATGTATGTGTATCATACAACATACCTACATAGTTAATACCTATTCAAATAGGTTGACTGTGGATGAGTGTGATCAGTTGGAATGATTAATCTGTAGTAGTTCAAAATATGTTTGTCATTTTTATAATATAATATTTTTAACAAGTTGTCTATCTACCTATTCAATCTTTCTATTCCCTCACGTTGTATCTCAAGTGGGATAGGCAGAGAGAACGGAACGCCATGTAGATCTGTCCTTACATACTTCTTTCGCTTCTTCTACATTCATACAATTTCTCATTAACAGGTTGTCTGCCAACCTTATAAAAATAATTAGTACGCTATTCACATAATATGTGCCATTGTTTTAATCCCGTGGAGCACCCGGTAAAGAATTGGTCTCCCACTCTTCTGCGTAAGTTTTCGAGTGTCCTGTAAAAGGCAGGTGTTCGAAAAAATTAAGACATTTTACATCTTAAATTAAGCGATGAGGTTTGCCACCCATCCTGAATCTCTTGATTTTATATTGGCACGAAGAGGACAGTTTGCATGTTTCTTACATGCAGCTGATCTGCTGGCTACCCCAGTTGTGGGATATGCCGTGATGGTATAGTTAGTTATAGTTAGTTAGTTTTAAGCCGAAAATTTTATTTATTTATTTTATTCTTCTTGCACATCATCATTCATATAACAAATTAAATAAAGCAATATACACAAGAAAAAATGTGATGATGTGCAGTGGCGAGATTATCACTATATAGTGATTTCTTCCATCTAACCACGTCACACTAACACTAAACAGAAATAAAAAATAATAATAATATAAACACAAACAATAAGCAAAATAGCTACACAAATTAATTGAAAAAAAGAAGAAAAAACTACAATCCACACACCTAACACTCCAAAGGGATCGAGAACTATAGGAAGGGGTTTATCGATGTGCCTTGCAAATTGGTAATGTTTTTTTTATGTCATTCGACATTATTAGTCCTCTACTTAGTTTTTTGTCACACAATTAGTATTAGGTCGATTCATTAATGTTTATCGACCATTTGTTATTTCGGTCGTCCCATTTTAATATTATTTCGATATTGTGATTATCATTAGATTAATCATTAGATTTCTGTGACGCCACAAATTGATTTTATTAAGACTGTTCTGAGCCATATACAAATTTGAGATCATCGACAAAAAGCAAAAGAAAAAATGTTTTTCGGATCGATAATAACATCATTTACAAATATTAAAAAAGAGAACTGGACCAAACTGACATCCCTGCGGCAATCCACTGCGAAAATGGCAAAACAAAGTGTCTTAATTTTGACCCGTAATTTATAGTATACCGTAGAATGGGGTGAATAGGGACTATGTGGTGAATAGGGACAATTTGAAAAAAAATATGTATCTGCTCTCAAGTTAAGTAGATCAAAGCGCTTTTCAAGAAAAATGTAATATATTTAAAATATAAATATTTTTCTGAGTTGCAACACTTTTGTCTTTGAATTTGACGTTTACAGCTGTCATTTATTTCGCTCCAAAACTAACACGTATTGGCGGCTAAAATTTTACTCTGCAAAACTTCCTGTGTAAAACTGAAAAAAAGGCGTATATTTGGTTAATTTGGGTGTTTTGTGAAGACAGATATATTTTGACTATTCTATGATTCTATTGAGCATGTAAGTGTTTTTTTCAAAATATCTTTAAATTTGACGAATTTAACTGTGAAGTGTCATTTTAACCTAGTTTTGGGGTCAATAGGGACAAGTGATGGGGTGAATAGAGACAAGTGATGGGGTGATTAGGGACTATGTATAATATATATTATTATATTTTTTTACTCTCGTTATTGTATGCACTTTTAACAATAATGTAATATTTTTTGTTTATAGAGGATTTTTTCTCTAAAATGCCGAGAAATTGACTTGACTTGACTTGACCAACCTGACCCAAGAGGTAAAAAATATTTGAAGTATACTGATGAAGATATTGCCAAAGCTGTAGAAGATATTGATAAGAATAAAATGAGTTTCCGTGCAGCTCAAGAAAAATATGGAATCAGTAGATCGGTTCTGTCGAGGTGGATATTGAGAGTAGATGTAAAAAAGCAAGGAGGCCAAACAGTTTTAAGTCACGAAACAGAAATGTTCATAGTGGATTGTTTGAACATTTGCTCTGAATGGGGATATCCTTTGGATAGTACAGACTTACGTCTGATTGTCAAAACATACCTCGATAAAAAAGGTGTCACCATCAAGAGGTTTAAAGAAAACCTTCCAGGTGTGGAGTTTGTGCACAGTTTTATGAAGAGACACAAAAATGTTTTATCACAACGATTTTGTCAAAATATAAAAAAGTCGCGTGCAGAAGTTACACGAGACATTATTAATCAGTATTTTGATAACTTAGAAAAATCTCTGAGTGGTGTACCGAGCTCGAATATTTTGAATTACGACGAGACAAATTTATCCGACGATCCAGGTCGAAAAAAAATCATTACAAAGAGAGGTTGTAAGTATCCGGAACGTGTGATGAATAGTTCAAAGAGCTCGACATCAATTATGTTCTGTGCATCTGCAGATGGGGTGCTCCTTCCATCATATGTCGTGTACAAAGCACAACATCTATATGATACTTGGAGAGAAAACGGTCCTCGAGGAACTCGATATAATCGAACACTATCTGGATGGTTCGATTCCAATTGTTTTGAGGACTGGATAAACACAATTGTTATTCCTTACTTTAAGGGCAAAAATGGGAAAAAAATCATCATTGGGGACAATTTGTCCTCGCACTTATCACTGGATGTTATCCAGAAATTGAAAAATGAAGATATACATATGGTATTTCTCCCTGCAAACTCAACACATCTGGCGCAACCGCTCGATGTTGCTTTTTTTAGACCCCTCAAGATAGCCTGGAGAGATATTTTAAGCAAATGGAAAATGAATGAAGGTAGGAAAGAATCTTGCATCCCGAAGAGCGTTTTCCCAAGCTTATTAAAAAAATTGTTTTGCAATATTGAAAACAATCAAACAAGCAACATCTTAGCTGGTTTTAGCAAAACCGGAATCCATCCATTAAATCGTGAAAAAATATTGGTGAATTTACCAGGTGCATCGGATGACAAAGACATTTTGAACGATTCTGTTGTAAGTATTTTGCAAGCGATGAGGTATCCCGAAAATCCTCAAAAGAAGCAAAGAAAAAGGAAACTTCATGTAGAACCTGGAAAAAGTGTTGGTGACGGAGTTGACGAAAACATAAACACAGAAAATTTATGCGAACCTCAACCTGGGTGTTCAGGAAATATATCAAAGAACAAACAACAAACAACAGATTTGAAAACACTTAACAAAATGATGTGCAAAGTGTGCACACTGATTCAACCCAAAGGAAGAGATTGGTGTCTTTGTATGGTGTGTAAAGAGTGGGTCTGTGGAATTTGCAATGAAAACTATAATTTATGTGATTATATTTGTTCTACTTGTATATATGACGAATAAATAATTTTCTAACAATATTCGATAATTGATGTCTATTTTTAGTTAAAAATCTAAAGAATATTTGCATAAAATATATTTTTTATTATATAAATATATAATTATCCATATAAACATAATGGTATTTCATTTTAACCTTATAAACAAAAAAAACATCGAAAATATATAATATTTGTCCCTATTCGCCCCACTAGTTGTCCCTATTCACCCCATTTGAATATAAATAGGGACAGGTTATTTTTCAATATTACTCTATGGTTTATAAACTAAATGAAGTAAGGCGAATAGAGAAATGCAGATAAATGACAGACTAAATGTAAAATTATTGTAATTCACTAATATTTCCAATACCCTTAAATTTATGGTATCGAGAACCTACAAACCTGTCCCCATTCACCCCGTTCTACGGTAAGTAAAGTTATTTAACCATTCAAAGTTTTTGTTGATTGAGTTGTCGTTTATTTTTTAAATCTCCATATTAATTTGTGGAATAAAACAGAAATGTTTTGAGTTTTACTATTTTTAATTATTCATTGAGCTGGGGCCGTAGACAAACGCGCACTTATCGATCGACTACAAACGAATTCACGGCTATAACCGCAACAATAACGCAAAACTACATGGTACATGTAGGTATGTAGATTGTCGATAATTCGTTTGTAGTCGATCGAAAAGTGCGTGCTTATCTCGGGGGGCTGGTTTCGATTTACAAAGTCATGTCAAACTATGATGATCAACGACTTTCTTAATCAAAATTAGGTCATAAAAAATAGTAAAACTTAAACCATTTATGTTACTCAACATTAATTCTATTGTCCGAAACTCAAAGTAATCCCAATTTGTTTTAGATTAATCATGAGCCAAAGAAGCTACCCAATTGGTATAGATCTAGGGACAACGAATTCTCGTGTAGCTGTTTACAAGGACGAAAAAGCATTCGTCATCTTCAACGATTCAGGGCACTATAAAACTCCATCTTACGTTTCATTCACGGAATCAGAAACATTGGTGGGTGACGAGGCGCTTCAACAAATGCACTTGAATCCGAAAAGTACTATATATGGTAGGCTAATAAATTTTATATTTCTTGATTTGCATAAGTAGGTAAATAAAAAAATGGATATTATTATACCACACACTTTTTATTTATTTTAAAAAAAATTATACACGGCGTGAGCCTTTTACATGTTAACGAAAAAAAAAGTATGACAGACAACAACAACAACAAAAAAAACAATCATACACAATCATACAGGTACATTGCAAATTCATAAGTCAAGATTAAAATAATAATAGAATAATAAGAATTAATAAAAAAGGTCTATATAATGAGTCAATTATGGTGTGTCAAATAAGTCAGTAGGGAGAGGGGGCATGAAGGGGCCACTTTTTTATTTGCATCATATTTTTATTGTCAGTAGGAATTTAATGCACTTAGGTACAGTATTTTAAAGTGTAGTCCTTTAGCATTAAAATTGAATTAAAAATTGTCATATTTGCTAATAGGAACTGGAACTTTTTTTAGTTCCAACAATATTCAAAAATTGGCCCTTTCATAGCTAGGTAGTATTGAAAGGGCCATAGGAGGTGTTGAAGGGGCCGGTGTAATAATCAAAAGATTATAGTATACTTAAGGCATTTTATTTAACAAAAGTGGTTTACAATAAACATATTTGATAAGAAAAACAGCACAAACTCCTGGTAAATCAATCTACCAAAACATAGTTAAAATTTTTAGCATCATCTTATGAGAAAATAAAAAAATATATAATAACATTTAGAAAATATTCTTAGTTCTAAAAATATAAAAAATAATAACAAAACATAAACCCCAACCAACTAAACGTAACAAACACATAAATAAAATTGATATATAAAAAATTTGGAAAGGAACTGAAAAGAAACATGGACTCATACCAACCAACTCAAAAACATTTTGAGCAAAAGAAGTTGTAAAGATCTTTCTTTCCACATGACTCATGGGCCCACATTTGATATACTTTACATTTCATCCAATCCACAGCACTTTGTGAATAGTCCTCATTACATACTGGACAAGAATTATTTTCAGTTATCTTATCCGCATTCTTTACAGGTATTGCCATGGTTCTTTTTCTTTTTCGAGGTATTACGATTTCTTCACCAGAACTGGTATCTAAAGAATCCGAATCGTGTAAAGAAGTTCTTTCCTCTAGACAAGTTTCGGAATCATTATCGGCATACAGTTGTCTTTTTGTGCTTTTAGCAGTTTTTCTTTGGTTTTTATTTTCTGAATTTCTTTTTATTTTTCCTTTACGTTTTCGTTCCATTTCCAAGAGCTTGTCTTTTTCGGGGGTATCCGTAATTATCGATGTCCTTCCTTTGCGTTTGTTAGGTTGGCCTGTTTTTCTTGCACCAGCTTTTGGAAAAGGTCGTACATCCTCGGAAGATTTTAAGCGCCTGGGTGACAGAGAAGAAGTTGTAGGTTGTACTTCTAAAAGATCTGGAGATGTTAAGAGCCTGGGCGACTGTGAAGATGTTGTAGGTCGTATCTCAGAAGGATCTTGTCTATCAGTAACATATGAGCATTAAAATCCTCTTGAGTGAAATTATTTCGGTTAAAGGGATATATCCCAGTTTTACGGAATCCATTTGTGATATTTTGTATGTTGAATGCTGCCATAAAGGCATCGTTAGCCAACTGTGCTACCTGGTATATTGTTACGGTTTCGCTGGGATTTGATAAAATCCAGTCGTTCATGGAAACTCTATATCGAGATTTAATTCTTAAAATAATTCTTCCTAAGTATGTCCTTCCTATGTTAAAAGACAAAGCTGCAGATCTAACTCTTACTTTTTTCTCTAAAACTTCTTTGACAGCATTCTCTATATCACATTTGGACGGACGAATTCTTTTAGATTTGGTTGAATTATTCATTGTTTTGGTAAGTAAGTACAAATCTGCAAAAAACCACAAGAAATAAATGAAATCAAGTTTAAAATAAAAAGATAACTTCTACATAAGAACGTCGTGATGAAAGGGCCATGCATTGAAAGGGCCGGCCCTTCCATCACTACATACACTGGCCCTTTCATACCATTGCTTATCAAAATAAAATAACCTCAATATCCACCTACTTATAGTATGATGTTACACAGAACTTAATCAAATAATTGAAGCAAAGGCTGTATATATTGCACTGAATCATAAGATATTTTATACAAATCATTAACATCAGAGTGAAAAAAATAATTAATAAACGTAAAAAACTTACTTTTCTGGTGAGAAAACAACAAGCGCAGACAATCCGTTTACACTGTGTCGCCGAACTGTCAACTAATAGTGGGAAAGAGACATCCATTGTGGCCACCAAAACAAATAAATGAATGCGTAGTAATCATGACGCAAGGTAATCTGACAGCGATTGGCCCTTTCAAAACCTGGCCCTTTCATGCCACTTCTCCCCTAAATATATAAAACATTGGCAAAAGCACGTCAAAAAACAAATAATTTCGTCAGTAAGTGTATTCAATTGTTATTTTCAGATGCCAAAAGGTTAATAGGAAGACAGTTTAACGATCCCATTGTCCAAGAGGATATTAAAATGTGGCCTTTTTCAGTTAAGGAAGGAAAAAATGGCCAATCAATGATTGAAATATCAGGAAAAGATGGAAAACGGTTAATTTCTCCAGAATTTATAAGTTCTGTAATTCTAAAAAAAATGAAGAAAATTTCTGAAACGTTTTTAGGACAAAAAGTTAATGATGCCATTATAACAGTTCCTGCATACTTTAACGGTGCACAGAGAAGAGCCACGCTGGATGCTGGGACAATTGCAGGACTAAATGTTATCAGAATCACTAATGAACCCACAGCCGCAGCGATAGCATATGGAATCAATCCAAAATTTGGAGAAGATAAAAAATATGTTCTGGTTTATGCCTTGAGAGGTGGAACTTTCGACGTCTCTATTTTGAAAATGGAAGATGGAATATCTGATGTCAAATCCACTAATGGTAATACTCATTTAGGAGGGCAAGACTTCACAAATAGTTTGGTTAATTATTGTATAAAAGATATTGAAATAACAACTAGGAAAAATGTTACAACTAACAAAACAGCTATGGCATATTTGAGATTGAGTTGCGAAGCAGCTAAAAAAGCTTTATCATTTCGTACAAAAGCCACAGTGATTCTAAAACACGAAAACTATCATTACTCAAAAACAATAACGCGGGCTGAGTTTGAAAACCTGAATGAGGAACTTTTCAAATCGACTTTCACATACGTCCAATTAGCTCTCACAGATGCTAAAATGAAAACATCGGATATAGACTATATTCTTTTAATCGGAGGATCTACTAGAATACCCAAAATACAAAGTATACTTGGAGAAATGTTTGTAAATAAAACATTTAGTAACTCATTAAATCCAGACCACGGAGTTGCCATTGGTGCTGCAATTCTAGCAGCTTTAATTGGAGGAAAGACTGATAACAAAGAGGAAAATGTAAAGTTGGTTGATGTGATACAAATGTCGCTCGGAATAGAGACTTCTAAAGGACAAATGTCTTTCTTAATACAAAGAAACACTAATATACCCACTGTTTGCACATCCCCTTTCCAGACAGCAGAAGATGATCAAAAATGGATGAGAATTGGAGTATACGAAGGTGAAAAGGAATCAGCTCAAGATAACACCTTATTAGATGAGTTCAAATTAGAAAATCTTCCAAAAGGATCAGTGAAAGTGGATGTAACATTTGATGTAAACGAAGACGGCATCCTTAAAGTAACTGCGGTAGAAAAATCAAAAGGAATCACAAAGTCCATGAAAGTCAAAAATGTTAAAGAGCGTTTAACAGAAGAGGAAATCAAACAAATGTCTAAGGATTTACAGAAATGTTTTATTGATATATAATTTATTAGCGTATCATGCACAAATCGATGCAGCGCCTAAAAAAAGAAATCATATTATTCAGTCTATTAAATAAGCTACCAACTGCCTGATTAGTGAAGCGTTATCATATTATTGATTTATATTCAATGGAGCGTTTTTAACATTCATTCCAATAATGCCCCTGTCACATTTTGCTTTTAATAACATATTTCTTATATATAAAAGTGAATTTAATTTTAATGTGTTGTAAAATACATAGTGCATTTATTAAATCTTTTATTTGTATATCGTACTATACTATACTATACTATACTATACTATACACTCACGCCGTGTCCCAAGTGGGGTAGGTAGAGAGAACGGAACGTCAAACAGATCTATCTTTACACACTTCCTTCGCTTCCTCCACATTCATACAGTTTCTCATACACGCACGTCGGTTCCTTTTACTCAACACGCGGCCGTCCTTGAGAATTTGATCCACATGATCAAGCCACGTGGTTCTCGGAAGCCCGCGTTTCCTCACATCCTTTCTTTCAGATAAGTATATTCTCTTTGTCATTCTTACCTCGTTCATTCGTTCAACATGCAACCACCGTAGTTTATTCACGCGCATTTTGTCCACAACACTCTTCTTGCATCCGCTCATTCTTCTAATATCCTCATTCTTCACTCTATCACGCAGCGTTTTACCAACCATTCTTCTCAACGATCGCATCTCTACTGCATTTATTCCACTTTCGTCCTTCTTCAACCACGTCCATGTCTCGCTTGCATACGTAAGTGACGGTACCAGAATGGTATTGTGCACCAGCATTTTAGCCATGTTCGACACATTGCCATTGCTGACAATGGGCTGAAGTGCACCGTTTACTCTAGCACCGGCCACTTTCCTTCTTTCAATGTCCCTATCGCATCTTCCATCCTTCGCAAACGTACTTCCCAAATATACATACTCACTTACTTGCTCCAAACATTCGTCACCAACTTTGATCTCGCAAATCGTTTTTTCATTCTCTCTTTCAAACACAAGAACTTTCGTCTTCATAGCATTCATTTTCAAACCATTCAAATTGCAACTATCATACACACACGTAACAATCTCTCGTAAGTCCCTTTCACTCTTAGCCATTAACACCAAATCATCTGCGTACATCAATGCATTCACCCGAAACCCATTCAGCTCGACACCAACATCCATCTCTTTCACAGGTCGCATACTGGAACAGAATAAATTTGAAAAAAGCGGCCAATATTGATTTTATGTAGATTAATAGGGTTTATTTTTATTAACTTGCAACACAACGATTCAGAACGGAAATCATATTCAGGTACCATGCGGCTTGTAGAAGATAGTTACATTATAATCGCGAATTACTATATGACGCGAAGGTAAGCAATAAATCACGTGACCATATTGAATAGGTTGCTACTATTAAATATGATTTCGCCATTTTTACTATTTAGTGAATGTTATAAGTTGATAGAATGTTGAGATAATAAGTAATGTTATCGGTTATTCGGGTCGAAACTAAGATTATTTATAAAAGTAGAGTAATTTTTATTGAACATTATAGTCAAGAACAAATAATGGGAACGATTATAAATTGATGAGTTGATCCGTAAATCATGGACGTGGCAACATTTGCTCGCCTTACAGTTCAGTTAAGTTTCAAGGTTATATATTTTTGAGCAAGCGGTGATACGCTCTCACTCATCCGGCAGATTTTGATCACCATAACTCGATTAAGTATTTGTAGGTTTTAAATACCTATTTTGTTCGTTAATGTAAATTCAGTGTGAATTGGATTTTGGAAATATTTATCTGAACGAATCGTCAGGATTGATATCATATTTTTCTGTACCGCACAGATTAGAAGATGCGGTTTCAGTTGTCAGCGATTTCAGTATCAAGTTTCAGTTTAGGAGATGTCATTTATCGGCGATCCCATTGATAAGCGTTCTCAGTTTATCAGCAATCAGTTATCTACGTTTTCACTTATAAGATGAATATCAGTGATCGACGATATCAGTGATACGATGGGCAAATAGGATTATTATCAGTAACTAGGTAGTTACGTGTACGAAGGATGGATTCATATCTGCGGGTATGTTATCATGAAGAAGGCCTGATCAAATGAAGGGAAAATTCTGTAGGAATTGTAACGGACTGCGGTCGGAGATGAGATATACGTGGCAAGTGGATGTACATGTAAAGATGGAGATTGAGGGATAAACGGGAATCTATAGAGAAAAGGTCAGATCCACCAATTATTTTAATATTGTTATGTTAAACAAATGCACGGTTTCGCTTGATCCAAGTATATACATATTTATGTAGTAATTTAAGTGATAAGTCTAGAAATCAGGTCGATTTCTTGCTTTTGAGATAATATTTTTTTTGGTTATATAATTATCATGATTGTGCGAATTGTGAATTGATACACATGTCTTGTCCAGGAGTCAAGAGATGGTGGATAATAAAACAAATTATTATAAAAGAAACGTTTCATTGAACACACCCACCACCGGGTGGAGAGAATTCAATTGGAACATATTATTATTATATTTCAGATTTATTTGATTGATAATAATTTTATTAACATGTGGAAAAACCTAGAATCCAACCCACCACCTGAGATGTGTTCTAAATGGAGTTTCTCCAGCTGAGTCTATTATCATGCTCTACCATGTTCTACCACGGGCATATGGTCATAAGTTATGTCCAAATACAGTAGTCGAAGAATAGGTTGAACAGCCATGGAGACATGACACAACCTTGCTTCACTCCCTTGGTAAGGACAAACCACTCCGAGAGAGTGTTATTTACCCTCACGCAAGCGGAGCTTCCCACGTAAAGTGAAGATATTGCGCGGATCAACCGGCTGCTCACCCCATACTCCGACAACACGCGCCACAACCTTTCCCGGTCCACTCGATCATATGCTTTCTCCGAATCCACGAACGCACAAAAAAGCTTCTGGTGTTTACCCAGAATTTTTGAGTAATTTTTTTTTTTTTCCTTTTTTTTTTTTTTTTAAAAAAGATATATCTGGGTTTGTTATAAACCCAAATAGTTAGTGTTCAGGTTTAATGTTTACATATATATAATCTTTATTTCATATTTTATACATACAATTACAATTCACATTTATCAATAATAATAATAATAAGAACACTCTATTGATCAGAAAAAAAAAATCATGAGCAATTGGCGAGCTTATTGCCTGGAGGCAATATCTTCAATATCAAATCACATATAAAGATATATTCATAAAACTGTGCAACCAACGAACGAAGCCCGTTAAGTCATTGAAATGACTTGTCAACAGGCTCCGCTCATCTCCACATCCAGCTTATAACTAAAAAAAGTTAAATACAACCATATTAATCTTATAAATGCCCACAAATCTATTCAACACTTACACAACAGTTATATGTACATATTTCTATTTTTTTTGAGCCAATTCTTAAATTTAATAATAATTTTAATTTTCCAATTTCTTCACACTTTTTTATGCAGAGTGGCAGTGAATTGAATAACTTAGGAATCAAGCACTCCAGAGTGCGATCACCATACTTATTGTTGGTTTTAGGTATTTTTAAACCTTCATTTTTTGTGAACCGTGTATTATGAATATGTATTAATCTCTTTTTAAATTTATTGTCCCGAAAATTCTCCATACCCAATTTATAACAAAAAATAGTCCTAATAGTTAGCAATTTCAACTCGCCAAAATATTTATACGCATCAAAATGTCTATTTGGTCCTGGCATATAGTCAGAAATTAACCTAATTATGGAATTCTGCTTGTTTTGAACCTTCTTCAGGTTTGTTTGTGTCGTCTTACCTCAAGCAGACAAACCGTATCTTATCTTATAACTGACTCCGCCAAAGATCTGTATATGGTTTTAAGAACAGATTTTGGAACAAAAAATTTGATTCTATACAACCTTATGTTGACTGTACCTATGGATGGACGGTATGTGCTCGTATTGTCACCTGTTTACTGCTCGCAGTGAACGTTTTATATTGTCTATCCTGTAGCCTAAGTATGTAAGACACAAAACGTACTTATAGTCTTCGTTTTGTACCAAAACGGAGCCAACTGTCAGTTTTTAATTACATCGGTAGTATGTAAGCCTACGTCACCGTAATTTAGTGAAAACCTATGCGTTTTTGATTACGCGCCGTGATTTCTCGCGTCTACTTGAATTTTGCCGGCGTTTTGTTTTGTTATTTTTGACAGATAGACGTATGGACATCTAGTAGGCAACAAGAAGAAATATTTAAGTGTTAAAATTGACAATATATTGTAAGTATTTAATTGATTTTATTTTATTTATACATTGTAAGTGTAGTGTCTTATTTACAAATATTTCTACAAAACAATAATGATACAAACATATTGTAAATAATGCACCAATAAACAACTTGTTGACATATAAATGCATGTATATAAGTTTTTGTAAAAAAAACCATTGCAAAATAATAGGTCTCAGTCTTAATATATTATTTGCATTAGGCATTTGATGTGGCAAGTGTTGTTTGCTGCTTTAGAATAGTTTCTTGATTCTGTAAAAAGGTTATTTTCGCAAATATTTGCATACTTCATCTAAAATTTTGTTTTACAGAATATGGCATCAGTTTATTTGTCAATGAGATTCTGGCGTCGTCGGCAATTGGCTGAAGATAGGATTCGCAGACGCAATCTTCGTGATATTTCAAATCCTCTGAATATTCCTCCGTCCCTATTTAAAGAGCAGTACCGTCTAACACAAGACTTATTTATATATTTGTGTGACAAAGTTAGGCCTCACACCCCAACAGCTAGGAGGTCTACTAAGACACCATTGGAGTTAAAGGTATCATACTCGCACTTACATCATACATGTATCCATTCTCATCCACGAGAGAAGAAATAGGTACATTTTTCTTAATTCTTCATCTGTAAATATATTTCAGGTTCTAACTACTTTGTCATTTCTGGCATCTGGATCATACCAGAAATCAATTGGAATGCCTGCTTCTCTCAAAAAACTGTCTCAATACACATTAACGAAATTGTGTCTGCAATAAATGTGATAATGCCAGAATTTATAAAGTTCCCATAGACTCGGATGGAGAGGGATAAAGTGAAACAAGGGTGTGTACTTATAAATATTTTTATTGAATTATTTATTGGATACTGATATTACATACCTATTATCTCAAAAATCAAATGCTTTTAACTTACCCATTTCTTTTACTTCACAAAACCGCCAGCGAAACAATATGACATTCGACAACACAAATAACGCGAAACACTTGTTGACAAACATAAGACGAATGTTGCCACTTTTCAAATTCAATTATCTCAATATTTGATAAATTGAAGAAAAGACAATTACTATAAAGGAGTTTTATTGTGAAAAAGAATAAAAAGAAAAACGGCTGTGAAAATAGTATCGGTTTTTATATTTAAGTTTTGTGACAATTCACTGTTTTAGTGATATTTTTATTTTCTAAATAATTTTAATTCCCAATATTTGGCAATATTTTTTGTAACACAACCTTGAATATTGTTTATGGTCTTCGCCGAAACGCGCGACGCTACCGACGCCAAAACGTGAATAAAACTCTTGGCATGTGCTTACATAGTACCGATTTTGAACAGATTTGTAAACGAACGTAAAGTTTACCTTAACATGACGCAATGCCAAGTTATCTATGCGAGTTACATACTTAGGCTACTGGATGGTAATTATTTTATTTGTGTGTTAAACCTCCAAATAACACGATAGGTTCCTAATCATAGGACATTTATATCGGTTTGTACTGGGTGTCTCAAAACTAACGCAAGATTTGAATTTGCCACTTTTTTCGCTAAGTTGTTGGCAACTCTGAAAAATAAACGGTTTAATAGCTGAGAGTTTAGGGTTAGTAAAAATGGAAGCCTAATGACAATGAACAGCGAAGAGAGTTCGTATAATGGATTATTAATCATCAACAAATAGATTCTTTCCGTGGAGCACCCGGTAAAGAATTGGTCTCCCACTCTTCTGCGTAAGTTTTCGAGTGTCCTGTAAAAGGCAGGTGTTCGAAAAAATTGAGACATTTTACATCTTAAATTCAGCGATGAGGTTTGCCACCCATCCTGAATGTCTTGATTTTATATTGGCACGGAGAGGACAGTTTGCATGTTTCTTACATGCAGCTGATCTGCTGGCTACCCCACTTGTGGGATGTGCCGTGATGGTATAATAAAAAAAAAAATAAAAAACAAATAGATTCTGATTTTTCGAGCAAAATAATCCTAAGCGATGAAACACATTTTGACATCGATGGCTTTGTTAATCGCCGAAGTTGGATGTCATTGATGTGGCCAATATGTGGTTTCAACAAGACGGTGCCACATACCATGCAGCCAATGAAACCATTCAATTACAGAATGAGACGTTTTCTGGTCGTGCACTCTCTCGTTTCGGTGATCAGAATTTGCCCCCTAGGTCATGTGATTTAACACCATTAGATTTCTTCTTTAGGTTGATGTGCCCGGTATAGTAGGTATTGTGCCGAAAAGTTATCATTAAAAATAATAATTGGTATTTAGAAAGTGGTACTGAAATACCGAAATAAACAATGCAGTTCATAAGAATTTAGAATAACCCAACATTAAAAATATAGCTGCATTTAAAAGGTACCTACATTAATAATGTATTGTTTACTAATCTTCGTACCTGCATACAAAATATTATTGTTTATATATATTTGTACCTGCATGGCAACAGGGGTAATAAAGAGAATAATATCAACAAAAGATTAAGGCGCATTCATTATGTATCAACTTAAGGCGCATTCATTATGTATCAAATTATTTTATGAAGATTCTAGAATGTCTGCGTATTGTAATTATTTAGTATCTGCTTGGTTGGATTTTTTATACCTACGCTTCGATCTATTGAGTTTTGATATCGATGATATATTTTGAATTATGTAAACGACTCTTTAGGTATGAATTTTAATTTTATTGTAACATACGTAGTTTGAGTATTTAATTATCTACCTAAAGGGTTGTATTGTGCTATGTAATAGAATAAGATGTGTGTTATTTGTGGTGTGCGAAAAGACGCTATAATAATAATGGTGATAATGGACACAAGAAATGTTTTATATTTAATATCAGTGCAAGAGACGCTTTAAATATTCATATGTGAATTAATTAATAATTATAAATCAGCGCATTGGACGCTTAACAATATCAAACTTATTTGTAAATATTTATTTCATCATGTACATAATTCCTGGAATGCAGACAAGGGTGCAGGTGTACTCGCAATACAATGGAACTTGCGGTGAGCGTGTATTGGTATTCAATTAGCCAATCACGGCGCTGCACAGAGATGCATCACAGCGTAGGAGGGGTATATGACCAACCCCTCTCTACACCACTCAAGGAACAGCGGAGAAATGTCCTTGAAAGATCAGTGAGTCTCCATCAGCCATCAGTGGTGAACAGTTATCATCAGCGAGTCGTAGTGAGCAGTCAGTTGTCCTTGGTAGAAGGATCGCTCCTGCCATCACTCATCAGCTGACCTTCAGAGAGACAAGTGTCTCTAGTCATTGGGCTTCAGTTGAGTCGAGATATTCTCCTCCTGAAGTCATGACGAGCCAACTCTGCACCTGTGTAGGCTGGTAATTGCCTCCAGGAGCCTCGGACGTGGGACTTCGCCCTCCCAGCACTGCGCCAAGGGGCGCCTTCTTCAACTTGTTTGCCTCTAGGCATTTTCATGCCAGAGGCGCCCTCATCGTGGGATCCATTACAATCATCGCAAAGTAAAATTTAATTATTTTAAAAGTGCTTCGTTTCCGTTTTTATTGAAATAATAAAGTGTGTTTTTTTTATATTGGGATAATTACATGTGCACAGACAATACGGGGTAGTGAGTAAGTCGTAGTATTGTGTTGCTGTTTAAAAAAACGTGTTTGTAATAGTGGTAAGAATTTTTTTATTTTTAATTAAATGTTTATTTGAATCTAAATTTGTCTTTTACACATTTGTCCATTTAATTACAGATAACTTGTCGTCTCTTAATTTATATAGCCTCACTGTATAATTTAATCGAGACCATTTTATTGTTTTAACTCCTGGAGTGCTGTGGGTAGCCCAGTAGAGTCTCAGCCGTTGGCATTTTTGGCATAATATTTTATTTATTTTATCCTCAACCAAAACCATTCTTTCACCATCTCTCTCACCCCCCATATCATATTGGCGCCCAACGTGGGGCCGTAACGAAAAAATGCACTCCTGTGCATAATCGTTACAACGAATCCGTCCCTGAGATTTTGTAATTAGTTTTTTTTTGTGATATCGGAGGAGGGTGTATATATTTTTTTATAATGAACTGACAAGTTATCTGTAATGGCGAATGTGTATTGTTTTGACTTTATGCTTTGTTTTATTGACATGTGTTTATTGTGTATTACGGTATGATTCGATCGATGGATAAGGTGTCGGATATCAGATGCTATGAGCGCGAATTTTCGCTTTCGTTCGGAGGCTGGACTGATGAAGGCCCCGAACGGTTCCTCAAAGAATGCGAGGAATGCTGGAAGCTTGAGTGGGAAGATGAATTGCCAAGGGAGGCTGTGTATTGCTTGCGCGGCGACGCTAAGCGGTACTGGAAGTCTCTGGGGTTTCGGTATTGTCGATGGGGTGTATTCAAAGAAGTAATTTTGCGAAGGTTTGGTGTGGAAGGGCAGATAAATGCGATCTATAATGACCTGTTGACAGTGTGTCAAGGTCGGGATGAACTGGGGAGTGATTTTGTTGACTGGAAGGTCAGGATAAACAATCGTTTAAAAGGGTATGGTCATGCCTTATTTAAAGATGAAGGACTTGCAGGTAAGGATCCAGCAATGAGCGTATGGAAGCAAATGACATCCTGGTATAGGACGAGGATTAATGGTCGGGAGTTAGTTAATCTGGAACATTTGCAAGAGTTGGTATGGCGCCTGGACTTTCCAGAATACACTCCGGAGGGACAATCTGAACCTGAGGTGATCACAGAGAGTTATCAGGTTGTGTTAGATAATCTTCCAGACATAGCATCTGTTCGCGATGAGGTTCGGTATGTACCTAGCCAGGACGCTAGGGAGGAAATTGTACCCGTAGAGGATGGGGTTACCCTCTCGGAGGAAGAGATAGATGAGGACACCGAACGGGAGGTACTCACACCTCCCTCTATTCACGAATGGGTTAAGTCTTTCGCGTGGGTGTTGAAATCAGTGTTGGCAATGCTGATCGTCGCGGGATTGATCGCGGAAAGCTGCATACGTTTGCTTGTATGTACAGCTATAATTATCTTGAGATTCGTGAATAGAAAAATATCGCGTCGCCGTAGAACAGCGTTGATATTGTTCAAAAAGATATATGCGTCCGTCAATCGAATCAAATACCAATGTTATGCTATCGATGATTATTTTTATAATTTGTTCATCGATATGGATTCTCGATGCCTGAAGTCAAGGAGAAAAATTCAATCAAGCCAGATGGTCACATGTGTGTATTAATTGGATAAGGATTGACTTAGGCTTGTTATAGGAAAAATGTTTTTTGCTTAAATATTTTCAAATGGTTTGAATATTTTCCGTAAAAATATCTCTGGCGCCCAGTATAAATTAGGATGTGTAGATAGGTAGTTTTCACGTTTAAAATGTTTTTAATTACGTAGGTAGGTAGGTGCAACTTTTGTTTAATGCCTACGTGTGCATTATATTTTTTTTAATCGGTGCGGAATGTTTTAATATTTTTGAAAACGGAAAGAGAATTTGTTTGGTGTAACCAGCGAGTGTAATGTGAGGAAGAGCTATGTAGATGTTGGATGTGTGAATTATGAAAATATAATGTTGTTTTTCTGAAAAGGAGAGTTGTAATAGAGGAGAGAAATGCGTTGTGTGACAGAGATGTGTGAGGGATTCTCAGTTGGCACTGGGAGTTATTTGTAAGGAGAGGTATTCATTCTGCGTGTTTTGAAGAGAAAGTCTGCGTGTATGAGAAAGATAGTAATTCTGCGTGTATGAAGGATATGTTTTGTTTAGTATGGGATAAGCACAGAGGCGATGAGTGTTCCGCCCTGCTTAGTTCCTCAATGTATTTCGTCGTGAGGACAGTGAGGTCCATGTAAGTGAGTTTTGTGAGGGACAGTGAGGTCCGATGTTTGTGAAGAGTGATGAATGTGCAACTGAGAGAACCAGTCCCCAGTCTGCTGTCACAAAGCATGCTTGATGAAAAGTATGAAGAATGTAATGTTCGTTTCAGATGATGAGTCACATCTACATTGTTTTATTTTGGTCAAATACGAGATGTATGTTTGACAATGTATTTTTGTAATTCGAATTTAGCTGGTTTTAAAAGAAGTAAAGTAAGAAGAAATGCGTTGAAAATTTGTTTATTGTATTTTACTGAAATGTGTGTGCACCTACCTACTTGCTAATTGTTTAAATCTTATTGCTAGTCTCATTTATTTCTTTTATATTCGAAAGTTAATTGTGGGATATGTATTTTAAAGAATGGATAACTTTTCGACAAGGAATAGGTGGCGATTTGATGTGCCCGGTATAGTAGGTATTGTGCCGAAAAGTTATCATTAAAAATAATAATTGGTATTTAGAAAGTGGTACTGAAATACCGAAATAAACAATGCAGTTCATAAGAATTTAGAATAACCCAACATTAAAAATATAGCTGCATTTAAAAGGTACCTACATTAATAATGTATTGTTTACTAATCTTCGTACCTGCATACAAAATATTATTGTTTATATATATTTGTACCTGCATGGCAACAGGGGTAATAAAGAGAATAATATCAACAAAAGATTAAGGCGCATTCATTATGTATCAACTTAAGGCGCATTCATTATGTATCAAATTATTTTATGAAGATTCTAGAATGTCTGCGTATTGTAATTATTTAGTATCTGCTTGGTTGGATTTTTTATACCTACGCTTCGATCTATTGAGTTTTGATATCGATGATATATTTTGAATTATGTAAACGACTCTTTAGGTATGAATTTTAATTTTATTGTAACATACGTAGTTTGAGTATTTAATTATCTACCTAAAGGGTTGTATTGTGCTATGTAATAGAATAAGATGTGTGTTATTTGTGGTGTGCGAAAAGACGCTATAATAATAATGGTGATAATGGACACAAGAAATGTTTTATATTTAATATCAGTGCAAGAGACGCTTTAAATATTCATATGTGAATTAATTAATAATTATAAATCAGCGCATTGGACGCTTAACAATATCAAACTTATTTGTAAATATTTATTTCATCATGTACATAATTCCTGGAATGCAGACAAGGGTGCAGGTGTACTCGCAATACAATGGAACTTGCGGTGAGCGTGTATTGGTATTCAATTAGCCAATCACGGCGCTGCACAGAGATGCATCACAGCGTAGGAGGGGTATATGACCAACCCCTCTCTACACCACTCAAGGAACAGCGGAGAAATGTCCTTGAAAGATCAGTGAGTCTCCATCAGCCATCAGTGGTGAACAGTTATCATCAGCGAGTCGTAGTGAGCAGTCAGTTGTCCTTGGTAGAAGGATCGCTCCTGCCATCACTCATCAGCTGACCTTCAGAGAGACAAGTGTCTCTAGTCATTGGGCTTCAGTTGAGTCGAGATATTCTCCTCCTGAAGTCATGACGAGCCAACTCTGCACCTGTGTAGGCTGGTAATTGCCTCCAGGAGCCTCGGACGTGGGACTTCGCCCTCCCAGCACTGCGCCAAGGGGCGCCTTCTTCAACTTGTTTGCCTCTAGGCATTTTCATGCCAGAGGCGCCCTCATCGTGGGATCCATTACAATCATCGCAAAGTAAAATTTAATTATTTTAAAAGTGCTTCGTTTCCGTTTTTATTGAAATAATAAAGTGTGTTTTTTTTATATTGGGATAATTACATGTGCACAGACAATACGGGGTAGTGAGTAAGTCGTAGTATTGTGTTGCTGTTTAAAAAAACGTGTTTGTAATAGTGGTAAGAATTTTTTTATTTTTAATTAAATGTTTATTTGAATCTAAATTTGTCTTTTACACATTTGTCCATTTAATTACAGATAACTTGTCGTCTCTTAATTTATATAGCCTCACTGTATAATTTAATCGAGACCATTTTATTGTTTTAACTCCTGGAGTGCTGTGGGTAGCCCAGTAGAGTCTCAGCCGTTGGCATTTTTGGCATAATATTTTATTTATTTTATCCTCAACCAAAACCATTCTTTCACTATCTCTCTCACCCCCCATATCAAGGTGTTATTTGAACTCAAAGGTCTTTGTCAACAAGTCCACAGCCACAAATGCATTACAAGAGGAAATTAAATGCTGCATCAACGAAATTCAGCCACAATTATGCAGAAAGCTCATAAAAAAAATTGACGAAAGGGTGCGTATGTGTCAGCAAAGCCTTGGAGGCCATTTGCCCGATGTGTTTTTCCATAAGTAACCCTATCCTATGCACTTCATGATTCAATGAATAAATAAAAATCTTAAGACTTAAGGCGCTGGGTAAGGGCATTTTATTACCCCGATCGGGCGTTACGAAGTCAAAATATTCCCCGCGCCGCCCCGCCTCTAGCGCCGACGTCCCACCCCTTTTCTTTTGTCATGAGTAGTAGATCCACAGATCTATGCATTTCTAAAGATGTGCATCTTGGCCTGCTTCTACCTGCTATGCTATCAATATTGTGAACACAGTATTACTTTATCTAATCTATATTTTCGCATTGGGCCAAACATCTATGAATGATGAAGATGTAATTCATAAGTATGATGAAATTAGTAGGCATATCAATACGAGTATATTATTTTACACAAATATATTTTTCATATTGCCGGAGAGATACTCTTCAAGGGCGTATGAATACTAACTGTATTATTTAAAATAAAACACTTATTTGTAGTATATCCACGGTGACTTTTTATTGAACGCGAGCCGGCTTTCAAGAGCTTCTGCTCTCCGGAAGCTCTTGAAAGCCGGCTCGCGTCCGTAGTGGATATACTACAAATAAGTGTTTTATTTTAATTAATTCAACATGAATTTCCACCAAGTATCGTCGGTTGAAAATATCAACTATACTAACTGTATTTTCTAACGACGTAGGTAGACTTTTGTATTCTACCTACCTAGATATTGTCTTCACTTCAAACACTCTCTTTTATATTAAGGCTGCAAGTGATGGCCTTCCAGTTATTGCTGGTGTCTTACCGGCAGATCTCGAAATTTTAGATTGTGTAGCTCGACGGGGTGTCAGGGCTGGAAGACGTTTAGAACATCTTGGTATACCTGTTGAAGCAGGAACCGGGATAAGGGATATATCTAGGTCAATCGGCAGGATTCGTGAGAGAACAATGAGTGTTTGGCAAGACAGATGGACCACTGGAGGAACGGGTAGACTTGTCTACAAGTTCTTTCCAGATGTCCGTGAAAGACTGAGTATGAGCTACTTGTCCCTTGACCATTTTTCCGTACAGCTTATCACTGGACATGGGCAGTTAAGAGGTAAACTTTTTGAGCTAGCATTGACCGATAATCCATGGTGCACATGTGGGACAGGAGCTCAATATGCGGAACATATCCTTTGGGAATGTCCTTTGATGATGGATGCAAGAGAGGAAATGATTCTGGGTATGACTGTTGACACTCCTCGACCCATCTGGTTTGGGGAAGTGTTTCTAAATGCCACAAACGCTTCACGCTTTAAGACATTCGTAGATGTGATCTGCAAGATGGGATCTGCTGCGTCAGCCGGGTCCCCCGCCCACTGACGTGGTAGGATCGTAGATGCCAACACTGGCATAGTTGTATTAGAATAGAGAGAGTCCAAATATTAAAAAATCTTCACCTAAACGGATAAATAGGAGTCCTTGGACTCCTGAAATATCCGAGAAATAAAGATATTTCTTTTATATTTAATTCAAATCTTGCGTTAATTTTGAGACACCCTTTATAAGTAATTAGAAATTTTCTAAAATAAATATTCTTTATGATCTTTATCAAGTTAAAATTAATGATATATAAAAGTTGGATGTTTAGGTAATTTGTGAAATTAAAGAATGTTTTGTACTTATTTATTTATTTATTTTTTTATTTTATTTATTTATTTTATTCCTCTTAAAGGACACAAACAGTTTAAATTAACAAATATTAACAGTCATATTTTTCCAGAAAACAAACCAATCAAGGTCCCGCAAATTACTGAAGCGTATGACGAACAAGTAAAGTTGCAAGTAAACAGTTATAACACAAACTCACCCCACCCATATCAAATGCAAAAATCAAAACAAACCTCGTGAAAATGAGAAGCTTAAAATTACACTACAATAGAATTTATAAGAATATATAATAATTAAGGATTAAAACAATTGAGATTAAAATAGTACAAATTATGAATTGATCGAATCTCTGTCTCTCTTTAGAATCAAGAATTCAGTGTACTCCTTACACCCCTTCTGAACTCTGCTTTGCTGATCGAGAAGAAATCAAGATTTATATATGATCTATTATACAACGTACAAGTACGTCTCACAAATGAGCCCCGAACGTAATTTGTGGTACTGGGCGGCAATCTAAACAAAAAACCAGATCGCGTATTCCGAGTGGGGCAAGCAAATGGAACCCCCTCCAAAAGTCTAGGCGAATCGACCTCATTGTAAAGAATTTTATAAAGGTAAATCAAGTCCAATTCTGTCCTTCTATTTCTCAGTGTGCTCACTCCATGAAACTGAGCAGCCCGAACGTAATCGTCAAACTGCTGACCCGACACAAAGTTAAGTCTCCTAATAAACTTGTCCTGCAACATTTCAACCCTATCAATGTAGATCGCATATTGTGGATTCCATACCACAGACGAGAACTCCAGTTGGCTTCTGACAAATGCGTAAAAAAGCACCTTCAATGTGGCAGGACATCTAAATGGTTTACTTATTCGCAAAATAAATCCTAACATTCTGTAGGCCTTCTCCACGATGTAATCAATGTGCTGTTTGAACAACATTTTACTGTCCATAATAACTCCTAAATCCCGAATCTCTCTGCATCTACACAGTGGGCTTCCATTGATACAATATTCAAATAAGATCGGACTATTACTTCTATTAAAAGTTATGGAGTTACATTTAGAGACGTTCAAGAACAACTGGTTTCTCCGGCAGTAATCCGACAATCGAAGCAAGTCACCCTGCAAAGCAACACAATCACGAACAGAGGTTACTCTCTTATAAACTTTTGTATCGTCAGCAAACATGAGAAAATCAGAGCTGCGAAAACAGTCAGCAATATCAGTACCATAAATAATGAATAGCGGAGGTCCCAGGTGAGAGCCCTGAGGAACCCCAGATCTACAGCCCCTGAAATGAGACAGTGCACCATTCAAGGCCACAGCCTGAGATCTGCCCGCAACATATGAAGTAAACCATCTCAATAAGTCGCCATGAACACCGAAACATTCAAGCTTATGCAGAAGGATCCTATGACTGATTTTGTCAAAGGCCTTTGCATAGTCTGTATATATAGCATCAACCTGCACGCCACCGGCCATGGAGCACAAAACAGAATCCACAAACTCCAAGAGATTAGATTCTACGAACCTGCCCATCATAAATCCATGTTGATTAGAAGGCACAACAGAGTGTACCAAGGGAGACAACTGACCCACCACAACCTTTTCCATAAGCTTCCCCAAGATTGAGATCTTAGAAATAGGCCTATAATTCGCTACATTGTGCTTATCACCTGACTTGAATATGGGTGTAACATATGATCGTTTCCAAATCTCTGGGAACATCCCTTCAGAAAGTAATTTACCATAGAGCAACGAAAGTGGCACCGATAGAACAGATTTGCATTGCAAAACAAATGAGGCAGGAATCCCATCAAGACCCGCACCACCACTGGAATCCAAGTCATCGATACATTTTGAAACCAATGAGGCTGTAAATTCTACACTCCCTAAATCCAAAGACGCTCCACAATAAATTCACAGTCGGGAGTTCCAAGGTGTCGTCGACGAAGACCGAATCGAAATATCTACTAAACAGATCAGCAGCGGAAGACACATCATGAGCAGACTCTCCGTTGTAATGAACAGTACTAGGGACGGAAGATGATGGTTTTTTAGATTTGACGTAAGTCCAAAAGTTTTTCGGCTCCTTCTTGATCAGGACCTCTGTTCTAGAAATAAAAGAATCATAACATTCTCGTGAAACTTGTTTTTGCCTAGATCTTAACAAAGAAAATACCGCATAATCAGATTGGCTACCACAACGCTTCCAACGTTTATGAAATTTTAGTTTTCCTCGAATGATTTTGATAAGCGGCTTGGAATACCATACTGGATACTTATCAGTTGCTCTAATTTGCTTTTTTGGGACGTATTCCTCAACAGTCTCGTCAAGAATAGCATAGAAACGATTTATTGCCTCTTCGGCATTTCCACCGCCAAACTCCGCTTCCCAAACAATAGAGCCCAGCTTTTGTCTTATTTCAAGATAATTTGCCCTGCCAAAGACATAAGACGTTCTTGGTACCACCTTCACCGTAGGATCACTGGCCATTTCGACAGACACATAAAGGGAGAGATGGTGTTCGTCCTCAGGAACAAGTGGCTCCGGGTACACATCGACAGTACATACATCATTATTACACAAAACAAGATCCAGTATCCTATCATGCACGTTGCGATGGGAATTGAACTGTTTCACGTTACAGAAAGACATAAAGTCCGCCAAACCTTCAGAATAAACATCAGAATAGTTAGTAGGGAGACAACCCAGACCATCACTCTCTCGCTCCCAAACAATGCTGGGGAGGTTATAATCACCAAGCAAGAGAAAGACATCATCAGGACGATCGAGCAACAGACGAGAGCATAACTCCAGATGTTCTCCTAGGTTAGCAGGATAATCAGGGCCACGAGGAAGATAGACACAGCATATGTTCAAGCGGACTCGCGAGGAGCCCAAACCGATGGAAATCCAAATGTCCTCCGCACCTGAGTACCATGCCAACATTTGCCTGCTGGATAGATGCCTTCAGATAGCTATCAGCACTCCCCCCCCAACCTTTGACCAGTATCAACATAGCACCGGTCCCTCCTATATACAAAATATCTTTCATCAAACAGTTCAGAGTCACCGATCCCATCCAACAACCATTGTGGAACAGAATACCTGTCTTTGTCCGCAATCTCCGGACGTTCTGGTAATATACAGACAACTGATTCACTTTTCATACGCAACATATAATCATATGATCAATTAATCCGCTCCGAAATGACCCACACCACCAGCCCACAACAGATTCAGGAGTAGTGGACACCCCCACACCTCGCACATGGACACACAGTGGAAGCTCGCTCAGGCCACGATCACCGACAGCACCAAACGCCAGGCAGAGAGACACAAACTCAACAAACAGTAGGTATACATTCGATTATCACGCGCGCAGCACATTCAAAAATACCCGGGATAACAACATCAACAAAACAAAGAACAAGACCGCAAAGCACATTCGACTCAAGAGTTGATAAACAGAAAAACAAAAAGAGAAACAAAAACACCACCGTAAGATAAGACAGAAACATCCACAGTCAAATGATTCGCCTTAAATCCAAGCTAGAACTAATCAAGATAGGAGGAGCTTTTTCAACCTTGCGAGCATAAATGCGACAATCCTTCACCCATACAAACCTGTAATTATGTGTTTTAGCCCGCTCCTTGGTTTCCCTCAACAAGATCTTATTTTCGGAAGTTAAGTGATGATTTATGTAAATCCTATTTGCATTACCAATGATTCCCAGGTCTTGACCAACTAAGCCACGCTTTTTTCGAGCCGCAGTCATGAACGAATCCTTGATTAGACGGCTTCTGAACTTAACCAAGATTTTTGTAGCTTTTTTCTGTTTGGGATCCCTGCTCCAGGAAGAGACTCTCCTAACAAACACAATTTCACTAGAAGAGACATTGATGCCAACCTGGGAACATAGTTTATCAAACAATAACGGTAAATTTTCATTATTGGTCTCGGGTACGCCCGAGATTTCAACATTATCCAACCTTTCGTACTATTCACGATCATTGTTAAACCGCTTCAAGCGAATGACTTCCGCCTTCACAGCAGTTAATTCACTCTCCAAAACATCCAGCCGTTTTAGTTTTTCTTCAGCCGCCGACAATTTTTTACTCAAACCCTCCACCTGGTTATCCAGATAACTCACAGAAGCCTTAAAATCCTGAAAGTCACTCAGCATTACCTTAAAATCATTACGTAGGGATGCGATTTCATCCAATATTATCTGTGTCTGGGGTAGTGGATTGATATTCGGAGAGCGAGCCGAAATAGAACAACCGGTTGAGGGCATCAGCGATCCCTCAGAAGAACCACCCAACCTGCAAGAGGCAGAAGGAGTTGGAGATTTGTTGGATCTAGGATCCTCAACCTGGCAGGCTGAACACTGCCACTGAGTCTTAGATTTGCTAGACATCTTCTTATAAACGGATAAGCTTGTTCCCAAACAAGTGAAATGAAATTTAAGCTGACATCTCCTGCACTTCAACTTTTTAGTAGGACTTACCAGGCTACCACACTTATTACAATTATCCATCATGAATACTGCAAAAAAAGGAAATTAAATGAAAAGTAATTTAATGAATGAATAGAACTGTCATCAAAGACGCTCCGGCAATTTGGGGTACCCATACAAAATAAAACAAAAACAATTCAAAACAAAATAAATAACACACAAATTTACAGAACCCAAAAATATACTCAAAAGTGTAATTATGTAATAATTGAATCAAAAAAATAAAATCAAAATAATGCTGATTAATAACCTTCCAATAAATCTAGCTATTAGTACAAACAAATGTGGTTCAAAATAAAGATAATGACATCAATATTAATAACGACCTTGAAAAAGCATTCGATAAAGTAGAATGGGAACAACTTTTTAACACCCTCAACCAGATAGGAATGAGTTATAAGGATAGAAGAGCAATCTGGAGCTTATACAAGAACGAAATGGCTGTGATTAAAAGCGGAGAGAGCTGTGCAGAAGCAAGGGTCGAACAAGGCGTAAGACAAGGATGCTCAATGTCGCCAGCTCTCTTTAACTGCTATATACAGCGAGCCATTGATGAACTGAGAGAAGAAATGAAGAACTGGACAGGAGTAAAATTAAATGGGAAAAAGGTCGACATGATAAGATATGCTGACGACATAGCACTGCTCGCAGACTCCGAGATGGAGCTGAACGAAGCTTTAGGAAAATTGGAAAGTATACTGTTGTCAAAGTACAACATGAAAATAAATAAAGAAAAAACAAAATGTATGGTCGTTGGAAGAGAGGAAGCGACTGCGAACATTGCATTAAATGGAGTGAGCATCAAACAAGTAAGTGAATTCGTGTACCTGGGCAGCAGAATAAACCAGGATGGACGCTCCAAAGCAGAAATTGTAAGCAGAATAAACCAGGCAAGGATTGCCTTCAACAAAAAATCGAAGATATTGGAATCCCCAAATATCGACTTAAGCGTAAGGAAGAACCTTACTAAAGCCTTTGTATGGAGCATTCTGCTTTATGGTTGTGAGACATGGACCATCAGCAAGAGTGAAAGCGGACGGTTGGCGGCCTTTGAGATGTGGTGCTACAGACGCATGCTTAAGATCCACTGGTCGGAGCACGTCGAAAACGAAGAAGTCTTAACCAGGGTAGGCGAAAAAAGGCAACTCCTTAAGAGAATCAGCCAACAACGAGCTAACTGGATTGGCCACAACATCAGGCACCCAGGACTACTCATCGCCATCGCGGAGGGTAAGACCGAGGGAACAAATGGCAGAGGCCGACCAAGAGACGCATATATGGACCAACTGAAGAGGGACATGAACTGTGGCTCATACGTAGAGCTTAAAAGACTGGCTGAGAATAGGGAGGAATGGAGAAGAAAAACCAAACTCGTTGCAGACCAATCCAATGGATTGTAACTAAATATATATATTAATAACAAAATAATTGAAAGTAGGTAAAAAAATAAGAATATAAAGCAATAGCTTAAGAAGTTCCAATGAATTAATAATTAGAGTAGATCATGACTATCGATTGTTAACTAAGGTAAGAGAGAGAGTTAGCATAAATAGGATATTTATTAGTGTTATAGGATATAAGTGTCCGTACCAATGTTACTGGCTGACAATAATGAGGGATGGAGGAGAGCAATATATAAATAAATATAGAAATAGGTTTATAGAAAATTATAGTATGCTAATAAGCAAAGAAATGAACAGGCAGAGTAAACCTGCAAATCGGCACATACACTATTATGTCAATACAATAAGCAATAAATAGATTATTAAAGTAAAACATATTAATAAGTATTGACCATTATTATGATATCAAATAAAGCATGCAAGAAAATTATATCAAACTAATAATAAGATAATAGACAATTTTAACAAAGTACGTTAATAGGTATAGAATATAATATTAAATCAATAATTAAACAAATAAAGAGATAAAATCAATTTATAGGTATATGTTAAATGTTAAAGCTTTATGCAAGGAAATAGCTAATTATAACAAAATATATAAATAGGTATAGAATAAAGTATAATATGTCAAACTGGTGAGCAAAGAAATAAGTATATAAAAAAATCAATACATAGACACAAAGAACACTATATCAATCCAATAAGCAAGGAAATATACTATTATAACAAAAGAAAGTAAAGTATGTCAATTAATATGCTAGGAAATAATCAGGTAAAACAACATGAACATTTAGTTTAATTTTATATACGATATAATAATTTTGATATTACAAAAGATAAACTTAACTACGAGAAAAAGAATATTATTTTGAATTTTCCACTAAGCTGTCTGAGAGGGAACTGAATAGTTTCATATAATGGGACATTGGATATTGGCTGTGTATTTGATTGGGCTTTGTAGTTTACTCATACTGGATGGGTGATTTTGTTTTGATATCTAGTATTTTGGGATTTTATATTTTTGGATTTTATATTTTGTATTTTTAGATTTACTTTGACTTTTTTCAGGAAATTTTAACTTTACTTTTTATCTCAAGACCAATGTGACTGAAAGACTGATTTCTAGTATTTTAGGATTTTTTGCTTTTATATTTATGTTTTTGTATTGTTTTAAGTATTGTTTTATCGTTGTTTTTAAATTTACTTTGACTTTTTTAGAGAATTTTAACTTTTGCTTTTTTTTCCTCAAGACTGAGACATTTCTGGTAAGAGTGGAATCTTCGCTGGTCTACATGTTAAATGTATTAATTGTCAACATATTATGTAACGACTGTTTGATTCTAGATATTGTAAAAATAAAATAATAAAATAAAATAAAATAATGATACCTAGTGTTGTGGAATTCTCAAGAAATAATTTTTCGAGAAATTTCTCGGTAAATTTCTCAAAGTAGAGAATTTTCGGAGTTTTTTTTAATTTAACAGTGTAATAATAATAAAATACTTAATTCAATCAATCAATCAATAACAATGTACAAATACAATTTATCACCAATATGGCTACAAATAATTATGGAAACAAAAAATGTTAGGTTTTTCTATGTTTTCCTACATAGAAAAAAAGTGCTAATAACTGATGAAAAATCTTGATGTTTGACTTCCCACATGCCCATATTTAAGTTAAAAAAAAATTACATTGAAAACAGTGTTAATAACCTCTGATTTGGGCCTTAATTAGCCCCACAAATTTTTGGATCAATCAGGTCGGCTGCGAAGTGTACTGGGCGAGAGGTCATAATAGCACTAAGAAAAATTATGGAGAGAAATTTCTCTTCCATCAGAGGAGAAATTCTCGGCGAAATTTCTCGAGAACGAGAAATTTCTATAGGGGATTTTCTCTTCTCACATCACTAATGGTACCTACTCAATGCGCTAACTTCCATTTTGCGAATTATTATATGAGTTTTTATAATTTATTTACAAATATTAAAAAGAGAACTGGACCAAATTGACATCCCTCTGGCAATCCACTGCGAAAATGGCAAAACAAACTGTCTTAATTTTGACCCGTAATTTATAGTATAAGTAAAGTTATTTAACCATTTAAAGTTATTGTTGATTGAGCTGTCCTTTATTTTTTAAATCTCCATATTAATTCATGGAATAAAACACAAATGAGCTGGTTTCGATTTACGAAGTCACTGTCAAACTATGATGATCAGCGACTTTCTAAATCAAAATCAGGTCATTAAAAATTGTAAAACTTAAACCATTTATGTTACTTAACATTAATTCTATTGTCCGAAACTCAAAGTAATCCCAATTTGTTTTAGATTAATCATGAGCCAAAGAAGCTACCCAATTGGTATAGATTTGGGGACAACGAATTCTTGTGTAGCTGTTTACAAGGCCAAAAAAACTTTCGTCATCTTCAACGATTCAGGACTCTACATCACTCCATCTTACGTTTCATTCACGGAATCAGAAACGTTGGTGGGCGATGAGGCGCTCAATCAGATGCCCCTGAACCTGGAGAACACTGTATATGGTAGGCCACTAAATTTTATATTACTTGATTTGCATAAGTAGGAAAATAAAAATATGGATATTATTATACCATACACTTAAGTACATATAAAACAAATAACAAATAACAAATATTCAATTGATATTTTCAGATGCCAAAAGGCTAATTGGAAGACAGGTTAACGATCCCATTGTCCAAGAGGATATTAAAATGTGGCCTTTTCCAGTTAAAGAAGGAAAAAATGGCCAATCAATGATTGAAATTTCAGGAAAAGATGGAAAACGGTTAATTTATCCAGAATTTATAAGTTCACTCGTTCTGAAAAAAATGAAAAAAATTTCTGAAACGTTTTTAGGAGAAAAAGTTAATGATGCCATTATAACAGTTCCTGCTCATTTTAACGATGCACAGAGAAGAGCCACGCAGGATGCTGGGAGGGCTGCAGGACTAAATGTTGTCAAAATCATTGATGAACCCACGGCCGCAGCGATAGCATATGGAATCAATCAAGAATTTGGAGAAGATAAAATCAATGTTCTGGTTTATGACTTGGGAGGTGGAACTTTCGACGTCTCTATTTTGACAATGGAAGATGGAATATTTGAAGTCAAATCCACTAATGGTAATACTCATTTAGGAGGGCAAGACTTCACAAATAGTTTGGTTAATTATTGTATAAAGGATATTGAAATAACAACTAGGAAAAATGTTACAACTAACAAAACAGCTATGGCATATTTGAGATTGAGTTGCGAAGCAGCTAAAAAAGCTTTATCATTTCGTACAAAAGCCACAGTGATTCTAAAACACGAAAGCTATCATTACTCAAAAACAATAACGCGGGCTGAGTTTGAAAACCTGAATGAGGAACTTTTCAAATCGACTCTCACATACGTCCGATTAACACTCACAGATGCTAGAATGAAAACATCGGATATAGACGATATTCTTTTAATCGGAGGATCTACTAGAATACCCAAAATACAAAGTATACTAGGAGAAATGTTTGTAAATAAAACATTTAGTAACTCATTAAATCCAGACCATGGAGTTGCCATTGGTGCTGCAATTCAAGCAGCTTTAAGTGGAGGAAAGACTGATAACAAAGAGGAAAATGTAAAGTTGGTTGATGTGATACCAATGCCCCTCGGAATAGAGACGTATGTAGGACAAATGTCTTTCTTAATACATAGAAATACTATAATACTTACGACGTATACATCTCCTTTCAAAACAGAGGAAGATAATCGAGTTTTATATAATACTATGTAACCTATGCTGAAATTTCCATTTATCAATTTCTGGATATAAACCTTTTCAAAATATTTTTATTCCTTTCTGTTACGAGCAACACGAATTTACTTCTTTCTCATCACTTGGACAATGTCACTAGCCCATCGTTTTGGGTCTGCTTATGCTTCTCTTGTACTTCAATGGTACTCGCTCCTGGATTATATTATGTATGTCAGAAGTGTCCATCTACCATCCACTCATCTCGCTATATGAATATTTCATTGCCATTTTGACTTGGAGATTTTACTTACTACATCTAAAGTATTTGTTTTTTTTTTCAAATCGTTTAGTTTCTCATTATATATCTCAAGTCCAAGCTCATCAATTTGCTTTTTCATTTTTCACTGTACAATAACCCTATTGTGTACCCACACATCTCGGTTTCTTTTTTATTAGTACGGGTAGAAAAGTGGATGATGTGAACTAATGACCGCGCAAAGATTGATGCATTTGAGATGTGGTGCTGCAGGGGATTGCTCTGAGTGCATTGGACTGAGCACAGAATCAATGAACCAACATCTCCTATATACATACATTCAGTGCACCTTGCAATATTACGATCACATCGCAAGAAGGGAGTCGAAAAACCTGGAGAAATCGATAATCTCTGGGAGAGTAGAAGGGAGGCGCGGAAGGGAACAAGCACCAATAAGATAGAACGATCAAATTAAGGAGGCCACAGAAAGTTCACTGAATAGGGTGCAAGATCGCTTTAGGTTAAAATGGACGGTATATAGAACGACACATCATGGTCATGATCCTCAAAACTGAGGAACCAACTAAAGAGTAGAGCTTATTTGCAAAAGAGGGGAACTTCTCTGTTTTTAAATTGAATTAATTTAATATTTAACACATAAACAACAAATTCGGGACTAATAAAAAGGTAAAACAAGGCTTTTTTTTTCAGAATAATGAACGGCGAAAGAAATTACGCAATTGGTATAGATCTTGCAACGACAAATGCTTGTGTAGCTGTTTACAAAGATGGAAAAACAACTGTCATCTCCAATGATTCAGGACTCTACATTACTCCATCTGTCGTAACATTTACAGAATCAGAAACATTGGTGGATGACGAGACAGTCAAACAGATGCCCCTAAATCCGGAAAGTACTATATATAATGGTAAGGCACTGAATTGCATAGGTACTTCTTAATAATTAATAGTTATTATTACTATATTGCACATTTAAATATATTTATATTTAAAATTCAATTTTTTATAATATATGTTTTCAATCGGTATTTTCAGATTTAAATCGTCGTATAGGAAAAATAATATTTGATAACCAAGAAGATACAAAACGATTACCTTTTAAAGTAAAAACATTATTTGATTCCAAACTACAAATTAGTATTCCAGGAAAAATGCAACATAAAATGGAAGAGTACGAAATGACAACTTTTACAAGTTCCCTCATTCTGAAAAAACTTAAAAGTATTTCCGAGAAGTTCCTAGGACAAAAAGTTTACGATGCTGTCATAACAGTTCCTGAACATTTCAATTATGAACAGATAGTCAGGCTGAAGGATGCTGCAAAAGATGAAGGACTTAATATAATCGAACACATTTATGCATCCAAAGCCGCAGTGATAGCATATGGAATTGTTGGAAACTCTGAGAAAAAAAACAATATTCTGGTTTATAGTCTGAGGCGAAATACGTTTGACGTCAGTATTACATCGAATGGAGAAATCCCATCCCATGTCTATTTAAAATATAATCCTCATTTAGGAGGACAAGACTTTACTAATAATCTACTGAATTATTGCATCAATGATATCGCTAATGAGTTATCAATGATATTAACCGTTGATGATATTATATCTGAAAAAGTAGTTATGGCATTATTAAGATCTAGTTGCGAAGGGGCTAGAAAAGTTTTATCGTTCCAAAAACAAGCTACGGTAGCTCTACAATATGGGAGCATTGACTATGCACGAACGATAACGCGGGATAAATTTGAAAGTTTAAATAAAGAACTCTTCGAATCCACTCTCCGATACGTCCAAAACGTACTCAAAGACGCTAGTAAGAGAATATCTGATATTGATGAGGTTATTTTAATAGAAGAATCGTCTAGAATACCCAAAATACGAACCATGCTAAGAGAAATGTTTGTAAACAAACCAGTACATGCCTCAATCAATCCTGGTGAAGAGATTGCCATTGGTGCTGCAATTTTTGCAGAAGAACTTATATGTAAGAAAAAGTGATCAAAAGTAAAATATACTAACTATCAAAGTACCGATATATAATATATTATCTATAATATAATATAAAACAATATAATATAAAATAATATAATAAAATATAATAAAATATAGGTAATATAATGTAATATCATATACCTACGAGTACCTAATATAAAACAATTTAGAAGATAAATCTGTATTTAAAATACACCCAGACACCCTTACAGTGAGTAATAAACTTGTATCGTGAAGATAGAATGAAATTGTGCATTTTTCTGCCATTTCTTTGGAAAATATTTTAAAATATAATTATTTATTTATTTATTTTATTCTTCTTGCACATCATCATTCATATAACAAATTGAATAAAGCAGTATATATAAGTTGGATATGATATGATCTCTACGGAATTCATCAGTTTGAGTGGGCTGAGGACTCTCGAATGGTGTCATGCACTCTTTAACCAGTGTTGGAGGGAAGGTTGCACGCCAGAAGACTGGCGAAAAGCTGTGATATGCCCTCTATACAAAGGAAAGGGGTCAAGACTAGAATGCGGGAGTTATCGGGCTATCAGTCTGCTGAGTTCGGTGGGGAAGCTGTATGCAAGAATATTGATTGAAAGAGTTCGAAAAGTAACTGAGACGAATGTATGGGATGTGCAAGGTGCCTTTCAGAGTGGTAGAGGATGTGTGGACCAGATTTTCTCCCTGCGAATGGTGACAAAGAAGCTCCTGGAGAAACACCAGAAGCTTTTCTGCTCGTTTGTTGATCTTGAAAAGGCTAATGATAGAGTAGATCGTGAGAAAATGTGGCAAGTACTATCAATGTGTGGGGTGGGTAGTCAGCTAATTCGCGCCATTGCGTCCCTATATACAGGAAGTTCTGCGTGTGTTAGAGTGAACAATAACCTGTCGGAATGGTTCACACTGACAAAAGGAGTAAAACAAGGGTGCGTTATGTCGCCATGGCTTTTTAACCTACACATTGATCATTGTATTCGTCCATTGAAAGAAATGAATGTAGGTGTTGATATGAATGGGATGAATGTAAGAGCGTTAATGTTTGCCGATGATTTGGTATTGATGGCTGAAAGTGATAGTGATCTACAGCGAATGATGACGTGTGTGTATGAAAATTGTGCGATTAATGGATTGAGAATGAATGCAAAAAAGACAAAAATTATGGTGTTTTAAAGAGGAAGTGAGAGAACAGTATGCCAGGTGATGATTGACAACGAAGTGTTAGAGCAAGTTGACGAATGTGTGTACTTAGGTAGTTTGTTCACGAGAGATGGGAAGTGTGAAAGCGATATTGAAAGGAGAAAAGTTGCTGGCAATAAGGTAAATGGTGCAATCCGACCAATAATTGCAAATAGAAACATATCCACCACAGCTAAAAGGTTGGTGCACTCTGCTATCTTAGTGCCAACACTTATGTATGCAAGTGAGACGTGGACATGGTTAAAGAAGGATGAAAGTGGCATAAATGCAGAGGAAATGAGATCGTTGAGAAGGATGTGTGGTAAAAGTCTGAGAGATCGTGTGCGTAACATTGATATACGAAAGGAATGTGGAATGAAAGTTGGTGTAATAACAAGGATGAATGTAAATAAGTTAAGATGGTTTGGGCACGTGGAAAGAATGAATGAGGACAGAATGACTAAGAAGATATATTTGTCTGAGAGGAATGGTGCTCGGAGACGTGGACGTCCGAGGATTAAATGGCAAGATCATTTAAATCAAATCCTACAGGACGGTCACGTGTTGAGCACATTGAACAGGAGAGCATGCATGAGGAATTGTATGACAGTGACGGAAGCGAAAGATGTATGCAAAGATAGAAGGAAGTGGCGCTCGATCCTTTCTGCCTACCCCGCGAGGGAAGCGGCGTGATGGTATGTATGTATGTATAGTATATACTTATAAGAAAAAATGTGATGATGTGCAGTGGAGAGATTATCACCATATAGTGATTTCTTCCATCTAACCACGTCACATTAACACTAATTAGAAATAAAAACACAAACAATAAGAAAAATAGCTACACAAATTAGATTGAAAAAAAAGAAGAAAAAAACTACAATCCACACACCTAACACTCCAAAGGAATCGAGAAGGGGTTAGGAGACGGATGCTGAGTTAGAAGACAATAAATACTTCTTGACGGCGTATTTAAACCCATTAAAAGATTGAGATATTTTATGAGAAGAAGGGAGATTATTCCAGCAACGAGCACCACATACTGAGAATGATTGAGAAAAGAAATTGGTGTTATGTGTAGGAATTGCCAGAAGACGCTCGTTGTTGAAACGCTGTGGTAGACCATGGTTCGCTAGATACTCGAATTTTTCTTTCAAATAGTAAGGAAAAGACGTTGAATAGATTGTTTTATGAACAAGAGATAAAATATGAAGTTCACGTCTTTGGCACACTGTTAGCCATTTCAGAGTATGCCGATATTGGGAGATATGATCGGACCTTTTGAGATTAAAAATAAAACGGATACCAAAGTTTTGAAGTCTCTCAAGTTTATTTGCTAGGTCTACATTATCAGACGTTTATATATTTCTTTTGATGGAATCAGAAGATATATTTCTTAAAATATTATAAATATTCCAACGATATTAATATATTCTTTAACCATTGTCTGATACATTATTGGGGTAATGTGGCCATTAAATTTATGTGAAAAATAATGGACAAATTTGAAGATCGCATTGAAAACAATCTAAAATCAGTTAGTTTCTTATTATCATCATCATCATCGCCCTCAACGCTCCTCTCGGGAGCACAGGGCAGAAACCAGCCTCCTCCATTCAGAGCGCCTCTGCGCCAATTGCGTCACCTCTTTCCACGACATTCCTTGCGCTCCGATATCGTTGTCATAGGAACAGTGCTCTTTTTGGTCAACTATCACTGGCCATTCTCAAAACATGGCCCAGCCAGGACCATCATCTCTCCTGTATTACGGAGATCACAGGTCTCTGCTTGGTCACAGCATCATTTGTCACATGTTCATACCATTTGACATCCAAAATCCTTCTAAGACACTTGTTTCCAAAGCTTAGTATCTTCCTTAGTTCTTGTTATACTTACACCAAATGGATTTGTTCAGTTTCTATCTGAAATTACTCCAATAATAGTTCTCTCATCTGCGATGGTTCCGATGGCCTAGACGTCCCTCTTTTACAGTATTTATACATCATTCAAATGAAAACCATATTAGATCGTCCAGACCATGGGTGGCCAACCTTTTCAGCAGCCGGGCCAAATTTCAAAATGAGATTTTCCTACCGGGCCGCACAACAATATACTCTATATATGGAACATTTGATAATTTTTCTTCACCTTAAAATTTCTACCTCCCCGTCGCCAAATTTTCAAAATGGTACAGGAATTTGAAATGTTTCAAATCTCCTTGGTTTTATTTAAGAATATTTTCTCAAAATACCTCTTTTAAAAAAGAAACGGGTTCTTGTACCGACTATTATTAAAAAAAGTGTGCATATGCTTCGTGGGCCGCACGTAGACACCCAACGGGCCGCATGTAACCCGCGGGTTGCGGGTTGGCCACCCTTGGTCTAGACTATTGCAACATTATATGTACAGGTATGCCCCAGATCCTTCTAAATCGTCTCCAGATGGCCTTTAATGCTGCCGCCAGGATCATTTACAGAGAGAACAAGCGCTTTCACATCACACCACTGCTTAAGGAGCTACTCTGGCTAAGAGTCCCAGAGAGAGTGGAGTTCAAACCGTGCCTCACGGTCCACATGCCCTTGAACGGCACAGCACCTCTATGCCTCGCTGAGTTCTGTCCCATCGACGAAACTCTGAGGCGACCACTGCGATCAGCTTCCACCGCTGTCAACAAACTTGTAGAACCCAACATGGCAAACACTTTCAAATTCGCAGAGAGGAGCTTTAGCATTATGGGGCCAATTGCTTGGAACCGATTACCAGCGGATTTAAGACAGAACCAACCCACTGCAACATTCAGGAGTAAGCTGAAAAAACTGCTTTTCAAGAAAAGCCACGGTGCCCTTGAGATGGTCACGGATCATTAAACGGCGCCAAATACAAATTCTCTTTATTATTATTATTATACATATCTCATTTATTTAACAAAATAACATTAGAATCTACATTTTGAACACAATATAAGATTAACAATTTTTACGCGGCGGCAGAATTGCCATCCACACTTCTCAGCATTATACAACCAGATAAGTCTCCATATGATCAGTCATGGTCACACAAAAACTTAACAGTCTAATGCCAGGAAAAATTCACCTATCCAGATATACAGGATATCAGAGGATTAGGCTCAAAACGCGGGATCAAAATACCAGCATTGTGCCTGAAATATCTGTGTTCAAAAACTTTTTTACAATATTACAAGTGTTTATTATAATAGATTTTTGAATTTTAATATACAAATTAACCGGTAAATCTAATTTAGCTGTAGCTGACATGACTAAAGGTATTATATAAACGGATCTAGAATGCCAAATATTTTTTATTTCTCCTGCTAGTTCTGTATATTTACGTATTTTTTCTGCGACGGTTGTTTGTATATTATGTGTATTTGGAACAGCGATGTCTATTAGGTACGTTATTTTATTACGTTTATCATGTCTAAATCGGGTCTATTATGATGTACTTGTCTATCTGTTATTATGGTTTTATCATAATAGAGCCTGTAATTTTGATTTTCTAAAACCGGTTCCGGGTTGTAATTATAATAAGGTATTACTATTTGTGAGTTTAAAAGATTATGTTTAATTGCTAAATTTTGATGAATTATTTTTGCGACATGATTATGTCTATTGGTATACTCAGTTTGAGCGAGAGTGGAACAACCCGAAACTATGTGTTGAATTGTTTCCGGTTTGGCCAGACATTTCCTACACGAATCATCAATTATATTTTGATTTTTTATTATATATTTTTCATAATTTAAATAATAATAATATTTTTTTTAAATGTAACATTATAACAGTTATTATTATTATTATCGCTAGGAATGTCGTGGGATAATGTGATTCAGTTGGTGCAAAGATGCTCTGAATGGATAAGGATGATTAATTCAGCTCTGTGCTTCCAAGAGGAGCATTGTCAGGCGATTGAGTGAGTGACATGAATTTCAGAAAACACACATTTATTTCAATTTGGGAAAGGAATATTGCGGTCCGTGGACCATCGGTTGGGAGCCACTAGTCTTAGGGTTTAATTAAACGACAGTATTTTAAAAATCACGTATTTTTATTAATAGTAGGTATATTGTTATTCTATATAATTCTTATAACAACGATTAAAGTGTTTATTTATTTATTTATATAATACAAACGTAAAACTATGTTTTATTTACAATATTTTCATAACAAAATAAAAATAAAAACAAATGTATGAAATAAATTGTATGCTATAATAATAAAATGAAAAATAATTTCAACATATTTATATTTAATAATAAATATTTACATACATAGATACTGTACTATTTCTACACGCCATATCCCTAGTGGGGAAGGCATAGAGAACAGAACACCATATTGATATAAATATACCTTTACATATTTCTTTCGCTTTCTCCACACATATGAAATTTCTCATACATCCATAACAATTTTTTTACTCACCACGCGGCCATCCTTGATAATTTCAACCACTTGGTCAAGCCACGCAGTTCTTTCGAATGAATACTCGCTTTCTTTAATATGCTTCCATATGTCGAAATATATATAAATGTAAAATAATAAAAAATCAAATCTGTCATCATTCATTCCTTCCACATGTCCAAATCATTGAAGTTTATTTATATTATTAAGTAATAATACAACATATTATGTGATAATTGTACATTTCTTAAATAACCTAATAGTTACATACAAAGGTTTTTGGCAGGAAAGTGCAAATAACTAATGTTATCTTACAATATGTAAGTTAAATAATTGACGCTGTTGCTAGAACAACGGCCCATAAACCAAAATGACGATTATAGATACATTCATTAGTATGTCACCGCCCGATAATTAAATAAGCCAGTTAAATAAAAACCTAGGCGGTTAGTCAAATGCCGGCATTCAATTAATCACCTAGTCCGTTAGTCGAATGCCGGCATTCAATTAAACACCTAGGCGGTTAGTCATATGCCGGGATTCAATTAAACACCTAGGCGGTTAGTCAAATGCCGGCTTTCAATTAAAAGCCCAGAAGTTTCGTTGAATCAAAATGACGCGCCAAACGTTTCAACATTCTGTCTAATCGAACTAGCCCGATTGCTGAAATTAAATTAAATTATTTAGCACTGTGGCGCTGGGGTTGAAAAATGTTGCGTTGAACAGTCCGACTTAACTTTTGTCGGGCATTCAATTGTATGCCCGCGTTTAAATAACTGCCTAATCATTCAGTTCTCGGGTGACGACACATACATAGTTATATTATTTACATAAAAATTAATAACTTTAAGAAAGAAGGAAAACAAACAACAATATCATATTTACATAGCACAATAAAAAAAACTACGTGAATACATAGTGGGTTACAATTACAAGTTACAATCCATTGGATTGTACTGCAACTAGTTTGGATTTTCTTCTCCATTCCCCTCTTTATTCTGCCAGTTTCTTTAGTTCTACGAATGTGTCCCAGTTTATGTACTTCTGACATGAATTTTATGAAAACAAAGTGGATGATTTGAGGAATTGTGAACAGTCAGATAATATGTTCACAACTCCTCAAAGTCATCAAGTACAAGGCTAAACTTAATATTGTTTTTAAGTGTTCTAAACTTAATTGTTCAAGCAAGATCAATAATTTCACCTGCTATGCTAGCCATTTGGCTGTGTTGTGATACGATTATTAAAACTTTTCATACAAGTTGAATTATTTGAGGAATTGTGAACAATCTAATATATTCACAACTCCTTAAATGATCCTTATTAAGTACAATTATTTAAAATCATTTTTGAGTTTATTGTAAATTGCTGTTCAAGCAAAATCAATAATTTCACCTGCCACGCTAGCCATTTGGCTGTGATGTGATACAATTAATAAAAAAATTCAATTGTATCTTCTACAATATTATTTAAATTAAAGGACCAATTGACCGAAATTGTTTTTAAATTAAAAAAATATTATTTTACTGAAACTGAAATCCCAATAGCATTAACATGGACCCTTCAAACAAAAAATCAAGATTTATCTCCATGAAAATATATGCGAGCATTCTCAAAAAAAGGTACAGGGATGCTTGTTCTAGCTGTCGCCTCAATTTCATATATATATTATATATTTACTGATACTAATATTAAAATAATAAACGTATTTGAATTACCCAGATCCATAAGCCACCGAGTCGAAATTTTTTGTGTTATTATTTCAAAATACTTCCATTCATTAGAGATCAACACTATCTTTTCTACTATCCTATAAGTGATAATAGTTGCCAACAAACTCCCTGCAGATTGTTCTATTCATGCCAATAAATAATTCTTGAGATTTTCCAGACGCCATTTTATCCAATGTAAGTTGGATCTTGAGAAAATAGATCATTTGTGATAATCATGATTGTAATGTAATGTCCTAGAATTGATGAATTGTACAGTGTCTTTGAGGTGCTTTGGCACGTAAACGACATTTAAATGTTGTCCAATAACAATAATAATAACAGATATGTAGACAAATACATCATAGTAGAATCGATTTAGTATTACATGGTAAACGTAATAAAATAACGTACCTAATAGACATCGCTGTCCCAATTACACATAATATACAAACAACAGTCGCAGAAAAATTACGTAAATATACAGAATTTGCAGGAGAAATAAAAAATATTTAGCAATCTAGGTGCATTTATATAATACCTTTAGTCATGTCAGCTACAGGGGTAACTCCGAAATCTTCAATAAATAATTTACAAAATTAGATTAATCGGTTAATTTATACACAAACATTTAATTTTCTTTACAATGTAATACTGTTAGAAAGTTTCTGGACACATATATTTCAGGCACAATGCTGATATTTCGAATCCGCGTTTTGAGCCTAATCCTTTGATATCCTGTATATTATCTGAATAGGTGAATTTTTCAAGGCATTAGACTGTTACGTCTTTGTGTGACCGTGACTGATCATATGAAGATGCTTGTATAATGCTGAGAAGTGTGGATGGCAAGTCTGACACCGCGTCAAAAAAAAATCGAGTTTTTGGCTTATGGAACTGGGCGATCGATTTATGCACCATATTTTAATACAAACCAAAGTACACTTGCAACTTAATATTATATAATTTGTAGATTACTTGCCCTGAGGCAACACTTTACAATTGGCCAGGTGTAAAAGAGAAATACAAAATAATTTTTATATTTATGTTTTTGTATTGTTTTAAGTATTGTATTATCGTTGTTTTAAAATTTAAATTTACTTTGACTTTTTTAGAGAATTTTAACTTTTACTTTTTTTTCCTCAAGACATACATTTCTGGTAAGAGTGGAATCTTCGCTGGTCTACATGTTAAATGTATTAATTGTCAACATATTTTGTAACGACTGTTTGATTCTAAATATTGTGAAAATAAAAATGAAAATAAAATAAAATAAAAAATTACACATAAAAATTATGGCTTTGAGTTTTACTGAGACTTTTTTATTTATTTTTCTATTAATTTGACATGGTCAAATTAATAGAAATTTGAAAGGGTCAGTAACATCGAAGTGCTTAGGAGAGCCGGAGCCAAGAGAGAGCTGTTGTCGATTGTTAAAGTGAGGAAGGTCTCGTATCGACTTTCTTCATTCTCAAAAAGCACTTGTCCATCAAGGACATCTTCTGAATTCATTTAAAATTAGTTAATTAATTGATATTCTCAAACTTTCAAAACCTGTTTTGTCTTAAGTGTCAAATGTTGACATTTGTGCCTTCTGTGCTTTAAACCATCGATAAAAAATTTTACAAATAAATTTAATGTCATCTCAATCAAAAGAGATGTAATGCCTTTTTTAAATAAAACTCTAAAACTTTTTTCAAATTAAATTATGTTATTTCATTTTTCTTTTTAATTCTTCATTTGGAGTTTCACAAAATACATATTATAGGCGCCTTCAAGATATTACAAAAAACCGATTGGTTAGACGATGCATTTGGACCTAGATAAATATAACATAAAATATAACCTCTTTTTATGCATATGTATATTGCATGAATTTTATGTTATACAATCGTATAAATGATTTTATTGTGCACTTATGAAATTATAAATAAAATTGGAAATTTAAAGAATAATATATACACACAAATATAATATTTTGATTCTAAATGGTCTTGGAAATTATGAATTGAATAATATAATATTAATCGTTGGAGTTCTTGGAAAAATATGAATTATCATTTTTTCTAAAAGTAGATTAACGAGATTAAAACTTGATAACTCAACATATTCAATTCAGCGAATAAGTATATTATCATCAAATAAATAAATACGTGATTAAATATTGAACAAAATGAATTTGTTAAATATAAAGAAATAATGTTGTTTCCATTGAACTACAACAGATGTCTTTACAGTTTGAAAGCACAGTAATTCTAGGAAAATCATATAAAGATTGATTTCAAAGTGAAAGTTCAACAAAGTTGAACTATATATTATACAACTTCCAAAAATTTCAAGTCATAGGATAAACATGGCACAGAGGAATTGGGAATGTTACCTAGGTTTAAAAAGTACTATTATTTATTGATTTGGCGGTAAAGTTGTGGTAGTTTCTAAACATAATTACGAATGTTTGGAGTCAAAAAACTTTACGAATATCATACATACATACATACCATCACGCCGCTTCCCTCGCGGGGTAGGCAGAAAGGATCGAGCGCCACTTCCTTCTATCCTTGCATACATCTTTCGCTTCCGTCACTGTCATACAATTCCTCATGCATGCTCTCCTGTTCAATGTGCTCAACACGTGACCGTCCTGTAGGATTTGATTTAAATGATCTTGCCATTTAATCCTAGGACGTCCACGTCTCCGAGCACCATTCCTCTCAGCCAAATATATCTTCTTAGTCATTCTGTCCTCATTCATTCTTTCCACGTGCCCAAACCATCTTAACTTATTTACATTCATCCTTGTTATTACACCCACTTTCATTCCACATTCCTTTCGTATATCACTGTTACGCACACGATCTCTCAGACTTTTACCACACATCCTTCTCAACGATCTCATTTCAACTGCATTAATGCCACATTCATCCTTCTTTAACCATGTCCACGTCTCACTTGCATACATAAGTGTTGGCACTAAGATAGCAGAGTGCATCAACCTTTTAGCTGTGGTAGATATGTTTCTATTTGCAATTATTGGTCGAATTGCACCATTTACCTTATTGCCAGCAACTTTTCTCCTTTCAATATCGCTTTCACACTTCCCATCTCTCGTGAACAAACTACCTAAGTACACACATTCGTCAACTTGCTCTAACACTTCGTTGTCAATCATTACCTGGCATACTGTTCTCTCACTTCCTCTTTCAAACACCATGATTTTTGTCTTTTTTGCATTCATTCTCAATCCATTAATCGCACAATTTTCATACACACACGTCATCATTCGCTGTAGATCACTTTCACTTTCAGCCATCAATACCAAATCATCGGCAAACATTAACGCTCTTACATTCATCCCATTCACTTTACGAATACCACTTAAAAAATATTAAATGCGCGACCAAGGTCAAATATTGCGCTTGAGAATGACAGGTTGTCTGTTGAAACCTTGGTCGCGCATTTAATAATTTTTTAGTGGTATCAGAAAAGTTTTTTGACTCCAAACATTCGTAATTATTAAAGAGTACTCTTAACCAAGCCTTAAGTAGATTCATAAGCGTCGAAACTCTGTGTTGTGCACTCCTTAAGGAAGTTCACACAATATGTATGTGTATCATATACAACATACCTACCTAGTTAATACCTATTCAAATAGGTTGACTATGGATGAATGTGATCAGTTGGAATGATTACTCCAGAGTGGTGCAAAATATGTTATAAAGAAATAACCCTACAATCCTTCAAAGTTATGCTAAATTTCGAGGGAATAACAGATATAAAAAAAAATATATATAATAATTGTGTTAATTGCATGAATTTATATATTTATAATGTGTTTACTTTTGTTTCAAAAAAGAAATATTTGAACTTGAATGATAACTGTGATATTTAAAAAAGGTCTACACATTAAATTTGATAATTGTAAATTTCGTTACATAAGTGATAGTTACAAAAGATGTTGAAAATTCTGGGTTCGCCTATGATTGTGTGTTGAGTCTCTATGGAATAGTTTCATGGTTTTTGTGTTTTTATTCATTTATTGAATTTTTCATAATTTATTAAATTCTTACTGTTATATTCTATTGTTTGTTCTTATACCATTTTATACCATTGATATATGTTTTTATACCATTGAATAAAAGTTGTGAATTGGTGAGACTTATAGATACATTACATTAATTACAAACAAGTTCAAATTTAATACAATCAATATACAGAGGGCGAATTTATAGCAAAGGCGCCATCTCTTTCAATTAATTAACAAAAAATATCGACTGTCTAGTTCCACAACTCTATAAGTCGAAATATTCGTAAATTTTTATTTAATTCATAGATAATAGATGTAATCATCGCCACTCTTTAAATTCCACAAACAAAAAACTATAAAAAATACGCGGTTCCCTTTATATATTAAATATTTAGTTAATGAAAAAAAAATGTAGGTACTTATTTTCTATTCCACAAATAAAAATTTGGAATTGTTTAACTAATGCAGGGAACAAAGACAACATAATGCCTCTAACAGTGCGATTATTATTTAGTATACTTCACTTTCTGTTATATTTTTAAAAGATAATATAAATATACCAAAATTAGAAAAAAATGACGATTTCTCGAATGTATGACATTTCGACTTATTGAGTTGTGGAATTGTTTTTTTTTGGCTTTTCATTTTTTGTTAATAATATAACTCTTTGTTTCCTGTAAATTTTGTAAAACAAAAACAAAAATTGTGCACATTTTAAACATTACGTAAGATGTGTATTTATTACATATTCCCATACATAATAATATTTTTAAATTTAATTTTATTGGTATATTTTCTAGATGTTTATATTTTTTGAGCTATTAAAGATATTTAAATATATTATTTATTACATAATAATAATATGATAGAATTATATAAAAAAAAACAAAACATTTGACAATTTACTTATTTATTATTATTTAGTATCTATAATAAATAATATGTTATATTTTCATGATTTTCAAATCATCCAATAAAAAAACAGACTAAATCCATTTTTATTTAATTCGTAATAAATCCAATCACTTTTCTAAACACTCCTAGATTAAGAAAAATGCTCGAAGGTGAATAAAGTCAGCGATGCGATTCGAATATTGGAGATCCAGATTGAAAAATCATGATATTATTTTCACATATAAGACAATTCATATCTACAATACAAAGATGAGATATGCCAACATCCTGAGTGATGTATTTTATTTTTATTAGTATGGAGAGGAAAATTCGCAGTAAGTTAGTCCGCTGGTTACCCCATTTGTGGGATATGCCGTGATGGTATGAATGAGAGAAAAAAAACTTTTTTTTTCATCCGTTCCTTTTCACATGGCTACCATATACATACAAAGATATTGTTGGTGGCATGGCTACCATAGACGGCTACCATGAAATGTCTTTTTTATGGTAGCCAATTTATTTATTACTAACATCGCAACATCTCCCATGAGTAAAGTAACCACAAGGTTCGATTCCCGGCCAGGGCAGAGTGAAGAATGACCTTTTTCAAATTGTCCTGGGTCTGGGTGTTACATGTATATGTGTTTAGTGCATTGTATATGTGTGCATCGTCGTGTTAGTACCCATAATACAAGATTCATCTTAGTTTGGGACTAGCTCGATCTGTGTGAATTGTCTATGTAATGTTATGTTATGTTATATAACTGTACGTGATGGTAAAGTATAGTTTTTTTTTAAATACCTATATAATTCAACACAACGTCAAATCGTATTTTAGCGAATTTGATAAAAATGGATTTAGACATGTTTCAAATTACACTTTTTATAATATTATGTATGTAAAAAAAAACAATATTTATAGGTAACTATTAATATTTATTTTTTATTAAAATTTATTTAGTCCATTTCACTAAATATTGTTTTACGAAAAGTTAATCAATATTCATTATATTTAAAGGTGTTTTTTTAAAACATATTTATTTATTTATTTATTTACAAAGGGTAATGTCCATTTTATATTTTTGTGTGTCTCACGCCGCACCATATCACAGCAAACATTGTTCATTTATTTATTTTTTAGTTTCGTAGATTTTTGATACACTTTTGACATCTTTCAAAGATTATTAATTTTTTGTGGTGTCCCCATTAATGAATAATGAATAGTTTTCTCAAAGATTATTCATTCTTCATGGTGTCCCTGTTAAAGAATAGTTTTCGAGTGTCCTGTTAAAGTCAGATATTTGTAATTTATCTTTAAAAAAAAAATCACGTCTTCAAATCAACTATGAGAAAAGAAAGAAAACAGAATTCATCATACCAATACGGCATATTGCAAAAGTATTACAGTTTCAGCAAAAGTACTAAAGTTTCAGCAAAAAGTATGATAGTTTCAGCCAAAAGTATGATAGTTTCAGCCAAAAGTATGATAGTTTCATCAAAAGTATGATAGTTTCAGCAAAAAGTATGATAGTTTCAACAAAAAGTATGATAGTTTCAGCAAAAAGTATGATAGTTTCAACAAAAAGTATGATAGTTTCAGCAAAAAGTATGATAGTTTCAACAAAAAAATATGATAGTCTCAGCATATCACTCGGATTGCAAGAACAACGTTACTTATTTATTTATTTATTCTTTTTGCACATCATCATTACATAACAGTATTAACAAAATAATATAAAATTTTAAAATTAGGACGATGTGCAGTGGCGAGATTATCACTATAATTTATCACTAACTTGTAATATTGTAACCAATGTACAGTGAAGAATAAAATAAATAAATAAATATAAAGTAATTGATTTTATTAAACAAAAAATGCGAATTTTGAGTTAAAAAATACAGAAATTCTGTATCTATCTATGATGCCTTCAATCCTCATAACCATATCTCTATCTGTGCGAGAGAGATAGCACATGTGTCGTTATTACTTTATTATTATTTATTACTTCATTATGAATGTTTATCACTTGCGACAACAGTGTATCATGTTGTGTTGGAATTTTCCGTTGATGTAGATAAGAGTGCTATCTTCTCATGGATATTGTATTATCTATGTTTAGCAGATTATCGTGCAAAAGATAAGATATTCGATTTACTTATATTTTTCATTAAAACTGGTTAGTTGGAAGACATCGCATTTTAGCGATAAACTTGCCCTCTGTACATTGAATTTATAATTGTTATTTTTATGCCACTATTTCACTATGTAATATTGTAACCAATGTACAGTGAAGAATAATATAAATAAATAAATAAATAAAACTGTATTATTTTGAAAAATGACGATATTTAAAATAAATAATTTTTAACAACTACCAAAATAAAATTTGTAAACAACGACATATCTTAAAAATGTCACTGGTATATTTTTTTTTAACAAAAACGTTAATTTGGCTACCTACGTTGTTTCAGATGCAACTTTTTTTAGTAGATTTTTTTTTAAATAACAAGAAAATATTTTAAATATAAAGGAGACATTTCAATTCTTTTGTAAAGAAAGAGTGATATATTAATGTAAAATATAATAAATGATGACCTATTTGAAAACTTTAAACGCGTTTATGTTAAAACTCATTTTTTTGACATTATGTCACTGTTCTTGCAAGCGAGTGATATAATAAACCTGCAATTTGTCATTTGCATGTCAACAAATGTTTAGACATTCAGAATGGGTGATAAGCCTCATTACCGCCGAATTGAAGGTGTAAAATTTGATGTTTTATGAACATCCACATTTTTTTTTTTAAATTTTCACTTTACATTGATAAAAATATTATGAATCATGACACAAAGCTTTAGTAATTTATACAATTCAATGTAGCGAGGGCGTGTAATGCGATATCTTCCAACCAACCTTTTAACAGGACATTCGAAAGCTATTAGAAAAGAGTCATGTGCGCATCTAACCGAGGATAGATGCGCACATGATTTTGATTTATTTTTGATATATTATGTTTTTAGCAATATTGTCACACAAATTAAAACATAAGTTCCAAGTAGTGCTAGAGTCCGCACTAAAATTTTCAAAACCCCGAACCTCAACGTATTGTGCACTGAACTTTGGGGGGGGGGGGAATTGGCACTTTTGGTTACAAAAATGTACTGCTTTTGTTTCTGTATATTCTCAGTGGATGTCAAATGTGTATTAATAATGTCAAAGACATTGTTTCAAGCAAGACTGTGCTCTTTTTGACAATATTTAAGCAAAAACATGCGTTATCCCGTCACAACACGATCCATAGTTTTACAAAGAAAGCGTACCATCTGAGACAGTAAGTGTATGGTTGATGTCCCTTTCTAACATAATATTATTAGTCCATAATAGAAAAATAACAATGTTAATTTTAATCAAATAAATTAAAAAAAAATACACAATTTGAATACTGCCGAATTTCCACATACATAGAATTGACACCGAACGTTTTCGCCTACAAGTATAGGCGAAAATATTTGGTGTCAATCCTTACTAAGTGGAAATTTAACAGTGTTCAAATAATATATTTTTATATTTTATTTAATTGAAATAAAAAATGGATTTCCACAGTGTAAACACAAAAACTCTTGAATTATTAATAACAATATTGTTACAGTGGTTTATATAGTGCTAACTGTGTGTTAGAAAAGGATGATGGCACCCTTCTACATATTACTATCACATTAATTTGTCACGTTTTTTCAAAGAAGTTAGTGCACAGTCTTGTCGTGTATAATGTCTTTGATCGATTTATTATATTGTAAGAATATTGTTATTTTTAAATGATGCAATTTTAGTCCAAGTATCCGAGTTGTCAGACAAGATTCTCATCACATCCCGATAAGGAAACACTGCTGTGACTCGCGGTGCGGCGTAATCACCCACTTTGCCGTCACACCCTCAACTCCTCCATTGTGACGTTTGATTTGGCATTCAACTGTGTATTTTTCTTCGTCAGTGTCCCAGTATTAATCATTTGTATACTATGTGTCGAAAGTAACGGCTGATTCTCCGGTAACTGATTTGAAGTTAAGGTGTTGATATTCCCTTTTCCTATTTTCGGAGGGGGCGGGGCTCTCGGTAAAGTTGCAACATTGTTCTGCGGCAAATCCGCAAACTCTGGCGGAGGTAACTGATGGTGTGAATGTGTATGGTGGTGCGCTAAAATTGTCGCTGGATCGTTTTTTAAACTTGTTTGAAAATTTAAAGCGCTTTCAATATCACCACATATATTATTCGGCATTTGACCATTCTCTGATCTTTTTTTTGTCGTCTGTGACCCATTTTGGCCATCGTGACCATTCAATCTTGTTTTGTCTCTTTGATAATACACTCCAGCAAATATCAAAACGTTGAGGATTAACAAGGAACATCCGATTGCAATTGTGACGCTTAGAGCAGTTGAATAAGCTGCGAATCCATCTTCGGGAGTAGTCGATGTTGATCCAAGTCCATATTCATCATTTCTTCCTGTATCTGAAGATATTTCATTTGATGGTTGATGAGTAACTGGTGTTTTCTCATTTGTCTTTGGTAATGTGATGTTTATGACTGTAATAGTTGGTTGTTTCGGTGATGCAAGGACTGCGGTTCCATCTGTCGGACTGACTTTGCCAGCCGAAGATCCTGGTACCTTGGCAGATGGATATGGTGTGTCATCATTATCCAGTTGGTGGTGTTCTTGAGGAACGTCAGCTCCTCCGGGTCGGTGCAGATCTGGCACGAGATTCAGCCAAAATGATAATCTGTAAAATTAAACATAAAATTAGCATCTTTGTAATAATATAACGATTTAAACGAGTATAGCGCCGTATTGTGGTTACATCACTTCAAGGGCGCTTTAAAACATCTGGGATCAACACACATCCATGTCCATTTGTAAAATAACACAGTTTCAATTAAAAAAAATGTAGTCAGCAAGAAATAATAATAATTCAGCTAAAGTAACAATAATAATAATGTGTGGTCAGCAGACATTCAGTCAAAACAATTTAAAATAAGATAAAAGATAATAATAGATTATCAATAATAAGTATTTTTTCATCTTTGTGTGCCATTTTAGGTTTTCTAAAGTTGGCTATTGCCCCAGTGTAAGCTTTTCAGTTCTGAGCTGGTTGAAACATCTCCACTTTTTCAATTTCCATTCAAGTTGGGAAGGCTAAGAGATGCATAATCATAAAAGCAAAAGATATTTTTTAATGATTTTCTGGGTTTGTGATAAAGCCAAAAACACCCTCACAGTAAGCAATATGCTTGTGTCGTGAAGATGGAGTAGGCTGGCAGCTGGTGGAATAAATCCAGGGTTTTTCGATTACAAGTCCGAGACTCATTGGGTTAATGACCACCTCGACCACCAGCTATTCAGTCATCAGAATAATAAGCACACTGAAAGAAGGAGGCTCATTTCTACCCTATGCTTTGAAGAAAAGAGCTAAGGAGTTTTTGCCCTTTAGCCGTTATGAACAGGAAAGTAACGGTTAGGTTTACCTGTGCGCTCGATAGTGATTTTTCAGTTTTGGTTTCGTATCCAGGTTGAGATACTTTTTATGAACGGCTTCATACGCTGTCCACTCAATGTTTTTAAAGCGGTTTCTCTCCCCTCTTAGTCCATGCACCATATCAGCATCTTGAGGCTCATTTGGATTTCTGTAACGTCAAAAAAATTAATATCATATTTAGAAACTTACATATGTTTGATATTGGTTCCATTTGCTTGACATTAATATCAAAAGACAGGTATACATTCTTTTTATACTATACTATACCCTCACGCCATGTCCCAAGTGGGGTAGGCAGAGAGAACGGAACGCCAAACAGATCTATCTTTACACACTTCCTTCGCTTCCTCCACATTCATACAGTTCCTCATACACGCACGTCGGTTCCTCTTACTCAACACGCGGCCGTCTTTGAGAATTTGATCCACGTGATCAAGCCACGTGGTTCTCGGACGCCCGCGTTTCCTCACACCCTTTCTTTCAGATAAGTATATCCTCTTTGTCATTCTTACCTCGTTCATTCGTTCAACATGCCCAAACCACCGTAGTTTATTCACGCGCATTCTGTCCACAACACTCTTCTTGCATCCGCTCATTCTTCTAATATCCTCATTCTTCACTCTATCACGCAGCGTTTTACCAACCATTCTTCTCAACGATCGCATCTCTACTGCATTTATTCCACTTTCGTCCTTCTTCAACCACCACATTCTTTTTTATCTTTAACATTATGGTAAGACGTCTAATATTTTCAGTTCAGTGATGATGTATACTATCCATCCTGAATGTCTCAATTTGAATTGACACGGATGGGATAACTTGCAAATTTATTGCAATGAATGCGCTGGCTATATCACTTATGGAATACATGAGCCGTGATGGTATGTATGTAAGTTGTCATCTTCAATAAAAAAATTCAAGGTGTTGCAGCATAAAGGGAAACAATGCATACCCAGTCCTGGCAAAATTACTCCAATAGAGGATCGTCGCTTCTGACAGCAGTGCTTCTCCTTTTGTGTAGTTCTTTGGGAAATGTGCCAAGGGTCCTGAAGATATGGGAGCTCCAAACAAGTAAGGAAGTTCTTCCCCGTGAACACAGCCTTGTCTCTGTAATGATAAATAAACGAATAAGTAAATGTAAATAATGTTGTCAACCAACGGTACTTGGTGGAATTAGCTTTTACATTACCTGTGGATAATCTCCGAACTTTGTTTGATAGTCAAAGACGTATAGATAAGAGTTCCTTCTCAGAGCAGAGTGAAGATCCGCCGTATGGACAACGGGAGCAACGACTTGAGCATCACTCAGAGCTTCCAGAGTTTCATCCCTGAAAGAAGAATAAAGAATTTATTAAATAGGTATAATGGTACATTATGGTACACAAAAGAACCAGAGATGAAAAAACAAAATTAAATGGAGAACTGCCACACGATGAAAAGACAACAAATCAGGTCGTGGTTTTCTCAGTTTACAGAGCATCAATGCTGAGGACGGAGAAAGATGAGATGAAATATTTTTGGTAGTCAGTATCCGTAAACTAGTCCAGCAATTCCAAAAACCCTCAGACAAAAATAGGCATGGAATTATTGGCAAGTATATGTACATATTTTTTTAAATTATTAGAATTTTTGACACAATCCGGTATCGGAAACTGGATTAACTTTCTCAGTAGTATATATTATTATGTTAATCATCTAACCTCAAAGACATGTAATAAATATTACGGAAATAAGAAATTGGGAATGTTGCTCAAGCTTAAAGAGTACTTTAAATTAGCCTCGTGTCCTAAAGGTGCATATAATTTATTTGAATAGGTACCTACCTAATATTGATAGGATGTTGTACTGGTCTCTCCCAGTCCGTATATTCATTTACAATAGTAGCCAGGATCTCTGAAAGATGATAGCTGTATGTGTTCTTCACAAAGGTTCTTAGAATCTTGGATCTTCTGTCAGCCTCAATACCGTATTGTACATCATCACCGCTAAATGCAAAGTATGCTTCAGCTCTCGTTACTCCAAGCATCAGATCATATCTAGAAAAAAACAAATTTTTATTTTATTTCAAAAAAGTGAAAATTAAGTAGGTACTGTACATTTAATAGGGGCATGATCTATATATTTACATTATTGTATGCAGAAACGATGAAACAAGTGGCGTGCAGATGTAAATGCGCTTACTTATTTAGTGGAAATATTCTTTAGGGTGACTTTTAACCCATATCCTAGCGTGTATCTTGGGAAAAGAAAATTTGAGAGATATCTTCTACATTCATGGTCGTCAGTAAACAAACACATAGAATACGTCCACTAAGCCCAAATGAAGAAAACATTTGTACTTTTAACGCCGGTTGTAAATTTTACATTTAATGACAATCAGTGTAGAGCAGATAAGAGGTTTGATTTCCGGCCAGGGCAAAATGAAGAATGGCCATTTTCAAATATTGTTCTGGGTTTGGGTGTTATACGTATACACGTGTTTAGTGCATTGTATAGAATATGTGTATCGTCGTGCTAGTACCCATAATATAATACTCTACCACTATAGGGATTAAATCGATCCTTGTGAATTGTCTATAATATATAAAGTTCTGTTGAAATTTTGTTTTGATAACTTACTTTGTCAACTGGATCACTGCACTTTTCCTCAGCAGCACTTGGTTCAGAATTGTGATAGCGTTTAGAGGTGGTTTGAATCTTGGCTGATTCTGTTGCGCCTGAAGACTTGAGAGGCCAGGATAATCAGCGTACTGCGAATTGTCTTGCTGTGACGATGGCTCACCGACATCTGTAGAGTGTTTTAGATTAACATTATTTTCTTTTAACAAAGTCACAGAGAAAATACGTATCTAACGTATGATGAAATGAGAAATATTAGAAAACATTAAGATTATGGTCAATATTATGGACTTAATACTATCAAATTCATTCAATGTTCTCCCGTCCGCAAGGGTTCCGTCGGCCTGGGCGTCCCTCCTTCACAATACACCGTTCCTATGACAACGACATCAGAGCGCAGGGAATGTCGCGGGAAGAGGTGACGCGACTGGCACAAAGACGCTCTAAATGGAGGAGGCTGGTTTTTGATAGTAAGAAGTCGAAAGACATCTAGAAATCTTTCTCGTGTTTGTTTAATCTAAAGTAAACCAATGCAATAACAATGAAAAAAAATATATAAAATATATTAATCATACCGATTACAACTCCGTCAACACTTGGCCCAAAAGCATAGGAAAAATCTGGAGTTGTGATGGGAGCGGAGAGCAGAGCCTCTAGCGGGCGTTCTCGTAAACATTTGAGCAGGTGAGGAGGAGGAAGATCTGAAATTATAAATTTTCAAGTTATCAAAATATCTTTGAAATAAACTTTGTTTAAATTTAAGGTTTCCCCCAATTTTCTCCTGGATGTTACAAAAGCAGAGATAAAAAGGTACATAAAGGAAGTAAGAGCACTTCTATCATCCAAATTTAAGGAAACAATTTTTTTTAAAGGGAGGGTTTAGGATTCACCAGAAGGGCTCCACCCGATAAATTCTTGTATAATGAATAAATGTCACTCGTGAAGCACACGGCAAAGAGTTGGTCGTTTAATTTTTTGAGTGTCCTGTAAAAGGCGTAAAACATCACATTTAGGCCTTTTTACATCGTCAGTTTAGCGATGAGACATGTCAACCATTCTGAATGTCTAAGCTTTCAGCACATCAGCCATCTAACCTAACCTAACCTAACCTAAGCTAACCTATTATTTTAATTTAATTTAATTTTATAGTTTACGTAAACATACAGTTATTACAATACAAGGGTAATACAAATAGATTAAAAAAAAGGCACATAAACTAGCAAAGTTTGCTAACACATTGCAAAATAAGTCTTACCAAACATACTACAGTGAAAGAAAAAAAATAAAAGAACATAATCATTTTAAAGAATCACTGTCGAGTCCGAAAACCCGCCAATCATGCGCATACATTATAAAGAAAACCTACAGTAAGGGAAGGATTAGGGACAGAAACGGCTAGGAGAAAGGAAGCCATTAATAGAGCGGAGGATTCCTGCCTATGCCCGCCGAGACCCAGAATCTGTCAGAGATCTAGCAATCATCCTTTTAAAACTAGAAATGGACTCATGAAAAATATCTATGTCTACAAAAAAGCATTGTAATTGTCACATGATCGCTGAACGAATGAACTTTGGAGATAATTAGTGCTGCACCTAGGCTGTTTGAAAGTAAGCGTTGTCCTTGTAAATCTAGTTGGGCAATTGATAAAAATTTTACTTAGCAAATAATTATTATCAACAACGTTGTGAAGCATTTTGTATAAAAAAGTCATATCGCTTAAGGTACGTCTATATGTGATAAACATGGGAACTGTCTTCTCCGATCCAATAAAAACTTTAGACATTCAGGATGAATGGCATACCTCATCGCTGAATTTAAACTCTAACGAAAGAATAAATAGAACGGAGGTATAAGAGATAATAATATCATCAGATTAAGAGGACAGGTAAGTAGTGATGTTACCAGAAGCAGCCAGCGGCTAACTAACCTTAGAATTATTACATACCTACTTAGTATTATTTATACTTTGTACTTAGATATATAAAACGCTTGTGTAAGCTGGAAAAGTTTTAATTAAGCTTAGAGCAGAGATTCTCAAATGTTGTCGATGTTATTTTTACAATTATGAGGTTATATTAATATAAATTTAACACACAAAACTACCATATAAGGCTTAGAAAAAACAACGTCACCTTATTCGGTAGTGACCCGGACGGGACTCGAACCCGTAACTCATCCTTTTCGCGAGGTGTGTTTTGTCCAATTAAGCTATTGGGTGACATGCCGAAAGCTCCGATATTCTCTCTTATCACAGTTTCATGGGTTCCGGGTTCAAGTCCCAACAAGGGACAACACTATTGCACAATCTATATAAACCAAATGTAAACCTGATCTTACAAGACAGTTACGTGTTGAGCTCAATGAATAGGAGAGCATGCATGAGGAATTGTATGACAGTGATGGAAATGAAAGGTCTGTTATACAAGAATAGGACGAAGTGGCGCATTTTCTTCTTTTCGTGTCGGTCAGAAAACGATAAAATAACAAAACATTTAAATCCATATCTATATTTCCATTCCTTCCCAGAAAGCCACGACCTCTCTTGCAGCTCCCCCCAGGTGAGTTCGCTCCACGAATTCCTCCCAGTGACACTGTCTGAGAGCCATTGGGTATGTCAGGAGGTGTCCAGTGTTTTGCTCCTTTGAAGTGGCTCTCTTGTTTGATGATGGATGCAAGAGCGAAAATGATTGTGGGTTTGACTGTCGACACTCTTCGACCCATTTGGAGGATAAGACGGGAGATAGTATTTACTATATCTATTATTTGTTACAACTATTGATGTTTTTTTTTATGAAATTGCAGTTATTATTATGTAAATTTATAAATGGTTTACTATTTTATTGTAAAAGTTATGATTATTCTCTATAAGATAATTGGCAAATTCCGAGGATCCCGAGTCCCTTACACAATTAAGATCTTTCATTTCTAAAAATGTCTCCAATGGTAAATATCCTATTTGACGTATTTTTTCAACATGAGATTGGTTGAGATCATTGAGGTGTCTGGTATATATCTCATTACATTTAGATACTTGATGTTTAATTATTTTTAATGTCTTATTGCAACCTTCACAGTTGAGCTGGTATCAATTGTCTAATCATTCATTGAAAAAAGTGTGTATTTAAAAAGTTAAGTATTTTACTGCCAAATGTCCACCATTTTTTAAAGTTTAGAATCATTTTGTCAGCGGATATACATAGGTATTATATTATATATTTTAACAAAGTTGTCTGGAGTGGTTAATTAAACGTCCGAAGCACTGGAAATCAAATATTTACTAACCAACTAAACAGGAACCATCACTGAAATAATTTTACATGGAATAAAGTATTCATAAATTAAGCTACTTATAAATATTTAGGTCCGTTTGTTAATATGCATATTTAAGTTAACCGTCATGCCCTCGGCAAAAAATACGTCTGTCACCCTTTTCTATAAGTATACTATTGTAAAAAGCAGTTGTTCGTAACCTATCTCTTATAAGGCAATGTTGGTAAAGAATAGGTTTACAATTATTCTTTCTCCAAGTTTTCTGGAGTTATCTACTGCAAAAGGCAATTGTTCGTAACCTATCTCTTATAAGGCAATGATTGCAAAGAATAGGTTTACAATTTTTTTCTCTAGGTTAAGACATTTTAAACATCTTCAGTTTAGGCATGTGTGAGTTGTTGATAAATTAATAATTATTACCTGAGGAAAGCTGGGATTTAAGCGCTTGTATTTAATATTAAATTATTTATATAATCAAAAGTTTTTTGCAACGTAAGATACAAAAAAAAACTTTGTCAGCTTCAAAAACCGACGAACTCTTTATTTCTTCCTTTCTACCATCGCACCACTTCCTACAAATGAGGTAGCCAATAAATTCGTAGCATGTAATTATCTTCTTCTTAAAGTAGGTACCATATCAGCCCCCCCCCCCGACGTCGGCTATCTCCATGGTGAAGACTTCTCTGTCCTGCGCTAGCCGCCACTGCTCTTCTACTCTCTGGACTTCAGTCAACTCTGTGATGTTTTCTTAGCCAGGGCATCTGCCGCCTTAAACTGGAGTAACCTATAGTTATGCTTTCATTCTTTTTTTTATATTTGTATGCAAGTTTTTATTTCTATGTGTTGAATGATTGTGTAATATTTTAACATTTACCTGTAAACTTATAAAGGCATATGCCGTATACTGTTCTAAATTAATGAATAGGTAAATAGAAATAAAATAAAGTTATTTCGCTGGCTATCCCATTTGTGAGATATATTACAATGATGATGTAGATGGATAGATGGAAACAGTTAAAAATTAATCTTGAATTGCCAACTAACCTGGAGAACAGTTGACGTGTCTGGCAACCATCGCAGCATATTTATCTGGATCTGGTACCAATGCCCAAGGACTCAGTCCCGAACCTGACATAAGCACCGCTCTGTGGAACAGGAGACCTGAAAAATATACACACAATAAATAAGTAAATATACCTATAAAAAATACCTATTATAACTATAGCCACACACCAAATCCCAAATGGTGTAGGCAGAGAGAAAGGAACACCATATTGATCTAAACTTACACTCTTCTTTCACTTCCTCCACATTTAAGTAATTTTTTTAAATGTGCACACCAGTTTCTTTTACTCAACACGCGTCTGTCTCTAAGAATTGATACACGTGGAGTATTTTGTCAGTATTTATTTTGTTTAGCTCCATATCTATTTATAACAAATGAAAAAAAATAACCTCTTAAAGAGATTTAGTTTGATAAAGACACTGCATGTTGAAAGTAACCAGTGTGACTTTAAATCATATTTTTATTTGTTAATAATATTGATCCACGTGGTCAAGCCTCAGATAAGTTTAAATAAACATAAATTTGAGATAATTTATTGAATAAAAAGATGACAGGAGAATTAAATATGCTACAACGTACATAAAAATGTAAAAAATGTAAGAAATTTTAAAATCACAAAAAAATAAACATTTAATAAACTCGATGACTTACTTATCTAGAAATTCATATATCAACATAAGATGTATGAATAATTTAATCTGTGTTGTGTATCTGGGTTAGTTGGAAGACATCGCATTTTAGCAATAAATTCGCCCTCTACATTGAATTGTATAACTGATATTTTTATGATACCTACTGTTTTATTTTGTAATATTGTAACCAATGTACAGTGAAGAATAAAATAAATAAATAAATAAGAATAAAATATAGTGAGTCGAGTAATATGGAGATGAAAACTTCACATTTCATACTGCAGTAGTTCAATGTTTTATTTTCATATCGTGAGGGCTGAAATGAGTAAAGTACAACGTGCCACAATAATAATAATTATTATTACTACTGCCGATAGGTAGATAACACTATGAAGCTTTGTTTCATCATTTGTAGTACGTGGTTTTATGCCTATTTTTATACATCAGTTGTAGACTATTCAAGAGTAAAATCCATAAGTGCACTAACGGGTTCATATTTTCAATGGATTCGTAATTAAAAAAAAAATACGAGACCTGCTAACCATTGTTCATTTGTATTGGAAAAGGGGAGAGAAGAGTATTCAAAATATACGAAGGTGAACGTCAAATGTGCATATAAAAATAATAATCAGTAGTTGTTATGATTTGTATAGTCAGTCACCATACCGACATCTGTGTGGTGATTTGGGAAGTATTATTATGCTGGCCAGAGACAAAACTGACATTTCCCTATTAAAAACATTGGTTGTTTATGGTCATCCCTACATATACGGGTATAATATAAGTGAAAGAGCTGAGACATATTATTATGTCTCAGCTCTTTCACTTTTTCTCATCTTCAATAAATTCATTCAGATCCTCATTGTTTTTGTACAAATTGTGTGATAAATGTGTTAAAATTATTTCAAACAAAGCGATTCAATTGAAAACAGAAGGTTTTCTCACTCTAACTACAAAAGTAAAATAGCTATCTCATCAGTAGTATTGCCTATTGGATGAATTGAAACAAGTTTTTGTTCTTCTTTAAATGGAACAACACGAGAGAGATGTCTTTTGACTTCTTAGGTCATTATTAATCTTTGATAATAAACTGAAACATGCGTATCGTTCTTTAAATGGAACAATACGAGAGGGATGTCTTTCGACTTCATAGGTCATTATCAATCTTTTGTAATGAATTGAAACATGTGAGTCATTCTAATATACAACACGAAAGACACACCTTTCGACTTCTTAGGTCATTATCAATCTATGATGATGACTTAAGCTTCCTTACATCTCCTCTTTCAGGTAGCTACATCCTCTTTGTCACCCTATCCTCATCCAGTATTTCCACATGTCCAAACTATCGTTACGTCTTTAAATACATCCTATTCACAAAACTTCTCTTGCATCCGCTCATTCTTCTAATATCATCATTCCTCACTCTATTGTTTTCTAATTTTTAATTTCTGAAGGAAATAATAGATGGGCTGGTGGTGTAACAAACATGGATAGGGTGAAAAATGTCCATATCCGTGGTAGTTTTAAAGTCGCTCCCATCGGTGAAAAAATAGCCAAAAACAGATTAAGATGATACGGACACATTTTGAGACTACCACAGGATAATATGATTAAAAAGACAATGGACGTAGAGGTAGGACTAAGGAGACCAGGCAGACCAGTGGCCACCTAGATGTCCACAATTGCCAGGGACTTGAAGGAGGCAAAGTTACTCTCTGAAAATGCAGGGGATCGGAAAACTTGGTAGATGAAAACTGGGAGAGCCGACCCCAAGTAAATGGGATAAAGGCGAGGGCGAAGATGAAGAAGGAAATACTTAATAGATTTAGACGACACCAAATATTATTAATTTGTCTATTATTAAAATAAATGGAAAAAAATCCTCGTTTAAAACAATTTCTAAATATTATGTTGTTACTTAGCCCATTTACATCCAAACGAAGTACACACATATATATGTACAACGTATGTATGATTTTTATTTTTTATTTCGAACCACCGTATTATGTTACGTTGCACTTGCGGTATAATGCTTCAATGCTCTTATTGAACGAAATGTTGATAGAGGAGGTTGGGGAACAGGGGAGAGGCGTGTTACATCAACATGGTATTAATAACCCTACAAAATGTAAAGTGATGAAAAGTGTTATTTATGCGTTTTTCAATTCAACTCTCAATGTTAACGGATACAGTAATAAATAATTTTGCAACAACATGTAATTTTTTAATATGATTATTTTAACAGACTGTGGAGTCTCGACCGACAAAAATAAGGTCTCTCACTATTTTTCGTAAGTTTTAAAGTGTCCTGTAAAAGGCAGGAATTCGTAAAAAAATCACAAAATTTAAAATATTATATTCAGTGACTTATTTATTTATTTATTCATTCTTTACTGTACATTGATAAAAAACAATTACATAAAAGGTATACATTCAAATTAAATACGATCAATATACAGAGGGCGAGTTTATCGCAAAGGCGCGATGTCTTCCAAATAACCCAGTGATGATGTAGGTATCCATCTTTTTTCTGACTTAGTTTCAATAATCCATATATACATAATATATAAAAAAGTGGTGTTAGTCACACCATTTATAACTTAAGAATGGCTGTACCGATTTGAATTATCTCCGATTTGTTGGATTCTTCTCCGACCCGAATACTTTCTATATATCTTAAAATATTTTACAAATTCACGGGAAGAAAAATTACGAAGAAAATTATTTACGCCATACATTTTTCATTTCAATAAAAAATGAATATGTAGAATTATACAAAATCAACGATGCCAAATTATACAAAGCCAAGAATACTTTTTCATGTATAATGACAAAACTAACCAGACACCTTGATTGGACAACCATATTCATAAAATTTATCATTGTGAAAAATCTAATCGGAAGAAGTGAGAAAGGCGTCCCAACGTTTACGAATTGGCTCTAGGCTGGTTTAAGTAATCACTTTTGGTGTCCAAGTAGAATTTACATCAACTCCACCACTATCACTGTGCGATTTAAAAGGTCCACCAATCGAGAATGCAATCCATAGAAGCAACCATTTTTTGGGATTTCAGATTTTGAATTGATCAAGATCTCCCGTTTAAATGGCGCCAGTACAATTAAGTTCAATACTTTGGTTGCTAATTTGATTTTTTATTGTAATTAAAGGTAATATAATATTTCTAAGAAAGAAAACTTGCTTCTAGCTTGTGTTCTTAAGGGGTTCGTTAAAGGGCAAATGAAAAGTAATTTTCTCTTGAATTAAATTGTTCCAGTAGAACATTCTACAATTAATTCTTTTTTACTTTTATATTCCTCGCTCGCATATGAACATTATAGGTAAAAATGATAATAAAAAAATGTTATAATTCTGAAAAGGGAGATGCAACATCATACTTGCTTACAGTAGATGTACCTACTACTATTGCTGCTGGAATTACTGCATATTATTATGAATAAAAATGGAGTTGCATTGTTATGCTTCGCAAGAGTGGAAGAAAGGTAATATGCATGGGTGTTTTCAGTATGTGCAGAAAAAAGAAAGAGATATATAAAAATAATGTTCCGTAGAGCACCCGGCAAAAATTCGGTCTCCCACTTTTTCTGTAAGTTTTCGAGAGTCCTGTAAAAGGCAGGTGTCCGAAAAAAGAAAGAAATTTTACTTTTTAAATTGAGCAATGACGAGGTTTGCCACCTATCCTGAATGTCTTAATTTTTGTTGACACGGACAGGACGGCTTGCATGTTTATTACATGCAGCTGGTCTGCTGACTACCGCACTTGTGGGATATGCCTGTGATGGTACAGTAGTAGTAGAAATAATAATCATTGTTATTAGTAAAAAGTTTCTTGAAAAGCCGGGATTTGTGTAAATTAATGAAGTTGGTGAACATATTATTATGAGTAGGTGTTGCCAAACCAACCTAAACCGATTCGAAATCTATCATTGCATAAATATTCATGACTTTTTAAGGGCAACGCCTTTCACAAAACACGTGCCGTACCTGGAAATATGTGTCTTCTAAACGAGATACAATGCACAAACAGGATTTAATGCCGCATTGAATCGAGAAATGCTGCCACAAGGAACACTCTAGATTTAGCGGCTATATACCATTTTTTTTCTTGTTCTTCTCATGAATTTAAAAAACACAAATACTTATCTGGGTTTGCTATAAACCTAAATACAACCTAATACATCTTACACAGAAAGCTAAAAGCTTGTGTCGTGAAAGGGGAGTTTTGCCGGCATCTAGGATTGAACCGCGGACCCCATGTTCATTAGGCTGAGACTTCTACCACCAGGCTACCGAAGAACTAATTAATGTGTTATGTGTGTTTTTTTACATATGATCAGCTTACATACCTTCAGGTACTGCTAGAGATGTGAGCAAGAAATGGACACAGGCCGCCCCAGTTCCGTGTCCGACTAGCGTAACATTTGTGGCATCTCCTCCAAACACAGCAATGTTCTCTTGGATCCAGTGTAGTGCAGCGATTTGGTCCATGAGGCCATAGTTTGCTGGAGATCGTGGATAATCGTCAGATTTGGGATTCAGGAAACCTGGAACAAAAGTAGATTAAAAATTTTAGAAAACAGTCGGTCTTCCACTCTTTTCAGTAAGTTTTCGAGTGGCCTGTAAAAGGCAGATGCTCGATAAAAAATACATTTTACATCTTAGATTCAGCGATGATGTTTACCACGCAATAGGAATGTCTTAATATTATAATGGCATGGAGAAGCAAACTATGTTTTTTACATTATATAATATACCGTGATGGTATAGATAATCACATCGTTTGCAAGTGCCTTCTGCAGGTCTCTCAGGAGAGCAAGAACCATCACATTCTATTTAGAGTATCTTTGTGCCGATTGAGTTGCCTGTTCCTTCGACATTCCTAGCTCTCTGATATCATCGTTGTCATATCAACGGTGTATTGTGAAAGAGGGACTCTTGCGGACCAAAGAAAAATGCTTTTTTTGCCAACTATCATAGGACACTCTCAAAAAATCAAATACTTAATAAGAAACGAATTATTTCTTATATTCTCTGCAGTTGGAAAGAACGTCGGATTTTCAAAAAAAAAAAAAAACTCAGAATGCTGACGAGACCCATTTTTACTTGGCCATTAGACAGAAAGTAGTCATACAGACAAAATTTAGAATGGTACAATGTTCTTATACTAAAATCAAAGACAAGGAAAAAATCTCACTCAATAAATAAAGTAGCGAATCGACTGAGCGTGCTTTTGATAACAAAATTCTGTGTTAACATTATGTATAGTGTTGTGGAATTCGCAAGAAATAATTTTTCGACAAATTTACCGAGAAATTTCTCGGTAAATTTTGTCGAAGTAGAGAATTTTCGGAGAATTTTTTTTATTTTTTATTTAACAGTATAATAATAATAAATACTTTATTCAATCAATCAATAACAATGTACAAATGTTGAGACAATTTATCACCAATACGGCTACAATTAATTATGGAAACAATTTTTTTTTAGGTACCTACATAGAAATAAGTGCTAATAACTGATGAAAAATCTTGATTTTTGACACCCCACATGCCCATATTTTAGTTAAAAAAAAATTGCAGGTACGTACATGGAAAAAAAGTGTAACTAATAACCTCTGATTTGGGCCTTAATCAGCCCCAAAATTTTTTGGATCAATGAGTTTGGCTGCAAAGTGTACTGGGCGAAAGGTCATAATACCACTTAGAAAAATTATGGAGAGAAATTTCTCTTCCATCAGAGGAGAAATTTCTCGTTCTCGAGAAATTTCTCTGGAGAATTTTCTCTTCTCACATCACTAATTATGTATGTGAAACTCAATAACTGCAGTCTAATTGCCTCACTTTATTCTCGGAAGGAATAAAAGAAAATGAAATGAAATCATCCAGAAATAATAATAATAATTCTCACCTTCCACGCTCCTTTTAAATAAAGTCACTTAATGATGAGGGACAAAAAAGAAACTGGACACTTGGTTAGGTACGTGACCGGTGAAATAGTATCAGGACTTAAAAAGGACATTTTTTGTTGCTAAATCTTTTATTTTAACCTCCTTCACGTTGGAATTTAATAATACTACTACTGTTACAAAATAAAGGTTGTACTTTTAAAATGGAATTCACGTGTTTTAACTTCTATCTCTAAATTTAAATATTATACTATTATCTATTTCTTTTGTTTTCTATGCGATTATATGTTTATTAATTTTTTTATTGAGACAATAATAAATAACTCTAAAGTTTGTACATTCACAGAGTGAAAATTCATTATGATGATATTATACTTTAAATAACACACAGTTTACTTTTCACTAAGATTTATTCAAATCTCGAGCGCTTTCGCCAATGTTAATCAATTGACATTTTCAAGAGAACTGATTAACATTGACGAAAGCGCTCGAGATTTGAATAAATCTTAATGAAAAGTAAACTGTGTGTTATTTAAAGTATAATATCACAATAATAAATATTAAATATATACATAAAATAATCACAATTATACATTTTTTTATAATATCCATTTTACCTTCAAAATTGATCCGAGATTATAGGGTTTTATATAGAATACAATAGAGAATATCACACATATCAAACAATTCACCATATATATAAAATAAATAAAAATAAAAAAAAACAACATAGGTACTTTATTAACTACACAACCATTTCACCTCATGTACCTATAAACCACTTTCTTACTGAATTACCTTCTTTATATTCAATTTAAATGTACTTAAATCATCTGAATACTTAAATTTATTCTCTTGTTTTCAAGCCATTGTACCATCCTACCCCAAGATATGTGTAGTGGTGTTGTCCAGCAGCTGTCCTCTTCGCAGGCACTTTTATTCAGCTTCCTAATCTTGGACACTCTCTAATACTTCCTACCGGGTGTAGCTTTTGAATAAAATATTCCTTACAAAATTGCCATACCTACTGCCTTCCTCCTATAAAGACATTCCAAGAAGGGGAACGCAAGTTCCTTAAAAAGTTTCAAGGTTGGGTAGTCAAAAGGCATTCTCAGAATTATCTTTGTAATGTTTTTCTATTCATACAAGTACTTGGAGTAAAATAGTATTTTTGTTCTAAGATTCTGGAAAACTCAAAAAGAAAACTCTTAATTAAAAGAGCTATGTTTTTTATTCAAAAATATATAGAAATCGCTATTTGAGATCAATACAATTTCTTTCCCTGAACGTGTCTGTTCATTTGCACCTTTGTGTATTCAATGTCGTAAAATATGAGCCCTGAGCAATCAACAACGCTTAGCTTAAAAAAATAAAAATAATTATAGAAGAGTTCTTTTTTTGAATTTCAAATTTTCTCATTCCGACCTTGATGGAATATATTTTTGGTTCCATCCAATTAAATCGAAGCACTTGGTAATAGTACAGTAAAACCTCGAATATGTCTTTTTATTTGTGAATGAAAAAAAAATAATCGTGTCTTTATTTTCAGTCACACGAGTTTCGTCATGTGATGTTTTTGTCAAAGTTGACAAATAGAGTTAGGAAGAGTGCGCTTAAACCAGCCTAAGATGATTCGTCGGCATCGATACACTTTTGTTATTTCCTACCAAAAAGAGTTTGTACAATCTGCTGGTTGAAAAGATGGAGGTATCTGTTGAGTACTCTTTAGATCTATTATTTTATTTATTTATTTAATTATTGTGCAACATTAGAGCGTGGACCGGAATGAGGACAGTGGATGACCTGTTCAGAGCAGCACAAGAAAGGGAGGTTTTCGCCAGAGTGATCGCCAACGTCGGGGGTCCTGACACGGCACAGAAAGAAGAAGAAGATTTGTTAAAAAAATACAAATATATCTACTATATTCATAAGTTTTTTTTTCAAATCCATACGTTGTCAACCCATTCCACCTTCACGACACAAATTTCCTGCCTCAAACCATCAAATTCATTCTGTAAAACTTTATATGAACAAAATTTAAGATATGGTATTCAAGTTTAACCAATATTTTATGTCTTATTTAACACCTATCAACAATTCAGCAGTGATAAGATATGCTACCCATTCTGAATGTCTTAATTTTATTGCCACGAAGAGGAAAATTTGGATGCTTAAAACTTGCAGTTAATCTTATTTGGATGCCCTACTTGAAGGATACGTCGTAATGGCATACATAGATAAATTATTTCACACTAAGCGAACGTTCAATGTTCTGAGTATGATTGTGAATAATTTTAAATTGATGAAGTTTTTTTTATTCCATTTTCGAAATGGAGATCATTAAAAATATATCGATTGTTAAAAAAAAAACATTATTCATCCAGCCAGCCCCTTCAATATTTATATATGTATAGGTACTACTCTAATGGATAGTGTTAAAAAACAATTTATTATGCCACAACTTATTCATCTATAATATCACAGTTTCTTGCACAAGTGGGGTAGCCAGTGGGCCAACCATATGCAAGACAACCCTCTTTTTCAAGCTTTATCCCAAATTTAAACCAGAGATATGTAAAAAAGTTCCTAGGTACTTACCATAGTTGTTACATTGTTAGATTATTCTTATTTTAAAGTAATAGTACCTAGGTGCTTCCGTTAGTAGTAAGATATTTTATTTTGAATTTTTGAATGATTTTATTTTGTTCCATTCCGTTATTTTGTTTCAAATTATTATTTTTCATTATGAGGGGATTTTGACAACTAATGGAGACGGCATGTAAAAAATATAGAAGAATGAAATAACATTAATAGTCGTTTCTCTGTTTTTGTCAGATGAAACAAAATTATGTTTATTTTGTGTTTCTAAACGAAATGACTTAATTATATTTAAGTGTTTATTAAGTAATTGTGTTTGTGTATTTATTATATAAACCATTAAACATAACATAAAACGTATAGAAAAATCAATTATAATATCCATATTTTTTTCACAATTTCAAGTGGTCTTACTTATATGCTCGAATTAATTCACTGACAGGAAAAGTTGTCAAATATTTATGGTATATAGTTGAAGAAGTTTGGAAGTAGCTGCCTGAGCCCTATAAACCTTATCTTTCTTAAAATGTCAGGTCCCCTCGATGTCGGCAATCATCCTGGTGTAGGCTTCTCTGTTTTGTGCTAGATGGAACAGCTCTTACACCCTTTGGATTCCGGTCAACTCACTGTTTCTTAGCCAGTACATTTGATAAAATTCTTATAAACTTGTCTACAGTATTGTGCAAATTAATGGAATCATCAGCAATTATTAGGGTAAAACCGTTTATTGCTTGTAAAAAACTATTTTGACAAAACTATAGAAATACCATTACGCTAATTAATAGGAAATATGTTCCCCTTTGGCTTTAATAACTACTTTTACTCGTTTTGGCATGGACTCCACTAGTTTTCGACAGTTTTCAGAGATCCTCTCATCCCGATACCAAACCTAAATGACCGTTTCCATCATCATTGTTTTTGTGATGCAGTCGATTTTGCACAGTCTAGCTTTGCAAATGACCCATAAATTCTCAATAGGGTTGACACCGGGTGAATTACCGGGCCAATCTAGAACAGACATATTCTTATTCAGGAAATATTTCAACATTTCCTTCGATAGTGGGAGGGAGCAGAGTACTGTTGAAGAATGGCTCCTCTTTGAGGTTGATATTTTTCAAGTTCTTTGTTCAAATGTTGTTCCATCATCGATTTTTTATTGTTGGCTGTTCATCATACCTTCAATTGGCATCAAAGACCCAGCCATCATATATGAAAAACAGCCCCGAAACATTTTTTGACTGGATGTTTTACAGTTTGGTCAATATGAGCTGAAGTAAGTTCTTCGTTTTGAGACCTCCTGAAGTCCTGAAGAATTCAGATCGCTGTCCCTGAACTATGAAGTGAGTTTCACCTGTAAATAAGACCTTTCCCCAGTCTTTTGTAGTCCAGTCGGAGTATTTTCTGGCCCACAACAGCCTCTGTTTCTTTATGCCGTCAGTAAGAAGTTGCTTTTTTTGTGCTGGAATGACCCTTCTACTAGATTCCAAAAGTCTTCTACGGACAGTCGAGTCATGTATTGTTACGCCTGATGCTGCTAAGTCTTGTTGTAGGTCATGACTTGTTTTTCTTGGGTTCAATTTGCTATTTCGAAGTAAAAAACTATCACCTCTTGGAGTCATCTTTCTTTTTCGTCCACTGTTGCCCGATTTCTTCACTTCAGCTGATCCCGTGTCCCTTTTACGCTTCAAAATTTTACTTACTGCCCCCTGACTCACGCCACACTCTCTCGCAATATCTTTTTGTAACAATGACGTATGTTCATTCAACGTAACAATTTTTTCGCGCTTCCTCGGTGTCATATCCATCACGAAAGATATTCTACCCAAACTCACCAATTATTTAATACACAGATTTAAATGATAGAATATAAAAAAAATAGGTGCAAAATTGTCGAATAACGATTTCCAACAATAGCCAGAAAGTTATAAGTTATGTTTTCATTGCTTTATCAGCTGTCAGGCGACATTACAGTGCTGCAATTTGCAAAAAATGCAAAATTTCATAGTGATTCCATTAATTTGCACAATACTGTACTATTTAAAATGAATAAAGCTTCAAAATTTATTGTTTTCATGTAAATCGCTGTGAAATTTATTGTAATTTAGTTTTAATTTTAAACAGTGTTAAAATTTTACCTGTAAATTTTTTAGAGTAAGGTAATATTCGAAATTGGAAGAACAAAATTTGTGACGATAATTTCTTACAAGCACGTTCGAAATTTTATGGTTATAGTGCTAAAATATATTTATATTGAATTCAAACTAAATTAAAATTGAGTAATAACAATTAAATGTGAAAAAAAAATTACGAGAAAAAAATTGTTACGTTGAGTCTGGACGATATAAGAGCTTGAAATATCTAAGAGAAATTGGTGGGAAATCTTCAATGATGTTCTATAATTGTGATAATCCTTGTCAAAACTTGCATAAAATTAACGGATATAAAATGGCGACACTACTCCACTTTTCAGATGAAATAAATTTTCTACTCAAAATAAAATAAACAAACACCACCCGAATGACAAAATGTTTGTAAAAGTGTCGGTTGCTTGCGGGTGAGTTTTGCTAGTATTACAATATTCTAATTTCATGTTTGAATTTGAATGACTGAATAAATTCGTTCGAAAGCGTCAAGGCTTCCTATTGGTTGATTTTTCAATCAACCTCTGGTTTTCAACATCCTACGTATATTTTTTTTTACGCGGCGGCAGAATTGGCATCCACACTTCTCAGCATTACACAACCAGATAAGTATCCTTATGATCAGTCATGGTCACACAAAAACTTAACAGTCTAACGCCGGGAAAAATTCACCTATCCAGATATACAGGATATCAAAGGATTAGGCTCAAAACGCAGGATCAAAATATCAGCATTGTGCCTGAAATATCTGTGTTCAAAAACTTTCTTAGAATATTACAAGTGTTTATTATAATAGATTTTTGAATTTTTATGTACAAATTAACCGGTAAATCTAATTTTTGTAATTTTTTTATTAAAGATTTAATATTACTTCCATTACTATACCATTACGGCATATCCCACAAGTGGGGTAGCCAGCAGAACAGCTGGATATAATAAACATATAAGCTGTTCTCTCCGTGCCAATATACAATCAAGACATTCAGGATGGGTGGCAAACCACATCGCTGAATTTAAGATGTAAAATATCTTATTTTTTTCGAACACCTGCCATTTACAGGACACTCGAAAACTCACGGAAAAGAGTGGAAGACCAATTCTTTATCGGGTGCTCCACGGGATAATTTAAAAATTAAACCATTCTCATATTGGAATAATTAAACAGGGTTTTCTATTTTAATTTAAAATATAATCTTTTATGATATTTATATTACTATGCAAAGTTTGAGAATGAATGTTGAGTACAGTACAACCCTTCAAATTTCTCTATTTTACACACGGCAAATGGTTTCAATGTGGTTTGTCTGTGCTCTATGGTTTCCTGTGATATAACACATTACAATATACATACACAAGTTATTGTATCACAAAGAACATACCACGTCGTTCTCTGCTGACTGCGCTGTTCAGCTATTCCATAAAAACTTGCAAATAACAATAATAATAATACAGTAGCACCTATGAAATGTGGCAGCGTTAATCAAAATATAACAAAGTTAATCGTTAATATGTAAACGAGTTTAAAATGTTCAGTCGAGTACCCGGCAACAAATTGGTCTCCCAATTTTTTCTGTATATTTTCGAGTGTCCTGTAAAAGGTAGGTGTTCGAATAAAAATAAAGCATCTTAAATTCAGCGTTGAGATTTGCCACCTATCCTGAATGTCTTGCATGTTTTTACATGCAGCTAGTCTACTGGCTACCCCACTTGTGGGATTTGAAGTGGTGGTATATTTTGTAAAAATTCGTTAATATTTAGTTAACGAATGTTCAAATATTTTTTTGCAGTATGATTTTTCATTTCAAGAGAATTTCAACATATCGATCGACGGTTCTTAATGGAAGTACATTAAAATAAGAAATGAAGATATTTAGCGATTCCCTCTGAAGATACTGATTGAGTAGGTATCGGCGATGATATCAGCTTTTAAAAAAATTGTCACAACCCCCCTATTAGAAAAATTAGCGGACCTAATTCGGCCAATGTTAGAGATATATTTATTTATTTATTTATTATTACAATACACGGCGTGAGCCTTTTACACGTATAAAATAAAATTGTAGAAATTGCATATACCTACCTTGTAAAATTATTTTAAAATTAACTATGATTTTAACGGATTTTAATTAATTCATTAATCCATTAATCGCTTACTCTCAGTTCTGACAGTAACTGTACAGTATAAATACGACGTGAGAAGTTAACGTGGTTATTTTTACCTTTTTATTGAGTTATGTGTGTGCCGTTCTAAACGAGCGAAAATCGATAAAGTAATATTTTGTCCTCAATCTATCTCATTACTTTTTTCGTATGTAAGTTTGTATGTCCATAAAAAAAATCAGTTACAATTTGTATTATATTCTATCTATCAATACCAACAAGACAGCTTCCATAAATGCGATAGCTAGTTGCCTCTTTTCATTCAGAATGAGTGTCATATTTTATCGTAGCTATGATAAATTTGTTTGTATAATTATTGTGATGTTTCAAGAATATCTGCAATGTGTGCCGTGGAACACCCGTCAAATTATTGGTCTCCCACTCTTTTCCGCAAGTTTTCAATTGTCAGCTCTAAAAAGCAGATGTTCAAAAAAATTATGAAATTTTGCATCTTAAAATCGGCAGTGATGAAGTTTGCCACTTATCCTGGATGTTTTAATTTTTGTGATGGAACGGAGAAGGCCAACTATTTTCTTTAAAAAAATTATACAATGACTATTTAAACAAACAATGTAAAAAAAACAGCAGCATTACTTTTGACTAGTGTTGTGGAATTCTCAAGAAATAATTATTTCTCGAAGTAGAGAATTTTCCGAGATTTTTTTTTATTTTTTATTTAACAGTATAATAATAATAAATACTTTATTCAATCAATCAATAACAATGTACAAATGTTGAGACAATTTATCATCAATATGGAATTATGGAAACAAAAAAATGTTAGGTACCTACATAGAAAAAAGTGCTAATAACTGATGAAAAATCTTGATGTTTGACACTCCACATACCCATATTTAAGTTAAAAAAAATTGCAGGTGCGTACATGGAAAAAAAGTGTAAATAACCTCTGATTTGGGCCTTAATCAGCCCCACAAATTTTTGGATCAATAAAGTTGGCTGCGAAGTGTATTGGGCAAAAGGTCATAATACCACTAAGAATAATTATGGAGAGAAATTTCTCTTCCATCAGAGGAGAAATTCTCGGAGAAATTTCTCTGGAGAATTTTCTCTTCTCATATCACTACTTTTGACACAATCGCTTCGGGCGTCTTAGGATTAAGATCAAGACAAGATTAAGACCGTATTTAGATTGTGTCAAGAGTAACTCCGTTGCTCGTTTCACTAAACGTTCAAGTAAGTCTTTTTTTTGTGGGGGGAAATCCGTCATGGACACGTAGCCTTTTCAGACCAGGTAGTGCCGGACTTGAACCGGCTAAAACCCTCCCTCTTCTTTGCGACCCGGTTTAAGTAAGTCTGAGTACTGTCTAAGTTAGCTTCATTTAAAAAGGAAAATTTAAAAATATAAGCATTTAGTTACCTACTTCATGAGCAATTTTCTTAGTAAATTTCGCGTGAAATGTTTTCCATAAGCTTTTTATAAATAAATTAAAAAAATTATACATTATAAACGCAATTCGCTCCTTTTTATTGCTCATGTACCTAAATATATTTTTTTTTGTCATGCTACGTAAGTTGAAATTATACTATAATTTTTATGAGAGCAATTTAAAATGCATCTGCTAACGTTGTGAAGCAAGAAAAAACAAAACATGAGCATTTTAATAAAACTGTTCTGCGATATTATGAAGTTACTATACAGGGTGTAATGATTCTCAATATTTTAACGCCGGCTTTAATCAATTCATCGGATTTTTTCAGATTTATTTAGTTATTTATTGCCAAACCAATTCAAGAAAAAGCAATCAAACTGATCTTCAGTACTATGCAAAACGCACAACATGTGGAGATTTTTGACTTTAATCAACATACATACATACATACCATCACGCCGCTTCCCTCGCGGGGTAGGCAGAAAGGATCGAGCGCCACTTCCTTCTATCCTTGCATACATCTTTCGCTTCCGTCACTGTCATACAATTCCTCATGCATGCTCTCCTGTTCAATGTGCTCAACACGTGACCGTCCTGTAGGATTTGATTTAAATGATCTTGCCATTTAATCCTCGGACGTCCGCGTCTCCGAGCACCATTCCTCTCAGCCAAATATATCTTCTTAGTCATTCTATCCTCATTCATTCTTTCCACGTGCCCAAACCATCTTAACTTATTTACATTCATCTTTGTTATTACACCAACTTTCATTCCACATTCCTTTCGTATATCACTGTTACGCACACGATCTCTCAGACTCTTGCCACACATCCTTCTCAACGATCTCATTTCCACTGCATTTATGCCACTTTCATCCTTTTTTAACCATGTCCACGTCTCACTTGCATACATAAGTGTTGGCACTAAGATAGCAGACTTTAATCAATCCGTCGGTTTTTTTAGTTAGGTAGATATTTATTGTGTGGACACCCATAAAAATCAATCAAACTGTGTAAAACCTATAGCACGTAGAGATGCGTCAAAAATATCCTGCAACATGCATGTAACAGGGCACAATGGACACTCCAACAAGTGTGGCATGGTCTGTGCTGCACCGCAGTCACACGCTAAAATTTATTCATCTTGTAGGAAGCCCCATCGTTCTCTATTCTCACGATAGTTTCCTACACTACATCACAGATCTTAGTTGATTCAAGGTTTTCTATGTCCTATAGTCTAGTTCATCTCCTGCAGCAAGGTATTCTTGGGCTACGAAAGGTTCGCATATTTGCGGATTCTCCGCCCATCTGCGTAGAGGTTCAGAGGGAGCAGGGTCAGTGGCAGTGAAGATGAGGTATTTAAAAAGGATCGTCCAGAACTGAGACGTTGTGGTGGAGGAACATGGTTAAACAGGACAACATGAACGTATCTAAACGTCGAGCATTTTAGGTAGATTTGTAGAATTTCACACAGAGAATAAGAATCCGGTGGGATTTTGTGATTTTTTTAAGAATCACAAAAAATATAGGTACCTATATTATAAGGTTGGTCCAAGAATTGTGTCTTGTGGGACACCAGCCAAAACACTCATTTTTGATTAACAATTATTTATAAATTTTAATTATCTATAATTAAAATTTTGGGTTAGATGGAAGAAACCGCGCCTCTGCAATAAATTCGCCCTCTGTGTATTGATTGCTTGATTGCATTTGTTTTAAACGTATTTTTGTGAAAACTTGCTTGTAATCAATAAACAGTAAAGAATAAATAAATAAAAATGTTTTTATTACTATACGAGGAAAATACGCTGCATATCGAAATAAATGCCTGCACAATTATTATAAAAAGAAAAATAAAGTAAGTAGGTACAAAAAAACATACATACATACATAAATAGAAGCTTTACATTTTAACATACAATCGCCCGGTTATGTTCAGGCAGTGTTTAATTTGACGCGGAGAGTCGGTCGGCTTAAACGTTTTTATTATTGTAGTCCTACTGCATGCTCACGCTGCAACCGTTTATAAAACATGTACCAACATAGTATTATAACTACTGAACGCTGACATAATTTCGTTTCCATATTATTATTTTATACGTAGTCGGCTCTAAAATATTTTTTAAAGTAAAGGAATAATTAGTTGCGGAGATTAAGAAAATTATATTTATACATGGTCACAGGTAAATATATTTTTAATTTAGTACACTATAATTAGTACTGTGCCTGCTATTGCGACATATTCCAGTATTCCACAAGGTTTTTGTAAGATTTTTGAAGTCAGTATATTAGAAGATATATGGATATTATCCCTACCTGTTTCCATCTTTATTTGTGATCGGTTGTCTTGGATATAATATGATGGAACATCTTCGAGATATATTCTGTACCCGTCACTTTTTCAAGCTACTCAACGGAATCATATTAAATGCAATAATATTATATTCAATGTTCATGTCAATATTTTCAACATGACATACCTAGAATAACTTTATCGCCAGGATAGAGATTCTCTTTTAATTCTGTTTCTTTTTGATGATTTCTTTTGTGTTTTTTTTTGTTTTTTGACTTGGCACTTCTTTTTATTATTTTTCCTGCTGAGATTGCCTTGGCCAAAAGCTGTTATGCTGTCTCAATTTTTAAAATAATAATAATACTGGAAATTTTCAATATAAATAAAGATATGAAAAACAAGATGTAAAGAAAGGTAGAATAAAATAACATAATTTGTCGTTTCTCTGGTTTTGATGAAACCAAATTATGTTTACATATTTATAGAAATAATTCAATTATATTTACGTATTTATCAAGTAATTGCGTTTATGTTTTTCTATATTCCATTATATATAAATACATACAAGTATGTTCCCAATGCATATGGACGTTCTCGGTATCACGATTTTTTTACGTAAAGTCCCCAGTAGGAAGGGCTGTTCAAATGTTTAGTGGTCTAGCTAGAGATATTGATTTATGTAACGTGACATAGGTATGTGGAATTTATAAGGAAAATTGAAGGTATATTATAGTTATGTTGTCGTCTCGATATCGTTTATGGATATCATCTGGGATCGCATTGACTTTCAGCTGTTATGATCCTTATAAGAATCGTCTTATTGTCAGTTAAAATAAGAAGTGGGGTGGGCAACGTACCAATTGCGAGTAATAAATTTGCATATCGTCCTTTCCGTGCCTAAAAGAAAATAGGGCATTCAAGTTCTGCTTTCGGTCTCGCCCTTCACGGTAATGATGATGAGCATGTCTGGGTGCCTGATGTTGTAGCCAATCTAATTTGCTCGTCCCAAATTTGTTATAAGATGAATATTCTATTAAGAGTGCAACGAATACTACAACATTTCACAAATTTTGGTCTTTAAAGTATTATTATTCCTTCATCTATCAATCTAATATGGATGACAATTTATAATATAATTGACATATACCTACCTATTTCATTTCTGACACCTTAATGTATTGTAATTTAATTCTTTTGACATTTCAATTAGGTATCTATAACAATTATTATAAATTTTAGTTTTTAAAGTATTATTATTCCTTCATCTATCAATCTAATATGGATGACAATTTATAATATAATTGACATATACCTACCTATTTTATTTCTGACATCTTAATGTATTGTAATTTAATTCTTTTGACATTTCAATTAGGTATCTATAACAATTATTATAAATTTTATTTTTTTCTGCTATTTTTTTATTTTATTTTATTGCTCTTAAAGGACACAAACAGTTCAAATTAACAAATATTAACAGTCATATTTTTCCAGAAAACAAACCAATCAAGGTCCCGCAAATTACCGAAGCGTATGACGAACAAGTAAAGTTGCAAGTAAACAGTTATAACACAAACTCACCCCACCCATATCAAATGCAAAAATCAAAACAAGCCTCGTGAAAATGAGAAGCTTAAAATTACACTACAATAGAATTTATAAGAACATATAATAATTAAGAATTAAAACATAAAAACTGCTATCCACTTGACATCTCCTTACCTTTTTATTCTTGACATATTACCAAATATTTTGGTAACATTTTACACTCTCACTCCTATGTATTCATTTTTTATGACTTATTTTCTAAATGATTTAATTTGAAGATTGTTGGATAACATCAACCGAGATCTGGAGGAGCTCAATGCTAAAGACGACTGGCAGTCCATTGCTCAAGATAGAAAGGCTTGGAGATCTATTGTTTCGGAGGCAAAGGTCCTACAAGGGCTGTTCGGCCATCGGAAGTAAGTAAGTATAAAGTTTATTTGACTAATTTTATTTTTGTTGTAGGTAATTTGATTCTAAATTATATTTTGATCTTCGCCAATTATTGTATTGTTCTCGTCTTGCTCCAACTGTGTTGTGAATGAGAATTATTATTTGTTTTTATTTATAATATTATACCAAGTAAAAGGCTCTCGCCGTGGATAAAGAAAAAAAGAACATGGTTTAAATTAGACATATTGCAGTTTCGCTTCGCTTCCACATAGATATATGTAGAGAAATAAGAAGACAATAGAAAGATATATAGAATGTTTTGACACTCAATTTTCTCGTCTTAAATCTAAAAGAATAAAATATATCAAGATGACATAGATAGATAATAGTTTAGTCTATGGTTAATAATAATACAACAACCAGAATATGAAAATATTAATAGAAAACTCCGAAGAAACAAGACGAAATCAACAGAATAATAATTTAGTCTGTTGGTAAATATGTAAGTATATCATACTGCATTGGTGATTTTGATTTCTAGTAATTTAGGATTTTTTTATTTTTTAACTTAAGACTAAGACATTTCTGTAAAGTGTGGAATTTTTGCTGGTCCACATGTTGAGTACCTAGATATATTAATTGTTAACATGTTATGTTATGACTGTTTGATTCTCTAAGATTGTAATTATATAATAAAAAATAATAAAAATAAATTAACATGTAGGTAAAGAAAGACAATTCACACGGATCGAGATAGTCCCAAATTAAGATATTTACAACAAAGATACTTTATTTAAAAACTGAACTCTTCACTGGCGTCCTTGAGACGGTCTAGGGACTGTGAAACGGCGTCATAAATAAAATAAAATCATCCAAAATCATCATCATCATAAAACAGGGAAATTTATAAAATATACCCAAATTAAATAAAAAAGGTACATATATCTAGGTTTCGTTTTAAAGCCAGATACAACTTTATATGTACACCTTTCACAGTAAGGGGAGTTTGTCTGCACCTGGGATCGATCCACGGACCCCCTGCTCACGAGGCCGAGACTCTACCTCCAGGCTCCAGACGAACTCAACAATGTGAATAAAATTTTGTTGCAGCAGCCTCAGTATGGAGAGGATAGCTTGCATGTTTATTTCATGCAGCTTATATGCTGGCTACCACCACACTTGTGGGATATGCTGTGAAGGTATATTAGTGGTCATCCTCATCATCATCATCATCGCCCTCAACGCTCCTCTCGGGAGCACAGGGCAGAAACCAGCCTCCTCCATTCAGAGCGTCTCTGTGCCAATTGCGTCACCTCTTCCCACGACATTCCTTGCGCTCTGATATCGTTGTGATAGGAACGGTGTATTGTGAAAGAGGGACCCCCGGGCCTATGGAACCCCTGCGGACGGAAGAACAGTGCTCTTTTTGGCTGCTATATTTTCTACTGTTATATAAAACACTGTTATTTTCACTATATTAGTGGAAGGTAGTGGTAATTTAATTTTAATTAATAAAAAAATATAGTATATTTGTCATTTTGCTGATGATGATTATCCTTTGAGCAAAGCCGGGTTTAATAAATAAAAGCTAGTGTATCAAAAAAAAGAAGAAAGAAAGAAAGAAAAATGGATAAGAATGGAATAAATCTGGATATCAGAGCAAAACTACACTATGTTATTAAACGTAATTTTTCAGAACGCCGTTCATAGATTTTTCAACATAATCTCATGTAGACAAATTGAAACAAGTGTTTCTGTCTACTAAACGTAAATGTTAAATTGTTAGAGAGGCGTTTTTTGACTTAGCAGGTCATTATCAGAGATTGATAATACCTTTCTGCCTACCTCGAAAGGGAAGCAGCGTGATGTTGACTATGATCAGCTGTGCTGCAAGACTATTTTTCTTTTTAATTTTGGTCAAGAGACCTGCATCCCTTGTGTCACTGCGACCATAATAGATCTAGGGGACCATTGCCACGAACCTTTTTTTAACATAAAAAAAAATATATTAGGTACCTATATCTAAAATGACGTTTTTTGCTCTCACAAAATTTGACATTTTTATTTATGGTCAACATGTCGAGAGCGAAGAGGGTTTAATTAGGGTATGCGAAAGCAGGCCGTTTCTTTTAAAAAAACAGCCAATAACGAGTAAACTGGATTGGCCGCAACATCAGACACCTAAGCCTGCTCATCGCCACCGCGGAGGTCAAGACCGAAGGCAGAAATAGTAGAGACCGACCAAGAAACAACTACATATTATATGGATCAAGTGAAAAAAGACATGAACTGTGGCACATGCGTAGAATTAATGAAACAGACAGAACATAGGGAGGAATGGAGAAGAAAAAATAATATGTACATTATATGTTTTTCATAAACTTAATATTTAATATAAAAAGAGAACCGTGAATTTTTATTGTAATTTGTTTGTGGAATTGAAAGAGTAGAGTTGATTGTATGAACTACCAATTAAATCAAAATTTTCGTAAATTTCGACTTGTTGATGTGTGGAACTAGAGAGTCGAATAAAATTCTGATGAAAAATGATTGAGTAGCTTTACTGAAAAATTACATATTGTGACATAGTGTAGTTTTGATCTGACATCCAGAAATATTCACATGTATGTTATAGTAGAGAAAGAGAGACTGAGAGAGAATAAGAAATCGTATATATAAAGATTTCGGAATGGGGGTCTGGGGTGGTTAATAGAAATGGAGATTTATGTAGATTGGTGTAACGTAGTTTAAGTGCCTTGGGCAAAGATGGGTGAAGAAAAACTGCTTCACATATTCCAAGTACAAGACACACTATTTATATATAAAACTCTTAGAACGAATGTTATAAAACGAAATGTTTTCTTTCTGAAGAAAAGATAAACAAAATAGAAACTTTCTTGTACCCATGTACCTACCTACTAAGAAAATGATTCCAATTTAGTTGCTTTGCAAACACAAAAGAGATTCAGTAGTCAATCTATCTATAACCTCACGTCGCATCTCAAGTAGGGTATAGGGAGAGGCAAAAAACACCCTAATAAAATAAATACATTATAAAACAATAAATGTTGTTTTTGTTATTGCTGATGGTTTTACATGATTTTACTTGCATGATTGATTTTGCATACATACATATTTATGTATTAATAATTAATAAATAATTAAAACATTGTTATATTTTCACTGTATTTATTTAAACTCTAACGTTTTCGCCCACTTCATTGGGCATTCGCAAGAGTACTGAATCAGTATTAAAATAAATACCTATAGTGAAAATATAACAGTGTTTTAATTGATCTAGAGTTTGTGTGTTCACATTGTGAAAAGACATTTTAAACATATTTAATATCAATAAAACACTGTTTTACTTTCCACTATTAATTTATATAAATTAATAGTGGAAAGTAAAACAGTGTTTTATTGATATTAAAAGTGTTTTAATTATTTATAAATTATTAAATATGAATTTTCATAGTGTGAACACAAACACCCTTCAACAATATTTACTACTATACTATACTATACCATCACGGCATATCCCACAAGTGGGGTAGCCAGCAGATCAGCTGCATGTAAGAAACATGCAAACTGTCCTCTTCGTGCCAATATAAAATCAAGACATTCAGGATGGGTGGCAAACCTCATCGCTGAATTTAAGATGTAAAATGTCTTATTTTTTTCGAACACCTGCCTTTTACAGGGCACTCGAAAACTTACGCAGAAGAGTGGGAGACCAATTCTTTACCGGGTGCTCCACGGCACCCTCGACGAAACTCTGAGGCGACCACTGCGATCAGCTTCCACCGTCGTCAACAAACTCGTAGAACCCAACAGGGCAAACACTTCCAAATTCGCACAGAGGAGCTTCAGAGGTGCGGGGCCAACTGCCTGGAACCGATTACTAGCGGATTTAAGACAAAACCAATCAACTGCAACATTCAGGAGTAAGCTGAAAACACTACTTTTCAAGAAAATTCACGGCACCCTTGAGATGGCACGGATCATTAAACGGCGCCAAATATAAATTGTCTTTATTATTATTATTACTTTTAACGAGAGAGACGTCTTTCGTCTTGTCTTTAATAATTAACATAACATAACATACATAGACAATTCACACAGGTCGAGCTAGTCCCAAACTAAGATGAATCTTGTATTATGGGTACTAACGCGACGATACACACATATACAATGCACTACACACATATACATGTAACACCCAGACCCAGGATATTGAAGAGAGACCCACCTCCACCCGGATATCTCAGGAGTTGTGAACTCCTATTTATCCGCATAATTAAACTAAATTTGTCCTCACGGGCGGGCCATTGGGCAGGCCTGAAGGGCCAACCGGCCAAAACCGCCATCGTGGGAATCTTTTAAGCAACACTCTCTCTTCAATGTCCCTTTTGAAAGATGTTTATTTAATAAAATATAAAATAATAACAATGTAGTAAAAAAAATAAGAATACATAGAACAGGACAAGAATAACACAAGTAATAAAACAGAAATAATATCGAATAAATTAATTATGTGTACAAATTGGTAGTAACAGAAGGCCGAGGTGAGGTGTCCAGAAACGTTAATTGGCGTGTTAATTGGCGTTCCGAGGGCGCGAGCCCGAGAGCCACCAGTGCCTGAATGGTGTGAAAACATTAAACCCTCCCAAAAGGGACATACCTCCCAAACCTACTCTCCACCAAGGGAGACAGGACGACACAACGAAAACACGAGTTCGCTATCGCGCCAACGCCGCAATGGGCAAAACCAACCCTAAGACCCTTCCACGTCAGGCGGGGGTAAACCCGGCTGACGCAAAAGCTCCCAACGAGATACCCACACATCCACAATAATTTGAAAAAGTCATCCTTCACTTTGCCCTGGCCGAGAATCGAACCCGGAACCTCGTGACTTTACCTCGTGACAAGAGCATAACCTCCGCGCCACACTGGCCGACAATTCTTTTGAGATCTTTTGAGATTGACAATGTCCTAACAAGACAAAAGACGTCTCTCTCCTTAATAAGTCAAATGGTAGGATAAAACATTTGTTTTATTTATTTCGTTTAATGGAACAAAGTATTATAAATCAACCCACATTTGAAATATGGCGTGATAATGAAATATTATCTAGATGTAGAGTTAATAAAAATATTTAAAATAGGTATATCTTTCCATCAGAATTTAATGAAAATATTTCGCATCGATCACAGTAAATAAAAATGAATCATGCAGTGGCGTAGCGCGGTTTCCATAAATAATGAATAAATGGCATTTACATTTCGCCCGATATTAAAAATTAACGCCAATGCATTTCGAATAAAATTGGTTAGTCTAGTAGATTCACAGAGTATAGTGCAGTATTCACTGGATTTGAAAAATATATGTGGGAGCAATCAAAAAGTCACTGTGAATATAATAATTAACAGTTAATATTTCTGATACGTTGATTTTCTAGGTTAAACTTTATAACAAATACTATGAAACAAAGTAACATATTTGTATGTTAAAGAGAAACTGCACTTCATATCTATGCCTTTAAAAAGTTTCTTGAGTAGAATTTTTTAGATATAGATTTATCAATGGAAAATAGATTTAATTGTTATTTAATCTAGTTAACAGAATTTGATTTAATCAACAGTGCAAACAAAAGTCACTGTGAATATAATTAACAGTTAATACTTCTGATACGTAGATTTTTTTATGATATACTTTATAACAAAGAGTAGATTTTTTATGATAATCTTTATAACAAACACTTCAAAACAAAAAAAAAACATTTGTATGCCAAAGGGAAACTGCACTTCATATTTATTTTAAGCTGCCTTTAAGTTTCTTGAGTAGAATTTTTTAGATATAGATTTATCAATGGAAAATAGATTTAATTGTTATTTAATCTAGTTAACAGAATTTGATTTAATCAACATATTTATTTTTTGTACGATATGTTTTTCGTTTTTTTTTCAAGTTTAATGGATATGAGAGTAATAGAGTTTGAAAAAGACATAACATGTCAACACCTGGTCACTGAATAAAAAGTACATAGTATAAATCTACAAAGTTTTTTGTTTTTATTAACATTAAAGGTTAAAAACCCTATTGTTCAGGAGGTGTTATGATTCTTGAATGGGCCCTTGCGGTGATTTTTCCACAAAACGGCGCATCATGAATAAGTTGTCAAGTTATTATTATTATTTAAAAAAAATGAGAGTAATAATTCACCCAAATTAACAATTTTCTTAGATAATCTATCGCTTATGTAAAACAATATTGTGACTGTTAATTTTGTTTACGATTTTAAAACAGCTTTATTATAGAAGAGCTTTGAAAAAAAACGCAAGTTCATTTTTGTCAATACAGCGAATTTAGTAGCAAGCACAGAGAGATAGAAAATTAATGTGAAAAAATCTGCAGTTTCTAAATATTTAAAGGTATTTGAATTAATTTTTATTACATATTGAAGCTGCAATCACGTGGCTTTAAGGTACTGCATGGGATAGTGCAGGCTTCCTCTGTAGCAGCTGCCACGAATCACCACAGTTCCTGAATAAATATTCATTCTTAAAGGTCATAATTTACCGTGATTTGTGTTGTGTTTTGTGTGGGATGATATATGTGTGTTAATATGTGGTGCGGGATTTGTGATGTGTATGGTTGAGGGATATGTTGTTTATTTTTTTATTTTTTTATTTTATATGGAGAAATGGTTTGTTTGTGTATTATTTCATGTATGGACAATTTACAGTGCAGTATTTGCTTACCTACTATAAATATGATTGTGTATAATATGTAGGAGATGAATGCTTTTTGTGATTGTGTATATTTTTTGTATATGATTGCGATAAGTTTGAGAGATGTTTGCTCTAGTAGGTACAGGATTTATCAAGTTGGGCAACATAAAGAAAGTATGTATGTAAATTGTAATTTATTGAGAAATAAATAAAAAAAAAAGAAAAAAGTCTATAGGTAGGTAGTTATATTCATTTATTTATTATATATAATCAACAATGAGTGATAAGTGAATTATATTAATAGGAAGAAGTATCCAGCATGCTGTACCCATACTAGGTTTCAAAGAAGAATTTCTACACGTGTAGCTGTCAATGGGGCTTATAAGAGAGAATATCGGAGCTTTCGGCATGTTGCCCAGTAGCTTAATTGGACAAAGCACACCTCGTGAACAGGATGGGTCGCAGGTTCAAGTCCCCGTCCGGGGCACCAACAAATAAGATAACGTTGTTTTTACTAAGCTTTATAAGGTAGTTTAAAAGTTTGAAAATCGCTGGCTTTACTAGTGAATTGCTAATATTTGTAGCGATTGAGTATAAATGCAATTGAGAGGTATTTTATTGCTTCTTTGTACAGCTACAACTGAATGCGTTAATATATTATTATCAATATATAAAAGATTTGCATAAGAACGATGAATTTTAACGGATTTTCATTTAAACCTATATTTTATTTTTTGTGCGGCCCAGTGATTTTGTTGTGTTTTAATACAAAAAGATTTACTATTGATTGGAAAATTATGGACAAAAAGAATTTTTTTAACAGATTTTTATTTATTTATTTATTTAAACATACAGGTAATAAGCCTTCTACTGTAAACAAAAAACATACATAGACACAACAATGACATAACAATAGATATGTTAAATAATTTATGGTGTCCAGTTGCGCGTCGAGTCGTACGTGGGTAAGACGTGTTTCAACGCTAGTGTTACTTCTACCTGCATTCGCTCACGGCAGCTATTTATAAACATAGTACCTACAGCCGACGCACACAGTTGTAGTTAGGACTCAATCACACGGTTTTTTCTAGTGTTCACTAAACTTTAAATTTTTTTTTTTTTTCCGGTTATTGAACTTTTTGAATTTTTTATAGTAGTTTATTTTAAAATCCAACATATTTTAACGTGTAGTATACAATATGGAGACGGACGATCCCCCAGATAGGGGACCGGACCCGGAACCAAAGCGAAGACGAGAAGAAGAGACTGCCAGCCAACTACCTGACACACAGGAGAAACGTCCAGAGGATGAGCTGACTTATTCTCCACTAGCCCCGGGTCCTTATATAGTAATAGTTCAAGGAGAGAAGAGGCTCCATCCACTCACTTTTGGGGGACTACTACAACGATCTAGCGCACAAGGCATTATTCCGGATGGGGTAAAAACCGAGGGTGGAGGTAAAGTCCTGGTGACTTTTTCAACCCCCTCTTTTGCAAATAAATTTCTCAAATCAGATTTTATCAAAATTAATAATTTGAAAGCTTTTGTCCCAAGATACAAGGCAACAAAAATGGGGTTAATCCGTGGTGTCGCCACAGACATCACGATTGATGAACTGATGCAAAATGTAATAGTCCCTCCTCAGTGTGGCAAACTTCTTAAAGCCAGAAGGCTTAATAGAAAAGATGTTTCTTCAGGAACTTCCACGTGGGTTCCTTCCCAAACTGTGGTTTTGACCTTTGACGGACAATATCTTCCGAAAAACGTTTATTTTTACTATAATTCAATAAAAGTAGAGTTATACACATACCCTACAATAATGTGCTATCTATGCTGTAGGTATGGCCACACAAAAGACAAGTGTAGGTCCAAAGCCCGTTGCTACAAATGCAGTCAAGATCACCTAGGAGATGACTGTACAGCCAGTGGAAATACATTGAGATGCATTAATTGCTTAGGCTCCCATACAGCTAATAGTCCTCACTGTCCCGAATTAGAGAGGCAGAAGAAAATAAAACAAACAATGGCCAACGAAAATATTTCGTATTTTCAGGCCAATAAGCTTTGTATCCCTCAACCAAAAGCCTATAGTGAGGTCGTTAAGACATCACCATCTTTAACAAATGCTACAAAGAATAGTCAATTAACAAACACTTCATCATTTAGACAAACTGTCCTTTCTCACAAAACACCTCGTAATATCAATCAAAGAACAAATTCAGATAAAAAAGACCACGAATCTTTGTTAGCATATAAAAATGGACAAGCATCACTTGCAGAGGATGGATGTGCTCTTAGCTATCCCTCTGCCCCCGAAAATTCCCATCAAAATTTCATAAATCCTGATAAAGACTCAATGATACAATTATTGTTCAAGGTATTAATGTCAATCATATCATCTTATGAAGAATTACCGTCCAACGTTGCCTCAGCTCTTCCAATATTAAATCTTATCCTAAACAATGGCTCAACATCAAAATGAAAATTCTTCTGTCACTCATTTTTTTAAAAATTCTATTCCTATCCTTCAATGGAATTGCAGAAGTGCTGTTCCAAATAAAAGTGAATTGATTTACTTATTAAACAAATACAACATTAAAATAGCTGCTCTTTCAGAAACTTGGTTAGGAGCAGACAGTTTATTCAAAGTTTCCGGATTTCAATGCTTCCGATGTGACCGCTCCGAAAGAAAAGGTGGAGGAGTTGCTCTTTTGGTCAGCTCAACCATCCCTCATGATCTCATTCCAATTCCTCATAACCCATTCTTAGAGGTCGTAGCAATGGTCATTGATGGTATTGGATATGTATCCGTATATATACCTCCTAATTCTGGTTTCGATCTAAATTATTGGAACTCTATTGTACCACTGTTGCCTTCTACCTTTTTTGTTCTAGGAGATTTCAATGCCCACTCACCTGTCTGGGGTAGTTCTACCTCTGATAGAGCTGGGAACTGCATACTCTCTTTCGTTGATACTAACAATCTATGTGTTTTAAACGACGGATCCCCAACAAGACTCACATCTCCAAACCAACACCCTAGCGCTGTAGACATATCTATCTGTACCAGCGATATTTCATCTTCTATAAATTGGTCAATACTAGATGATTCTTTGTCTAGTGACCACTTTCCTATTATTATAAATCTCTGTACAAAGCGCTCAGTTCTTCCTTCCAAAAGCAAACACTCGTATAACCTTAATAAAGCTGATTGGAACCTATTTGCAGAAATAATTAAACAAAAAACAGTATTATTGTTACAAAACACAGATAGATCGGTAGATGATTTAAATACTTTTATAAACAAAACACTAGCAGAAACTGCCAATGTCTGTATTCCCCAAAAACGGAAAGGTACATATCATTCAACTCCAAAAAATGTACCATGGTGGGATAAAGAATGTACGGAATTGGTTGAAGAGAGACGATCTATTATGCATAAATTTAGGAAAAATATGAATATGGTAAATTTCCTCGAAGCCAAAGCTATCCAAGCTAAGGTTAAGAGGAAACTAAGATATAAAAAGCGTATGGGATGGAAACAATTTTGTCAGTCACTGTCTCCTAATTCTACACCATCGTACGTTTGGAATATGATTAGACGTTATAAATGTTCTTTAAATATAACAAACGTACCACATTCCCCAGCACTATGGATGGAGGAATTCACTGACCGAATTGCCCCCAATTATGTACCTCATATTAAAGAACTGGAGGTGCCAATCATAGAAACTTCTCCTAATACACCAACCCATCCAATGGAACTTCCATTTTCTTTTGATGAGCTCATTAACAGTTTACATAAAACAAAAAAATCAGCTCCAGGAATTGACAAGATTTCCTACATTTTTCTTAAAAAATGCCCTGAGATTTTCTTGTACCGATTGCTTGATATGTTTAATCAAGTAATTCTGTCAGGAAAAGTACCCCACGAATGGAAACAATATCTAATAATACCGATATTAAAACCAGGCAAGGACCCCAAATGTGGAGCTTCATATAGACCAATTTCTCTAGCTTCATGCATATCAAAGGTCATGGAACGCTTGATAAAAGCAAGAATGGAGTGGCATGTGGAACGTAATTGTCTTTTGCCTCCTTTTCAATTTGGTTTCAGAAGGGGCTTGTGCTGTATAGATAGCCTGAGTACTCTTGTGACTGATGTTCTATTATCATTCTCCCAAAAAGAATTTACTGTGGGTCTTTTCCTAGATATTGATTCAGCTTACGACAATGTAAGCTTACCATTGCTTCACCAAAAACTTCTGAAATTACAAATTCCCCCACTCATAGCTAATTTTATTTTTAGTCTTTTTTCAGAGAGAACCATCGTCATAAAGGAAGAAACAAAAGATATCACGAGAACTATTAGAAAGGGCTTGCCACAGGGTTCAGTTTTGAGCCCACTTCTGTTTAATATCTACTGCTCAGATCTACATGTTCAACTCTCAGAGCAATGCAAAGTTTTACAATATGCAGATGACATTGTTATCTACACCTCTCATAGCAAATTGGATAAAGCCATTGAAATCATAAATTCCTCCGTGCAAATATTGAATGCCTGGCTCAATAAAAACTCAATGCAGCTATCACCGTCAAAATCTAAAGTCCTTGTATTCTCAAGAAAACATCAAAACCCTCCGGTCACAGTTACCATTGATAATGTTCTCATTCCCCAAGTTACCGAACATAAGTTTTTAGGTGTTACCCTAGATAGAAAACTATCTTGGGGCCAGCACATTAACAATATTTCGACAAAATGTGAAAGAAATATAAACATTTTAAGAAGTGTGGCTGGAGTGTCATGGGGATCACATCCATCTACCATGAAAAATATATATCATGCCATGATAAGAAGTCATCTTGACTTTGCTAGTTTTCTATTAGATCCCATTCCAAGACATTTGGAAAACAAACTTGAAAGAATTCAATCTAAATGCCTTAGATTGATAACCGGAGCCATGCACTCATCTCCCATAAATTCATTACAGGTTGAATGTACGGAGATGCCCCTGACACTGAGAAGGCAATACCTAGCAGAAAGATTCTTGCTCAAAAGAATAGCTTTTATTGATCATCCTCTATTAATGAACATTATGAAATTGAAACACGTATGTCTCTCTAACAGATATTGGTCTTCCAAAAAAATGCCTCATCTTTGTGCTGGATTTGCAATGATTTTCCCTTTATTTAAAGGAAAGCGCTATCCATTTCCCTCCCCAGTATATGATTTACCCTTCAGAGCCACTTTGTTGTTTCCCAATGTTCACAAAAACATCGGTTTGTACAAGAATACAAAACTCCCAAATAAACCAACTAATCAAATTTTCATAGATGAGGTTGAAACAAATTGGCCAACTCACACTAGAATATATACTGATGGATCTAAGCTTAGTAATGGAAACTGTGGAGCTGCTATATTTATACCATCGACGAAACAAACATTTGCTCTTAGAATACCCCGCGAATCTTCTGTATTCACTGCCGAGTGTTTTGCTATGAGGGTAGCCTTAAAATGGTGTTTATCACAGTCACAGCTCAATGTATCTCATTCCTTGAATAATTTTATAATTTTTTCAGATTCATTATCTCTTATACAGTGTCTTGCAACTCCTTTTGGTGGTAATTCCTACGACCAGTTATTGTTAGAGGTAAGGAGACTACTAGAGAGATTGAGAGAAGAGGAAAAAGATATTGTGATTGTATGGATTCCAGCTCATTGCGGTATTTCTGGCAATGAGGAGGTGGATGCATTGGCCAGAGCAGCGGCAGTGAGTGGACCCGATGTCTCGGATTTCTCAGTCACAGTGAGTGATCTTTTGCGGGTTGTTGCAGCAAGGGGGAGAGAAAAATGGAATTCTCTTTGGGACATAACCTCAAAAACCAAAGGGGTGTGGTACAAGAAAGTTCAAGAACATATTCCGTCCAAACCTTGGTATCATGGCAAAGGATTGACAAGGGAATTTGTTACAACAATATCACGAATGCGCATAGGGCACACTCGTCTAGATAGTCATTTGTTCAAGATTAATATTGTGCCCTCCCCATTCTGCGAGTGTGGATTGGATGAGGAGACGATGGATCACGTATTTTTTGCCTGCCCGATCCGTAATGCTGAAAACAATTACCACCAAGTACCTGATGTCCCTCACCCAATCAACATTGCTTTTCTTCTCACGCTTGGTAGGATGGACATTTATAGATGGTTGTTTGAGATTGTGAAGAAGGAGTTTATAATTATATGATTTGTTTGTTTTCTGTCCACATTATGTTTTTTATATATACATGTTAGTTGTTTAATGGCATAAATCAGCCCTAGTTGGCTGGGTTGCCTAATAAAATTAAAAAAAAAAAAAAAAATTTATGGTGTCGAAGATCAAACAGTAATCAGAGAATACTATAAAAACAATTGAAATAATAAACAAAAGAAGTAAAATATATATCATTATAAAATCAATAGGTACATTATAAATACGATCAATGGAATAGGAATTTAAATTTTTTTCAATAAATCAAAATGATCGAAATCAAAATACCACATAACAATAATAATTTAATAATATGATAATAAATTAAAATAAATTAATAAATACACATAATTCAAATACACATAATGTACAAACAACCGTCGCAGAAAAAATACGTAAATATACAGAACTAGCAGGAGAAATAAAAAATATTTGGCATTCTGGGTCCGTTTATAAAATACCATGTCAGCTACAGGGGTAACTCCGAAATCTTTAATAAATAATTTACAAAAATTAGATTTACCGGTTAATTTGTATATTAAAATTCAAAAATCTATTATAATAAACACTTGTAATATTGTAAAAAAGTTTTTGAGCACAGATATTTCAGGCACAATGCTGGTATTTTGAACCCGCGTTCTGAGCCTAATCCTTTGATATCCTGTATATCTGGATAGGTGAATTTTTCCCGGCATTAGACTGTTAAGTTTTTGTATGACCATGACTGATCATATGGAGACTTATCTGGTTGTATAATGCTGAGAAGTGTGGATGGCAATTCTGCCACCGCGTAAAAAAAATAAATTAATCACGTGTTGGAATATTACAGTGTTATTAATTAACATTAGATTAAAATATTTTTAGGTTATTGTTGTATTCGTAAATATCGTGTTTTGTTAGGTGGAGTACCCGGTACAGAATTGGTCTCCCACCCATTTCCGTAAATTACTCTGTCATTAAAAAAATGAGACTTTCAGGATGGGTGGTATTTTTCGTCAATAACATAATATGTACAGACTATTCACACATATCGAGGCAGTCCCAAACTCAGATATATGAGTCTTGCATTTTTTTTAAATGTATCTGGGTTTTTGTTATAATCCCAAATACAACCTTATACACCTTTCACAGTAACCTAAAAGCTTGTGTCGTGAAAGAGAAGTTTGCCGGCACCTGGAACCGAATTGCGAACCTCATGAACATGAAGCCGAGACTAAGCTTAAACTAAAACTAAACTTAAAGTAGGTACTAGTTCGATGATATCTACATATTATTATTATTATTTTTATTATCCCATCACGGCACATCCCACAAGTGGGGTAGCCAGCAGAGCAGCTGCATGTAAGAAACATGCAAACTGTCCTCTCCGTGCTAATATAAAATCAAGACATTCAGGATGGGTGGCAAACCTCATCGCTGAATTTAAGATATCTACATATAATTATATATAATAATAATAATAATTATAAAGACAATTTATATTTGGCGCCGTTTAATGATCCGTGACCATCTCAAGGGCGCCAATATAATACACTTAACATAATATACATGTAACACCCAGATCCAGAGCAGTTTGAAAAAGGTCATTCTTCATTTGACCCTGATTGAGTATCGGACCCAAAACCTCGTGATTCAAAGACAAGAGCGTTACCTCTACGCCATATCAGTTGTGAATCAATTAAATAAATAATTAAAATATTGACGAAAACAACATTCAACATTGCTGAATTAGCAATGTTGAATGTTGTTTTGGTTTCTTCACCTAACAGGTGTTGAACAATTGGAAATAAATAAATAAATAAATAAATGAATAAATAAAACATAATACATATGTTGTAAAACATATTATTCATGTCCACGTGCTATCATCCATTTTTATAATTGTGTATGTTTGTTCATATATGAATATAAGCGAGAACTAGACTTACACAGTCATTTACGTTGTTTTGAATTGTTGTTTTATCTTTTATGGGTTTTAGTGATGTCTATCTTTTGGTTAGCTGGAAGATATTGCCTCCAGGCAATAAGCTCGCCAATTGCTCATGATTTTTTTCTGATCAATAAAGTGTTATTATTATTATATATTGTTACGTTTTGTTTTGGGGAGTAAGAGGGATAAAACCCTTAATTTGTGTAAATTGGAAATAAATAAATAACAAAAACAAAACAATTAAACATTTGTGATGATACAAGACAACTTTAATAACAATATACGACAACCAGGTGTCCGTGGTTAGATCCCAGGTGCCGGCAAACTCCCCTTTCACAACACAAGCTATTTGCTTACTGAGGAAGGTGTAAAAGTTTGTATTGAATTTATAACAAAACCCAGATATATATTTTTTTTAAAACTTTAACTTAAAGTACGGAATATTATAAATTAAAGTACGGAACGAAATAATAAGACGTAAAATTAAAATTACTGATATTGCACAACGTGTCACAACTCTTAAATGGAGATGGGCGGGACAAATAGCTAGTAGCCCAGATTACAAATAGCCAAAGTCATATACGTTTTGGAGACCTTCAATCTGAAACTTTTAGATTAACGCTCGTTAATGGTGGACGCTCCACCGAAACCGCGGTAGCGAAAAAAGCTCACAAAATAACAATTGATACAAAGTAATCTAAAATTAATATCAATATACTTTTATTTTATCTTGTTTCACATCTGTTGTTTGCTTCTCTCGTATAGAGGTACATCGAAGGACTTTAGTCAAAAGATTTCACACGGAGGTTTTGCCGATTTGGTGATTTGGCCGGCTTGCTCTTCAGGCTACCCACTATGGCGCCTTTAGTGTGGACAAGATTTGTTAAGTGTAGAATTTCGGATAAATGGAAGTCTTCAGACTTCTGCGCTATCCGGGTGGTCGGTGGGTCCTTCAATGTACTGTCCAAAGTAGGGATGAAAGAAAACAATTGTGTTAATAAGTCTAGTGAATCCATAAAATATGAACTTGCTTCATGCAAAGAACTTTGTGAACGTTTCAAATATTTCTCATCCACTACATAAAAGCACCCACTATATACTAGAGTAAATGTTGTTTATTTATTTATTTATTATTTGTTGTTTACTTGCTGCTGTTTGAGACTTTCAGAATGGCTCCCTCTTGCATACTTCACACATGAGTCACATATATATTGCTAGTAGGTATATAATATGTAGTCTAAATGGATGTTGTTAGGCTATGAATATTTTAATAAATACTCTGTGTGGCGACTTTCACATTGGGAGATTCAAATTTACAATCGTGTGATGACGTCACGGTACGTCTTGGACGCGACATTATTTTTACTTTTCTATTCCATTTTTGAAACGGAAGACTACTATATTATTCCGAAGACTATATTATATGCATGTAAAATTGAGTATATTGGTAAGTAACTCTATTTTCCACTATTAGTCGTTTGTTAGAATATTGTAGTAGTAAGTAGTACCAAATTTTGAATATCTTCTACAACGGTTTTGTAATTTTGAGGAGGATATTGTCGGAGGAGAGCTCTCCAAGCAAACTTTGATGACATAGAAGTTCTGCTCTTGAAACATTGAAAGTGGTTGAAAAACCCTTAATGGCTCGAAGAGTTATGTTTTAAAGACTTCAATGTCACCCCGTGAAGTCTCCGATAAAAAAAGGTCTCTGAATCTTTTCTGTAAGTTTTTGAGTCTCCTGTAAAAGGCAGATGTTTGTAAAACCTCACGCTGTGGTGGTATAGTAGTAGAAGTCTTAGACACTGTTTCTCAGATGTAGCGGTTCTAGTTTTTGCGGGCTCCGGGCAAAGCAATTTTGCGAGGACCATGAATGAGGTTTGGCAATTTGGAAGGTATAGAAATTTTCAAAAATACCAAGTTTTTCAAGTTCCTTTTCGCCCGTCACAAAGTTTTCAATTTGAGAATGTTCACTTCATCTTCATTTCCGTACAGGAATTTTGAAGAGAAAAAAAACTGACAACTTTATAAAATTTTGTTTCCATCTTAAATAATTCGATTTGTTAAGTTTATTTTGAAATCGCCGACCAGTATTATATTAGTCTGCAATGCAATTTTTTAAGTGTGAAATAAATCTTAGAAGATGAATAATTTAAAATCCCAGCTAGATACGAACATGTATGTGAAAAGTTACATACATGTAGTAGGTATCTATCGGGATTTCATTCAAAATGTACCTGAGTGAAAGAAAATCTATGTAAAAATCCGATGTAAAAAATGACTCACATTGAAGACTAAATAAAAAAAATACTTTGGGCCTTAAATTTTCATAGAGACATCTACATTTTTAGATATTTTTTTCGATATTAAAAATAATAAATCTGATATTAGGCTGAGAGGAATGGTGCTCGGAGACGTGGACGTCCTAGGATTAAATGGCAAGATCATTTAAATCAAATCCTACAGGACGGTCATGTGTTGAGCACATTGAACAGGAGAGCATGCATGAGGAATTGTATGACAGTGACGGAAGCGAAAGATGTATGCAAGGATAGAAGGAAGTGGTGCTCGATCCTTTCTGCCTACCCCGCTAGGGAAGCGGCGTGATGGTATGTATGTATGTATAAATCTGATAATTTTATTCATATAGCGCCGTATTGTGATAATACCACTTATCACTGCAATAAACATTAAAGCTGTCCTCTCCAAGTCAACAATTAATTAAGACATTCAGGATGGGTGGCAAACCTTATCAGAACTGAATTTTAGATGTAAAAGGTAATTATTTTTTTCGAACACTCGCCTTTTACAGGACACTTAAAAACTTACGGAAGAAAAGGAGACTAATTCGTCAACAATCAAAAGAATATACTCCACAAAGCCCAGTGGCAGAAGAAGTTTCGGGAGGCGAAAGTTGAGATGGATGGACGGAGTGGAAAAGGACCTGCGAGCTTTGGGTGTGACCAATTGGCGACGACGAGAGGCGATGGATAGGAGGGAGTGGAGGTGACTTCTTGAGGAGGCCAATACCCAGACCAGGTTGCAGCGCCACTGATGATGATGATGGGAAACCGATTTTTTGTCGGGTGCTTCACTGTGTTTATTTGACCTTTGATATTATATACGATATTTCTCTTCATAACAAAACAAACAAATATAAATTAGACCAATAAGTCCTTATTTTATTTATTTATCGATTTCCTATTCTATGTACTTCATAAGAATAAATTGGTATTCCATCTTCTAAAGTGTCAATGGTTGTATATTGGATATATCGCTCGCTTATAAAAACAATGACACATCTCAATAAATGCGTTTAAAGTTATCAAATTAACATTTAGTAAACTTTGCATGAATATGTCGATTTCTTTCTTTTAGAAAATTGGTCTGAATGTGTCTCTTTTATATCAAACATATTTATGTGTGATTTGAAAAGGTTTTATATTAAGAAAATGCCGTTTGAAACAACCTAGGTAGCAAATGTGAAATATTGTAAAAAAAAAATTAGTGATATTTTCAGATTGTGTCGTTGTTCATAAATTTTATTTTGGTTATTGTTAAAAAAAATATTGTCATTTCTCAAAATAATATTATTTAAATTGGCTTGATCATTTAGATCAAATTCTCAAGGACGGCCGTGTTTTGAGTAAGAGAAACAGACGTGCGTGCATGAGAAATTGTATGACTGTTGAAGAAGCGAAATAAATATGTAAGGACAGATCTTTATAGCATTCTGTTCTCTCTGCCTACCCCACTTGGGATACGGCGTGAGGGAATAGATAGATATTATTTAAATGCAAAATATTAGCAAGTTGAGTATCTTACCGTTCGTACAATAATGTGCTAAATATAAATAATTCAATATCCATGGAAAGACAGCACTTTTGTCTTCATCAACATAAAATTCCAACGAAACACGATACACTCTTGTCGCAAGTGATAAATTTTCATAATGAAGACGTTATAACGACGTATGTGCTATCTCTCTCGCACTAATATAGATATTATGATAATGAGGATTGGAGACAACATAGATATTGAAAAATACAGTTTTTCTGTAATTTAACATCAAAACTCGCATTTTTGTTTTATGACGTTATTCTTGCAAACGAGCGATAAATTATCCACAAATAAAAATAAACATTCCCAGAACTGGGGGTAAACGAATAACACATCAACGAGTTAACTAAACTCCGTTAAAATGTGATTAAATTTTAAGTTAATAAACATTATTAACCGGCACGTTAAATAATTCAATCCCGTGGAGCACACGGTAAAGAATTGGTCTCCCACTCTTCTGCGTAAGTTTTCGAGTGCCCTGTAAAAGGCAGGTGTTCGAAAAAAATAAGACATTTTACATCTTAAATTCAGCGATGAGGTTTGCCACCCATCCTGAATGTCTTGATTTTATATTGGCACGAAGAGGACAGTTTGCATGTTTCTTACATGCAGCTGATCTGCTGGCTACCCCACTTGTGGGATATGCCGTGATGGTATAGTATAGTATAGTAGTATCATCATCATCATCGCCCTCAACGCTCCTCTCGGGAGCACAGGGCAGAAACCAGCCTCCTCCATTCAGAGCGTCTCTGTGCTAATTGCGTCACCTCTAAGTAGTAGTAATTAGTAGTAATAGTAGTATAAATAATTCTAATTATTTTTATCAGGTACAAGGTTGCTCTCGGATCGCTCGGAGTGGAAATTTAAATTAATAAAAAAAGTTCATTCAAATTAATTAAAAAAAAAACAATGTTTACTTTTTTTTATAAAATTCATTAAAAATAACAATGATTTTGACAACTACCCGTGGAGTCTTCGGTTAAGAATAAGTCTCCGACTCTGTAAAAAGGCAGGTGTTCATAAAACCTCACGTACAAGACAATTCACATCTACGACTCAGCGATGAGGCATTCCACCCATCCTGAATGTCTTTTTGTTTATTGGTAATGGGAGGACAATTTGCATGTTTATTACTTGCAGTTAATCCGCTTGCTACCCCATTTGTGACCATATATACCGTGACGGTATAGTATAGTAATTTTGACAGTTTGTTTTAAAATAAATGCGCCGTTTTGTGGAAATAACCACAAGCATTAAGCTGCTTATGGAGGGAGTATTTTTATATGTTCAATTTTGTTTTGTTGTTTATTATTGTGATATTTATGTTTATTTCTTAGTTTTAAAATGATAAAAAAAATGATTACATTCGTATTGAATGAAAGCGATGAACATTTTCATGTTTTAGTTGCAGATTTTTTTACACTGGAACCTTTTCTTGGATCTCTGCAGCCTTAGTCAGAACACAATATTTTAAATAAAAAAATTGTAAGTTAAACACTTTGGAGTTTTAAATTTGTTTAATTAACAGTTACATAAGTTTCGGGTTACAGGCCCATATTCAAATTATGGAATTTTACTCATTTAGTGAAAATAAAATTAGTGACAATATTTTAACGTTATCTAGTCGTTCGACAATAGACGACTTTGCAAGGAAGTGTCAAATTCGTTGCTAATGTTCGTTTTTTTTCGTTCGTTTTAGTTAAACTTCGTAATATTGACTTGTGTATTTTAGCTACGAAAATTGATACTTCCATGCAAAGACGTCTGTAGTCGAACGACTACATAACGCTAAAACGTGTTTTGACTACGGCTGCTGGTATTAGCCGATTGAACGATTACCCGAATATGCGCTAATGTAACATTAAACTAAAAATAACGGGTAAGAAATTAGATTTTTCGTTAACGGAATAACGAAGGTAGTTATTTTTTTCTTAACGGTATAAAACTTTGCAAAATACATACTTTAGGAATAAAATCAATATACCTATATCTTAAGAAACACAAAACCTAGTAGGCCTTACAAAATAGGGATGTACATAAATTATAAGCAGGAGTGGATACCTCTAATACCAAATACCAGGAATCTATCTGTAATCAGAAATTAAAATGAAACAAACTGTCTAGTAATTCTACGGGCGACTTTAATAATATGTGAGCCGGCTTTCGAAAGCATCCTTTCTCATCGTCAGACAAAATAAATGTAAATTGAAGCTTTATTATAAAGAAATGTGACAAACAGACGAACAAACATAATGTTAATACGAGAGATAAGCTCAAGAATGGTCTATCAGGTTTTAATTTTGTTTCACTTTAATTTCTTATTATAATGATATTACATCAAGAACCGTCGGCTGATTTTAAACTTCTTTATAATCAATATCTGAAAAACGGATAGATTAAGTTTATGGGGTTAGAGCTTTTTACCTCTGGAATGGATTGGTTCCGGAGCATAAGCAGGCTGCCGATCTTAGAATATTCAGAAGGAGCCTTTTTTATAGATACTAGGTTATAATTATTATCAAATTATTGTATTGCAAATTTTGTGATTGTTCAGAGGTAATTAATTAGTGAGTTATATTAAAAGGTCGTTCAACGTTATCCATGATAAAGTTGAAATCTTTAACCGACGGTTCTTGGTGGAAGTTCATGTGAAATTAATGGTAAATACAACACTTATTTGTTATTTGATGTTATTGACCGAAGGTAGGTATTTGTTGGAAGTCCATTTCAAGATAAAATTGAAAAAAAAAAACACAGTATGTAGGTTACTTCCGAACGACTTTATTAACTTTGCGTACTAGTATTCGGAGACTCTCGACTCCATCATTAGGCGATTAGTAAAAAGTGAAAAAAGATACAGAGACAAACAGTTTTTTTAGGATTTGAACAAAAGAATGTTGGGAGAAGCCCGTCGAGAGTCTCCGAATACTAGTACGCGAAGTTAATAAAAGTCATTTGAAAGTTAACTACAAAGGTACTGTGTTTTTTTTCAATTTTAACTTATTTGTTACTACTACTGTCGCAGTGGACGTACTAAATAAGTGTTTTATATACAATTATACAATTAATTTAAGTTATCCATGGTATCATAAAGAACATGGTCCGAACGAAATGGACGTTCAAAGAAAACGTGATACCTTAAAATTCTCCCTTTAGTTCACTAAAACCGTAAACATTAGATGTTAAATTGACTTTCAGTTTAGTATTTTCTATCAACTTATTGTTTAGACTATAAACAATTTGTAAGTAAAATACTTTGAACACCAAATACAGCAGGTTGTACCAATATTCAGATACCTATAACATTTTATTTGATATCGTCAAAATATAATTTTCCATCCCTATACATTGGTCATATTATAAGTTTAGGATTTCATTAAAAGTAAGAAGAGTTTATTTAGAAGCACATCCACAGTAGTACAGTGAACTACTAATAAATAGGGTTGTTGTAGTTCAATGGAAGTAACATCGGAAGCATCCATCTTCATGAAGATGGATGCTTCCGATGTTGCTTCCATTGCTTCCGTTGCTTCCATCCAGAGAGGACAGTCTGCATGTTTATTACATAGTGGGATATGTCGTGATGGTATAGTAGTAGCACCAAATTGAAATTCGAATTATTATTAGAAACATTTTGGATGCTCAAGGGAAACGTGAGATCCAGAATTCAAGGAGTAAATGTGCTATTTCTTAGAAGATATTTAGGGTGCAATTGAGAGATCGTACAAGAAATGCATATTATGTTTATGATGCTCTCGAAGTAGAATGAGTAATCCGATATAAAGAGAGGTCGTAGTTATGATGGCTAAGTCACATGATTCGTATGCCAGAAAAGGGATTAATTCTAAAAGTGTTGGAAGTTGTTAGAGGCAGAAGACCAGTGAATCATTCCACAAAAGCTCGTGTTTATAGATCCTGGAAGTAGCAATGGGTCTCAGAAAGAAATGTCTTGGCGTAATTTGTTACCGATCCGACTTGGATAAACGAAGATGATGTATGCATTTCTCTTATTGCCCTGTATTAGTGGGCGAAATTTAAACAAAATCGGTTTGACGATGTGCATTTGTGTGATGAAGATACATTCTAATTCACAAAGGTGTAAACATTTATTAATAAGGTTTAAAAGATTTATAGAAATTTACTCCCTGCTCACACTGCAAGAAAGTTGGCACGATGGGATGAATAGATAAAATTCTCAAACAAGGGTTGTTTAAGAAGTGATTCTTTGAAAAGTTTCAAAGGGTACATCTCTAAAGTATAACAAGTATGGAAGTTGTTGTGCTTTCGTGAAAGTTTGTATATTTCTAGGAATGAATTCCCTTTCAATCAAACAAGCTTTTGGGACCGTATAGCTGCTACCTGAAAAAGTTTACTTTTCTCATTTGTGAGCTCGAATTGATTTATATATTATTATTATTTGTTTATTTTTCACTATAGAATGCGTTGATAATAAAAATGAACACTTTGACTGTTTTATTTTTTCTTTTCGTAAAAAAAGTTGGGCGATTTTCAGTACACTGAGAAAAATACTCACAACGAATCATTGGTACGTACTATCAGATTAGGACCAGAGATATTACAAACGATTCATTAGTGGATTATAGGCATTCGTGGATGTGTGGGTCTCAAGATGGGATCTGCTACGTCAGCCGGGTCCCTCGCCCACTGACGTGGTAGGGTCGGAGATGTCAACACTGGCATAGTGGTACCAGACTAGAGAGAGTTGAAACATAAATAAATTAATAATAATAATAATAATAATAAAAATGTTTATTTATCAAAATAAAAATTACAGGATATTATAACATTATAATAAAGGTACATATTCTAGTAAAAACTATTTTCTTCTTTTAGTCACATCATCATTGTACCTTTTTTTTTTTTTTTTCCTTCTTAAATACAACACATCGCACAGTATACTAGTCAAAAGACTGTGTCATACTGTACAATAATCTACAGTATTTTTATTTAAACTTTATGTTTATTTAAAGACATCATACAGCAAGTGTCCCTTGAAGATATCCACCATATCAGTACCAGGACAGTCTCGATCAAACTTCCACACGAACAATCATATACCCTAATCAATTCTGTTAACTCAAAATGCCCAGCATATCTTCGACATTCTTTCTTCCCACATCTAGCAACCAGTGAAATACCCGTTTCTTAAACATATATTTTCTGTGTTCCCCCTTTGTCATAGCACACAATCTGTTGTAAATTTTTGGTGCCAGGTATTTTGCAAACTTCTGACCATGTGTAGTATTCATCTTTGGAGGACGTCGCATCTGTTGGGTACTCATCCTAGTTAAATGAGTGTGTTGTATAACAGTATTATTGCTCTTCTCGATTTGGTATCTTAATAATATATGGAGTATATATAACTGCCTAGGATCCAGTACCCCAAAAGTTTTATAGAGTGGCTCAGATGGTGATCTGTATCCGCAGAAATGAATTACTCTTAGAATGGCTTTATGCGCAATGACAACAGGATATAAATGATTTACAAAAGCACCACCCCAACATTCAATGCCATATGATAAAATCGACTGACACAATGCCAGATAAACCACTTTCATCTTGTTGTACTCTAGAATATGTCTCACTGATCTGAAGATGAATATTAATTTCCGCAACTTCTTTGCCAAAATTTCTAGATGAGTGGACCACCTCAGGTGTTTATCGAATGTGATACCCAAGTATCTTATTGAGTCGGTGCTTTCTATTTTAGGACATTTACAATCAAGTCGACAATCACAAACACTAATTTTCTTACACTCATTTGGTTGTGATACTGATGTTAATGAGAAGGGCACATATTTTGTTTTAGCTGTATTTAGTGTAAGAAGGTGTCCATCTAACCATTTTTTAATTTCCCTTACGCCTCTGTGAGCCAAGGAGTATGTCTCATCCCATGTGTTTCCAGTGAACGCCAAGACTGTATCGTCGGCAAAAGTTATTATGGTACCATCTATTTTCAAATCACACAAATCGTTGATGTAAATCAAGAAAAGTAATGGACCAAGGGTACTTCCCTGAGGTACACCAAACTCAATTCTGGATGTTTTACTCATCACATCATTGTTTAATCTCGTACGCTGCAATCTGCCTGTAAGAAAGCTTTCGAAAAAGTTTATGGTCACACCCCTTATTCCAATGAATTCCATTTTTTTTAATAATATCCGATGGGAAACCGTATCAAAGGCCTTTGCCAGATCAAGGAATACTGCTAGACATTTTTTTCCTCCATCCAGACAGTCTAGCACATAACTTGTCAATCTATTCATGGCGTTTTGTGTTCCAACTCCCTTCCTGAATCCGTATTGATTTCCTGACAGTATTTTGTGTTTGTCCAAGTAACTTGTCAGCCGTACTTTAATTGTTTTTTCAAATATTTTTGAGACAGAACTGAGTATTGATATTGGCCTATAGTTTGTTTGATTTTGAGGATCTCCAGATTTGAAAATTGGGACAACGATAGCATGTCTAAGACAGACAGGAAAGATACCTTGCATTATACATTTGTTAATAATAATTGATAGAGGCAGTGCGATGTAAGCTGTACATAACTTTAAAATCTGTTTTGTGATCTTATCTTCACCACAGGAACCTGTATTTTTTAATGCGGAGATTATCTTTTGAATCTCCGAATCTGTGGTTGGTGTAAAGAAAAATGAAGATGCCATGTTCCTTGTGTTTTTCATCTTGGCTGTGAGTTCTTTCTCTGTCAATCCATTTTCGTTTTCTATCTTTTTTGCTAGTGTTTGTCCTACATTACAAAAGAAATTATTCATCGAATCAGCTATTTCTCTAGGTTCCTTAATTAATCTGTCGGAATTTTTTTCAACCAACATTTTAATATCACCTTTTCTATCACTCTTGATGTTCGCACAGTCCTTGATAACATCCCACAGTTTTTTCGGATCCTTACCTGATTTAACAATTTCATCGCCATAATACTTATTTTTTGCTACTTCAATAGCTTTTCTGCAAGTGTTTCTATATTTTTTATATTTGAGGGCAAGATTTAGGTTTTCTGGGTGTCTTTTTACTTCACTATGCAATCTATTTCTCTCATATATAGATAAAACTAATCCATTTGTTATCCAAGGTTTTAGTTTCATAATTTTTTTCCTTCATTTGATAGTGGTTTTAGTATTCTTCACAATGATATTCTTCATAGTATCAAGAAAAGATTCCATGGCCTCATTGGGATCATTTATATTATTTATTGGGTCCCAATCAATATTCTTAACTTCATTGAGTATTTCATCTTCATCTACATAAGTATGTGTATAATTTTTACAAGCTCCATCCTTCTGTCCCTCAATACCAAGCATTATCATATAATGATCTGTCATATGCGTTTCAAATGTTGCAGCTACTAATTTATTCTTCGATTTAACCATCACATGATCTAGGCAGGTACTCGTAGCAGGTCTAGTTACAGTATTTATAGTTGAAACAAAACCCATAGAATTAAGCATGGTCAAGTAGTGTGTCCCTTGCACACTTTGAGATAATATATCGATGTTCATATCTCCGACTAAAATAACTTGATTGTACATCTTTGTATTCGACAGTATAATATTCAGTGCATCAATGAATTGTTCTTTACTCGCATTTGGTGAGCGATAAATAGCTAAAATGCACGTACCATTGTCAACATCTATTTGTAAACAGTTTGCATATGGTATCGTTATTTCCTGTGACTTTTGTATAACACAGTCATTCTTTATGTAGACTACAAGACCACTATTTTGATTAAAGTTATCTGTCGTGTGGTATTCAGTATATCCCGTAATAGTTTTAGCTGTGTAGCAATTTCTCAACCAGCATTCTGATAATACTAACACAGTGAAATCAACTTTAATAGATGATAGTTCCGTCATCAACAGATCAAAATTATGTTCAATACTTCTGACATTAATATGGACAAGACTCAGAGCCATGCTTCCATCGAACATCTGTTGGCAATCATAGGAAGTCTTGATCGGTTTCGTTTCAATGTGCTTAAATTTGTCAATATCATCAAAAAAATCGGGTGCAGAACTTTTTTCCTCCGCATTATCACTAATAGAACCTAAAACAACCTTAACAGGAATAATCTATCAACTCTCTTGCTCTTCTATCCAGCAGTAATCTTACAGGACAATCCGGATTAAAGGCAGAATGATTAGAATCCTTCTTATCTGAACAATTTGTACATCTTGGACTTGTACCGTTTTCCTCTTTTTTCTTTCTACAGTCATTTCCCAAATGTCCTTCCATGCAATACGCACATCTAGTAGGACCATTACAAAACTTTTTTGTATGCCCATAGGCCAAACAATTATAGCATTGTATAAGCGGTGATTCGTCTTCCACTTGAACTCTCTGGAAACCCACAAACACTCTCCCCGCCGTTGTTAGTATTCTCCATGTTTTTGGTTCCACCTGGCAAATCAGATTTAACAGTAAACCATTTCTGTGTTTCTTAAAGTATTTAATCTTTACTCTTTCTTCTATATTCAGATGTTGGTTTTGTTTCAAAAGAGACTCGTTAAGGTCATCCTCACTTGTCTCTTTAATTAAACCTTTGAATACAACCAGGGGATTTCTCATTCTTCCACATTGTACATTAAGACCACACTTATCACTTGTCAGGTTAAGCTCCTCTTTAAGTTTATCTCTATTTGTTTCCGTATTACAGTTTATTATTACTTTGTTGTTTTTTGATTTCCTTAGATTGCTTACACCAATACCAAGATTTCGAAGGTTGACACTTTCCTTTACCTGTCCCTCAATTTCATCACTAGTTTTTACAGGATCATTGGAACTTACAACCAAAGCATAAGATTTCTCAAGGGGAGTAACATTAGAACCATCAACATCCCGACTCTGGGCAGTTGTACAGTTTCTTCTTCTAGCTTCCATCAGTAATTCGTCAAGTTTCTCCGAGTTTTTCTGCATTTTATCACCAACAAACTTTTTGATCTCATCCAGACTTTTCGAACCATTTTCTCCATGCTCTGCCTTGATTCTCTCGATATCAGTTTTCTGTCTCTCGATAATACTAAACAGTTCCTTAATGGTATCAATCACCTTTTCCTTAATTTCCTTCTTTAAGTTACTGACACTATTTAACCGATCGACAGTCTCTTTCACTAATTCCTTAGCTATGATGCAACTGTCTCTAGTCTGGACATCGTCCATCTGTTTCTGTGTGTTAATAGGTGATGTATTACATGAAGTTGAGGCTGAGTTGGAAACTCCATTTCCTGTTTTTTTTTTTGAGAGCGCTGACATTGTAACACTTAAGGGGATTCACAATTTAATAACTGTGGTGCCTCGCATACAGTTTGGCAGCGATGCGTTTCACCTGTCTTCTCACGATATAACACACTCTAACAAACAGAGAACTAATCACTATATTTTCAATTAATTATTTTATCCACTATATTATAATCAATCCACTATTTTATCCACTATATTATAATCAATCCACTATTTTGTCCAATTATTATTATGTTAAGATTTTTTACTGTTTAAAATAAAAGATTGGCAACTTTGCGTTTCGTATATCTTGTGTTGTGTAGTGCCACATGTACAGTTTGGCAACGTTGCGCTTCGCCTGCCTTGTCACTGTATAACACACTCAACCATACACTAATCACTATATTATTTTTAAATCCACTATATTATAATCAATCCATTAATTAGTCCACTTATAGTAATGATAATATTTTGAGAATATCAATATCTCAGTTGTTACATAGTACGCACATTATAATATATTCTTTTTCACTATTAAAAGTCTATATAACTACGGAGCGAACCGAAACACGTGCGAACCGAATGCAATGCAATACCAATCGATTGTTGTCAATTGTCACCTAAACGGATAAATAGGAGTCTTTGGACTCCTGAAATATCCGACAAATAAGGTTATTTCATTATTAGTACGAATCTATAATATTAACCTATCGCAAACAAGTCGTTGGTAAATTTACCAACAATTTGTTTGCGAAAAGTTAATATTATAGATTCGTACTAATGAATCGTTTGTACTGTCTCTGGTCCTAATCTGATAGTACGTACCAATGATTCGTTGTGAAATTTCGTTAGTATTTTTCTCAGTGTACTAATAACGGTTTCTTGACAGAGACTATTGAGAGATTTTACGTTGTTTGAATACGAAATTTGCAACCTTGGTGAGTGAGGACATGAAATCAATAAAAATGTTATTAAAGCGAAGGTCTACAAATATTTACTTATATCTAAAATCTATTAAAGACGGAATCTCATTCATCTACTTGGGACCTAAGCTACAGATTTTTTGATGCGAGATAGGATGTGAGAAAGACACGTCAAATTTAGATTATTACTAGAAGCATAAATGACACTAGAAGATAAAGATAATCCCCTTCGAGGTGGACAGACCAAAATAGGTTGGCCACGAACTTAACAGTGGTGGAAGCAATGGGACTGTTGAATGTCGTGAGGACTAGAAAACTACAGTCAATCGTGTAGTGGAAGCAGAAAGTTTGACAAGTAACGACCATCTAAAATGAGGAAACGGATGCAGAAGAAGAAGTGGTTCTAATAATTTGTTAATGCAACTCAAATACTTAGTATAGAACTCCATAAATTCCTTGGTGTTACTTTTTATAATAGAAACTTATGAAGTATTGAGGAATTATGTCAAATTTGTCTCCTTAAAAAAACTGTCTATTCTCAAAATGACTTAGGCCCAATATAATTATGAATGTGGGTTTATTATGATGCTTATTCTGGGCAACTCTTTAATTTTGTTCGAATTTGTTATTGCGTTCAACAAACTACAATATTTTACAACTATTTGACACATAAATGTAAGAGACAGATCGAGCAACCAATGGGTAGAATCGAATCCGGGTCTCTCGATTTAATATCAGAAACTTTGACATCAGCAAGGCTATTTTTGACATAATCTAAAAAGGATCTCATTAATCTTGTCTTGATCTTACGACACGCAAAGGGACTATAGATAAAAACACCACATTACCTCTACCACGAGATTGATTTGCAAGTCTTTGTGACTATAGCCACTTAGAGCATCGTATGATTAAGATCAATAAAATATTAACATCGCATTTAGATTGTGTCAAGAGTACCTAACCTATTGATCACCTCATTCTTAGCCCAATTGTGTGGCCAAGGTTTTTCTTCTAGAGATCCCTGCCCTTTGGCCACTCTAAACTTCTTAAATATTTTTCAAAATACATTGTTATAGATCGGCTTTGAAAACTCCTAAGTTTATCCATAAATTATTTATCAAACTCACCTAATATCCCAAGTCTGTAGTTAACTGTCACAACGACCAATCCACCGTAGCTCGCCAGGACAGAGCCATCGTATGGATTCCCCGAGCTCCATTCGTAGCTTTCTCCATGGATAAATACCATCACTGGATATCTGGTGTGTGCATCTCTAGCTCCAGCTGGAAAGATAAGAAATAAACTAATTAATTTCTAAACCAATTAGATATCACGATGGGAGAGCTGTTGGTTCTGAGGAAGTTAATAAAAAAAATACGTGATGGAATGAGAGCATAACATATCAAGGAATGTATAAACAACTCACACAGATTGAGATAATACCAAACTAAGATATGAATCTTGTATTATGAGGACTAACACAACGATACTCAAATATACAATACACAAAACACATGTGTACATAATATGTTACACCTAGACACAGAATAGTTTTTAAAAGATTATTCTTCATTTTGACCTGGCCGGCAATCGAACCCGGGCCCTCCTGACTCAAATCATAGCAAATTGAAAAAATAATAATGAGATTTATGTAATTTTGATTTTCTATCGACAATAGGTCGCACACTCTGCGACTAGTCTAAAAATACACTTAGTTAAGGGCAGAAAAATTAAAACTGTTTTGACCATTGGAACATACTGAAGTAATGACTATGGCCCTAAGGCTGCAAAGTTTGGAGACCCCTGGTCTTGTGAGGAGGCAAAGTGAAATAAATTGTATTACCATATGAATATTTGAACTATATTAGTTTGTATGTGCTTGTTTGAGGGAATAAATAACTTTGAATTTGAATATGAAGTTTGACTAAGCTTTCTATTTTTTAGTTTTAAATTTAAATTTTATCCCGTGGAGCACCCGGTAAAGAATTGGTCTCCCACTCTTCTGCGTAAGTTTTCGAGTGTCCTGTAAAAGGCAGGTGTTCGAAAAAAATAAGACATTTAACATCTTAAATTCAGCGTTGAGGTTTGCCACTCATCCTGAATGTCTTGATTTTATACTGGCACGAAGAGGACAGTTTGTTTGTTTCTTACATACAGCTGATCTGCTGGCTACCCCACTTGTGGGATATGCCGTGATGGTATAGTAGTAGTAGTAGTAGTAAATTTCAGTCCTGTAAAAGGCATGTTGATATTCGTTACAATACAAGACATGAAAGATCTTCAATTCAGCATTGAGTTGGTATAAATAAATGGAGACATTGAAGATTGCGGTAAATTTACCAACACCTTAACGAGGCTATTGTCTCGTTTACGGGAGATCAGGGCTGGTCTGGTGTATGTATGTGTGTGTATTAATATTAGATAGGTATATACCAGTGGCGGGACTAGACTTTTCATTTTGGTCATGCATTCATAACGAATATGTACCTACCTACATACTAGTTTTATATTTACAAACTAGTCACATGTCTAAGGGAATCTCTCTATACAATCAAGACGTCTGCCACAATACCTAAAGTATGAAGATACAAGCCGTTCTCACTGTATCATAAATACAATTAGACATCCAGAATCATGGGAAGAATACTCCATCAGTGAATTGAATATGTTTATTACAGGACACCTGACTTTTACTGGACCCTTAACACTTATATAAATACATAATGTGAGACCTATTTTTTGTTGAAGATTTCGCAAAGCATTTTCTTATATAAATAAAGAAAACACAGAAAGTGTATGTTACATTTTTTGTTGTTGTTAATTTTATATTTTTGTTCGTAGATTATGAGGGCATGCTGTGCATTTTTGCATGTATGGAAGACACGCTACTGGTATATATGTACTATAGTAATACTAAAGACAACATTGGTATAGGTAATCCAGGGTCGTCTCCAGCATATTGGCCGTTAAGGCTATATTTGCAGAACGTCTCTACTCTAATAATGGCGGGCGTCTGTTTTTGATATTTGATATTATCAAAACATAATACGGCGTGCTAGGGGTTAGCTAAGTAGGGATGACACATTATACAAAAGGGATATTACAAATTTATGTGTATATTATAACCATACGTCATCTTCTACATGTGGGATACCTAGTCAGAAAACTCTCTGAGTATAATGAATACAAAGATCATTCTCAATAGATTCAGGATTAGTGGAAAACCTTAAAGTAATTGTAACCAAGTAAAAAGTAACCAAAAAATTCAAAATTAACTTATTATAAATGAGGCATATAGTTCCAAACTCCGTTAAGTCCACTTTTGACAGTTTTGAGTATAATTTTTTTTTATTGTGCTATAATTATTTCACTTCTAAATTTTTCCTAATTTATAATATTATAGAATATCACTTAAAATTCTAATTGATCAATAAATAACTACTAAAAGTAGTGTTTTGGCACCTCCTTTTTTACAGAAGACTAGAAAACTTAATGATATAAATAATTTCAATAAGCTCAAAAATAATTGTGGCATCCCTGTTAGTGATGTTTACATCTCTCCACATACACTAGAGGGCGCTGGATACACATTTCTGTTGTTACATTTATTTTATGACTATTGTTGACAATTCTCTTTTTGTTTTCTCTTCTTCCAACTAACACGCACTGTCCTCGTTTAGATATTATATACCTACAAACATATTATACCTAAGTATGTTTATTGCGTGTGTTGTATGTGTTTTTTTGTTTTATATCAACACACACATACACACACAACAATGCACTATATATCTAAGGTTTAAACCACAAACAAGCTGGTTCAAATTATTAAAGAAAAAGTTTATTTATTTATCTCGGACAAAAGCGACTGAAGTAGAAGTCATTGAAGTCAGAATTTAGAGCCGGTGTGACGCGAAGAAAAAGATCTTGATCTTGAAAAGTCATGAGGTCCTGAGTTCGATTCAAAATGAAGAATGACCTTTTTCACATTCGGGATATTCGCATACCGATACTGGACAGTAAACACAGTATGAATATTTTGATTGCCCTTCAATTAATTAAAATTTTAAAGCCAGATTCTGATTTCCTATTTTTGCTACCTGATCATGTCTTTTAAAATAATCTGTACCAGAAAGAAGAGAGTATCCAGACAAAATATGTCTTAATGTCTCTCCCTCCTGATAACAGGCTCTGCATTTATGCGTTATATTTTATTTCATTATGAATTTTTAATAATTGTTTGTAATTATTATAATTGGACAACATTTAAGTGTCGTTTACGTGCCAAAGCACCTAAAGGACACTGAACAATTCATCAATTCTAGGACATTACATCCACGCCATATTATAAATTTTAATATAAATAAATAAATATATATGAATTTTTAATAATTGTTTGTAATTATTGTGCGTGAGTGTGTGTGTGCGTGTGTGTGAGAGAGAGACAGTGAATAAATGTATGTTTATATCTTCATCATGTTAACCCTCCTTTACACGAGACTTGTCTCTATAAGGAGGATGTTTAGATTTAAGTTTTATCAAATAGTCTATGTATTGTAATGTCTGTATAATTATTGTTAAATAAAATAAATAAATAAATAAATATTATAATTGGACAATATTAAAGTGTTGTTTACGTGCCAAAGCACCTAAAGGACACTGAACAATTCATCAATAATTATTTTAGGACATTACATCCACGTCATATTATAAATATAAATAAATAAAATAATATATTAAATGAGAATTTCGGATGCACAAAGGTATCCACGTAAGAAGTTACATATTAGCCAAATATGATATCTTTTTGGTCATTCTGTCCTTGCATTCATTCTTTCCACATTCCCAAACCTTCCTTAATAAACATGTTTGAATTTGAATAATACACATTATGTGCAAACTGACAACCTGCATGTTAACCACATGAAGTTAATCCTCTGTCTACCCCAATTGAGAGAAATGCCGCGATGGTTTTGTTAAATGAATGATTTCATAATTATCATATTCGTATTGATTGAGTCGACGTTGATTTTGTAAAACTCCATTATATTGATATAATGAAAACAAAATTGTTTTTGGTTTTACTACGATTTATTTGTTAAATAAATTACCAGGTTTCGGCCTATGAGGTCATTCTATTCTATTCTTCTCAAGACCATCCACTCGTTTGCGAGTGATTTAGGATGTCAAGTTTGACAATGACCTCATAGGTCGAAACCTGGTAACTTATTTAACAAATAAATCGTAGTAAAACCAAAAACAATTTTGTTTTCATTATGTCAATATCATATTCGCATTAAAATGCTATCATCCTCGCGAAACACTTCACGGATATAAGTTTTTTTTCATACAGCTGGCTGCTGGCTACCTCACTTGTGGGATATGCTGTGATGATATACTTAGTATTAGTTTTGATCTTCAAAAATGTGGACTTATAGTATTTGTTCTTTAAATTATATTGATATTCTTCTAACAGCTCCGATAATATTGACACATACCTATGTATAAAAATACAACCATTTTTTTTATCAGAACGAAACTGAACTATGCCGAATTTCGGCTAAAATTAATTATGAACGTAGTTTTTTGAGTTTGTCTGTAGCCTGGAGGTAGAGTCTCGGCCTCTTGCACATGAGCTCCGCGGTTCGATCCCAGGTGCCGGCAAACACCCGTTTCAAGATACAAGCTTTAAGCTTACTGTGAAATGTCTATAAGATTGTATTTGGGTTTATATCAAAAACTCGGATACAACTTTTTAACAAAAAAAAGTTTTTTTAGTTTGAGTTCTTTTTGTAATGAACTTCCACCAAAAATCGTCGGTTGCTTAATTTGTATCTATCATACTTTATCGCTGAATTGAAAACAATAATTGTCTCAAAACGTGATGTTTTACGAAAACATACCCGAATTTTACGGGACATTCGAAAAATTGCAGAAAAAGCGGGAGGCCTATTCTTTATCGGAGAATCCACGGGATGAATAACACAAAAATTTGTACCGCTTTACTGAAAAAATGACGTTTCGTGACATAGAGTAATTTCGCTTCGACATACAGTTATATAAATGTATATACCTACTGACAGCACTATACAACTAATACTCCTTCTAAACTAATATATAATAGTTACATAGGATATTTTGGGGGTGAAATGGATATCATGTTTGCAATATTATGTATAAAAAAAGGAAAATGATTGATGACTTGGTGAAGGATCACTTTATTCTACTACTCTCACACTAAACAAGCATATTTTTATTTAATATCAAACAGTTTGACATTCTTTAACAGGAATGAAATAAATCTACTACTTTTTTCAATATCAATTTATTTATTTATATATCTACGGCGTGAATCTTTTATTTATTATTATTATTTGGATGATTTGTAATGCGCCGTTTTGTGAAAAAAAATCCACCTCAAAGGCGCTCTTCGCTAACTAAGGTTGTGCTTGAATTATTCCGTGAGATTTCTTGAATAGATAAGTTTGCAGTTGGTTCTTGAAACGAGATATGTCCTGCGTTTCTCTGATCATTTGTGGAAGCCTGTTCCAGACTACAGGTGCATATATTGCAAAAGCACGCTCCACGTACACTGGTTTCGATACAGTACTGGTCACCTCCAATTTAGTTGTTATATCTTGACAAGACCTAAGTGTTATCTGTCTATGACTTAACGCCTGTCTACCACAGAGTTCCATGATATATTCTGGGGCCATAGCATGAAGTGCTTTAAATACTGTCAAACACACTTTAAATTCAACTCTCTCCGGACATCTGAGCCAGTGAAGGGATTGAAGGGTGGCAGATATGTGTGAAGAGCGATTCAGTTGATAAATGAAACGTGCAGCCGCATTAAAAATGGACTGAATCCTCTGGAGTTGATATTGTGGAAGATTTGCGAGGACATGTTAGGTACCCATAAAATAAAACAAAAAAAAATCAAAATTCTCATTCACAACACAGTTAGAGCAAGAAAAGAAGTGGCGAAGAATAAATGATAAATAGGAAACAGATTATAACATTTATAAAATTTGTAAAATCAAATACTTGTACCTACTTAGGTACTTATGGAGCCCTTGCTGCGTAAGGTCGTGCACGTGGATACCGTGAGGAAATGTGCTGTGAGCGGGTTTGTTCGAATGCACATGCTTTCCATTGAGAACCCCATGTTGTTTCTGTTTTTTTTTTTCCATTTCTGTGTCAGAGACTCGTTTCAGTGTCTGTCACCCTGTCAGACATTATTATTATTATTCATTCCTTTGTTTCTAAGAGGAATAATTAGGGTATAACGTTATTACACAAGCAATCTTAGAGAAATTATTACAAGAAGAATATCAGAAAAGTTTATACCACAAAGTAAAACTATTATTATTAAATTTTTTCTTCCTTTTATTGCTTTGATGGCGTCGGCGTCGGTTGCGATTTCTCTGTGCAAATAAATTAAATAAAAAAAGTTTTCTAACTTATACAATCATCTGCATGTTTTTGTTATTTTGTTTGCACAATAACATGAAGTTACCTATGTAAAGTTGACACAGAAAAGCTTTGAAAATATGAAAAGCTACATCTTATTAGGTAGTTGTAGTTTTCGATCCCACTTTTTGATAAAAAAAAGCTTGCGCTCTAGATTGTCTGAATAACATGAGGACTTATGTTCTTGAAATATCCAGAGGCAAGTGATGGCAACCCCTCCCTTAAAAAAAAGTCCTCTGTCTACACTAATTATAGCTAACGTCTTGGAGGTATAAATCAGATACGTATACCTACATTTTTTGAACATCTTTTATCTATGATTCGATTTACGTTTTTTCAATTCGATTCATAATATCAGAGTTTATTTATAAAAATAAATATTATTATTTTTTCTCCCCGTACAGCCACCGAGTAGTAGTAGAAGTAGAAAAAGAAGAGTAGTTTATAATCCATACAGTAGTACCTACCTAGTAGCGACGTACGGCAGTACCGGAACTGACCTATTTATACCCGGAAAGTTTGCTTTCGGGCAGCTTATCCTCTAATATTACTTACTATTACTACTACAAAACTATCGCAAGCGAACTAAAGAGAAACCAGAGAAAGAGAGCAACACACTATACTGTATAGATTGTTGTACAATAACAAAGCAACTTAATCTTTCGACAATATACCCATACATGTGTGATCGAATTTTGTGGAGCTGTGAATTTGCGGAACAGATTTTTTTTATCAACATGGCGTTCCGTTCTCAACCCCACCTGAGACACGGCGTAAGAATATAGTATAGTAAAGTAGTGTTTTTTTTTTAATAAAGCTATCAATACACAACTGAGCCAAATCGGCAATTCTAAAAATGCTCCACAAAATGCAAAAAAATAAGTAAATAATTAATTTACATTGTGAAATTATCATAATACAAGTTGTATGATAAGAGTGCCTTTAAGCCGTGGAGCACCCGGCAAAGAATTGGTTTTTCACTCTTGTCCGTAAGTTTTCGAATGTCCTGTAAAAGGCAGGTGTTCGAACAAATTAAGACATTTTACATCTTAAATTCAGCAATGAGGTTTGCCACCTATTTTGAATGTCTTATTTTTTTTGTTGGCACAGAGAAGACGGCTTGCATGTTTTTCACATGCAGCTGGTCTGCTGGCTACCCCACTTGTGGATTATTATTATTTTGTTTAAATTTTCTTAGCACATTTTTTGCACAGCTTTTGGCCAATGCGATATGCAAAGAACCATGATGCTGGAGTAGTAGTTGTAGTATTAGTAGTGATAGAGTGAGAAATGAAGATACTAGAAGAATGAGCAGATATAAAAGGAGTGTTGTAGATAGAATGCGTGTTAATAAGATATTATGGTTTGGACATGGGGAAAGAATGGGTGAGGAAAAGATAACAAAGAGGATAATATACCGATATGAATGAAGGGGTGTAAGGGAGAAGGCGTCCGAGAACCATGTGGTTTGATCACGTGTTAAAAATTCTCAATAACGTCCGTGTGTTAAGACAGAGAAATCGATGTGACAAGTGGCATAATTCATTGCTGCCCAATTGAAAATGTTAAAATTATGTATTGCGTGTTGTATTATGATGTATTTCGAATAACACTTGTTTTTACAGAAGACAGAAAGACTTATTCTATTCACATCCGGATATTTATACTGATATTGGTACTGCTATAAAATCACAGTGAAAAATACTCAGATTGTGATTTATAGCAGTGATTATAAATTTAATACAACTTATGTATATTTATGAGATAGGTTACTAAGAGAAAATCAAAACATATTGTTGAATTTTTCAAACTTTGAGAAGTACTCATATACTGAGTACCAGAGAACAAAAGATGTTTAATGTGTTGTATGAAACCAGAGATTTTCAAATATTAATGTTTCATAGAAATAATTTATTTATTACATACATTCATAAACCTGCGACAAATTTGACATAAAAAAAATATATTTGGTGCAGATTCAGTAATCACTTTTGGTGTCTATAGACAACTTTCACCAATTCCTCCATTCTCATTGTTACGATATAAGGTTCACCAATTGAGTAACATTTTGTGCAAAACAAAGAAACAACCGTTTTGTTGGGATCTCATTTTTCAGATCACGAATGGTTAAAGATCTTCCTCAATATCTTATTGGCTGTTAATCCGACCAGTCAGAAACAAGTTCTTAGACCGTCTCAAGGATGCTGGTGAATGGTATGATATTTAATTTGAACCTGAAGCTAATGACAAGGAGGGTGCTGCCATTGGCGCTGGAAGGCGATTCCATCGGACATGTCTAACAATACCAAAACCCCACTTACGGAAGTTTGACTTACCGGTTCCTAAGGCTAGGCAAGTTTTTTTTACAGCCAATGTCGAAGAGCGTATCTTCTTCTCGTGCCGTATCAGGTCCCCCCGACGTTGGCAATCACTCTGGCGAAGGCTTCCCTATCCTGCGCGACCCGGAACAGTTCTCCCACATGTCTCATCCCGGTCCAGTCTCTTATATTGCGCAGCCAAGACGTTTGCCTTCTACCAGGACCACGCTGCCCCTCAATCTTCCCCATCAGTATCAGCTGGAGCAGACTATACTTATCGCCCCGCAGAACGTGACCCAGATATGAAGAGCGTATAGGTAGTCTCAAATGAGAAAAGTTCTGTGAGACAAGACAGTGCCATTGTATTTGTGGCATATTTGTGATGCAAAAAATCTTTGTGGGTCTCTAATAAAATTGTGATTGCTGCATCAGCCGAGATTGCTCCATCAGACACTGACCCGATAGGGTCGGAGATGTTAACTTTTATTCAGCAATACTTGTACTATCGAAGGAGGAAGGCACCTGCTCAAGATCTTGTCAGAAAGGCGTGCAAGGTGGATAGGCCATGTAATACGACAAGAAGGCCTCTTGCATGCCGTAATGGAGGGTATGACCGAGGGGACAAACTCTAGGGGACGCCCACGCCGAGAGTACCTGGAGGACCTGTTGGTGGACATGCGCTGCTCATCATATGCAGAATTCAAAAGAACCGCACAAGACAGGGAGGAGTGGAAGAGAAGAATTAAAGAGATGATTGCTGCAAACCAATCCCAGGATTGAAACCAGAGAGAGAGACTTGTACACTTGGCAGGATTTTAAAGTTTGAATTGTTATTTATTTCAAAAGTACGGACAAATCAGAGTTATCGTCCGGCATTTAAAATTTACAGGGAAGAGCCTATTTAAATATAAGATGAAGTAAAGATAGATGCCTCATTCTCTATGCAGTAGTTACCTATTGTAAGTTGAATGGGAGATGAAACTTCTCTTTAATTAATAATACCATTTAAGGTTTGGTTACTTTGAGGATCTCAGTTTAAGCTCTCCAGATATTTGGCTGAGAGCCAATAGGATTTTCAGGCCATGTTATTCTTTATAGGTACAAAATTAACAGAACCAAGATCAAACCATTTACGTAAAATATCTTCAGAGATTTTTTTCACAAGATCTTGAAAAAAAAAACTATAATTATAGTTTTAATAAATAAAATATAAAAATATATTATTGAGCACTGTTTAATCTCCACTATGTTAGGTTTAATACCGAACGTTTTCGCCTATACTTGTAGGCATCTTCAGGGAAACTGAAGCTGAAAAAGCTCAGGGAAACTGAAAACTTCAGGTTTCCCTGAAGATGCCTACAAGTATAGGCGAAAACGTTCGGTATTAAAACCTAACATAGTGGAGATTAAACAGTGCTCAATAATATATTTTTATATTTTATTTATTAAAATTAAAAATGGATTTCCACAGCGTAAACACAAAAACTCTTGAATTATTAATATAATTATAGTGGTTGAATTTTTTATACCAATTTTAAATGCGGATTTATTTCAAGGGTAGGATGAGAATATAAAGGAACATATTGAAGATCTCATTGTATAAAAGGTTCCATCACATTCAAATTTTGTTTTCAAACCCAGAAAAGTATAAAAATGGGGCTGTATGCGAACATATTTTTATTTTAAAAGCATCTGTAGTTTATGCATTTTAATTTAAGATTACATAATTTTTGCTTAATGTGTAAAATAACCTCTTTTTAAATGTATCTGGGTTTTTGTTACATCTAAACCCAATAACAACTTTATACACCTTTCACAGTGAGCTAAAAGTTTGTGCCTTGAAAGAGGAGTTTCCCGGCACCTAAGATCGAACTATGCACCTCTTGTGCATGAAGACAAGATTCTACCTCCAGGCTACCGACGAACTCAAAACACGTAGCGTGCATTCCTGGGGAAGAATAGATATAACTCTTTTTGTTGATTCAAACAATTGAAGATTTTTATTTCTTAATCATAATACCTGCCTTTTACAGAACACTCGAAAGCTTACGGAAAAGAGTGTGAGAATAATTCTTAGTCGGGTGATCCATGTAACGAATTGTGTTAATATCCATCATCACGGCATTTCTAACAAGTGGGGTAGTCAACGGACTAACTGCATGTCGGAAAACATGCAGTTCACCCTCACCGTGCCAATTAAAGAAAAAACACTCAGATTGGGTGGCATACCCCAATGCTGAACTTAATGTCTTAAATTTTTTATAATATATGATGTTTTCGAATAACTGTCTTTTTCAGGACACTTGAAAACTTACAAAAAAAGGAGTAGACCAATTCATTGCCGAAATTTCATGAGACAAATCTAATATTTTACACTTGGTCTCCCACTTTTTCCGTAAGTTTCGAGTGTCCTGTAAAATGCAGGTGTTCGAAAAAATAAATACATTCTATATCTTAAATTAAGCGATGATGTTTGCTACCCATCTTGAATGTCATTTTTTTGTGGTACGGAGAGAACAGCTTGCATGTTTATCACATGCACCTGATCTGCTGGCTACCACACTTTTGGGATATGCCATGATAGTATAGGTAGAAAGATAAAATAAAAATGTTTTCAAGAGTTCTATTTAATAAGTAAGTATGTATTTATTACAATATTTTCTAAGAATCTATAAGATTTCATCCAAATAACCTTTGGTATTTACTAAAATACAATAGTTACCTATCACACAAGCTATTATGTGAACGTATGAAGCAGTGGCGGAACTAGGATTTTAATATTGGTTATTCGTTACTTATGTATTTATTATAATATTGGTGCACAAAACCATTCTGGTACCGACACATAAGTATACAAGCGAAACTTGAACGTGGTTGAAGAAGGACGAACGTGGAATAAATGCCGTGGAGATGCGTTCACTGAGAATAATGGTTGGTAAAACGTTGCGAGATAGAGTGAAGAACGAGGAAATCAGGAGAACGAGCGGATGCGAGAAGAGTGTTGTGGATAGAATGCGTGTAAATAAGTTACGATGGTTTGGACATGTTGAGCGAATGTAAGATGATAGAATGACGAAGAGGGTGTATTCATCTGAAAGAAAGGGTGTGAGGAAGCGCGGACGGCCAAGAACCACGTGGCTTGATCACGTGGATCAAATCCTAAAGGACAGCCGCGTATTGAGTAAGAGAAATCGGCGTGCATGTATGAGAAACTGGATGAATGTGGAGGAAGCGAAAGAAGTTTGTAAGGATAGATCTATATGGCGTTCCATTCTCTCTGCATGCCTACACCTCCTGGAACACGACTAGCTATAAATTGGGAGGAATGGAGAAGAAAATCCAATCTCGTTGTAGACCAATCCGATGGATTGTAACTCACTATATATAGGTTTGTAATCATCATCATCATCGCCCTCAACGCTCCTCTCGGGAGCACAGGGCAGAAACCAGCCTCCTCCATTCAGAGCGCCTCTGTGCCAATTGCGTCACCTCTTTCCACGACATTCCTTGTGCTCGGATATCGTTGCCATAGGAACGGTGTATTGTGAAAGAGGGACGCCCGGGCCGACGGAACCTCTGCGGACGGAAGAACAGTGCTCTTTTTGGCCAACTATCATTAGGCATTCTCAAAACATGTCCCAGCCATTACCATCGTCTCTCCTGTATTACGGAGATTACAGATCTCTGCTGGGTGCGCCGGCATCATTTGTAACATGTTCATACCATCTGACATCCAAAATCCTTCTAAGACACTTGTTTTCAAAGCTTTGTTTGTAAAAGGTTTGTAAAAGGCTAAACAAACCGTTTATTGAAATAAATAAATAAATAGAAAAGAATATCTGTAGTTTTTGCCTTTTAGAGGACACTCGAAATTTTTTCTGCTCGTATGGCAGGCACGCGACTGTTATTTGGCAGAATACTATATTATTTCTTGGCTCGCGTTCTACTTTCAAAGGATGTAATATGTTATATGGTGTAGGTACCTATTCTTGTCTGATTCGGGTAGTGGTTTTTAAACACACCATCATAAATAATTTGCCAGGGATTAATGGGATTCTTATGTATCGCAGAATTTATGTAGGCACACACACAAACATACAAAATTACATAATATGATAATAATATATTATTAAAAATAATACTGTAAAGAAAATACCAGTATATTTTATTCTTGGCAATGAATTAGTCTCCCACTCTTTTTTGTAAGTTTTCGAGTGTCTTGTAAAAGGCAGTAGTTCGAAAAATTAAGTAAACTTTAGATCATGGGTGGCCATCCTTTTCATCAGCCGGGCCAAAATTCAGAATGGTATAGGAATTTGAAATGTTTCGAAACTCCTCGGTTTTCTCTAAGAATATTTTCTAAAAATACTTCTTTCAATAAAGTAACGGGTACTTGTAACGACTATTATTAAAAAAGTGTGCATATGCTTCGTGGGCCCCACGTAGACACCCTATGGGCCGCGGGTTGGCCACCCTTGTTGTATAATATGATACACATGCATACACTTCTAGTAAGTAAAATCCATTCCGACATCCAATTGTGTCAAAAATTCATAGTATAAACTTTAGATCTTAAATTCAGTGATGAGGTTTGCCACCCGTCCTGAATGTCTAATGTATTTAATTATTTATTATGAACGTGAATTTTTACAATCAACATGAAAAATAAAATAATCTACTACTACTATAGGTAATTCTATACTATCACGGCATATCCCACAACTGGGGTAGCCAGCAGACCAGCTGCATATATGTAATAACACGCAAGCTGTCTTCTCCCTGCCAATTAAAGAAAATTATACAGTCTTCAATATTTATTTATTTTATTTATTTATTTGGTCAACGGAACACTACAGACAATACATATATGTTTAGTACAATAATACAATAATCAACAATAAGTATACAATGCAATGTCCAGTTTATAAGTGTTCATATATTATTCTGTCAATTTTTTTTTTTTAATTTTATTTCACCAATAAATTACAAATCTTATACATATTTTCATTGATGCTGCCCAACTAGGTATAACCTGTTCTAGGGCAAACATCTCACAAACATATCAATCATACTGAAACATATATACAATCACAAAAAGCATTCATTAAAATTAAATCAAAGCCATAAAATATTACATAAAATAAAATTAATCCATATTAAACAAAAACAACCAAACATACATTAGTTCTCTATTAACAAATATCTAATTAATGATTATAGTTATAATAATTATAGTTAGCTCAGGCACACGGTATTTACCAAAAAAACATAGGCATGCAAGTGTATTTAGTAGGGTATCTATCCATACATTTTTCACCATAATATCGCTAATCCTTGCAAACCCAAGTTTTATAGACCTAGCAGATAAAATTTTATACATTTAAGTAAATTCTCCTATCGGCAAGACTATAAAATTATTTAATGATTTGAATGTTCATGTCGATATTTTCAACACAACATATGATGACTTAATCGCCAGGATAGAGACTATTTCTTTTAACATAACATGCATAGATAATTCACACAGATCGAGCTAGTCCCAAGCTCAGATGAATCTTGTATTATGGGTACTAACGCGACGATACACACATATACAATGCACTACACACATAAATGTAACACCCATACCCAGGACAATTTGAAAAAGATCATTCTTCACTCTGCCCAGGCCGGGAATCGAACTCGGCACCTCGTGACTCAAAGGCAAGAGCGTTACCTCTGCGCCACACCGGCCGACAAATTATTTGATTCTGTTGTTTCTTTTTGATGATGTCTCTTTTGAGTTCTTTTTTCTATATCTTAATTATTACTCCTGCTCAGATCGCCTTGGCCAAAAGCAGGGTGAATATTTTAGGATAGTAATAATTTTCTATTTATTTATATTTTATTGACAGCTCGAATGTTTATGACATGAAACTAGTCTGCTGGCTACCCCACTTGTGGCACACTAGTCATCGTAATATTAGGGATGGTATAATCTATGATTAATTTCTATACAAGTAGCAAAAGTATTATATTAATATGTAGGTATGTATAGTAGATAAAATAGCAATAACATTTCACAAAATTATGCTAAAAGGTTATACAGGGTGACATTTGCTCATTAATTATCACAGCGTTATGCTTTTACTAGCTGTAAACCTGCCCTCGTTCGGAGAATATCTTAAAACTATCTCAATTCGTGAGCTAGTCAGGTTAGAGAGGAAACTTTTCGCAAAGGAAAAGTTAAAAAACAGGCAACAAAATATGTAACAAAAAAGAAACTTATTTGCTCACCCATCCTAAATAACTCGTTTTTTTAGCCACATGAAAGACATCGTGTTTCTATCATAATGTTAGTCTTCTGGTGACGGTGTAGTGGTAGATATCTAATATATAAAATTCTCGTGTCACGGTGTTTCTTATCATACTCCTCCGAAATGGCTGGACCGATTTTGATGAAATTTTGTGTGCATAGATCTGAGATGCATCGGGTAAGTCTGAGAATCGGCCAACATTTATTTTTAATACTAAACCATTAATAATAGAAACCTACCTTTGATTTTGTTGTTTCTTTTTGATGATATCTCTTTTGTGTCTTTGTTCTGGCTCGCTGTGTTTTGTTGTTTTTAAAATTCGCTTTTCTTTTTTTTCATTTTTCCTGCTGAGATCGCCTTGGCCAAAAGCTGTTATGTTCTCAATGCATGGTGATATTTTTAGAATAATAATAATAATAATACGTACCTACATAAATATAAGATACTCAATTTTTTTTTAGAAAGCATTGGCTTTCATATAAATTGTCCGGTTCAAAAGATTTAAATGACATGGAAATGAACAAATACATAAATCGATATACACACATATTAATGAACGGACAAAAATATTTGCGTAGAGATTACACCATTACGTTATTTTATGTATATGTAAAAGTGACAAATAGTCTATGTAGGTACCTCCACTGCTGGTGTAATGAGCGTAATTTAAATATGTCACATACAAACACACATACATATGTACAAACATACAAATAATATTATTATTACTATTGTAAAGCAATGGATGGCACCGTGGCAGATATATACCCTGCATAATGTTTGTGTATACGTATGAACAATTTGCAATATTATAAATTAGACATGACAATTTTTGTCGATGGTCCTAAAAATGTCTTCGACGATATTTAAAAAAAGTAAATCATTATATTTGCCTAAAAAATGATAAATTCTTGTCACTTGATGTTTAGAAGATTATGAATGATTATGTTTTGGCACCGTTTTATAATATTTAGGTATAATGTCGGCTGGCAAATGGATATTTTAAGGAATATCAACCTAATAATGCAATTTGAAATAAGTGTTCCTTTCTACTATTGTTTGTTAATTCGCAGAGAGACGTCTTTCGACTTATAAGGTCATTATCAATCTGACCTGATTGATAATGACCTTATAAGTCGAAAGACAAGAAAATTAATTGCTTTGGAAACATTGGAAATACATAGAAATATTAAAAATATAGTAAATATTCAAATGCCCCACTTGTGGGATATGCCGTGATGGTATAATAATAAATATTCAAATACCCCATTCATCACCATTGTTGAAACCAATTGTTCATCCACCATTGTCTTAACTCCTCCTACTTCCTTACCCCTTCTTTTCTGTTTTTAGGTACCTACATATAAAAAATATTGTTGTTGCATGCGACTTTACGAAAAAAAATTCTTGTAATTAGTTCTCTTAAAAATGTCAAGCTAACTTGACGAAAGCGCTTGAGTATTAATAAATCAATAGTGAAAAGTAAACAGTGTTTTATTGATGTCAAATATGTTTAAAATGTCTTTTCACAATGTGAACACACAAACTCTAGATCAGGGGTCGGCAACCTTTTAGCTGTGGTGTGCCAAGCCACTCTACCAATATGATTCAGGGTGCCACCTTAATTCTAAATTATATAATGGGGTTCTAGAGGAGAAGAATTTTATATAAAATTTATCTTTTAAACATATTTATTAAAAAAATAACATAAAATTCTAACATAAATTAAATTTTTTTAATGCGAACCTTGTCCCTGATTACTTTGTAGAGTGCCATTCAGAACCTCATCGCGTGCCAAGCCTGGCACGCGTGCCATAGGTTGCCGACGCCTGCTCTAGATCATTCAAATGAAGCTATCTTCTAAGGCTTAGAAAAAACAACGTCACCATATTTGGAAGTGCCCTAGATGGGACTTGAATCCGTAACCCATCCTTATCGTGAGGTATGCTTTGTTCAATTACGCTACCAGAGACTAATCGAAGGCTATGAAATTCTCTCCTTTAAACCACAATGACAGTTTCATATCTCGTTACAGCACATTATCTATTCTGAACATTGTAGGTATGATCATAAATTTACATATCAAATTGACAAATTCACACTACTTGCAGATAGCATAAGAACTTTCCTTAAAAATGTAAAATATTTAAGGATTTTTATAGCCACACCAAATTCAACTGATCGACATGCAGTCGTCTTTTACAATTTGATCCACGTGATCAAGCCACGTAGTTCTCGTATATCCGCACTTTCTCATACCCCCTCTTTCAGACAGACTTGTCCAGTTCGTCATCTTGTCATCATCCATACACTGCACATGTCCAAATCATCCTAACTTATTTATACGCATCCTATCTACAATCCTCCTCATGTTTACGCTCATTCTCCTTCTTGATAATTTGTATTGTATAGTGTAAACGTTGTTCTGTACATTACGAAAATGGCTGACTGGTTTTGGTGTCGGCGCGTTGGAACCAAACTCAGTGACACAAAACAATCAGTAAATATTCTAAACATTTTCTATATTAAACCATTGTTTGCCAACCTCACATATTAGGTATAATTAGGGCCCGAACTAGTTATTAAGCCGCCCTGGACGAAATAATAATTATTTGCCGCCTTTCACAACGAAAATACATTCTTATGATCTTATTCTAAAAATATCACCCTGCACTGGGACCATAACAGCTTTTGGCCAAGGCGATCTCAACAGGAAATATGAAAAAAAAAAAAGAAATGCCAATTCAAAAAACAAAAAAAAGATATCAAAAAGAAACAGAATCAAAGGAGAGTCTCTATCCTGGCGATAAAGTCATTGTACATATGATCATGTGCGTGTGATCATGATCACCTTATTCCAATTTAGTACCTACATACCTATTCTTGATCAATTTTGAGGTGTTTGGTAGCCTGATGCTAGAGTCTCGGACTTTCAATCGATAGGCCCGGGTCTGATTCCATCCGTTGTTGACTTATTTCACCTTCACGACAAAAGCATATTGCTTACTGTGAGATTGTATGAAGTTGTATCTGGGTTTATTTTAATACCACAAAAACAAAATTCATAGGTCTTAGATTTCGAAATTTGATAATTTTCCTTACAAAAGTTCTGCCCTTCCTCTATCGCCCTCCTTCTTCTCTTTGGGCGATTATAAGTCCCACATGGTGGTGGGGTCTGCCTTTCTTGTTGTGTTTCTCCACTTGTTTCTATAGAGCGCATCCTCATGGAAAACATCGCAGTTCCACATGTCTTGTCTTACTATTTCAAGCCCGATTTTCAAATAAGGTTTACAAATTTTGAAAAGTTCACAAGTTCCACAAACTGAGGGCCTTTTTTAAGAATATTTTCTCGATCCCAGGAATTATTATTGCCGCTCTGTGCATACCCCCGGCCCGCCATCCTCTAGATCGGGCCCTGTATGATAATAATAATACAAGAATGCTGTTTGTTCGTTTGACTGTCTGTCTGTTTGCTGTATGATGGTTCCATAAAGTTAAATACCTACTTGTTCTATTACCTACACTGAACACTAATAGTGCATGTAGCTTGTACTAACACACAGTACTAAATAGTACTTGTACTAAATGAGAGAGAACAAATTAATGATTTTCAAATAACGTAACGCAGACGTATATATAAATAAGTTGAAAGCAATGACGTATCCAGTTTTATTCTGGGAAGGTAAGGGGCAGCTAAGCTTGGTTCAGTCGTAGAAAGAAACTTTTATAAAATTTAATCCTTATATGAATATTTATACTTAATTATTACCTCACAAACACTAATTTTACCTCTATGACTATTCTGGGATTGACAGCTTATTTAATTTGTTTTGTAAATTGGGGACCAGAAGACAAAGTTCTTAGCTAAGAAAGGTTGGGAAATATTACAAGATGCCTATTTTTCGAAAAGGAAGGACCTTTATTAAGATGATGTTGGATGATTATTGTTTCATTCGGTGCTGTTTTACGATACTTCGACCTTGTTAATAAATCTGTGAAAAAGGGGTTTCATTTTTTTTTCTAAAACTTGTGATTTTTCTCCGGGAACGTTGAAGGTTCTTAAGGATATTACTTCTTTAGTAGGAATAAACTTCCTTTAGAAGAAAATCATGAAACAAGAATTGGTGATTGGTGAGCGTTATACCTATGAGTGAGGTGTACTTTAACCAGTCAAGGTCGATTCTTGAGCAAAGGAACACTTTTCCAATTTTCTACTTAAGGAAGTTTGCAGAATCTGTTCGATATTCCGATGAGGTGCCTGTTGAGTAATATTCTTAATATCTTCACTCACGCAGGTGAGTAAAAATTGATAAAATGTGAAAACTATGTTTGACGTTCATGGCTCTATCAGGAAAATGTGTGTATCTTAAAAGTATCTGCTAAGTAGTTTTTTGATGGATTATGTGGTTGAACTAATCATTTTGCGAAGAGCAGCATCCAGGAAAAATAATTTGTTAACGGATTCCCATTTTTAACAAAAGTTGCTTTCTTAGTTCCAGACTTTGACAACCAACGATTCCATAAATAGAGCTTCTAGCAATTTCCATCATATCGTTTTATACAAGAACAGCTGTCTATTTTGATGGTGTATTGCCATACTGTACGCCGGAGCGAAACTACATTATCTCAATGGACGCTTTTTTTCAGTAGGATGGCCGTTCAAAGTTTTTTCAACAAAATTATTTCTGCCTCTCCCATGTTAGTTAACACGAGGTTCTCTTAAAAAATATTGTGAATGAGTTTTTTAGTCAAATCTCACACTTTATTGAAAATTTTCACAACATTGCATTAAAATGGCGTTGTTTTGCTTTCACAAAAATTTAACATATTTTTTTATTTATGAATATTTCGAAATTTAACTCGTTTTCATGACAGATGAATATGTCATTTAAAAGAGCATAACAAGGACTATAATTATACTATATTTATAAGTCACTTCAGCCGTAATTTGACATGGTGAAGTTTTGCTCCCACATATGTATAGTTCCCATACTTCATTGTTGCCTAATTTCATACTACATCGGGACTTCTAGAGATGGGCGAGGGGACGAAGAATTTTTGGATACGCCTATGGCATAGTGCATGGACATTTACAGCATAGAATAACGTACATAAATTATATCCATACACTAGTTTACATCTAAATCTTTACATATTGTGTCGTGTTTAATCTATTAATTTATTGCATTATATAAAATATTATGACTAAATATGCAATAAACTTGTCCATTGTGCATTGTAATAATTATTTGACTTGTTTTACGATGGTAGATTTTATGCTAAATGTTATAACATGGAGTTTAAGTACTCTGGTTACCCCACTATGTGATAGTATAGATAGATTGACAGATAGAAGAATGGGTTAGTTGGAAGATATCGCGCTTCTGCGATAAACTCGCCAATTGCACAGATTTATGTGTTCAGTAGTAATGATGTTATGTTTTTTTTCTTTGTATATTTTTTTGTGCAATAAAGATTTCTATTATTAGGTATCTATTATTTTAATTAATGTAATATCAGAGATGATCACCCTGCAGAGATCTGTAATCTCCGTGATACAGGAGAGACGAAGGTCCTGGCTGGGTCATATTCTGAGAACGCCCAATGATAGTTGGCCAAAAAGAGCACTGCTCTTCCCTCTTTTACAATACACCGTTCCTATGACAACGGCATCACAGCGCAGGGAATGTCGTGGAAAGAGGTGACGCGATTGACACAGAGACGCTCTGAAAGGAGGAGGGTGGTTTCTGTCCTGTGCTCCCGAGTGGAGCGTTGAGGGCGATGATGATGTAATCTCTGTAGATTAGACGGAAAAGTAGAGGCCATCCATTCTTTCAAGTTTTTCTTATGACTTTTAAGGTGTAGAGTATGTACAATACTTTAGCATAAGAAGGAAAGAGATCATTACCATCTTAATGTTACAGAGGACAACAGCATAATATTATTACTTCATATCTCATTTATTTAACAAAACAATATTAGATTCTACATTTTGAACACAATATAAGATTAACAATAAAATTTAAATAACAAAAACCATAAAATATTAAAATATATTTATATTCAAAATGTAGAACCCCAACATTATTCGAGTTGATTCTTCCATGATGTTCTATGAAATAGTACAATCATGGGAGATCACTTACAGAGCTACAAGGACAAACACCTTCTTACTATCCCGGTGGACGATAGAAGTACGGCCTTCTGCATGCTGTATTTGAGTCAGTCATCTACTCCCAGTTTCCTGAGATTGTTTGACAGACTCTTAGGTATTAAACCATTCACAGACAACACTATAGGCACGATGATTGTGGTAGGTGTTCTCCACATATCTTTGATTTCGTGAGCAAGATCAAGATATTTTATTTTCTTATCTTGCTCAAATTTATTTAAATTTTCACCGTGTGGTAAAGTGATGTCTATGATGTATATTTTACGGCATCATATCATATTATATTATATTATCATATCATATCATATTATTATTAATAATTTTGTAACATGATTTTACAAAAAATAGTACTGTCTTACCAGACTTGTAAATCTATAATAGAATGGGAATATTTCAATATCAGACAATCAATATTCGACATTATTTGATAACCAAATAAGATAGGCACTACCAAAATTACATAAAAATGTGGAAATTCAATTATTATTCCTAACACACTGCGCGATTTACGCATCTTTAGTTTCAAATTCATCCGTTTGACTTGTCTTACAAGTGGCGCCAGCGTAGCTACACATAATCATCTGCATATAAATATTTTAGTCTGTTCATTAACATGTGTGTATGCTTGTATTATATTGTCTACGGTCACCTTAACTAAGATAGAAATATGAAACATATAATATTCTAAATGAAGTCTCACCTTCTGTACATATTTTGAACCTTTACCTAACACCACGACAAAATCTACAAGTAGGGTAGCCATTACATTCTCACGTCGCATTCCTAATATAGTAGGCAGAGAGGACGGAATGCCATATAAATCTATCCTTACGTATTTCTTTCGATTCTTCTACATTCATACAATTTCACACAACACACGGTCGTAGGTATTTGAGAATTTGATCTATGTGGTCAAGCCACCTGATTCTCAAACGCTCGCGCTTCCCTACGCCTCCTCTTTCATTTCTGTTACTCAACACATGGTCCTACTTGAGAATTTGATCCACGAGATCAAACCACGTGGTTCTCAGACGCCCAAATTTCCACGCAGATCCTCATTTAAATAAGAATTACCTTATCATGTAACAAACATGCAAATAGAAACCTATTCTTTGCAAAGGAATCCACGGCACTGTTAACTCATCACTCGACATTGGTCAATTCTTTATACATACTATAGTTTCTTTAACTTATTCAGCATACGTTCATCCTTGAGGATATGATTTGCGTGGTCTGGTAATTGGATCCTTGGGAGGCCACGTCTTCATATTATACCCTTTCTCTCGAAATGCCACGACAGTACAGTGGCCTAAGTCAAAACACATTTTAGTATTATGCAGTCGTTCGAATATAGACGATTTTGCGAGTAAGTATCAATTTCCTAGCTAAAACATATAATGACTAGTATGTTTGTTTAATTTATGTGTTTGTTTTTATAATTATTTGGTAAGCGCTTTTGTGTGATGTAAATTGTATGAATGTTTAAACCCTCAAAGCAGAGCTCTGCTCAATTTTGAGGGTCTACTATGACTGTAATAAATGTATTTTTATGGTAATAAGTTGTGTATATAATATCATTAAGTAGTAAATTTTACTTAAATAAAAAATATTTGAATTTGGATTTGAATTTGAATGTTTTAGCTACTAAAACTGATACTTTCTTGAAAAGTCGAACGATTACATAATTTTAAAATGTGTTTTGACTTCGGCTGCTGATTTTTTTTCAGTGTTTTTTGCGAGCGTTTCTTGCGGGTATAAAACTAGTATTATTAATAATAATATCCGAACGTTCTCAACATGTGAGGCGGGATGTTACCGTCTTGTAGTATGTCATATTATTATAATTATATATTATATTCTCGTATCTTCTATATTGTAGAATGTATGTACATATTATATACCTACCTACACACAACACACTTATTTATATTGAGATATTTAACATTTTACATATCCTGTGCAAGATTATTAAATTCCGAAATCTATTGGATGTAATAATATGATAATATTTTTCCGATGACTCTTAAACTTGCGTGCGCGACATTTTGTTTGTTTTCAATAATATACCTATACGAATTATGACGGCCGGTGTTGCGTGGAGTTAACGCTCCTGCTTTTGAGTCATGAGACTCATGAGGTCCCGGGATCTATTCTTGACTAGGGTAAAATGAAGAATGACCTTTTTTAAACTGTCCTGGGTCTGGGTGTTACATGTATATATTGTATGTAATTAGTGCATTGTACATAATATGTACATCGTCGCGAAGAAGGTACCCGCAATGGAAGAACATAACTTCGTTTGGGACTAGTTCGATCTGTGAGAATTGTCTATGCATATTATGTTAAAGTTCAGAACTGACAAAGCACGCCACCTATCCTGAATGCCTGATTGTAATAATAAAGAAAATTAGAGCAGATTTAGAGCAATCTTATTATGGAAATATATATCGTTTGAAATAAGATACATGTATATTATTTTACTAAATATTATTATCGAGAAATCAAAAATGGTATTTGACTATTGAAAAAAGGATATCGGAGTAAGAACTATGAGGAAACAAAATTCATAACAATAATCATCCCGAAAAAAATAAATAAATATAAAGAATCATTATTTCATTGGAGCATCCCGTATCCCGTGGAGCACCCGGTAAAGAATTGGTCTCCCACTCTTCTGGGTAAGTTTTCGAGTGTCCTGTAAAAGGCAGGTGTTCGAAAAAATTAAGACATTTTACTTCTTAAATTCAGCGATGAGGCTTGCCACCCATCCTGAATGTCTTGATTTTATATTGGCACGAAGAGGACAGTTTGCATGTTTCTTACATGTAGCTGATCTGCTGGCTACCCCACTTGTGGGATATGCCGTGATGGTATAGTAGTAGTAGTAGTAGTAGATTATTTCATTCAAAATAGAATCACAAAAGTAGGGTAGAACGTAGCTTTTGGATTTTATTTATTTATTCATTTTTTATTATACATTGATCACAGCACATACAATTTTATGGAAAAATCCATTCAAATTAAATACAAACAATGAATAGAGGGCGAATTTATTGCAAAGGCATGACTTCTGCAAGCTAACCCATTATTTTTTAAATTTATTTTATTTATTTAATGCCATTCAAGCCTTTTAAATTGTATTTATTACAAAGTACCTCTATTTGATCGCATAACATTTTTAAATTATTTGTTAACAGTCACATAACTATATATATATATATAGAACATTTGGTTGCATTTGTTTGTTATCTATTAAGTTATATTTATGAATTACTTAACACCAACTTATGAGTTTGTATGTTTATATAATATGTATATATCTTGTAAATGGCAATGAAAGCCGTAAATTGAATAATAAATAAGTAAATCTATATACATAAAAAGAATGAGTTGACCTTGTATATTCCCCCATAACTTGAGAACGGCTGAACTGAATTGGCTGATTCTTTTTTGTTGTGTTCGTAATTAATAGGAGACGGATTGCATGAAAGAAAATATTTGGAAAATCCAACGGAAAAATCAGAATTTCGGAATGTATTTTTGTATGAATGTGACGTTTGAATGACAGTTCCGCTGTCAAGTGTTGCCATAACTAAAAATTAATAAAAAAAAACAAAACACATAAATTATCTACCTGGCGACGCCGGGTAAGAACATCTAGTAAAATATATAAAAAAAATTATTGAATAATTAAAGTAAGGTGATTGTGATGGTTTTGATGTAAAGTGAGAACTGCGTTTTACACATAGGTATGTGCGCACCACATTTTGACAATATTTTTATGCGAATTGAAAACGATGTTAAGAGGTAGAAGGCTTTACCAAGATTACTTGTATAATATCATAAAGTATGACGTGTACTCTTTGTATGTAAAGAGGCGTTCACATTGCACGATCATCCATAGTAAAGAACTGAAGCTGATCATCAAAAATGAAAACGTTTGTTAGCACTGTTAATGTGCCTTCACTATCGTTTTTAATCATGTCTTTAGTCATTCATAGATTTGTACAAATCTTTTATTTTGTCATTTATTAATATTAATTTTATCCTTCATTTTTTCAAAAAGATATAAGTATCTGGGTTTTGATATAAACCCAAATACAACCTTATACACCTTGTAGAGTAAGCTCAAAGCTTGCGTCGTGAAAGGAGAGTTTGCCAGTACCTGGGACCGAACCGTGGATGCCTTTTGTTTCCTGTATTTATTTTTCTACGTACATATATTATTAAAAAAAAATCCAAAAGGGACATTGAAGAGAAAAGTAGTATTAAAGCAAATTTGGTCGGCTGGCACATCAGGTCAACTCGGGAGAACAATTTATTTAAGTTTAAATGTGCTGATAAATAACGACCTATGATTTCTGACATAATTATATGGCTATGAGTTGGGTCTTTATTCAATAATGAAAAAAATATTCACCCTCCATCAACAACACACAAAATGATACATGTGAACGTCGCTTAGTATAGAAATATATGGCGTACTAGCACAAGGTGTCACCGTACACTCCCACTATCTATTTTAACACAATCATGTTCCAAGAAACAAATTACTTTATTATGATGTGCGGTGATGTAGGCACATGCATTGTACGATGTGGGAGGAATTTTATTAGATAATATTTTTTTGTGAAAGCACAAAGCTTTTATTTCCAAACGAATGATAGGTATATCGTAATCGTTACTAATACTATGACAACTATACTCAGTGGGGTAGCCAGCAGACCAGTCGCATGTAATGAAATTGCAAGGCTTCTTCTCTAATCCAACACAAAATTGTTTGGCAAACCTCATCGCCGAATTTGAGATGTAAAATGTCTTTTTTTTTCAAACACTTGTCTTTTACAGGACACACGAAAGTTTAGTATTTTTAAACTCTCAAATTGTTTTATTTATTTATTTATTTATTTTATTCTTCTTGCAAATCATCATTCACATAACAAAATCGAAAATCAGTTTACATAAGAAAAAAAATGTGATGATATGCAGTGACGATATTATCACTATAAACCTATAGTGATTTCTTCCATCTAACCACGTTACACTAAACATAATTTGAAAATAATAAAAATAAAACACAAACAATAAACAAAATCTGTATATAAATCAAAATGAGAAAAAAATCTACAGTCCGCACACCTAACACTCTAAAGAGACAGGGAACTATAAGATCTATAGGAAGGAATTAGGGGACGGATGCGGAGGCTGAGTTTTACCACTGGTCAGTTAATATGAGAATCATTTCTTTATTAGTTAACCATATTTTTTAATGTATCTATCTTTACCCTCAGGCTAAAGCGGGGTAGTCAGAGAGGATGAAACGTCATTTAGATCTAGCCTAACAAACTTCTTTAGCTTTTTCCAGATTCATAACCCTCCTTTACACGAGACTTGTCTCTATAAGGAGGATGTTTAGATTTAAGTTTTATCAAATAGTCTATGTATTGTAATGTCTGTATAATTATTGTTAAATAAAATAAATAAATAAAAAAAAAAATACAATTTCTCACACACGCACACTGATTTTTTTTACTCAACACGTGGTCGTTCAAGTATCGAGTAAATAAGGCTTGTAGAGAATTATTAATATAAGATAAAAAGTACCTAGATACTTCTATTGGATTTAAGAAATTGATTGAAAAAGCCCAAAGAATTGAATGAGAGGGAGGAAAGGAAAATATGTACTCTGCCTTAATATTGATTCAGATTAGCAGGCATATACTGTACTCAGTTATAATCGTATGAGTAGGTACAGAACATGGATGCTGTAACTACTTGCTCTGGAGGTGGGGAAAAAGAGATTCCTCTGATTGTGAGTGTGGAGATGTGCAGACGGTGAAACACAAAGTACAAGACTGCCAGCTCAAAAAAATCAGCGGAGACCTGCTGGACCGGTGGCGGTGAACTGGCTGTCAGCACTGGAGCCAGGAACGTAGAGTGTAGACTGTAGAGCGGTGTTCCGTGAGATGAATACAGGTATGCCGCTGGTCAAATACGCGGCCATTTTGTATTGAATTATGTGTTTTAATATTTTGTAAAAGTATCGGATACTTAATGACTCGAGTAAATATTCTTTAAGAAAATCGAGGAGTTTTTGAAATATGCCAAATAACTATATCTACTATTTTGAAAATTCAGCGACGGAGGGTAGAAATATAAACATGTAAGATTAGTATCAGGTATTGACGTAAGCAATCGTCGGTACAAATACCCGTTACATTGTAGAAAGATGTACTGTGAGAAAATATGTATTCTGCATGAAAACCGAGGAGTTTTTTAAATATTTCAAATTCCTATTCCATTTCGTAAATTTTGCGATGGGGGGGGGGGGGGTAGAAATACTTTTTTATTCGAGACCACTGTGTGCCGCGGAATTCTAGGAAGAAGTTTGAAGAAGAGAAAAGGTTGCGGAGCACTGCTGTAGAGGATACTACGCAGCCCACATGGTAAATATTTGTCAGCACATCGATAAATGTACCTAAAGATATATTCAATATTAATAAATAAATAAATATTTTTTGGATAGAAATATTTTACTCATTGTTCTAAAGGGTCGTTCACATTTGTTCACTTTCAGTGATCACTCCGGATGATCCTCCAAGATGAACAGGTGTGAACAGGCGTTTCATCAATAGTGATCACTAGCGATGACGGAGGAAAGAGATTACCACTCGTCATAATTTCGATGAAAGGACCTTTCACTGAAACGACCATAAACAAGTTTCATCTTATTATTTGTTTTATTCTCTATGAATTTGTATTGAATGTCACAATCGTGTACAAAATTATTATGCAGTCGAGAGCTATATTAATTTATTTTAAGTGTTATTTTTCATTTTTGAATTTGTTTAATTATTTTTATACGAAAATACGTCAAATTACATACAACATGACTGAGAGTGTTGACATGGCAGTGAAAGCATAGGATGAACAAATGTGAACAGACGTGTTCACTTTCGATGAACAGGTTTGACCCTGACACTCTGGATGATCATCCAAAGTGAAGCAATGTGAATGCTACTTAACATCTACATCCCTAAGGTGAGCGGGGTTGAAATGCTAGTAAGCAATGAATGATAAGTTGTCGACATCTTTTGGTTGCTGGGCAACCGTTATCTAATAATCATAAGTAAGAAAACGTGGTTATATCTAATTATCTTGTAAAAGAGATTTACGCAGGAGACACAGTTTGATATTGATGAAAAATTCATTCAACATTTATTTATTTATTTATTTATTTATTTATTTATTTATTATATAAACGGCTAATGCCTTTTACAAACATAAAATATAATAAAACATAACAAAAAAATACACATTTCACATTAAATCCAAATAGGCTAATAAAAAACAAACCATGTAAAAAATAACTTAATAGCAAAACAAGACAATACATATTGCCATTTTAAAAAAAGTATGCACTTAATAATAAAAGTAATAATCTACATATACAAGTATCTAATAATAAAAAGTAATAATAGTAATTTCATGATTTACAAAAACAGTCTAAAGACATGTACATGCAGATATCACTATGTATGTATGTATAGAGTAGTAAATTAATGCAAGCGTTGCCAAAAATTATAATTATCAAAAAATAATGTCTTACCCATCAGGCGACAATAACAATCAAATACAAGTAATTTCGCTGTGAGTACAATCAATACTGTGCGATACTTCCACTCACTCAGTGCATAAGCACGCAATGTCTTCTAGATAAGTGTTGCATAGTTAAGTTTTCATTGGGTAAGTTTATTCGACAATTTTTTGTCAATCATGACAACATATACATACATATGAGCAAGCAATACTCTCTTTCTACAAATAATAATTTAGAAACTATAGACATATTATTGAGTATTTCATGAACACCTGACACACGTTGACTAGTTGCATTTACGGAAACCAAAGTGTATTCAATATACAATATAAGAAAACAAAGTAAAAACAAAAAATAACAAAAACAAGATGTTCTACTTACAAGTATCATAGTGTATTTTAATAGATATACAAAAAAGCAACAAGTAGGATATTCATCTATGAGCAAGTATTGCACATAGCATTTAGAGCATTTAATTATAATGTTGTATTTCGGGAATCAAATATATTTTTCAAGATTATTCTAAGTGAAGTAAAACTCGTATTGAACAGATCAATGTCCGACAGAAATTCGTTTCCTAAGCGATGTAAACGAGGGATGACTGTATGTCTGACGTAGTTGGTAGTATAGTTGTCAAAATAAAAGGGTTCGCGGTTTCTCGTACATCGCCCAGGCACACGAAAGTTAATGAACTGAAGTAATTCAGGGCTGTCAAAAAAGTTATTTAAAATTTTAAATAAATATGTCAGATCATTAATCGTTCTTCTGTTTTCGAGAGTATCAATTTTGAGCAGTGATTGTAAATAGTTATAATTTAGTTCCTCTCGGGGTATTCTCAGCTTAAAATTAATGAATCGAAGAAATTTACGTTGGACACGTTCAATATTTTCGATATGTACACTATAACTAGGGGCCCATATTGATGAATTATACTCAAGCTGACTGCGCACAAGTGACTTGTACAGCAATGCAATAGCATCAATGTTAGTGAAATCACATACTGTGCGCAGTATAAAACCTAATGTTTTTAGTGCTCTACCCGTAATTTCTGACATGTGACTTATGAAGGACATCTTATCATCAAAAATTATTCCCAAGTCCCTTATTTCCGTCACCGATTCCAATGCAGTGTTCTCTAATTGATAGCTGTATTGAATAATTGTTTTCTTTTTAGTAAAGCGAATACATTGGCATTTTTTCACATTAAGTGGTAGGTGGTTTTTTTGACACCAAACATTAAGTTTATCCAAATTATCCTGAAGAATACAACAATCATAATGACTAGCGATTTTTTTAAAAATTTTCAAGTCATCGGCAAAGAGAAGGAAACTTACGTCATTGAATTCTTTTGTTAAGTCATTAATAAAAATGAGGAACAACATCGGAGCAAGATGGCTGCCTTGCGGTAAACCGCTGGTTGCCACAAAACTATCAGATATTTCACTTTCTATTCTTACACGCAGTGTTCGCCCCCTCAGGTAACTCTCAAACCATTTCAACAAGGTGCCCCCCACCCCCAAAACTGACAATTTGCCCAGAAGTATATTATGGGGCACCTTGTCGAAAGCCTTACTAAAGTCAGTGTAAATACTATCTACCTGACAGCCCTGAGCCAGGGCTTCTGCTATAAATTGTTCATATATGGTCAAATTTGTGAGAGTTGACTTGTTTGATATAAAGCCATGCTGTTGAGGCTCTATTATCCGTGATACGGATGGTAATATTTGGTCGAACACTAGCGATTCAAACAGTTTAGGTATAACAGATTGCAAACAGATGGGCCTATAGTTCGAGATATCAGCCTTGTCCTCCTTCTTATGAATTGGAATAATGTTACCATTCTTCCATGCTGAAGGGAAGACTCCAGTATTTAGAGACTTATTGAATATAATGGTTAGTGGTACTATTAAAGCATGTGCGCATCTCTTCAGCACCACCGGTGGTATATTGTCAGGGCCCGCAGGTTTCTTCAGGTTTAGCTGTGATATCTTTTGTTCAATAGCGTCAAAAGGGATATGACACTGGAATAGATCAATTGATTTTTCACCCATAATAAGAGGATCAACCAATCCACCCACATCTTGCTCATATACACTTCCGAAGAAGTCTGCAAACTTATTCACTATGCCATGTAAGTCATGTATATGTTCACGATTCAAGTACATTTGCGCAGGATAGTTACTATTAGTTTTACACAATGAATTTTTAAATTTCCATAGACTCTTCATATCAGTGGTTGTATTTTCAGCATCCTGTATATAATTGGAGTAGCATGAAGCTTTCAGAGCGCTACATTTGGTTCTTAGTTCAGTAAACAGATGGTAATACTTCATCTCATTTGTTTCTTTGTAACACCTATGAGCAATTTTTTTTTCTATAATAACTTTTATTAATTCTGACGAGAACCATTTTGGATATGTGCTTACTTTATATTCTTCAAATGGTACATATCGATTTATCATGTCATACAATAATCCATATAAAACAGCAACCATGAACTCAACATCATCGCTCTGCAAAAAAGTCCAGTCGCTCTTGAAAAGAAATTCACATGCAGCCTCATAGTCACCCTTGTGGTAATTGAATGAGAATGAAGGTTTCCTTGTGATCGTTACAGTTTCTAAGCGCACCTTTACAGAAAGTGGCGGGTGATGGGCATCTATTGGTAGAACCTCTTCTTCCGAGAGTTCAACGTTTATCGTCTTGCAGTTGGAGAAAATTAAATCAAGTAAACGATTTCGGGCGTTATATACAAAATTAAATTGAGCAAGACCCAGGAAACCAGTTGTTTCTATCAATTCTCTTGCTCCCTCGTGGTTGCCATTATTTAAAGGAAGCACACTGGTTTCCGGAGACCATATCACATCTGGAAGATTAAAATCGCCAAATAAAAGAATTTTGGCTTGTGAGTATTTAGTTTGAATTCTTTCAATCTCTTCGCAGAAAAACTTGTAGGTATCTTGATTATAAGATGGTGGAATATATACATTTCCAATGATCACTTTCTCTGAGTTAAAATGCAGTAAAACGTATAACTGCTCCAAGCTGTTATTTCTTGCTTTAATTACTGTTGAGGTGATGTTTCTTCTGACTGCAATCATAACTCCCCCTCCTCTGTCTTTTTTGCTTGTGTGAGAACTTCTATCATTTCTATAAATATTGTGCGATGCAAACCCCAATTCCGAATCATTAATCATGTGGTCAAGCCAAGTTTCTGTAAATATAAATATGTCAGCATCAAGTATAGGTATATTCTGTCTTAAAGTAGCTAATTTCGTTCGTAAACCTCTAATGTTCTGATAATAGATATTTATATCCTTTACCAGTTTTTTTTTACATTTTTTACTATTTTTGGCGTTCCATTTATGTATTTTACCGTAACATCATCTTCACCGTTCTTTCTTCTCGATTCCACCCTTTCCCAGAGTGATCTAAGGTGAGATCTCTGTGTTTCGGTAAGATCTTGCTTTATTTTTATTTGTTTCGGTAATTTAAGTCTATTGATTAGAACTGATCTAGCGTCATCGCTGTTATTGAGAATCACCTTTAAAGGTCTTGCTTTATCAGTTTTCCTTGCTCCAAGTCTGTGTATCTTCACTATTGGTAATTTACTGAGTTCTTCTATGTTATGTATCAATTTTGATCCCTGATTAAAATCTTCTAAAACTTGGTCGCGAATCGGTAATTCAACATCTGTTTCCGGTACGTTCAGTAATATAATGTTTTTCGCTCGTATGTTTCTCTCTTCCAGTTCAGCTGGAGTATCACATATGTCATATGTGTTATTGATGGATTTACCGCTTTCGAGGTCTGCCACCTTCTCTTTAAGGAGCCTTATTTCAGTTTCCTGACTGGCAATTTTAGCGGTAGCGATACTCATCGCCGACATAAATTCTAATGAAATGGGTGTAATTTTTGATATGTGATCTCTTGTGAATTTGCTGTTGTCTGTGACCAGGTTAGACAAGGCACACGCGGCGTTTTTTACCATTTCAATTATATCTTGAACGTCCATATTTTTTTTTGTAATTTATTCCTTTAATAATTATATTAAAATTATTGACTATGTGCCAGCCCTGTTTGTACAGTGTAAAAGTACTCCAACTCTTCTTGTTGATTGGTTACAAGGATCTGTACTGATACCGCTCTGATTGGGCTAGGATTGATGCGCAGCGATGATGCGTGTATCGTAATGCTGCTGCTTGGCAAATATAGTCCTTATTGATTTTATGATTTGATGTGAGAAACAAATTATTTATATGTTTAATTATGCACTCACCGCTTATAGTAGTTCGCGATTAATGTCAGTTATTCAACTGTTTGCGATTAATACGTTATGTGAACTTGTGTCTCACTTTCTTCACTACTTATACAAAAAATATAATATTTTGATAGCAATCTGACAGAAAAGATAGTACTTGTGAAAAGTGTTATTATTCATCATTCATTCAAATAATTATATGTTCTCCGTACTAATAAATTAAGTTAAGACGTCCAGAATGAGCGATATATGTACATCGAGAGAGAGAGAGAGAGAGAGAGAGAGAGCAATTCTTTGCCGGGTGCTCAGCGAAAAAGAAAAAAAAAATTGTATAATTCCTTCATATCCCATAAAGGGGATGGCCAGCAGACCAGGCACTTGTAATAGAATGCAAACTGTACTCTCTGCAGGGTTACTCTTGACAAAACTAAACACGATCTTAATCTAGTCTTGATCTTGATCATACGATGCACGAAGGGACTATTGGCAAAAACACCGCGCTACCGCTAACGCGCGATCGGTTTGCGTGTATTTTTGGCCAATAATCACTTCGTGCGTCGTATGATCAAGATCAAGACTAGATTAAGGTCGTGCTTAGTTTTGTCAAGAGTAGCCCTGCAGTGCCAACAATAACAAAAAATTGAGACATTCAAGATGTTGGCACACCTAATTATTACTGAATTTAAGATGTAAATGTTTTTATTTTTTCTAAAAACTGCCTTTTACAGGACACTCGAAAACTTACGGAAAAGAGTGTGATATTATTAGTTACAATCTATAGAAATCTTAGCATTCACTACCATTAAGATCCGTGTTTCAAAATGATTACTTTCTACTATCAGAATGGTGGGAGGGGGGTCGTTATGATTACTTTCTACTATTAGAATGGTGGGAGGGGGGTCGTTATGATTACTTTCACCTATTAGAATGATGGGAGGGGGGTCGTTATGATTACTTTCTACTATTAGAATGGTGGGAGGGGGTCGTTAATAAGGGGTTAGGAAGTTGGTACAGTGATATAATATTATTTATCGTTCAAATGCGCAATTAGACTAATAAGATCTATCTATTTTTTACATAACTTTTTGTCTTCTGAAAGTCATATCACAGTGGACGAGTATTTCGCTCAAAGTTACTTCTTTTAACTAAACAAATATTCTAAGATTTCCCGAATATATTTCACAGTTTTCTTCAACAAAGAAAAGAAATTTGAATTTCAAAAATATATTTCGGCTCTACACATACAAAATATATAAAATACAAACAAAAAAGTCTCGAATTATTTAAAAACTTTGTCAAAAATATTCTCAAAGACGACAATGTGTCTCTTTCGCACAATTTGCATGTAACTTATACATAAGAGAAAGAGATAGGTTATGATCGTTGTGGTTAAAACTTAGAAGTATTTATGTATGTAAAATAGTTGTGAAGATGTTTGAAAGTTGGATTGAATTCATTGGCTTCAGATATTTACTTTTTTCCCCTATAGATTCTGTTCGGGAACACATGGATAAAATAGTTTTACATTTTGAAAATAAATAAATTAATAGGACTATAATAGGCAAAATTGTTTCTTTATGCGAAAACAGTTCATTGTACTCAGCACGTGTTCATCTACTATAATATCAGAGGTCTATTATACCTAGTGTTGTGGAATTCTGAAGAAATAATTTTTCGAGAAATTTACGTACCTACATGGAAAAAAGTGTTAATAACCTCTGATTTGGGCCTTAATCAGCCCCACAAATTTTTGGATCAATCAGGTTGGCTGCGAAGTGTACTGGGCGAAAGGTCAAAATACCACTAAGAAAAATTATGGAGAGAAATTTCTCTTCCATCAGAGGAAAAATTCTCGGAGAAATTTCTCATTCTCGAGATTTTTTTTTGGAGAATTTTCTCTTCTCACATCACTAATTATACCTATCTATTATATAGTGATAATATTATGGTACAGTAAAACCTCGTTAAACTGTATCGGAAACATTTATAAGCAGGTATCTGGGTAAATATTATTATCAAAACCCTGCTATCTCATCTGAACATTGATAGTTTTACGAGGATATTAACCACTTCCATAAGATCGTGTGGTGACGTTTGATTGAGAATTTTAACCTTACGTCGAAATGAATAGGGAAATATAGAATAGATGGGGTAAAATGGAAACCAAATCTTTGCCGTGGAACACCCGTAAAAGAATTAATTGGTTTCTCACTCTTTTCCGTAAGTTTTCGAGTGTCTTATAAAAGGGAGCGAAAAATAAACACATTTTACATACCTACATATTAAATTCACAAATGATGAGGTTTGCCACTCATTTGAATCTCTTTTTTTGTTGTTGACACGCGAAGACAACAGTTTGTGTGTTTCTAATATGCCGCTGGTCTGCTGGGAATTCCCGTACCATGAGACACCTATATGGATCAATTGAAGAAGGACATGATCGAACTCACTTTGTTTGTGACGTCCTTTTCTCCTATAACAGAATGTGATCTTTAGAACAACTGCTTAGGGCAACCGGTCCAAAACTAAAACACACATTTATATTTTAACCTTCAACATTTTTCCTGTACATTGACCTAATATTTTTTTATGCTTTCAGATACCGAGTGAACAAGCACATTTTGAAATATTTTATTTGTATTTAGTTAATTTCCAAATATCTAGTCTTCATCCTTTGTATTAGTCTAAGCAAACAACTAGTACGTAGATAATACGTAACTGTAAGCTAATTTTTAGTCATATTATAAAGTAAAGAGTCGGTGGACATTAACGGTTGTATTTAGTTTTAGGAAGGATTTTGTCAGGGGGAGTCCTTCAGGCGAACCTTTAGCCTTTCCTTAAAAAGAATTTGTATGAAGAGTATGGATGACATAGGAACTGACATTCCTGTAACATTCATGGGTGAGGGAGAGTGCAACCCTTAATGTGTAAATGTGAAGAAAGACATGAACTGTGGCACATAAGTAAATCTAGAGACTAGCTGAAAATAGGGAAATGGAGAAGAAAATTCAAACTCGTTACAGACCAATCCAATGGATTGTAACTTACTATGTATCGTTGAATTTTGTACCCCGTCTTCCGTCGAACAGCTTCAAATAGCGCTGTTCTACTTTCGTGTTAAGATCGATCAAAGATTTATGTAAGTATACCATGACCTAGTCTATCATAACATTTGAGAATCTGTGGTTAAGTGGTTGTTAAACTGTGCAGTAAAGATATTATTTTATGACTCGTATATTATTATTTTATTTTATATCGCAAGATATCGATAAAGTATTGGCAGTTAATGGGTTTATCGGTTTTTTATTATTGTTTCTTTCACATTTTTCTATAAAACGAGAACTATTGTATTCGAATAGAAAAAAACATTACATAAATTGTGTAACGCAGCAATGTGTTAACTAAAATAAATAGAAGAAAATACCAAGTTAGATTTTAAATAAAAAATGTATTCTTGTCCTTTAAAAATATCTGAATTAGTTTTTAACATCTAATAATAATAATAAAAACAGTAAACTTTTTTGCACAATACATACCTATTAAAAAAGTTATAAAATAATGTGATGCAAATAAATGATATTGCACAATGGGCGAGTTTATCGCAGAAGCGATATCTTCCTACTAACCCATGATGTCTCTTGAATTTAATAAGTTCAACAGAACTAGGAGATACGTACCGATGAGATGGTGTGACCAGGTGAAAAGGCAATGGAAGGAAACTTGAACCTTGAAGGGCTGAGGATCGGCGTTACTAGAAACATTTTGTTTATAACTATACAAAAAATGATGGATACGATTCTCAGCACTGAGGGAACGACAGAAAAGAAGAAATTCTCATTCCTTTTCTTTATCTATACCATTATTTATTTTTCATAGGTGGGAAAACCAGCAGACAAGCTGCACATAACAAACATGCAAGCTGTCTTCTCCATGTCAATAAAAAATTAAAACATTCAAGATTGATGTCATTGACTAGTTTAACGTAACGAAATTACTTGCGTGATAGAGTGAGGAATGAGGATATTAGAAGAATAAGTTGAACAAAATTCCCTATGATTTCCGAACTCTGGAGAGTGTGGAGGTGTTCAAGACGAGGTTAAAAACCCTATTGTTCAGGAGGTGTTATGATTCTTGAATGGGCCCTTGCGGTGGTTTTTCCACAAAACGGCGCACCATCAATAAGTTGTCTAGTTATTATTATTATAAGTGGATGTAAGAAGGGTGTTTTGGATAGAACGCGTGTAAAAAAAATGAGAGGGTTTGGTCATGTGTAACGAATGGAATAGGAAAGAATGACAATGAGGATATTCTTGTCTGAAAGGAAGGGTGTGAGGAAACGCGGGCGTCCAAGAACTAGATGGCTTGACCATGTTGATCAAATTCGAGTAAGAGATATAGACGTGCGTGTATGAGAAATTGTACGAATGTAGAAGAAGCGAAAGAAGTAGTTATGTAAGGACAAATCTATATGGCGTTCGGTTCTCTCTGCCTTCCCCACTTGGGATACGGCGCGAGGGAAAATACTAGAAAAATTACTTGAATACATATATCAATAAGTATTAATTTATATAATAAACCTACTTTCTTTGTCACCCTTTCAACATCCATTCGCTCCACGTGTCCCAACCATCTCTTCTTATTCCACAACAATGTATTGTGTATCTTGAATAACAATCGTATTATAACTCATTTTCCAGGACTTTATCGTATAGGAAGTCTTTTATGTAAAAAGATAATATTATTAGTTAGAATGGTTTAAAACAATTTCACGATTCTTTTGTTAGTACTTGTTTATTCTTTTGTTTGTTTCTATCTACTAGTAGAGACAATACTGCAACAATATTTTAATTAAATATTATTATTTTATCAGCTTTTGTTATTAAAGAATACTTTTAGTTACACAATGTGTATCCGGACTTGTCTATCAGAACAGAAAAAATATTTTGAAAAATATCAATTTTGGCAAATTTGCTTAGTATTTAATATACTACTACTACTACTACTATACCATCACGGCATATCCCACAAGTGGGGTAGCCAGCAGACCAGCTCCATATAAAACATGCAAGCTGTCTTTAATATATTTTCGCCGAAATCACAATTAACAATGAAGTGATTTCTTCCATCCAACCACGAATTGCGAATTATTATTTAGAACAAACTTAAAAAATGAATGAAACAATAAAAAATAGAACTTTTATTTTATTTACTTGACAGAAAAGTTTAGTTACACAATATAAACTGTATACTCCAGAAATTGTAATTCCGATTGCGTACGGATTTCAGTAGCTTTAAACAAAAGCATAGTATCATAATAGTACCTATGTACATTGTACTGCTCAGGAGTAGGTACCTACTTTGTATTTTAATAAGTAGTAAGTACAACATATACATGATTGTAGTGTTGGTAATACTGAAAACTTAAACTAATTAAGACGATACAATAACAAAACAACAACAATAGTAGTAGTGATTCGATATCCGGATATTGCGAGGGACAGATAAACGGGGTTGCACTGTAGCGCTCACTGTTTTAACAATGATTTTTTTTTCTTAATAAATTACAATTTACATACATAGTTACTATATTGCTGCCCAACTAGGTAGATCCTGTACTAGGGTTAACATCTCACAAACATATCAATCATATACAAAAAATATACAAAATCATAAAAACATTCATCTTCTAAATATACACAAACACATTCATAACAAGCAAATACTGCACTGCAAACTGCCCATACATGAAATAATACATAAAAAACCATTTCTCCATATAAAATTAAAAAAAAACTACATATCCCTCAACCATACACATCACAAATCCCACACCACATAAATTAACACACATGTAACGCTTGTAAACTTATGTTATTTTTTTTCTTTTTGGTTGGTAAACTTTAGATATTTCTTCGCAAAGTTTTTGTTGCATATGCCAATATTAGACTATTGTTTTTGATTTTTAAAGTAAAGTGTATATTATTACTGTTTGCTATCAACGTGTTCGTCATATGCTTTGGTAATTTGCGGGACCTTGATTGGTTTATTTATCGAAGAAATTTGAATGTTGACATTTGTTATGTTGAACTGTTTGTGTCCCTTAAGACAATAAATAAGTTAATAATTTTCGCACCACAGATTAAAATCTCATACACACATGGGACTCTGTGACGTCATCAGCTGTCAAAAACCATTTAATGTGATTCGCCAAACGTCAAAAAAATGGTTTTTTTTGGAAATTCTCCATAATTTTGACAATAAAATTTCTATAACTGACATGTTTGTGTTTTCCGACCTCAAATTTACTTAATTCGATTATTTTTATTAAAATACTCGAAAACTCCACGACTGCAAGTCGCCCATTATAAATTCCAACAGTAGGTACTGTATTTCGAAGAATTTTCATATAACCGGGTTAGTTGGAAGACATCGCATTTTAGCGATAAACTCGCCCTCTGTACATTGAATTGTATAAATGATATTTTCTATGTAAATTTGTATTATTGTTAACAATGTACAGTGAAGAATAAAATAAATAAATAATAAATAAATAATCATTTAATGTATACCTAGAATCATTAAATGACGACCGTGGAATAATATGAAAAAAAAATCGATAGACTAAATTCCACAATAGACAACATTGAAAAAAAAAAGCTAGTGCACAATACCATCCAGCAGGGTTACTCTTGACAAAACTAAACACGATCTTAATCTAGTCTTGATCTTGATCATACGACGCACGAAGGGACTATGGTCAAAAACATCGCGCTACCGCTAACGCGCGTTCGGTTTGAGTGTATTTTTGGCCAATAGTCACTTCGTGCGTCGTATGATCAAGATCAAGACTAGATTAAGATCGCGTTTAGTTTTGTCAAGAGTAGCCCTGCTGGCACCGACACTTATGTATGCAAGCGAAACATGGACATGGTTGAAGAGGGATGAAAGTGGAATAAATGCTGTGGAGATGAGATCACTGAGGAGGATGGTTGGTGAAACGTTACGCGATAGAGTCAGGAATGAGGATATTAGAAGAATGAGTGGATGCAAGAAGAGTGTTGTTGATAGAATGCGCGTAAATAAGTTGAGTTGGTTTGGTCATGTGGAACGAATGGAAAAGAAAAGAATGACAAACAGGATATACGTGTCTGAAAGGAGGGGTGTGAGGAAGAGCGGGCGTTCGAGAACTACATGGTTTGATCATGCAGATCAAATTCTCAAGGACGGCCGTGTTTTGAGTAAGAGGCGATGTAAATGATTGAGTGAATATATTATTGTATTATTCATTGTTAAAGCTGTTGTATCTATTAAAATAAATAAATAAAAAAAGAGAAATCGACGTGCGTGCATGAGAAATTGCATGACTGTTGAAGAAGCGAAAGAAGTATGTAGGGACAGATCTATATGGCGTTCCGTTCTCTCTGCCTACCCCACTTGGGATACGGCGTGAGGGAATAGATAGATAGATAGATAGAAAATAAAAACTTAATAAAAAAAAAAATTCATGAAACAACCCCTCTATACGACTGGTCAGTTTTACGTATTTGTTCGGAATAAATAGGGTATGATTGTCGGTGCAGATTTCTGAACAATTATTGGTGTTAAAGTCTTAGTATCAAGTGGATTCAACTGTATTAGAATATGATATTATTATAATTGTTTTACCCTGCAGAATATATTATTATAATATTATACATAGTTGAGTATTCTAGTAGAGTTGTAAACTATACGGATGGAATTGGGATAGTGGGATTGTGAAAACAGGATTAGGATATGTGTATAAGCTATGATCAGCAGAACTGTCCACGCTCTGGTTTGGTTTGTTTTGTTTTACAAATACACTAGGTATTTGCCTTGTGGGGTAAACAAATTAACTTCCAGAGGATTAATAATAATATTAATTATGTAGCTTGTCTCTTGCACTTTGGTATTAAGCGGTGGTGAGAAGTTAAAATACTTAAATTTAAAACATATTTGTTATCAATAAAACACTGTTTTACTTTTCACTATTAATTTATTATTACTCAAGCGCTTTCGTCAAGTTAGCTTGACATTTTCAAGAGAACTAATTACAAAAAAAAATTCTTGTAATTAGTTCTCTTGAAAATGTCAAGCTAACTTGACGAAAGCGCTTGAGTAATAATAAATTAACAGTGAAAAGTAAAACAGTGTTTTATTGATAACAAATATGTTTAAAATGTCTTTTCACAATGTGAACACACAAACTCTAGATCATACTTAAATTTATTTATCTTATTCTTCGCTGTACATTGGTTACAATATTCCAAATCAATCTAAGCATCATATAATAAAAATTGAAGAATAATAGGCACTTTATGAGATGGTAGGCCCCACTGTTGTAAAATGTGAGATTTCATAGAAAAAGTAATATTCACGGAATTGTTGCCATATGTACCTACAATTATTTTTTGGTCACCACGTTTAATTATTATTTTTGGGCACCAAGTTTTTCGACACCGGCAAAGTGTACATTCGAGTTAGATTTTATTTTTGCCAACCAGCAAAAATAAAATTTCCTGAAGTTTATATTCGAGTTAGATTTTTTTTGTTGGTTTTATTTTATTTTTTATATTTGAATTAGATTTTATTTTTGGCGGTTTTATTATATTTTTGCAAATAAAAAAGAAAAAAAAAATTTCGCCGAAAAATCCAAAAAATATTTTTGTTGCAACAATTTTCCTCCATAGAAAACTATAATTGACAGATATCTGACATTGGGGCCAACCATCTCAATGAGTTCCGAATAATATTTGAATAATATCTTAATTTAAGCTCTTTTAAATGATTATAAACTTGATTGCAATGTAATTGTTAACACATGAATATGATTGTGGATCATACCTACTTTAATAATTTTCTTTGAAATTGATCCACAATCTATTTATTGTTTATGGTTACTTTTGTGACATTTGAATAATCTATGTAATCTACGTACTATCACTTTTTTTGTCATTATCTGTGTGTGAATAAAGTACGTTTTTTCTGAAATTCCGACACATCTTTTAATATTAAATCTCGAATGCATTTCCCAGGCTAAAAAACGACGGGAGGCCTTGATAACCCAGATAGGCCGTTTCGATGCCGATTCCATGATAGAGTCAATGCTGCAATCCCCATATGTATGGAGTAGGGTGGGCAGTTACATGGAAGAAATAATAGCCCAGAAAGTAAGGGATGAAAGGCGACTGCAAATGGAGGGATAAAATGTCAAAGTTTGCAGTTTGGGTAGACCGAAAGGTAGGAACCAAGCTGCAAAGGAAGAGGAGGGGTTTAAGCCGGTAGAAGTCCGGCACTACCCGGTCTGAAAGGCCGGGTGTCCATGATGGATTTCCCCTCCACTAAAAAATAAAAAAAAGGCTAAAAAGGTTGCAATCCAACAGTTATTTATAATTGGTAATTTTCATGGTTTTTGTCGTTTTTTTTTTGTTTTTAATTATTTACATATATAAAAAAATGTACATTTAAGTCATTGTTTTCTAGCAACGTGTTCGTCATGCGTATTGGTAATTTGTAGGACATTGATTGGTTTGTTTACTGATGAGATTTGATTATTCAGTTATACCGTTTGTGTCCTTTAAGACAATGAATAAATAAATAAAAAAAATACAATTATCGGATATTTATACAATTTAATGTACAGAGAGTGAGTTGTTCGCTTACATGAAATGTTTCCAACTGACCCAGTTATTAAAATTAAAATTAAAGAAATATACGTATCATGATATATATGTATATATCAACAGAAATATTAGAAATTACACACACAATTAGACCATAATCAGGCAGTGAATATTTGATTAAAAAGAAAATTCTTAGTCCGTGGTGCATCTGGAAAAAAATTGGTCTCCCACTCTTTTCCGTAAGTTATTGAATGTCCTGTAAAACACAGGTTTATTAAGTGCAGCTGGTCTGCTGGCTACTCCACTTGTAAGATTTTCGGCGATGGTATACTTCCACAGTGACTAAAAGCAGAAGTCTTGGCGAAAACGTTTGAGGTAAATCAATTTATTTGTAAATTAAACATGAAAAAAATATTTAATTATAATTATGTTAATCATAAATTTCCAAAGAGTAAACACAAAAATATTGGATTTAAACAAACACGGATTTGGACAAAAAAAAATTCTTGTAATTAGTTCTCTTGAAAATGTCAAGCTAACTTGACGAAAGCGCTTGAGTAATAATAAATTAACAGTGAAAAGTAAAACAGTGTTTTATTGATAACAAATATGTTTAAAATGTCTTTTCACAATGTGAACACACAAACTCTAGATCATACTTAAATTTATTTATCTTATTCTTCGCTGTACATTGGTTACAATATTCCAAATCAATCTAAGCATCATATAATAAAAATTGAAGAATAATAGGCACTTTATGAGATGGTAGGCCCCACTGTTGTAAAATGTGAGATTTCATAGAAAAAGTAATATTCACGGAATTGTTGCCATATGTACCTACAATTATTTTTTGGTCACCACGTTTAATTATTATTTTTGGGCACCAAGTTTTTCGACACCGGCAAAGTGTACATTCGAGTTAGATTTTATTTTTGCCAACCAGCAAAAATAAAATTTCCTGAAGTTTATATTCGAGTTAGATTTTTTTTGTTGGTTTTATTTTATTTTTTATATTTGAATTAGATTTTATTTTTGGCGGTTTTATTATATTTTTGCAAATAAAAAAGAAAAAAAAAATTTCGCCGAAAAATCCAAAAAATATTTTTGTTGCAACAATTTTCCTCCATAGAAAACTATAATTGACAGATATCTGACATTGGGGCCAACCATCTCAATGAGTTCCGAATAATATTTGAATAATATCTTAATTTAAGCTCTTTTAAATGATTATAAACTTGATTGCAATGTAATTGTTAACACATGAATATGATTGTGGATCATACCTACTTTAATAATTTTCTTTGAAATTGATCCACAATCTATTTATTGTTTATGGTTACTTTTGTGACATTTGAATAATCTATGTAATCTACGTACTATCACTTTTTTTGTCATTATCTGTGTGTGAATAAAGTACGTTTTTTCTGAAATTCCGACACATCTTTTAATATTAAATCTCGAATGCATTTCCCAGGCTAAAAAACGACGGGAGGCCTTGATAACCCAGATAGGCCGTTTCGATGCCGATTCCATGATAGAGTCAATGCTGCAATCCCCATATGTATGGAGTAGGGTGGGCAGTTACATGGAAGAAATAATAGCCCAGAAAGTAAGGGATGAAAGGCGACTGCAAATGGAGGGATAAAATGTCAAAGTTTGCAGTTTGGGTAGACCGAAAGGTAGGAACCAAGCTGCAAAGGAAGAGGAGGGGTTTAAGCCGGTAGAAGTCCGGCACTACCCGGTCTGAAAGGCCGGGTGTCCATGATGGATTTCCCCTCCACTAAAAAATAAAAAAAAGGCTAAAAAGGTTGCAATCCAACAGTTATTTATAATTGGTAATTTTCATGGTTTTTGTCGTTTTTTTTTTGTTTTTAATTATTTACATATATAAAAAAATGTACATTTAAGTCATTGTTTTCTAGCAACGTGTTCGTCATGCGTATTGGTAATTTGTAGGACATTGATTGGTTTGTTTACTGATGAGATTTGATTATTCAGTTATACCGTTTGTGTCCTTTAAGACAATGAATAAATAAATAAAAAAAATACAATTATCGGATATTTATACAATTTAATGTACAGAGAGTGAGTTGTTCGCTTACATGAAATGTTTCCAACTGACCCAGTTATTAAAATTAAAATTAAAGAAATATACGTATCATGATATATATGTATATATCAACAGAAATATTAGAAATTACACACACAATTAGACCATAATCAGGCAGTGAATATTTGATTAAAAAGAAAATTCTTAGTCCGTGGTGCATCTGGAAAAAAATTGGTCTCCCACTCTTTTCCGTAAGTTATTGAATGTCCTGTAAAACACAGGTTTATTAAGTGCAGCTGGTCTGCTGGCTACTCCACTTGTAAGATTTTCGGCGATGGTATACTTCCACAGTGACTAAAAGCAGAAGTCTTGGCGAAAACGTTTGAGGTAAATCAATTTATTTGTAAATTAAACATGAAAAAAATATTTAATTATAATTATGTTAATCATAAATTTCCAAAGAGTAAACACAAAAATATTGGATTTAATAATTATAATGATTAATAATAGGTGCCATAAATCAGATAATGAAGCAATAATACTCACAACAAAAATTAATATAACAAGATATGAGATAAAGTATCACCATATGTAGGTACACCTACGCTAAGGTTTCACTATGTGTATCAAGGATTATATTATATACATAGAAAATAATATTATTTTGCATGTATGTATTCTGTTCAAATAGAAAGATAATATTATTGCATGGTGTATGTATGTTTGTGTTGAGCTAGTTAAATCCTTTGGACTTGTGGGTTCTGAGTTTGGAATTAAATTCATTAGAATTATCAACTATGTATTACTATCGTCATACATACAAACGTATTGTAATTATGAGATACTAGCCTTTAACCGGGTGTTGTTCGGGGAATAAAATTTCACTATCAATTTCAGTTAAAACTTATTAATTTATTTATTTGCATTTGCATAAGACGCAAGCTTTTAACATGTTCGAATACAAGACTTTAAGGGTTTGTCGGTAGCCTTGAGGTAGAGTCTCGGTCTCATGCACATGAGGTTTGCGGTTCGATCCCAGGTGCCGGCAAACTCCCCTTTCACGACACAAGCTTTTAGCTTACTGTAAAAGGTGTATAAGGTTGTATTTGGGTTTATAACGAAAACCCAGACATGACTGCAAAAAATGTTCATAATACGTATTCAAATATACACCTATACATAGCCCGGATATATACTAGATTATATTTTTTACGATTCCTATAGATACTTATATTGAAACAATACTTACCTACTCGGGTGCTACAAAATGACAGGGAAAAGGGATTAGGCGGGGTAATCTTCATTTTAGTGTATTATTTTATTACAATATATATTTCATTAAAACCTAATATTTGTTTTAAGATTTCAATACCAACTTTATTATTTGTTTAATAAAACCATAGATAATAATACGCAGTGGTTTCCACCCTTGTGAAGAGTGAACCTTAGGCCCAATATTTCAATGTAGCCTTGGAGTGATCCTTATCCTGAATTAACCCTTAAAATTAAATTTGTTTTTAAATCCTACAAACTCCAATACTTCACAATAAATTATTGTGCATCTAAATGTATCTCTCAGTGGTACCTATAAGCCCTCACATTTAGGTATTTTACAATTTTTCTAATTACCTATTATTAAAAAAGAAAATCCTATATTATTGTTGATTTCTGTTGACAAGTTTGACAGATTGCAACATAAGAAATGACAATTGTCGGTTGTGTATGGATATATTACATTGCACTTGTTTTTGTGACATGTCGTACAGTAGGTATGTATTAGTTGGTGCAAAAATCTAAATAATAAAGGTTTATCTTTAAATAAATCTTTTATTTAAGTTTAAATAACCTCGACAATAGATAAATAAAATAAATCATAATTTTTCAATTTAAAGTGATTATTCGAATTTCGATAATAACCTCAAGCTGTATCCCAAGTGGGGAAGGCCTAGAAAACGGAACGTCCCCTAGCTCTATTCTTATTAACTAATACTATACTTCTATTCTATACCCTTACGCCGTATTTCAGGTGGGATAGGCAGAGAAGATGTAACGCCACACAGCTCTATTGCTAAAAAAAAAAGATTTCATCTCATAATACGTAGCTTTATAAACTGTATCATAAGGGTCTTTCCACCTGTTTCCTTAGTTCTTTTTAGATTTTAAAGACGAATTTAACAAATTAAGGGCCATCTCAGGATAAGATCACTTTGAGGGCATATTGAAATATCGGTCGGTAGTGATGTCAAAACCGGGTATATTTTCATCACAAGTACCGAAGAGTAATCAGAGAATATTATCCGTTACTGATTAACAAAATACTATATTTAATCGGTACATTTATAAAATGACGACTAACACAAAAAGTAATTAGTAGCACCGAATATTCATTTATAGGAGCAAGAATTTGAGAAAGTATCCAAGTTAATAAATTTCTATTTCGATATTTATGAAAACTCCTTTGAGGTGGTCGATAAACTGATGATAGAGTCTAAGCCAGGATTCAGTCAGGATACCCGGATCCGATTCTACTTCACCTTCACGACATAAGCATAATGCTTGGTGTGAGGGTGTCTGAGGTTAATTCCAAATCCAGACTCCTCTTTTTAAAAAAAGTTTTATTTAATTATATACATTTTCATGTGAGATTCATATTAAATACTGTTCACAATAACCATTAACTAAACTCAATTTTTCAGAATCCATAAAATGATTTTCAAAAGTAACGAGTAATGCCAATACCATAGACTGTTTTTAATAATAACGGGTATTTACAGTACTGGTATAAAAGGTAACGAGTATTGAATAACGGGTAGATATCGCATTGACATCACTAGTGGACCTAACTGGAATGAATTATAGCGAACAAAGATTTTCATTTCTAAACAAGTAGATATTTTACGCTATTTAAACAAAACACAATAGAAATTTTGTTCATATTATTCATAGACAAAGCTACTTCTTTATGGCGTGAGGCAAACACCGAAGCTTAGCAAAGTAAAAATAATATGTGATGGTAAATAGGGCTTCGTCTAGTTAGACTTGAATATGGATCATTCAATGACCACTTTTCAAGATGTTTAAATGAGCTTTTTTCTTATCTCATTTAATTATTAATGAAAAAATGTTTATTTGTTGAAATATAATATTATTCAAAACTTTGTATAATATATACACAAAAGACATTATAACTTGCACAAGGATCTGTCTATCACACCATTAGTAAGGTTGTGTTGTGTAAGAAAGATTGATCACGTGGATAATTTTTCAAGAGCGTTCATGCTTTGAGTAAGATAAATCAGCGTGCATGTATGAGAAACTTCATGAATGTTGAGGAGTAAGATTAAGAAGTATGTAAGGATGGTGTTCAGTTCTTTCTGCCTGCTCTAATTCCAATATGGTGGAGTGAGGGTACAGTACAATAAATATTAAAGTTGAGATTCTGTTCAATATGACGTAAAAAGCTGTCCCGCAGTGTTGAGTGATGATAATATAAGTATTTATAATTGAGCTTTTCTCTACTACGTCACCGAGCCGCCCGCCTTTACATTGTTAAGCTAAGCAATTTGAGCGGAACACAAGTAGTATTTAAGATCCAGTCATTTAGACACTGTTCTACTACTACTACTACTACTAAAACAAATAATAATAATGATATTAGGTACAACAGTTCCCGTTCTGCGCAGAAAGTGGTACTCAACTTAACATCGATCATCGAAGAATATATTATTTTAAAAGATGTATAGCACCTTCGAATTCAACCGTATAGGTACTTGTGTTGTTGTGAATGTGGCGATGGTCGAAAGAGGAAGGAATGAGAAAGAACTGGCGATCCCTTGATTAAAAGTTCTAGACTTCTATCAAAACTATCAACTATCCGATTTTTTCTTCTGTCTTATGCATTTTTCACGAAGAAATCTTGGCGTAGAATCCCAGAGCCTAATGGGTGTCTAACTTTTGTCCGTTAGCTCTGAGATTTCATGTAAAAGACGTGTGGGTATTTGCAAATGTAATATTTTTCTTGCATTAAAAATGTGTATAGTTTTAAGAATTTCTACAGAAGCCTTAAATCCTTTGTATTATTCTAAGAAAACAATTAATAGTATGTAGAAAAAACATAGTTGTTAGCTCATTTTCAATCTAAATTATTTAAGTTAAGAGTTAGTGGACATTAATATTTGTATTCAGTTTCAGAAAGTATTTTGTCAAGGGGTGCCCTTTAGGCGAACATCGAATATTCTTCTTTCGAAAGAATTTGCTAGAAAAGTATTGATGACATATGAACTGATATTTCCGTAACATCTATGGGTGAGGGAGAGCTTAGCATCCATTGTTATTGTCTTTCAGGATGAGTGGCACACCTCACCGATGATTTTAAGATGCTGAATGTCCTTTATAAGCTGATATTTTCTACGAATAGGTGTATACCTACATTTTAGAAGACATTAAAAAAATATGGAAAAAAGTGGGAGACCAATTCTTTAACGGCGACTCCACAGAGAAGAATTTACAACAATCAGTCTATAAATATGAAACGAAAAAATTATTCCTATATAAGATATATAAGATTTTTTTTATAAAAGATATATCTGGGTTTTGTTATAAACCCAAATACAACCTTATACACCTTTCACAGTAAGCTAAAAGCTTGTGTCGTGAAAGGGGAATTTGCCGGCACCTGGGATCGAACCCCGGACCCCTTGATCACAAGGCCGAGACTCTACCCCCAGGCTACCGACAAACTGTCACAAACAAAATAAAACACTTATTCGAATAAAAAGTCACAGTGGATATACCTACTATAAATAAGTGTTTTTTTATAATTAATTCAACATGAATTTCCACCAAAAACCGTCGGTTGAAAAATATCAACTGTATCTGTGATAATTTGTGACATTTCGATGTTTCTTTCAAACGCTCGGCAACTCTATTTCACGAACAAGCCGTAATTAATTCTGGGATTCTAAGAAATTAATTATAACCATTTATTTCGTCAAAGTAAAATTTATTATTTGTTCTCTCAATATAATAATAATATGTTTGAATGTTTGTATTACTGTGATTATGTACAATTGCATGAATATGTTAGAGGTAAGCACCAACTAGTACCTACTGACAATAAAACATAAGGTACATTTTATAGCAATGTAATGTTCCTTATATCACAGAGGGTGGCCAAGTTAATAAACTCACTCAAAAAATATGGTATATAATGTAATGGTATATTGTAATATATACACAAACACAATTACTTAATAACACGTAAATATAATAAAATCATTTCTTTAAAAAAAAACAAAAAAAAAACTATAATTTAGTTTCATCTGACAAAAACAGAGGAACGACAGTCTGTTAATGTTATTTCATTCTTCTATCTTTTTTACATGCCGTCTCCATCATAGAATAATAAATATACTAAACTATGGTCTATATAGTAAAGTGTGGTCTCCATTAGTTGTCAAAATCAATCATAATGAAAATCTATAATTTGAAACAAAATAACGAAATGGAACAAAATGAAATCATTCAAAAATTCAAATTAAAATATACTTACCACTAAGGGAAGCACCTAGGCTCTTATTTTAAAATAAGAATAATCTAACAAAGTGACAACTAAGGTAAGTACCTTAACACTTTCTTACATTCATATTTCATGCACTAGTTTTGATATTTTTACTAACTCCATGTGCACACCTCAGTTTTCTTTTGTTCGCAAGTGTTACAGCGTGTTATTGAGAGACAAGTGCTAGGCATTTAGCTTGAGAGACAAAATAAGAAATGAAACCATCCAACAAAAGACAAAAGTCGTCGACATTGTTGATTAAGTCTCCAAGCTGACAATTTATCGGCTGGTCATATTTTGGTAAGACAAGAAGATGACAGGTGGACTTCTAGAATTCTTGAGTGGAGGCCGTTGGAGGACAAAAGAAGTGTAAGAAGACCCGAAAAAAGATGGATTGACGATATTGTCCAGATGATGGGAGAACAGTGGTATCGTGTTTTTCAAGATCTAGAAGTGTGGAAAAGTTTTGAAGAGGCCTATATCCAGCAGTGGAGAGAAGAACTACTACTACTACTACTACTACTATACCATCACGGCATATCCCACAAGTGGGGTAGCCAGCAGACCAGCTGCATATAATAAACATGCAAGCTGTCCTCTCCGAAGAGAAGAAGCCTAGCAGTAAGTAAGTATGTAAGTATATACAACTCCATAATTCATTTAGAGAAGTTCGCTACAGACGTTAGTTCAATTCTCGCTGTCTCCGGAGGCGTACGCGCTATTTGAGTTTATTTTATCTAGATAACTGACGATGGACCTACCATGCGATAGAATAAAAATAAAATTAAAAATAATATGGATAATTCCAACATTCTGAAGTCGATCTAATAAGATCCTGATTCATGTCTACATACACGACATATTCAGTGTAATCGATAATGGGCAACAGTAAGAATAATGTACCTTTTATGTGTTATTCACATTTGGCGAATATCACCAGGACATCAAAATATCGTCAGCCATTTGAATCGTGTGAACGAAATGACAGCTATTCTGAAACGATAAAAACAATTAAAAACGATATCGTCTCAAGTTGACCACCTTTCAACTTTTTTCTTTGGTGAAACGATTCGCTCATGCGTAGATATACGCGGCGTCCGTATCTATAGTAAAAACTTTATAACCTATAAATTTTATTATGTTTCCCAATTCGTGACAATTGTAATCTTTGTTGTTTGTTTGTGAGGTTTGTTTCCTTAATTAAAAGGCGCTTTATAACCTCTACTATAACATTTTCAAATAACAAAATTCGCCGGACACCCATTGATCGTCACACCTGTTCACACAGTCCACCGATATAGAAACGATCTGTCAGATGCGCTTTGAATTTTACATTGTTTTCAAAATGGCGGACGTCGAGATGGAGATCGCGAAGTGTTTATTTTTAGTAGAAAATGTTATAGTAGAGGTTATAAGGCGCCTCTTAATTAAGGAAACAAACCAACAACAAAGATAAATAGCTGTCACGAAGCGGGAAACATTATAAAATTTATAGGTTATAAAGTTTTTACCATAGATACGCACGCCGCGCACATCTACGCATGCAAAAATCTTTCCACCAAATTAAAATATTGAAAGATGGTCAACTTGAGACGATATCGTTTTCACTAGTTTTTATCGTTTCAGACTAGCTGTCATTTTGTTCACACGGTTCAAATGGATGACGATATTTTGGTGTCCGGGCGATATTCGCCAAATGTGAACACCACATTACATAATAAACTTAGTATCCAATATCGTCTGTTGGAGTCGCATGCGACCAATATTATCTAATAATGATAATAGCCGGCTTGTCGGGAGACAATATTGTTATATTATACTGCATGCAATATTAGTAACTATGCAAAGTGTGCACAGAGATGCCAATTGATTATCTTATAACTTGCGCCAGTATTAAGGGTGTTTCATTTCAATTTCAATTATTTACATATATACCTATGATGATGCAGATAAACTTAAAAATATTACACAAAAATAAACATATTCACAAAAATATAAAAACACACAAAACATAACTATAAGAAAATTAAAATTCAATAAATTAAAATATTAATGTTGTTGACCGAAGGTACTTGTTGGAAGTCCATTTCAAGATAAAATTGAAAAAAAACACAATATCTAGTTACATAACTTCCAAATGACTTTTATTAACACTTTTTACTAATCGCCTGATGATGGAGTCGAGAGTCTCCGAATGCTAGTACAAGTTAATAAAAGTCATTTGGAAGTTACCTACACATTGTATTTTTTTTTTCAATTTTACAATAAATTAATTCAAAATTATTTCCATCAACTTTATACCTATACCTAAAAATATTGTATTTAAACACACCTACATCCAAAAATCATAAGAACAAAAATAAAAATAAGAACGGTTCAACTTACATACCTACAACAAAATTCTTACAAAAACAAATTAAATAAACACTTTTCAGTCCACGGCTAACACAGCTAAGATATTTAAAAAAAATGAATTCAGAACTACAAAAACAAACAATAAACAAGAGAAAATATTTAGTTTCTTTATTGCTCGATGTGTGACCTTAAAGGCGCGATATTAATAATTATCTATTCCATATTGATTCAAACTAAAATAAGAACGTTCCAAAAATTTATAATAAATTTCACTTGTATTAACATTCGTATTCTATATGATACAAGTTGTATATAAATCTAATAAGGAACAATTTTAAAGTTTATAGAATACCAATAATTCTCCCGATTCTATTTCATTTTTAGTGTGTACTAACTAAAATAGGAACGTTCCAATTTGAAATTCTATAATTAGCTTAAGTCCATAAAAACGTATCAGTTACCTTCTCAAATTAATCACACTGTAGGTTTCTGAATTATTATTATTTATATGTTTAACATAATATCATGGATGTACAAGATCTATAAGATGTATAGGATTTGTATGCATAGGATCAATGAAGAACATGTTGTCATTTGCCTATCAAAGGCTGTCAGGATTAATTAAATCAATATACATATGAACATCAGTGACAGGTCTTCCATACAAGCCCAAAAGTCGGGCTTTACCAGATTTTTTTACAAATTTTGTAAATAGTATATACCCATCAACTGATTCGGTAACCAACAATGAGGTGTTATAGAGAGCTAAAACAGATTATTATTATAAAAACATCACCCTGCACCCATAACAGCTTTTGGCCAAGGCGGTCTCAGCAGGAAAAATGAAAAAATAATACAAAGAAATGCCAAGTCAAGAAAAAAAAGAGACAATCAAAGGAGAATCTCTATCCTGGCGATAAAGTCACTGTATGTTATGTTGAAAATATCGACATGAACATTCAAATTATTAAACAATTTTATAGCCTTTCCGACAGGAGAGTTTGGTATTACATATGTTTGTTCTGCTACCAGGGGGGTTAAAAAGTAAATGCTGTCGAGAACGATTGAACGATACTGGGACGTAGATACAAAACTCACTCAAAATCATTGGATTACTTATAAAGCCACTCAAGAGTTTGAAAAAATGCCTCGCACAATATACAAGATAGAGAGATGTTGTCCAATACAAAGATGAGAAAAATGGCATATTTGAAATGAGAAATATGGTTTGCTCCAACTCATCTTGAATGGAAAAATTGATGGTAGTCGCGATGTGGGAAGGCGGCAGATGTACTGGCTAAGAAATATCCGTGAATGAATCCGTGAGTCCAGAGGGTGGAAGAGCTGTTCCAGCTAGCACAGGATAGAGAAGACTAAGCCAGGGTGAAAGCTGACTTCGGGGGGACTTGACGTGGCACTTTAAGAAGAAGAAGATATCCAGTATGAAAATTCTAGATACCCCACTGATGTATATACCTACAATATTATGATACTTTCTATTGTGTCTGTTGTGTATAAATTTGCCTATGACAAAAGGAAGAAACGTTGTTTAAATTGTATTCAACAAGAAGATTATGTTCTATTGTATCCCAAACCGAATTTGGAAGGCATCTGAAAACAGCAGTATTGGGACAAAATGCTACCTATTTAAACACTGTATTATCCTAAGCCTTCCATATATATAGCTGTGAGTTAACACACCTAACCATATTGGAGGATATTGGATAGAATAAGGAGTCTACAATTGTTGGTGTAAGATGGGTCTCTTTTTAATGATGTTAGATGCTATGGGTATGTCACAAATGATACTGCGTGCCAACTGCCGACACTCTCGACAAAGATCTGTAGATGTCGTGGTTGCGCAACCTTTTCGATTGGGCCTGATAATGACTGGTGAAGGAGTTGTTCCGGATTGCGCAGGACAGAGAGGTCTTCTTTATGGTATGCCAAAAGATATTTATTTATTACATAGAGACACACACAGTAGGTTGACAAAACATATATGAAAAATAAGAAGAGGGAAAGAATAATGTAGATCTGATCAGGCCAACCCACCAATTAGGCGTGTCTACAGCATACATATTACATAATACAAAAAGGTAAATTGGAGATGAAGAAACAGCGCTCGACCAATGCAAATCTGTTTAACCGGACTCACACTAAATATGCGCCTGTTACATTAAATTAGTATAAAGAAAAAATATAAATATTTAAAATAAAAACAATACACATACAAATTCAACCACCAAACATAGTCAAGTTGGAAGCAATAGACTTCCTGAATCCCGCCAGCGAGTCACCAAAGACATCCACCCCCGCAACGCGATGTGAGCATAGGAGATTATAAAATTTACGCATTCTGCTGATAGGATTGTTCTGACTGGTGTTATTATTGTGTCTATCTGGCAGAAAAGTTTTGAGGTTACGATTACATATAATTAAGATTTGTGGACAAGTTAGATTTTTAGATTAAATAAATAAATAATTGACAAGAATTTCCAAAAAGTTATGACTGTCAACTTTTGCCATCATCTTAGTTTTTGTATTACTTTTTAAATTATTGTATTTAGTTATTTGTGGTTTGATAAAATACTTAGCGTTTTAAGGGCCGATTTTATAAACATCCGTTCGTAATGCTTGGTACCAATTTTAACCAAAGTTTGGTTTACTGACCGATTTTCCGATTTTATAAAACGATAGTAGATCATGCACCAAGTTAAGCATTTGTTATTTGATAACCGCTGTATTTTGGCTAGTTAAACGTATTACGAATCGTATTTTTTCCCTCGATCAGAGTTAAAAGTAAGCTTAACTCTTCCCTGTAAAATTTTTACTTTTTTTCTCTTGTCCATATCTATAAATAACGAATTACATAATTGTATGAAAAACAAATATTTTATTTAATACATTTGTCAAATGAAGAATGTGATTAAATCCACCGCAAAACTGTATATAGAATAGCAAACAGTTTTCCATCGACTAAATACTCAGTGATCGGATGTTGTTGAATTTAGCTAAATATATTTATGTGTCAGACATGAAATAAATACTTACCTGTGATTGCTAAATAGTGAACAGATTTAAGAAATGCAAAAAAAAAACACTCCGACAGCTCTCAATACTCCAAAAGCACGGGACACCACACAAAATTTGTTTATCAGAAATGACAGTTGAATCATAGATGTATTTCGTAACTACAAACAAATGTCAAAAATTGTTACCAGTATTACGAAATTTAATGATTACGGGTCGTAACTATTTCTGACAACTGTCCGTTAATAAAAAACGTTTATAAAATTGCCTATGGTAATTATTACTTACGAATGGATAACTGCTCGTATTCATTACGGAAATTTTATCTAGTGTTTGTTAAATCGGCCCTAATAATACTATGATTACTGAACAGGACCGGGTATAAAAGTTAGTTAGCCCCTAAAAATATATAAAATAAACTACTTCATGTAACATATAACGTGTTCGTTTTCTACTCTATATTTATGATAGGTTCCTACGCAACGTTACGCAGTTAAATGTATTTATATATGATATTTACCTACACTTGCGGAAAAAAGGTTTTGAGTTTTATTTTTGTATCGCAATAGAAAAAAAAAACACATAATATAACGAGCATTGAAATAAAATTATTGTGAACGAGTTTACGCCATTTCCTTCTTACAACATAAAACAATCAGCTCGTTACACGACTCTTGTAACTTGGTAGATTTATTTATTTATTTTTACATACACACTAAAAATAAGATTTTCTTTTTTCATACTAACCATAAAGTAATTTCCTTCAAATGGGGGTAGCCAGCAGACTAACTCCATGTAATAAACATGCAAGTTATTCTCTTGGTATAAAATTAAGGATTTTGAGGTTAGATGGCAAACCTCATCACTGAATCAAAGTTGTGAAATGTCTTAAACGTGATGTTTTGCCTTTCCAAAAGAGACTCGAAAACTTACAGAAAAGAGTAGAAAACGTTTAAGGAGAACTCAACGGGACTTTATTTTTCATGTAAGTAGTTATTTTTTTCAAAATGTAAAATATTATGTATCATGTGTTCTGTCTCTCCGCAAAAAGCTACATGTGTGGAATGAATTTTGAAAAATTATACCTACTGCTTTTCTGGTCATAATATGTTTGTTGTGAGTAAGCGAAATTTGTACAAAGTGCATTATTACAAGTGCAATAGAATAACTAAATGGAATGCGACATTTTCTCAGCAACAGAAAGATTCTGGAAAAAATATCTTTTCTACGTTGCAGTGACCTGTGTTTCCAATATACTAAAATTTGAAATAAAGGAAATTTATTAAATTAACAATGTAAAACATACGGTGACATTTAATGGATAATTGTGATTTTTTTAAATTGACTCTTAAAGTTTGTAGCCAATTTAAATATGTTTCACTGTAAATTGTGAAACTGTGTAAGTTATTCACTTCCCGTGTGTTGAATAAAAATAATGGCGTAAATGTAAATAAATATTTCTAAAGCTTTTACTTTTCCTCTTTTTCTCTCTCCCTACTCTCACTCTCTCTGATCTACTACGTGCTTAAGACTCTTGAACAAGATTTTTGTTTTTATCTTTACAATAACAACTTTGATATTATTATTACGTGCTTATAAAATCGCACTTAAATATCTATTTACTCATTTCTTTTATGTATTTCCGCTTTTGAAGTGCATACAGAGGATGGCCATATTAATGAACTCACTCAAAAAATCTGATTCACATATTTCCCGCAACAGTTTTGATATTCAAGTGAATGACATAAATAACAAACTAGAAGAGAGGCAACTAAGATGGTGTGGGCACATAAGGCGGAGACCACCGGAACACATTGTTAACAAAGTAACGTCAATAAATCTCCCTCGACATCCATCAAGAGGGAGACCAAAAAAATACCTGGATGACACAATGCAATAGAATCCTGCGGAGAAATGGCCTGGATAAAGATGATATAAGAAACAGAAGAATTTATAACCTCAGAACGAGGAGAGCCGACCCCAACATCCTTCAACGGCAATAAGTTGGGACAGTGCTGGGAAGAAGTAGAAGTTTTGATATTATAATGTGTTGAGTAAGAGGAACCGACGTGCGTGCATGAGAAACTGTATGAATGTGGAGAAAGCGAAGGAAGTGTGTAAAGATAGATCAATTTAGCGATTCGTTCTCTCTGCCTAACCCACTTGGGACACGGCGTGAGGGTATAGTATAGTATAGTAGTTTTGATATTTTAAGTAATATCAACTTGTTTCTTTCTGTAACTGATTACTGGTAGTATTGTTCATATTTTTTACTAGTGGCAACCCCATGATTCGTACGTAGTGAAGTTTGCTACAGACGTAAGTAAATTTAGTTCTTACTATCTTTAACTTATTTCATCTGTTTGCATTCGATCACCAATGTGTAAAATCTAATCGGAAGAAGTAAGAAAGACGTCCTTACGATTTGGTTCTGGGCTGGTTTTAGTGATCAATTTCAGTGTCCATGGACAATGTCAACACCAATTCTATCATTCTCAATGACACGATATAAGATCCAGCATTCGAGAAATTTTTTTATGCAAAACCATGAAACCAAACATTTTTTGGGATCTTAAATCTCCCGTCTAAAAGGCGCCGGAACAACTAAGTTCAATAATTTATCAGCAGCGATAAACGATTAGCCTTGAGACGCCTTTTTCATTTCTTCTGATTAGATTTTGCACAATGTATCATTTTGTAAACGTGGTTCTCCAATCAAGATGTCTGCTTGGTTTTGTCAATTATACAACTATTTTATGTGCAGTAAAATACTTAAAACAGGTTAACGTATAATAAGACCTGTATTCAACAATGGATAGAAGGTTGCTGAAAAAGAAGGAAATGTAAGTTTGCAACTGCAATAATTAACCTTATTGAAAATGTACCTACATAAGCACTTATGTAATCTAAAGTTTAGACAAATGTCCCGTTTCAAACCCATATGGTTCATAACACCAGTAAAGTAGATGAGGAGAGATTCAAAACACTGAGTTTAGTGTGAAATACTAGCATACTTTGTTCATAGAAACTGGTGACTACAAAATGCAGCTGCTGAGAACACTATGGCTAAGGGGAGGGGAAGGTATTTATGTCCAGGAACCTTTATTATACCACAAATACATTAGTAAGTACTTGTACATTATCAGGTAGAGATGAATTAATTTTTGGTCCCATGTCTTCAAAGGAAATAGCTGTTATTTTTTTTTCAATTCATACCAATCTATATGTGGATTGATGGTTAAAACTATGGTGTTTTGTTGATGGAGATGATACGGTTCGTTAGTCTGCATGATCGCAGAGTGTTGTTAGATCTCTTTACACTGCAAAGAAATGACTTGTTCTTTGAATTGCCCATAGTTGCTGAGGTTAGTGAACTTGTATGTCCTGAATCGTAGTACCAGAATTCAGGCATTGTTAAGGAATAATCGTCCAACTATAGTTGTTATAGTGAATTGACTCCATGTAATAGGGAATAGTTACTGTGTTGAAGTTGATATCTACAACGATTCGGAGTACACCGTAAGGAAATGTGCTGTGACCGGGTTTGTTCGAAAGTTCATGCCTTCCACTGAGGCTCCCTTGTATCTTTTGTTGTCATACTTTATTTACATGCATTCTATCCACAATACTCCACTTGCATCCGTTCATTCCCTTAATATCCTTATTCTTCACTTTATCACGTAACGTTTTACCAACCATTCTCCAAAGTGATCGCATCTTCTCAGTATTTATTCCAATTTCATCCTTCTTTAATCATGCTTAAGTTTGAACACGATGTGTGTCGGTACTAAAATGGTATTGTACACCAGCATTTTCGACACAATGCCATTGCTGATAACTGGTTGAAAGCTAATGCTTATCCTAGTGCTGCCCATTTTTCTTTTTTCGGTATCCCAGGTTAATTCCTTAAAATATTAACTGTCAGTTCTCAATTCTCTAATCCTGGATATAGGTCATATAAAATAATCCATACTATTCTAAGTATAATCTATAGACAGCACATAGTACGAGTTACGAAAATCACGGTGATTTTTCTGATTTCTACTGCGACTTTTACCAATCATACCAACTGAACATAGTTTAGTCTCAAACCTTTAATATGGATAAGGTTTCTTACCCATACTGGTCAATATATCCTCTACATAACCCATATATGTACATATATACAATTATGTTCTACAGATTTCTATAGTGTTCTACGAGTATGATGTTCTATAGTTTTCACTATAGCTGACGATTGCAGAATTCATAAACCTGATGCTTTGGCACAAAATTATTATTGGGACACTAGCTGAATTATTTACTCGAGGACAGTTGCGTATTATCTAACACTTATCCATTTGTTGAATATTTGGTAAATTTGTTTGCGAAGGATGTAAGATGCGTTAGGGGCATCGAAAGGAGGAAAGTAAGTGGCTGGTGCTAGAGTGAATGGTGCACATCGATCCATTCCATTACCATTACATACTATTACCATTCTGGTTGGTTAAGCGTAGAGTGATAGAGTGAGGAATGGGAATATTAGAAGAATTTGCGGGTGCAAGAGATGTGCTGTGGATAGAATGCGTGTAAATAATCTCCGACGGTTTGGGTTTGTAGATCGAATGAATGACGAAAGGATGTCAAAAACGATATTATATTTATGCGAAACGTGACCGTAATTGAAGAAGGGCGAAAGTGGAATAAATTCAGTGGAGATGAAGTGATCGCTGAGAAGAATGGTTGGTAAAACGTTGCGTGATGAGTGAGAAATGAGAATATTCGAAAAAGGAGCGGATGCAAGAAGAGTTTTGTGGACAGAATGTGTGATGTATAAGTTACGATGGTTTGAACATTTAGAAAGAGTGGATGAGGAAAGATTGATAAAGAGAATAATGCACTTATCTGAAAGAAGGAGTGTGAAGAATCGCGGGCATCCGAAAATCATGTGGCTTGAACACGTGGACCAAATTCTCTAGGACAGCCATATGTTGAGTTAATTATCCCATTACTGCATAAGGTTTATTCCTGCATATTTCTTTACGATTTCTTCAACACTTACAAAACATTACCTCAATATGCCTAAAATGAGTTTTTTTTTTTTTACTAATTTTACTTTTTTAGATCTGGAGCGTCCCGTTTTCGGGACGTTATGCATAGATGTTACATTTCAGTCTTATATAGAGAAATTAAATATTACTCATTGTGTTTTTTATATATCTATTTATTTTTAAGTTTTCAAATAATATAAGTGTGAATATATTTTATAACATTTTAATACTTGAATTACCTTTAGCTAAACATAAACTTAGAATTTTACTTACATTTATATAGAAAAAAAAATATATGTAAATCAGTGAAATAAAAATTAACTCATGTTATTTATGTATGGTAAATTTTGAAACATTTTGGATGAAGTCCGACTGAACATTTTTCACAAACGTACACAGTTTTTCCTTTGCAATGAGCACAGCGGCGTTGCGTATTTTTTTCATTTTCCACAATCCAGTGGTTTGTGCAATCATTGCGTATGCTCGTCAATGGCTTAGGAAAAACCCGTCCCTTATTGGAATCAATTCCATGTTTTTTCAATAACGTGATCGCAACATACCTTCTAAAATTTAGCAAACAGTCTGAATGACTGCAGTTTTTTAACCGTTTTGCCAATAACCAACTATTTACAATTGTTACATCCAGAAAATAAGCGAAAATTGGCCACCACCATTTTTTTATTCTCATTCTCGACCTATAAGCTGCCACGAGCTGATCCATTTTGTCGACACCTCCCATGTTTAGATTATACGCCATCACAACCGATGGCTGAGAAATATTTATAAGGCCTTTTTTTTCTCGAGACCAACAATCTACAGGCTGGATGGAAAGCTCTTGGAAGTTCGTAGCCATAGTAACCACGTTGTTATCATTCCATCGAATCAACATAACCCCATCATCGCTTACACGGTAATCATAATCACCACGTTTTTTTCTTTTTCGCATCTCTGTGACATGGACCAATGGACATTTTTGTGTGCGATCAGCTCGTATTGTTCCAGTAGCGCAAATTCCGATAGATCGTAGGTAACTCATCAAATCCAAAGAAGTGAAGTAGTTGTCAAAAAACACTTTATGGCCAGCTTTTGTTGGGATATTTCCGTCATTCAATAGTGATACAACAACATCTCCTCCAACACCAAATACCTTTTCGTTATTCCCCTTTCCCGTATATATTTGAAAATTCATCATATACCCATCGCTTGAACATAAAGCCCAATTTTTAAAACCAAATCGGATGGGTTTCCCTCGAATGAATTGCTTTGCGTAGTGATTGCCGTAATAGGGAATCATACTTTCATCTACACAGATATTTTCATCAACCCCTCCGTGATATCTAAATGATTCATTTAGTTTCTGAAGAAATGGTCGAAGTTTGAATAGGCGATCGTTCTTATCAATTTTAGAATTATCGTTCAGATGAATATGTCTAAGTATTGTTTCAAATCGATTACACCTCATAGATTTCGCTAAAATATGTGGCACATCTTCTTCTTTTGACCAATACATACGCTTGTTAGGATATTTTCCGTATCCAGATAATAAAAGTCCACCAATTATGACAAACAATTCATCTTTAGTCATTTCTAAATTAATATTTTTTTGCGTTTTAGCATATAAATTAGTTTCATGTAAAATATGATCTAATAACTCTTCGTTGAAAAATAATGAAAAGAAATCGATCGGAGTTTCGCACTTGGTTGCCTCAACCGATGATCCAACGGGAGTGCAGACAGTTTGCAAATCAGACTCAAGATCTTTTTTAAACCATCTTCTCTCTGTCCTCGTACGTTTTGTAGGCGGTGGAATCAAGGAATCTTCTTCTTCAAGATCTGCGGATGTAGCTACTTGCACTTCACAAGCGGAATTCAGCAATCTCCATCCCAAATGATTCATTTCTCCTTCGTTTTCATCATCACTCTTATCCGAATCTTCGTCTGTATCATTACCTGTCTCTTCGGGCGGAATCGCATAAATAATTGACTCAAAATTATTGTCAGTGTCTTGTCTTTCTAATTCACTGATTATTTCTTCGACACTCAATCTGGTAAAAAAATAAAATATCTATGAATAAATCATTATCAAGCAGCTGAAATGATTTCAAGGGAAAGAAGAACATTACGAAGTGAAATGTTAATTCGAAAATTAAAACGAAATTAGAAACGAATGAATTAGTAAAATAAATAAGTAAATTTATTTGAATGAATTTCCAATAGTTATGTACTTTTTGTAAATTTTCTATCCCAACTTGACATAAAATGTTAACATTTTTCGCACTAAAATAATACACAATTCAATTATTTCATCGTTTTGCAAAAAGATATAAAAAAAGTAATGAAGTTTTGAAAATAATGACGTGCGCGAAACGTTAGTTGGTACTAAGTGTATATTCTCAAAGTGTCATGAATGCATAACGTCCTATAAAAAGGATCTCAAAAACTAACTGAAGATTACGCACAAATATAAAATGTTAATCATTGATTGTTATATATCAAATGAAAGCTGAATGTTTTTATTTCGACACTGTTTTAATATTATTTTCATAATAAACAAAAAAATATAAGTTTTTATCAAATTTCTTACCCAGCGCGCACACTGTAAACTCGCTTGGCGGCCATCTCGGATTCAACTAGCTATTCCAAAGAAATCAATGCATTGTTGCCAAATATATTGACGCTACGAAGTTGCCAATTTATTTAGCTTCATATTGGTCCAAAAAAAAACAAAGATATCTTTATGTATACTCAAAAATTATACAAAATACTGAGATCCTAAAAACGGGATCTTATGTCGTAATGGGTTAATTATCCCATTACTGCATAAGGTTTATTCCTGCATATTTCTTTACGATTTCTTCAACACTTACAAAACATTACCTCAATATGCCTAAAATGAGTTTTTTTTTTTTTACTAATTTTACTTTTTTAGATCTGGAGCGTCCCGTTTTCGGGACGTTATGCATAGATGTTACATTTCAGTCTTATATAGAGAAATTAAATATTACTCATTGTGTTTTTTATATATCTATTTATTTTTAAGTTTTCAAATAATATAAGTGTGAATATATTTTATAACATTTTAATACTTGAGTTACCTTTAGCTAAACATAAACTTAGAATTTTACTTACATTTATATAGAAAAAAAAATATATGTAAATCAGTGAAATAAAAATTAACTCATGTTATTTATGTATGGTAAATTTTGAAACATTTTGGATGAAGTCCGACTGAACATTTTTCACAAACGTACACAGTTTTTCCTTTGCAATGAGCACAGCGGCGTTGCGTATTTTTTTCATTTTCCACAATCCAGTGGTTTGTGCAATCATTGCGTATGCTCGTCAATGGCTTAGGAAAAACCCGTCCCTTATTGGAATCAATTCCATGTTTTTTCAATAACGTGATCGCAACATACCTTCTAAAATTTAGCAAACAGTCTGAATGACTGCAGTTTTTTAACCGTTTTGCCAATAACCAACTATTTACAATTGTTACATCCAGAAAATAAGCGAAAATTGGCCACCACCATTTTTTTATTCTCATTCTCGACCTATAAGCTGCCACGAGCTGATCCATTTTGTCGACACCTCCCATGTTTAGATTATACGCCATCACAACCGATGGCTGAGAAATATTTATAAGGCCTTTTTTTTCTCGAGACCAACAATCTACAGGCTGGATGGAAAGCTCTTGGAAGTTCGTAGCCATAGTAACCACGTTGTTATCATTCCATCGAATCAACATAACCCCATCATCGCTTACACGGTAATCATAATCACCACGTTTTTTTCTTTTTCGCATCTCTGTGACATGGACCAATGGACATTTTTGTGTGCGATCAGCTCGTATTGTTCCAGTAGCGCAAATTCCGATAGATCGTAGGTAACTCATCAAATCCAAAGAAGTGAAGTAGTTGTCAAAAAACACTTTATGGCCAGCTTTTGTTGGGATATTTCCGTCATTCAATAGTGATACAACAACATCTCCTCCAACACCAAATACCTTTTCGTTATTCCCCTTTCCCGTATATATTTGAAAATTCATCATATACCCATCGCTTGAACATAAAGCCCAATTTTTAAAACCAAATCGGATGGGTTTCCCTCGAATGAATTGCTTTGCGTAGTGATTGCCGTAATAGGGAATCATACTTTCATCTACACAGATATTTTCATCAACCCCTCCGTGATATCTAAATGATTCATTTAGTTTCTGAAGAAATGGTCGAAGTTTGAATAGGCGATCGTTCTTATCAATTTTAGAATTATCGTTCAGATGAATATGTCTAAGTATTGTTTCAAATCGATTACACCTCATAGATTTCGCTAAAATATGTGGCACATCTTCTTCTTTTGACCAATACATACGCTTGTTAGGATATTTTCCGTATCCAGATAATAAAAGTCCACCAATTATGACAAACAATTCATCTTTAGTCATTTCTAAATTAATATTTTTTTGCGTTTTAGCATATAAATTAGTTTCATGTAAAATATGATCTAATAACTCTTCGTTGAAAAATAATGAAAAGAAATCGATCGGAGTTTCGCACTTGGTTGCCTCAACCGATGATCCAACGGGAGTGCAGACAGTTTGCAAATCAGACTCAAGATCTTTTTTAAACCATCTTCTCTCTGTCCTCGTACGTTTTGTAGGCGGTGGAATCAAGGAATCTTCTTCTTCAAGATCTGCGGATGTAGCTACTTGCACTTCACAAGCGGAATTCAGCAATCTCCATCCCAAATGATTCATTTCTCCTTCGTTTTCATCATCACTCTTATCCGAATCTTCGTCTGTATCATTACCTGTCTCTTCGGGCGGAATCGCATAAATAATTGACTCAAAATTATTGTCAGTGTCTTGTCTTTCTAATTCACTGATTATTTCTTCGACACTCAATCTGGTTAGTGTGAAAGGTGTATAAGGTTGTATTTGGGTTTATAACAAAACCCAGCTTTATCTTTAAAAAATATCTTAATTGTGAATGGTTGCAAATGTTATATTGTCTTTAACAGAACACTCGTAAAAAGGTTTGGAAATCGTCAACGTGATTAAAAGTTTTTTTTCCTAAGTAGAAGTAGACTAGTTGTTTAAAGAAAAAAAATTGGTATTGAGGCCAAACACATTGGTGTTGCTAGATTTGAAGGATACTGATTTATAGGTGTAATTTTATAGTTTTGTCAGGTTTTAAGGATGTGCAATTCTTCAGTTTAACTAGGAAAAAGACAACTAGCATTTTAATGTTGTGGAATGAAACATAAGTTATTTTTAAGGTATAATTATAACTTTATAAAATTAAATAAATAAAATAATAATAAAATAAAAATATTATTATTTTTAACAAACTTGGAACATGTGTCTCAAAAAATTAGCAATACTGTGTTACTATTTTAGTCTATACCACATAGGTAAATAATGGTCAAAATATCCGACATATAAACAATCTTTTAAAAATATTTTAAGATATTATCACGTCTTGTGAGGATTATTATTACTTGCCCATCTGTACCTTAACACATCCACAACTTTGGTTCAAATATTTTGACCATACACTGTAGATAATAAATCTGTGGATATATTATAATATTATCTATATCTACAGGAACAGAGTTCTAACGAACAAAATAATATGTATGTGGATGGAGCTATGGAACAATGTGTTAACCCACACTGAACTTTAACTCAGATAATTACTAATTGTTGTTTAGATCGGCATCTGACGATGGGAGCTTGGAGTCAGTGAAACAGGTCATGCGTTAGTCATACTCAATATTAACACCAAACAATAACAAAATATTAAAATTAAAATTCAAAAATTTATTATAATAAACACTTGTAATATTGTAAAAAGGTTTTTGAACACAGATATTTCAGGCACAATGCTGGTATTTTGAACCCGCGTTCTGAGCCTAATCCTTTGATATCCTGTATTATATGGATAGGTGAATTTTTCCCGGCATTAGACTGTTAAGTTTTTGTGTGACCATGACTGATCATCCGGAGACTTATCTAATTGTATAGTGCTGAGAAGTGTGGATGGCAATTCTCCGCCGCGTAAAAAAATATTATATAATTTAAAATGAAGTGTTCGTTACAATTCATTCACTGTATTGGTGTTAAGGTAGTAGAATTCCTTGGCGAAATAAATAATCAAATGTTTTATTCTAATATTTGATTTCTTTAAGAGAGAGACGACTTTCGTCTTGTTAGGACGTTGTCAAGCAAATTACCAATGTCCTAACAAGACGAAAGACGGCTCTCTCGTAAATAAATCGAACAGTAGAATAAAAAATTGTTTTATTTATTTCGCATTGTTTGTTACAAAGTTAATGCCGATATAGTCATTGAAACTATTTTTTTTTATTTATTTAAAAAATAGGTACCTACATACATTACAATTTTGATTTACAAAATGTTGACTTATATAACACAAATACATATATATATATATATATATATTACTGTCCCATTAGAAGTTGAAACTTGTGTATGGGACAGATATATACCTACTGTATGAATGGCTAAACTACATAACAGATTTACAACCATTATATTGATTAAGCGATTCACCTACGATCTAGATATAATTTTTATTACAATAGTCAAACTTTTCAAAAACAAAGACAAAGCATTATACATATGCAAGTACTTTAGAAACACATTCCTTCATGCCATATGTTTTATGCATCCAATTATATATAATATATGTCCACATTCAAATCTCAATCACATACATATATTATTTCGGTTAACTGTACATATTTATTACTGTTCTCCCGTTTTTTCAGTTTACATTTAAAAGTTTTATAGTTTTTAATCATTTTAATATTTTTTGGAAGTCCATTGAAGTATTTTGTGCCAAATAAATACCATGAAAGACACATAAATTTAAAAAATATTGGTTTATCCTATTTAAAAGGAAATAAAATGTAATTGCTGCTACTACTAAAACATTATGGCGTATCCTACAAGTGGGGTAGCCAGCAGACCAGCTGCATGTAATAAACATTTTTTTTCAATTAGTTTCTACAAACCTAAAAAAAACAGTTGTACATGTATAAGATATGATGTACTCGTACAAATACCAGACCAGTTTTCGCTTTAAATTTTGACACATTTTGTTTTGTGCGGCTTGAAGCGTTGTTTCATAATAATATCCATATTTTATATTATCCTATATTGGTCAACACATTATAGGATATGGGATATAGGATATAGGTGTAATGTGGGATAGTAATAGTATGTTCCCACCTATTAAAGTTTCACATAAGTGCATTCATATACAGTTTTCAAAATAATGTATTAGATCTAGGTATACATAAGTAATTGTACCATAAAATTTGCTAACCTGTCATGTAAGTTTAGTTTGGGAAACACAGGTATTCTCTCTTCCTTATCTGTTTTAATTTTCCTCATTGCTGAGGGTCATGGTTTCCTGTGATCAATTCTTGATAATGTTTCGTAGATGTATACAAATATTTTTTGTTATTTATTGTGCTTCTGTGCATTTTTTTATAAAATATTTTTGCCGCATTTGTTTCATATTTAAGGGTTGAACATTTTAAGACTGAGAGATGAATAAATAAATATATAAATAAGTTCTCGAACGATTTTTAACATAGATACATATTAAATAATATAATCTATGTTTTCGTCGGTAGCCTGGAGGTAGAGTCTCGGCTTCATGCACATGAGGTGCGCGGTTCGATCCCAGGTGCCGGCAAAACTCCCCTTTCACGACACAAGTTTTTAGCTTAGTTTGAAAGGTTTATAAGGTTTTATTTAGGTTTATAAATAAAATCCAGATATATCTTTTTATAAAAAAAATGTACTAGCTGCTTGCAATAAACATTCAAGCTCTCCTATCCGTACCTACCAACAAAATAATAAAATATTCAGAATGGGTGGCAAACGTCATCACTGCTGAATTCAAGATGTAAAATGTCTCATTGCCTTTTAAAGGACACTCGAAAACTAATGGAAAAGAGTGGGAGACAAATTCTTTGAGTACGTGGTAGCAATAATAGCAGTAGCATCAGCTTTATACCTGAAAAAGTCATAAAATGACTCCTATAATGAAAAATCATTTTCCTTGAAGCATTGCTACTCCAATTTGTTTGATAGCATGGTAGTAAATCCCTGATTATATAGAAATATACACAGAACCAATATGGATAATCATAACATAATATCTTGCATATACACAGCTGATCACAGACAATTTTGTATGCGGTGGATACAGGGTGATTATTATAAGTAATTTACACCATGTATAATCAGACTACAGAGTGTTCACAAGATGACTAGCTATTATATAAATATTGATATTATGCTTAAAACAAATTTAGTGTTGTACTTATGTATGTATACTTACCTACTACGTGCTCTAGAGAGAATGTCGTCTTAAATGTGGTGTGCTGTGAAAATACCCCAAACTATGCACTATTAATCTAAACTTTAATCCAGTTAACCGTTAATTTGTAATAAAAAGTTATGTTATGTCATGTTTTACTTGTATGGATAGATTAAAAAGACACCTAGATAACAAAAAATATTTTTTAACTCCTGACCACATAGACTAACCGCACTTGGCAATCGACTACAAACGATTTTTCGACAATAACCGCAACAATAACGCATATTTATACATTAAATGTAAGTAGATTGTCGAAAAGTTCGCCAGCAGTCGATCGCCAAGTGTAGTTTGTCTATGGCCCAGTTCATTTCTGTAAGTTGTTTTATAAAATGTTTGGGTACATGGCGCTCTTGTAGCTGCTTGAACCCATAACTTCTCCTTTTGAATTCAAAATAATAGTTAAACATCAATTGATTTCATATCTTTTTGTATTCCGACTAAAATACAGAGTAATTTATTTAATTAAATTGTTTCTAGTGTTAGCTGTGCTTAAGTTTAAATTTTATATTGTAAAAATAGAAACATACAAATTAAATCTATGGTATCGTGTTGCTCGAGATAGGAAAGTGTGGAAAAGTTTTGAAGAGGCCTATATCCAGCAGTGGAGAGAAGAAGGCTAACAGTAAGTTGATAAGTAAGTAAGTTGGTAAGAAAGGGATCTTTATTGATTTGCTCATTGTTGGAATAAATTTATTGCTATATTTTATTGTTATAACTCTATGATCCATAAAGAATAAATAATAAAAAAAAATACAATTTAAACAAAATCATTTCGTTAATTCGTTAATAGTTAATGTTCTACACTTGCAAAAGCTCCAGTTTGATATTACATAATAGTGATGAAAGCTTTGGTTACGATTACACTTTGTGTTACATATGTGTATGCTGTGGTCATTGGTTATTAGATAGTACTAAGAAATTTACTATCAATGTATTATGCAATGTATTAAATAGGCCATTGTATGACATGTTCTAACAACGCTACAGTTAAAAACAATTTCTCTTGTTATATTAAATTTAGTAGAGTTAGTGTTTTTATAGATGAATCCTAATGAATGTCTTAATTTTTGAATGAGAGGACAGTTTGCATGTTTTTTACATGCAGCTGATCTGCTGGTTACCCTACGTGTGAGATATGCCGTGATGGTATATAATTAATAGAAAGATAGTTTTTAAAGATAATTTTGGGTTATTCCGTATAGTACCCGGTAAATAATAGGCCTCCTTATCTTTCTACAAGTTTTTGAGTGTCCTGTAAAACGAAGGTTACCCTAAAACATTCTACAAAAACAAGAACAAAAAAAACCTAGGTATTTTGTTGCGTTGCTAATTTTTCCCTTGAATTTCTGGTATAAACATTATAGGTATTATATTTCTGGTCAATTTATTACAGAGAAGCACATTGAACACTGCACTGTTTGTCAGAGCTCTTGAGACTCATCATCATCATCATCATCGCCCTCAACGCTCCTATCGGGAGCACAGGGCAGAAACCAGCCTCCTCCATTCAGAGCGTCTCTGTGCCAATTGCGTCACCTCTTCCCACGACATTCCTTGCGCTCTGATATCGTTGTCATAGGAACGGTGTATTGTGAAAGAGGGACGCCCGGACCTACGGAACCCCTGCGGACGGAAGAACAGTGCTCTTTTTGGCCAACTATCATTGGCCATTCTCAAAACATGTCCCAGCCAGGACCATCGTTTCTCTTGTATTACGGAGATTACAGGTGTCTGCTGGGTGCGCCGGCGCACAGCATCATTTGTAGGTAACATGTTCATACCATCTGACATCCAAAATTCTTCTAAGACACTTGTTTTCAAAGCTTATGTAGTATCTTCCGCTCTTGAGCCTTGGTTAAGTGCCAAGACTCGCAGCCATATAGAAGGATTGGGATGATGCACGCATTGAACAAGCGACATTTTGTCCTGATGCTGAGTCCAGACGCCTTCCAAACTTTGTTCATGTTGTTGAAAGTCCCGCTAGCTGCTCCTATGCGGATTGGTAATTCCGACCGGAGATCACCCTCTGGCTTGATCTTGAGACTAAGATTCTAAAACTATGTATTATTTTGTGTAAATGTATATGCCATCCTCGGTGTGAGATTTTACACCAAGGGTGCATCAAGGAAGTATTTCAATTCGAGAGTGAGTTTTGCAGAGGGGAATTCTATAAGGACCACCTTTGATAAAAAAAAGAAAGCTTTTGCTCTAGATTGACTGGATGACATGAGAACTGCTGATGTTCTTAAAACATCCAGGGGTAAGTGGTGGGAACCCCTTTGAGACGGTTTAAGTACCATGAAACGGCGTCAAAATAAAGTCATCCTTGATCATCATCTTAACTGGTTACCCAGATCCATTTAATAAAAAATACCAACATAAAAAATCTGGACTTAAGGGCCCCGTTTAGCAAAAACGGTAAAATTTTCTATTTTCAACAAATTTGATAGAAAAACTGCCTAAACTTGTTGACCCTTGCGAATATTATTCATTTGATAAAATAAAAAATCAAATATTTATGACCAATATTAGTTTTTTAATAAAAAATAAATAAATTGCAGACTGACGATTTATTTATTATTACAATTTATTTAGGTACTCTTTGTTATATCAAAACACAAATAATTTGTAAAATATATATATATATATATATATATTGGCCATTCTGCGAGATGGTCCTGAAGAAGCACATGTATACACAATGCAGAAACACAACACCTATTCTGCAAATCCAATCTGCATATTCCGGTGACGGGCCGTGTCTCGTCCCATATGCAAAGGCAAGAGCCAAGTCTCTGCCCGACTGTACGCAGTGAAATGGAGTAAAACCTTCACCTCATACTATCTTCTGCGTAAAATCAAGTGATCTTTCATCAATGGAATGCATGTTGCACATGCATTTCCGATGAAAATTTGATCACACAGTCATTCATAATATGCGATACTCCCCGCATACTGGATTTAATGTTGTGTCGGCCATTCTGCGAGATGGTCCTGAAGAAGCACATGTATACACAATGCAGAAACACAACACCTATTCTGCAAATCCAATCTGCATATTCCGGTGACGGGCCGTGTCTCGTCCCATATGCAAAGGCAAGAGCCAAGTCTCTGCCCGACTGTACGCAGTGAAATGGAGTAAAACCTTCACCTCATACTATCTCCTGCGTAAAATCAAGTGATCTTTCATCAATGGAATGCATGTTGCACATGCATTTCCGATGAAAATTTGATCACACAGTCATTCATATATATATATATACTTTTTATTCATTCTATCAAGCATATAAATACTATAGATTTTAGCAAACTTTTTTTAGTATACAAAAAATTGAGTTCATGCGGTGATTTTTGGTTTCAAAATATGAGAAATTTATCAAAAAAAAATGTTTTTAAATCGGTCAATATCCATGAAAAAAACGAAAAAAAAAATAGATTTTTTTGTTCTATAATTGTAATAACTATCTAAATATTCTCAATTTTAAAATAAATATATGAATTTTTTAGGATTCTCGTGCATTTATGTACCAAACACACCCCCGAATTCGATTTTTAGAAATATTCTTTTTTATAAACGAATACTATGAAGCTAAAATCGAGTTTTTTTTTATTAAGGTTAAAGTTTGATATTGGTAATTAATATTTGTTTTCATATTTTATCAAATCAAAATGTTCGTAGGGTCAACAAGTTTTGAGAGTTTGTGTACCAAACTTGTTGAAAATTGATTGTTTTATCGTTTTTGCTAAAGGGGCCCCTAAAGATTTTTTTATACGTAAGGCAGTAAAGTTTGCAATATTTTTCTACAACCATAATAATATTTTAGAAAAAGCATTCAATTGCAAAATTTTCTTGGCACGTCTGACTAATGACCTCATCATTTGGCAATATATATTATGTGTTTCCCTACAAATTTTCTGCTTATGCCCGTATTTTCCCACAACCATAATGGCCTTTTTAAAAGCCTCTTTAAATTTCAAATAAACAAAATTATTGCCATTAAAATATGCGAATTTGTACGGATTTATAATTATATTATGTTACAACAGTGTTGACTAGTAGAAATTGATTTAACATAACATACATGGAGAATTCACACAGATCGAGCTAGTCCCAAACTCAGTTGAATCTTGTTTTATGGGTAGGTACTAGTGCGACGATACACACATATACAATGCACTAAAAACATATCGTACATGTTACACCCAGACCCAGGACAATTTGAAAAAACTCATTCTTTAGATGTATCCAGTAGATATATCTTATGAATTTTGCGTCTCTCGATTAGTGGACCTTACATCGTGACAGTGAGAATGGTGGAATTGGTGAACGTTGTCCATGGACACCGAAAGTGATCACTCAAGCCAGCCTAGAGCCAATTCGTAAGCGTTGGGACACCATTCTCACCTCTTCCGTTTAGATTTTGCACAATGTTGCATTGTGTAGCCATGGTTCTCCAATCGAGGTTTCTGATTGGTTATGAATTTTGATTTTTTTTTTCATCAATTTTTTATTTCTCGTGAAACTTGCGGAAAAGAGTAGGAGATCAGTTCTTTGCCAGGTGCTTCACGGAGTTTTTAAAAATAGTAAAAGTTGATTATTTGTGTTTTTTTTTTTAAATAAATTAATTGTTTATTTAAATAAATTAATACATTTAATATCTATTATTCAGCGTTTGAGTATGCCACCCGTCCTGAAAAATATCTCACTTAATATTGGCATGGAGAGGAAGACATGCATGTAGATTATATAGGTACTTTAAAAAAATGGACTGTCAAATCTCAAATCCCCCAGTCTGCAGATTTTGTGCAGAGGATAATAAAACACCTATCTATATCCTTTGTAACTGTGGCGCACTCACTGGCAATCGAAGTCACATCTTTGGAGGAACACTGCTGAACTCAGAGAAGGTGAGGCTTCTCATACCAAGACAAATCGTGAGTTACATGACGCACGACGGTATTGAGAATGAAACATGATACAGAAACATGTCACATTGTTTTTAAATTTTCAAAACACTTAATGTTTTTAAATCTTCAAATCAGGAAAAAATGCTGTCTTCTAATTCATTATCCATTCCCTAGCCCCTCTCTTCCAATCCATACTACCAAGTGTTGGGTGAGTGTCAAATATTATTTTAAATTTTGTTTTTGTTCTTTTGTTATGTATAAATAGTATTATACATTTGTTTTAACTAGAAATATCTCAATGTGTCGTGGTAAGTTGAAAGAAATCACTTGACAGTGATAATCTCGCCACAGCATAGGTATCGTCTTTGTATTTTAAATTTTAAATTTTTTATTGTTCTATTTGGTATTTTTTTATAACCCTGTTATAATTATAATGATGATGTGCAAAAAGAATGAATAAATAAAACAATAAATCTTTTATGGTCGCTGTGACACAAAAACGCAACGTTTCTTTAAAAAGTTGATTACTACGGTCATTCCGCTGGTTATTCCACTAGCGAAAGACGTAGAGATACTAAATGTCATGTTTGAAAAGCGTCTTCATGAAGAGAGGGTACAATCTTGATACTATAATCAACTATTATCCCTTATTGGTACTGCATTATTTAAATCGCTTATCTCACTCCATTAAGAACACACACACTCATTATCTAAAAGGACTCGATCTTACAATATTTTACTTGTCAATATTACCTGTATACACAAGCTTACGAAATGCTTAAATTTGTAAAATCAAACAAACTTCAATGCAGAAACATGTAAGTTTATATTATAAATATGGAAGAAAACCCAACTGGTTTTAGTAAATATTAAATCGAATAGTGGCCTGGTTTCGACTTATGAATTCATTGTCAAAGAAAAAAATATTTTTTTTTGACAATAACTTTAGGGAACTAATTATTTGTACGGCAATTAATCCATTCGTACGGCAAGAAAAAAATCAGCATTTAAGTCATTTGCACAGCAAACAATGTTTTCATCAGCAATAAATAAAAAATAAGCGAAACACTTGTTTTACAAACAAACATGGTTATATCGGCAAATTAAAAAAAATTAACAGCTTAATAAATACTCGCACAACAAAATAATTAATTGACCAGCAGAATTGTTATTTGAGCAGCAGAATTATATCCCGTGGAGCACCCGGTAAAGAATTGGTCTCCCACTCTTCTCCATAAGTTTTCAAGTGTCCTGTAAAAGGCAGGTGTTCGAAAAAATAAGACATTTTACATCTTAAATTCGGCGATGAGGTTTGCCACCCATCCTGAATGTCTTGATTTTATATTGGCACGGAGAAGACAGCTTGCATGTTTTATATGCAGCTGGTCTGCTGGCTACCCCACTTGTGGGATATGCCGTGATGGTAAAGTAGTTATTATTTGACTGGCAGAAAATATTAGATAAACAATATTTTTCACACACCGATTTACCTTCGGATCGACATGAAGTTTTTGTGATTTCTTACCAAATTAATGATGACTACGAAAATAATGCCAGTTTCCGCTTTGCTATATTAACGAAATATCTAACTGAAATTTCGACAAACGCTAGTGTCGTTCATTCAGATGCTACATATCAAATCACATAAAAAGATGCTACATACAACGATTTATTATTTGAACAAGATTAAAAATTTAGCTTTCACGTGTTTAATTAAAATTAGCTCACGGTTTGCTGCTCATTTATTTATTTTGCTGGACATTATGCCGGGTCAAATAATAATTTTGCTGGTCGATTAAATTTAGAGTTTAACAATATCATATTATTTGCAATAGAAATATAATATTCTCGCTGGGCATAAGTAGCATATCAATATGATATATTTGTCGGCAGAATACATTTTTCTGCTGAACATAACATCAATATTATGCTGATCGTTTAAATGATAGCCATAACTTAATACGTCGAAAACAGGTCACTATTCAGTTAAATATTTAGTAAAACTAGAACCAATTGTGTTTTTTTTCCATATACATACATGGTGGTTCCATGAATCGTGAGTGATTCAGTTTTTTTTATTAATTATTCCTGTATTCCTACCATATTTTTTTGAATACGAATTATTTCATTTATTTAGTGACATTAACTTTGTAACATTCAATTTTAAAATAAATAATAAAGTGTAAAGTATCATTTAATTTAAAAGTTAATCCGATATTTTTGAAGAATCTCCCCTTACTTTTCTTTGCCTCTGGAACATTTTTGTTTTTTTTCAAACATCCCAAGATTTCAGAGTTTACGATTTAAAATTAATTTTCTAAAATATATCGGTATGTAATGTATGTGAAATATGTTTGAGTTTGTCGGTAGCTTGGAGGTAAAGTCTCGGTCTCATGCACATGGGGTGCTTGGTTCGATCCCAGCCCAGGTGTCGGCAAACTCCACTTTCACGACACAAACTTTTAGATTACTGTGAAAAGTGTATAAGGTTGTATTTGGGTTTATAACAAAAAGTCAAAATAAATATAAATTATAGATAACTTATCTAAAATAATGAAATAAATAAAACAAATGTTTAATTCTACTATATTGGCTTTCTTTTTTATTTCGCTAATTTCAGTAATCCTATTGTTTTATATCACATTGGTATTTCTGCCACAACACAGCCCTATGGCTAGTGTGGAAGACATTTTTATATGATTGTGTTAAGTATTATTCAACTGTGTTGTTATGAAAATGTAAGGACGATATTATTTGAATAAAGATTCTTATTATTATAATTATTGATTTATTCGACGAGAGAGACGTCTTTCGTCTTATAAGGACATTGTCAATCGATTGACAATGTCCTAATAAGATGAAAGACGTCTCTCTCATCAAATAAATCAATAGTAGACTAAAACACTTGTTATATTTATTTCGCTATGGAATTCTAGTACCTAAACACCTACACAGTGAATATCTAAAATAACACTGGAAGAGTTCAAATAAACGAATACCTAATTATATAATGCTAGCAAATGGAATAAGTCTGTGTTAAAAGTAAAACCTTATAGTTAGACGATTAAAATATTGGACTTAATCGTCTATTGTCTGAAAGCACAGAATTATGTCCACGCAGCAGATTTAAGCTAATGGAAACTCACCAAATGAAGGACGGACGAAGGTATCTACGGAGCTTTCGTCAACAATATGTACATAGTAATATATTATACATAATATTAACCCTACAATGCGCACTAATGCAAATGTGAAATAACTATATTTTTTTCCGATAATTTTCATAAAAAGCTGTGAATAAAACTTATTTGTTATTTATATACCTATACCTAATTATATATTTTTAGAAGGAATTGCAAGTAATACATAATCTTATTCTTCTTCTCGTGCCGCTCCTAATGGAGGTTGGCGACCATTTCTTGAAACTCGTCACGATCCTGGGCCAGTCTGATGAGGGTTGCTGCATCCGGTATTTCAAATCACTGCTGCAGATTCTTGAGCCATGATGATCTTTTACGCCCCAAACCCTGTCTGCCTTCTATCTTTCCTTCTACTATAAGCTGTAGTTAGCATAATTCTACTACCTAAACACCACACAGTGAATGGTTCTATAATGCTAAGAAAAATAAAATATTCGGAGAACGAAATAAAGTCTCAAGCATCGTAGGGTTAGTGACAATAGTGGTTTGAAGGGATAGATGTCATAATAGTGTTTGTTGTCTGTCCATATTGTAATATCTTCTAACAGGGAAGCAGAGCTTAGAAGGGTAGAGATTAGTCTTTCGGGGTGTAATTTCATTAATAATAATAGAAGTAGTGGTAATATTACCCATTGACAATAAGATTAGGTAACAGTTTTGTAGGTGGGTCCTATGGTAGAAACCTTATGCCCTGTTGTACTTGAGTTTCAATTTGATTGGACGGACGATATAGCTCGCAAGAAGATTGAAAAAAACATAAGACAATTTTTGTTTTTATTATTGTTTTTTTGTTTCGTATGCTACACACTGTGCTTTACAAAAACTGACTAGAATAATTTAGAACAACACATGTATAATAAATTATTATATAGATATTGCCTCAGAACAGACTCAAGTCCAGTGAGTCAGTAAATTCCATTTTCTATGATTGACACAAGAATATGTGTTAGTTAGTAGTAAAATTTTGTAGCAGTAAGTTTTTTGTTGTTAAATTTATGGAGAAATATGTGTAGGTATTCAAAAAAGAATTTATAATAAACCTAAGTAAACGTCAAAAACTCACAGATTAAGAAAATAAACTCGTGAATTCTATCATGAAGGTGAAGAAGGTTTTATTTTCAAATTATAAGGAATAATTTTGCTTATTCTTTGTTTTAACAATACTGAAACAAATTCTATATTTCCAAGTGTAACTTTGTGGAAATGCATTATAAAAGATAATATTTAAATTAAATCAAACACTGTTTCATTCCACTCTGAGAATTTAAATATTATCTTTTGAAACAAATTATATATTTTGAAAAATTAAAAGATAAAAAACGATAGGTTTAAATAAATTTCCAGCTGATGTTGACGACTAAAGTTGCTTGGTGAAATTTCAAGTCAAAGATTAAAAAAATAAGCTTTTTCTTTATTTAGTACTCTCACAGTGGCTTTATTAATCATGAGCCAGCTTTCAATAGCTTCCGCTCTCATCATCATGCCAGTGCTAAGTGAAAAAGAAACAAAAATAACGAATTAAAAGATAAATAATTAAAAAAAAAATCTACGATAATTATGTATTTGATTTATCTATCTATATCCTCACGCTGTGTCCTAAGTGGGGTAGGCAGAGAGAAAGGAATGTCATATTACCCTATATTTACAAACTTCCGTCGCTGTTTCCACATTCACGCAATTTCTATACATGCACGCCGATTTCTCTTACTTAACACGTGCCCATTCTTGAGAATTTGATTTACATGTTTTAGTCACGCAGTTCTTGGGCATCCGCGTTCTTTCAAATACCCTCTTTGAGATACCTATATACACTCTCTTCGTCATAATTTCTTCATCTATTCACTCCATATGTTCAAACCATCGCATCTATTCACAAATTTTTTTGCAATATTTTTAACTTAGCTGATTAATGGAAGAGCATCGCATTTTGGCGACAAACTCGCCCTCTGTACATTGAATTGTATAACTGATATTTTTGTGATTCTTGATTTGATTTGTATTATTGTAACCAATATACAGTGAATGATAAAATAAATAAATAAATATAGGTATCTTATATCCATTGTATCCTCGTTGAGGTAAAAGTCAAATTGGCTTACGAAAGTTTGTTGATAAAGTTTTAGAGCCATTGGTCAGGCGCGTAAAATGATATCCCAACTCTATTTGCAAAAGTTTATTTTATTCCTAGTATCGCATAATCCCATTTATTCGCAGAACGGAGGGAGATACGGCTATACGACAGATAATTGGAATGAATGAGATGCGCATAGTCGCTATATCTGATTCAGAAGCAGAAAAATAATGGAAATTCATACGAGAGAATGAGAGAGTTGTATTAGGAATAACAACAAAATGTCACAAATTATTAAATTCTAATTTTGTCCACGGATAATGCACTTTTAAAGATGGACCGTATTATAAACTTTATTATTTTTATGTTCATATATATTTCCATAGAGTTCCCGATAAAGTCTATGTTTCCAATGCGTCTGTAATTTTTCGAGTAAAATGTAAAAGCAAGAGTATTGTAAAATATTTAAAAGTCGAATGTCATTGTAATCATGAATTTTCACTCTGTGAATTTACAATCATTAGAACTATTGAAATTTGACTTCGACTTTCTTTTCTATTTTGCATTTAAATTTCATAAAATTCGACTATTTTAGAAATTGCAGTTTTATAAAGCTTAACACAAAGAATATTTCTATATACTGAGTTAAAAAAATCCATTTTTGAATTTGTCCACTTTCGATCTGAAACTACACAAATGTTCTCTTTTAATATTAAGCGAATGATACTGGTAAGCAACTAAACAATTGTTTTATTTCACTTTAATTTATTTAATGCGCCCTTTAAGTGAATTTATTCCACAAAACGGCGCACTATCAACTATCTAGTGATTATTATTTGTTCCTTGTTATGAGCAAATATAAATTTATGAGTTTGATTGACTCGTTTCATGTTATTTTTCCTTCTTTACGTAGATCTGTAATCATGCTGATTTATTAGTAATATCCGCAAACTTCATTGGTCAAATGTTGATTTAATATATTTATTTGTAATATGTATCAAATGACTGTATATGTTTTGCTTGGCTAATAAATAAAATGAATAAAATGATTTTAAAACAAAAACATTTGATTTATTAAATAAAATAAAAATAAAAATATGGCCAATTTTGAATCATAAAATAGTTTAGTTGCACTAACTAAGTGTAAGGAGATAGTTGAGTCATAATATTTAGTTCAAATTCGTGTTCACAGTTTTCCGTACTAAAACTAATTTAGTTAGCTAGTTCATTTTGACACCTTAGTACAATGGTATAGTAGTAGTAGTAGTAGTAGTAGTACAACTATAAATTTCGAGAATCTATGGATTTCGTATTCAGAACGAAATTTTAGTTGACATCTGACAACTACAATTAGTTGTATTTGGCAGAATTTTATTTGCGAATATTATTAGTTGCTGTCATTTTGCCGCAGAATATTTCTATATTTTGAAAGTTTAAAGATGTTTTTTCAATTAAAAGTAAAAAATGGATATTTTTAGGGTCCCCGCAACTCTTGGCATCTTTAAATTGTAAAATTACACCACCACCGACGCAAATGCGAACGTCAAAATATACTAGCAAATCTGACATTTCACAATTTTCCCGCGCGACAACTATTAAATTGTTGCCAGAAGTGTAAATCGGAACGTGAAAAACATTTTTTATTGCGGCATCACCGACTAATATTTGTTTGTCCCATAGATTTTACCGTTTGCCCTTGGTGGTTATCGAGTTTATAGTTGTTTATAGTTCGTAACTAATACTGAATACGAATTTGTACTATAATGACTAATATTAGTCAACTATTATTAGTTAGTTAAGTTAGTTCATCAAGATTCAGAATTGGCCCTAATGTGTAAGTACGTAAAAATGAAACTATCCCTCAAAGCACGAGCTCTACTCAAATATGAGGGAATCAATTATGTTTCACCACTACTACTTCTACTACTACTACACCATCACGGCATATCCCACAAGTGGGGTAGCCAGCAGACCAGCTGCATAAGCATGCAAGTCGTCTTCTCTGTGCCAACAAAAAATTAAGAAATTTTGTATGGGAGGCAAACCTCATCGCTGAATTCGAGATGTAAAATTTATATATTTTTTCGAACACCTGCCTTTTACAGGACACTCGAAAACTTACGGACAAGAGTGAGAGACCAATTCTTTGCCGGGTGCTTCACTGCTTATATTTTACTGTATATTTAATAAAAAAAAAGATTTTTATTGTAAAAAACTATGCATGTAAAATATTATTTATTGTAAAAAATTCATGAACATTTTTGAATTTGGATTGTTTGATTGACCTGCGTCTTATACATTTTTCTTAACATTGTTGTAAATTTTACATATTTTTGATAACACTGCACTGTGGCCAAAACACCATTTTTGCAAAAACCAGTAAGGATAGAAAAATAACACGTTTATACTGTATAGTCAGCGAGGATAAAAACACAACATCTCCATTTAACATACTGTATAGTAACTTTGGACTCGACGCATAAACTAAATTACAATGGAAATAAAGAAGAAATAGTAAAAAAAAACATGCTACAGCACTGGAAGGTAGGTACTTAGTTAGTGGAGACCATAGAGCTGGGATTTGTTTCGTTTTCTGTTAATAGGCAGTTAACACTGAATAACGATTTTTTAAAGAGAGAGCACTTAAAAGAGATCGATTATAAATATAAATATTTTTCTAAAAGATGAATAATATAATATAATCCCAAGCACTTTCACAGTAACAATATCGTGATCGTGAACGTGTCAGCAGCAGTAGGAATTGAACTTTTGATTTCTTGATTGAAAGATTCTACCATCAGGAATTTTCGCCTTTTTGGATGTGAGACATTTGACTTGGATGGTAAAAATATGTAGAATAAGAAGTAGATTACCATGAGAAATGTGAATAAATATCAATATTGAATATTTAATTAATAAAACTCAAAGAGGATCATAATATGTTTATTCAATATTTGTGGCGAATGAGTATGCTGGTTCGGCCATTTGTGGTAGAAGCTGTGATTGGTTAGATAGATGAACTGCATTTAGAAAAAATAAATTGATAAAAGTAGAAATATCATACTTTTTACGGATTACATCACGAACAGAGCTGAAACATGGGTTTTTATTCTTAAAACAAAGCAGTAAAATTGTACACAAATGAAATAAAAAACAAATGTTCCTTTCTCAATATTGATTTTATATTTAGAAAGACGTATTTCATCTTTCAAAGATATTGTCAAACTAATTAAAAATTGACACAATATTCATAGGTTTGTATCTAAAAAAAAACAGTGAACGATTAATATGAAAGAAGAAACAATAATATAATATTGATAAAATGAAAACAAAATTGTTTTTGGTTTTACTACGATTTATTTGTTATATAAGTTACCAGGTTTCGACCTATGAGGTCATTGTCAAACTCCTATGAGTTTGGGTCATTGTCAAACTCCTGTGAGTTTGACAATGACCAACTGATGAACAATGACAACTTATTTAACAAATAAATCGTAGTAAAACCAAAAACAATTTTGTTTTCATTATATCAATATAATGGAGTTTTACAAAATCAACGTCGACTCAATCAATATCGTCAAATAATATAATATATGTACACGCATATGTGTGATATAAACTAATTTCGTTACGGAATTCTTCTGCCTTAACATCGACACAGAGAATGGATAATCAAAAATATTATTTTTATACTATGCCACTTCTACGGCATTCGATATTCCATGGTGACAATGAAAAATAGTGTTTCGAGTAGGTAGGTAGTAGCGAATATGCAGAAATTTGAATTTTAAAATTGGAACCAAACGTAACTACGTTCATCTTTTATTTTTATTTTTTATCTTCGTTATATTTTGGGGCTTTGTACTATATAAAATATCTATGTACCTATACATATACTACATTGCAATATTTTCAGCATTTTGGAAAATGGTGATACAGTCAGTACCTTTCCAGCAGTAATGCGTTTTGTGAATTATGTATTGTGATTTTAAATTCTCGACGGATTCTCTACGTGTAATTGAGTTTCGAAAAAAAATAATCTGCAAAGTTTTGAACAAACGTGCATGTAACGAAAATATTATTTGGTTTCATTTATATGCAGAAGTTCCTTTATCATCAAAAGCTCCCTCAATTACCCGAATATTTTAGGAGTCTTACATAGGATTTTTATTTATTTAATAATTAATCATACATTAGGGCGCCAGTGGACGGCCTGGGAGTCTATCTGGCCAAAATTGTCTGGTGAGAAATTTTATGCTACATTTAGATATGTCTTCGATATTCCTCTTCTTCTATCAGTGCCGTATCAGGTCCCCCGACGTTGGCGATCACTCTGGAGAATTGCTCTCAGTCTCGCACTGTGTGGACCAGTTCTCCCATTTGTGTTATTCCTCAATCTCAATCTTGCCCTCTATTATTATCAACTGCAGAAGCCGATATTAATCGTTTTCATAAATTGTATCGGCATTTACTTTGTAACACTTCATTTTAAATTATCAAATAAAATAAAATAAATATTTATTATTTTTGTTTCGTGTTACTGTTGAGTAAGACTAACGCACGACCGGTTTCGCGGACTCCGAGTTCGCATCATCAGGTGCTGATCTATCCTCGCAGGATGTGGCCCAAATATGAGACTTTACGAACCTTAATATTTTGTCAAGAGCTCACTATTTGTAGGTATGTGGATATTGCTCTGAGGAGGTTAAAAAGTTGTTTTTGGTGATGAATGCGGTTTTATAATAAACCCAAACTCCCTAACAGAATATTCAGTGGTTTTCGGGATCTCCGTGCGGTAATTGTTAACTCGAGCTTTTGGCGAACATGCAGTCGCCATCATTTAAAGAAAGTCACTTCACACTCCTGAAGATGGCGACAGCAAGTTCGCCGAAAGCTAAAGTAAAAAATTACGACACGGAGATCCCGAAAACTACCGAACACGATGTTAAAGACAACGATAGAATAGAGTGGCGCTCGATCCTTTCTGCCTACCCAGAAAGAAAAGCTTCGTGATGATGATTCAAGATTCACAGCTACATAAAAGGACTTGGATTATACAGGCTGAAGTTCTACCCAAATTTAAATACGATTTTCCTATGAAGTGTGGTAACTGAAAAAAAGTTTAAATTGAAAGAAAAAACTTAAGTTGGTAACCCCCTAATTGTATTCATGCGTGTAAAAGCTCTTTTCACGTGGGATTATGAATTTTGTATGTTTCTAAGTGCAATTCAATGTTGAGTTTGTATTATTGGCTTTCTTTGCGGTTAAGTTGTAAATGGTGTTAAATTTTTATTTATTTCTTTTTATGTACTAGTGTTAATCACTTGGAGAATATTTATCTCATTCGATCATTCATTCATACCTACCATCACGGAATTTTTCAAAAGTGGGGTAGCCAACGGATCAACCTCACGTGTTGTCTTCTCCGTCTCAATAGAAGCTTAAATATTCAGAAAAGGTGGCAAACTTCATCGCTGAAATGCAAATGTTAAATTAATGTCTCAAACGTAATGTTTGACAAATACCTACTTACTTTTTACAGGACACCCGAAAACTTAGAGAAAAAAGGGAGATACCTTTTTTTATCAAAGTCCACAAAAAGTGTCGTAAGAAGAATGGCGTATTATTTAAATTTAATGCTTGTCTAAACTTTTGCAACTAAAAATCTAAACTTTTATAACTTGGTTTATCGGAAAGAACCTGGGGTCTGTCCGGCAAAAATGCACATAAATTGCAAAGGTATGAGTAGTGTTGTGGAATTCTCAAGAAATAATTATTCGAGAAATTTACCGATAAATTTTGTCGGTAAATTTTTCGAAGTAGAGAATTTTCCGAGATTTTTTTTTATTTTTTATTTAACAGTATAATAATAATAAACACTTTATTCAATCAATCAATAACAATGTACAAATGTTGAGACAATTTATCACCAATATAGCTACAATTAATTATGAAAACAAAAAAATGTTAAGTACCTACATAGAAAAAAGTGCTAACAACTCATAAAAAATCTTGATGGTTGACACTCCACATGCCCATATTTAAGTTTAAAAAAAATTGCAGGTACTTACATGGAAAAAAGTGTTAATAACCTCTGATTTGGGCTTTAATCAGCCCCACAAATTTTTGGATCAATCAGGTTGGCTGCGAAGTATACTGGGCGCAAGGAAATAATACCACTAAGAAGAATTATGGAGAGAAATTTCTCTTCTATCAGAGGAGAAATTCTCGGAGAAATTTTTCGTTCTCGAGGAATTTCTCTGGAGAATTTTCTCTTCTCACATCACTAGGTATGAGTAAAGAAAAGGTATGGGTAAAGAAAAATCCTAAAGATCTCGAAAAGTGGGAAAGAATTGATTTTAATAAAGTAGATAATATATTTTTTCTGTGCTCTCAACAGAAGCATTAAAAGGCGAAAGAAACATTAGAAAATGATGCCAATTTGAATCAAAAGTGATATTGTAATAGATCTCGGACAGACTCACAAACATACAAGTTAAAATAATTGTTTGCATTGTCGGCAAAAAGCTCATGAAGTGTGGTTTAGAATTTGAACTAGTAGCGTTTGGAACTTTTTAGTCAGGTTGGTGAAATACTAAGTAGCAAACATGATTAAGGGTCGATAATTTAATGTACCTACCAAACGTAGCAATTATCCTGAGATAACTATTTTAAACATTATTTTTTTTAAATCCAAATATGTTTATTAACGAATAAATATAAGTAGGTGCCTACATTTTTTTACAATAATAAACATTTTCTATATAAATATTAACACAGTAAAACATACTTAATTGATTTACTCAAATTTGAGTAGAGCTCGAGCTTTAAGGGAAAGCTTCATTACTACATATATTTGATTTATATATTAATATATTTGCTCATAGCTCGATCTTCAATAAATTAAAATAAAAACAATAACAAAGTAAAATAAAAAAATCGTTTAAATATCATTTCATCTTTCAAATGACAACTATTTGAGACCTAAAAAAATAAAATAAAAAGGACAGTCCGTGAAGCACCCGGAAAAGAATTGGTTTCCAACTCTTTTCCGTAAGTTTTCGAGAAGCCTGTAAAAGGTAGGAGTTCAAAAAAAGATATTTTATCTTAGATTTAGCAATTAGGTTTGGCACCTATCCTGCGTGACTTGATTTTTTGTTGGTATTGAGAAGACGGCTTGCATGTTTATAAAATGCAGCTGGTTGCTGGCTACCAAATTGTGGGATATGAAGTTTATTGGATGATTATGAAACTTTAACAGAAATAAGGATTTTGTTGTTTGTTGAGTCTTTTTTGATATAGTAGCTGTGCTCTTAAAACATCCACAGGAAAATGTTGGGAAACACTCAATGCAAAATTAAGGGCTACTTTTAGATAAGGGTTGCACTAAGGGCACATTAAAATATTGGGCCTTACTTACATAACATGGTGTAGTATGAATGCCAAATGCGACGATTTGGTAAATGGAAGCTTAAATATTTAAAAGCTCTATGAAAAGTTAGTACTTATCCACCTAATGTAATCCACGTGGAACTACGAAACGTAATAAGTCTCTCATTACATGTTACAGAAGACTTCGATTACCTATCATCTTAACGTAAGCTAACAGTTATATTTATCCTTAAAATTTTGTTGATTTCGCGTCCTGTGCAATCTGCTTACATCGCAAGAGATATATTATAGATTTTTTACAATTGCTTTTCTACTGCATTTATCCCACTTTCATCCTTCTTAGGTCATGTCCACGTCTCATGTGCATACATTACTGTTAGCACTAAGATAGTTAATTGCACCAACCTTTAAGCTGTGGTAGATATGTTTCTACTTGCAATTATTTATTGGTCGGATTGCACCGTTTATCTAATTGCCTGCAACTTTTCTCCTTTCATCGCCTTCACACTTCCCATCTCTCGTGAACAAACTACCTAATTACACACATTCGTCAACTTGCTCCAAAACTTCATTGTCAGTCATCACCTGGGATACTGTTCTCTCGATTCCTCTTTCAAACATCTTGATATTGGTCTTTTTTTCATTCATTCTGTCTTAAAGTTTGTCTGCTGTATATTGATCACAGTGATTTGATACCCATCTCGAATTTCTAACCTTTTTGTTGGAATGAAGCAGACAGCTTTCGTTTCTTTTACATGCAACTATTGATTGTTATTGTTCATCTATTTATTCGTGTATTCATTGATTTTCCTGTTTATTAAATTTTTCATATATTCATTTGTTCATCTTTATTATACATGCGTTAAATTATTGATTAATTGCATGTTTTCATTTAAAACGAATTGTTTGATTTATTAATTTATTCGTTTCGATTTTTTGTCAGATGCATGTATTGATCCTTTGTGAATTATTATATTATTTTTTTATACGCAGCACGCCTCGATACAGGGCAACCTAGTGAAGCTGCTGCAACTTAATTGTAGCCATATTGGTGATAAATTGTCTCAACATTTGTACGTTATTATTGATTCAATAGTAACCAGAGTAGGTGAAAAAAGGCAACAAAAAAAAAACAATAAAAGGCAATCCTTAAATGAATCAGCCAACAACGAGCTAACTTGATTAGCCACAATATTTGGCACCCAGAACTGCTTGTCACCATCGCGAAGAGTAGAATTGAAGGCAGAAATGGTAGAGGCCGACTAAGAGACGTTTATATGGACACATTGAAGAAGAACATATAAACTGTGGCACATAGTGAAAATAAAGAGACAAGCTGAAAATAGGGAAGAATGGAGAAGAAAATCCAAACTCGTTGCAGACCAATCCAATGGATTGCAACTTACTGTACCTATATAAAGTGCTATTTAATTAATTTATTAACTAGATTTCTGGTTACTTCACTTGTGGGATATGCCGTGGTAGTATACTACTACAGTAATAGTATTAATATTAGGTATTATTTGGTTAGATATGAACGTTATTATGACGATGTGTGAAATTGTAGAAGAGATTCTATTAATAATTCAGACAAGTTTAGATTAGTTTGGTGTAGTAGTAGTAGTAGTAGTAGCTGAATTATCCCTTCATCCCGCACTTCCTAACGTGCATCCCTTGGAGGGTAGTTCAGGAATGAGGGGATGATCAAATATTACTACTATTAGCTTAACGATATTAGATACAAGTACGCTCAACTGTTATCCTGTTAGGTTATTGTACATATATGGATTTTGGTATATTATGCGATATTCAGACAATGGGATATAACATACATGGATTGCGCAACATATGGTACAAGGATTGCGCAACATAGGATGAAAATTTGACCTAGTAAATTAATGCGCCATCTATGCTCAAATGTTGGAAAGAGTTTCTAAAATAATATTAAATTCTTTCCACTATGCATTCGAGCTTGTATGAAGATGGATGCTTCCAATGTTGTTTCCATTGAACTGCAACAGATGTCTTTCCGGTTTGAAAGCACAGAAATCGTATGAAGAAAAAAGATCCACCGGCCGGCCTAAACCGCCGTCGTGGGAATCTTTTATACTACTTCTCTCTTCAATGAAAATAAGTAAAAAAAGAAAGAAAAATAAACAAAATGAAACAAAACGTGAAGCAAAATAAACAAAACATGATAATAAAATATATACACAAATTGGTAAGTACAGAAGGCCAAGGTGAGGTGTCCAGAGACGTGCTGTTAGGCGTTTAAAGGGCGCGAGCCCGAGAGTCGCCAGCGCCAGCAGGGTGTGGAAACATTAAACCCTCCCAAAAGGGACATCCCTACCAAACCTACTCTCCACCAAGGGAGACAGGACGACACAACAAAAAGTTCGCCACACGCACCACCGCCACAATGGGCAAAACCAACCCTACGACATTCCCACGTCAGACGGGGGTGAAGCCGGCTGACGCAGAAGCTCCCAACGAGATACCCAAACATCCACAAACCCCAAAAATGCGTTTAGATTCCTTGGGCATTGCAAAACCTCCCCAAACCATATAGGTCTGGGAGTGTTCTTACTCATATCATCTAGCATTGCATCTCTAGCATTCATCACAGAGCACTCCCATGGATATGATTGATTCAATTTTTTGCCCAAATCTGATGCCCAAAATCGGATCAACGTTGTACCTACAACGTTCTTATATCATATAATTGAGTGTTTGACATATTTGATATTTCTATTAATCTCCTATACATTGCCCATTGTCTGAATATCACGAAACACATTATCAAATATGCATGCTGCGGCTTACCTCATTTTCACCTTATATAATCCAAAATTTATTAATTATTTATCGTGTTTATAACAGCTATCAAATGATTATAATTATTATTTATTTATTTTTTTCACCAAAACACTATAATATACAACACACCTACCTAGTTAATACCTATTCAAATAGGTTGACTATCAGTGAGTGTGATCAATTGGAATGATTAATCTAGAGTGGTTCAAAATATGATTAACAAAAATCCAGATATACCTATCTTTAATTTTATTTTTTGTAAAAGTGGTAAGTGTTTTAAAAGAAACAATATACCATCTACTACTACTATACCATTACGGCATATCCCACAAGTGGGGTAGCCAGCAGACCAGCTGCATATAATAAACATGCAAGCTGTCCTCTCCGTGCCAATATAAAATCAAGACATTCAGGATGGGTGGCAAGCCTCATCGTTGAATTTAAGATGTAAAATGTCTTATTTTTTCGAACACCTGCCTTTTACAGGACACTCGAAAACTTACGAATAAGAGTGGGAGACCAATTCTTTACCGGGTGCTCCACGGGACAATACAAACAATATACACTTTTAGAATATTCAATAAACAGTTTTCTATGGTTATCTATAGAATATTTAATTACAAATCTAACGACATATTATTATACAACTCAATTTTTTTTATTTATTATTATTTATTCAAGCACATTCACGGCTTTCGCCTTTTACATGTTAACAGCACAAAATAAATATAATAACAACAAGCAAATTCAAAGTCATAAAAAATAATAATCAAAATAAAAGTAAAAATAATAATTAAAATGACAAAATATAATATTGAGATGTCAGTTCGTAAAAGTAATAATTTAATTTATATGTAACGTCAAAATATGCACAAACACACACAAATACATAGATACAATATCAATGTCTTTAAATAACAAGTAATAAAAATAAAAATTTGAATTAAAAAAATCAATTTGATCAGGAATAAAAAAAAATAAGAATTAAGAATTCAATAATTTTGAAATAAAAAAGTACAGACGACGACTAACAGAAAATATATCTTGAGTTAAAAAAAAAACTAAGATGAAAATGATTCATACAAATCAATGCATTATAAAACTAGAGAATTATTATAATATGTACACAAAACAAACAATAAATTACAATTACAATTTTCGTGGCAATGTGTTATAGTGGATTTTGAAACTCGGCAACACAAAGAATGTACAAAAGCCTCTAGTTTATTGTAGATCCTAGATCCTGCACAGTATGTATTGAACATCCAGGACCTCTCATAGGATGTGTATTGATATAAATAATATCAACACCATACTATTTAAGAGCGGATATAGACCAATAAAATGAAAATCATCCGGTACAGTTCATATCGTAACGACTTCCGGTTACATTTTCACATCCGTTTAAGCAGCACGGAACACAGAATGCTACTTTGTGTTCCTAAAATATCTACAAATAATATTTTAAACGGGTAGTCGGGTAGATTGGGGGTAATTTAACCGTATCGTTATTAACAATATTAAGAATGTTATATATGTGACCTCATACAATGGTTAATTGTAAAAATAACATCGATTACCTAACATTCTAAAAAATTGTTGAAGGGTGTTTGTGTTCACACTGTGAAAATTCATATTCAATATTGATAAAACAATCAAAACACTGTTATAATTTCCACCACATTTATTCAAACTCTAACGTTTTCGCCCACTTCAATGGGCATTCTCAAGAGTACTGAAATGTACAAGCCCATTGAAGTGGGCGAAAACGTTAGAGTTTGAATAAATGTGGTGGAAATTATAACAGTGTTTTGATTGTTTTATAAATATTGAATATGAATTTTCACAGTGTGAACACAAACACTCTTCAACAATTTTTTAGAATGTTAGGTAATCGATGTTATTTTTACAATTAACCATTGTATGAGGTCACATATATTTAATGATATCTCTTTTGTGTTCTTTTTTCGATCTCGCACAGTTTTTTTTTGTTTTATGAATTGACATTTCTTATTTTTTAATTTATCCTGCTGAGATCGCCTTGGCCAAAAGCTGTTATGGTTTCAGTGCAGGGTGATATTTTTAGAATAATAATAACAATTATATGTATATTTAGGTATCCCAGAAAAATACCTACACATGAAGTTGTCATTGGGGTTTATAAGAGAGAATATCGGAGCCACTGGAAAATCGCCCGGTAGCTTAATTGTACAAAGAACATCTCGCGACAAGATGCGTTGCGAGTTCATATCCAGTCGGGGAACTACCAAATGAGGTGACGTTGTCTTTTCTAAGCCTTATATTATGGTAGTTTCGTGTGTTTAACTTAAATATTCAGAATATTTACTATTTTTATTGTTAAACCGGATTTGAGCACAATGCGCCGATGACAAAAGCTGTATGAACATTCAGCAAGAATTGCTTAGGCTTAGAATATTGGTGGAACTTATATCGTGACAGTGAGTATGGCAAAATTGGTGAACGTTGTCCATGGACACCGAAAGTGATCACTAAAGCCAGCATAGAGGCAACTCGTAAGCGTCGGGACGTCTTTCTCACGTCGGGACGACTTTGCACAATATCACAACTTCTCTCCCACTCTTTCTGTAAATTTTTTTGTAACCTGATATTCAAATATCATTTCTTACAAGCCATTTAATATCTTTTATTCAGCAGCGATGAGATATTCCATCAAATCTGAATGCTTTCAACTAAAAGTAGATGTACGGAGAATTCAATATTTCTTGCTGGTAAAATTGGCTATAAAGGTTACAAATAAAAGACAAAAAAACATGTTAATCTGCACTCTGAAATATTTATGCAGCGGTCGTCAACCTTGTCATTTGGGTCTCCGAAGCAAGACAGGCGTGTTAGTTAATTTTGTCAGTTGTGATGCAATATATTATGCAGTTATATATATCAATGTCCTATCATTACGAGACACCAAATATTGATTGTGTTATATAACAATATATCAAGCCACAACAATCTTAGATTGATATAATAATCTATGTTTCATATTGAGTAAATTAAAAAAAAAAACATTGAAGGAGACCCACCGATCCCTCAATAGCTGTCTAAAACTTGACATAATGACTTGTGTATTTTAGCTACGAAATTGATATTTTCTCGCAAAGTCGTCTATAGTTGAACGACTACATAACGCTAAAATGTGTTTTGACTAAGGCTGCAGGAGCAAAGGAAGACTCCTAATGAGGTATAGGGATGATATCACTCGACACGTTGGGATCAACTGGATGCAGATGGCGCAGGATCGAATGGAATGGAAGGAAATGGATGTAGCTATCGTCTAGGAGTGGACGGGAATGGGCTGAGAAGAAAAAGACAACGCACTTTCTGATTTTTGTTAAAAAAAAATTGTGATCGTTTTCGTCGTATCTTAAAAACCTAGAATGTAATGATCTTGATGATGATCTAATAAGTCGAAAGGTGTCTTGCTCGTTCTGTATAATCTATGGAAGAACGAAACGTTCGATAACCGATTACGGTATTCTAGTAGGTAATAATTAAAGAATGACAAAGAGGATGTATTTATCTGAAAGAGGGGGTGTGAGGAAGCGTAGACAGCCAAGAACTACGTGGCTTGATCACGTGGATCAAATCCTCGAGGTCGGCCGCGTGTTGAGTAAGAGAAATCAGCGTGCATGTATGAGAAACTGGATGAATGTGGAGGAAGCGAAAGAAGTTTGTAAGGATAGATCTATTTGGCGTTCCGTTCTCTCTGCCTACCCCTCCTGGGAGATGGCGTGAGATAGACTAATTTTTTTTTCGACATTGTTGCTTGATGCTTTGTCACATAACTCTATCCTCATTGGGTATAATTGTCATTTTGAAACACTATACATCATACTAATAATATAACAAAGTAGTATCTGTGTGTATGTCGGAGAGTTAATATCAATATTAGTACTGCATAGATGTAACGTAGTGGAAATGTATTACTCTATGTTATTAGTTCAGGGAGTGACAGCACTAGTATAATGTACTCGGTTTTATGTACCCTTTACAGATTTTTAGTTATTCTTACCGGTAATGCATATTTTTGTAATAATTAATGTTTCCTCATGTTTGTTAGAAGGAACTTGCGTGTGTGCATAGTATTGTATATCAATGATCGATACATGTATCTATATTTTTATTGTTATAAGGTTATGCGGATTGTTATGATTGAGAATGAATTGCAGTATAATGCTAATGTCTTAATGTTTTTATAATGAAATTTGTTTTTATCTTTTGTAGTCTATATGTACCTTGAGTGTATAACTGTAATGTAATATGTTCAAGTATACTTTGTAATACAGTGTAAAAAGGCTTAAACGCCGTTTAATGTATTCAATAAATAAAAAAAATAATTATGATAAAAAGTTAATATTGAAAAACACATTTTAAAAATAATGCCTACATATCTCATCATCATCATCATCATCGCCCTCAACGCTCCTCTCGGGAGCACAGGGCAGAAACCAGCCTCCTCTATTCAGAGCGTCTCTGTGCCAATTGCGTCACCTCTTTCCACGACATTCCTTGCGCTCTGATATCGTTGTCATAGGAACGGTGTATTGTGAAAGAGGGACGCCCGGGCCGACGGAACCCTTGCGGACGGAAAAACAGTGCTCTTTTTGGCCAACTATCATTAGGCATTCTCAAAACATGTCCCAGCCAGGACCATCGTCTCTCCTATCTACTACAATATTTTTCTTTATATGTATACATTTATGTAAGTATTTTTTGCTGTATGTATGTACCTACATATTATGTATGTGTGTGAGCTTATTTTTATTATTATTGTTCATTTGTATTACTTGTTTTTTTTTTTTAAATTTAATTGTATTTATTTTTGGTTTAGTTGGAAGATATCACGCCTTTGCGATAAACTCGCTTTCTGTATAATGATCTAATTTGAACGTATGTATTTTCTATTAAATTGTGTATATTTTGAACAGCAAACAATGAATAAATAAATAATCTTATTATCACGGCATATCTAAAAAGCGGGCTAGTTAGCTGAATAGCTGCATGTATCTAAGAAAAATAAGAAATTCAGGAAGGGTGGCAAACCTCATTACTGAATTTAACACCTGCTTTTTGCAGGACATTAAAAAACTTACAAAAAAGAGTGGGAGACCGATTATTTGCTATTTGGTACTCAATGAAGAGAGATAAAAAAAATCGTCCATTGGAGTTTCGCTCTGAGAGAAGAATTCCTAAGCAACAATTTATTTATTCATTCTCTGTTTATTTATTTATTTTTCTTTTAATCACTCCTTCTTATTGGAGAACAATGTTTATACAATGTAATATTTTGAAAACATGTTTCTCTAATCGAGATGTCTGTGCCCAAATCAAGTAAAACAAACAATAAAAAAATTGAAAATATTCTAAATATTAGATAGGTACAAAACTATTCACAACATACACTAGACAATATGTATAATGTAAATATGATCTTATAGTGAGTGTGTATACAGTGATATTAACATCGATAAATTTAGATCTTGTGAGTTGTGCTCTGTAGTTAGGTACCTAGGCAGTATTACTGTACTACTAATTGTTTAGTTAGTTGGACTAATTTATGGAGTTAGCTAACAGTTTCTGACATCGGTACTATTACTATTACTACTACCAATATAGTGCTACAAGTCATGTGTATCATATACCCCTACGTAAACAGAAATAATTGGAACATCGAATTTTCACATGGAGCCAGAAAAATCATCGAAATATTTACATTGAGCATTGTTTGATATTCAAATGTGAATTTTGTTGGCATAATCAATATTCTGATATATTTGGATAAATTGAAACGAGCTTTTTTTGAAATTGAAATTTAATCAAATAAGAGAATTTCGTCTTTCGACTTCCTAGATAATTCTATGTAAAAAGACGTTTTTTTCGTGTTGTTTACTTACTAGAACGCAAACATTTGTTCAATTTATCTAATTATGAAATTCTACTACCTGTATGCTAATAGGTGTGTAGTAAACGTCTGAGAGATCGTGTGCGTAACGGTGTTATAGAGAGGAATGTGGAATGAAAGTTGGTGTAGTAACAAGGATGATTGTAAATAAGTTACGATGGTTTGGGCATGGGGAAAGAATAAATGAGGACAGAATGACCAAGAAGATAATATATTTGGCTGAGAGGAATGGTGCTCGGAAACGTGGACGTCCGAGGATTAAATGGCAAGATCATTTAAATCAAATTCTACAGATGATATGATTTTTTAGATTATTATGTAATTTAAGCGTTTTAGATTAACGCTCGCTAATGGTGGACGGTCCACCGAAACAGCGGTAGCAAATAAAAAACTCAAAAAATAACAATAATTACATAATAATCTAAAAAATCATATCATGTCTAGAAATTGTTATATAGTTAATGCCGAAAACATAAACAAAGCAAATTCTACAGGTTGGTCATGTGTTGAGCACATTGAACAGGAGCATGCATGCATTATGACAGCGACGGAAGCGAAAGATGTATGCAAGGATAGAAGGAAGTGGCGCTCGATCCTTTCTGCCTACATAATTATAAACCACTTTACCACAATAGAACTGAGAAATAACTCATTTTTTTTCTGGATACCTCACAACCTTGAAAAATTATAAAAGCAATCGATAACATACAGAAATGAGTGAAAAAAATGTGCTTTTTGACGACTCCACAGGTAAATTTAAAATATCTTATTTTGGCTCTATGTAGTAAGATATAAATAATTTGATTTAATGTTTCGATGTGTCGATGTGATATTTTCCATCCCTAAGCGGATCCTATGCACCAGTTATCCTATGAACTTTACAAGGATATTATGCACTGGAATAGAGTTTGCATCCATCCTGAATATTACTTCCCACCTTCAACATAAGCGGATTCAGAAAACACATTCTCTAGTTATCACGATGTATTATGTAAATTTAAGCTTGTTGGAGTAAAAACAAGTCACTCACTCCTGTCATTTAATTTTCGGGTATCCTGAAAACATCATGTTTTAGTCGTTTAAAATCTTAATTTCAGCGATGAGTTGTGCCACCTGTCCAATTATCCCACAAGTGGGCAATGTCACGCTGGTGTAAATGATTATTACACTTTTGAATTGATCCTTTAAGAAAAGTCACCACCTAATATCGTCACGATGGAGTTATTCAATAACACGCCATTTAAAATTTTGACAAAAAACTACGTGGCTTGACCACGTGGATCACATTCTCAAGGACGGTCACGTGTTGAGTAAGAGGAATCGGCGTGCATGTATGAGAAACTGGGGATGAATATAGAGGAAGCGTATGAAAAAAGTATGTAAGGATAGATCGACATAGCGTTCCGTTTTCTCTGCCTACCCCTCCTGGGACACGGCGTGAGGATATAGTATAGTATAGCATAAAATATGGATTTTTAAAATAAAAATAAATAATGAACAGTTTTTTTTTATCGTTTCTAATTAGGATATTCGTGATGAGCGTATATTAATTATTAATTTAAATTGATAACATTAATATTTCCTCTAAGCTTATTAATTAATTAGTTTAGAAGAGGTCTTGATCCAGCAGCAGAAGATTTATAAGAGCTAGCAGTAAGTTAGTAATACCAAGAAATAAAAAAATATTTTTTATTCGTTAAATCTTCCGTCTTTTCTTGTCGTGAATGCGGAGTCTGTACGAAGTAATAATACCTACATGTGTGTAGACTACCTTTACCACTAGGAAACAAGTAACATATATCCTGCTAACATCCCAGACATCATCCTTTCATCATTCCTACATCCCAAACTAAACCCAGACCCAACCATCAACAACATACATAAACTGTAACCCACTCACCTATGTATGTTTGTATATTATAATATAACATGTATCAAGTATACATAAGTATTTGTCGTGAATGCGGAGTTTGTACGAAGTGATAATACATGTATTTAGACTACCTTACATATATCCTGCTAACATCCCAGACATCATCCTTTCATCATTCCTACATCCCAAACTAAACCCAGACCCGACCATCAACAACATACATAAACTGTAACCCACTCACCTATGTATGTTTGTATATTATAATATAATATGTATCAAGTATACATAAGTATTTGTCGTGAATGCGGAGTTTGTACGAAGTGATAATACATGTATTTAGACTACCTTACATATATCCTGCTAACATCCCAGACATCATCCTTTCATCATTCCTACATCTCAAACTAAACCCAGACCCAGCCATCAACAACATAAACTGTAACCCACTCACCTATGTATGTTTGTACCTATATTATAATATAATATTTATCAAGTATACATAAGTATTTAAGCTCTGAAACGATATTATTATCTAATTTAGTAAAGGTACTGAAACTTATCTAAGCTTTAGATGAACTTAATGATTAGTAACCAGTGTTGTGAGAATATTAAGGTAACAAATTACGATTAGAGTAATTTGGAAAATACTTCAAAAAATGACTTTTGATTGCCGGTCGGTATGGCGCAGAGGTAACGCTCTTGCCTTGGAGCCACAAGGTCCCGGGTTTGATTTCCGGCCAGGGATAAATGAAGAATGACCTTTTTCAAATTGTCCTGCTTCTGCTTTTAAATGCCATAAACGCTTCACGCTTTAAGGCATTCGTGGATATGTGGGTCTCAAGATGGGATCTGCTACGTCAACCGGGTCCCCCGTCCACTGACGTGGTAGGGTCGGAGATGCCAACACTGGCATAGTAGTACTAGACTAGAGAGAGTTGAAATATGAATAAATTGTCACCTAAACGGATTAATAGGAGTTCTTGGACTCCTGAAATATCCGACAAATAAAGTTATTTCAATAAATTGTCCTGGTTCTCGGTGTTACATGTATACATAAGTGTAAAGTGCATTGCATATTTGTATCGTCGCGATAGTACCCATAATACAAGATTCATATCTAAGTTTGGGACTAGCTCGATCTCTGTGAATTTTTTAAACATGTTATGTTATGTTTGATTCAATTGAAAAAAACCTTTATATTATGAAGTACAGAAAAAGTCATGCAACTAGTTTGATTTCCGTATCTCACGTTCTGGTGGTAGAGCTTACAATATAAAAAAATAATGAATAATGAATTTTTATTTCTTTATTGGCGCTAGCCTGATGATGAGAGCGGAAGCTCTTGAAATCCGGCTCGCAACCAATAAAGTCACAGTGGATATACTAAAGAAGTGTTTAATTGATAATTAATTTAACATGGACTTCCATCAAGAACCGTCGGTCGAAAATATCAACTTAACTTTTGCTATTATCTTTTCAGGCTATCTACCACAAGAGTTAGTCGTCCCTTTCGTGATAATATAAAATAGGACATTCAGGATGGGCGGCTTGTCACATCGCTGAAAAATTGGAAGCTTATTGTTTATATTATTATTATTATTACTGACAATAAGACGATTCTTACAAGGATCATTACAGCTGAATGCCAATGCGATCCCAGAAGAAAACCTTAAACGATATCCAAATGATAACACAACTACAATATGTCCTCGATTCTTCTTATAAACTATGTATAGGTACGTAACGTTAAAGATATCAACCTCTCCAGCCAGACCATTAACCATTTGAATAGCTCTTCCCATATACGCGAGGTGTAACAATATGAAGGTACCTTTTACAGGACACTTGAAAACGAATTGAAAATAGTGTGAGACCAATTTTTTGCCAGATGTTTTACGGTAATTTAAATAAATTTCTTACAAAAAAAGCAAACTAACTCGGTATGAAGTAAACACTTTACTTTTTTATAAATACACACTATATTTTATAAATGAGTAGACAATTGTTTTGTCTTTTACCAATACATTATCAATACTAATAATGTATTGATAATGTCTTGGTAAAAGACGAAACAATTGTCTACTCATTTATAAAATAAAGTGTGTATTTATAAAAAAGTAAAGTGTTTACTTCATACCACAATGGAAAATACGCAAAAAGTTACGGAATATATTAAAAATATTGCAAACTAACTCATAAAAACTTCGAAGGTAATAAAGCTAGACATATTATTGGTAATAAGTAACGTATTCAAGCTAAACTTTTACTAAAAGCTTGTAAAGACAGGTATTAAATAAAGACTGATTGTCAAATCATCCTACGAGATGGTGTGAACAAGTAACGTTACACGAATAGTAATATTCCCTCTACGAGGTGCTACGATCAAACGACTTCTACGACGCGGTAATCCGTAGTAGTTGAAGCTTTGCTCTGTAGCTTTATTGTTAGTATATATAATATAGTAATAGTTGCCTACCTAGTTGACGTAGTAACGGATGAAATAACGGATAGTGGAATCGTCCCGTTATATCGTTAATAAATCGTTAAGATTGAGCCGTAACGTAAAAGTGGATTTTCTACGATGGTGAATAACGTAACTAATTTTATTTATTTTTATTTTGAACTGTGCGAGTTTTATTGACTACAAGTGCATTTGTTGTATTTATTAAATAGGAATGAGAATTCAATACATTTCATGATGAAAATGTAATGGTTTTTATTATAATGTTATGAATTTTTTGACACAATTGGATGTCGGGAACTGGATTTTACCTACTAGAAGTGTAGATGTTAATCATATTTTGAACCACTCTAGATTAATTACACTCGCCTATAGTCAACCTATTTTTTTTAAATGTATCTGGGTTTTTGATATAAACCCAAATACAACCTTATTCACCTTTTACAGTAAACTAAAAACTTGTGTCGTGAAAGGGGAGTTTGCTGGCACCTAGGATTGAACCACGGAGTCCCTGTTCACGAGGCCGAGACTCTACCTCCAGGCTACCGACGAACTGAATATAGGTATTAACTAGGTAGGTATGTTGTATATGGTGCACAAACATATGTAAACTTCCTTTAGGAGTGCATGACACAAGAGTTTCGACGCATATTAATTGACTTAAGGCTTGGTTAAGAGTACTTTTTAAAATCCATGTAACATTTCCAATTCCTCTGTATTGTGTTGTTTCCATAGAACTACAATAGATGATGTCTTCGCTAAAATACAGGAATTGTATGAAATCGTATAAAAACCTTCATTTTGATAGTGGAAATATTAATGTTGCATTATACTTTACCAAATAATATTTACAAACTTTGCTGGTTTATTAATTGTAATTGATTTGTCTGTATATTGTCATTTATGTTATAACTGTTTGTTTGTGAAAGAAAATAAAGTAAAAATAAAAATAAAATATTGAGTTGGACTAGGTATATATGTATACAACGTTCGTAAATTTCCAATCAAACCAATGATAAGGCACATATTCTTAAGCAGTGAACATATTCTTAAGCCGTTTGAAATAAAAGTAAGACGATAAAGGATGGGTGATATACATTTTTACATATCTTTGACATACTTTTCATGCCAAAATGCATTGAAGAATACTTTGGATACCGTGGACGTTCATGGTCAACAATGCAAGGATACTCCAAAGAGCCAAAGGGAGTGGGGAACTAATATCAGAAAGGCTCCTATTTAGGTTATGTGCTCAGATGAGAAAAGTACAATTTGATGCATCTGATTATCATGGGCGGGCGTATCTCCTGGCTCCAAAATATACACAGGTGAAGCGAAATACGAATTGTGAAGGAGAGAGATATTACGTTCCAATTTTAATTCTACAGATAAATATATTTTCTCAAAGTTATACGATTCTGTCACAACGCAAGCAACTAATATTGTCTCCATAACGTTTCTTGCGATAGAATTGTCTACCCCGTGGATTGGAGCCAAATTGGTTGTCGGTATTACGGAGCTAGCAGAATGTATATTCACCCATACTTAGATACACCACACCATAAGACATAATATTACTATAATATATATACAATCTGTCTATTGTATAATACACAGCCTTAAAGCTTCATAGATGCCTTTCACAGGAAAAATCTTGCGGTATTGGCGACCCGACGCTTTTTCAGTGAGAGACGTCCCGACTCATTATTCATAAGAAAGCTGCGTCGAGATGTCAATATGTATTTTTATTTTTTATCAAAATGAGAAATATGTAATTGTAGATGTAAGTCTTATTTTTCCGTTAAACTGCGAAATCTGCACAATTTTGGACAAATATTAAGAAATTGTTAAAAAATCGTGTAAATCGTTTAAAAAATATATTTGAATTCATGAATAAACAGATATTCGTTATCTTTACAAAATATTTTCAAAAATTTGTAGTATACAAGTTTGTAGAAATCTGATTTTTAATTGGTTGAATAAGTGCAGCTTAGGGATTTGAACATAAAGTTGCGATATTTGTTACACAATTATATTATTTAGGCATCTTCCACAACTGTCATAAACATGCGAGACATTCAGGATGGGAACCGAAGACGTTGAATGTCTTTAAACGTGGTGTTTTACGAATACCTATCTGGCATTTACAGGACACTCAAAAATTACAAAAAAGAGTGGCAGAATCCTTTTTTACTGAAAACTCTTCAAGATTTATTTTAAAGTCAACAACAATAAAAAATATGATTTTATGGCCAACTTCTACTGGTCATCTATCTATACCCTTACGCCGTGTCCCAGGAGGGGTAGGCATAGAGAACAGGACGCCATATAGATTTATCCTGACAAACTTCTTTCGCTTCCTCCACATTCATGCAGTTTCTCATACATGCACGCCGATTTTTATTACTCAACACGCGACCGACCTTTAGGATGTATTTATAAAATACGACACGTGTAAATAACACTAGCTTAATTTCTATATCAAAAAGATTGATTTTAACATAATAATATATTTTAACGTTGACCTTAATAATAATTCTGCTTCCTAAATCACAGAACCTTCTCAATATTTCATCCTTTCTTTATTCTATACTTATAATAATATTATAGAATGTATTTTCACAGTTTGCTGCTTGCTTTAGCGGCAATACTGCTTGCTGCTGAAAATGAGATCGACAAAAAAGGGGAAAGTATGATATGTCTTTCTTTGTTTACGATGACGTTTTTGTTGGAATTAATATTACATCTACGCTCTAAGGCACTTTATACTCTACATAATTCCCACTAATAAAATTACCAAATATCTGGACAAATGAAACAGCGTCACTGCGCTAGAATAATTGTATTCTTCTTTCAATAGACTGGTGGCATTATAACAAATAAATGGGTTATCTAAATTTCAGTGAAAGGTTGAAATATAATGATGAAAATTTACTTAAATAAATGATGTAAATCTGATTTCTCATTAATCTTTTTGAAACACGTGTAATAAATATATTTGAATACAAACACAGTTTTTGTGTTTACGCTGTGGAAATCCATTTTTAATAAAATCAGTTTCCCTGAAGATGCCTACAAGTATAGGCGAAAACGTTCGGTATCAAACCTAACATAGTGGAGATTAAACAGTGCTCAATAATATAATTTTTTTTTATTTTATTAATTATCCAAGCAAAACATACAGTCATTCAGTACATATTACAAATAAATATATTAAATCTATAATTGACCAGTGAAGTTTGCGGATATTACTAATTAATCGGCATGTTCACAAGTCAAACAGGAAGAAAAATACAACAACATGAAATTAGTTTAGCAATACATTATAGAAAAAGAACATGAACATAAAGTGGGCTATTGTCAAAAATAAAAAAATATAATTTATAATAGCGCTCTGAAGGGAGGAATGGAGGATTAGAGGAATTTGGGAAATCGCAGTCGCAAATCAAACAGTGCAGAAACCAGCTACCGTGAGTTACACAGGGCACCCGCTGTGGCATTTTTAAATTTAGATGCAGACCACTGAAATATATCTATATTTTTGAAAAAAACGTTATAATTATTACATGCTCTTTGTATAAAGGAGTTTTGTACATAGTTTGTCCTACATCGTGGAAGTCTAAATGTCAAAGAATTCCTCGTTGCTCGTAAGGGACAATCTAGCGAAATTTGATCAATGAGATAATCAGAATCAACAGAACCATGTATAATCTTATGTAAATATGTCATATCCTTAAAAGTGCGTATATTTTATTCAATAAAATTGAAGACAATTAGTTTAAGTTTATTTTCAATAGACTTAAAATTTTAATTGAGTTAAACCTGGTTACGACTTATAAAGCATTGTCAAACTTTTGATAAACAATGTCACAATAAGTCAAAACCAGGTCACTACTCAATAAAAGATTGAAGTAAAACTTAAACCAATGGTGTCTTTTCCCATATAAAAACATGGATTTTTACTAAATTAACGTCGAGTCAATAAATAAATAACGTGTAGTACCTAATATATAGAAGTATTTATAATGTGATATAATTTCAAGAGATTTTGAATATTTATTTGGTTCGGAATGGTGATTTGTCATCATATTATGGATTCTATTGTTTATATTCAAATATTATAATGTGCATATTCTTGTTTTTAATGTAAATCCATTTTTTTTTTGTTACTATGAATTATATTGTACAACATTTTTTTTTACGATAGTTAGAGTTTACGATATTGTATATAATATTCATGTTTTTTTATTATGGTTAAATATGTTATTAATGGCTTTGATGCCGTATGCTGTTTTAAATAAATAAGGTTTTAAAAAAAAAATGTTTTGTATAAGAAATGATTATTGCAAATTAGTTTGAAATTCTTGAAAATAAAAAAAAAAAATAAGTAGATATTGTTTCACTCATTAATGGCAACGATTTGCTTAAATCGATCTCGATTTATATACAATCAAGTAAAAGAACGATTTATATACAATCAAGTAAAAGAACGATTTATATACAACCAAGTAAAAGAAGTGCATTGTAGGGAACTCCTTTTAAAAACACTCAAAAGGTCTCGAAACTGTTACATAGTTAATTCTTCAAAATTGTTAAAAAATAATGGTTTAAATACAATGATGAAAATAATGAATGTAGGCTTATAGAGCTTTAAGCTTCGCGTTGTGACTTTTTGATTTGGAGCTTTCTCCTTCCTCGGTACAGATTTATTTAGACAACGCCTTTTTCATCTTCCCTTATCCTTTTCTTCTTCTTTTCTTCTTATTCCACAATCAAATCACTTCTAATATCCCTTTAAGATGCCGCTTTTTGTCAGATTTAAATAAAAATTACTACTACTACTACTATACCATCACGGCATATCCCACAAGTGGGGTAGCCAGCAGACCAGCTGCATGTAAGAAACATGCAAGTTGTCCTCTTCGTGCCAATATAAAATCAAGACATTCAGGATGGGTGGCAAACCTCATCGCTGAATTTAAGATGTACAATGTCTTAATTTTTTCGAACACCTGCCTTTTACAGGACACTCGAAAACTTACAGAGAAGAGTGGGAGACCAATTCTTTACCGGGTGCTCCACGGGATTAAATAAAAATACGAGATTAAAATGTAGAAATGAGATAAATTTCAAAAAGATCGTGTCTCGTGGAATGAGGATTAGAAAGAGACACCCGTTCTTTATTTTAGCATCTCTATCTATGTATCTATACCACCACGTTATCTTCCAAAAGTGATGTAGCGAGTAAGCTATACTGCATGTGATTTATTTATATTATATGATAAAATATCAGCGGAAAGCTTGACAGATTTGCGCCATTTATTTTTCATAATGAAATTTCATATTTTTACGAAAAAGATCATTGAAAAAACTTTGACATGAAAAAAATTTCGGTTTATAAATATTAGAAAATTACACTACAAACAAAAGCAGTTTATAAAAAGACATCTGTAACAAAGATATATGCTGAAAACATAAAATATATGTAGAAAACGTACAATTTCTCTTGCAGAAGATTTACTGGACGTTGTTAACATATAATCTGTCTTGCAGAAGGCTAACTGCACGTTATAAACATTCGATCTGTTTTGAATAAGACTAACTGCACGTTACAAATATACGATCTGTCTTTCAGAAAACTAACTGCACATTAAAAACATATGATCTGTCTTGCAGAAGGCTAACTGCATGTTGTACACATAATAATGATCTTGCAGAAGGCTAACTGTACATTATAAATATACGATATGTCTTGCAGAATACATAATATTGGAACAGCATTATAGTTTTGTGCAATAGGCAATCACAAGCAAAAACAAAAAGTAAATAACAAAATAAACTAATTAGAATGATGTAATATATTTATTTATTTATTTATTGATACATCAACGGCCCACTGGCCTTTTAATAGTAGGTAAGGTTGGCACAATATAAAATATAACAACAACAAATATTTCAGTATTATACAAATTAGTATAGATATAAACATAATGGAAAAGATGCTATGTTAAAAAATATAAAAAAAACCTTATCAAATAAAAACAGTAAAATTGGTGTGAGCAAGTGTAGGCATACACAATAACATATTAAATCAAAATAAACAATGAAAAAAATATTATATAAAACACTTCAATCAGGTATTACAAATAAATACAGTACAAACAAAACAAAATAAGTCATAGGTACAATTATAGTATGCATGCATGTATAGCCAAGCAGTATCATAGTATGCGTAAATATCAATCAATCAATATTCCCGAACTTGCAACAATAATCGAAACACAAATACACACAAACACCAATACTCTGTTATTATAATATATACATAATTACATATGAATATTAAAATCAGGCAGATACTATGTCTGTAACTGCACGTTAAATTTCGTTTTTGTGATGTTCTACAAGCGCCTGCCTTTTATTTGTTTATCAATTTTATTACATTTTTTCATAGTTAACTAATACATATAAATAAAACATTAAATTACTCAACTTCAAAAAGAGATTATCTCGTGTTTTGAAGTGAGTTACATTGTTACAATATCACAAAACAATACAAAAAGTAAGCACTATCAAAAAATTACTAAAACATATCCATAAAACTTGATGTCAAAAAGGAAAAACACACATTTCTCAGCAGAACATTCGAAAATACACATTAAAGAGTGGGAAACCAATCCTAAAATATTATGTTGAATAAAAAAAGTGCTAAAATTTTTGTTAACTAATCGAAAATTCTCCAACACAAAACAAAAATAAAGTAAAACAAATATTCAGAGACGTTTACAAGGGTATTATTTTTATTATTATTATTTTGAATTTTATCGCATCGTTTGGATATTAAATCTTGTCCAAAGCTCGCACGGGACTTTCGGTACATGAACATAAATGTCAAAGCTAAACAAAACATTTATTTTGATGACTGTTGTAAATAAAATGACACGTGTCTACAAAAAGCTCCACTTGCAGAGCAGTCAAAGAGAACATTTTCAAAATTAAATATGAATAACATTGAAAAATATTTTTTTTCGTCATTCTTTCTTGATTCTGTCTGTCATTATTTTCTTTACAAAATATGGATACAATTTATGTTTTGGATAAACATAAATTTTAATTATAAAAAATATTAAATACGTTTGTAAAAATGCTTTATAATAGCCTGATGATGAGAGTCACCGTAAAATTAAATCACCAAAGTTTTTTTTTATTTTTAACAATTTAGTAGGAACTTCTTCTACATACGGTCGTTTGAGAGCATTGACTTAATACAAATACATTCTTATACAAAGCAATTACTTGTATCATGAAGGCTAAGTATGTCGGAAACGGGATTTTAAGACTAAGAATTTATCACGGAGCACCAGCCAAAGAATTGGTCTTCCACTCTTTTCCGTAAGTTTTCGAGTGTCCTGTAAAAGGTAGAGGTTCGAAAAAATAAAGAAATTTTACATCTTAAATTCTGTGATGAGTTTGTCTCTCATCCCGAACGTCTTATTTTTTGTTGGCACAGAGAGAAAAAATTGTATGTTTACTACCTGCTGCTGGTTTGCTGGCTACCCCACTTGTGGGATATGTCTTGATGGTATAGTAGTAGTAGTAACTTTACCACGAGTCTACCAACCATCTTTGATATAAAATAATATATTGGTATATGGACAATTCATATAGATCGAGCATACTTCATTTTCTTTCCTTTGGGCAAATATTAGTCCCATTTGATGGTGAGGTCTGCCTTCCAAGCCACACTTTTTTTGAAAAATGAGTTAAGTATGCAGTTTTGTTCAAAAAACTACGGAGAACATTGTGGTGAAGAGAATTAAGTGATTTAATATTCCTAAAGGGCATTTTTGGAAGATTTTGAAGAGATGTTAAGTGTTTTTACATCATTTCAAGTGTGTGTTCGAGCATTTCACTAACGAATATAGGAACAAATGGTTCAATTAAATTATAGAGGTGAAAAGATCCAAGCCGCATAGCGCCTAACTTTCCAACAACTTTTTTACAGGTGGATCTTTCTCAGCTACAGTGGTGAAATAACCCAAGTGATAAATTCGTGTTTACTTCTAAAATATAAAAATTCTTTAATATAAATATTGTAATTTATATTAGTAGAATATGTGATCAGGAATATTGTGTAAAAATTTTAGCGAAATCCATGCAAAAATAACTTAGTTATTGTCAGATTATTACTTTTGGATGTGACAGCGTAACTTCAACACCCTTTTTCTCGAAATGTCTGTCTTATGGGTTAGATCACTTCACATCCACGGCAAAGATTTTTGTAAAAACATACAATACACCAAACACATAAACACGTAACACCCAGATCCAGGACAATATGTAAATACATTCTTCTTTTCAAAGAGTCCTTTTGTTATTCCAGAACTTAAAAATACATCTTTTTCTTTGAAACATACGCATGTACATATATAATAATATCTATTAAGCATAATTAAATTACATAACTTTATTAAGGAGAATAAATTTTACAAAGTATTGTCCTTAAATGTTGAGTAAAAATAATATGAAGTTAAATTTCTTTCTGCTTTGTTATATCTCAAAGCAGGTGGTGGTAGGTGCGCATAACTACCCCAGGTTTATTTTCAAACGAAAATAATAATAATATTATTCAAAAACCAAAAATCAGTCTACCTCGCGTAAGTCTGAGCTAACAAATTGAAGCAACTAAAAATGTCAGCGTAATTCAAGCCAAGGGTTGAGAGAGACGGAGAAAGAGCTTTCGGGGAACAGGAGACACAGGGGTTGAGAAGCTTTTTCATATTCATTTCGTTTACCTCTAAGCTTTTCTGTTTTATTTACCTTTGGGAACGTAGCTCCACTAAAAATATGTCGTTCATTGTCACATAAATATTGTTGCAGTGTATTTTATAGTTAACTACATTTTATTTTTATATCATTTTGAATTAATTGAAAAATTAATAAAAAAAACGTCACGGATAGAGTGACCAGTTAAAGCATTACATGCATTGAAAATGCAAACCACAATATTTTTTCATAAAAAAAAACAATTGACTAAGTTGTTGAATTTAATAATTTTTCCATTTTATTTTTATCGTGATATTTTATTTTGTGATATCACATCATGATTTTTTATTTTTATTACCTACTTTGTTTTCAAAACATTTTTGAGATAGTTCGTACTTTCCTTTATTTTGTTTCGTAGATCACTTGGCAAAGAATTGGTTTCCTACTCTTTTCCGTAAGTTTTCGCGTGTCCTGTAAAAAACAGATATTCGAAAAGATAAAGATATTTTAAATTTTAAATTCGGCAGTAACGTATGAGGTTTGCCACCAACCGTTAATGCCTATTTTTTGACACGTAGATTACAGCTTGCATGTTAATTATATGCAGCTAATTTGCTGGTTATCTCATATTATTATTATTACTCATATCCCATTTATTTTACAAAATAATATTAGATTCTACATTTTGAACAGAATATAAGATTAACAATAAAATTTAAATATTCTTTTCAATTTTTCTCAAGGCCATCCACTCGCTTGCGAGTGATTTAGGGAAATTTAAATATAACATTAAATAACAAAAACCATAAAATATTAAAATAAATATTCAAAATGTAGAACCCCAACATTATTCGAGTTGATTCTTCCATGATGTTCTATGAAATAGTACAATCATGGATGATCTCTTACAGAGCTACAGGGACAAAAACCTTCTTAGGTACTATCCTGGTGGACGATAGAAGTACGGCCTTCTGCATGCTGTATTTGAGCCTGTCATCTACTCCCAGTTTTCTGAGATTGCTTGACAGGCTCTTAGGTATTAAACCATTCACAGAAAACACTATAGGCACGATGATTGTGGTAGGCGTTCTCCACATATCTTTGATTTCGTGAGCAAGATCAAGATATTTTATTACCTTATCTTGCTCAGCTTTATTTAAATTTTCATCGTGTGGTATAGTGATGTCTATGATGTATGTTTTACGGTATCTACGATCAACCAATACAATATCTGGTCGATAAGCTGGAATAGTAAGTTTTAAGACAAAGACAATTCTTACAAAGATCATCACATGACACAAAGAATAGATTACCACTTTTTTTATAAATTTTCAAGTGTCCCGCAAATGATTGATGTTAAACATGGCGATTAAATAAATAGTGAACAATTTTCATATTTATTTTTACGTGTAGTTACTCCTCTGGCTACATCACTTGTGGGACATACCGTGATGGTATGAATTAATTATTTCTTCTTTCGAAACCACAGGTTAACGATATCTTTGCAGTATCTAAACGTAATAACGTATAGGTATACATTCAAAATTTACGGATCATTTTATTTGTCAACTTGAATGAGGGGAAACTGTGGCAACACATACATACCTACCTACGTATATATACATAATATATAAGCAGTACCTACTTACTTACACACGTATATAAAGTACAGTAATAAAAATATTTTAAAACGTTCATTTATTTAACATAAGAGACACCTATATGGATTAAGTGAAGAAGTACATGAACTGTGTGGCACGTACATACGTAGAATTAAAGAAACTAGCTGAAAGTAGGGAGGAATGGAAAAATTCAAATTCGTTGCAGACTAATCCAATGGATTGTAACTCACTATTTATATAACTAATGAGTTTATTACTATAATTATTACTTAAGTTAAGAAAAACTACTATACTATACTATACCCGCACGCCGTGTCCCAGGTGGGGTAGGCAGAGAGAACGAAACGCCATATAGATCTATCCTTACATACTTCTTTCGCTACCTCTACATTCATCCAGTTTCTCATACATGCTCGCCGATTCCTCATACTTAACACGCGACCGTCCTTGAGAATTTAATCCACTTGGTCAAGCTACGTAGTTCTTAGACGTCTGTGCTTTCTCACATCCCTTTTTTCAGATAAATACACTCTCTTCGTCAATCTTACATCATCCATTCGCTCCACATGATGATGTGATGAGTATGTAAAAATGGGATCGAATGTTATCTATCTTTTATTACTTGTGCTATTCTCGTCCTGTTATTGAAAAATTTAATTTAAATTTGTCATTACTTTATATTTAATAAATTAAACATACATACTTTTCAAAAGGGGCATTGAAGAGAGTCCGTGGTTCGATCCCAGGTTCCGGCAAACTCCCCTTTCACGACACAAGCTTTAATCTTAGTGTGAAAGGTGTATAAGGTTGCGCAAACTTCTGTCAAAAGTGTTGCCCCACCTTCATCTATGCACGATTCTGGTTATTCGTCCAATTTGAACAGCATTACTGTCCAGACGACAGTAATTTTATGCCGCGATCTGTAGCAGGAAATAACTGCACGTGCGACCATTCTGAATGTCCAAAGAAACGGAAAATGAGGGGATGTGTATGAAAAGAAAGATTGTATTAAACTAAATGGCATTAACATTTTTGTACGTCTAACAAAACCCAGATATATCTTTTTTTTTTTTAAAAAAGAGTGTGTTGTTTAAAAAAATCCCACCATAGTGGTTTCAACCGGCCGGTCCTTCAGACCTGCCCGAAAAGAGAATTATGGTTTAAATGTGCGGATAAATAGAAGTCAATGACTCCTGAGATATCCGGGTGTGAGGTGGGTCTCTCTTCAAAGGTGTGATCTGTTTTAATTTTTTTACCTGAGATTTTTTTTTTAATATTTGAAGACAATGTGGAGGTTTTCAAGACGAAGTTAAAAACCTTATTGTTCAGGAGGTGTTTTGTTAACTAGACAACTTATTTATGATGCGCCGTTTTGTGGAAAAACCACCGCAAGGGCCCATTTAAGAATCATAACCCCTCCCGAACAATAGGGTCTTTATAACCTCGTCTTGAACACCTCCACACTCTCCAGAGTTCGCATCTCAAAGGGAATTTTGTTCCACAGCAACGGACCAGCCACACAGAAGGCACGGTCAATATAGTTGGACAGACCCCTCCTACGCGGTACCACAAGTCTATTGACGGAGTCTGTGTTCGCAGATCTTAGTGATTTTCGCCTGTCCGTTGCCTCCTCAGAAACGCAGAACTCCGAGATGTACACCGGTGCCATGCCATCCGACAAATAAAGTTATTTTAACATATATTTTCAAATAAACGAATAACATAACAATAATATGGACAGCTGAGATGGTCAATAGCTTGATAGTTGAATATCGGACTTTCAATCGAGAGTCACGGGTTCGATTCCACTCGCTGTCAATTTACTCTAAATTCACGACACAACTATACTGCTTACTACGAGGTTGTCTGGGGGTGAATTTAAGCTTATTTCAAATTGAAATTAATCTTCATCAAAAACGTTTATTTGTGAACGAGACCGAGTAGAATTATAATATTATCATAAAATACAAAGCACATTTCATGAGAAATAATGTGTATGTTTGTATAGTAGATACTACGCCACCGTAAACTTGTGTAGACTCAGTCTGAAAATAATATGTTGTTATATTTAAATGCTAAGTTATATCGTTATAAAATAAGGCTAAGAAAAGACAACGTCACCTTATTCGGTAGTGCCCCGGATGGGACTTGAACCCGCATTCATATCTTGTCGCGAGGAGTGCTTTGTCCAATTAAGATATCAGGCGACTTGACGAAGGCTCCGATATTTTCTCTTATGAACCCCGATGAAAGCTTCTCGTGTAGGTATTGTTCTGAGAGGCGGGTCAAAGTCAATGTGTTTATTATTATCTCAATAAAAGTATTTGAATATGAATTTTAGTATCACGACGTGTTTTGCAAGCCTATAAGGCTAATTATTGAGCATAATTTACCTAAATATACATTTTCTGCATACGTCATATTTTCTTCGGCATAAAACTATAACAAAAGCACAGCATGGTTAGCATCCTTAAAATTTAAAAGTTACATTGTTTCAAATATTTTAATGCGACTATAAAATATTTATAGTTTTCGTTAAATATTTCCTATAGATTAAAATCTTGAAATTGCTTAACAGTTAAAATTTCACAATCTACAGTAAAACGTCCATAAGCTGCCTGTTGATTTATGCCATCGAATTTACAGTTATGGAGGATAGTTCCAAAGTTTAAGCACCGTTTAAGATTTGTGTTTATGTTTCGAAACATCGGAACAACGCCCCCGCGCTCTCTTTTGTTTTGTTCTATAGAATTATTATTAGCATTACTGTTATTATTATTAGCAGCGTTCTATCTTCGAAATTCAAAATTTTACGTTGACTTTACGAGGGTAGGTATCCTTTATGTAGCGAAACAAAAATTTCTAATGTTTAGGATATTTTCAATTTTTTTATTGTTTAACCGACTTTGGGTGCAGATGACGAAACCAACCAGAAGTCTCGATTGGAGAACCATGTTTATTCGAACCCAGAGCGTTGAGATGCCTTTATCAATTCTTCCGATTAGATTTTGCACTAAGAGGAAAGAATAACAAAGAGGATATACTTGTCTGAAAGGAGGGGTTTAAGGAAGCGCGGGCGTCCGAGAACTACATGGCTTGATGATGTAGATCAAATTATCAAGGGTGGCCGTGCTTTGAGCAAGAGAAACCGACGTGCGTGCATGAGAAATTGTGTGACTGTAGAAGAAGCGAAAGAAGTATGTAAGAACAGTAGGCCTAATCAAAACACAGTTAAGCGTTACTTTTTCGTTCAAACGTTGACGACGTTGCGAGAACGTGTCAATTTTCGTAGCTACTTGTGTATTTTAGCTACGAAAATTGATCCGTTCTCGCAACCTTGTCTTGTTTGAACGAAAACGTAACGCTTAAATATGTTTTGACTAGGGGTCCAGATCTATATGGCGTTCCGTTCTCTCTGCCTACCCCACTTGGGATACGGCGTGAGGGAATAGATAGATAGATAGATAGACAAAATATCTCAACTAAAAACAGTCGTCTTCGAGATTCGTCCATGATGAAAAATTAGAAGCATAATAATACAGATGATAAAAATCCAGTTTAATAAAAAAATAAACTATTCTACATATGTTCTTACATAGACGAGAAACTCGAGAAAAATCGATGATATAATAATGATACATATATATTATTTACCCTAACTGCCATTGCCTTGGTTTGTCTGCTTACCAAAACGCTGGCAATTTAAAGTTTAAAGTTGCCCAAACTTTGACTTTAATGTTTTCCTCCAATAGTTAGCAGTAGATACTAGAGACGTTCGGAATAATATTCTGATACGCAAAAAATGTGAGAACATTGCAATTATCAGACTTTTGCTAAGTTGGTAATTTACCTTTATTCAAAATTTCAAATTAATTTCATCAACTGACGATGCTTGACGGAAGTTCATGTTGAATTAATAAACATTAATTTGTCTGCTGGCTATCCTTGGTTTGCTGGCTACCCCATATGAGAACTGTCGTGATGTTATAGTTTTTCAAAGATGTATTATTTCTATTTTAAACCAAAATATAACCATACGTACCTTTCACAGTAACTTAAAGCTTGTGTCGTGAAAGCGTAAAAACACAAAGAAAGCATGTTACCTGCTTTCCGATTCCCGGCGCCGGGTACCTGAACCAGGCAACCTGCTTTCTTTGTGTTTTCACCCAAAAGAATGTTTGATTCATTCCGGTAAATTTGCCTGCGCCGCGCGCCCGTGTCGAACATGGCTAAAATGCTGGTGCACAATACCATTTTGGCATCGTCACTTTCGTATGCATGCGAGACATGGACGTGGTTGAAAAAGGACGAAAGTGGAATAAATGCAGTAGAGATGCGATCGTTGAGAAGAATTGTTGGTAAAACGCTGCGTGATAGAGTGAAGAATGAGGATATTAGAAGAATGAGCGGATGCAAGAAGAGTGTTGTGGACAGAATGCGCGTGAATAAACTACGGTGGTTTGGGCATGTTGAACGAATGGAAAAGAAAAGAATGACAATGAGGATATACCTGTCTGAAAAGAAAGGCGTGACGAAGAGCGGGCGTCCGAGAACTACATGGCTTGATCATGTAGATCAAATTTTCAAGGACGGCCGTATTTTGAGTAAGAGAAATCGACGTGCGTGTATGAGAAACTGTATGAATGTGGAGGAAGCGAAGGAAGTGTGTAAAGATAGATTTGTTTGGCGTTCCGTTCTCTCTGCCTACCCTATTTGGGACACGGCGTGAGGGTATAGTATAGTATAGGGATCGAACTGCGTATCTCTTGGCCGAGACTCTTCTTCCATGCTACCGACATACGTCAACTTGTAGTAGTAGTTTTATGAAATTTTGATACAAAAGCGGTGAAATCGTACAGTATATTATTATTTTCCAATATCAAAAAATTACGAAAACCCGAATGTAAATCAAAATTATATTCTCATTCCCGAATGTCAAAATTGATAATCGACATTACTAGTTGGTACTGTAAAGATGATATCTAGTATGCATAAACTTTTAGCATGATAAGTTATCTCATCGTTATGGGAAAGTGTAATATTAGAAAATATTCATATATATTTTTTTAAAATAGAAATTTATCCAGAACCGTCTTCTCTTTCTGCATCAGCGAACGATAGATTCAGTTTCGCATTTTTTTTCTTATTTCTGTGCTCCCGCGATTTTTTCAAAATATTTAATGAATATAACTAATACAAAATAAAAATGAAAATACATACAACTAAATGAGTCACGCTTATTATTGCACGTAGAGAGGCGTTAAGTTAAGTCATAGACAGACAACACTTAGGTCTTGTCAAGATATAACAACTAAATTGGAGGTGACCAGTACTGTATCGAAACCAGTGTACGTGGAGCGTGCTTTTGCAATATCTGCACCTGTAGTCTGGAACAGGCTTCCACAAACGATCAGAGAAACGCAGGACATATCTCGTTTCAAGAACCAACTGAAAACTTATCTATTCAAGAAATCTCACGGAATAATTCAAGCACAACCTAAGTTAGCAAAGAGCGCCTTTGAGGTGGATTTTTTTCACAAAACGGCGCTTTACAAATCATCCAAATAATAATAATAATAATAGAGTCTTCATATCAGATGTTCGAAATCATTCATTTAATCAATTGATTAGTTCTCCGTTTTCCACGAAAATCGTTATGTTTCGTAAAAAAAAGTTAATATTTTTACACCTGTCATTAACAAAAACTGTTACACAAAAAGTAAAAAATATAAAACATAAAATCCAGCTGCACAGTTTATTGGCAGACAATTTCCAAATAAAGGCAGTACCAAACGAATCAATTTACAACATTGTCTATGGTAAAATGAACAAATAGATTATGTCTATACATTTCCATGAAACTGAATCATCGGTTGGTCTGGTATGTATTAAGTATCTATGCACTGTGTGATGATTAGAGAATGCAAAACTGTTCGAAAATATAGGTACGTTTATTCGATGTTTTATGTCGGTGGATATTATATACAAAAAAATTGCTTCACATATTTTTACACATAAAAAACAAAGTAAAAAAAATATTTTTGACTTTCCATCCATCCATACGTTATCCCAACATGACATCTCTTACAAGTAGAGTAGCCAGCGGTAAAACTGTTTGTGATAAACATATATGAAAGTCATCGTACTTGCTGTGCAAACGAACGTTAAGACATTCAGGATATCGCTGAACTGATTTTTTTTTTAAATAAGTGCATTGTTGCCTGCACGTGTCTTTTTCTTTTGTTTGCTTTGTATTGTATTTTTATTTAATTCATTACTGTTGATATGTATGTGTATGTATGTATACATTTATGTCTGTTTTTTTTTAATATCCCACGACCAGGTATTGCAGAAGGAACTTGGAGGCTTAAAAGTAATGAAGAAATTCGCTCCACAACTAACCAACATTTCATCACAAGTGAGATCAGATCCCGAAGATTGGCATGGATTGGCCACGTCGTTAGATCCGGAGAAGAAAGGGAGACTAAAGGTATTCTGCAGGGTTTACCCGAAGGCAGGAAACCGTTAGGCAGACCAAGACAAAGATTGTTGGATAACATCAACCGAGATCTAGAGGAGCTCAATTCTAAAGACGACTGGCAGTCCATTGCTCAGGATAGAAAGGTTTGGAGATCTATTGTTTCGGAGGCAAAGGTCCTACAAGGGCTGTTCGGCCATCGGAAGTAAGTAAGTTTTTTTTTTAATTTGAATAACCGGGTTAGTTGGAAGTTGGAAGACATCGCATTTTAGCGATAAACTCGTCATTCTGTATAACTGATATTATCTATGATAACTATTTTAATTTGTATTATTGTAAACAATGTACAGTGAAGAATATAATAAATAAATAGGTGCCGGCAAACTCCCCTTTCACGGCACAAGCTTTTAGCTTAGTGTGAAAGGTGTATAAGGTTGTATTTGGGTTTATAACAAAACCCAGATATATCTTTTAAAAAAAAAAAAATTTACTGCAGGTTTTTCGAACTATAAAGCAAAGTTAAACCACCATACAAGTCCATCCAAAATAGCGCAATCTTTATATTACACAATGTAATTTTAGAAATATACTATTTTTTTGTTTAAAAATGTTTTTTGTTTCAAACTCAAATACAGTTTAATACACAGTAAGCTCAAAGATTGCGTCGCATAAGGTGAATTTGCCGGCATCTAGGATCGAACCGCGATCTTCTTTAGATTGAGACCGAGACTACCTCCAGAGTACCAACCGAGGGACTCGATGAATTTGAAGGAATTTTTGTCGTTTGAAATATTTTCATATTAGAAAAAAGTGATCTGTAAATAATTGTAATTTTGAGTGCTATTTAACAACAATTAAAGAAATAATTAAGCATTTTTTTTTATACTAACATTGATGTAGTTATACAAATACGGTTTAAACATTTAAAAATCATTTTCCCTCTTGAAATTCTGTAATTTTAACCAGATTTAGTAATTTAGTGTTTTTCGATTCTCAATTGAATTCCTTTGCAATCTCTATTTGCATGTTCACCACTCAACACACTTGCACTAAAACACTGTACTATACAAGTATGTATATAAAAAAGTGCAGATGTACAAAGTATTGTACCGGAGACCACTATTATAGGGTTTCCGTTTAGTGTTTATAGTGTCGCTACAACTGGATCTATACAGAAAGGGTTTTAGTACTGGTTTATTATTATTTGTACTATGTATCATCGCATTCGGTAGAAAGCGAGGTATGACAGGGTGAAAAGAATAGGTACTGATTTAAACGGGTCGTTAAAAGTGGTTATTTTAAAAAGTTTTTTAAAAGGTGAATTTGAATTTAAATTGACGTTAATATTTGGGGTATTTCACGTCATTTCACCAAGCCTAGGTAACCCATCACTTCCGATTTTTATGATTTTTTATTTACAAGTTGATACGACCAAGTTATGAAACCATGCCAAATTTTTTTGGTCTAGGTTAAATACTTTCCAAGTTATTGGGGTTCAAAGTTTACCGGCGAGGTCCGTTTTTGTCAACATCGACGTTGTGCCGCTGAAGAGAAAAAAAATCATAGCTCAGTTAATCCTTAATATTTTCTTGTGATATTTTTACCATTTATTATGTGATATGTACTGATGATATAAAAAAATATTTTGATATGATATCTTGTTTTGAAAAAATTTAAATAAATATTATTTGCAAATTTTGAGGTTAGAAAACATGACTTTTTCAAAGTTAAATATGAAGGAGAGGCAGTATGGTTACCAAATTGTTTTTTCTTTATAAGTGTACCTTAAAGATCAATCTAACAGGTTATGAAAGAAAATTTGTGGTTTTTGCTTGCCTGAGCCGCAGTTCGCCTGTTTTACACCCTCACTTTTCAGTACAATACACATCATCGGAGATAGTGTAATTGGAGTCGTAAATCTATTTATGTCTACATAAAAAGCTACACTCGTTACATTTATTGGATATACACCATAACATAACTTTTTACAAATGATAAAACTTACAGATGTCCTCTCTGCGCCAATTATTGAGATTTTTTCAGACATTTCAGATTCAAAACACGAAGCTTGATTTACAATCAACAGAAACCCAAATTCTTGTTTTGACACACTGCCTGATACCTATATATTAAATAATTACTTATGTTGTGAAGATAGAGTAGCTTGGCAGCCATATTTGAACCATGGACTTTCCACTCGAAGACCGAAATCTTTCCATCACGGAATCAGAATGGGTTGCCGATTCATTGAAGTGTGATGGATAAATATTACTGCAATTGAGTTTTATAACTATGTGACTTCTACAAAACACTTAAAAGTATTAAAAAAATATATATGTCCTTATGATGTACAGTACGAGTGTATTGTATATGAAAAGTCAAAACTGTGTTAGACAATGAATCATGTGCTGTGCCTTAATCATATGTATTTGAGACATGATGCATACGAGATTCAACTTTTTTTAAGCTTTGAAATATTACCTTATTTTTTAGAACATGTATGGACAATTGGCACGGGTCGAGCTAGTCCCAAATTAAGGTATGAATCTTGTATTGTGGATACCTACTAACTTAAGGATAATAATAATAATAATAATAATCTTTATTGCACAAAATTTGTATACAAAGAATAAAATAAGGATACTAAGCAAACAAGTAATAAATTTTCTTTAATAAAAGAAATTATAAATAGAATTAGAAGTGAAGGCTTATTTGAAAATATTTGCTTGTGGATAAACATGTCCCAACCAAAAATAGGTAACTTGGAAAGTATTTG